>JAHDVF020000103.1:842137-2200697 GCA_022606425.2 Lepidostoma basale | reverse complement strand
ATACTAGGAAAGCATGAGAGATGGTTCGACTTTAGGAATACAAGATACTTTCTAAACTCAAGAGTATTTATTTTCTGAACGTACTTTCACTAATATGAAATACGTCGATCTCCAAAGCGATCATGTTCAGCAGTTTGGTTGCTCTCCCCAATGGCATCACAAGAAACAGGTTGGTTTCAACCATCCGAAACATAAACATGGCCTTCTCTTCTGAGGCCTTCAGACAACTCTTTTGTTTGCAAATAAATACTTCTCTTTCTTCCTTGTTGTAGACCAATGTGGTATATTCTCCAGTGTTGCTCCTCCGGTGAGGTAGACTCCCAGCTGTCCTTCCATCTTTTAAGAGATTTTCCACGAGGATTCCCGTGGGGCTGATTATGTAGTGCAATATAGGGGAGATATAGGGGATATTGAAAGAAGGGTTGGGGCAGGCAACAAAGTGAATGGTGCACTTAAAGTTGTCATCGCGATTAATGTCAAAAAAGAACAAAGCGATCCAAATCGAATCGAAAACCAAATGACAGAAGGACAGATGTTAACCGGCGAAAATTTAAAAATGTCGGCCAATCACCACGATGCGCTATATGCTGTCCAATAACAACGTCGCTCGTCGACCAATCACGGCCGAAACGATGCGCCAACTCATTGTCAAGCGCGCGTAACTCGCATATTTTGAATATTTTTTGACGTAAATTGCGGGTAAAAAATGTACTAAAATGTATCGGGACTGAAATAATAAAACGCAATTGGCGGGAAAATGTTAAATACAGGGACGTAAAATCCGGGTTTCGCTGTATTTCTATTTGCAGTAAGCAAATAACTCTATTTGTAAAAGGGTGTTTGTCATGTCGACGCGGCTTGATGGTCGGTTAGCAAGTGTTTTGTTTTGGGAGCACCAGGATAGAGCCATCTGTGAGTACAAAAATGAACAACGGTTGTACATGATTAAAACATAATTTATTAACACTAAACATACTTGCCGGAAACATCTGAAACGGAGTGACCAATATAGGAAACAGAACACAAGGTACAACTTTACCAGGGCGTGGGGTAGGTACACTTGAACATAATGAATACTACATTTTATCACAAACATTTTCATACAGAATATACAGACGCCGTAGATTTTACGTTCGATCGATGGAGATTCAAATTTTTGCACCCGGAATCCGTTGGTGGGGCGGGTGCAAAAATTAACCTAGGCAAGCAGTCAAGTTATCATAAGTTCAGCTCTCCCAGCTCCTTGAGCAAGTCGTTCTCCTTGGCGATCTTGGCCAGTTGGTTCAGGTCCAGGGTCTTGCCTTCCGCTCGGTCCGACTTCAATTTCCTGATGGCTTCCAGTTTCTGCGGGCAATAACAAATGGTTTTTATTGCAGTCTTTAACCCCTATAGTGCGACTGTCTATACATACAATTTATCGCCTTTCATAATTCATAATGTTTTTCGTCAAAATGTACCTACAATTCTAATAACTTAAATGAGACATCACGTGAGAAAGAATCCATTTCGAGCGCTTAAATACATTAGTGCAAGCGAGATTTTATTTATATATAGATATTACGTATTTCTCTTTTTTTTTTTTTTTTTTTTTTTCTTGTATACAACAGGTCGCTTAAACCCAATTACTGTATACACATTATTTTTAGCTATTATATTGATGATCCACATGACATGTGATAGGTAGCTAATATATAGCCATTTTATTGTCACGTGAATTCTACACCAGACCAAAGACAATGTGACAATCACACTGCCAGCGCCGGGAATCGAACCCGGGACCTTCGGTATGGAAGTCAGAGCTTCTAACCACTCTGCCACGAAGGTCGGTAGTAAAAAAAAAGAAGAAGTAAAAAAGTGCAAAGCAATAAAATGAGAACACTATGTAAAAAGGATATCTTTATTCTCAGAATCTTTCGTGTATCCATCATTTATTTACTATAAATTAGCAATATTTCTTTCACAAAGTTTTCGCAGAAATTCCAAAGCTAAACAAAGTTTTTTTTGTTGAGACATTACTTCAGAATGAGTATATAAAAAGGAAGAAAATTAATAAACTCAAAGAATAAAACAAAAAAAACTACGATCGCGATTGTCAAAAGCGTTACGAATCGAGTCGAAAACCGGATGATAATGATAGGACAAAAACAGGTAAAATTGAAAGTGTCGGCCAATCACCACGTTGGGCGCTGTTCGCTGACCGATCGCAACGTCGCTCGCTGACCAATCACGACCGAAATAATGTGTCAAGCGCACGTAACTCGCGAATTTTGAATATTTTCAAAGTACATTGCTGAAAAAAATGTAGTAAAATATATCAGGACTGAAATAATTACACGCAAATAGCGGGAAACGTAAAATCCGGGTTTCACTGTATTAATATTTATATAGTTTTTATTTTATTCGTATGAGATGCCTGTCTTAATAGGATTCTTTTAACCAATAAAAAAGTTGATTTTAATTTTAAACCGCCATTAGACCCACATAAACGTCGTTATGCTATCCAAACACTTTTGTTATTATTATTATGAACACTTGACGTTATAATTATTATTTTGACTGAACGAAAAAATGGCCGCGATGTTCCAAGCCCTCGGCAGTTGGCGCAATTTTTTTTTTTTTAGTGATCGCGTAATTCAAAATTGAAATTTTTTTGGGAAAATCGGTCCCTTGAATTTCGAATTATCGGACTTTTACTGTAGTATTTCATCCAAAAAGAATGTTAATAGTTTATGTAAATATGATATCTGACCTTAATTATCCCTTTCACCTTCTTCTCTTTTTCGGGATCCTGATGGTGGGGCTGCCGCGAGCGCTGCTCGTAGGTGCGCCCCCCGCGTGGACCTTCGTCCCCCGAACTGTCTGCATCTGCGGCCCCGCCGCTCGCAGGGAGGCTCACACCTCCTCCCTGCTGTTCCTCCGCCTTCTTGGCCTTGCGAGCCTCCCGCTTCTTCTTCTGCTTCAATGCCGCCTTCGAGGGACCTGGATTGGCAGTAAGTAACACATATGGCTTTATTAATAATTATGCTTACAAATTATATTAATAGATGGCGCTAGTGTAGATGGACCTACCAACAGTGAAGTTATTAAAAATATTAAGATATATAAAGTTTAAAAAAATTGTCAGACGTGGTGTCGAAGAGCGGAATGGTGAATGTTGTTAAACATAAATTGATCGCTTAAGCCAACCAATGACAGGTCATAAGTCCTGTAAACGCCTTGACTACCATATTCTGTTTCCACATAATTTACATCTTCGGCTCTATTGAGATACAATTAATCCTTAAAAATGATTAACCCGCAATGGGTAAAAATCCAGTATTTGTATACAAAAAACAAATTCAATAATTATTGTATTATTTATTCTTATGTTTGCCATTTCCTAAAATCAATTACCCCAGGGGGGGCAATATTTACCCGTAGGGTGCACTATCCATAATTTAGATAACAAGAAATCGATTTAGTTGTGACGATTTTCATGAAGGATTTACTGGAATACATTTACGTGAAAGCAAATATCAAAAAAAGTGACATATTTACCGCCATTATGCATGACTTCATTTGTAGTAAAAAAATAATTCTTCAAACTGCAATTAGCTACATTTACAACTCAGACAGATAGTGTTCCAGTTCATCATAATAATAATATAGTAGTAATGGGAATAATGTACGAGGGATATCTAGAATGTAAGTGTAATGAGGCTCTCACGACCGGATGAATTTTATTTTCGACATGTTGGCTACACTTCCGTGAAGCCTGACCTTTCCCCTCCGCAACGAGACCGGACGCGACAACACGTTTCGTGAAAAATGTCAATGGAATCTCCCGCCAAATGCGAAATACGCGGCGCCGGGCAAGATTTTTTGAGGCGCTACAAACTCCATGGAAATGAATTTTTCCACTCCATTGTTACTGGAGATGAAACTTGGGTTGCACACTACATGCCTGAAACCAAAAGGCGGTCTCAACAGTGGCGTCACACCTCTTCTTCCGCCAAAAAGTTTAAACCACAATTTCAGCCAAGAAAATCACCACCTGCATTGAGAGGAATGGCGACTATGTCGAAAAATAGCTGACTCCGCTTAGAGAAACCGCGTAAACAAAAGAAGCAAAAGAAACAGAAGAAGACCCCCCACACGATGTTCCGATGATATTTGAAAATTTGCTGGTGATTGGATGCTAAAGGCACAGACAGGAATACGAAGTATGGGGGAGGTATATGTCCAGCAGTGGACGACATGAGCTGTTTAAGTAAGTAAGTAAGTAGTAAGGAACCAAAGTACAAAAGTTTATAAGATAAATTCAAAAAATTTGGTCTACAGGGATTAAACTGCTCGACTTTCAGACCTCTTAATATAATGAATAAAAAATTATTATTAATTATACAAATAGAACTCACCGTCTCCCAGAGCATTCTGTCCGGGTTTGTGTGGAAGCTCAGCGTCATCGTGAAGTTTGAAGGTATTCTCCGTGCCTCGGGCATTTGGTGGCCTAGATAACAAAAAAAAACACTCGGTTGACACAAGAAAAATATCTTAACAGAGGTCAGAGTACACATATTTCAAGACTCCCTAAAACCGAACCTCCAAAAAACTAAAATTGACAGGGAACACTGGGAAAAGATTACAGAAGATAGACCTAGATGGAGAACACATGAAGGCATGCACAGCGCACATGCATGACTTCGAAACACAGCACCGAGAGTATAGACTATCGAGGGACGGTAGCTGTTTTACTGCCAACGTCTTCCCCTGATCTAGATGCCCTAGAGCAGTGCTCCGCAACCTATTCACACCTAAGTTCTTCCTAGAATTCCGCGGCACACATAAACACACTATAACTAAATACTTTTTTCATTATGTATTTGACCGCGGCACACCTGCATCCGGCTCACGGCACACCTGTTGCGGAGCACTGCCCTAGAGTATGTAAGTCCAGGATTGGACTATATTCTCACCTGAGGATCCACATCCGCGAAGGACAGTCTTCCTCGGATACGAGGGACAGCCGATGGTGATAAGTTGGTTAGGTAAAAAGCAAAATTATATATTTTACCGAAACAATAAGCTAAGCATTGTTTTGACCAAAATAATGATACTTCAACGGAATTAAATGTTTTTGAAACACTGTTATTATATGTATCATGACTTTTCGTGCACATATTGAGAGAATTTGTGGCATTGCACTAAGGATGTTGATCTTCATCGTCCGGACCGGAAGAGTTTTCAGGGATCCTCATGTGCTCAGAGTTCTATACAACGCATTGGTTCGGAGCAGACTCGAAAGTGGTTCTGCGATATGCAGTCCTCAAGAGGCGAGATATTCCGTTATGCTGGAGAAGGTTCAGAAAAAATTTCTGAGGTATCTCTACATGAGGGAGTATGGTAGCTTTTGGGAATGCTCGGAACCAATTCTCTACAGCTTCGAAGAGATGGTCATCTAAAAACCCATTTCTTTAGATTAATCAGGGGATACTTCGAGAACTCGGCCGTACTGGAAGCTGTTGGTCTTTTTGTCCCCGATAGATATCTCCGACAGCACAGATTGTTTTACCTACCGGCCGCCAGAACCAATCTGCCTCTAGTGACACCGGTGAAAAAAACAATTAATCTGCTGAACGCGGTCTCCTCGGAGATCGACGTCTTTCATATTAGTGTAAGTACGTTCAAAAGGCAAATACTCTTAATTCTAGAGAGTATCCTGTCTTCCTAATGTTGAACCATCTCTCATGCGTTTCTGGTAGTATACTATACACAATATATTATTTTACCTGTTCTCAATGCCTTAAAAATTTAATTTGTAATGTCTATTGATGAAATAAACTGATTTGATTCTTATTTTTATGAGTTGTTTGTAACACCTGATGATGTGAACAGCTGTCGCAACAATTTCATAAAAATAAATTGCGAAAAGTATAATTAATGTATTTCGAAATTAGCCACCCTACCTCCAGGTAACTTTCAGAGAAACATGTTTAAAAAAATCACGTTTTTTATAATAAGTAGTCCTTACCTTGGTATGAGGATAATGAGGGGTACCTGTATGCGGTCTTGCTGGGAGGGGGCCTGGCGGGCTCGGCTGCTTTGGGCTTCTTGGTGGCGAGGGCGCTGGCCGGGAAGGAGCCGGGCTGCCAGCACACCTCGTACATCTCCGCGCCCTGCGCCCACCGCACCTCATGCATCAGAGTGCCTGTACTGTGCCACACCTTGAATCTGAAAAAAATAACATACGCACATTATTTTACATGCCCTTTTTTGCAGAACCAACTTGCCAATTTCAAAGCTGATTGGTAGAACAATATATGTTTTAACCCTCCCTTCCCTATGATGGGTATCTTCTACACGTTGCTTCTAAAAACCATCAATATCTCTATAAATATAATAAATACAAGGTTAAGATTTTAGGTATTCCTCCATAATATATATACGTATTGATTTAAAAAATAATATTAATAATAATCAGAATTTATCGGGTACATCGGAGGTATTTTGTGAAAATCGAAAACAAAGTCGCGTATAAACAGCGCTCCGAGTGCTCCACACTATATTTGCATTACACTCTTGCATATATTCTAGCTCAATGTTCTCACTCTCGCCGTCCCGCCGCGCCGGCAGTCGCTTTCGGGCTTGCAACCAGAGCGGGTCTATGCCTGTTCCGTGAGCGTTGCCAGATGGTTTTTTTAATGTTTTTAGCAATTAAATCTCAATAATTATAATTTTTGACTTTTTTGACAATTATAATTATATAAGGGGATTAGCTATGAATGTTCCTATTTTTCTGATTTAAAATCGCTAATTTTTTAACGCGTACTGACTACCCTACACCGGAACGCACGTTTTTATTTTAGCACCGTAAGGGAAAGGTTAATACTAACCATTAACCACAGAAATCACAGCCCGACATTAAAAAGTTGACAAGTAACAGGAGAGTGATGATGTCACAGAATATTTCAAATATTACTTAAAACAGATGATTTATTTCTTATTAATTATTTAAGATGGAGTTTCAAGAAACGATAAATAAATTAAATGTTATTATGTGTTACCCGTTGTCAGTCCTGAGGCGCGGCGCAGTGGTGTAGCTGATAAAGCACTCTGAGCGAGGGTCCCAGGTGATGCCGGTTGTGTCGGGGGCGTCGGCCACCACCAGCTGTCGTTTAGTCTCCGCATCCCACACCTCGATGCGCCCCTGGATATTGCCGAACCCGGCCAGCAGGAGGCGTATATGTCAGTTAAAGAAATACGGTTCTACAATAACATCAGCGCTACATGGAATGGCTCCAAATTATATATACAAACACTGTATAACGGACAGCCTAAATATAAGAAAATCCACACTTCGCTCGGCGAATTTCTCGACAAAAGGAAGATTAGTTGAGCCAAAGCGTTGCCCTAGTACAAATTTCGGGGATCGGGTGTTTGCGGTAGCCGGTCCATCAGCTTGGAACAATCTTCCTTCACACCTCAGATGCATAAATAATGCGACAGCTGGAGATCTGTAGGTTATTGACCTCGCAGGCAAAGTACGAAATGCATGACCAACATAAGTGGACGCAATGGACTTCGACTGCTGTACCAGCATATTTCATGATGAAATATATTGAACGAATAACCGAAAACACCTGACTTTGCACCTACAAATCGTAGTTATGAAATATGTTGCTGGGGACAAAAGTGATGAATCAGGGCCCGGATTCATTCACACAGGTCACTAGAGCAGAGCATCGTGTGCAAAGGGAAGCAAAATGTATAAAAGCGGTACATCCGACCACCCAATACGTCATTCCTTCTTGCGACTTCTAACCGACACGAGTCTACGCCGTCAAGTCTACGTACAAGGAACCTCCGACTCTCCCGCCGAGCTACGCTACTATCTACACTGCTACACCACGTAACATCCGACGAGTCTTCGCTCCAGCTGACCGACCCTACTGCCCAGCGTGTGATCATCCTCTACTGCTCACCGCCCGGACGTCCAGGCGCGCGCTCCATTACGAGTACATAATACTGTTAACGTATGATTACTTGTGATCTGCAATAAACGCTGAAACATCCACTGCTTTTAACTTTCACCACATCCCCCAAAGATCTAAGCTGAAAACCCATCTTTACCCAGATAATAACCAATGAGTCATACAAAACAGTGTTTGCGCCAAAACAATGGATTATCTGACCTTTTTCACTATTTTATTCATAATGCTATTACTCGCAATGCATTAACTTTTTATGTTTGTATTTGCCATACATTCGCCTTAGAGATTTCATTTCCACTGTACTTTATGTGCGGTTGCACACAAGATAACTTTATCGACTACAAAATAAAACAAAGTTAATGTAAAGGATATGATTTCCGTTGGGGCTGTAGAAGAGAGAGTTCCTCGCGGAAGTACCAAACTCAAAGACGGGGTTGCACTTGAGGTTGAAGAGCGTCGCCTTGGCTGGCATGGTCCCGTACACCACGCAGAACTCCACGCCCTTGGGGCTCCACGCCACGTCGTAGATGGGGCCCTCCTTGGCTGGGGGCAAACACAACAAACATATTATAAATAACTAGAATCTAAATAACTTTCAAATAAGATCACTGAGAGGAATGTGCTGGAAAATGATATATGATAGAATACAGAATGACGAAATAAGGAAGAGACGTAAGGCAGATGATTGCATCATAAGTAAAAATAAAAAGGGATCCCTGAGATGGTTTATATAATAATAAATTGTAAATTTATAGAGTGCCATTTTTATGAATTACTCATCTCAAGGGCGCTGTAGAAGATGCTCTGTATTATCAACTAGATAATAATAATAATGATAACAAAAATAATAAACATATTTAGAATGAGGGCTGCACCTGACGAAGTCGATCAGCCCTTCTTGTCAGGAAATGATAATTTGAAAAGGTGCGTTTTGAGTCTCGATCTAAACTCCGATTGATTCTCAATGCACTTAAGGTCTGCTGGAAGATTGTTCCAGGGTGAAGGGCCGGCTACCGCGAAGGCTCGGTCGCCAAAGTTTGTGCTTGGACAGTGTTTTGGCACAGTCAATCGTAGAAGACTTAGCTGATCGCAATGTAGACTGTCTAGCATTCAGGTTCTCGTTGATGCAGAGTTCAGATATATAAGCTGGTGCCATTCCATGCAACGCCTTATAGACCGTCCAGCAGAGCTTGTGTTGTATCTTTTCTGGACATTTAAGCCAGTGGAGCTCCTTAAGATGCTGTGTTATGTGAGAACTCTTTGGCACACCCCTTATCAGTCTTGCTGCTGCATTGAATGCAGTTTGGACATATGGAACGAATGGACGATAAGAGAATGGTTAAAATGTTGTATACAAGCAGTGTGAGTGGAAATAGAAGCCGTGGAAAACCCAGGAAAGCGTGGCATGATCAAATTAATCAAATACTAGAAGGTGGTCATATTCAATGTCGGAAAACTCCACTACAGGATGCGTCTGGTCCACCAATCATCCGTTGTCCTCACTATATGGCCGGCCCAATAACACTTCAACGAAGCTATTTTTCACGCTACATTGGCAACTTTAGTCCTTTCTTTGATCCATTAATATTGTTCTTGCAGACATGGAAACATGGACCTTGATAAAGGCTATCACCAAAAAGCTGAATACCTTTGAAATGTGGATATATCGTCGTTATTCTGCAAAAAAGCACTAAGTCAAAATTACTACTTCTGAGATAATTGAAGTTCAAAGTTTGTAAGGATATAACAATTTTTTTTTATACTAAACATTACTAAGCCAATTTGAGAAAATGGTATATCGATCTATTAACTACATTTTATTTAATGGTTTAATAAATAATAACTGAACTATCAGTACATTCTTTTTAAAATAATAGTGGATTGAAATGACTTAGTGCATTTTAGCTGATACATAATACCACAGTTTGAAGTCACATTGTACCTACTATAGTCACTTTGTGAGAAATGTCTTTTTTTTTTAAATTAAAATGTTATGCAATAATTTTATCTTATGAACAGTACCTGTTACATTAGGTAAAATAATAATTAAGGTTAAGCTTCGCATAAGCTTCGCTGAATACATCCGAAATAATTTATCATCAAAAATGTATCCAGGATATTTGCATTGAGTCCCTTGGTGCTTTTTCCCTGAACGGATTTATGTTATATTGACTTATTACAGAAAATATCTCGACTTGTAGTGTAGATAGAACTTGGCGGGTTTTTGCAGATTGTAGAGTATTTTTTCAACAGTTATAACCTTTTCATTAAGTCAAAACAGCAAAATTTTGACTTAGTTCTTTTTCGCAGAATACCCACGATAAAGTAGAATGTTAAAAATATCACGGACAGAAAATGTACAAGAGAAATGCGAAGAGTAGTGAGGAAGTGAGACTCACAGAGCTGCACCATGCTGGTGTCCCCCTTGGTGCTGGCATAGTGCAGCGTCTGTCGGCCGTAGTAGCTCCCGCCCGTCTTGTCCACCTCCGTGGAAGTCATGAACAGCACGCTCGTCCCGCGCTCGTTCCAGAAGAACTGGCAGGTCTCCCCCTGCCATGCACAACATTACACATTAAATAACATGAAAACAAAACATCATATATATCTATCTATCTATGATCTTGTCTTTCGGGAGTATCAGCCCGAAGGCTATTGCTCCCCCACCTGTTGGAAGTGACTTTGTTGGGAATGAGGATATGTTATGTAGGATGGGGTAATGAGGGAAGGATTAGGAGTACATTAAATAGTTATAGTATATTATTTGTACTTTTTTTTTTTTTTGATGGTTGGGAGGGGTTCTGGTGGGAAAGAGGGAAGTGACTGTGAGGTGTGGCCCGTGGTGTATCTCTGAAGGAGAATGTGTTTTGGGCGCTTATGATGGTAGTGAATGTCGGGGGTGTAGTTAGAGGTTTCTTATATAGAGGGGTTGGGTGTGTGGCGACCCCCTGAAAGAAACGCTCGGCCAGTGTGTGGATGTGTTCGTCTAGAGTGGGGAGACCCGCCTCTAGGTGAAGTTGTGTAATCCTGGTCCAAAAGGGAGCACCCAGCGCAAGCCGGATGACCTTGTTTTGCAGGATTACATCATATACAATTAATTGATTATTGAACAATGACATAATAGTATAATTAAAGTTTGTTCCTTATTTTAAATAATCCTTTAAAGTTAAACCCCCCCATAAGGCATTAGATCAATTAGAAAGTTAAATAATCCATAATCAAATCAAATTAAATCATTAAAAATTAATTGCATCAATAGAGACGAAGATGTAAATTATTTGGAAACAGAATATGGTGGTCGAGGCGTTTACAGGACTTATGACCTGTCATTGGTTGGGTTAAGCGATCGCTTTATGTAATACAACATTCCACATTCCGCCCTTCTACGAACACCACGTCTGGCAATTATTTGAAAGTTGTATATATGCTACCACGTTGAGAAACATTTCACATATTTTTGTTCAATCCACACTAGCGCCATCTATTGAGGCTAGAGGTAAGCATTAAGCAGAAAATCTTTATTAATGTAATGTGAAAGGCTATCAATCCAATTATCATATATTACTAGATAACACCTGGAGAAAACTCTCCAATTTTGACCAGTTTTCATACAACATAATTACAAATTAAATCAGTTTATTATCTTTGGAAACATGTTTGGTATTTAATTTTTATTTTTAATAAAGTGAGTTTGTATACTAAGTATATAAAAAAAGAAACATTAAACATCTACGACACAAAGTTATGCCGAATATAGAAGAAAATGTGGAAGTAGTTGTAAAAAACATTGCTTTATTTAATTATTATTTAATATTTACTTCCATCAAGAGATTTCAGTAAAATCATTTGATTATCACGAGAATTTTTCATTTGAATGTACTTTCACAATTATGAAAGATGTCAATTTCTGAGGAGATCGCGTTCAGCAGACTAACTGTTCTTCCCACTGGTGTCATCATATAATATTCATAAAGAATGATAGGGGATAGAAAAATCAATGCTATATTAATAACAAAACATAAATATGTACCTGGAAGAAACCTTTGCTGGCAAGAGCCTGGCTGGATTCAAACTTGGGATACTGGAAAAGTTTCCCAAAGGACGGCATGCCGGACGCACCTGTAAAGAATTATGCCTAAGTTATCATTACGTATGTACTTTTACTAGTATGTAAAACATAGATCTCCGATCATGTTCAGCAGACTGATTGCTCTTCCCACCGGCGTCACTAGAAACATGCTGGTTCTGATGGCCGGTAGGTAAAACATTTAGAATGTAAAAATGATATGAAGAAAGGGGGAATGTGAAGAAACAAAAGGGAACATAAAGAAGTAAATAGGAAATAAACAGGGATGTGAATAAATAAACAGGGATGTAAATAAATAAACAGGGAATGTGAAGAAGTAAACAGGGAATATAAAGAAATAAACAGGGATGTAAATAAATAAACAGGGAATGTGAAGAAATAAACGGGGAATGTAAAGAAATAAACAGGGAATGTGAAGAAATAAACAGGGAATGTAAAGAAATAAACAGGGATGTAAATAAATAAACAGGGAATGTGAAGAAATAAACGGGGAATGTAAAGAAATAAACAGGGAATGTGAAGAAATAAACAGGGAATGTAAAGAAATAAACAGGGATGTAAATAAATAAACAGGGAATGTGAAGAAATAAACGGGGAATGTAAAGAAATAAACAGGGAATGTGAAGAAATAAACAGGGAATGTAAAGAAATAAACAGGGATGTAAATAAATAAACAGGGAATGTGAATAAATAAACAGGGAATGTAAAGAAATAAACAGGGATGTAAATAAATAAACAGGGAATGTAAAGAAATAAACAGGGATGTAAATAAACAGGGAATGTGAAGAAATAAACAGGGAATGTAAATAAATAAACAGGGAATGAAATTAATAAACAGGGAATGTGAAAAAATAAACAGGGAATGTGAAAAAACAAACAGGGAATATGAAGCGAGGACTGACCGGGTAAATGGCAGATGAGGTGGCAGCGCGGTGCGGGCGCAGGGGAGAGGCTGAAGCCGGCCACCTTGGCGTAGTTGAGGCGTGCCACGGGCTCTGAGTACTTGCCCTCCTCCAGCACCACCACCTCACTGTTCACCAACCGCCCCAGGAGCTTCTCGTCAGAGGACCACGAAGGTTGCCTGTGAATATTAAGAACTAACTAAATAACCATCACGCCATCTCTCGGAAGGAGCAAGGTAAAATAATCGACCGCCACACTGTTCATTCCTGACATATTTCTCGCGCTTTCTCAACATTCAAACAAAGTGTCACATCGATTTCTCGGACTCTTTTAGTCAATTTTAAATATTAGATTGATTTGATAGTGGCATTTCTTAAAAACAGTGCACTTGACCCTTTGCAATCCTCAATCATTATAGTTTTACGTGCCACCAACGACTTAATTAATTTACAAAAAAAGACGTAAGGAAGTAGTCTCCATAAAACGCCGTATTAACCACTTAATTAATGCTTGGGTTTTTATCACAAAAACAAATCAAGTTCATTTATTTTCATTTAAAGAATTTACAGGATTTAAAACAGTGATTCCCAAAGTGGTCTATATAAACCCCTAGGGGTCCATGACAACTTGCAGAGGGTCCACGACGGTCGCAAAATAATGGGGGGTCCACGAGATGGTTCTACTAAATTGAAGCCGAATATTGAAATGAATATCGAAATCGTTGGCGACTTTTTTTTTAGCTCGACAACGATTTCCGGCCAGTAGAATTCGGCCTCGACCAATTTTTTTTTAGCAATCGTTTCGAAAAATCAATTAGAAAAGCAGGGGGTCTACGGGAGATAGAAAAAATCGGCAAGGGGTCTACGGGACAAAAAAGTATGGGAACCTCTGATTTAAAAATTGTCCAGTTCAAAAGAAGTTCATAAAACACGCGGGCAAGTGCTCGGGTTAGCGTTGAAATACACAACAACACTGTTCATTCAAAAGCATAAAGTGGTTAAGTTAATGTAGATTGTATTATTATTATTTAGTATATCATTTTAAAAATTGTGTCATATAATGTTGAGTCTAGGTCGACATAGGAATTGGTGTAAGAAATACTAAGTCAAGACACACTCAACACCAGAGTGGTAAAGGTTAAACAATGTTTTTCAGGGGTTGGAATAGATTGAATGAAATGATTACCATCCAAACTGCTTCTTCTGCATAAAGGAATGGACCAGGGAGCCATCAGCCACCTTGTATAGGTGCATATTTGCACTATTCTGTAAATAAACAAAAACATTTGTTGAAAAATAAATATAACTATGAATACAAAATGCTCAACATCCAAAACATTCAACATCCAGGTGGGTTAATACATCATTTATATTACATAAAAAGTTCAACTACGACTGCCACACCAAAGGTCCCGGTTTCGATTTCCGGCTTTGGCAGTGTGAAAATTCTCATGCTGCCTTCTATCTCGCAAAATTCAAGTGACAATAAAAATGGTGATTCATTGTGTATCATAGATACACAATGAACAACCAGCAACTAGCACATGTATCTACGATGAGAGATCTCGGGATCATCTATGAGAGTAGGCTGACTTTTCGTGCACATATCGAGAGGATTTGACATTGCACTGAGGATGTTGGGCTTCATCGTCCGGACCGGAAGAGTTTTCAGAGATCCCAATGAGCTCGGAGTCCAATTAGTCTGCTGAACGCGGTCTCCTGGGAGATTGACGTCTTTCATATTAGTGAAAGGACTTTTAGGGGACAAATACTCTTGACTTTAGAAAGTATGTTGTCTTCCTAATGTCAAACTATCTCTAATGCGTTCCTGGAATTATGTTGAATGTTTATAATATTTTACCTGTACTCAATAGATGCCTTAAACATTTATGCTGTTTGTAATGTCTTTTGAGTAAATAAACTGATTTGATTTGATTTGGTCATGATCTTAAGTGTTTTAAAAAAAATGTGTATTCAAGTTTACCTCGGGATTCTCCTTGTTGGTGGTGAACAGCTCCCAGACTAGGATGTAGTTGCCCTGCGGGGAGAACTGCAGGTCCATGGCGCGAGGCCGCGCCAGGCTGCTCACGGTGCTCCAGTCGGAGCAACGGACTATCTCCACACTAAATGCACAATCACATTTATTATACACCATCCTAAATGTGTAATCGGCATCATAATTCACTACTATAAACGCACAATCTGGTTCATTATTCACTACCATTAATGCACAATCTGGTTCATTATTTGCTACCTAAACGCACAATCTGGTTCATTATTCACCACCCTAAACGCACAATCTGGTTCGTTATTCACTACCATAAATACACTTACAGATGCTATTTTAAACGCACAATCTGGTTCATTTATCACTACCATAAACGCTTAATCTGGTACATTATTCACTACCCTAAACACACATTCTGTTTCATTATTCACTACCATTAATGTACAATCTGGTTCTTTATTCACTACCCTAAATGCACAATCTGGTTCATTATTCACTACCATAAATGCACAAGAATCGTTTTTCACTACCAAAAACACAAATCAAAAAATATGTATTTTAGACAAGAATTGAGTCACACCTGCTTGCAGGAGTGTTAATAAAACAGAGTTTTGAAGTGGTTTTGCACTGTAATTTAGAGCACAAAATAAATTATAGTCCCTTGTTCTAGTGCGGCCATAGCGAACATACATACATATAATCTGTTGGGGCAAGGTCCAGAGAGTACGGTGGATGTCTTAGACATTCCAATTGAAGCTCTTCTAATTTGGTACCCGTCTGTTGTGCAGTGTGTGGTCTAGCGTTATCATGAAGCAGCAGTGGCCTAGTGCGATTAACCAGCCTCAGTTGTTTAGCAGCTAGCTTTTCCATCATGGTTTGCAGTTGCTGACAATAGACATCTGCCGTAATCGTCTGGCCAGATTTAAGAAAGCTGTAGTGAACGACACCAGCACTAGTCCACCAAATGCTCACAAGTAACTTTTTTGGAGTTAATTTTCGTTTGGGGCATGGTTTGGCTGGTTCGGCAGGATCGCTGCGTTGGTTCGGACATATGGGACGCATGGATGGAGAAAGAATGGTTAAGAAAGTATACGTTAATGATGTAAATGGGGTACGGAGTCGAGGCAGACCGAGGAAAACATGGCATGACCAAATTAATCAAATTTTAAAGGTTGGTCATGTTAGAAGTCGGAGGAATCGACGTGCGTGTATGACTCGTTGTATGAATGTGGAGGAAGCTAGAGAGGTTTGCCAGGATAGAGTAGTGTGGCGGTCCATTCTCTCTGCCTATCCCTGCGGAGAAACAGCGTGATGGTTTGTTTGTTTGAATATAATATATTTTTATTATGAATATATGCAGTCGTGAATCGCAAAATAAATATTTAAAAAGCTATATTTTTCATTGATCAGTGGTATTCTTCTTCTTTTCTTCTTCAATATTAAATTGGTTTATAAATTTTTAAATCAAATAAAAATAATTCTAGTACGTTTTTAACAATCTACACCACTATTATTTAGCCACCACATTCTGTTCCCAGAAAAACAATTTACATCTTCGTCTCTTTTGAAATACAATTAATCCTTATAAAAAAAAATGTATCCGCAATGGGTAAAATCCAGAATTTGTATACATTCAAAATGTTGTATAAAATAACTAGTCCAAGTAGGCATAAAAATTGGAGAGACATCTCCAGGCGTAATCTAGTACTGTATGATTTGCAGAGACTTTCACAGTGCATTAATACAGATTTTCTGCTTAATGCTTCCCAATCTTAATAGATGACGCTAGTGTAGAGTGAACTAAAAAATGTAAAGATAAGCGTGGGATTCTAGCATATATACAAGTTCCAAAAAATGACAGATTTGGTGGTCATAAGAAGGGCGGAATGGGGAATGTTGTTCAACATAAAGCGATCGCTCAACCCTACCAATGACAGGTCTTAAGTCCTGTAAGCACCACATTCTGTTCCCAGAAAAACAATTTACATCGTCGTCTCTGTTGAGATACAATTAATCCTTATAAAAAAAAATATCCGCAATGGGTAAAATCCAGTATTTGTCTGCAAGAATTTTTGTATACATTCAAAATGTTATTTAATAATAAAATGTATTTATTGCCAACAGCATATATGACAGCGAAAAAATAGTCATGAGTCATCATCTTATACAATTTGAAATGATAGATTAACATTACTCCCAACAAATGCACTGATAACATAAAAATTATTTCAACGAACAATTATGTTAGATTTACAAATGTTAAAATTACAAAAAACATCGAAATATATTTTTTAATTGTCCTAATTGTGTTGTGGAACCGAGAGCGCTGGAATATTTGTAATTATTTATACAACAAACGCGCTCCCGGTGTCACCGGCTAATGACAGATGGATGCCAGTACGTCGCGTGAGATAAAGATGTGTTTTTACTCACGTAGTTCCATTGATCCAGGCGAAATACTGCCCCTTGGGGCTGAACAACATCCCCCGGCATACTTTGCTCGTGTCTTTCGGGGCCGGTCTCTCTGCATAGGACTCCGGGCCATCCAGAGTCACAATGCCCCCGCTCGATCTCACTAAAACCACGTGAAAATATATTCACATAACCTACAAACTGTTGTGTTTTCAAGTTGATTTTTAGCCGGAGGCTGTAGAGACATTTTTTAAGGTTATGAATAGACCATTATTAGAAAATAAAGTTGTATTTTCATTAAACTTACCCGCTATCACAGGCACGACAGACGTCATTTCAGACATCAACCAAAAGAAGGAGCGAATTTTTTGTTCAATTTCATATCAAATCTGTAGTTTGGTAGTTCCTACCATAGATATTGCCTATGGCGGGATTTTTAAAGTGTACCAAATTTGATGTTATGTTTTCTTTTTTAAGACTATAGGTACGAGTATAATACTCGTATAATATGTGAATCTCCAATAGCAACGTTCGAAGTGTGCTGTTGTCTAATATAAGAAAAATTAGTAATCTGACGATAAAATATCACGTATATATTTATAAAAAAACTGTAATGGCTAATGGAAAACCTAAAGATAGATTCGGCGAACTCAAAAACTGCATCCAATTTGATAATCCATATCAAATTGGAATAGTTTCCAGAATACGAGACAGAATTTACGTTATTTGGGAAAAGAAGTTGTAAGACGAAATTACATTAGCTAAGTGCACATGGTGTTGCAGTAGATTAATGAAAATAGGTTTTATAGAAATAAAACTCCCGTTATTGAGCGGAAATATAAAATATTGGTGTCATCGGTATTCCTCGATTCCGCGGATCTTAATATACTTAGAAATATAAAAGCGAACACTGTTGATGTTTTCGCCTTCTTTTTTATCTTCCATCAAACCCCTGAAATGTGGATATATAGTGATTCATCCGAGAATTGGCTGTGGATAACAAACCAAATTAATAAAATCGGTAATTGATTACAAAAAGAGACGCAAAATGAAACACACTATAAAAATTTGCAATACAAAAGACTTACTTTGAAATTGCTGGCCAGCGAATACAATAAATTATTATTACATTAGGTTTAAAGAACATGTGACACGATTAAGCAGTAGATTGTATGTCAGCATAAAGCACGCAGATTCTTCCTCATTGTTCCCAACTGGTCCACGGATAGTGTTATCCACCATTTTCATGATAAGACAGCGATTACTAACTACATATTAGACTTCACACAATCTGCTCTAGTATTTACGCTACATGGAACGTAGGCATGGATGCTGGTGTATTGGATCGTTAGCTCTACTTCGTGAAACGCGATGACGAGGCGACAGCTCGACCTATCCATGTTGTACCTTGCACCGCTATGTGATGCACGGGACCTCAGATTCTCACTTCTGTGCCCGCATTCTTTCTAAGTTCGGATTTTCTTCCTTGCAGCCCAATGTCCTCGATGTTTCGTCCCTGGCTGTTTCGTTATCATTCACTCTTATCATTTCAATTCATTATCATTTACTCTCTAATGTAATATGAAAAGGCAAATACACGACAAATACGGGTATAGGAATAATCTTACCTATGAACCTTACAACACAACCTTTCAAGAGATTTATGACAAATTAAATTTGATTACAGATGAGTAGGTGTACCGTGTATTTTTAATCTTGGCAGCATTATTATAATAAATTTTGTGTATGGCAAGTAGCTGGTTAAACGTCAAAAATATTACACCCGGCGGAAAATATTTGCAGGCGACAGGTTAGTCTAGAAATAGATTTATTTGCTTTCGACACAATTTTTGAAAACGAAATTAGAACAGTTCATTTTCCCTTTTCGTGTTTTTATCATAATATTATGAGAGTGAGTTGTATAGTTTAATTGCGCGACCGCATCAATTTGACACCCTATTTCATTACTGAAAAGTTTTTCTTATTTTCAGTTGGGATGAGAGCGTTCACTGAGGGTCACCAGCCTGTTCGGAAACGTGTCAGCATGTCGCTCACCAACACGGGTAGTAAAAGTAAGATGAAAATGTTCGGTTCTTTTATGAAGAAATATGGAAAAGTGGATTTTGTGAAAACCCTGTTCACTGACCCGGATAAGCTGCCGTTCGTGGCGGTGCATGTGCTCATTTGGGAGCTGCTCATCAATGTGCTGGTGATAGAGCGGGTGCCGTACACAGAGATAGACTGGAAAGCTTACATGCAGGAGTGTGAAGGCTTTTTGAATGGGACTCTGGACTATTCTCTCCTGAAGGGCGACACAGGTCCTCTGGTGTATCCCGCCGGCTTCGTGTACATTTATTCCGTGCTTTACTACCTTACCGGTTACGGGGAGAACATACGATTGGCTCAGTACATCTTTCTAGCTATTTATCTGCTGCAGCTGGTGTTTGTGTTGAGGATATACAGCAAAACCGGCAAAGTACCCCCCTATGCGCTGGTTATCAGCATCCTCACCTCCTACAGGATACACTCCATCTACGTGTTGAGACTATTCAATGACCCCATAGCCATACTATTTTTGTACATTGCTCTAAATTTGTTTTTGGATTCAAAATGGACACCGGGAAGCTTGTTCTTTAGCTTAGCGGTTTCTGTAAAGATGAACATTCTGCTGTTTGCTCCGCCACTGTTCTTATTCTACCTCGCCAACATTGGCTTCCTGAGAACAGTGCGCCAACTATTCTATTGCGCACTAGTGCAGTTAATTTTAGGAGCTCCCTTTTTATACGGAAATCCTATCGCTTATCTTAGAGGCAGCTTTGATGTGGGACGCGTGTTTGAACATAAATGGACCGTCAACTACAGGTTCCTAGACGTGGAAGTTTTCGAACACAAGTACTTCCACATCGGTCTCTTGGTGCTGCACGTTGCTCTGCTCGCCGTGTTCTTTCCGCTCACTGAAAAATACTTTGAAAGCTTCACGAAGCTTAAATACGTCCAGACCCAAATACAGCCGCAGATAGACGCGAAAAACAAAGAAAACAAAACAAAGCGTTTGAAATTGAAACCCAATTCGAAGAAAGGATCGCTTAAACACCGGCAACAAATTGTGGAAAACAGTAAAAATGATAACGAAGATACCGATGAAACGCTATCGGCCGAGCAAAAAGAATTTCTGAAATCGTTTGAAAGTACGCTGCAGAAAAGTGCAGGTACGTCCAAAGAGAGCGAAGCTACGAAAAAGAAAAGCGATGATCCATTTTACAGCATCAACTTCGACAGAACCAATCAGTTATTTATACTTCCGATGTTCCTTGCGAACTTTATTGGGGTCGTGTGTGCTCGGAGCTTGCATTACCAATTCTACACTTGGTATTTCCATACTCTACCTTACTTGCTCTGGTGCACTTCTTACTCCAATATCATCAAATTTCTGATCCTCTCTTTGATTGAATTTAGTTGGAATACGTACCCGAGTTCCGTGTTCTCTAGCTCTCTGCTACACGCCTGTCATGTCATCATCCTCTGGGGTATATACAAGAACACTAGATCCAGTTAGAATATTCATCTTAGAATAAAATAATTTTACATGTCCATAGATACATACTTTTTTACGTCTTTGTATAATATAAATTACAAAATTTAATGTCTTATCCAATAGATAGGAAGTAATGTTTGTTAATTAAAAAAAAAATGTGGGTTAAATAATCTATATCAATTGGAAGCTGGTTTTTACAAAGGTGCTGTTCAAACATAAAACAAAGAAAAAGAACAACAATTTTTTATTGTTGCATATGTCATGTACCACCGGTGACATCTTTAGGGTGAAGTCGGAACTACAACACAGTATTCAGTAACTTTACACCTTTATGTCACACCAATTGGGATTAAAAACACTCATTTTTAACGTTTTTGATACTTGGCACATTTGTAATATCCAGCCCTCAATTGTGAAAAACCAAAAGATATATTGTTGTTTAATTTTAAGTAATTTTTCTATACTAGTACTGGTAGCTAACCTGCCATCTTGTCGATGGCAATACTGCCGATTTCTTCACCACTCTAATGTTATTTTCTAATTTGTAAATCTATGTTTAATAAGAATTATTATTATTATTATGAATAATTCAATTTTTTTTTATCACAATGTTTTTTTAATAGTTGATAGAATAATTTTATGAAATAAAGACATTTTTTGAGTGTTATGATTAGGATGTGAACTTATAAATTAATTTGACCCTCCAACTAGGCTAAAAATGTTTTATGAAGAAGTGTATGAAATTAGCATAAGATTTTTTTAATCTATATTAACTCTTTACATCCTTGACTGTTGTGAATTTATCTGTAGAATTCTGATTTACAAAGTGTAAATTGTCAAAGTATAATAATATATATTGTGATGAAAATGGCATAAACTTACTGATATTTTACATATTATAAAGAAAATGTCACAAGCTAATTATTATGCGGCAATAATACAAAAGTAAGCACCCATAATTGCATACTCGTATTATGAGTACTTACTTTGGTAATTTATATCGAACAATAGAAGGTATAGTTTCTTTTGCAACAGTTTCATTGCATATTGAAGATCTTCTTCTTTTTGTCCTGTCACACCTCCGTGGTGCATAGGGCCTCAAGAAACCTTCTCCACCCGACTCTATCGCATGCCTGATGCCTTACATCATCCCAAGTGATGCCTGCTGCCTTAACCTCGTCCTGCAGGGCTCTTCTCCAGGTGGCTCTAGGTCTGCCTCGCTTCCTCTTTCCCCCCATAGGGGACCAGTCTAGTGCGCCCTGAGCGATGCAGGCTGGGTTCCGTCTCAGAGTGTGACTGATCCACTGCCATTTGCGTCTAGCGACTTGTTCTCTAATTGGCTTTTTGTCTGCCATGGTCCAGAGAATGGCATTTGACACTGTTTGGGGCCAATAGATCTTGAATATTAAGCGAAGGCACCTATTTATAAACACCTGGAGTGTTCCAATAACGTCTGCGGTAGTTTTCAAGTCTCACACCCGTACAGCAGTACTTTTAACGCTACTGCTGTATAATTGGAGCTCGAGCTTTCTCGAAATTATACTCAATCAATTGAAGATATTCAGTAATTATTATATTTTCTTATGTAAACTTCCACTGAGAGAGATAAAATATTGTTTTTTGTTTGTTTATTTATTAACTAATTTAATTTTAAGCTTACATAGAGAATCAAGTGAGATATTTAAGTGAAAAATGTGTTTTAATTGCTAAACCTTAATGTGTGGTAGTATATAAGTAACTACAAGACTTTATTTTCTACAATGTTACCCAATTGACATCAATTGCACAGAGTCAAATCAAGTAATATTGCCATTTAGAATAAATGTAATGGGTATTTGCTCAATTGAATACAAATGTACATATTTATAATTCTATTTTGTTTTCATAGTCTATGTATATAAGTTCTTAATTGTAAGTTTTTTTTCTTCTGCTTAATAATAAAAACTATTTGACTGACCCAAATGAATTAAGATGACATTTTACTTGGTTGTAAAGTTGACTTCATTTTGTACATTTTCTTGTTAATTTGTTTCCCAGATATGTTACATTAAGTATTTAAAAACTTTAATGTGTACATCAAAGCCAAAATCTCAGTAATTCAATTATAATAAAAATATGTGAAACTCCTACTATTTTGTTTTTAATTGTTTGTCTGCTAGAGAAAAGTTATATTATTTAATAATTAGTAACCCATTTCTTCAGATTAATCAGGGGATATTTTGAGAATTCAGCAGTGCTGGAGAAAGGTCTTTTTGTTCTTTAAAGATATCTCCGATAATGCCAGCAAAAATTGTTTTACCTACCAGCCGCCAGAACCAACTTGCATCTGTCTCTGGTAACAGTGATCGGAAGAGCAATCAGTCTGCTGAACACAATCTCCTTGGAAATCGATCTGTTTTATATGAGTGAAAATACTTTCAAAAGGCGAACACTTCTGATATTAGAGAGCATCTTGTCTTCCTAAAGTTAAACCATCTCTCATGCGTTCCAGGTATTATATATTATATTATACTTGTTCTCAATAGTTGTCTTAAATCTTAATTTTGTTTGTAATGCCTATTGTTAAATTAAATTAAATTGAATAGAGATGAAATTATTTGAAACTTGAAACTATTTTTTTAACGAAGTATGACTGACAAGCGATAAGGCAGAGTTTCCCAAATCCTGAAATCCCTTGAAGTGAATCTGTCACCAAAATGGTGCTTTATATATAAATTATACTATTAATACAGTATACAAGTATACAATGTCGATAAGCGGCATAATCTTTTATAGGCTTAATGTTTCTTGAACAACGATGTAAAACTATATTACATATCAAACATCGATGAAAATGTCTGTTTTTTTTTAGGAATAACATATTTAACCTAGCTAGGACATTATTGAATGTCATTTGATATATAACAATGCGAAACATGTCACCATAAAATATAATAAAAACTAAAAAATTTATCATCAAGCCGTGTCTTCGAAGTGGTAAGTAGAAAGAATGGAACTGGCAAAAGAAGTATGAAAGTAGAATAAATGCAATAGAAATGAAATCTCTTAGATAAATGTGTAGAAAATCTGTGTATGAGTTTTGAATGAAAATATAAGAAGTGAATGCGGTGCGAATGAAAGTAACATTAAGATGGTTTGGACACATGGAAAGAAAGAATGCTAATGGAATTAGATATAGAGAAAGGCCGAGAAAAACGTGCCACGATCAAATAAATCAAATATTGAATGACAGCCACGCAAGCAGTCGGAGAAATCGACGTGCGTGCATGACACGATGTATGAATGTTGAGGAGCGAGAGAAGTATATCAGGAAAGAAAAGTGTGGGCAATCCATTATTTCTGCCTACCCCTTTGATGAGACAGCGCAATGGTTAGTTTTTTCTTCTCTGGTGTTACAATCCTTGGTGGGTCTAAGCCTCCTCCAAGAAACGTCTTCATCCTGTCTTGTCTCTGGCTGCCACCTATCAGTCTTGCTGCTCCAGGACCCGACAGTCTGCCACGGCACCATCCAACCCTCAGTCTTGGCCTGCCGACGCTTCTCCCTACTAGATTGTCATACAACACTCTTTTGGGGAGCTCCAGATCTCCCATGCGGTGCAAGTGTCCTAGCCAATGCAGTCTGTTAATCTTTATAAACTTGACCACCCTGACATCCTGGTATAGATCGTAGAGCTTAGTGTTGTATCTCCTTCTCCACGTCTGACCATTTTTAATAGTTCCGAGGATTCTGCGGAGGATTTTTCTTTCGAAGCAGTTCATATTTACTTCATCACTTTTAGTGAGTGTCCAAGTTAATTAATTTAGTTTACAAATACAACAACAACAAACCATCATGCCGTTTCACCGCAGGGGTAGGCAGAGAGAATGGACCGCCATACTACTCTATACAGACATTTCTCTAGCTTCCTCCACATTCATACAGCGAGTCATACACGAACGTCGATTCTTCCGGCTTCTGACATGACCAACCTTAAAATTTGATTAATTTGGTCATGCCATGTTTTCCTCGGTCTACCTGGACTCTGTACTCCATTTACATAATTAACATATACTTTTTTAACCATTCTTTCTTCACCCATGTGCTCCATATGTCCGAACCAACACAGCGATCCTTTCACAATTTTGTTCATAATACCTTCTTTCGCTCTACATTCCTATCTAATATCAGCATTTGAGATTCTGTCGTACATCGTTCTACCACACATACGTCTTAGGGACCTCATCTCTACCGCATTTATTCTGCTCTCATCTTTTTTCCGCCAGTTCCATGCTTCGCTTCCATACATAAGTGTTGGGATCAGAACCAGTTTAGTTTATAACTAACCAACTAACTAACCATAACGCCGTCTCCCTGAAGGGGTAGGCAGAAAAAATAGACTGCCACACTTTTCTTTCCTGACATATTTCTCTCGCTTCCTCAACATTCATACATTGTCATGCATGTCGATTTCTCCAACTCCTCATGTGGCCGACATTCAATATTTGATTTATTTGATCGTACCACGTTTTCCTCGGTCTTCCTCTATTTCTGATTCCATTTACATCGTTAACATACAATTTTTTTACCATTCTTTCTTCATTCATTCTTTCCAATGTCCAAACCATCTTAATTATTTATGTTTATTATATACATAATAAACATAAATAACCTCTGTTGAATCGTTTTTCCAAAAACAAAAATAAAACACTTACCCTATAATTATATTTTTATTAATATAATTTGAACATTAAGTATGTGTTACGAAAACGATGAAAGATTATAAAATCGATTGCAAATTTTATAAAATTGACAAAAAATATTAAGATCTCTTTTTTAACAAAAATTAGGACATAAATTATAAAAATAAGTTTCTTTTAATGGCATTTCAAAACTTACACATTATCATACCACGAATATACAGATTGTCTACACTACGTTCTATTCACATATTTTGTCAACACTCCCACAAACATTTCTATACATTTTCAATATACACAAATCATACAATTAAAATAATAATGGATACACCTTTTTACAATTCAAAATTAAACATAAAAATCAATAAAACTCAGACTGAAAAGATTAACCCTTTGTCTGCCAAAGGTGAGGTATCAATCAGTGCGTACAAAACTTAAAAGATCTTGGTCGATCCATGTCTAAAACAACTTATTACATTAACTGTAATTGACTGCATTATTTGAATTCTGTTCACAGGACAGAACAAAATTTAGAAGTAGCGAGAGTATTACGTGAAGATTGTTTGTGATACAGCCAACTGTTTGAATGTATTAGTGATTTATCCCCCATTTTCAATAAAATACTTGCTCAATAATTAATTATCGTATTTCAGATACACTTTTTACTCTGAAAATTCAACCGAGAATTGGGGTACATTTTATTGTTTGCAAAATATGGTATTATGTAATAAGAATTAATTCAAATGATGCGTAAATGAATTACAGAGGAACAAAGAAAATCTGAACGCATTATTTATTAAGATATTAAAGTCATAAACAGCAATGTGTACAAGTTATACAGCACCGATAAGGGAAGGTTAGGTTAGGATTTTCTTATTAAGTAACAAATTAATTCAATGTTGATAAGTAGCCAAAGGCAGCTTACAATACATGTGAGATGCACACCAATGCTTTTAACTCGGCTTAAAATAATTATATAAGACTATTAAGTGCATGTAGTATCAACAGTAGCGTTAAAAGGGTACTGCTGTATGGATGGGTGACTTTGAAATCTACTGCAGACATTATTGGAAAACTCCAAGTGTTTATAAATAGGTGCCTTCGCTCAATATTCAAGATCTATTACTCCCAAACAGTGTCAAATGGCATTTTCTGGACCATGGAAGGCGAAAAGCCAATCAGAAAATAAGTTGCTGGATGCAAATTACTGTGGATCGGTCACACCTTGAGATGGAACCCAGCCTGCATCGCTCGGGGCACACTAGACTGGTCCCCTATGGGAGAAACAAGAAGCAAGACAAACCTAAAGCCCTGCAGGACGAAGTTAAAATAGCAGGCCTCACTTGGGATGATGTTAGGCATCAGGTATGCGATAGAGACAGGTGGAGAAGGTTCCTTGAGGCCTTATGCATCACGGAGGTGTGACAGGAGAAGAAGAAGAGATTAAGTCCATGATTCATATATAATTTTTTCTAATATTTATGAAAAGCTTTTGTTAGTTAATTTATCGCACAATGACGTGACAATAGTTGATGTAGCGTGCAAAATAGCTTCGTTAAAGTGGAATTGAGTCAGCCATATAGTAAGGACAAAGGATGATCAATGGACCAGACGCACCCTGGAGTGGCGACCGAGAACCGGCCACAGAAATCCGGGCAGACCACAAGCAAGATGGTATGATGACATCAAAAGAGTGGTAGGTTAATGGCAAAGACTAGCCAAGGAAGTCGAGAAGGGACGTCTATGTCTAAAACCGGACATTTAATGGCTGATAATGATGAAAGATTTAATTCAAATATAATTATCTGTAAAAAAAAAAATCATCTTTTATTTTTTATATCACAATTTACTTTTAATTTTTTTTCATATTGCCATAATATTTTTTATAAGGCAGACAAAAGGTTTAAAAAAAAAGATAATATGTTTATTTTTTTAATAGAGGGCTGTCCAAACCAGATACGATCCTGGGCCAATTCAAATAACAAAAAAAAAAATTGGAGGGCTGTAGAAAATATTAAACTTTTTAAATAAAAAATAAAAATACAGGGATTTTATTGTTGTAATATAATTAATTTTATTAGTTAATTTCTAAGAAATAAATTATGTAAAAGGAATATTTCATAAACACATCGCGAGCCGCACGCGCACGCGGGCCGTGCTTTGGACAGCCCTATTCTAATATATAAAACATGACTCATGTAAAATGAGGATATATTTTTAACTTTGCAATTTATTTTTATTCCACTCATATACTAATTCTATGATATAAATAAATTTAATTTTTCCATATACATTACACAATTATTAAGCTTCATTTATGAAGTGGAGATTGAAATGCATATTCAATATACATTTATATAGCATACAATATCTTTTTGGTAATAAAAACAAATTTATTGCAGTGCAAGGCAGTGTTCCATAGCAAAAATATTCAAATATTTTTAAACAGCTCAAGATGCATGTTTTGAAATCTAATCAGTGCTTCTTGTGGAAATATAATACTCCCGGGTAGGTACTTCTTGAACTGTAATTAGTGGGGAATTTTAATAAAATTATGGGGTATGAATAGAATTTCCTAATATTTTTTACACAGCACACTCCCGATTTTCCGGGGTCGGGTTAACCGGGAAGTGGATTACGGGACACTTGAGTCATTGAAAAAATATTTTTTAAAAACAAAAATATTTCACAATAGTACTTATAATGCAAATAAAAACTCAAATATGTCACAATGACATTGGGCGATAAACGCAAACCAGTCGTACTTTCGATTGAACAAAAACTCGAAATAATTCAAAAGTTTGAAAATGGTGCAACCGTTAAATATTTATTGAATCAATATAATGTTGGTGATCAAACTATATTGGACATCATTAGCTAACGATAGATAGAAGGTTCCCACTGCCACCCGAGACTGTTATAGGACGCAGCGACGCCCTTTCGTCAGTCTCGCTGCACTGCCTAGGCCTGATCCCGTCCATCCGGGACTTACGTTACATTAATTTCCTTGCCATCAAGTTAAGGATGACAGGCCAACATTTAATCTAATATTTTAACCTTCTATCTCCCGCCCCAACTCAGAAACCTTTATTACACATTAGCTAGCGATAGATAGCGCCAAAGGCATGATCAGTAGAAAGACTATGAAGTTGTCATCTTACAAAGATCTCGATAATGCAATGGTTTTGTGGTTCCGTCAACAAAGGGCGGAAGGTATTCCTGTCTTGGGGGCTGTTTGCGCAGCTAAAGCTAAACACTTTTTCAATTAATTGAAATTACAAGGTGATTTCAATTCGTCTACTGGGTGGTTGACACGCTTTAAACAGAGACACGGCATCCGATGAAAAATCAAAAAGTGTTTACTCCAGCGATAGCCAACGTTCAGGGGACCAGAAACGGCACCGAAAGAAGATCTCGGAAAACAATCGTTCTCATAGTTACAAGTAAAACTTGAGTTTATATGCACCTGCTGGTGGAAATATAAACATGCTTGCTAGTTATCTATGATATGCATCACATATAATCTTAAGCTAAACTGGAGTATGAAATGCGTTAACTTCAAATACTAAGAAGTAATTGTATCTCAATAGAGACGAAGATGTAAATATTTGGAAACAGAATATGGTGGTCAAGGCGTTTACGGGACTTATGACCTGACATTGGTTGGGTTAAGCGATTGCTTTATGTAATACAACATTCACCATGCCGCCATTCTTACGAACACCATGTCTGACAACTATTTTTGAAAGTTGTATATATGCTACCATATTGAGAAACATTTCACATATTTTAGTTCAATTTACACTAGCGCCATCTATTGAGACTAGATGTACCCGTAATGGGTAAAATCCAGTATTTGTCTACAAGTATTTGTATACATTCAAAAAACCAAAACTTTAAATATAATTGGTTACATCTTTAAATGTAATTAATTGCCGAATAAAATACAATAAACGATCCAAACTGATATTCACTTTATTGAAGGTAAAGGTGTTAACGGTGGAATTTCATTGTTAATTTGGAAGGAGAACAGTATAGGGCCTGACTTGGACAGGGGTCCACCGTTCTCGCCTTACCACTGTCCCAGTCAGTGCTCCGCAGTCAACTTTAATGCTAAATTGAAACTTGGATAGGACAAACACAACAACCTTTTACTTTTTCAATGCGTAAGCATCAAATAAACGCAAGAAAAATAATTTTGATTGACTGCATCATAAATAATTTTTTTTTTATATGACAAGACAATCAAATACATAATAGTTATATAAAATTACTTAAAATAATATAAAACAAAGTGATTTGCATAAGTAAATGAGATTAACACTAAATCTATAACCCTTTCAATGGACATACATGAGATCTTAACGCATTTGAAATAACTCGATACAAATATTTAACAAACTTAGATTAACTCTTTCGCCTCCCATCAATCACAATAAGCTTTTTTTTCAGTATTCTTGCCGAGAAAATAAATATTTCTCTCGATCCTTTATAATACAAATAAAAAAAACTATGGTATTCGATTATAAGTTTCATTTTACGAATAAATCACGTCACAACATTTAAAAATAATATTAATGTGGAATCATAAATATACCTTACTTCAAAGACTATTTAAAAAGTTTTTATAATATTTTCCATCTTAAAGAGACATGGGAAAAAACAAGTTTAAAAAATCTTCATATGCGGCACTCACTTTGTGGTTAGATTTTTAAACTTAACCTCTCCGTGAGTATGGACGCACGGGCGCGTCCAATAGAAAAAAGTGTGTCTAAGGAGTATGGACTCACCGACGCGTCCGGGCCTATAATACAAGCGCATTCTGATTTAAAGAAAATATATGTTTACTGTTGATATCTATGGACTTTGTCACATACTTTTACAAATATTTAAAGTGGTTCCCTACATTACCCAACTGAAAATTCGAACAAAATATCTGTGACGTTATTCAACATTTCTCATAGAGTGACAACCATTTGCCAGATACAGTTAAGTAAAAAAAAACTCACTAGCGGAGAGGTTAAAGATATAATATAATAAAACTCTTTGTATTTAACCACGGTATTGGTAAACTCCAGGTGTTTATAATGTATAGGTGCTTTCGCTCAATATTCAAAATCTATAGGCCCCAAACAGTGTCAAATGCCGTTCTCTGGACCATGGCAGGCGAAAAGCCAATTAGAGAACAAGTCGCTAGACGCAAATGGCAGTGGATCAGCCTGCATCGATCAGGGTGCACTAGACTGGTCCCCTATGGGGGGAAAGAAAATGCGAGGCAGACCTAGAGCCACCTGGAGAAGAACCCTGCAGGACGAGGTTAAGGCAGCAGGCCTCACTTAGGATGATGTTAGGCATCAGGCATGCAATAGTCGGGTGGAGAAGATTCCTCGAGGCCCTATGCACCACGGAGGTGTGACAGGACAAAAAGAAGAAGAAGAAGATTGTTATTATAATTGATGCCAACTAGTTTCGCTTGGACCCAAGCTTCATCAGGGCAGTGTAATAACAATTTATTATATTGCCCTGATAAAGCATACCGTGGTTATATAGAATGTGTTTCATTTGTTAATATCTATAAGTTTAAATAATCTCTTTCTTTTACTGAAATTTCAGGGTGGAAAACATATGGATTTTTATAATATAATGCTAATAGATTTTTTAATATAGATATAAATGTATAGAAGCGTAGTATGTATCTGAAGAAGAATGAGACCAGAATAAATGCGGTACATAGGAATTCCCTTAGACCAGTGCTCCACAACCGGTGTGCCGTGAGCCGGATGCAGGTGTGCTGCGGTCAAATACATAATGAAAAAAAAAAAGTTATAGTCGGAAGAAAAATCGGACATTCGATTTTCACGAATGAGCTTAAAAATAGGTCGCCGTGATTTCTACTGGCCGGAAGTCGCTGATGAACTAAAAAAAAGATAAAAAAAGGTTACCAACGTCTCCTGAGCTGATTAACGTCCACTTCTAGACCGAATTATAGCTTTTGGTGTGCCGCGATATTCTAGGAAGAACGTTGGTGTGCCGTCGGTGAGAAAATATTGCGGAGCACTGCCTTAGACCATTGGTTCCCAAAGTCCCTGGAACCACTCAGGGGGTCCGTAGAAAATTAAAATTTATTTGGGGATCCCTGAACATCGGGGGGGTCCGTGCAAGGTTTACGGCAACCGTTTTTTTTTATAGAAGGAATTTAAAAATCTATAAACATTATATCATAATACATAACCAATAATTTGACAATTCAATATATAAAGCGGTTTTGATGTTTAATTTTTCGAATGTAAAAACATCACTGGAAACTTTATAATTGAGTACGACTTGGAAAATTGACTTCGGGATGGGATATGGGCATTTTCATCCACTTGTTCCAAATTTTTAATTTTCACGCTGATCTTGCAGATTGTTATGCATTCGTCTTTTTCGAAAATCATTGGAATTATTCACGTTCATCAACTAATATAAACCATTTTTAAACAGAAACCAAAAACCCCCAACAAAAAAACACATCAGATAATAAAGTTTGGCTTTAAAAGAATCGGTGTGATGTTAACCGGCAATAAATTGGGATTTGAATAATTTTCTGTTTGACAGCTATAATGCTGTTTTTACGATTTTCTATTGTGAATGGTTTTTATAGAAATCATGATACGCCACTGGTAAAAAACACCCAATAGATAATTTTATAAAATAGATACATAAACCATAGATAATTTATTGACATAGAAATGAAATTAATATACCAATCATTGTAAACAAGTACCTGGTGTGTGTGTCTACATTATGGATCTAAGATGATATGACAAGAAAAAGCATAATACAGTAAAAAATAATAGTAATTTTTTATTCATTGTTATCATATAAGTTTCAAACTTAACAAAGTCCTTTACAATTTCCTGATCGGAATGGTAAAATACAATACCAAATCATTCAGTATATAAATCATTTTTAGCTTGCTGCGTCGTGAAAACAGAAGATGACACATGTCATGCGTTCAAGCAGCCATTTTGTTTTGATAAAGTCTAATAAAAGAATGACATGTTTAAAGTTGAATCGTGCTAAATCACAGCTGACATCTCCAATGCCCAAGCAAGATGAAACAGATCAACCTCAAATAATTAAACACACTATGTGAAAGTTTCACATTGTGGAAAATATTATAACACATCCTAATATAATTTGCTAAAATGAAAGAAAGTTTAAATAAATAAAATTTTTACTTGACTCATTTAATCCGGTAGTTTCTATAGTGCACATGACAAAAGATCTAATTGCAACATATAAATTCAAGGTTTTGAAATATGTTTAGTCATAAAGATTGCAAGCAATCATGTTGTTTTAGACTTTACTTGGCACATATTTAATGAGTGTAAGATATATATATATATTTTAAATAATTCAAATTTAGAAGCAATTTTTGATACTATGTTCCAGTAATGTCAAAGGCACGGATATGAAAAATATTAATACTCAAATTAATTTAAAAATTGATGATTTAAAAACTCCATAGTTATGAATTAAAATACTTTTTTTTTTCACTATTGTGTTGACATGTTTTGAAATGTGGAAAAAAAACAATGTTTAAATTGTAAAAAAAAAATTTACATGATAAAAAAAAAACATGTTTGATATTTTAACCATGTTTTTCGTTATATTAGCAAAACATGGTTTTACAAAAACATATAATTGTAAACATTGTGGAAAAAAATATTTTAAATTATTATTTCAACATTGAGTACTTATTTGCAAGAATTAACAAAATGCAGACATAAAAAAATTGTTATTTTGAAAATAGAATACGGTGAAAATTGTGTGTAGCATTTATACTCTGATTTATGTATTAAAAATAGTGTATTTCTATTTATTTTAATTTAATAAATATTGCTTTATAGTTTTATTGCTGATTAGCATGCCGTTATCTGCGGAAAGCCGCCTCTTGCGATCGGCCGAATGCGGCATGCAGAGCGTTTGTAAACATTGTTTCAATTATGCAGTGCAGATTTGATACATTATATATATTTTATTATAAAAATATTATTTCTATTGAAATGCTCTCCGCATAACCGAATTCGCTTCTCGTAGAATTGTAGATACTAATTTATAATTTTATATTAAGAGGTTTGAATGTTACATATTTTTTTCTAAGAATTCATTTAATTGATTTATTTATAAAATATATATGTACTTAAGTACCAAAAACTATAGATTTTATTACTTATTGAAAATTTTAAGATAGAGTAGGCATTTATGTATGTATATTTATTGCAATTCTTAATTTTATCAAAAGCTATTTATAAAAAGCACATTCTACATTTCTACCATAGATATTTTTCTGAACGACATATAAAATTTGAAATTCAGTATTGATGACAGCAAAATTTAGAATGTCCAAGAATACACATATCTGGGACGAGAAAACAGACTGCTGAATTCAAGAGAAAAATTGGACCAAGCTGGGCAAAATTTACTTTCGGAAAAATTACGTATATTTAAATAACTGAAGAAAAAACGACCTGAATAGAAAAGTATATGAAGCATGTGTGCTGCTGGTTGCCACTTATGGTATGGAAAATGTAATATTTTCCAAATAAAGTGCTGAGAAACTAAAAGTGATCCAAAGAGCCATGTTAGGAATAAGCCTTAGAGACGGAGTCAGAAAAGATACAATGAGAGAAACAAACATAGGTCTCCGACATCATTTACCATGTAGCAACTCTAAAATGGCAATGGGCACGTCATGTAGTCAGAAGCTCTGATGAAAAATGGACAAGAAAACAGCTGACTTGGAGACCATGGAACACAAAGAGAAGTGCAGGGTGATTATGATAGAAGGATGACCTGAACCGACACATCCGTATAATCCGCAGAAGACATAGTGCAGTGAAAGCGAAAGGAAGAAGCCTTTGTCCAGGAGTGGACAGTAATAATCTGAAGAATAATAGATAAATTATCTTTGCGCTTGACCCGGACATTGAAATAAAATGCAGAATTGAAGTTGCACGAGCTGCATTTAATAAAATGAGAACATTCTTTTGCAACGATAATCTTAACTTGAAACTCCTTCAAGGAATGATTAAATGTTATATATGGTCTGTTCTACTATATAACCTGGACTCTGAAAGTGAATGTAATGTGACCGATAGGGTCAGTAATGCAGACGTACTGCAGAGAACCAGAGCCAATAGAGAGCTGTTGTGGAGTGTGAAAATTAGAAAGGTCTCATATTTGGGACATATGCTAAGAGCAGAAGAATACCACCTCCTTCGACTGATATTAATGGGTAAAGTGTAGGGGTCGTCGGGGAGTTGATAGAAGGCAGCTATCTTGGCTGCGGAACATCAAAGAGTGGACAAGAATAACAAGAGTTCAGAACCTGTTCCAAGTGGCGCATGACAGAGATGCCTTCATACACTGTTGTGATTATATGTATTATATATATCACATAATACAACATTATTTTTACGATTTAAAATATATATAATAAATAGAATTTTAAAATATTTGAAATGCAGAAATATCATTTTAACACACCGTTCAGAATAATACTTAATATATATTTGAATATTCACATTTATGTACACATAATAAAAATTAGAGAATTTTCAATACACATAAGCACAAGTAATATTTATTATAATTAAATGGGGAACAAATAGGGTTGTTTTTTGTTTTAACACAACGCATTACAGATTAAAGTCTTTTTAACAAATGATTAATTTAGATCATTAGCGGAACACTACTTGTGGACTGCAAAATCAAACATATCCTAACTCATGGAAGAGATGCGAAAGTCTTATAAATATTTCACACTGGGAATCAAAAACTAAAAACAAATTAGACAGCATTTGAGATTTTCAAATGAAGAATGATTTTCACATTGACATAAAATTTTCACATTGACAGAAAAAGGTACTTACCTACAAAAATCAAACTATAGTAACAGTTAAGTACTTGTTATATTTTAATATTTAAAAGTATAATCTTTTCTTTTTAAGAACATTTTTAATAGTTTAATGCAGTTAGCATATTATTATTATTAATAGCTTAATGGAGTGAAGTGAAAGCAAATGGAGGAGGCCTTTGTCCAGGAGTGGACGGGAATAGGCTGAAGTAGAAGAAAAAGGAGAAAAAAATACAGTTTCAATAAATTTAGTTTACCAATTCTTAGGAAATTTGTAGTCAGCTTTAAGATGAAATTTTTTTAGGTTATTTTATTAAATATTGACATTGAAAATACGTAAAATTTTCTACCATTTTTAGAGGTAAATTTAAAATTTATATTTTGATATATTAATTCTGGAATAAATTATTAATATATAGTTAAAGATAACCAATAATAATTGTTAGCCTATCCAAAAAAGCTAAGATGGCAGTGCACAATGGTGTTCTTGTATGTGCCGACCCTTCTGTATGGAAGTGAAGCATGGAACTGGCAAAAGAAGGATGAAAGTAGAATAAATACAGTAGAAATGAGATCTCTAAGATGAATGAGTGGTAAAAAATGGTAGAGTGTCAAATGCATATATAAGAAGTGAATGCGGTGCGAATGAAAGTGTTACATATGAACAAAATAATGAAAGGCTCGTTAAGATGGTTTAGACACATGGAAAGAATGAGTGAAGACAGAATGGTGAAGAAGGTATATGTAAACGACGTGAACAGAGCTAGAAATAGAGGAAGGCCGAGGAAAACTTGGCACCAAAAAATCAATCAAATATTTAATATCGGTCACGTGAGGAGTCGGAGAAATCCACACGCGTGCATGACACAATGTACGAATGTAGAGGAAGCGAGAGATAATAATAATAATAATATGCTAACTTTTCAAGTGCCGTTTTTGTGATGTAATCACCTCAAGGGCGCATTAAGACGTGTTTTAAATCTAAGAATCTAAATGTGAACGCTGCATCTGATTTTCGCGATCGGTTAGAAAGTATAGTAGAACAAAGATGTACTCTAGTCTACTAGTGTGGCGGTCCATTCTTTCTGCCTACCCCTCCTAAGAGAGGCGTGATGGTTAGTTAGTATTAATTGTTGGTTGAAATTTTTTTTTAAATTATGGTCCAAATAAAATCAGCACTCACCAATGTCAACAATCTGATATTTTAAATAAATATTCATCTCATTATCTCAATTAAATGTGTATAAAATTGTCCTAGTATTCTGTTCCCAGTGTGAATTTATTTATTTGTTACAAAATGATAATACCATCAAAATGCACATATACACATAGTCTATAAACATTTAGCTCTATAAATAACGCGTAGAAGTCCTGATATGCAAACCATTATTTACACAATTCGATACATCAAATGAAAACAATAAAATCCAGTTTAATATTACTTCAATAATGGAGTAAAAAAATACCATTTAAAATTTTCACCGTCATTCCAAAACACATTATTTTTTTTCACTTAAACCTTTGCGATAGCTAAAACAGCGGCAGTCGCCGAAAGAGTACAATCTATTAGGAAGATTTACCGTGAATCCAAAGCATCACAACCGTATACATTGCCTGGCGGAAGACTAACGTTCTTACAATTGAAACTACTCCAGTAAAGCACATTTGTCATCCATATGAACCGCCCTAAGCATACAAATGTACGTGATACGCACACTTTGACCGTACCATTCTGTGCTATCCCATATCACGTACGTGCTTGAGAAAAAGTAATGTACAAGGCGTTAGGGGCAAATAGCATGTGCCAACCAGTGGCGGTACTCCTATAGAAGCCCAGAAGCCCGGCTTGTGTAAGAAATTTTGAATCAAAACCTCTTCTGGCTTACAGAGGTTCAGCTCTTGTGACTATTCCTCTTACGTCTGATGGGAACATTGTTGGAAGGTGATTTGGCAGGTTGTTGGTTTATGTGGGGGCATGATTACTTAGATTTGGGGGTTTTGATTTAAAATTTCTTACGCAAGCTGGGCTTCTGGGCTTTTATGGGAGTACCGCCACTGATGCCAACAACACTCGAGTATAAGTCTTCACAAGTATGATAGTTTTACAAGGGGCAGGCGAAGTGTGCGGTCTTAATTAATGAAAAAACACATTTTTTTTGCATGTTTCTTGGAAAGTTACCTGGATGCAGGGCGGTTAATATCACCATGATCAGCGATTCGTACAGAAAATAATCATCTGTTTTTAACAAGACTTTTGAAATAATCATTTGGGCCATGAAAGACACGTCATTTATTTGCAGAAATAGTAACTAAAAAACAAAATTTTGAAACTTTAATTATATTATCTAATCTGACATAATACCACTAGACTTTAATTTACCTAATATCTAGCCGGTAAAAAAAATATAACTTAACTATGTATATCCCTGCCTAACCTTATTTAATCTCAGTTAGGTTAGGTTAGATTAGATTTTTTCAAGTTAATTAATAGATAAGGAGTTTAAAATTCTTTCTACAAGTATTACAATGTAATAAAAAAAATTGTTTGAATATTTAATAATATAAGATGAATTTTCACCATAATATTTCAGTAAGAACCTTAGATTCATTAGATAAAATTAGGTTAGGTAAACCAGCATTTCAAATATGGCAACACATTCAAATACTTTACATAGACTTTTGTGTGCAGTGGTACCATCTGGTGATAAATATTGACAACACTACAAATGTAAAGAAAAAGTTAAAATTTTTTGGATAAGCATAATCTTGCTATGAGAAGGGTTAATGTAAAAACATTTTTTTTTACTGTACAACAAACAGCACTGTAATATTGTATTATTTCTTAATTTTAAATAATGAACTTCGGTTGTTTTACAGAAAATAAAAGATTACCCACACATTAAACTTTCCCTTACGGTGCTAAAATAAAAACGTGCGTTCCGGTGTAGGGTAGTCAGTACGCGTTAAAAAATTTGTGATTTTAAATCGGAAAAATAGGAACATTCATAGCTCCCCTTATATAATTATAATTGAAGTCAACAATTATAATAATTGAGATTTAATTGCTAGAAACATAACAAAAAAACATCTGGCAACGCTCACAGAACGGGCATAGGTCCGCTCTGGTTGAAAGCCCAAAAGCGACTGCCGCCGGCGCGCAGTGAGAACATTGAGCTAGAACATATGCAAGAGTGAGATGCGAATATAGTGTCGCGTACTCAGCGCTACGAATTTTGTTTCCGATGTTCACAAAATACCTCCGATGTACCCGATGAATTCTGATTATTATTAATATTATTTTTTTAATCAATGCGTAAATATATTATGGAGGAATACCTAAAATCTTAACCTTGTATTTATTAAATGTATAGAGATATTGATGGTTATTAGAAGCAACGTGTAGAAGATACCCATCACAGGGAAGGGAGGGTTAAAAAGTAATAATAATACAAAAGTCTACCTATGCAAACAAGTGATGTGTTATCCAAGAACAAATGCCTTCCTGTTCAGAAGCCAAGTATTCTGGTTCCTAGCCCAAACACTATCCAAAAATATTAGACATGTTACTTATTGGAGCAGTTTCAAATGCAAAATAGAACAAATCCGACTTTTGTTTCCACCCAGCTGACTAAAAGTCATTTTTGGTAATACAAACTAACAGTAACTTCAAACAAGTATTCTACCTGACTCTTCGCATCGAAATAAAGGTAGCTTCGTCTTAAGCACACCCATAGCACTATCAAATTTAAAAACAAACAAACTGATCGTGCAAAAATACAATACTCGTTAAAATATTTCTACGTAAAGTCTGCCGTAACTATTACAAAACATACACACCCCGCAGATGAACCGAACGGTTAATTGGAAAATAACGACTGAGACGCTTCCGAGATGAACTTTATAATCGATTATGTCAAATCTTCACTTAGCTGCTGCAAGCATGCTTCACACACGATTGTGGAATAAACCTCTCACAAGCATCTGATTTCGTTTTTGATTGGGACATCTGAAGGGGTGTAAGCATTTAATATAAAGACAAATGACATGAAATTGTATAAAATTATATTTTCACTCTACAATGCCATGTTTTTTTATTCTTATTTTACAAGAGTACTATTAATTTGTATATATGATAAATTTATAAATAATAACAAGAATCTTATTTATTGTTTCTTGAACAATGATGTAAAACTCCATATTAATTAATGAATACAAATGAAATGTTAAAATAGTACTGCTGTACGGATGTGAGACTTGGAAATCTACTGCAGACATTATTGGAAAACTCAAGGTGTTTATAAATAGGGGCCTTCGCTCAATATTCAATATCTATTGGCCCCAAACAGTGTCAAATGCCGTTCTCTGGACCATGGCAGGCGAAAAGCCAATCAGAGAACAAGTCGCTAGACGCAAATGGCTGTGGATCAGTCACACTCTGAGATGGAACGTAGCCTGCATCGCTCAGGGCGCACTAGACTGGTCCCCTATGGGAAGAAAGAGGTAGCGAGGTAGACCTAGAGCCACCTGGAGAAGAGGTCAAAGCAGCAGGCCTCACTTGGGATTTTAGGCATCGGGCATGCAATAGAGTCGGGTGGAGAAGGTTCCTTGAGACCCTATGCACCACAGAGGTGTGACAGGAAAAAAAGAAGATGGGAATGACATGTTTCACCTTTTTAAGGCATTATCAAATGTCATTTGAACATTTGATAATGTCATTCCCATAAAATATAATAAAACGTTTAGAAAACAGATGTTTTCATTCGTATCAATTTAAAAAACATCTATATTTTTTGCCGTAACATACATTGACATATTTTATTAAAAGTGGAAGTAATTCATGAATAGGTGTATAAATGAAAATTCATGTATACTCTAAGAGTTACATCTGATTTAATTTTATGAGTTAGAAGTACCAAACAATGCATCAGAAAATATTTCATTGTTAAAATGGGCAAATAAAACAAATGAAAGTTACTAGTATGACACTTGTTTCAAGATTAGAAGACGCATTGACTAATCATAGATACAAGTTAAAAGTACTGTAATGTAAAATTAGATAAAAAAAATGTTACCATAGAGTTAACCCCCATTGCGCGGCTGGTCTCATTTGCAGTAAAAAAAATTGGCTTCGAACTGCGGTTAGCTACATTTACACATAGAAGTAAGGAACTATACATTCAAATATAGTATGTTGCAGTTGAAAACCTTTTTTTTGGACGGCAAATGTAGTCACTTGACTATAGAGGTTAACACACTTGTGTTAATTACTGTTACACTCTTCCTATTTAAATATTCTTTCACTTTAGTACAAACACATGCTAGGATAACATAACCTAATAAGCAGTGAGGAGGAATCTAAGGTGTTTCCTCCAACTAGACATTACATGGAAATATATTGAATCTGGATTAGCACGACAGCGATGCGGATATACCGAACATCGGGTGTATCACAAGTGGCGGGATGAGCTGGCCGTTTCAAACCTTCATCTTTTTTGGCGTGGGGAGCATCTGGCTGAGCGTGGCCTGCCGCTTGGTGGCCGGCCGCGTGGAGTAACTTCCTATCCCGTAGTCCCCGCGGCACATCTGCTTCTGCAGCTTCTTTGCCAGCGCAAAGTCTCTCTTCTCTTGAGCAATGATCTCCTCTATCCTCCGCTGTTCCTCCAGCAAGGAGGGGTCCAGCTCGTCCAGCACGATGTCCCCGTTCAGGATTTCGCTCTCTCTCAGTCCGTTCTTTTTAGGAACTTTTCCTTCGCCGTTTTTCGGCGATAACTTGACTCCGTTTGTATATCCGTTTTGGTGTTTGTGATCTTCGCCGTTTCTTTCTTCTTCGGCTAACTGATTGGACATTCTCCTTGTGATTACATGGTCAGATTCTCCATTTACTAAACCATTCGATTTGGCTACGTGTCCATTTCTCCTCAGCACCCTCGTGTTTGGAACGGTGATTTTAAAATAACCATTATCTACAGAATCTACATTCTGGTACGTCTTCCCGTTCAACTGCTTATTCTTATCTTTTAATTTGACCACGTGATGTTCAGATTGTGTTTCCAATTGTTTCTTAGATGGAGAAGAGAGGTCTCCAAAGGAGATGCTTCTCTTGGATCTTGTCAGAACGTGATCACCCGGAACAGTTCCATTAGTGACTAATTTTACACTGCTTCGGGATGACTTTCTTGGACTAGTCTTTTTGGGAGTAACTTCACAATTAGATAGGGTGATGGCCCTCTTGGCATTGCTCCTCAGATCCTTGTGATTGTCGCTGCATGGCTTGCGGCCCGCCTTCTTCGGAGAAACAGATTTACTCTTGCTGGGGGTGCTGTTTTTAATAGGGGTGCTTCTCTTTCTATTTGACTTAGGAATAGGTTTGGGGGGAGAAGAGGCTTCTCTTAATTTTTCGGCTTCTTCCCGTTTCTGCAAGTAAAAACAGAACAATAAAGTAATTATTAATTGTTTCTGCAACAATTAATGGCAGCGCACAACGGTGTCCTTGTACCGACACTTATGAATGGAAGCTTAGCATGGAACTGGCAAAAGAAGTAAATAAATACAGTAGAAATGAGATCTCTTAGATGAATGTGTCTATGATAGAGTCAATGTGACGCGAATGAAAGTGTTATGAACAAAATAATGAGAGGGTCATTAAGATGGTTTAGACACATGGAAAGAATGAGTGAAATCAGAATGGTGAAGAAGGTATATGTAAACGACGTGAACGGAGCTAGAAATAGCGAAGGCCAAGAGAAAAACGTGGCACCATCAAATCAATCAAATATTAAATATCCGTCACGTGAGGAGTCCGAGAAATCGACATGAGACGATGAATGAATGTTGAGAAAGCGAGAGAAGTATGTCAGAAAAGAAGAGTGTGGCAGTCCATTCTTTCTGCCTGCCCCTTCGGTGAGACGGGGTTGGTTAGTTAGTTAGTTTATCTTGAACAATGATGTAAAGCCCCATATTCAATAACTAATACTAATGAAAACATCTGTTTTATAGAAGTTTTATTATAATTTACAGGAATGACATGCTTCTCCTTTCTAGGTCATTATCAAATGTTGAAACATACCATTTATCAAATCAAATCAGTTTTTTTCTTAATAGACATAACTAACTAACTAACTGACCATCACGCCGTCTCTCCGAAGGGGTGGGCAGAAAGAAAGGTCTGCCACACTTTAACCAATGTGGCCCTCCATCCTTCTCTTTTCGCCCCCGCAGGAGACGCGGTGTGATGGGTTGCGAACCTCATCGCCACCAATAGGCATCTGCTGCACACACTTCGATCGTCCAACGTCCAGAAAAATACATTACAAACAAAATTAAGATTTAAGGCATTTATTGAGAACAGGTAAAATATAATATATTATACCAGGAACACATGAGAGATGGTTTGACTGAGGAAGACAAGATACTCTCTAAAGTCAAGAGTATTTGTCTTCTTAACGTACTTTCACTAATATGAAAGGCATCGAATTCCGAGGAAAACACGTCCAGCACACTAATCGAACATTTGATAATTCCTTAGAAAGGCGAAATAATCATTCCCATAAATTATAATAAAACTTCTAGAAAACAGATGTTTAGATTTTTATTAATTATTGAAAAGCATACCTTAACATAGGAGGCAGGAACACTTAGCAAGCAGATGAAGGAGGACTGCGTTCGGTGCGGCCACGAATCAGAGTGCCGCAACTTCTCCAGACCCGTTATCAGCTGAGAAACATCGGGGGAACTGCAAGGAAAGAATTATTATATTCCATATCAAGAGCTGTAACTTTTGAAAATCTAGAATATCTGCATAAAGATTCTTCGCTTGATAAAATAAAAAGAAATTATTTAAAATTAATACAATCTAAATATCTACACGAAAGCATTTTAAAACTATCAGGATGGATATTGAAATCATTTCATTTTATCAATGAATTGGTATTCAAATGGATTTCCTTAGATGTGGCTATAATAGATTTATGAGCACTCCACAATCACCACACACAATCATTAGCGAAAAAGGGACTGGTACGGTCATATTCAAAGAATGGACACCACCAGACTCCCCAATATGGCATTACATAATCAGCCTCACGGGACTCGTCCTCGTGGAAGACCTCCTAAAAGATGGAAGGTCAGCTGGGAGCTCTACCTCACAGGAGGATCAACACTCTGGAGAACAGACCACATAGGTCTACAGCAAGGAAGAGGAAAATACACATACTGTTTCTACTGACACCAATTTATTGAGAAGACTAAATGACTTCAATACAGGATAGTTTTGAAATGCTTCCGTGTAGAAATTTGGTGCATAAAAAAAGGGATGGCTGCTTGCACATTTGTAATTGTAGGGAATGTATAGATTTGGCCGTCTCAGTATTCTTGAGTTTTGAATACCGAATCTTTTAGTTAAAGGGTTTGCATAGATAACAGGTTGCTAGTTGAGGTAAGGCTTTGCGGATAAGAAGACATAGTGGCTCAAGTAAATTTAGATTGTTTGTTTATTGTGAGATCATCAAGATTAATGTGTACAAGAGAAAATGAATAGGAAATAATTAAATACCGTTGTTTGGTGGTTTCAGGTAATCGATTTCTCTGCTGGGGTCTGGATGGTACACACTTTAAAATTCTTCCGCTAAACCTGAAAAAACCCATTGAAGAATTAGTATGGTGTTCTAATCACAATCTTAACTTCTGTGCATTCTGCCCCATTGAATACATGGTCAGATAGCGTATGGCCTCAATGCTTGTGGCTTATTTATCTTCTTCTTTCGGTACCGTGTCAGGCCCCCCCACATTAGCGATCACTGCAGCAAAGGCATCTCTGTCCTGCGCTACTTGGAACAGGTTCTGAACTCTTGTTATTCCTGTCCACTCTTTGATGTTCCGCAGCCAGGACAGCTGCCTTCTACCAACTCCCCGACGTCCCTCCACATTATCCATTAATATCAGTCGAAGGAGGTGGTATTTTTCTCCCCTTATTCATTTATAATTTCTCCAATATTCTCAAATTATGACAAAATTTGGACTACCAGCGACATTATTGGTGTAAACAAAATTAAATAATTTATCAGCTAGTTACATGTTTCGCAAACTGAAACAATGATGTTTTGTAAACGTCATTAATATCGTACTACTCGAGAGGTTAATGGGCATATGGACGGGGGACGGGCCTAGGAAATGCAAAGCGAAACTGACAATAGGGTGCGGCTGCGTTCTATAACAGTTTTAGGTGTATGGCAGACCTCTTATAAAAGTAAATAAAGTAAAATGTCATTTATCCGGATTACATTGCTCTCCCCACCGGCATCACCAGAGGCAGGTTGGTTCTGAAAGCTGGGAGACAAATCAGTCTGTATTGATGCTGTCGAAGATAACCATCCGGAACATAAAGATGGATAGCCTCCAAGATGATGGAATTCTCAAAGAATCCCCTGATAAGTCTGAAGAAATGGGTAAGTGTGAACCCATCCCTCCATATCAGTAGACTTTCGGTCCCCAGCATGCCCAAGAGGAATGCAGTGGGATAAAGCCACGAATAGCTACCAAACTCCCTCATGTAGAGATATCTCAGAAATCTTTTCTGAACCCTCTCTAACATGAGCGAGTATCTCGCCTCGTGGGGAATCCATAAGACCGAACCACACACGAGCCAGCTCCGGACTAATGAGTTATACAGAATTCATAAATGTGTGTAAATGCAGTCTGCTGCAGTTTGAAACCAATTTTCTTGACTGCAAATGTACCGAGCAATACTATAGGGGTTAACAAGCTAGCTCTTGAAATAAAAAATCGTACCTATGGATGGGCGCAGGGTGCAGAGGCTTGAAGTAGCACAGCTCGGGGGCCAGGGAATCCTCGCTGCCCCGGTCATGCTGCAGGGAGGGGGGCGGGGAAGGCGGGGGTTGCGGGGCAGCACAAGGGGGGCGGCGAGGTCCGTGAGAGTCGTGATGCAGCACCACTCCAGAGCGCACGGACAGCTCGCGAGAGTGTCCTGCGCATGCCTGCTGCGGCTCCCATACCTGAGCATCAGATAACCATCATCCATAATTAATACGATTGAAAACTTCAGTTTTCTAGAAGTTTTATTATATTTTATGGGAATGACATGTTTCGCCCTTCTAAAGCATTATGAAATGTGACGAAATTTCAGCTTGTTGCTGTTTATATACATTAGTAAATGGAGCAGAATATGGTAATCAACGAAAATTGATGTGACTTAATACATTTTTAACAAAGAATTATTTGGGTAGGTCCAGAAATATTGGAAAGTGTTTCTTGGACCTCGTTTTTAAATTAAAATTTTATGACAATGATTACATAGTAAGAGGATACTATATGGTATTATATAAATCAAAAATAAGTTATTTGAGGTAGGATGAAATAATGTGTTTCTAAGAAAAACATCTTATAATTTTTTTACAAATGATTTTACATATCTCAATGATTCTAAGTATTATATATAAAATAAAATCACCATCCTGTGTGCGTCAAACTTATTTTTGATTAATATAATATCATTTAGTATCACCTAACAATGTAATCATTGTCATAAAATTTCTAAACGAGTTCAAAGAAACACTATCCAATATTTCTGGATACCCAAATAATTATTTGTTAAAAATGTATAAAATCACATCAATTTTTGTTAATTACGATATTCTGCTCCATTTACTAGTGTATATAAACAGCAACAAATTTAAATTTCGTCACTTCTGATAATGCCTTAGAAGGGCGAAACATGTCATTCCCATAAAATATAATAAAACTTCTAGAAAACTGATGTTTTCATTCGTATTAATTATTTAATATGGAGTTTTACATCATTGTTCAAGAAACAATAAATAACCATCGTCCATTTCGAACAATACGCTTTCATAAAATAAAAAAAGTTTTTTATTTAACTAACTAACCATCACGCGGTCTCTCAAAGGGGTAGGCAGAAATAATGGATCGCCACACTACATACTTCTGTCGCTTCCTCAACATTCGTACATCGCACCATGCATGCATGTCGATTTTTCTGACTCAATTTTTTCAGATAATTGCAAACAAGACTTTTAGTAGAAATTTAATATGAGACAATAAACTGCACAACAAACAAGAATCATCCAATTTTTATTTTGTGTCAAAAATAGGGGTTAAAATTCAGATTTTTAAAAGTACAAGATAACGCGTAGTTGACGTCCCAGGGAATAAAGCAAACAATGAGTTAATTCTCTCTCATATCAATTACTGTAGCAGCATATTATTTTTAGCAAATGAAGAAGATGTGCGAAGATTAACCAGTCTCCAGAATAAAGCAATGAGAATAATTTTAAGAAGAAACAGATATGCCAGGATTAAAGTGATGCTGAAAGGGCTAAAAATTATGTCATTAAAAAAAACACATTCAATGTTTTATTATTAATACACAAAATTGTTAATGGGCACACTTCCCAAGAATTTTTAAGGAAGATAAAAAGTAACCAACATGAACATCAATATGAAACAAGAAAGAAAAATAAATTAAGGCTCTCATTCTGAAAAAAAAAACAAATCTCAGAATTCCCTTATGTAAAAAGCATTTAAAATTTATGAAGATATACCGGAGGATGTCAAAAGTGTTCAGAGCATAAACAAAATTAGAATAGAATTAAATAAATATGTAAACAAAATGTAACCTTATATTGATGTGTATGTGTATAATTGAATGTTTAATTGTTTTTTTATTAGAACGTGTGTTGTGTACATGTGTACTATTTCAAATAAATAAATAAATTAGTAGTTGGCAGTCAACGTGTTAAATGACAAATTTTTAAAGGAAGAGATTTGCATTGATTAGTCTTCAAAATATTTGCAGTAAATTGTTCATACCAAACATGTCAGTTTAAGTAATAAAGAAAAACATGTGTTATATTATTGTAAAGATGGCGACGATTTGTGTATTCTCACCTTTGGTTCCGATTTGGAAGTGGAGGCATTCGAGGTGACCGCAGACCCCCACAGCTTAACGTTGAGGAAGGTCTTGAGGAACTGGCCGCAGAGCTTGCCGGTGGACATGAGCTCCGGGGAGGGCGCCTGGATCAGGCAGCCGTTTCCGTTGGATTTGGGCTGACTGAAAAATTACAAACATCAATGACTTACACTCCCCGTGTGAGATTTAATCAAAATAACTTACTACCTATTAACTTTCTTCATTTCAATAGGCTTGAAACTAATATCAGATCAAAAATAAAGATAATGATAATAAACAAAGCTAACCAACTCATAAACACGGGCCTTCCCTTAGATTTGTAAATGAATTTGTCTGTCTTGGATCACTGATAACTGACCGGGGAGAATGCGAGAGAGAGATTCGACACAGAACCCAAATGGCTAAAACTGCCATGATAAAGCTCACCAAGATATGGCAAGACAAAAATATCTCTAACAAGACCAAGATGAGGCGAATTCAAATCCTTGTTTTCTCCATATTCCTTTATGGTTGCGAGTCTTGGACTATGCGAATATCGGGGGCCCAAAATTGATGCTTTCAAGATGTGGTGCTGGTGGTGAATGCTGCGTATACCCTGGATGGCAAGAAGAAGAATTCCGTCATCTTGGAGACTATCCATCTTTATGTTCCGGATGGTGATCTTCGACAGCGTCAGCACAGACTGTTTTATCTCCCAGCATGCAGAACCAACCTGCCTCTGGTGATGCCGGTGAGGAGAGCAATCAAACTGCTGAACATGATCGCTTCGGAGATCGATGTCTTTAATATTCGTGAAAGTACGTTCAGAAGACAAATACTCTTGACTTTGGAGAGTATCTTGTATTCCTAATGTCGAACCATCTCTCATGCGTTCCTGGTATTATATATTTATTATATTTTACCTGTTTTCAACAGATGTCTTAAACTATAAAAAATTTGTAATATCTTTTGAGAAAATAAACTGATATGATATGAAAGAACAAACCAGTCAATCATTGACCAGCTTCGTATCAGGGCAAGACCCTCACGGATGTGATCTCAGAGAGTGTTAAAAGTATTTTGGGCACATAGTCCGGAAAGATCAGGACAACATTGAAAAGCTCATCATCATGGGCAAAGTGGAGTGAAGGCGACCACAAGGACGACCACCGTGCTGCTGGTCCGATCAAATTAGGATGCTGACTGGTCTCTTATTAGCTGCAGCCTGGAGACTGACGGGTGACAGAAGCACATGGCGTGCCATGGTCAATAGTTTATAGTATAGGTTTCCAATCTTTTCTGAGCTACCGCCCCCTTTACAAGAAAAATAAATGTTCAACGCCCCCCTCCCATTAGAGTTATTCCAAAAAAGGGAAAATGATTACAATACATACAATAACAAAATAAACCAATATTTTCGGTTAATTTGCTTTATTAGTACCTACTTGATTAGCGTTTTTTTTTTTTGTCTTTTTAGACTATATTTTTTTATCTGTCCACGCTCTCTATTTTTTTTGGGTCTTCTACTGCCCCCCTGAAAGTCTGAAACGCCCACAAGGGAGCGTTATCGCCCACTTTGAGAACCTAGGGTTTATAGGATGGACACGACCCTCAATCATGAGGAACATGACCGAGAAGAGTGTGAAACTTACCCTCCCTTGGTGACATACCCATCGAGGGTGTTGGAACCAGCAGCCAGATGGGAGTAGAAGTGATGGTGCACCGGCCGACGAGCCCCGCGTGCGCTCTGGGCCAACTGGCGGGCTATCTGCTCATCCCTTCGGAGCCCAGCCAGCTGTTCCTCTTCAGCGCGTCTCTCCTGCTCTTGTAACTCCCTATAAAAAAAAATACAATTGACAATATAACTTTCTTTTTAACTTATACTCGTACTTTGATCTTCTGGCATACACAGGTTCGGCTCATTTTTTTTTAAATAGTCATGGTTTTTTCCGAAGGGATAGGCAGAAAGAATGGATCACCACACTGTTCACTCCTGACATTCTTCTCTCGCTTCCTCAATATTCAAACATTGTGTCATGCATACATGTCGATTTTTCTGAATCCTCACGTGGCGGCCATTTAATATATTTGATTGTGCCACATTTTCCACACCAAATCAATCATGGTTAGGTTAACCCATATGTTCTGAAAATGTTTTGTCCCCTAGACCCCTTGCCGATTTTTTCTGTTTTGTTTAGACCCCCTGCTTTCCAAATATTTTTTTTTTTACAAATTCGTAACTATAAATTTGTTTTTATTTATTTATTCAGTAAGGGCAGCATACAGAGATACCAATATATTTATTAAGAAAAATAATAAATAAAGCCAATTACATGCTACCACAAATACAATAAACAGTTAATTGAATTTAAGCTAAGGCAAAATATGGTCAAACAAAATGATTGAGAGTTAAACAGTTTTTGAAATTGACACAGAGTTACTCACTTTGATTGAGTTTACTGTAGAAAAGAAATCTTTAAAATAAAATATACAGTATGTTTTACAGTTACACATTCATTCATTAAAATGCAAATCCATCATTTTTACATAAAATATATACAAAAAAATATACATTTTTTAAGTGATGATTTGATATCAAAATTTCAATATTCGACTTCAATTTAGTCATAGTTAAACCTTACATTTCAATTATTACATTTGTGGAAAGATAAAATGTTGGTGAAGGCCTGCCAAAATGGGATTCACTCTAGTGAACCCCCATTACATATCATGCACCCACAATTTTTGGTTTCATTGACGTGGACCCCATGCAGGTCGGAATCGGATATAGATCACTTTGGAAATGACTGATTTAACCAATTACAGTAGTAAAATATGTTATTTGTTATAACCAATGTAAAAAATATAAAACCAAGCAATATGTAAAGATATCCGACCATCACAATTGCCTAATGGATAAAGAAAATTAAGACAAAATTCATCTTCAGGATAATATAAAAGTAATAATAATAATTAGGTTAATTTGTATAGTGCCATTTTTGTGAACAGCATGCCTCAAGGGCGCTTTGACAATGTTATTTAGTCATGAGAACTGTATATGACACTAGCCATCAGATAATGGTTGTTTATATTTTAGAGAATATTTTGAAAATGTGTGTTTTAAAGTTATATTACAAATCAATCAGGTAGTCAATCTCCCAAATTTGTGCAGGTCCTGCGTTTGGCTAAACTAATGTGCCTATTTTCGAGGAGTTTGCTGATTGAAGCGTAGATTGCCTCAAACTAGGACTGTTAGCAATATAGAGATCAGATACATAGGCTAGCCATTCCATAAAATGCTTTAAAAATCTTCCAACACAGTTTATACTGGATTCTTTCAGGATATTTGAGCCAGTGAAGATCTTTTAGATGCTATGAAATATGATAATTTTTTGGAACACCTTTTATAAGTCATGCTGCCGCATTAAAAGCAGTTTGATCCCTGAAGATTAAGTTGAATAGTTATACCCATTAGTTGAATAGGCGATACCCATGATACAAATAAATATAATTCTTGATTGTTGAAATGTATCCACATATTTGTTTACTTTCATTAAAAAATCTAAATATTTTAGCCAAACATTTCATAACTTGTGGTAAAATAATTTCATATCATATCTTACGTTTTCTTTTTATTTATTTGTTGTAAGAATGTGAGAAACGATTTAAAATAAATAAATAATAATGAAACAATATTTAGAAATACAATCCGTAAGTGACTATTTACTTTCCGTTTTAGTGGAGTCTCCATTTTGGATAAGTGCACATTTGAATTAAGAACATTTTATTAAATGTTTACCGCCTTTGAATTTTGTTGTACCGTGAGAGAGCGAGAAGAAAAATGTCAACAATGACCTGTCAGTTTGTAAGTTAGGTTTGGTAACAAATTTTGAAATCTTTCGACGCAACACGACTAAAGCATGTTTTTATTACAATTTTATAATAAATTTAGAATGATATGACATAAATAAAGCAAGCACTACATTTTATACGGCAATAAAATATTATAGTAATTGATCGTAAGACAGCTGACGCCAGGTATATTTATGGCTAATGGTGGATAGTAACTAATTTATTCACCCTCCACCAACAAACCAGCAAATGAAAAACATCTTGTAAATATTAAAATGGGACGCAAAATCGTGAAACACTTACCGAATTAGTTTTTCTGTATCCTTTTCGTGTTTTTCTTCTAAACTCTTCTGCTCCCGTCTGACTCTCTGAATTTCTGTTTCATATTCTTGTCGGATTTCACCAGGTGCACTAATTATACGTTTATGTTCTTCAACTAAAAAATAAAATATAAACATTAATTCACACTGATGAAAGAAAAAAAATCATACAAAAACAAGTTTTTTCCAAGCTTGAGATGTCATATTGATAAGTTTCATACTAACCTTCAGATGTTGGAACTTCTCCGCCGCTTAACTTAGTTTTTACTTCCCCTGGATGTTTTTCTTTAATAAAATCCCACAATCTTGTATTTACTAAGTTATTTTGCTTTGAAGCCGTTCTGAGCCAGGAACCAATTCGCGTTCTACACAGCGGACACGAAAGAGCGTTGTTTTCTATTGTTCCATTAAAACACGCGAGACAGAAATCGTGATAGCACGGTAATGTTACAGGTTCTATATATATTGATTGGCAAATCGTACATATTAAATCGTAAAGTGATAGTTTGTCTAATTTTAACAATTTATTGTCATTTCCCGGCGGCTTCCTCTTGAACCTGGCCGCCATTTTTACTCTAAAACAGCTGAGGAGTTGATGCGTTACCAACTTCACCGAAGTGAAACCAATCGTTATTTTTTCATTGAAAAATATTTAAGGTGATACTACGTAAATATATCTAGCCAAATTAAATCTGAGCAAGCACTCTGCAAGAATAAAATTTCTTAACCTGTCCGGTATCGGTAGTGGGTATTTTTATTTTGAACTCAACAAAATAAAATTAATTCAATGCCATATCATAGAATACAAAATAACAATATATTTTTACTATGGAACTACTACAAATAGATCTCAGTTTTATGAATATATGGATAGTAAATCAAATTTTTTAAAAGGAAAAAACATCATCATAATGGGAGATTTTAATCTTAATAACAAGCCGGATGAAGTTATTTTAGATTATAATTGTTTTTTAAATTCCAATGGTCTTGCGCAGACAAACTCAATAGTCAATAGTTTTAACAATATGTTGGACCTGGTGCTGTGTAATATGAATACCTGCGTTGTCACGCGCTGTGAGGAGCCCTTGGTACAGGAGGATCACCACCATCCTACTTTGTTTATTGTTGCTCGGTTATCAAAAACGAATCGAAAAAAGCGCACCAAGTGTTTCCGTGCTTCACAGCCCGTGTTAACGCGAGAGACTCGGCCTAACTATAATTATAGGTTAGCCAACTCTGAACTGTGTAAAAATATTTTGTACCATTTCGACTGGTCATTTTTGTATACGATACAGTCCGTTGATGAAGCCGTAAAATATTTTTATAATGTAATGTATGGTGTCTTTGACTTGTGCATTCCCGAAAGAAAACCTTCTGTGTCGAGTGGGGGCTACCCAACTTGGTTTAGCAGAAAAATTATCTCGACCTTAAAAAGCAAGGAGGTACTTCGCCGTCGATACCAGCGAAGTAATGATCAGTCTGACTACCTTCTGTATTCAAAGAAAAGATCAGAACTGAAAAAGGATATCACAAGTGCAAAGGCAAAATACATAGAGGATGTCCAGAGTGGGATCAAGGGCGACATTAGGTGCTTTTGGGAATTTGTCAATTCTCAAAGAGCGGACGGGCGTCCGCATATTGCGCTTTCTGCCGGAGGTGTGAGTGTGGAGAGCCCGGATGCAGTCTCACAGATTTTCGCAGATTATTTCCAATCTGTATATAACCAGGAAGTCCCCAATTTGGACACTACTGGTCTTCAAAATGAAACACCTTGGAACATGGGTGATATCTCGCTAGGTACAGTGACAACAGAAGATGTGGCGTCCTGTATTCGAGACTTAAAGCCAAATAAGGCTCCTGGACCCGATGGTATTCCACCGAGTATAGTTATGGGGCTCTCATCTGCCATAACAGAGCCCTTATGCTATATTTATAATCGTGCAATACTATCGTCCACATTCCCACAGCAATGGAAACTTACCCGAGTTAGTCCTATCTTCAAATCGGGGGACAAGACAGAGGTTAAAAATTATCGTCCGGTAGCTGTATTGTCTACGTTTCCGAAAATATTCGAAATGTTAATTTACCAAAACATTCACTCTCAGATCATGCCATTTCTCAAAGAAAGTCAACATGGCTTCCTTCCGAAAAAATCCACAGTAACAAATCTACTTTCTTTTTCGCACAATGTCGCAGTGGGACTAGATTGTAGAATTCAAACAGATGTGATATACACTGATTTTGCCAAAGCATTCGATCGGGTGGATCACGATGTACTCTTAAGGAAGATGCATCATTTGAATTTCAGCGTCCCACTGCTGAATCTCTGTGCGTCATACCTCAACTCCAGAAGTCAATTTGTTAGAATTGGTGGATATAATTCTAAAGAGTTCCCCGCATTATCGGGTATTCCACAAGGATCGAACCTTGGACCATTGTTATTCCTAATCCTGATAAATGACATTCAAGACTGCATTCGGCACGGCACCTGTCTGCTCTTTGCAGATGATCTTAAGCTATTTTCAAGAATCCAGTCTATTGATGACTGTATAAAATTGCAGTCTGACATAGATGCGATAGAAAAATGGTCAATGGAAAATAAGCTGGAATTAAACATTAAAAAATGTGTTACAATGACATTCACGCGTTCTCCAAGACCAATTGATTTCATTTATACAATTAACAATCAGGCTCTGGAACGAGTTTCCACAATAAAGGATCTCGGTGTCGTATTTGATCCCAGGCTGACCTTTTCTGATCACGTGTTAATGTTGGCATCGACTGGCTATAAACTTCTGGGTTTTGTCTTAAGGACTTGCAAACAGTTCCGAAATCCCGAAGCGATGACATCAATGTTTAACGGCATCGTTAGATCAAAATTAGAATACGCGAGTGGTGTATGGTCTCCATACCAGCACAAGTATGTGGAGGTATTAGAACAAATCCAGAAAAAATTTCTGAGATACCTCTACATGCGGATGAATGGGGTATATCCGAGGTTTATGCACCACAATGATCTATTGATTAAAACAGAGTACCGCAGTCTCGAATCAAGAAGAAAGGGTACATTGATGATCTTAGGATTTAAAATACTCCGTAACCTCATTGATAGCCCATACCTCTTAGAGTGTTATGGTCTCAATGCACCGGACAGGTATGCTCGCGCTAGAAGACACGATCTGTTGTGCATACCGCATAGCAGGACAAATGTCTTGGCGCAGCATACAATGACTCGGGGTATGGTGCTCTTGAATGAGGTGTCAGTCGATGTGGACATTTTCCAAATGACCTATACGTCCTTTAAGGAACATATAGGTACATACCACAACTGTTAAATATTGTTTTATTTTATTTTAATTGTTTTATTTTAACATGTATTTTAAAATGTATGTAAAATGCATGCAAAATTTATGTAAATTGTATACAGTAATAGGGTCATAAAAACCTGTTGTATACAAAAAAAAGAAAAAAAAAAAAAAAAATCAACATTAAGCGATTTAGAGGGAAAAATAAATGCCTTTCATTTTGTCAACCATCTGTCTATCAGAACAGATAATTAATTTATTTAAAACAACTAAGATTATGTCAAGATAAATGAAATATTCATAATTTTCTTTTCATTTTTACGTAAAATTATCGAACATAAAATTAAAATAGCAAAATGAATTAAGTAAATTAACAAGCACCAGGAAGGTGATGACGTCACGGAATATTTAAAATGTGAATTACTCCGTCGGTATTATAGTTACATTATTGACAACTTCAAACATTTATGACAAATTATTCACAAACACCAGTATCGTTCGGTATTCAGAAAAAAATTAAGTAATAAATTATTGGTAAGCGCAACCATCCCTGTACTGTCATACCACCGAACAAGTTAATTATAATACAACGGTTTGAATATAAATACCAAAATGACAAAATGGATGGCATTAGGCAGGGCAGACTCAATGCCACCTTGAATGTGATTTCGATACAGCATCGGCAGACTGCTCTAACATGACGTTGTGGCTTAGGAATGAACTGTTAGAAATTCTAGGCTAATTCAAATACCGGAACAGTACTATAACTAAATCAGTAGACCAGATGTGTATGTGAAATTAAGTATCGAAATACCCCGTAGAACATTAAAACAAATAGGAGCAATATTCTTCCGTAATAAATTTAATTTGAAATTTAGCCAGATAAGGTTGAAGTGCTATATTTGGTCTGTTCTGCTGTATGGTTTGGAAACACGGTTAGAGGCATTCGAAATGTGGCTATACTCGTACAGAAGAATGCTTCGTATAAGATTAGGCTGAAGCATATAAGATTCGATGCATGATCGTGGTAGCGTATGAACCTGGTAGCGTCAACCTTTTAATTATAATATAAAACGACCTACTTATTAATTGCTTATTAGGGACTATATATAATTATAATCAGGTACGTGAACTAATAGCAGAAAAGATCAGTGCAGTCGCATCATCAGGCTTCGAATGATAGTGTAAAAATATGTGTTTTCGGTTTCACGCCGAATGGATTGCACGGCGCGGTTGCTGGTGAAGCGGGAATCCTCTCTTCCGGTTAGTTGATACGGGCGACAGCCTGCCGTTGCATCTCTCTGGTGGTTCAATTCGCATTCCCTCTGATGTTGTCTTTGGGGCTCGATTCGTAATCCCTCATTTCATTGAAAGACCCCCGGTACGACATGGTAAGTTCTGCCCAGGATCGAGAGTCATGGAAACCAATAGAGGAGTTCCACGCCCAGAAGTGATAGACCGATAATAAAAATCCTCATAATTAAATGGGACATCAGTATATCTAGGGCATCAATGGTACTAAAAACAATATTTAAAGATTTGTCTAAAAGCGTTGAAAATGAAAAATCGAAGGAGACCCAAATCAACTGACCTCAACCAGGCAGCATGTTTGGATTTAGGAGACCTTGAGAAGTATGCCAGGATCAAAGTTTCCGGGTGTTTATTTCTTTATACTAAGGACAAGCTATATTAGGTTAATTCAAATATAAATATAACTAGGGAACTACAAAATATCTTCAATTAAATAAAATTGAGTTACGTAAATTTGAAAGCTACGTATTTATTGGGTACAATAGTTGTAAAAATAAAATACACCTAAATATTATTTTATAATCTTCTGCAATTGTATGATAATATTTATTTCTTATCGTAAGTAAGAACTTAAAAAACTTTATGTTCCTATTCAGAATGAAAATTTTGAACATAGACCACGTTTAGTCATTACTATTTTTTTTTATAGTTGGTACTACATCTTGTAAGCGGTAGACGCTTATTTCTTTGACGCGCGAATGCTTCTATAATTTTCATATTATGTATTGTCATATTTAATGACATTTGCAAAGTAGATTTTCGTTTGATCGCGCGGTTAGTGAGTTCAGTTCTATATCTATTCGTTTTACTAGTTATCATGCCTGTTGAATATTTGCAAGTGGCGGAAGAGGAGAATGACGCGCCGATCGAATTACCATTAGAAAATGATGGTACAATACTACTGACAACCGTCAAAGGCGTCTTCCCTGCCGCATGCGGTATGAAATATCGAAATCCACAAACAAACACGCTTAGAGGTGTTCGCCTGACCGACGGCGTGCTGCACCCGCCCGTCGACGGTTGGGACGCAGGCGCCGTCTATCTCTGCGTTTGTTCCGGAAAACGAAAAATTGAAGACGAGGAAGATGACGCCGGGGCGGCTGCCAAAACAAAGAAGCTGGAGAAGAAATTCACATGCACGGATTTAATTTGCCTGGGATTGCCGTGGAAGTGCACCGAGGAGTCTGTGAAGGAGTACTTCGAGAAGTTCGGCGAGGTGGTTATGGTGCAGCTGAAGAAGGATGCGAGCGGCAAGTTCAAGGGCTTCGGCTTCATCAGGTTCGGCACTTATCCGGCGCAGATGCAGGCGCTGGCTCAGCGTCACAACATCGACGGGCGTTGGGTTGATGTATGCATCCCGTACTCCAAGGGCGGCACCGTGCCGCAGGCCTCTTCCAAGGTGTTCGTGGGGCGCTGCACGGAGGACATCACGGCCGAGGATTTGAAAGCTTACTTTTCCGAGTTTGGCGAAGTGATCGATGTCTTTGTCCCGAAGCCATTCAGAGCTTTTGCTTTTGTAACCTTCCTAGATCCTGACGTGGCGCAGTCGCTCTGCGGGGAGGACCACGTGATCAAGGACGCCTCCGTGTCCGTGTCCAGCGCGGAGCCTAAAGCCCGCAACCGCTCCAAGGGCGCATCGGGCGACAACTGGAACAATAATTCTAATTATGACTGCATGAACATGCAAAACTTCAGTTCAATTATTTCTCCTGATACGAACGTCACGGTGCCCATGCGACTGGTGGCCGCGGCCCTCAACGCCGAGATGATGGGGAACGGGGGCTCTGGGAACGGAGGGAGGCCCGGAGGCCGGCAGCAGTCCTGGAATAACGGCAACCGCAACTGGAACGGGTCGGGCAAGAACAACTGGGCGCCGCAGAATTCCGGAAACCAGTGGAACGCTAACAGGAATGCTCAATAATATATAAGTTTTATTTAATCTTATATCTCTTGTGTTTTTTTTTAAAAAGTAAATCTTTAACCTAATAACATATAATACATATTACTCGAGGTCAAAGTATATGCTCTAACCCAGTGGACGGCAAACTGCGCCTCGCGAGCCAAATGTGACTCTTTGGCTGATCCAATACACTTCTTTAATGATTACATCTTTAAATTCCATTTAAAATATTTAAATTTAAAAGCACTTTATTACAAAACTAAAAACAACATACCCACTAGGATAACAACATACCGATTTAAAGAAAAAAGGCAATATTTTAATGTTATTAGTATATATATTTTTTAAGCATGTAATTAATACAAATGAAAACGTCTGTTTTCTAGAAGTTTTATTATTGTTTTTGGTAATGACATGTTTCGCCTGTCTTATGCTATATCATATTATACGAAAGGCGAAATATTTCATTCCCTTAAACTATAATAAAACTTCCATAAAACAAATGTTCTCATTCGTATTGATTATTTAATACGGAGTTTTACATAATTATTCAAGAAACAATAATTAATTAATAATGGTCTAATGAATTAGTATTATTCAGCGTACATTGTTTAAAAACACCGATTTAAAAAATAAATCTATTAATTGTTGCATTGCTGAAATGATACACAAGTTTGCCGACCACTGCTCTAATTATTGAATGGTTTCCTTGTAGAAGGCTTGTCCCACTAATGAAAGTGTCCACTGGCCCCATCCATATTATTTAGAATTAATGCAGAGAGTGTGGAGGGAAGTCCAAGTGCCCTGTGTCCGGTTGAGTTTGGCTCGTGTGTGTGGGAATAATATACACCTAGTTTCTACCAGCGGTGAATTGAACTCTGTAACAAAGACTGTTATTCTCGTTTTAAGAGGCTATTATAATGTTTGTATTAAATTGCTTCTGTGGTAATGGGAACGTGATGCGATCACGCAGTGTAATGGCGATTGGAAATATGAAATCCGACGAAAGATGGATTTTGTAAATTTCAACGTTACAGGGTGCATAAATGTTCTTGTTGTAATCTGGGTGCTGCAGAAGAGCCGAGCACATGCGGCACTGGTGACTGTATGATGCACAAAGTGTCTTGATTCCAAATAAAGTCGAATGTGATATGTATCGAAAGATGTGCGGTTTTATTTTTATGTTAACGAACATTGTCTGTTCTCCTGGCGAAAGCTTCGGAAGAATGCTAATTCATTGGATTATAAATCACGGCATTCAATTTAATATTATGTTATTTTAATTAAATGGAACTTTGTTTAATTTTTTAATGTAAATGAATCATTCGTGGAATGGTTATTTACTGAAACTAGTCATTGTTAACTCTATACAAAGTTTTGTTACCTATTTTTTCTAAATAATAATGTATATTATCTTATTTCATATTAATTTTTTGATCATTTTGCTCTGATTTATGTTTCAATGAGTTTTGGTGAAAATGCATTTCTATTTTCTCTATGAGGAGTGTTTGGCTGTTCAAGTGATTTCTGTGGATTTCCAAATTGATGTTACATGTGTAAGTATTGGACAAGTGACCAAAAGATTCGAATGGAACAATTGGTTTGTATTGTGTGAAAATAGTTTTAAACATTGCAAGATGGTGCCGTAAAATGAAGGCTGTTTTGAAAATGAACTGGGCAAAATGTGTGTAACACAAGTTGATTTGAATCAATTACTTGTGTGGAGTTTACTTGTGGTGCAAAGATGAGTTGAATTGTTTCACCTCTGCTTCTATTTTAAGATTATCTGTTAGCAGACCACTAGAAGACCGTAAAATAGTTACTGTACACATGTATCCTATGCAACCAGAAAGCATGGTATTGTGTTTAATTTCTAACACCTTTTATCAGATCCACATTTTGCTGTTTCTATTTGTTACCCATTTGTGCATGTTAAAGCCGTAGTCGCCTGTAGGAAGGAATCAGTACTATTTAATAGAAAATTATCAAACACTACGGCTACACAGGTAGACCACTATTCGTTCTTAGAGCGATGGCCACACTGCATGCTTTGCACCGTGCTAGGTGACTAGCGGATAAGCGTATCACCTAGCTAAATGCACTTTCCACAAGCCGACAACTATCCAAAACATATCTGTTCTAAAGAGTTTTGTAATATTTATTTAAACATGAATTCAACACAAAGTGAAGGGGAATATAGAAGAAATTCTCAAGGCTTGTTTAGTGAATTGAAATGAATTTGTTCTTTTGCAGGAAATACAGTTTTTAAATAAATTCAACACACATTCACTATTGGATATGCTCATCAGTAAGACATACACAGAAATAATGTAATTTCTTATCATTATGCTCTTCATTCGGCATATCTTATCTTGCACCTTTATTTTTAAAATGAATACACCGTCAATTATTAACATGTAAAACCAAAAACACACAAATACGTTTTACTCTAAGGAGGCAAAATAATCTCTTATTTTTAAAATATTCATTTTCTGGTAACATTAGTTTCATTACAATGAAAAATGTAGATCTCTGAAGCTATCAGTAGTTGGATTGTTCTGCCTTCTGGTATCACCAGGGACAGGTTGGTTCTGCAATTTGGAAGATAAAAAATATATTCTGATCATGTTGAAGATATTCATCTGTAATATAAAGATAATACTATCTTACTTACTTAAAAAGCCATTGTCGTCCACTACTGGACATAGACCTCCCCCATACTTCTCCACGTATTCCTGCTTGTGTCTTTCGCATCATGTCATCGGACCTTCGTGTGGGGGGTCTTCCTCTGATTTTTGTCTTCGCCGGGTCTCCACTCCACCACCCTTCTGGTTCTATCGTCTAACAATCTCTCGACAAGCATGGTACTTTCGTGTTTCCTCTGTGCTAAACGGAGTATCCTTATGGTTGACTTGTTGAGGGTTAGCGATTCTGTTCTGTATGTCAGTACTGGAAGTACGCACTGGTCATACATTCTGCGTACTTTGTGGAATGTTACTGTCGAAAAACTTCTTCAGACCAGTATGGTCTCTAGAGTAGAAATCTTTGCTTCTGATGTGAAGATGGAAGAGGTAAGATATACATTTTTATAATTAATGTTTTTAGGAACCATACAAGAGTTAAAAGTCTGAGTAAGTATAAACAAATATATTTTTAAATAAACATTTAAAAAGAAATTCCTTTTTTTATTATTGTATACACCTCACCACTCCCTGAGAAGTATAAGTTTTTTTTTATTTATTTCAAATGGTATGTATATTAGAAATGTGAAATATTAGACATAATCATTCTACAGAAACAAGACTTCTTCTTATCGTGTTGGGTCTGGTGCTAGCTAACAAATCAGGCAAGGTCATCATATCATTAGAACATTGTGTAGGGTGTCTCCCTCTTCTATCTTCACGTGGTCTCCATTCTACTACCCTTGTCAATCTTTGGTCACTTCTATTCCATCAAACAACTCAAGACTACTTATGGTTTCACTGACAATCCTATAGAGTGTGTTATCATGTCATTTGCTCCACAAGGTTCAGAACTAGAACCGATTCTATTCATAATGTTTACAAATGATATATAAATTTGATAGTTTGGCCTACTTTCACATTGTAAGCTGATTAGCAAATATACTTCTTATGTGACCCTAATAACATAAGTCGTCTAAAATCCACAACCTTAAAATACATTGAAGTATTAAAGAATCAAACTGGATGGCATTAAATAAATTAAAATTAACCCATTTCATTTCTTGAACTTTGGCTCATTTCTCTTCTTCTTCCTTTTGTCCTGTCACGCCTCCGTGGTGCATAGGGCCTCAAGGAACCTTCTCCACCCGATTCTATTGCATGCCTGATGCCTCTAGCCACTTGTTCTCAAATTGACTTTTCGCCGGCCATGGTCCAGAGAACGGCATTTGACACTGTTTGGGGCCAATAGATCTTGAATATTGAGCCAAGGCACCTATTCATAAACACCTGGAGTTTTCCAATAACGTCCGCGGTAGATTTCCAAGTCTCACATCCGTACAGCAGTACGCTTTTAATATTTGGAGCTTGAGCTTTCTCGAAATGATACTGGAACGCCATACACGGCAAAGCATAACGAAAGCTCCCCTTGCCTTGTTGAGTCTGCTGGCTACATCTTCCTCCGTACCTCTTGAGCCTGCTATCATACTACCGAGGTAGCAAAAGCTGGTCGTGGTCACAAGGAGGACACCGTGGAGCAAGATTGGGATGGAGTCATTTGTGGACACTCGTAGGTCTACATTAATGGGTAAAAATTTAATAAAATGAAATCACTCTTCTGCAATGATAACATAAATTTGAAACTCCTCCAGAGAATGATCAAATGCTATATGTGGTCTGTTTTATTGTATGGATGTGAAACGTGGACCTTAAAGGTCAACTCAATGAACAGACTGGAAGCATTTAAAATGTGACTCTATCGCCGAATGCTCAGAATTACCTGGACAGACATGGTTACCAATACCGAAGTCCTGAGGCGAGCTGGAGTTGACAGGGAGCTGTTATTAATTATCAAGGTTCGGAAGATTTCTTATCTGGGTCATATACTGCGTAGGGAAAAGTACCACCTTCTCCAACTGATATTGGAGGGGATAATTGAGGGACGTCGAGGGCTTGGTAGGAGACAGATGTCCTGGCTGCGGAACGTGAGGGAGTGGACCGGCATCTGAAGTGTGCAGGAGCTGTTCCGAGCCGCGCAGGACAGGGATAGGTTTGCCAACGTTGGAGGGACCTAACTTGAAGAAGAAAAAGAAGAATGGGTAGTAGAAAATAAAGGGACTTCAGGGAGTTGGTAGAAGGCAGTTGTCCTGGCTGTAAAACATAAGAGAATGGACAGGGATGAGCAGAGTTCAAAACCTGTTTCAAGTGGCGCAGGACAGAGATACCTTTGCTGCAGTGATCGTCAACATTAGGGGGACCTGACACGGCACCAGCAAAAGAATTTCTTGAACGAAGTTGTGACTCCGCATTAAGTAATTAATACGAATGAAAACGCCACTTTTCTAGAAATTTTATTATAAAAATATGGGAAATGTGTCATTCCCATAAAAATATGTCATTCCCATAAAAATGGGCTCAAGGATTATCAAATGTTTTATTACTATCAAACATTTGATAATGCCTTAGAAAGGCAAAACACTTCTGCTTCTTCCTCTTAGTTCAGGTCATATGACCTTCTAACTTTTTGTTCTGCATTGGAACATAAAAATAATTTGCTTGTTAACTAACCATACACCGTTTCCCCGGAGGATGGATTGCCACAATGATCTATACTGACATAATTCTCACGTATCTTCTACATTCACACATCGTGACATGCATGCCCCTCGATTGTTCCTAATTCGATCATGACCGCCTTTCAGTAATTGATTAATTTGGTCATGCTATGTCTTCCTTGACTTCTTATTCCATTCACACTACTCGTATATATCTTTTTAACCATTCTTCCCTCATCCATTTGTTTCATATGTCCAAACCACCTTAGTAACCCTTTCTTAATTTTATTTATCACGTATTCATTCCTTACATTCCTTTCTTACTTCATCGTTAGATATTTTATCATACATTGTTTTTTAGCACATTCTTTTTAGTGACCTCATTTCTACGGCATTTATCTTACTTTCATCTTCTTCTGCCAACTTCAAGCTTCATTGCCATACATAAGGGTCGGCACTAGAACTCCATTGTGCACTGCCATTTTTGCTTCAGCGGATATATTTCTATTTGCGGTAATGACTGAGTGCACCATTTATTTTGTTTCCAACCCTTCTTCTGAAATCTTCCTTCATTCTTCCATCTCTTGTAAACATGCTTCCCAGATAAACAAATTCGGTAACTTGCTCCAATTTCTCACCGTTCGCACTTATGTCACAATCCATCATACATTGTTCTTTTTCAAATACCATAACTTTAGACTTTGACGTATTCATACTTATTACAAACTTCGTACATTGTTGTCACTAGGACTTGTAGGTCGTCCATGCTGCCAGCGATTAAAACAGCGTCGTAGATATATTTCTATTTATGGAAATGTGCACTATTTATTATTTTGTTTCCAGCACCAACCTTTCTTCCGATATCTTTCTCAATTTTTCCATCTCTTGTAAACAAGCTTCTCAGATAAATAAATTCGGTAACTTGCTCTGATTTCTCACCGTTCGCACTTATGTCACAATCCGTCATACATTGTTCATTTTCCAATACCATAACTTTAGACTTTGCATCACAAGGACGCACGCAAACACCTGCTTTAATAATAATAATAATATGCTAACTTTTAAAGCGCTGTTTTTGTGATGTAATCACCTCAAGGGCGCATTAAGATGTGTTTTAAATCTAAATGTGAACGCTGCATCTGATTGATATTCGTGATCGATTAGTAAGTATAATAGAACAAAATATGCAGGCTTTAAATTGGGTATGAAATATGAAAAAGATGGGTTTTCAGCTTAGATCTGAAATCTGTCGGATCATTTATGCATCTGAGGTGTGAAGGAAGATTGTTCCAAGCTGATGGGCCGGCTACCGCAAACGCTCAATCCCCGAAATTTGTACTAGGGCAACGCTTTGGCTCAACTAATCTTCCTATTGCCGAGGAGTTCGCCGAGCTAAGTGTGAATTTCCTCGTGTCTGTTATACAACACAACAATAACAACAAACCATCACACCGTTTTTCCACAGGGGTAGGCAGAGAGAATGGACTGCCACATTACTTGGTCCTGGCAAACCTCTCTAGCTTTCTCCACATTCATACGAGTCATACACGCCCGTCGATTCCTCCGACTTCTAACATGACCAACCTTTAAAATTAGATTAATTTGGTCATGCCATGTTTTCCTCGGTCTGCCTCCACTCCGTACCCCATTAACATCATTAACGTATACTTAACCATTCTTCCTCCATCCATGCGTTCCATATGTCCGAACCGACGCAGCGATCCTTTCATAATACCTTCATCCGCTATACATTCCTTTCTTATATCAGCATTTGAGAATCTGTCGTATATCGTTCTACCACACATATGTCTTAGGGACCTCATCTCTACCGCATTTATTCTGCTCTCATCCTTCTTCTGCGTTATACAGAGTTGGGATATATAATTTGGAGCCATTCCATGTAGCGCTTTGAAGACTGGTCCAGCAGAGTTTATACTGGATTCTTTCTGGACTCTTAAGCCAGTGAAGTTCTTTGAGATGTTGTGTTATATGTGTTGATGATATAAGAAGGAATGTTGATTGATACTGTCCATGGGTAAAGGGTAAAATAAAAGACGGAAGAATGATACAATGTTTTAATAATAATAATATATATCTAATCATATACATCTTATTACCTTAATGCTAACTAACAAATGAAAAAGACTGCCAATATTGATAGGCATGTGTGTGGCAAGGAAGCTTCCTGTGGTAAAGAAAATACAAAAAGCCGTTACACTCTGGCGGAACTACTGCACAACAACCCGCGCCGTAATCATTTCAATACAAGAAATATTTTACAAGAGGCTACACTTAAAATCAAATGAAAAATAAACATTCGCGCCAAAATGTAACCGGTTTTAACTGTCAATTTGTTGCCGCCGTTTCCGGCTTGGAACGGCACTATTTTGTTTTTATAGAACTTCCAATGTTTACTTCTAAATTCAAATATTTACAACAAATTGAATGTTAAAGAAAATGAGGGATATTAAAGCAGCAGAAAAATGCTGTATATTTTATATTTGCAACTCCCCGCGGCGTTGAAGGTTCAAAAACACAACAACGCACGTTACTATTTTTTTTTTTACAGCACGCATTGCAATACTATGGTCACTTGTATCATTGTCACATTATGAAATGTATAGTAGAAAATAGAAGGAAATATGTTGGAGTTTGTATGAAAAAAGGTTGTTACCCTGTTCATTAGCGATTAGATCTGAAGGTTGGGACGGGCGGGGGTTGCAAATATAAGAATGCAGCGGGGAACATAAAGAGATTCTGCTGGCGACAGGGGGCACGGGCTTCACTTAGTCTAGTCACCCGAGGGCACACGAGGTCACACTAAATCCTAGTTTATGCAAGTACCCCTCTCGCGTCCCGTAATTACTTCAATTTAAAATTAATATCTCGAGGGGCATCGTCAAATGGGCGTTGCGGATACAGCGAACGAAGAAATCTCCCGAAGCCCATCTCCGTGCACGTAATAAATAACCATCTCGTGGGCCACGTTTAGTCCGCCATTTGAGAATGCCCGATCCGATGTACCACATACTTAGACATCTAATACAATTCATAATTGTGTTTAATAAAGGTAATATTTATAAACTTTTAAAAATTTATATCTTAATTTCATACATAAAACATACTTTAGAAAAAAGTGCTTTGTAGCCATCATTGTCAAAAAAAAAAAAAATTATAAAGTAATAATTCAATTGTTAATACAATGAAATAAAAACACAGACTGGAAGAAAAAAAACGTACATTATAAAGGGAACATTGCGGTAATTTACACGTCCGGATGAGCTCAGCAACACTGGATCCTAGGCACCGGGTTAACAGCCGGGAGAGAATCAATATTGCTCTAAATATATCCGCAGTCCAGCCTACTGACATCCCATCATCCACTCCCAACAGCCTCGCATCAGCATCCGAGACAACAAATTGCCGAAAACCTTGTTGAAATTATAAAAAAAATATCACGTTCAGAGTTTTTTCTTTATAAATTACGCACTTTCTCACGCTTAACATCCCCGCGGCGTCTTCCGCGCTGCAGATTGCATATTCCGTGGAGCGCACGCGGCACAAAGAGATGTAGAACGCGCGGAAGCTCGCACGAAGCGGTGCCCTAACTATTTCTATCAGTCCATCTCGCACGCTACATTTTTACACCACTCGACATTCGCAAACGTTCCATATAAAAATAGGCTTATTATGAGTACGTCCCATTCGCATATGAAATAAAAAAAAAACAAAAACAACTAAACTTTTTATCACACAAGAAAGAAAATTTCTACCAAAGTATGCCTAATACAACGTTAACACTAAGTATAATTTAGCAGATATTCCAAATATACAAACACAAGGGCTTCACGAGATTAAACTAAATTCCTATGTATATCCAAGTTCACACTTACTTTATAAAATGAAATGCAATGTCCGCCGACAGAACGAGAATTGAATACTCGCGGGAAATGGCCGCGGTGACTTGGCCGTTGGCGTTGATCAATAAAACAATCGGTTGAATGGGCGTTCTATTCTCCAGTGTTGCCGTAACAAATAAATTTAGTAAAGTCATTCACGAAAATTGTCATCGCAGGACACTATAAATAAAAAACAAACATATTACAGATCTCTCGAGTCAAGCCTCGAGGGATCTGGAGTTCCACCTCAGCCCGGCTCTCGGGACGGGGTTCACTTTGAAAGCGTCCGTTGAAGAGGATATAACATGTACAAACAATATTCACTAGCGTTATTATTACTTGTTCCTATCCGCACATTCTCAAAGCCAGTGGTAATTATTATTGTGAGTTTTCGTTGGATCCGGTCTCCCCTCGGGGTGAAGATGCTGCAGGCCGGTTGCGCCCCTCGATCTGGAAACACACCACTGCATTATACACGGCTTTCAACCCTTAACGGGAGAGCTTTCATTTTCGATAGAATTAAGCCATTAAACATTTTCAAGTAATCTGATAAGATTGCTCAAATTCTTTCAACAAAAGTTTGCAGCAAAGTGTAACATTTTTAAGATAATCAAATGATTTTACTGAAATCTCTTGATGGAAGTTCATTTTAAATAATAATCAAATAAAACAATGTTTTTTAAATACTTCCACTTTTGTCTTTATTTCGACAGTGACCGGTTTCGCCAGGCTCGCTGGCATCGACAGACTGGTAAACCACCAGATGTCACCAAGGACCAGAGGGCAGGACATAGGAAATGGAATTTCGGGATGGGATTTTGCAGGACTGTAGCACTCCGTAAGAGGCGTTCATAGTCAAAGTAAGAAAGCGCAATAGACCGTTTGTGTATTAGAAGACGATAAAAACGCAAGATGCAGGATTTGAACCAGAAGACTGGTCCGACAGCAAAATAGAGAAGGCAAGCTATCCGTTCAGCTAAATTGCTATTGAAAATAGTGGCAAAATTTCTAATACATAAGCGACGGTGAAAAGTTATGTTTCCAAAAAAAAACAATTTGCATCTTCGTCTCTACTGAGATAAAATTAATTATTAAAAAAATGACTAACCCGCAATGCGTTAAATCCAGTATTTGTCTACAAGTATTTGTATACATTCAACATGTTGTATAAAGAAACTGGTTCATGTTAAAAGCATATAAATTGGAGAGCCATCTCCAGGCGTTATCTAGCAATGTAAGATTAATGCTTAAACCTAATCTTAATAGATGGCGCTAGTGTAGATTGAACAAAAATATGTGAAGTGCGCCTCAACATAGTAGCATATATACATCTTTCAAAACATTGTCAGACGTGGTGGTCGTAAGAAGGGCGGAATGGGGAATGTTGTATTACATAAAGCGATCGCTTAACCCAACCAATGATAGGTCATAAGTCCTGTAAATGCCTCGACCACTATATTCTGTTTCCAAAAAAAAACCAATTAGCATCTTTATTCTTGAAATTGGCTAGCTATCGCGCTTTCTTACTTTGAATATGGACGACATTTAGAGAACTACAATCTTATAAAATCCCATTCCGAAGTCAATTTCCTATGTGGCCCCATGTCCTTGTAAGATTAATTAAGATTGGGGTCACAGTGGACAGTACCTAGACGAAGCCGAAGGTCTTGGCCTTGATGGCGAGGAGCAGCTTGTGGCGGAGCACGGCCCGCGAGCTGTAGAGCGGCACGTACAGCCGGGAGATGCAGGTGTTGGCCGTGGGCAGGTGCGCGTCGTCCGCCGGCCGGATGGTCACCGACGGCATGGGCTGGAAGCCCTCCTCCGAGGCGGGCAGGGCCGGGGACCCCGTCCAGAAGTAAACCTGAAAAACCACCATTGTGTTAACTCGGTATACTAATGTCCCCTTGTATTTGCTTCTTCGGAATTCAAAACATAACTAACCATCACGCCGAAGAGGTAAGCACAAATAATATACTACCAAGCTGTTCATTCCTGACACAACTCTCTTGCTTAATAATATGCTCCAAAGGAGTAGGCAGAGAGAATGGACCGCCACACTACTCTATCCTGACACACGGTTTTAGCTTCCCCCACATTCGTACAAGTCATATACGCATGTCGATTCTTTTAAATTCTAACATGGCCGACCTTTAAAATTTGATCAATCTGGAAATGTTAAGTTTTCCTCGGTCTCCCATGACTCTGTACTCCATTCACACCGTTAATGTATAATTTCACAATCATTCTTCCTTCATCCATACGTTCCATACGAGGTATGTTCAAAAAGTATCGCGAATTTTGAATTTCCGCCGGTTACGTATATTCGATTTTTGATTTTTTTGTGGCGTATGTTGGTACTCATGTCTCTCACTTATGCCGATAAGTTCGGCCAGTTCGAATGTTCAGTTAATTTTTGAGAGCCACTTTGCTTGCACGTGTTTTGGCTCGTCTTCGATTTTTGCCCACTCCAAAAAAATGGATCAATGAATCTGTATCAAATTTTGAGTGAAAAACAAAATTAAGTCCCCGGACGCATTCCGAATGTTGACTGTGGCATATGGTGAAGCTATCTTGGACCAAAGCAGCGTTTATCGGTGGTACAAAATGTTCTCAGAGGACCGAGAAGATGTGAACGAAAAAGAGCCTGCCGGACGCCCGAGCACGTCAACAACAGACGAAAACATTGATGAAGTGAATAACATAGTATTGGCCAATCGTCGAATCACCGCTAGAGAAGTTGCTGAGGACTTAAACATATCGCTTGGCTCGTGCCATTCGATTTTTACCGATGATTTGGGCATGAGATCGGTCGCCGCGAAATTCGTACCAAAATTGCTCAATTTCGCATCTGCTTGTGCGCGAATTTTTGGCCAAAACAACACACCAATAATGCCGCAGCCACCGTATTCCCCAGATCTGACCCCCTGTGACTTTTTCTTGTTCCCGAAACTGAAGAGGCTCATGAAAGGACGACGCTAGGCTACGATTGAGGAGATAAAGACGGCATCGAAGGAGGAGCTGAACAAGATCACAAAAAATGATTTTTTGGGGTGCTTCGAGGATTGAAAAAAACGTTGGCACAAGTGTATAATATCTGGTTGGGATTACTTTGAAGGGGACAAAATAGAAATTCATGAATATATAAATAATTTTTGAAAAAACACAAAATTCGCGATACTTTTTGAACGGACCTCGTATGTCCAAACAAACGCAGTGATCTGTTCATAATACTTTCTTCTGTTCTACATTCCAAACTTTTTTAGCAGTGTTTTAGTGATGTGATCATCTCTAGGGTGCTACTTCAATATTTACACACCGTGTCATGCACGCACGTCAATTTCTCCGACATTTTGTGTCATTCTATTTCTTGTTCCGTTTACATTATCAGCATATACTTTTTTTATCATCCTTCCCATGTGTCCAAACCATCTCAATGACCCTTTCATTATTTTGTTCATAAAATTTTCATTTGCACTACATTCAATTAATATATTTGTATTTGACACTAACATATATTATTACACATTCGTCTCAGATCTCATATAAAATAGAGTTATTCATAATTTCAATGCTTTAAATCATAAATGCAGAAGCATGATGGGTGCAGAAGGATGGACGTAGAAGGCTAATGGATGCAGGAATAATGGATGTAGAAAGATGATGGGTGCAGGAATAATGGACGTAGAAGGATGATAGCTGCAGGAATAATGTATATAGAAAGCACAAGATAGGTGTTTGTGTTTGTGCAAGAATAATGGATGTAGAAAAATGATAGATGCAGGAATAATGGATGTAGAAGGTTGATGGATGCAGGAATAATGGATGGAGAAGGATGATGGATGTAGAAGGATGATGGATGCAGGAATAATGGATGGAGAAGGTTGATGGATGCAGGAATAATGGATGTAGAAGGTTGATGGATGCAGGAATAATGGATGGAGAAGGATGATGGATGTAGAAGGATGATGGATGTAGAAGGATGATGGATGCAGGAATTATGGATGTAGAAGGATGTGATGGATGTAGGAATAATGGATATAGAAAGCACAAGACAGGTGTTTGTGTGTGTGTGTGAAGTATGGGGAAGAATATGTCTAGCAGTGAAAGATATAGGCTGTGTAAGTAAAGCAAGATGGTGAATGTTTTGTTATGATGAAGAGTTCTGATATATAGCTTACCAGATCCTGTCTTTCGAGGTGTGTCATCTTGTCAACGATGGCCCAGAGCCAGCGCTTGAAGCGCGTGAGGCGGTCCCCGGGCTGGCCTGACTCGTCGGTGAAGGAGGTGTAGGAGATGAGCACCGACACATTGATGTCCCCCACGCCGTTGAGCAGTAGCCGCAGGTCCTCTGCCGTCAGCCCGTCCAGAGCTCCCTCGGGGAGTACGTCCAACACGCCCTGCCGCATGGCCTGGAAGGTAAGAAGAATTGTAAATATCACATAAAATACAATTATCATCAGATGATAGCAGCTCCCACGACTAAAACATTGTGGAAAAACCCCCTGAGGTGAGTTATCCATGAAAATGGCGCTATACAAATTAGCCTAATTATTATTATTATTGTAATAAAACAAATTAATTAACTTACTAACTAACCATCACGCCGTCTCTCCGAAAGGGTAGTTAGAAAGAATGGACTGCCATACTTTTCTTTCCTGACATTTCTCTCGCTTCCTCAACATTCACACATTGTCATGCACACGCGTCGATTTCTCTGACTCCTCACGTGGCCGACATTCAATATTTACATATATTTGATCGTGCCACGCTTTCTTCGGTCTTCCTTCTATTTCTGGTTCCATTTACATCGTTAACATATAGTTTTTTAAACATTTTTTCTTCATTCATTCTTTCCATTTGTCTAAACCATCTTAATGATCCTTTCATTTTTTTGTTCATAACACCATCATTCACACCGCATTCACTTCTTAAAATTTCATTTGACACTTGACACAGAGTATCCACACATTCGTCTAAGAGATCTCATTTCTACTGCATTTATTCTACTTTCATCCTTCTTTTGCCAGTTCCATTAAATTAATTAATGTAGGATAAATGCAGAGTCCCGTGTTAAATAAATATGTTTCGAAAGTTTTTATTAATTTTCTTTTCTTAATTTCATTTCAACTTTACCAACATTCCCAAAATCTTGCCAACTAAGAGAGTTATGTTATTACCTCGAGGGCCTTCTCCTGCGAGCGTACCATCCTGTAGTGGGCGTACTTCCTGACGTAGTCGTACACGTTGACGGCCGTCACCTCCGTGTCGCGCCCGCCGCTCACCAGCTCCACGCAGCCACCGCCCTCCTCAGGGGATACCTCCAAACTGACAGAGAAAAACACAACATTAATGTCATACATATTTATACCTCCAAGCTCCTGTTGCAACATCAGACCTAGTGTTGTTTAGCTAGCACCGTAAGAGTCGAGAGAGTGTTATAGCAAATTTAAATTAGAGTCTACTGAACTGACTCGGTCAAGCTCTGTGGTCCATGGGCTATCTACATATATTCTGACGTTAGCCTTTCAACTGAGGATACCATGGAAAACTTCAGTCGGCACAATTGAGGTATGTAGTTTATTTGGATTTTAAAAATACTGTAAAATTCTGTTAATTCGAAATTTTTATAATTAGCTCAGTCCTAAAATTGACGTCATTGTTAAATCGAAATATCGCATATTTCGTAATGTTTTTCATCAAAATGTACTTACGATTTCTAATAATTCAAATGAGACATCAATATAAAGTGAAATATCACATGAGAAAGAGTCAGGTTCGTCTTAATAGGATCCTTTTAACCAATAAAAAATATGATTCTAATTTCAAAAAACATCTTTAGGATAGTTATATACGAGAAGTGGGTAATGTATCTTAACTTCTTCTACGCTGAGCCGTGTGAGAGTGGGAAAGAAACATCTGAGCCTAGTTCTCCGAGCTAGTTAGCAACAATCTCACAGAAACGTTGGTCGAGAGAGCCAAGTAACACAGATATATATACTCAAGATCCCAAAAATAGATCGATCCTCGATAGATTGTTTCTTCAATTGCACTTACCTAAAGTTGAGATCCAGCTCTTGGAAGTATGCGTGGGCATCGGGCTTGTCTGCATCAAGCACGAGCTGGCGGAGGCTCTCGTAGACCACGGGGTCGAAGAAGGCCATGTCGTGGAAGCGCACCGCTCTCCCCAGCAGCAGCTTCAGCACGTGCCGGTTTAGGAACATGGGACACAGCTCGTTCTGGAGTAGGCACAGTCCTATCACCCTGGAACAAGCAATGCGAGCATATTACTTCTCTATCATTGTAAATAACGAAGATAAAAAATAAAATCTTTGTTATCTGTACCTATTTGGCAAAAGCACACCATTGATATCGAGATCTTAATGGCAATATGCCAAAATATCACCTACAAATTATGGTAAAGCTTGTTATAGTCCATTCACTACAGGGAGATCATTTGCACTAGTATGAGTGACAGTGTGTTTACAAAAAATCTAGAGGCTATTTTATTTTATTTTTTTATGATTGGAAAACCAAAAAACGTTTCAATCATATATTCAAACATTGAAATAAATAAACATGTTATTTTATTATTAACAAAAATGCTATCGGCTTAATTGTAATAATTATAAAAAATAAGTTCATTGAAATTATAATTTGTATATTGATTTTCCTTGGAAAAGCGAATAATTTTTCCTTTATAAGTTTCAATTTCAATATTTGATCCTTGCAGGTGTTTTATCTCAAGGATATTATTACTAGTTATTGTAAAATTTCTTTCTACATTATGTATTTAAACTGACCCGAAAGTGGTTTTCCTTTTCCTAATTTTGACATGGTAAATTTGCGATTAATCAATAATAAAAATAATATTTAAAAACACTCCTGCAAAACAAATATTTTTCGAATCACTGAGTATATGAGTAGCCAAACGCGCGCGGCCCGCCTCAAGTATCGGAACACACTGACTTTTAAGTACCTAATCGGACACAACCAATCGGATTCCAACCACCATACTAACACATAAGCAATAGGTCTTCGGTCTGTGAATCGACTATATTAAAATTTATAATTTTTGCATAAAACCCATTGGAAAAATAATTACATATCGTAAAATATAGAACTGAAACATGGCAAAACGTGAATGATATGTCAAAAGTTTATGCCAAAAATCTCAAAAACTTAAACAAATTTATTGTATTATCCTTTTTTAATAAATGTCTGGAAAATATTAGTTAAAAAAAACACCATCCTATTTTCTTATACTGAAAATGAGAAAAAAATGACATGCGTACTTTTGCCAAATAGGTATGGAATTTAGTCTCTTACCTTCCAACATTCCGGAAGGCATTGATTCTTTCCGCAGTGGGCACACCCTGCCGGGGACTGTAGTAGCCTCTCTTGCCGGGGGCGTAGAACAGGGGGGCGGCTTCGTCTCCCGGAGGCGGGGGCGGGGCCGCGTTGGCGTCCTCCTTGCGCACCCCCGACGGGCCCGCCCCACGCTCTGACAGCGTGAATACGTCAAGATCTGCACGCAATACAATATGATTATTTTTTATAAACTTAAGGCGTTAACACTGGAATACCATAATTACATTTGAGTTTATTTTTCTCAATATGTTTCTGGGAAGAACCCAAGCCTTATACCATTTGATTTTAAGTAAGTAGGAGGGGATTTAGCCGTCAGGGAAAGGTTTATCAGTTCCTATTTAAAACTGAATGTTTTTGGGCCTGAGCTGGACAGGATTTTGCCGTTTAGGTTCTCCCCTTACCACTGTCCCGGTCAGTGCTCCGGAGTCAACGTGTTAATAAAAAAATTACATCATGTGCTAGTTAATATTAGACAGAGCACCAGGGACAGAATGATTAAAAGAGCTATGAAATTAATATTTTAGGATTTGAAAAGGATTTTTTAAATGGGAGTTTTGGGTAGAATCTTACTTTTTGCATTGGTATCCCACTGAGTTGATTCTTATAAGTAAGTAACAAGTAAGCAAAAATCAGCAATTTGACTGATATCCAATGGCTTATTGGACGTGTCGGAAAAACATAGAAAGTGGTGTATACCTAGAATGGCGTCGGAAGGGTGCATGACGATGAGGTCGACGGCCTCGCGGACCTTCTGGCGCAGGGCGTCCTCCGAGGCCAGCAGCATGAGCAGCTGTGCCGGGGACAGTTCCAGGAGCATGCCGGTGATCTTGCCCGCAAATGAGGGGTGGATCATATGCACCTGCGGGCCAAAACATAAAAATAGACATTAGATATTGTGTTAAATATCATTCCCATAAAATAATAAAACTTCTAGAAAACACATTTTCATTCGAATTACTTATGAAAATAGGTACTAAACTGCTATCTTGTTATGGGGTCAAGATAAAAACAAGCTGGTAAAAACACTCTTATTTTTAATTTTCTTTCAATAGATTTGACAATCTGTGAAATTATGTCACATGAAATGATGAGGTCCAACTGTCTCTCCATCTCTTAGGTGATCTTTCAGGTGGACGGTATCCCGAGGGAATTTCGTAAGCGGTTGTATATACGAGTCTGTCCCTTCAGTATCTACTCCATGTTATCTATTTCACGAGTTTTTCCTATTTCTGCATTACGGACACGATCTCGGAGTTTTTCCAGCAATGGATCTATGGACCTTCACCTTAGATATTCTTAGAAGTCTTTTGGTTCGCACAGTATCGACTCACGTTTCTACAGCATACATAGGTCATGATAGATCGCACGTATGTCATATAAATCCTGACCTTGCTGTGAATACGCATGTGTTTGTTTCAGTGGCGGTACTCCCATAAAAGCCCAGAAGCCCGGCTTGCGTAGGAAATTTTGAATCAAAACCCCCAAATCTAAGTTATCATGCCCTGCATAAACCAACAACCCACCAAATCACCTTCCAACAATGTTCCCATCAGACGTAAGAGGAATAGCCACAAGAGCTGAACCTCTGTAAGCCAGAAGAGGTTTTGATTCAAAATTTCTTACGCAAGCCGAACTTCTGGGCTTCTATGAGAGTATCACCACTGGTTTGTTCTTCCAAACTAGATTTTATTGACTTGTTCTAGTATTGCAGATCTCTACTCCCAAATATCTGAAGCTCCTTACTTGCTCTTGGTTTAGGTCGTATGACTTGTTTGTGACGGTAAATTATACTGGAATGATGACGTCCATCCATCTTTCTTCCTAGTAGCCTTTTGCTGCTGAGGGTTTTAATTTTTTGTCTTGTGTCTTCCACGTGGTCCACACGATACCTCCAAAAGCATCTTCTGTTTCTTCCCCACATCACTATATCTTCAACACCACAGACAAACATTATTATCTTATTTCTTATCCCATTTCTGAGAGTTCAGCCTGCGATGGAACATAGGGTTCACACTTCTGCCACTCTGAGAAGGTTTTTAGTCGTAAAGGTTCTCGCTTCTATCCCATATGTCCTGATGGGACGGCAAATGCCTTTCGGTTAGCATATATTTGTTTAAAATTTTTGCAAGGTATAATGACAGATGATCTCACCTTGGGGTAAAGCCTCTCGCCCAGCTGTGACTGGTGCAGTGTGAGGTGGTCGTTGTTGTGCAGCGGAGGCTGTGGGGGCGCCGGCGAGGAACCGGGGCCCGGTTCTCCGCCCAGGGAACCCGGAGAGTACGGCCGCGCGTCCACTGACAGGCTGCGTCTGTATATATAAAATAACATAAATAATTTTGTTGAACGAAGGGTTAAATTAAATGGCTTAACTGTTAAAATTTATAATATCACAATTTTTATTATTCACTTTTTGAGATTGATTATTCACTGTTTCGCCAACCGATGTTGGCATCGTCAGGTGTTACAAACAACCTGATGATGCCATCATCGGTTGGAGAAACAGCTGTTGCGACATTCTCAAAAAGTTAATAATAACAGCGTTATAATATCACAATTCAATTTTATATTATTTGTTTAAGATTTATTTTGTGGATGTTGGACGTTCGAAGTGTGCGCGGGAGATGTCTATTGGTGGCGATGAGGTTCGCAACCCATTACACCACGTCTCCCGCGGGGGCGAAAAGAGAAGAATGGAGTGCCGCATCGGTCAAAGTGTGACAGTCCATTCTACTGCCTACCCGTTCGGGGAGACGGGGTGATGGATAGTAAGTTAATATAGTTACAAGTATTATCTTAAAATGTATCCATATAGTGTTTTGGTTAAAACAATAGACTATTAAACTGGAAGTGTTTAAAAATAAAACCGGCAAAAAGAATAGTGGATTGTAATAAAATGTAATGATGAATGCCAAGTATGTATCGAGGCTCACCGATCTGACCTGGTGGGCGCTCTGCCTAGGGGGCGTGCCGCCACGCGACGGGCGGCCTCCTTGCCTCGCGCCCTCGCCCCTCCACCTGAGCCGCTAGCACTGGCGGCCCCGCTGTATCTGGAGCTGGCGCCGCTGCTGCCCGGCGCTCCCGGGGCCAGGGCACAGCCCGCCGTGCTGGACTCCATGGTGGGCAGTTTCTCGTTTGCCAGGATGGCCTGCATTAAAACACCAAGCTTTTTAACTGTCGTCTCAATGATACAATATAAAAATGAGGGCAATGAATGCGTGGCGTTACTATATATAAAGTCTGTCAAACCTTCCACCACAATGACAAGAGAAATAAAAGAGATGAGACCATATTAAGACCATTCTTACCAGAATAGCTTGCCATTGATAAGAAGAAGAAGATTATAATCATTTAACAGATGTTTTCATTTCTAATTATAATTAATTGTACTCCTGGTTCCTTTTTAAATATTTTTTCTATAGTTGTAAATGATTTGGGTCTCATCTGAGTGGACATCTCTGAGAGGTTTATGATTTTTAAAAATAAATTGTAACAGAAATAAGGTTTCCAATGGCATAAAATGGTTATAATATTGATGAAAACATCAGTTTTGTTGAAGAATTATTATATTTTATGGGAGTGACATGTTTCACCTTACTAAGGCATTACAAATAATAATATTTTAAAGCGCCGCTTTTGTGATGTAATCATCTCAAAGGCGCATTAAGACGTGTTTTAAATCTAAAAATCTAAATATGAATGCTGCAACTGATAATCGGGATCGGTTAGAAAGTATAATAAAACAAAATAAACTAGTGTTATTATTAACAAATTGGGTATGAAATACGAAAAAGATGGATTTTCAGCTTAGATCTGAAGTCTGTTGAATAATTTATGTGTCTAAGATATGAAGGGAGATTGTTCCAAGCTGATGGGCCGGCTACCGCAAAGGCTCGATACCCGAAATTTGTACTAGGGCAACGCTTCGGCTCAACTAATCTTCCTATTGCAGAGGAGTTATTCGAGCGAAGTCTGGATTTCCTTGGATGTAGGCATTTGTTATACAGAGTTCGGATATATAACTTGGTGGCGTTCCATGTAGCGCTTTGAAGAAATAAAATGTATTTATATGACATTTGATAATGCCCTAGCAAAGCGAAACATGTCGTAACCACAACATATATTAAAAATCAAAGCAGAGCTATCAATGAATCACAACAAAAAAAAATACATGAGTTGGTAATCGACTTATAAGATAGATAGATGACTTACCTCGGCGACGCTTGTGTAGAAAGATCTGGCTACTCCGGAGCCCTCTCCCGGCTCGTCCTTGAATGTGACCTTGACTCTGTTGACGGCCAGGGGCGGCTGGGCGCCGTGAGCGCGCCGGTTGTACCCGCTGTAGGCGGTGTTCAGTTCCGCAAACGTCTGTGTCAGAAGCTTGCTGCGTTCTCTCTCCATCTAAACGTACGTATATTTGGTTTAGCAACGAGTAAATTGATATCGGTCTTGGGTGGGTAGCATATGGCAATCTGAAGAAGCTCTTCGATAGCAATATTCCCCAATCATTTTTATTAATAAGTGAAAACATACAAATGTGTAGATTTTCATGGTTGGTAGCAATATGTTTTTCGGGATCTTTCGTATATTCATGTAACCATAAATTTTTCTTGACCGTCATTTTGGAGATATCCGAAATGTCAATCGAGAAAGACAGAAAGTTTTATTTTTTAATACCACGGGTCGTTTGAACCCAATTACTGTACACAAAGTAGTGAATTCTACACCAGATCAATGACCGTGTGCCAATCACACTGTCATCGCCGGGAATCGTACCTGGGACCTTCAGTATGGCAGTCAGGGCTCTTACCATTACCTAACCCAGACACACCCAAGATCCCGAAAAACATAAATGATGAGAACATGTACATATTTTGTTTTAACAAAACTTCATTTTGTTTTTAACACTACCAACTGGTTCCGCTCCAAGCAGAGGTTCATCGAGGTAACAAAATAAGGAAAGGGGAGGAGTGAGCAATTAGTCTAACAGGGTAGAGAGTCATGATGTTTTCTATTGGCCTCACCTTGTGTAGCGTGAGGTCCCTCTGCTGGGCATTCCTCAGCTTCTCCATGTCCCGCCGGAACTTGGCCTCCTTGATGGGAAAGCCACCCAGCTCGGCCACCACGGACCCTGGCTCCAGGCCTACGTCCTCGGTAAAGACGCGCCCAAACAGGTCAAACGACAGCCGCCAGCGGCCCAGCATCAGGTCGTGGGACACCCACTGACCCAGGGACGGCTGCGGTCTGGAATAAAAAAAAAAAAAACCAATATAAATTGATTGGAATTGTTGGGTGGGTGTATAATTTGATTGAAATTAGTGAGTGTATAATTTGATTGGAATTGAACAGCAATAAACAGATCTGGGCGCACCTGGGAATGGGATGGATGTCTCTAAGGGGTACAGAAGGCCGCTCGGGGCCGCTGGGGCCCGCGGAGGTCTCCACCGTGACGTGTGCCGATATCTCCTGATCTGTATGAGCCATCAGATCACCCTGAAAAAACATAATTATAGATTTTAAATAAATATCATAGGATAAATAATTATACGAGGGTTGTCCGTAAAATAAGTTTCCCTATTTTTTTTCACAATGAAAACCATTTTTATTTACAACGAGCAATATATCATTGGAAAGCTTAGACTTTCAGCTATTTTTCTACCCGTTGTCCCCGTTGACTTCGATGCACTTTTTCATCCGGGTCACCATTTTTTTGATTCCCTGGTCATAGAAGTCTCCCGCCAGGCAGTGAAGGTAGCTCAGAACCTCTTCTTTCAGCTCCTCATCGTTTGCAAAATGCGTTCCACCGAGGTGTTTCTTCAAATCAGGGAAGAGATGGTAGTCGCTCAGGGCCAAATCCGGACTGTATGGTGGGTGTAGGACGATCTCCCATCCGAATTTCTCATTGAGCGTTGTTTGTGGTCCTCCGTAAGCATCCTGGGCACCCATCTTGCACAAACCTTAGAATAACCTAAATGTTCTGTTAGGATCTTGTCTATAGTTGTCTTGCTGACATCTGGGATCATCTCGCTGAGCTCCCGAACCGCCAGCATTGCCGCTTCCACTTTCGCAATCGTTTCGTCACTGATCGATGGCCGTCCGGACCGCTGTTCGTCATGGACGTCTGTGCGCCCTTCTTTGAATTCTATGCACCACGCACCATTTGAACACTCATTCACGTTTCTCCACACACTTCTGTCAGTTAAGAATGAATTTACATCGCCGAATGGCCTTTGACACACAAAAAACGAATCACAGAATAAAATAAAAACTAAACAGTAGACTCACCGCTCGGACGATTACGCTCTTGGATGGACTTCTGGAGGCCGAAGAGCTTCTTTGGTTCTCCATGGGAGGAACTGAATTACTTGTGCCTAGAACGGAATTAATTCGGAGATAAGAAACCAGCACAACCAACAGCGGGCTAATACTCCTCAGATATAGAGAGGCGGTGGTGTACTCACTTGGTAGGACGAGATCGGAGAAGTTGAAGGAGCTGGGGAGCTGGATGTGCTCCGTGGAATTGGTTCTACTACTCCCCGCCATCGCAGCCTCCACAGCGGCGGCCATCTTGCGGGGGGTGACTATTATTTGCGGTCTACCCGAATCTGAAAATAAAATCAAATCACTGTTTTACTCACTCAAATAAATTTTCACTAGTTGTAAACTTTAAAAACTTGGTTCACTGTACAATCGTAATCAGTAATAAGTTTTAACTTTTAATGTAAATCATTTTTTTTCACACATGATACTATTTTTACAATTTACACCAAGATTTTTTTCCCTATTGTTTTCTACACTACGTTCTCAGGCATGCGCATCATGTTCTCGTACTCTTTTTTGATGATACAGTAAAAGTCCGATAATTCGGAATTCAAGGGACCGGATTTCCAAAAAAAAATTCAAATTACACGATCACTAAAAAAAAAAAATTTGCGCCAACTGCTGCGGCTGGGAACATCGCAGCCATTTTTTCGTTTTGTCAAAATAATAATTATAATGTCAAATGTTCATAATAATAATAACAAAAGTATTTGGATAGCATAACGACGTTTTTGTGGGTCTAATGGCGGTTTGAAATTAAAATCAACTTTTTTATTGGTTAAAAGAATCCTACTAAGACAGGCATCTTATACGAAAAGAAAAAACCTATATAAAAATTAATACAGTGAAACCCGGATTATTGTTCGAATTAACGGACTTTTACTGTATTCGGGTTTTTGCCTTTTTATATGAAGACAATATTTTTTTAAAGATGCCTATAGGTGGCGATGAGGTTCACAACCCATCACAATGTGTCTCCCGCGGGGGCGAAAAGAGAAGGATGGAGTGCCGCAACAGTTATAGTGTGGCAGTCCATTCTTTCTACCTACCCCTTCGGAGAGACAGCGTAATGGTTAGTTAGATGGTTTTAATTTTTTTATGATTGCTAATGTAAAAAATATATATCAAAGTTAAAACAACAAAAAAAAGATAAAGTCACATATTTGGGTTACAAATTAATGATAGAGAAAATGTCTGATCAAGGAATAGCTACATACCTGAGGGACTGTGTGGCGCATGCTCTGATCCGGAGAGCATCCCGTTGCTGGCCACGGGAAGAATTTGATATGTGTTATTGTGGTTCCTAGTGTCGTTACTCAATTGGGGTTGTCTGAAATCAAACATTAAAACATATTAAATTAATTTCTTCTATATTCGCATTCACTTTGTGTTGAATAAATATAATTACACTTGGTATTACAACACTTTATTTCAATTAACACAGACATATTTCTCGTAATATAGCCTGCTGTATATAAATGTGGACAGCAACGGGAAATTACTACATTAAAGGCCCAAGTGGCATCCCAAGAATAAGCGAAAATCTTACATATCTCATTGAAACTCTCATTTTGTGGTTAGACATTTTAATCTTATATATAAAAAATTAAACTCTTTGTAATTTACCACATTACGGTTATTATAATAAATGCCCAATAGTTTCGCTTGGACCCAAGCTTTATCAGGGCAATATAATAACAGTTATTAGATGAAGCTTGTGTCCAAGCGAAACTAGTTGGCATCAATTATAATAACCATACCATGGTCAAGTACAAAGTGTTTTATTATTTTATATCTATAAATTTAAAAATGTAACATTTTGAAGCAAACTTAAGCGAAAAATAGCGAAGACAATGATTAGGACACATTATCCACGATGAAAAATATGGTGTGATGCACTGCTGAAGGGAAAGATTCAGGTAGTCGCGATAAGAGAAGACCCCAGATGTTCTGGCTGAGAAATGGGGGAATTTTTCCTGCTAACACAGGACAGAGAATTCTACGCCAGGATGATAGCTGACATCAGAGAGAGACCTGACATGGCACTTGAAGAAGAAGATGATCTGCTTATCCAGATTTGATCATCCATTTTAGCGGAAGCCGATAACTTAGAGAATAATGAGGAAGATAAGTAATAAGTTCGATTAAATTGTTTTTACCTATGGTGTTTTTTCCTTGGCATATTTTGCCTAGTGTCATTGGAGTCCGAGTCCGATATATATTCTCCATCCGTGTCTACGTCCATCTTGGCGGATCCCAGACTGGAGGCGCACGTGCCATCTTTGCTGCAGGACAGGTCCTGTGTACAAGATACAATCAGTTATTTATTGCACACAAGACATAATGAAAGTGATAAAACTAATTTACTGTTTCTGAAACAATGCTGTTTCAAACTCAATCTAAGCTAATTTAATATTGATATAATCCAATTTTTATTATTATATGGGAGTGATGTTTTTCGCCTTGCTAGGGATTTGACATTTTATATTGCCCTAGAACATGTCAATCTTACATTATATAATTTATAAAACTAATGTTTTCGTCAACTCATGTATCGAATGTATTACAGAATTCAAGATTCCAATACACTTGCAAATATAATTTATGAGATTCATACAAGAGCATACAAAAGAGATGCCCTTGAGGTGAGTTACTCTCGAAAACTTCGTTATACAAATTAGCCTAATAATTATTATTATTATGAACCAAAAAGATTGCTGGATTGGCACCCAGGTGGTAGAAGACCAATTGGACGACCAAGGCGGCGATGGGAGGATGAAGTTGGGAGAGATGGGGCGAAATTGTTACGAGTGTCAGAAGAATACTGGAGGCTAAGGCTCGATATGGGCTGTAGGGCCATCGAAGAAGAAGAAGATTATTATTATAAGGAAATATTTCATTTTGTTTATTTATTTAAATAAATCATCCGAGGAGACATGATTTCTGTATCACAGGCCATCATCACATCATCAGATTTATTAAATGAATAAGAATTTAAATCAAATAAGAGTAAAAAAAAAAAAAAAACTACATTCAAAACTACGTTCAAAGAAGGATGAAAGCAGGATAAACGCCGTAGAAATGAGATCACTAAGAAGAATGTGCGGGAAAACGTTGTATGATAGAATACCGAACGATGAAATAAGAAAGAAATGTAAGGCAGATGACTGCATCATGAAAAAAATTAAAAAAGAATCCCTGAGATGGTTCGGACATATGGAACGAATGGATGAGAGTAGAATGGTTAAAAAGTTGTACACAAGCAGCGTGAGTGGGAAAAGAAGCCGAGGACGACCGAGGAAAACATGGCATGACCAAATTAATCAATTACTAAAAGGCGGCCACATTCGAAGTCGGAACAATCGACGTGCGTGCATGGTACGATGTATGGATGTAGAGGAAGCTCGAGAGGTATGCCAGGACAGGCCAGTGTGGCGATCCATCCTCTCTGCCTACCCCTCCGGGGAAATGGCGTGATGGTTAGTTAGTTAGTTAGTTTTTTTCAAGTTTATTTGAGCTTAATACCGGTATTTTATCACACTATAAATGCATAGCATATTAAGTCAGGCAATAACAAAAGAAAGCAGTCAGAACCGAGTAAAATCTTATTCGATACAAAGATTTCAATAAGTTTGGGTAAAAAATATCAGTTATATAATAGCTAATACTAATTATACCTTTACCTGTGGTTCTTCTCCTAGTGCGGCACTGCCGGCCAGCACCTGCGGCTCGCCCGTGTCCATCCCGCTCGTAAGTGGTGCGCGTTCGATCGGCCGGAACAGCTCATCGCGGCTCGAAGACTATGGGAACAAACGCACCACAATAAATAAAAATATACATCATTGGAAATCTCGTTAAAATATTGATCGTGCCACACTTTCCTCGGTCATCATCTATTTCTAGTTCCGTTTACATCATTAACATTTTTTTTTACCATCCTTTCTTCGTTCATTCTTTTCGTGTGTTCAAACCATCATAATGATCCTTTCATTATTTTGTTCATGACACTTTCATTCGCACTGTATTCACTTCTTATATTTTCATTGACACTCTATCATACACAGATTTTTCACACATTAATCTATGAGATCATATTGCAACGGAATATACGCTGGATTGGCAAATAATCAATTAAGCAAAATACAAAGCGTATTCAATGCTGCTGCCCGATTGATTATGGGGCAACAAAATTACTGTCATATCACGCCTCTCCTGAAGGACCTTCACTGGCTTAAAATCCGAGAGCGAGTAAAATATAAATTGTGTTTGACAGTGTTTAAAGTCGACACCAGAGAGCGCCAGCGTATATATCGGACCTCTGCGTGACACCCATGCCAACGGAAAGGCAACGTTCACTCCAATCAGTGGAAACAAGTGCAAACAACATCGCAATTCCAGTCAGGGCCAATAAAGCATGTTTCTATGATAGTGCTTTCAGCATTGCAGGTCCGTTGGCGTGGAATAGCCTCCATGTTAGTATTAAGTATGAGGATAGTGACGTTAAATTTGAGAAACATCTAAAGACAGCAATATTCGGTCAGTCTTTTCCTAGTGGGCCCTTGGAGTAATTGATTTTACAAAATGGCGAACTTAAAATATAAATTATCCTAAATAATAATATTATTATGATAGAAACGAGAGCTGACACCATCAGAACAAAAAAATAGAAACGAGAGCTGACACCACCAGAACAAAAAATCTCCTAAGAACCACAGAAATGAAGACTCTCCGATCTGTTGCGGGAACGACACTCCGAGACAGAATAAGAAATTCTGAAATAAGAAAGATCTGCAATGTGGAAGATGTCGTGCGATGGGGAAGACTGAGAAGACGCTACTGGAGAGATCATGTGGAAAGAGCATGTTCTGAAAGAGTGATAAATATAGCCTCAAATAAAGTACCAACAGGAAATCGACCTGCAGGTAGACCACCAAAGAGATGGCGAGACAGTTGGACATCTGCATCCCAGGAACAGGCTCTGAGAAATTACAGGACACAGTCCTAAATAAAGCAGAAGAAGAATAATAATATTAGTTTACACTGACCCGTCGATGCAGGCCTCTGTGGTGTGTAGAAACCATGTCTTCTTCACTTGTCTGCGTCTCCGCGGCCGGCCGGTGCAGGCCAGATGGACCGGCTTCAGGCCTCTGCTGGTCCATGGTGCGGACAGAGAGGCCAAGGCGAGTCGGTACCACTGGTGTGAAGAGGAAGACATTTAAATAAATATCCAGAATATCAAGTGATATGAAATGAAAAATTTCCTAAGTTTTTAGTTTTAATATGTATATGGCCTCACCTTCCAAGGGGTTGTTGGTTCCCGGGGGCCCGGAGCCCGAGAGGGGCACTGTGATAGGCTGGCGGGGGATGCCAAAGAGCTCCTCCCTGCGAGCCCCCGGCTGTAGTAGCTGGGGCTGGTCCGCCAATGGGAGAGCCTCGTGAATTGAGCCTAAAGAGAACAGACAAAATAAAATGATTCCACATCCGAGAAGCTATAAGGGAAATATTCAGATGGACAGCTATACTATTCTATCCTGATATAGAGTCTGTTCATTTCAGGGAGATTGTTTGCAATAGTGTGAGTGATAGTGCGTTTACAAAAAAAGTTGACACTGTTTTTTTTTAAATGTAAATTGTTTCAGCCTCAATTGCAATAAACAAAATTTAAGTCTATTAAATTTTTAATGTTGTTAATTAATTTTATTTTTGGAAAAACAATTAAGGATGTAACTAATATTCATAACGATAATGCACAATGTTAAAAATTAAAATATATATTTTTTTTAAATGAAATATTTCAAATATCTGGTGTTCCAATTAAAGGTGGTGTCTGTAAATTCCCATTTTTCTGGCAAATTCGTGTTATTGGAAATTCAAAAACACAAACATGTCCTTATGAAATAAAGACAAAAGTGGAAGTAGTTAAAAAAAAACATTTTTTTATTTAATTATTATTTAAAATGAACTTCCATCAAGAGATTATATTTCTACAGCATTTATCCTACTTTTGTCCTTCTTCAACCAGTTACAAGCTTCACTTGAATACAAGTGTTGGAACTAGAACTCCATTATGTACTGCCATCTTTGTTTCAGTGGATATATTTCTAATTGCAGTGATGACTTTGAGTGCACCATTGATTTTGTTTTATACAATTATAGTAAAACATTAGTCATTTGTGATTAACAAGTTAAACTTTAAAATATTATCAGGTAAAAAGACTCACTAGCAAAAGGATCGGGTGGGGGGCACCCGAGGCACAGGGTGGAGTCAGATCTTTGGAAGAAGGGGTGCCGTCTTCCGGAAGAGCCGGTCCCCCCTGGGAGACTGTCTTCCGTCTCCATGGCGACGGCGCCGCTGTTTGTGAGGACCAACTCTTCCTCCGTGTCTTCGTTTTCATTTTCATCCTGCAGAAAATAAAATTATGAATAAACAAGTGAAATTAAAAAAATATTGGCATTACAAACAGGGATCCTCATCATGGACCCTCTCAACATGGCCACATACGTGTTCTTGTTTGATGTCCCCGGCATTCTTAAGTAAACTACAACTAATCACATTTATATAACCTATAGCATAGGTTCCCAACAGGGATGGTACCACCTCCAGGTAGACAACCTTCATGGCAGAGTGACAATAGCTACTGCCACACCGAAGGTCCTGCCTTCGATTTCATGTGATGGTCATGTGGTCATGATCAGGTGATGTGATTGTCACACTGTATTTGAGGCAGTCAAAGGAAAAGTGGACAAGCCCCATCCACCATAGATTTGAGTAGGTAATGGCGCATTTTAGAAATTATCAAATTGAATCTCTTTGTGTTACGGTAATTTTGCAACAAATACTAATTGTAAAGAAAGATTCTTGGTAAAATAGATAAGTTAAATTTAATGTCGATCCGTTTTTGGCCAAAAAAAATATGAATACCTCTTTTTTGGTGGCTTGGTCGGTCCACTATTGCGTTGAAGTGTTATTATGCTTTGTTAAGTTTAGTCCATTTCTTTTATTAGGATAGAAGTAAAATGAAATGAAAATTAAGGTCTATAGAAAATATATCTATTATAATTTTAATCCCTTTCGGAATCAGACACGTCAATTAAATCTGACTGAATATTATTGGTCTTCAAATTGTTACAAAAATGGTGGAAAATTGGCGGTACGAACTCAAGTAAGGAAACTAAATCCTTCTTCTTCATCGCTGTGATAGTATTTCCTTGTGGATACAATGCACCTAGAGTAGTGATAGCCGACGTCGGGGGGAACTGACATGACACTTAGAGAATGAGAAGATTAACTACCTATCACATGTCATGAGAATCAATATGATAGCTATATCCTTTTACACAGATTTGTCTCATGATGTAAAGAGCGATTCAACAAAATAATAATAAATACATAATTAACCGAGCTTCATAAAGAAAAAGGGAGCATAATGATGAGTGAGTGTATGAGAAGATAACTTACAGGGTCGTTCCAAACGGATGCTCCGCTGTAGGACGTGTCATTCTGTAGGCTAGCTGCCAGTGAGGCGGTGCTGCTTTCTGTCCCGGACCTGAGTAATTAACATAAAACATTAGTAAAGATTAACATTGACTGGTTAAATGGTGAACCGGGCCGTAGTCAGGACATAAAAACCATAATTAGGATGGACCGAACGAGTTTCTTCAAAATGAAACCGGAGCTGTGCAACAGAGACCTACCCATCGAATTGTGAATCAAATCAATCAAATCAATTGTATCTCAATAGAGACGAAGATGCAAATTGGAAACAGAATATGGTGGTAGAGGTGTTTACAGCACTTATGACCTGTCATTGGTTGGGTTAAGCACACGCTTTATGTAATACAACATTCCCCATTCCACCCTTCTTACGACCACCATGTCTGACAAATTTTTGGAAGAAAATCAAAAACTGGTCCAAGTTAAAAATAGCATATAAATTGGAGTGACATCTCCAGGCATTATCTAGCAATACGTTAATGGCGGTAGCCTTTCACATTGCGTTAATAAAAAGATCTTCTGCTTAATGCTTAATCCAATCATCATAGATGGCGCTAGTGTGTAGATTGAACTAAAAAATGTGAAGTGTGGTGTTACTTTGTAGCATATATACAACTTCCAAAAATTTGTCAGACATGGTGGTCGTAAGAAGGGTGGAATGGGGAGGGTTGTATTACATAAAGCGTGCGCTTAACCCAACCAATGACAGGTCATAAGTCCTGTAAACACCTCGACCACCAATTAATCCTTAAAACAAATATTAAAGTTTAAGGTTCTATTGAGAACAGGTAAAATATAATAAAAATATAGCAGGAATGCACAAGAGATGGTTCGACTTTGGGAATACAAGATACTCTCTAAAGTCAAGATTCAATGTAAAAGTAGCCGTGAATTTGAATTAAGATAAAGGAATAAACCCACCTCATGTAGTAAATCATGGCGTCCAAGACGTAGGCTATGTGCTTGAGGGCGGAAACGTCCAGGACTGGCAGGGAGTCCAGATGTTCCGCGTTGTGTGCCCGCATCAGTGACAGGCAGTAGGCTAGGAACTCCCTTCGGGCGCTGAGGGCCTCCACACCTAGAACAATCACACCCATCAGTCTCATGTTCCTTCAGTACAGATAATCTATTGTTTTGTATAGCGGACAGATAATCTTAATCTGAAACTCCGATAAAGAATGATTAAATGTTATATGTGGTCTGTTCTACTATATGGTTATGAATCTTGGACTCTGAAAGTGGATGTAATGAACCGGTTGGAGGTGTTTAGAGATATGGATATACAGCAGAATGCTCCGTATACCGTGGACCGATAGGGTCAGTAATGCGATGTACTAGAGAGCCAGAGCCAATAGAGAGCTGTTGTCGAGTGAAAGTTAGAAAGGTGTAATATTTGGATCATGTGATAAGGGTATAAAAGTACCAACTCCTTCGACTGATATTAATGGATAAAGTAGAGGGATGTCAGGGCTTTGATAGAAGGCAGTTGTCCTGGCTGCGAAACATAAAAGATTGGACAGGAATGACCAGAGTCCAGTACCTGTTCCAAGTGGCGCAGGACAGAGATGCCTTCACTGCAATGATCGCCAATATTGGGGGGATCTGACACGGCAGAGAAGAAGAATATAGAGGACAGGGTAAGAAACATCACTTTTAGAGCCAGAACAGGAGTGTCGGACGTCCCAAATTTTGATGGAGGGACAACATTAAAGAGACCGCAGGTATGACTTGGATGCGTGATGCCCAGGATCAACAGACATGGAAGCGGATGGAGGAAGCCTACGTCCAGCAGTGGACAAGTACAGACTAATGATGAAACTCGAGGGAGGTATCATGATATAGAGTCCTCTTGAGGCTCAGTAATGTTAGGAGAGATATCCTTCGTTGTATCCAACGGCATTCCTCTTAGGTATGCTAAGGTGTAACTCTTTTAAACTGAGGAGGGAAGGGTTTACTACGACACATTTTTACAAGCTGATTCGGGGCTCTATTGAGAACCCCTATGTTCTGGAACAAATAGGTCTATATGTATCTACGGCAACGCCGACATGCTTTACTTCGTCACGCAGAACCAACCTGCCTTTGGTGATGCCAGTAGGAAGAGCAATTCGGATGTTGAGTTTAATCATCTCAGATTTGGGCATTATTAGTGTCAGTGAGGCAGTGTTCATAAAAAGTATATAATCAATTCTGGAAGGAGTACTGCCTCACTGACGTCTGAGCTATGTTTTGTTGGCATGTAAATGTGCTCTGTAAAATTTCATATAATTTATGTTTGTTTGTTTGTTATATATCTCATTTTTGTAAAATAAAAAGAAACAAAAGATAATGTTGATAATAACAAAAGGGATTTAAAATTAAAACATATAATACAGTGTTACATATGTTTTAAAAATTAAAATGTAGAATATAGAAGCAATATACCTTGTTCTCTGTCGCCTCTGGGTCGACCTTGGTCAGCAGAGGTGAAGCCCACGATGCGGTTGGCGGCCTGGGCGGAGGACGCGGCCGGGGTGGCCAGCGGGGCCCGCCGGCCACCGCGGCCCTCCGCGTCCGCGCCCAGCGACGCCCCGAACCTGCGTATGCCAGCCCCATAACTGGTTAGGTCAGAGAGATTGCGTACAAATACAACGTATCACACCCTCGCACATGGCAATACAATACTCGAGACAATAAGAATCTGAAAATGTTAAATACACCATGCGCTCCACTACTGGATTGTTAAAATATATGTGATTAAAATTAATATTTCATTGATATTATCTATTGAAAAAGTGACGTAATTGTATAATTAATACGAACGAAAATGTCCATTTTCTAGAATTTTTATTATAGTGTAAAAGAATGACATGTTTCACCTTTCTGTGGCATTATCAAATGCAACCTTCTTCGCAGAGTGGTAAGAGCTATGAAGTTGCATTAAATGTATATAATTGCTACTTTATAGCAAAGACCTTTCGAACTTTTTACTCTCCCATTAGAATTGTAAATAAAACACTTGTTTTTCACCATTTGAGTATTATATTTTACACGACTAGTTTCGGAAGCTACAGATGCTTCCATCTACAGGTTTCAATATAAACTTTATATTGAACATTATTAACAATAAAGTTTATATTGAAACCTGTAGATGGAAGCATCTGTAGCTTCCGAAACTAGTCGTGTAAAATATAATCCTCAAGTGGTGAAAAACAAGTGTTTTATTTACAATTTAATCATGTCCTACCACTAATCATGTCCTAAAGTGAATGCCGAAACAATAAATAACTCCCATTAGATATATCCTAAATGTTCCGGCTGAGGTTTTCCATGGTTTCCTCTACTGTAAGGCGAATGTCGGAACATATATAATTAGCCCATGAACCCCAGAGCTTGTCTGAGTCAGCTTTGTACTTGAAGGTTAACAAATAAATATAGATACAGTGAAACCCCTATTTTACGTTTTTTAAAGGACTGAGAAAAAAAACATAAATGGGGGGTATTGAAAAAAACATATATATTTTTTTAAATCAAGTAGATTAGTTCGCAAAATGCGTGAACTAAAATGAAACCGATGTAAATTGAAAGAAAATATTGTAATTAACTTAACGAAAAAAACAAAACAAAAACGTAAAAAACTGTTTGTAAATGACAATCACGATTAATGTCAAAAAGAACGAAGTGTAAAAAATAAAGTCGAAAACCGAATGACAAAAGGACAGATGTTAACCGGCGAAAATTGAAAAATGTCAGCCAATCACCAAGTTGCGCATTGTACGCCGACAAATCACCGCCAAACGATGCGCGGACTCATTGTCAAGCGCGCGTAACTCGCATATGAATATTTTCGACGTAAATTATGGGAGAAAAACATTAAAGCAAGTAAAATATGTACTAAAATATATTGGGACTGAAATAATTAAACGCAACTGGCGGGAAAACGTTAAATATGGGGACGTAAAATCCGGGTTTCGCTGTATTTAAATTTGAAAATACTAGAAATATCTTTGAGATAATCATCACCAAGGATCAAAAAATGTATTTCGAAACCAATAAAAGAAAAATGGGGGTTAATGAGAATGTTTCTATAAAATATATTATGCGTGTTGGGGACATACCTGAGCTGAGCTTCTGTGGCGTCCATGACGGTGACGACCCACTCCCAGGTGGGGCGCAGGCGTGCTTCGAGCCGGGCCTGCAAGACAGCCGCTTCACGGACCGACATGGCCAGCGGTCGCGGCCCTCCCAGCTGCCCGTTGCGTGTGCTGCCATTCAACAACTCCGCTATCTGACGGAGGACTATGCCTGGTAACAGAATAATCAGATTTCAAAATCATTATAATAATACTAATATGTGTAAAGCAAACCATGAAACTGGCAAAAGAAAGATGAAAATAGAATAAATGCAGTAGAAATGTATTTTAAAATCTCTTAGAAAAATGTATAGTAAATCTGTAAATGATAAAAACTCATATTTTTTTCATGTTTCATACCCAAATTAAAATCTAACTTGTATATTTGTTTTATTTTACTCTCTAACCACTCACAAATATCAGATGCGTTTATATTTAGATTTAAAACACGTCTTAATGTGTCCTTGAGGTGATTACAACACAAAAACGACGTTTTAAATGTTAGCATATTATTATTATTATGATAGTGTCAAATGCAAATATAAGAAGTGAATGCAGTGCAAATGAAAGTGTTATGAACAAAATAATGAAAGGGTCATTAAGATAGTTTTGGACACATGGAAAGAATGGTAAAGATAGTACAAGGTATCTTAAAAGAAAGATTGTCTGAATTTAGAGCGTTATGTGGAGATGTTAAACGATGTCTTGGTGCCTGAATTGCAAAATTTTCCTGGCTATAACCAAAGTATATGGTTTCAGAATAGAGCAACATCACACATACGTCCAATAGGTCTCTGCCACGAGTTTGAGAAAATTTCCTTGGCAAATTGATATCCAGGAGAGGTGACCTAAATTGGCCTCCACACAGTCCTGATTTAACCCCTATGGATTTTTTACTGTGCAGTTATCTCAAATCTAAAGTTTATGCCAATAAACCGACTTTACTGGCACATTTGAAAGAAAATATTTGTCACGAAATGGCAGCCGAAATTTTATTGTTCGACTAAATGAGTGCCGCGTACGCGAGGGTTTACATTTAGACAATATTATTATATGTAAATCAATTGATTGTACGAAAGCAAAGTGGCGGACTCACCAAAGGCCCTAGCGAGGCAGCCTGCGGTGGTGGCAGTGGAATGGGGCTCGTGAGCCGTGGTGGCGGTGCGGCGCAGCGCTGATGGGTCAATGAAGACCAGCGAGGAGCCCCCGGCCAAGCGGACTCCGCTCGACCTAGTGGTGTCTCTTTGATTGCTGGAAATTAAAATTCACACAGTTCACGCAAAGGATTGAATGTTTTCCATATTTTATTTTACTTTTGTTAGAACATAAATAAAGCATCTAATGAACAAAAGTAATATTAAAAAAAAAAACATGTTTTACATCAGATTAGATACTTGGATTCAATTAGACGGGTACACTCGTAATACTGGCACAGTAAAAGTCTGTTAATTCAAACAACGATATTTTGTTATTCGAAATTTTCATAATTTGCTTGGTCCAAAAGTTGACTTTTCATTGTAAATTCTACCGTTAAATCGAAATATCGTGTATTTTGTAATTCATACTGTTTTTCATCAAAATGTACTTATGATTATTAATAATTCAAGCGAGACATCTATATAGAGTGAAATATCACATGAGAAAGAATCAGGTTCGAGCGCTTACATATATTATTGCAAGCGAGATATCTATATATTACGTATTTCTCTTGAAAATATCATGCGGTAAAGAAGTGCAAAGCGATCAAGTAAGAACACTATGTAAAAAGGATATCTTTATTACATATATATACTCCGCAATGGCAAATACAAATGGCGGGAAAACGTTAAATCAAACAATTTTATAATATTTTAAATATGTAGAACTGAAGAAGGGACAGTTGTCTGATATGTAATTTAAACTTTTTTATAGTTAGTGTTGTATATACAAAGAATATAAAAAAGAAAAAGACAAATAAAATATATTCAAATGTGAGCGAAAAATGTAGTTTGTCACAGTTCGACACCAATTTTTTTGGACTGCAAATGTAGCCAGCCGCACTCTATGGGCTAAGAACGTTCTAGCAACGTGTCACTCCATTAAATTATAATAAAACAAACAATTTTTTTCATTCAGTGCATGCGTACCGTATTGCCCACTGCATGCTCTGAGGAGCGAGGTTGGAGCGCGGGGCCCCTCCTGGTCGGCGGTCCAGCCCGGCCTCGGCTGCGCCACTGCCGCCCCCGTCGGCCGGAGACATGTCCGCGTCGCGGTCGTGCTCGTCCGTCTCTCCCGCCTCCGAGTCTTCATCCTCGGGCTGCGTAGAGTCGCCGGACTCCTCTTCTGGGAATATCAGAAGGGATGCAATACCTGGAGTCAAATCAATACTCAAGTTAGTTCAAATACATTCATGATTTTTTTTAAAACCTTAAATTTAAACAATATTTTTAGTTATCTATTGGTAACAAACTAACCATCGCGCCCTTTTCCCGGAATGGTAGGCAGAGAGGATGGATGGTCACATTGTTCTATCCTGACTTAACCCTTGTGCCTCTTTTACATTCACACATCATGACATGCATGCTCGTCGATTTTTCCTACTTCGAATATGGCCGCCTTTCAGTAATTGATTAATATGAATTAGAATATTGGAAAATTTATTAAAAAAAAAAAACAAATAGTTTATTCATATACCTATTTGAATAAAAATGTGTTACTGGAGAGCTAAATTTGATAATATTTTATATTCACCTGGCAATGTAGCTATTTATTTATTTAAATTAAATCAGTTTATTTACTCAAAAGATATTACAAACAGCATAAATGTTTAAACATAAATTTGCTTAATAAACTGGTCTCAACCAAATGTCCAAGTAAAACTGTTTAACTAACTAACAATCACATCGTCTCTCCGAAGGGACTGACTGGACTGCCACTTTTCTATCCTGAAATACTTCTCTCGCTTTCTCAATATACATATATCGTGTCATGCACGCCAGTCGATTTCTCCGACTACTGTTTTTATTTATTTATTTTAATACTAGCACCACTAGCGATGACTCGTGTATGTTAATAGGTAGATGGGAACATAGAGTGTAGAGTACAATAAGAATACGTATGGAATACAAATATTGAATTAAAATTTTAGTAGATTTTTCAGTTTGTGAAATTATCGTTAATTTGTTACATCATGAAATGAAGGGTTTAGAAACATATTCCAATAGTACTGTGTGGCAGTCCATTCTCTCTGCCTTCATCTCCGGAGAAGCTCAATTAGTTAGTTATAAAATACTGAATGTTTAATATCTGCATCTAAGTTTTATTTAGAAATATAACTGACCTGTGTCGGATCCTTGTGTGGCTCCCGTTTGGACTGATCTCTGTGTGGACTCGGGGTTATCCTGGTCGTCCGAGTCTGACTCCGTCTCTGCCTCGGCGAGGAGGTCCAATTCAGATTCAGATTCGGCGTCACCGACTATTTCTTGTGTCAACTCCTCGTGAATGTTCCTACAATAATAATGAGACATTAACGCACTTGGAAAACTCCAGGTGTTTTTAAATAGGTGCCTTCGCTCAATATTCAAGATCTTTTGGCCCCAAGCAGTGTTATATGCCATTTTCTGGGCCACAGTAGGCGAAAAGCCAATCAGAGAACAAGTGGCTAGGCGCAAATGGCTGTGGAACCCAGACTGCATCGTTCAGGGTGCACTAGACTGGTCCCCTGTGAGTGTTAGGCATTCTAAAAGTTATATAAAGATAAGTTAAATATAGAGTTATCCAGAAAAAAATAATCTCCTTCTTAACCTTTTCCACGCGTTAATTTGCTGCATTTAATCTATATCCCTACGCGGTATATATTTTCAAATACCTATGTATGCAATTAAATGACAAATTATACCATTACGGCATGATTTATTGGACTATATAGACAGAACAGATTATTCTCTACAATATGAAAACAAATCCGCGTGTGTTTATAAAAACTTTTTTATTTTTTTTGGTACTTAGTGCCTATTTTACTGCAACCATTCATTAACATTTACTCGGCGCGCACAAGCGCAGATAGCAAATTGGCATGTGTTGACAAAATTGTAAACTATGGCGCTCGAAGGCGCGCACTTGATTAACGATGTATTTTTTATGAAATACAATTTTATTTTTGAGAAATTCTTGTGGATATCAGCATCGTGATAGTTCTACGAATGTCCAAAAGAGCGGGAAATAAATTTTTGGCAAAAGAACGCTGTAATATCGGCAGTCAAAGTTCCTTAGCCTTGTGACTTGTTTCTTAAGAGAGATTGGTCTCTTGCGAGGTGTCAATCAACATTGCGTAATGAATTATTGAACTGACCCTCTGTCATTATTGTCGTCTTGCTGCTGCGCAGGGGCGGGGTGGTCCTGCAGGGGTGCAGGCGGGGCCTGCGGGGGCGGAGCGGCCGGAACTGGGGGTGGGACTCCTGAGGCAACGCCGTCTCCTTCACCCTCCCCTTCAGAGCCCTCTTCTTCTGCGCCCGCTCCTTCTGTGGAGCCAGCCTCCTCCAGTTCAGGGGCCGACACCAACAGCGATGGGTCACTAAAATATTATCATAGAATATTACAACGGTTAGTTTTTGCAAGTTTTTTTTTTTACTTATTGTAATGTGGTGCATTGTCTAGTAAAAATAACGTTTTTACTCTTTTACCTATGAATTTTTGATGTTTTTTCATTTCTGGAATGAACTGATTTTCATACCAACGTTTAAAAATTTCACCAATCATCCAGACTTTTTTCTAATGATCATATTCAACCGGAATATGATTATTAGAAAAGGAAAGGATACCTACCTTTCACATTGTGTGATGTGATATGATGAAAAATAATTGAAAAAGATTAATGATTTTCTGAGACTTTAAGTAATACAGAACGTCTAATAGTTATGGAGATCGATTTTCTTTGGCAGAACACAATAAGATTTGATTTCTGTAATGTGTGTAATTTGATAATTGTGGATATAGAGTGAAGGGTGGACTGACTTGTATCTCCTGGACTGCAGCGGCTCGACGGAGAACAGGTCCTCGGTTCCGTTGATGACATCCACAAAGCTGGAGGCGAGCGTGAAGGGGGCGGTGGGGCGAACCACGCCCAACCTCACGGGCGCCACCAGCGAGTCTGCCGTCTCGCACAGCTCCTCGGCGGCCAGGCGGGCCAGCGAGCAGAACACGCGACGGCACCGCTCCAGCGACTGGGAGACAGAAAGTGGCCTGAAAAGAAAACAGAAAAATAATTTAAACATAATTCCCGCATTGTGTTGCACAGCCAACCCCAAGGTAGAAGGCTCACAGGCAGACCAGCAAAGAGATGGATCAACAGCTGGGAGTTGACCTCGCAGGAGGCCAATTCCTCTTAAGAAACAGCCCACATGGCCTACACTAAGAAGAAAAAGCAGAAGAAGACATAACGTAATTTAAAAAAATAAATGTGTGCAATTTATTTATAAAAACAACTTGAATGTTTTCTAACTTTTAATAATATATATTTCTAAATCGTAGAATTAACATATTAGAAATTAAATCTCTTAGACGAATGTGCAATAAATCTGTATATGATAGAGTGTCAAATGCAAATATAAGAAGTGAACGCAGTGCTAATGAAAGTGTTATGAACAAAATCATAAAAGGGCCACTAAGATGGTTTTGGATTAATGGAGAGAATTAATGAATAAAGAAAATAAATGTAAATGATAGAAATGGGACAAGAAATAGAGGAAGACCGAGGTGAACGTGGTTCGATCAAATCAATCAAATGTATGAATGTCGAGAAAGCGAGAGAAGTATGCAGATATGGCAAGACCAAATTAATTGATTACTAAAAGGCGGCCACGTTCGGAGTAGGAACAATCGATGAGCGCGTGTGTATGTTCACAGTGTGTGAATGTAGAACATATATCTCGATCTAAACTCTGACTGATTCTCAATGCACTTAAGATCTGCTGGAAGATTGTTCCAGGCTGAAGGGCCGGCTACCGAAAAGGTTCGGTCGTCAAAGCTTGTGCTAGGACAACGTTTTGGCAGTCAATCTACCAATCGCAAAAGTCTTAGCTGATCGCAATGTAGACTATCTGGCAATCAGGTTCTTGTTGATGCAGAGTTCAGATATATAAGCTGGTGCCATACCATGCAACACCTTGAAGACCGTCCACCAGAGTATTGTATCCTTTCTGGACATTTCAGCCAGTGGAGCTCCTCAAGATGCTGTGTTATGTGACAACTCTTCGGCACACCTCTTATCAGTCTTGCTGCTGCATTGAATGCAGACTGGAGTTTATTAGTTTCCTGTTTGGGGATGTTGGCGTAGAAAAGGCGTGAGAGTTATCAGGATAGAACAGTGTGGTGGTCCATTCACTTTGCCTACGCCTCTGGACGGTAATGAACGAACAGAGTGATGGTTAGTTAGTCTACTATTAGATTGACAATTACCCTCTTTTCTTGGCGGCTCCTGGGGCCATCTCGATGCTGAATATGACGAATATCCTGGCCACGGAGCGCACAAATCTCCGCGCTACAGTCCTGGCCTTCTCTGCGCGTCCCAGGATGGAATCATTCTGTTGTTCTCTGATGAGGGTCATTAGTAAAGTGTCTAGCATCTGGAAACAAACAACACATTATTGACACTGTTTGAGAATGTACTCGCAAGACGAAACAGATTTGTAATTGTTGTTTATATATTTTTTATATATAAATAAACCAATGTTGAACCGAAAAAGCAACCGTGTTTTCAATATACATTAATTTTATAATGAAGTTTTACCAAATTAAAACAGCAAACATACAGGGTGCGGCAGCATAACTTCCTTTTTTTAAATGCGCGCCATTCAGTCGGTTGATGTCGTAGCAGAGCGCTGTGGTCTTGTTCAAAAGGCGGAACTATAAAGTTTTGTCCCGACACCGTTTAGTCAGTATCATGCGTTGGAACATGACGAGCGTGCGTTTGCCGTTGAGGCCTACTTTTCGAACGGATGTTCAAGGGTGCGGCAGCATAACTTCATTTTTTCAAGAATTTTTTTATAATGCAGGAACATACCTAAAGTTTTGTTTTACTATGTTTTTGAAGATCAAATCAGGTAGGTAACGTCCCCCATTCTCCATACACTGAGTAAACCGATTTCTGGCGTTTGTCATGACTCTTGCCAGCATATCAGCCGTTATCTTGGCAATTTCTTCCTGGATGTTGGTCTTCAAATCTTTTAGGGTTCCTGGACGGTTTACATAAACACAGGATTTCAAAAAACCCCATTGAAAAAAATCACAAAGGGACAAATCGGGAGAGCGGGCCGGCCATTCCAAATCACCCCTATTTGAGATAAGGCGCTCTGGGAAGTGTTCCCATTCGTCCCCGAAAGCCTGCTGAATCTTGCGAATAGTTTCCACTTGGGTATCGCCAAACTTTTGGCAAAATTTGATACAATATCGCTGCTTAAGTTTTTTTTTTTCAAAAACTGAAATCGGACGATGCTCACTACACGCCTTCATTTGTTGGCCGACTGCTAGCGACAGACGCTTTCTACAAGTGGGAAAAAATTCACGACACGAGTGTCTCCTTTACATCTACACTGAATAAAGTCTACAAGCTTCATTGGTTTACGTGGAAAATAATAAGGTTCGATACCTTTTGAATACATCTCGTAGTTTGGGAAACCTTAGGTTATAATATGTAGCACGGCGTGACTCACCTCATTGGTGCACTTGACAATGAGTGCGTGTGTGAATTTGTCTAGCAGGGTGGTGCCTGATTGGTTGTGAGCGGGGCTCTCGGAGCCCGTACCCTCCGTCTCGCTCGCACCACACATCAATGCTGCCTCCACCGCTGGCCAGTCCGCTGTAAACATGTTGTCAAATAAAAAATATTAATATAATTAAATTAACTAGACACTTGCCGCAGATGAAATTTCTATATTCCATACAGTGAAACCCCTATTTGACATTTTTTAATGGGGGAAAATGTTAATATAGGGTATTGAAAAAAACATTCAAAACTTTATTTTTTAATAAAAAAATCATGTAAGCTTCGGTGGTTCACGAAACGCGTGAACCAAAGCGAACCGGATGTTAAAAGGAATAAAATATTGTAATTAACTGAACGAATAAAACAAAATGCGTATAAACTGTATGTAAATAATTATTGCGAATGACAAAAATAATGAAGCATTCCAAATCGAAAACCGAATGACAGAAGTTATAGCATTTAACCGGTGAAAATTGAAAGCCACATTACGCGCTGTATGCTGACCAATCACAACGTCGCTCGCCGACAAATCACAACCGAAATAATATGTCTACTGCGCTGACTCAGTGTCAAGCACGCGTAACTCACATATTTGGAATATTATCGACATAAAATGCAGGAATAACAACAGAAAAGCTGTAATAAATACACACAATTGGCGGGAAAACATTAAATCCGGGTTTCATTGTAATTAAATTTAATTAATAAGAAAAGGAGTTTTTTTTTAAATATTTCTCGAAAAGTTACCTGAAGGTAGGGTGGTTAAACTAGATTACTAACCTAGCAAGTGGATGAGTGCCTTTCTTGCGAAGCGCGGTGGCTCCAGATCGTGATCGGGCGCGTCTCCATCCTCCCTGTCCTCGTGCTGCTGCTGGGCCTGCGAGGCCGAAGCGGCGGACGAGGATGGGGCACCGGCCGGGGGCCCGGGCGCAGGCGGCTTATTCTGCTGCGAGGCGGGGGCGCCGGCCGGGCGGGCACCGCGGGGCGCACGCCACGAGGCGCGGAACTGCCGGTGCTCTACGGCCTGACGGCCTACAGTCTGCACTAGGAACAGCAGGATGCTCTCTCCCCTGGAAGGCGATAAAACCATTCATATCATTTAGTAATCGAGACTTTTTAGCGTCTAGTGTTTTTGTTGTTAAATATTTTCCACAAACACTTCCACAGTTGCAGTAAATGACCATGTGTGGATAAAGAAGATAAAAGAGTATACACACCGTGAGTTGAAGTGCGTGGCAAGATGCGTGTCGCGCGTGAGCCTCGCGAGCAGTTCGCAGCGGGCGTTCCAGTTCCCCCCCACCAGCGCCTTGCACCGGCACTTTTCCCAGCAGTCGCAGTATGCCGTGGGGGAGGTGCGCTTCAACTTGCAGTCGTGCCCCTTGTGGCAGACCTGCGTCCAACAGAAACTTCATTAATCATACTGAAACACATTGATACGTGCGTAGATAGAAGGCCAAAAAACTGCCACCCGGTAACGGCTTGGAGCTCCGCGCATGCCGTGTAATTTTAATAAATGAGAAAACAAACTCCGGCTAAGCCACAGCCGGTCGAATCAATCAACCACAGAGCAAAGAGACTACCGGCAGACAAGCACCGACCAATGGGAACACAGAGTGGAACCCCCGGGTATAACGGCGGGTACGATCATCGTTCGGCATGTGAGCTTGGAGGCAACTCGAAAGAAACACAGATTGAGCTGCATCCCTCCGGAACTGACTGCTGTCTGCACGCTACCTGTCACGGAATACCTACAGCCTGCGCTACCTACTGCTCCTTCATCCGGAGGAACTTCTGCCAGAACCTCGCTGCCGGACAGGATTTACATAGTGCTACTGTATATTTATATTGCTGACTGCCTGTCACCACTGAATCATAATAAATTGTATCAAAAAGGAACGTTCGTTTCATTGGTTGTCCGGTCGATCCCTATCAACATTATAAAACAAGCGACTCATTCCAGAGTCCCCCCATTCTTACCCCGTATGCGAGCAACTCACTGATGAGTCCCTCTGTTTTTGCCCTGTACGAGAGCGACTCCCCCTGTTCTTACCCTGTACGAGCATGGATTGGGTTAAATAAACATATATTTATTACGAACCTTTGCACATTCCGTACAACAGCACAGTGATCCGGTTAACCCACACGTTCTGCATTCAAATATATCCTGGAAATAAACAAAACAGTTTTGAAATAATCTAACGATTTTACGGAAATCTCTTGATATGATAATGATATTTTGTAATAACTACTTCTACTTGTCTTTATTTTGACAGTCACTGGTTTCACCAGGCTGGTCATGGACCAGTCTGTCGATGCCAGATACTTTTAAAATAAATCTTTTGTAAAACCAGCCTTTTGTAAGAAAGTAATTCATTAAAAAATTAACTTATTCGATTTTCAAAATCGAATAAGTTAATTTTCTCAAAAAATATTATCAGCATATTTCTAGTTTAAGGCATTTATTTAAAATCAGGTAAAATACCGGGAACACATGAGACATGGTTCGACTTTAGGAAGACAAGATACTCACAAGAGTATTTGTCTTCTGAATGTACTTTCCTAATATGAAGAGGGGTGGCAGAGAGGATGGACTGCCACACTGCTCTGTCCTGGGATACCTCTTGAGATTCATCTACTTTCAAACATCGTTGATACGCACTCGTTGATATTTCAGACTTCGCATGTGGCCATATTTTAGCCATTTATTAATTTTATCTTGCCATGTTTTCCTCGGTCGGTTTCTTTTTCCAATCGCGCTGCTTGTATACATCTTTTTATCCATTCTTCTCTCATCCATCGTTCCATACGTAAAAACCGTTTCAGAGATTCTTTCTTAATTTTACTTGGGATGCATCATTTGCCTTACATTTCGTCATTCAGTATTCTACCATGCATCGTTTTCAAGCACATTCTTCTCAGTGATCTCATTTTTTATGGCATTTATACTACTTTTACCAGCTTCAAGCTTCACTCCCATACATAAGGTTTGACACTAGAACTCCATTATGTACTGCTATTTTTGTTTCAGTTGATATATTTCTATTTGCAATTTTTCTGTCTCTTGTAAACATGCTTCCCAGATAAACAAATTCGGTAACTTGCTCCAAGATGCGTGCATTACCTGATTGATGTGTTCCTGTCCGGTCCAGGTGAAGCTGCAGGTGTCATTGCAGCAGAGTACCAGCAGCGGCGAGTGGTCGGCGGGGGAGTTGCGCGGGAAGATGGCGGCCGCGCGCTGCTCCGGCGCCGGGCACCTCGCCGCCGCGTCCAGGAGCACAAGAGCCGCGCGGTACGCTCGCGAGCTTACCGCCAGCATGAACGGCGTCTGCCCTTGCCCATCCCTGTTGATTCACATTATATAATATAAAGAGTGACCTTATAATTAATGTATCTAATTGTAAAGATATAGCTTTCGATTTATAGCGATAAAGCACACAATTTATGGTGCAGCATTATTAAAAATAATATGAATACGATTTTACTAGTTCCTACACCACTTTTTTTTTGTAAATCGCCCTACATACAGGTAAATTTCCGAGAAACATGCAAAAAAAACACGTTTTTTATTAATTAAATTTAATTATATACAGTGAAACCCGGATTATACGTCCCCGTATTTAACGTTTTCCCGCCAATTGCGTTTTATTATTTCATTCCCGATATATTTTAGTAAATTTTTTTACCCACTTTACATTTTTTTTTTCCCATAATTTACGTCGAAAATATTCAAAACATGCGAGTAACACGCGCTTGACAACGAGTCGGCGCATCGTTTCGGCCGTGATTGGTCAGCATACGGCGCACAACTTGGTAATTGGCCGACATTTTTCAATTTTCGCCGGATAACATCTGTCCTTCTGTCATTTGGTTTTCGACTCAATTTGTAACGCTTCGTTCTTTTGGACATTAATCGCGATCTTCATGTACAAACAGTTTTTATGTTTTGGTTTTTACGTTTTTTGTTTTGTTTTTTAAGTTATTTAAAATATTTTCTTTCTTTTTACATCGGTTTCATTTTGGCTCACGTGTTTCGCGAACTAATCTATGTGATATAAAAAAAATTAAATGTTGTTTTTTCCAATACCCCCCCCCATTTATGTTTTTTTCCCCCTCAGTCCCTTAAAAAATGTAAAATTTCACTGTAAATCATTTGCTTTATGGCTAAAATCTTATTAAATAGTATTAACTTTTAGACCGTGGCAACTGACTTTAGTCAGATTAATAAATTGTGCAATCATAATCTAAAGATTGGACATTTGATATTCAATGAAGATACCGATGTAATCAATTAATATTATAATTTGGTTCAGAAAATATCATTTTAAAGTGATAAATGTAAATTAATGTTTGTTTAGGGTACGGCCACGCCGGAGTGACTAGGTAGCAGTCAAGACACAGTTCGCTTGTGATCAAGTCTTGTGGCGCGGAGCGTATAGTGTGACCGGTCCCATAGTGCACCATACGTTGGTTCGCCTGGTGTTCGTCTTGACTCCTACTTAGAGGTCTAAGGGTTAATGAAAGAAGTGAAGATGTGAGAAACTCACTTGGCGCTGAGCAGATGGGGGAGGTGTGGCGCAAGTACGGCACTTTCGCACATTGCCTTGAGGGCGGCCAGGGCGTTGGTGTGGCGCTCCGTCGGGTCGCACACGGCCACCAGACCGCCGCCGTCCGACTTGGAGCCGCTACAAAACACAAAATCGGAATAAATAAAATGTCAATTAAAACTATACATTAGTAAGAGAACTTTCACAAGGACCTTTCAACTATCTATCACGCCGTCTCTCCGAAGGGGTAAGGAGAAAGAATGGACTGCTACACTTTTCTTTCCTGACATACTTCACTCGCTTCCTTAACATTCATACATCATGTCATGCAACACGTCAATTTCTCTGACTCCTCACGTGGCCGACATTCAATATTTGATTTATTTGATCGTGCCACGTTTTCTTCGGTCAAAGAAAGAATGGTAAAAAAAAGTACATGTTAATGATGTAAATGGAACTAGATATAGAGGAAGACCGAGGGGCTTTCACAGTGTAATAAATCCACTTGCAAATCAATACATGTAGGGAGTGGCGGTACTCCCATAGAAGCCTGACTTGCGTAAGAAATTTTGAATCAAAACCCTCAAATCTAAGAAATCATGCCTCCGCGTGAACCAACAACCCACTAAATCACCTTCCAACAATGTTCTCATCAGACGTAAGAGGAATAGCCACAAGAGCTGAATCTCTAAGCCAGAAGAGGTTTTGATTCAAAATTTCTTACGCAAGCCGGGCTTCTGGGCTTCTATGGAAGTACCGCTAATGCATGTAGGTTGCTACCTTAGAGGATTACTACTGTTTACCCGAATGAGCGAACGAAAGACACCACATAGACGAATGGTGTCTTTCGTCAGTTTCGCTCACGCAATCCCTAGACCCGTCCCTTGTCCATGCTGGACTTACGTCAGAAAAATTATATGTAATAAATCAAGAGGGACCCAGGCCACATTTAATCTGCTCCTATTTTCCTCTATAGAGCTTTCGCTATGCTTCTCCCTGTATCACTCAGGGCACACTAGACTGGTCCCTTATGGGGGGGAAAGAGGAAGCGAGGCAGACATAGAGCCACCTGGAGAAGAGCCCTGCAAGACAAGGTTAAGGCAGCAGGCCTGACTTGGGATGATGTTAGGCATCAGGCATGCGATATAGTCGGGTGGAGAAGGTTCCTTAAGGCCCTATGCACCACGGAGGTGTGACAGGACAAAAATAAGAAGATTTTCCTCTTTGCCTTTATGTCTCTCCTGCCATACATGTAGGTTAAACTCAAAATATTCCTAAACAAAACATAAAAAGGGACACAGGATTATATGGGAAGCGGACTCATGGACACATGACAGTGGGAAATGAAAGGAGGGACAGAGGAGACAAATGTAGAATGGGGCGAGGACGCACAACTTTATTATATAGTGGACACGGGACAGGTCAAGGGAACAGAACATTATGAAACATTTAAAGAAATCATCGCAATGGGGATGGACGAGGAGGGGAGGTTGTAACCAGTAATGTAGGCTATTAAAACTTTTATTTATTTACACGGTGAAAGGCATCTTGCTAGAAATGTACTCAATGTTAAAGGATATCGCAGCCAGAATTGGCTTGCAGGTCAATATGCGAGCATAGGTGATTTTCTTGGTACCTGTTGTTGGTTAGTCCCATTAGGCTGTCTTCATCGCCTGAGGTGGCATCGAAGGTCTCCGGGGGCCAAGATAGAGTCGGGATAGGCTCCTCCTGGACTCCGGAGCCCACGACTACCGAAGATGATGAGCCATCACCTAAAATATCACAACATAAAATTAATACATAATTTTCTGGAGACAATAAAAAAACAAACTATCACACCGTTTCCTTGCAGGGGTAGACAGAGTGAATGGACACCACACTACTCTACCCTGACACACCTCTCTAGATTCCTCCACATTCATATGAGTCATACACGCACATAGATTCTTCCGACCTTACCTTTAAAATTTGATTGATTTGGTCATGTTTTCCTCAGTCTATCTCGACTCCGTACTCCATTTACATCATTAACATATACTTTCTTATACATTCATTCTCCATCCATGCGCTCCATATGACCGAACCAACGCAGCAATGGTTTCACAATTTTGTTTCATAATACCTTCCTCCGCTCTACAATATTTTTCTTGAGACAGTTTGACAATAGTCAACTCTTCGATAGTCAGTTGTGCACATTAAGATCTCAAGTGTGTGTTTATTGACTCTGATATTTTTAGAAAAAAAAAAATGTAACAATCAATTAATGCTATAATGATTTGGTTTGTAAAAGAACATTGTTTTAAAAGTGACATTTTATTCAAAATGCGTCTATCAAAAAAGTGATGCATAGCGGCGATAGATTGAGTAACATTTGTATAACGATCTAAGAGTTAAGATTATAACAAATATATATAAGTTTTACCGTTGTTAACATCGGGTTCCTTATTAGAAGTTGGGGTGCACATGCTCACGCAGGCGTGGAGCACATTCCTGTTGCCGTCACACCTCTCTGTGAGCACGGCTATTATTTGGTGTTCTGAAACAAAAAAACAATATTCTTCTTAATCGAACACTTACACTTCTTAATATAATACTTAATCCAACCATCCTCATAATTATTGATCTCTTTCCAATTAATATACTTTGATAGAACACATAAACTTATAAATATCTATGGATACTAATTAACAAAACATTTCAATATTCATATTAAACACTGTGCTGGAGCAATTTGATAAAAGAGAGGAACACAGAAGGGTTCCCAACACATACCCGAGGCTGTTTTAGGGCGCAGCGGCACCCTTTTGTCAGCCTCGCTTGTACACTTCCCAGGCCTGTCCCCGTCCATCCGGGACATACATTGAATTTTTTTTTTTTTTTTTTTGTACACAACAGGTCGTTTGGACCCAATTACAGTATACAATTTTTTATTTTTTTAGCTATTATATTGATTCTCGTGACATGTGATAGGTAGCCAATCTATCGCCATTTTATTGTCACGTGAATTCTACACCAGACCAAAGACAGTGTGACAATCACACTGCCATCGCCGGGAATCGAACCCAGGACCTTCGGCATGGAAGTCAGAGCTCGTAACCACTCTACCACGAAGGTCGTCTTTTTTATCTACTATGTATTTCCTTCTGTATCCCGTACTTCCTAACATGCAACTTCTATTTATTTAAAATAAAAAAATATTGTGCTGGAGCTGTGTGTGTTACCTGTGGATGCGAGACATGGACGTTAACTAAAGAAGCAATTCACAAAATTAAAGTTGCACAATGGGCCATGGAAAGATCCATGTTTGGTATCGTTAAGAGACCATATACCCAACGTAGAGATTAGAAGACGCATCAGGGTCATCGATATAGGGATACGCATTGCAAGAATGAAGTGGCAATGGGCTGGAAATGTGTGCTGATGGGATGATGAAAGATGGAGTCAGAGGGTTACAGAATGGAGACCAAGGTTGGGCCGAGGCCTAAGTCTCGGGAGATAGCCTATCCGGAGAACACTGGCAAAGCTTACGTCCGGCAGTGGATGGAGACAAGCTGATGAAGATTAAACACTGTTGTTTTATGGCATCTTCAGGTATTAAAATAAATTTATTGTAACACTTAAAAATGCCAACATCGGTTGGTGAAACAAACAGGTGTTATGTAAAATAGATTAATAATGTGTTTTCAATAGATAAGAGATTCTTTTTCTTCTTGTTCCTCACATATTGCAAGTTGGACAACATCGTGGCTAATTTTAATTTGGATGCAGTAGCTCTAAACAATGTTAATAACCTTATTTAAAACAGGAAAGAATAACAAGTTTTACATATTTTTTACACTTTGAAATATGTGCAATTGGAATTTCATATTTGAATAGAGATAGAAACAAAACTAGTATTTACTTAGATCTGTATCGAGCTGATGCAGAATGTGTCTCACTCCCTCCACGTCACATCGGAGTACATAAGGCATCAGGAGCTGCTGCTCCGCTACCAGGACCACAAGCGCCACCTGTTGCTGGAAGGAGAAACAGAAAACTTCATTAGAATGTTACCCACCGCTTACCCGAAGCTGTTATTAGGACGCAGCGGTGCCCTTTCATCATCTTCACTCTTACAATCTCTAGACCCATCCCCTCTCTCTCCGGGTCTCCGAGGGTCTCCAGGCCACATTTAATCTAATTTCTTTTTTCAAAAGGTTAAGTTAGACTCTTGATTATCTGGGGTCAGGTTAAAACAAACCATCATGATATTTTTTTACAAAAGGGTAGGCAGAGAGTATGGACCGCCACACTACTCTATCCTGACATACACGTCTAACTTCCTTTACATTCATATAGTGAATCATTTACACCGTACATGTTCTAAATGAAGTAGATCTATTTGTCCCTTCATCTCAGACAGCACAGATTGTTTTATTTGCCAAGCTGCAGAATCAACCTGCCAACGGTTATGCCTGTGGGTAGAGCAATCTCATTGCTCAATCGGGTTGCCTCGGAGGTCAACATACTTTATGATAGTATGAGTTGCCTCAGGGATGGAAAGTCAACGTTGTGCTTGTTATCTCTAATGCGTTCTTTATGACTGTTTTAATGTCATTTAAAATAATAATTTCTAATGTAATTGTGAGGTTGCAGACGACCTGGATTGAAGCATCCGTAATGTTTGTGATCTTTGTGTAAATAAATGATAAAATGAAACAAGTGATTCTTCCCACGTCTAATTTGGTCTTGCAAACTTTAAAATTTGATTTAGAAGTACAAACCTGGGATTTAGCCCCTTGCCCGGAGGCAGAGGAGGATGGAGCCGGAAGTGGCACGGAGTGTGCGGTGGCGCAGCGCAGCGGGGGCAGATCAAGGCTCGGGGGCTCCCGGATGCAGCCCAGACAGTCTCGGGCCAGAGGGTAAAGGGTGCCGTTTCCATCGCGTAGTAGTACCACACTCTCCGTTCCCTGGACAAATTGAAAAAAATAATCAGAATTCCAATAAGGACGGGTCAATGTGGAAATGAAATAAAACAAGCTGTGTATAAGGTATTAACGAAAGTCTGTTTTTATTTGAAAGGCTCATTGTATGTCATTCTTCTTCCTCAGCCTATTCCCGTCTACTCCTGGACAAAGGCCTCCTTCATTCTTTTCCATGTCACTCTGTCCTGTGCAGACGACATCCAGGTTATTCCGACGTGTCTGTTCAGACCATCCTTCTACCGTAGATGCGGTCGCCCTGCACTTCCAAGTCAGCAGTCTTCTTGTCCACTTTTCATCTGAGTTTCTATCTACGTGACCTGCCCATTACCATTTTAGAGTCGTCACCCGGTGGATGATGTCAGTGACCTTTGTTTTTTCTCTCATCATTTCTGACTCTGTCTCTTAGGCTTATTCCTAACATGGCTCTTTCCATGGCTCTTTGGAACATTATAAACTCATTATGAACAGAATATGACACCGTTAAAAATTCCGCCGCGGTTTTGCACGGTGGCAAGGTTCTGAGAAGTCCAATTTTCAATGACTCTGCTAAATAGATCTGTCTGAATTTCAGGGATAGATTGTATTATGTCGACTTTGAGGACATCGGTCGATTGCGGCTCATTGGCATAGACCTGCTACTTCAGAAAACCCCACAAGAAAAAGTCTAGTGGGGTCAAATCGCATGATTTTGGCGGCCAATCCACATCACATCCGCGAGAAATAACAATACCATCAAATTGTGGCGATCGTTGTGTGGATCGTAGCGCCATCCTGCTGGAGCCACATGTCTCCCACGTCCATATCGTTCAATTCGGGCCAAAAGAAATTGGTTATCATCAATTGTATTCAAATAGTAATTAAATACAGTGAAACCCGGATTTTACATCCCCGTATTTAATGTGTTCCCGCCAATTTCGTTTTATTACTTTTATGTTTTTTTCCCTGCAATTTACGTCGAAAATATTCAAAATATGCGAGTTAAGCGCGCTTGACAATGAGTCGACGCATCGTTTCGGCCGTGATTGGTCGGCGCGCGACGTTGTTATTGGTTGGCATACGACGCGCAACGTGGTGATTGGCTGACATTTTTCAATTTTCGCCGGTTAATCTGTCCTGTCATTCGGTTTTTGACATGATTTGTAACGCTTCGTTCTTTTTGACATTAATCGCGATTGTCATTTACAAACAGTTTTTACGTATTTTGTTTTATTTTTTTAAGTTGAATACAATATTTTCTTTCTTTTACATCGGTTTCATTTTGGTTCACCCTTTTTGCGAACGAATCTACGCGATTTAAATGTTGTTTTTTCAATACCCCCATTGGTTTCATTTTGGCTCACGCGTTTCGCAAAAAAAAAGTTTTTTTCAATACCCCCCCCCCCCATTTACGTTTTTTTCCTTAGTCCCTTCAAAAATGTAAAATAGGGGTTTCACTGTATACAGTTATTTTATAAACTACTTCCATATATTCGATGTCTTTATATCGACAGCAACCAGTTTCGTTAGGCTAGCTGGCATAGACAGACTGGTTGTTTTAAATCTAGTTTAATGATTAAATGAAATATACAAGTATATACTGATAGCTTACCTCGGCTGCGCAAGTGAGGGATATGGACGGCGGATGATTTCCAAGGAAGGCAGCCGAGTCGGTCGGGAAAGTTCCATCAGTCAAGGGCCTGGCTCCGTTCAGCGGCAGGACCATGTAACCCAGGGACCCGCTGGAGCGCCTCACCAGCGCGTGCACGCCGCGGGCGTCCACCTATACAATAACAATCAGACGTATAAATATTGAATAATGAATAAAAAAATAAATCTTTTTAATATTAACAGAAAAAACATCTTCATCTTGGCCCTATCCCAACTCATTGTCTGTGTTGTACGATGGGGTCGGCTCTTCTCGATCTCAGGCTGTATTTCTCACTGTTCTGAGTATCACCTTCACTCGAAGTCAATTTTCTGCAAGACGCTATTGCACTGAATCATCTACGGGTTTCTAGGCCTTCCTCTGGATGATTTACGAGGAAGATTCACAGACAAAGCTCTATTTACTGTGTGGTCTCCGTTTTATAAGTCCGTACCATCTCATCTGCCATTCTTTAAGCTTGGCCATTCTTTAATTTATATCAGTAACTCCCATACTACCCCGAATGCGTGAACTTGTTATTTTGTCTCTCAGCGATACCCCAGCGGACCGCCTAAGCATTCGCATTTCTGCTGTAAAAAAAAGCATGAAAATAAATAAAACTGTAGTATGATACTAACAGCGATGGACATGATGGTGACATCAGCGGGAACTGATAGTTTTCTCGGAGTCTTCTGGAAGCAATCCGGACCTTTGTTGCTTGTGCTCCACTTCATCACCTGTCAAGGACAACATTGTTATTAGAATAATCCATAAATTAAGAAATGTGCATTAGAGATATCTTGAAATAAAATTTTTATTACCCACATTTAAAAAAAGCGATTCTAGTGTAAAAAAACATTGCTCTTAACCTACATCTCCCCTTAACCTTTGGCACTCTTCAATCATTATTGTTTTATGTGCTTCCAACTGCTTAATTAACCACTTCAATACCGTAAGGCCACTTTGCATTAAAAATGATTTCAGTAGGAATTTTAACAAAAAATTTTTGTGTGGCTAGCGACATCTATACACTATCTCTGCAAGAAAGATGAACCTTCTGACGTTGGTCGATCTTATTGAAAAAGGGATTTTTGTAGAAGTCGAGCACTAGGGTTACCACTTATGGTGAGATTGATATAAAGGATCAAAAGGATATCACTTGAAATAATTAAATTTCGAGTGATAATAAACAAGAACTGATACATCATACTTTGACTTTTTAATGTTTGCTTTCAATAAATATTTTTTTATAAAAATGTAAAAAATATATTTATTTATGCTTGTGACAATCCTGAAAGAAAAATCAAAGATACGAAATTTCGATAATGCAACTTGAACATTTTAAAACTTGATATCATTTTATAGGTGTTACGTTTAACATAATGCATAAAATCCATTTGCTTTATTTTTTAAAAACAATCAAAAACATGCGGTATGTGAGTGTTCCTAAGCTTAAAACATCACAGTACTTAAACAGTAAATAAAAAAAGACATCCCAGGAAGGAGTCTCTAAAATGCCATATTAGGAAGGTGTAGAGTGCAATATAATAATTATTATAATAATACTATTATTATAGTAATTAGTTTTAAAAATTGTGTCATATAATGTCGAGTCTAGGTTGACATAGGAGTCGGTGTAAGAAATACTATGTAGAGTCATATTCGACATTGGAGTGGTAAGAATTAAGGTTTAGATACTGTCGTGAAAAAAAAAGGTTCTCACCTGAAGTTCCTCCCTCCGCAGCAGCCGGCAGTCTTGCAGCTGAGCGACCCAGTCCTCGGGCTGCACAGGAGCCGGGGCCTCCTTGTTGGGCGTGGCTGTCCCGGAGGCGGCGGCCGCATTCGCCAGCTCCTTGTCTTTGGCCGTTGGGAAACGAACCACTGCATATGCACCGTCAACTTTTAGTACGCGACCTGAATAAAAAATTATTGATTAGTCCACAGCGGAAAAGCATAAAAGCGTACGTATTTGCATATATTTATTACTCTACTTAATCCACAATTTACATTTGCAATATAAAAATTGTTTCATAGATGTTTTAATACAAGGTGCCTCAAAAGAAAGTTTATGTTGCTTTGCAGAGCGTAATGTGGAGATGTTAGATGACTTCTTGGTGCCTGAATGGCAAAACTTTCCTGGCTATAATCAAAGAACATAATTCAAGCAGGATGGAGCAACATCACACATGTCCAATACGTCTCTGCCACAAACTCGTAAAATTTTCTCTGGCAAATTGATCTCCAGGAGAGGTGACATAAATTGGCCTCCACGCAGTCCTGATTTAACCCCTATGGACTTTATCCTATGGGGTTTTCTCAAATCTAAAGCTTACGCCAATACAAAAATAAAATATTCATCACGAAATGGTAGCCATCACGGAGTCTACCCGCAGAGCCATCATAATAATTTTTACTGTTTGACTAAATGAGTGCCACGAACGCGAGGGTTTACATTTGTAGGTTATTTTTATGAAATAAATTCCCAAATTGTGTGCTTTGATAATTAATAAACATTTTTTCGATAAATGGTTTGCTTTTTTTTTAATTGATCCACTAAATATAAACTTTTTTTTGAGACACTGCATATTAGTGTTGATATTTTTGTATAAAAAAAATTACCTAGCACACTCTTGACGTCTTCTACAAACACCACGTCCTTTAGCGGCCACTCTTCTTCGTCTCTTTTCCCGCCTTCACCGCTGCCGCCTTCCTCACCGCGCACAGTCGGGCGACGAGCTCGTTCTAAAACAATACAAATAAAATAAACATAAAGAAAAATATCTTGTCTAGAAATAAAATTCGTTTATAACCAATTACTAGGATGCAAGGGATAATAAACCCCAGGATAAAACAAAGCCAGTGGTGACATATGGTTATGAGTCGTGGACAATGACTCTAAAAGAACAACAAAGAATCTACTGGTTTGAGAATAGAATACTTAGAATGATCCTGGGACCCGGTGTTGCAGCGAAAACTTGGAGGCATAGGACCAACCAAGAGATCTGTACGATGACCCAGCAGCCCCTTATAACGAGCACCGTGAGAGCCGGTCGCCTAGCATGGATTGGGCACATATGCCGAGCCGAAGAGACCAGAGCAATCAAGACCGACTGGAGTAAGACCTCTAGGAAGGCCTAGACAGTGCCTAATGGACAATATTCTGGATGACCTGGCTAGGTTGGGCGAATCGGACTGCTGGGAGCAAAAGGTGCAGGATCGAGGAGCTTGGCGAAAAATCATCAAGGAGGCTAAAACTCTTCAAGAGTTGTATGGCCATAGGAAGTAAGTAAGTAAGGATAAAACAAATTTTTAAAAGAGGTGAAATCAAGTTGACTGTATATAATAATTTATAAATAAGTATCATAAGTAATATTTTTAATACTAATTTATTAAAAAAAAAAAAATACAGTAAAACCTCGATATAACGGATTAATTGGGGGGAGGGGGTGTGCTAGATGTATGATGTGATTATCATGGCCGTTAAAAATTGTTTGCGTGCGGCGACACTTGAATTTAAGCATGTATAATATTATTAACAGGACGTTTTTAATTTTTTTTATATTTGACCGGATTTTTTGTCGTTATATCCGAGGTTCGTTAAATAGAGATCCATTATATCTAGGTTTTACTGTAAATTTATTGAGTTATTCATGGCATATATAATTAATAAAAAAAAAACATAAGATAGAGGTATCACTGTATTGAATGTACGAGCACTGATAATGATACTGACTGTGCGAGGTGCTGGTGTCGCTGCAGGTGGAGGAGGCGGGGCTGGGCGGCGGGGGCATGTCCAGGCGGTCGGCTGTCTCCTTGCTGGCCCCGCAGCCCGAGGAGCTGCCAGCTCCCGAGCTGGAGTTGCCCTTGCCGCTGGTGCCGGAGCTGGAGGCGCCGCTGCAGGCCGCCAGCGCCGCCGACACGCTCTGTAAAAGACATTCGCGTGACTGATGCTGTACTCGAAAAGTCAATTTTTCATATTGTTATCTTCCATCTATCGGTAGAGTTAATAAAATTTCTTATAAAATAACGACCAACTGTCAAAGAATCTAAAATGTTAAGAAAGCAACTAAAATTTTTCTGGAATTCCTTTTTTCTAGTTCTTTCATGAACTTGCTAAGTACAGATTTAACAACCACGGGGATATGGAGAGTAATATTGAAAGAAGAGGCTATAAAGTGAATGGTGCACTTAAAGTTGGCATCAAATAAAAGCCTATCCAAAAAAGCTAAAATGGTAGTGCACAGTCAAGGTATATAGAATAATATGGTAAGATATTGCGCACGTAGCATGCTATCCCTTTCTAATAATTTGCTGTCAAGTGACGTCATGTGGTGAACTCGAAATCGAAACGAAACTATAAACAAACCTAAATAACTATAAACAAGCTAAATCAAATGGAGTTGATTTGCCATATCCAGTTAAAAATCTTTTTTATCGATGTAAAATGTTTTTCAAAATAAGAACAATGAACTTAAAGCTCATTGAAGATGCTAACTCTAAAAAAAGAAAAATAAAAAAAACAATAACTTAAATAAAGAAAACGATTTGTCATAATTTATTTAATACAATTACAAAAACTTCTTTTAATTAGACGTAATAAATAAACAAAGAAAAATTCCATACCCAATGTATAAATATATACTCAACTCATACTACACAACCTAATGCTTGGGTCTCCACGTGACGTAGCTGCGCAGTAGATGTCAAAAATAAAACGCGGAATATCTTACCATATTTATTCTATATACCTTGGTGCACAGTGGTGTACTTATACCGACCTTTCGATGTCCACATAGCCTCCAACCCTGGCACTTTGGTGTGGCCGTACCCTTAGTGATGTCAAATCAAGGAGTGATAGCTCTGTTTATTCTGACACAAGCAGTGCTTCCTTCATAAAGGAATGCAACCGCGCTTTGTATCCACTCTATACTCGGCCAAGACCTTCCATAGTTTCTTCCTATTGACCGAGTCATTGTAGATCCACAAACGCGCACAAAAGCTTACAATCTTTGACTAAAAACTTCTGTTAGACTGCGCAGTGCCAAGATCTGGTTCCTACATCCACATCTAGTCATGAAGGCTCCTTGTACATCCCAAATCTTTTCAGATGTTATCTTCCTCATTCTTTCTATCGGTATTCTGCCATACAGTTTGCCAATGGAGCTCAGCAGACTGATGTGCCTGTGGTATCCACAGTCCAACTGGAATCCCTTGCCCTTGTATATAGGCATGATAACTCCTCAGTCTAGCAGAGTATATTCCTTCTCCATACATCAGTTAAGTCTTTGTATAAAGAGATTTAAAGCAATTAAAATAAAGATTAATTTGATTAATTAAATTTTAAAGATTCAGACACATTAGACATCGGAAGAATCGATGTACGTGTATGACTCTCTGTATGAATGTGGAGAAATCTAGTCAAGTGCATTAGGATTGAGTAGTGTGGCGGTCCATTATCTCTGGCCTACCCCTTCGGAGAGAAATGGCGTGATGGTTTGTTGATGTTGTTGGAAATGGGATTTGATAATATTATTTAAAGTTATTTGATTCAAATAAGGCATTTATAGAAACCACTATTAATATATTAATTTAAGTCTTTAAAATAAGATTAGTAAAGTTACCTGTTGTTCTCTCTTATCTTTGAAATCTTGTCTGTCTTGTACGGGCGCCGGAAGCAGTTTAAACCTTCCGGAATCCGAGAGATTCCACGCTGCATACTGAAGAATCCCGACTTTGGGGACCCCGCATGATATTGTAAAACCTGGAAAATAGGAAATAATAATAAAATGATCAAGATATTTTTAAAGGAAAGAAATTCAGCTCAGAAATTTATCTCTAGGCTTGTTACAGAAGACTTGGATTCAACCCTGAACCCGACTGAGGTCTTTCCAAATAACACAAACGCTTAGTTTTATTTGAAGACTTCTTCTCTGGCGTTACAACCCTTGGTGAGTCTTAGCCTCCTCCAAGAAACGTCTCCATTCCATCCTGTCACAGGCCGCCAGCCTCCCTGTCTTGCTGCTCCAGGATCGGACAGTCTGCCACGGCACCATCAAACCATCGCAGTTACGGCCTGCCGACGCTTCTTCGCCCTACTGGATTGTCATACAACACTCTTTTGGGGAGCTCCGATCCCCCATGTGGTGCAAGTGCCCTGGCCAGCGCAGTCTGCTATATTATTTTTATTTAAAAACTATAGATTTTATTTGCATGAATTGTTTAATTCCAAGAGTCTAGTGAAACAATAAATTGAAGTATTTGAAGGAATAACAAACCTATGGCCCCTGGCTGGTACATGGGGGAGTTCTTCATGGTGACAGTGGCCCCAAGAGTGACCTCCTGGGCTGCTGCACCACCGGCAGGACGTTGCTTGCGAGAGCGGGCACGGTGCTTCTCCCAAAGCCGGGCTCGCTGTGCCAGTGGCAACACTCCCCTAGAAACAGGAAGTTTATTGTATAAATGAATACTTTACTGAAAATATTTAAAGCATGTGTAAGACCAATATTAACATATGGCGTTGAAGTAAGGGGAGACACAGTCAGATTACGCAATCAGTTAAAATTACGCGTCAGATGAATGAAGACATAAAAAGGAAGAAAAGACTGTAATAAACTTAACGAATAAAACAAAACAAAAAATGTAAAAAAAAATGTATGAAAATGATCACGAATGTCAAAAAGAAAGAAGCATTACAGATCGAGTCGAAAACCGAATGACAGAATGGCTAAAATTCAAAGATGTCGGCCAATCACCACGTTGCGTGCCGTACACAGACCAATCACGGGCGAAATAATGTGCCTATTGCACCAATTCATTGTTAAGTGCATGTAGCTCACGTATTTTGAATATTTTCGACGTAAATCGCAGAAAAAAAAAACGTAAAAGCACGTAATAAATGTACTAGAATATATTGGGACTCAAATAATTACACGCAAATGGCGGGAAAATGTTAAATCAGGGGACGCAAAATCCGGGTTTCACTGTAAATAAATGAAATGAAATGAATACTCTCTAATATATTAGGAGTATTTTCCTATTGAATATTATTTCATCAATATGAAAAATGTCCATCTTTGATGCGATCATGTTCAGCAGTTTGATTGTTCTCCCTACCAGCATCACCAGAGGCAAGTTGGTTCCGCATGTTAAGATATAAAAGTGTGTTCTGACGCCGTCAAAGATAATCATTAAAGAGTGTCACTCACCACCAGTAGATGGCCCCGCTGTCCATGCGAGCCACGGTGTAGAGGGCGCACACGTGCAGCGAGGCCACGCGGCCCCCGCCGAGCTCGGCGGAGAGGTCTCGCGCGGGGTGTTCGAGGCGCGCGGCCGCGTGCGCTAGCGTCTCATCTGTGAAGGTGGCCACTCGGGCCCCGTCCCCCGCCACGGAGCAGCGCACACCCGCTGCCGACAGGTGTGAGATGCGCTCTGCCCCCGCGTACCCCATTCCTATCCACTGGGCGCGAGGATGGTGGACACCGACGTTCTGGGAATATCAAATTACATATTACAACATCTGATAATGATTATTTTTTGATAATTAACTAACATAAAATATGTTTTAAATAAGAGTTTTATACATTTTAACATAATTAATTATAGCTCATGAAAAATTCCACAACAGAAAACTTACCTCAGGATGTCTGTAGGGCTGGGAGTCGTGCCACCTCCACTGGTGAAGGTGGCCCGCGAAGGAGATGCCCACCAGCTCCGAGTGCAGTGCCGCGATGTGACTGAACTTAACCCCCTCCCAGAACTCCGCATCGTCTGAGGTCCACAGGGGAGAGGCTGCGCAACCGGCCTCCTTTTTCTTACTCTCTGCTGTTAATAGTGCTGAAAAAGTAAACATTATTTTTGTTAAACAGACACAAAACATGTGGATTATTTAATATTATCTTTTATATTAGTCTTGGCTTTCGGTTACAAATTCATATTTAAATTGAATTTATACTCTATTATGGAGATACCATTTTCTTTTCTTCTAGATTTATTGAACAATTTAACTTAGTAAGTCCAATAGTTGATTGAATGAACTGTGGAAAGAAATGAACAGAACACCACAAATTATATCCAGATGGGTCCCCCGCGAAAAGAGACCAAGAGGCAGACCGAGGAAATGATGGGCGGATTGCGTGGAAAAATATTGGGAGAAAATGGAAGGAGCTGGGGAATGGAGAGAGATGGCCAGAGACAGAAGTCAGTGGAGGAGCCCAAGTCCCACACCGGGATGTAGCTCCGAGAAATGATGAATGAAGTCCAATAGTTGATTTATTTCCTTTGTTGCTAGATTAATATCTGGACCCCAATAAGAACTTAACAATATTATTTAAGATTTATTTAAAATATTTGTTTTAACAAATGCATAAAGGTTCAGAAAATAATAATTTTAATATCTGTCAAAACTGACCACATTAATGAAAAATTTGTTAAAATATTTATATTGTATATACAAAACACTGATGAAGGGCTTGTGCCCAAAACTGTCATGATTTCTTCTTTTTATTTTATACTAGCTGTACCCAGCCACGCGTTGCTATGGCTCAGTATGGTTAAATGGAAAATGGTCCCAAATTGTGGTTCGAAATGTCAAACCGAAGCATGCATGTTGTCAGCTGGCTTGGACGCGTTGTGTCCATAGATTTTCCATAGATATCTCGGAAACGATAGAGAAGTGTCTTTGCCAAGCTATAATGATTCTTAACGATTGGACTCGTATTATTCATTAATTAAAACTCTGACGTAGAAAACATAAATTCTTAAACCTTCACCGAAGTAATATTAATGAACAGTGAAAATATCATCAAAATCCGTCAATTGGTTGCAGAGTCCATTGAGTTCAAAGAATAGAAGAAGAGGTCCCTTATTTATATAGCACCCAGAAGTGCCGACCGAGAATCATTCACAGAAACTTGGGCAGCCCACAAACAAGATGGTCTGATGACAGGATGTCAAGGAATAGAGTTGTGGGAGTCGGAAAAGGAGGGCCGATGTCCAATACTGGCCGATTATGATCATTTGATTGAAATGTTTACGCAACCTGTTTCTTTATCCCATGCTGTGTCTCTGAGTGCGGACTCCAGCCAGCGCCTGGGTCCAAAGTACTGACGGTCTCTCCAGCGTGAGAAGGACTCTCCCGACCTGTCTGCGGGCGCCGGGTCTCTCTGCACTGCGCTGCTTCCTGCTCCACCCCGAGAACCGCTAGCGCCACCACTCCTGCTTGATGAAAAAATTAAAAATTACATAATTAATAATGTTAAGGTAACTGCCCTGCACTTCTCTTTGCCGTCCACGGTCTCCAAGTCAGCAGTCTTCTTGTCCATTTTTCATCTGAGCTTCTGGCTACGTGACCTGCCCATTGCCATTTTAGAGTTGCCACCCGGTAGATGATGTCAGTGACCTTTGTTTTTTCTCTCACCGTATCGTTTCTGACTGTTTCTTAGGCTTATTCCTAATATGGCTCTTTGGGTCACTTGAGTTTCTCGGCACTTTGTTGTATTTATTATATATATCATGTACCAACCTCCGATAGGAGAGGAAGAAGATGTTTATTATCTACGACACAATTTTGCTTTAATAGAAGTCTTATCAGATCTCTTAGAATAATGTGTGATATGACTGTATATGATAGTGTCAAATGCAAACAATGAAAGGGTAATTAGGACAGTTTGGGACACATGGAAAGAATTAATGAAGGAATTCCATAATGACCAATTTTTTTATAAATTCACTGTTGAGGAAGCGAGAGTAGTATGTCAGGAAAGAACAGTGTGGCAGATGATTCTTTCTGCCTACCCCTTAGTTAGGTAGTTATTTAGTAAGAAGTCTTACCTGCGGATGCCGCTGTACCCGAACATGTCTTCCGAGAACATGGCGTCGGCGTCTATGATGACGGAGTGGTCTGGCGGCGTGGAGTGGAAGCCCCCATCCAGGAGGGACATGAGATCCTCAGGAACGTAGCCGTCTCCCGCCTCTCCACCTTCTCCCTCCTCAGCCTCTTCGTCGTCTCTTGACAGTAGGTTGTTAACTGCTAGGTTCACGTCTAGATTTGTGCGCTGGAAAAAGTTCATAATGTCATATTTATTATAGATTCATAATATTTTCTTATAGAATACAATATTGTATAATATATCATAGGTTTAAAATTATAATTAGGTTAGAATATATATTTTTTAAATATGCAAGTAAAACAACGCGCAATTTTAATTTAAGAATAAAAGAAGACATAAGTTTTCTCTCCAATAAAAACTTTTCTTAATTCGTAAACCATCTTATAGAAAATGATCATTTGTTTAATAAAGATAAAAGCTTCTTTTTAATGCTTCTTGTCCAATGATATAAAACTCCGTATTAAATAATGAATACGAATGAAAACATGTGACATTTGATAATGCCTAAGACAGGCGAAACATGTCATTTACATAAAATATAATAAAACTAGAAAACAGATGTTTTCTAACTAACTAACTAACCATCACGCCGTCTCCCTGAAGGGGTAGGCAGAAAGAATGGACTGCCACACTTTTCTTTTCTGACATATTTCTCTCGCTTCCTCAACATTCATACATCGCGTCATGCACGCGTGTCGATTTCTCTGACTCCTCACATGGCTGACATTCAATATTTGATTTATTTGATCGTGCCACGTTTTCCTCGATCTTCTTCTATTTCTGGTTCCATTTACATCGTTAACATATATTTTTTTTACCATTCTTTCTTTCCATATGTCCAAACCATCTTAATGATCCTTTCATTATTTTTTAAAGATATGGCATTATATTAATTAAAGATAATAACATAAATATAACATTAAATAACCATGAAATAAATAAATAAATAAATCATTAAAAGTAAGAAGATATTATAAATAACCAAATAAACTTGGCTTTAATCTTCAGTCTAATAATTGATTTGTTTCCTCTATCTCATAATTCTAACTAAATAACAATTAATCCTACCTCTAGACATAATCCTGCCCCCTCCCTTCATATTTAATTTAGGATATAAATGATTGTCTCAATTTATTGTTTAAATTTCTACCTCCGTGAGTTAATTAGTTATTAAATAACGGATGAAGTACCTGCAGCTCCCTGATGATGAGGCTCCGGCTCTTGCCCTGCAGCACGACCTGAGCCTGCGTGATGAGATCCTCGGGCACGTACGGAGCGGGTACCGATACCACGCGGTTGGAGCCCGATGCGCCAATGATCACGCCCGCCGCTCGGCTACTGGATGCTATAGGCAGAGACAAACCATCTTCAGTCCATATTCCACAACTTGAAGATTCATTAAATATTAAATGGAATTTATACATCACACAGTATAACGATAAGGAAAGATTACTCATTCATACTTAAATATATATTTTTAAAATTCATAGAAAATAATGTACAAGAATATGTAGTATGATTGTAAAAGATAACTCGCCCAGACACAATTTAACAGGAGAGCAAAACCAAATTTCCAAATCAGATATTTCAGACATTTTCCAATGAAATTTTGATTAATTTATTATTTACTGAAAAATGATGTAAAACTTTATATTTAATAATTAATACGAAATTGAAGGTCTGTTTTCTAGAAATTTTACTTTATTTTATGTGAATAACATGCTTCACCTTGCTAACCCATTTAACAAGGCACAACATGTCATTCACATAAAACATACTAAAACTTCTAGAGAACATATGTTTTCATTTGTATTACTTCTAACTTTTATTAAAACATCAAATAAAATTATCATATCCATAAGATAGAATCTAATTGATTTACATTTGCAGTATTTTGTCACGCCATTAACTATTTATATGCTATTGCATATTATCATATATATTACAATTAATACAAATGAAATCGTCCGTTTTCTAGAAGTTTTATTATATTTTACGGGAGTGACATGTTTGCCTTGGTAAGACATTATCAAATAAAATTTTTAATGCCTTAGCAAGATGAAACAAGCCATTCCCACTAAACACAATAAAACTTCTAGAAAACAAATGATTTCATTGAAATTAATTATTAAATATGGAGTTATATATTACCGTTAAAGACCCAAAAAAAAAAAAGATTTATATTTTTTTATCTTAATATCCCAAGTACTAAGGGAATCTGTACTTTTACCATATTTCGGGAATCTTGTGAAACAAATTTCAAAATGCATTACATGAGAAATATAACATTTTGCCATTTAACAACTGATACGAAATTTTTTGCAAAAAATTTGAAATTTATCCGTTTGAAAGGAGCGTTCACTCAGGTTAAATCAAAAATTGTTATAAAGATCTAAAAGTGTTAATGAAAAAATATATTTTTATAATAATCTGAATCGTGTATATTGTCAAAATATATCTATGAAAAAATTCAACAAAATTTCCTTTTTGAAATGAGATATAAGTCTATTTGTTAAAATTACAGTCTCTATTACATAATTCTATGATCAAACATTTAGAGAATTTAGACGATATATCTATTATAAGGATTCTGTAGAGAAATGATGCAGAATGAAATTAAATATAAATATCCATAAGTGCATGCATTCATCTTCTAATTTCATTTCTTAACCCCCTTTGAGTTGGTGACTTCATTTGCAGTAAAAAAAAAAAGTTTCGGACCGTAATTAGCTACATTAACAGCTTAGACCGATAGTCCCAGTTCATTATAATATTATGGTAAGGAACTAAAGTACAAACGTTTACAAGATACATTCATATATGAGCTGCAAATATAGTCTGCCGCAGTTCGGAATCAATTTCTTTGAACTGTAAATGCAGCCAGCGGCAATATAGGGGGTTAAAATAATCAAATTCAACTCAACCACTTCCTACCTAAACTTGGAAATAATTTACATTTTTATGCATTAGTCTCGAAAAACACATTCAAAGTAAAAGACTTAGAAGAATTTTTACTATTAATAAATAAAAAGGCAATACAGCATTATACATTATAACAATAGATGAATAAACAAATATTTCACGGGGGTTTATAAAAAAAATTTCATAAAACATGCAGAGTATAATATAACACGCAAATTATAAGCAAAACATAAAATTTACTCTGTAAAAATATAACTACAAAAACCCCTGAACTAGGCAAGAACTAATATCTCATTACGAATTCAAATTAAGTTCTAAAAAAAAGAAATGCGATAAATAAAAGAATAAAAGAAAGAAGAAGCAAGGATGAAAGCATGCACGGGTGATGATGGGTGTAGTCCTGACCATGCGGGGAAAATATTGACAAATACCTATCCAATTGATGAAATAATACCGCGGATGTTCATTTCTTCAAAAATGGAAATACTATCAAGAAAAACAAACTGTAATTCAGTTATTTAACAAAAAATGTAGAAGTTTTGGGGAGACAGCCATGCCACAGAAAAATAAATAAATATATTAACTGTTTAATTTGAAACATTGTTATAAAATCACAAATTATTTATTTAAAATCTATGAAATTGTCACTAATTTTGTTTGCGGTTGGCATTTTTAAAAAATTGTTATATTGATTATCATGACATGTGATAGGTATCTAATCTATCACCATTTTATTGTCAAGTGAATTCTACACTAAACCGTTGCCGGGAATCGAACCCCCAACCTTCGGTATAGCAGTCAGAGTTCTTGCCACTCTGCCACGAAGGTCGTCAAGTCATCAGGCGTTACAGACAACTCTGATGCCAACGTTGGTTGATTGGCAAACAAAATCCAAACTTTATTTGAATGTTAAAATAAGAATTTGTTTGAATTAAGCAATTTCTTTTGATCGAGTATAATTTAACTGATATTGTTCTTAACCTTGTTTCTTCAGGGTAGTATGCTACCATTAACTATATTATTTAATTAATATTAATGAAAAATGTCCGAAAGTTTTAATATATTTGGTAGAAATGACATGAATGATCAAATCGTCGGTTCAAAGGTAAAACTAATTAAGTGACATTTTGGTAAAAAAAAAAAGTTTTGCATTTTCTGTATCAGATTTGTGAATTCTACGTCAGGAAATAATCACCAAGTGTTTTTAATAAAGAATAACTGTTATTCTTTAATAAATACACTTGGTGATTATTTTCTGACGTAGAATTCACAAATCTGATACAGATAATGCAAAAAAAAGAAATTTGACCAAAATGTCACTTAATGAGTTTTACCTTTGAACCGCCGAAATGATCATGTTTATGTTTATATTATTTAAGGAGAAATATGTTTTTTCAATAAAATATAATAAAATAGATGCTCTCATTCATATTGATTATTAAACAGAGATTTTAAAATTGTTCAAGAAATAATTAATATCAAGATTATTTATTGTTTTGAACAATGATGTAAAACTCCATATTCAATTTTTAATACGAATGAAAACATTTTTTTTTTCTAGAAATTATATTATACTTTATGGGAATGACATGCTTTACCTTACTAAGGCATTATCAGACATTTTCATTAATAATAATAATAACTATATTATCCGGAAACATTGTATTTTCACAACACTTTTTGGCACTTTTCACAAACATGTTTCGGGTCACCCATCCTTAGTATAGAAATGTTTACCTAATTATTAAAATTCTACACTGAAGAAGGGCACCGGAAACATGTTTGCGAAAAGTGCAAAAATCTTTTTATTCTTTCTTGAAGAAGTGAGGTTAGAAACAAGACCACTGGTCAGAAACTCGTTTGATAAATGTGGAATAAAACGTAAAGTGATTGGTTCCAAGTATTAGAAATGAACACCAGCGTATGTTTTCACAATCTGTATGCATTGTAATCTAAGATCTGCGGTATCCGAGAATAGGATACGGCTGGCTAAGAGAGAGAGGGGGGTGGGACACTCCCCGTCGCCACTAGTGATGAGAAAATGGGCACAGTGTATCAGTAGAGGTATGTATAATAAAATCGTCCAACGCGACGGAATTCACCTGAGGCGGCAAATCTGGAAAGATGGTCTGCAAAGTCCCGCGCGTTTCTGAATACATTACGATTTGTCGCGTCACCTAGTTTGTGGGCAAACAATATACCAGAATATAGAAGGCCATACACAATGCATAGTAACAGGTTTTAGACCAAAACAGAGGAGGGCTGTGTGCGCACTTATTATTTTACATTCTAAAAGGGAGCATACAAGAGAAATATATATAAATACAGTGAAACCCGGATTTTACATCCCCATATTTAACATTTTCCTGCCAATTGCGTTTTATTATTTCAGTCTCGATATATTTTAGTACATTTTTTACCCGCTTTTACGTTTTTTTTCGCAATTTACGTCGAAAATATTCAAAATATGCGAGTTACACGCGCTTGACAATGAGTCGTCGCATCGTTTCGGCCGTGATTGGTCGGCATACGGCGCGCAACGTGATGATTGGCCGACATTTCAAATTTTCACCGGTTAACATATGTCCTTCTGTCATTCAGTTTTCAACTTGATTTGAAACGACATTAATCGCGATCGTCATTTACAAACAGTTTTTACATTTTGTTTTTTTCGTTAAGTTAATTACGATTTTTTCTTTCTTTTACACCGGTTTCTTTTTGGTTCACGCATTTCGCGAACTAATCTACGCAATAAAAAAAAATTAAATGTTGTTTTTATCAATACCCCTCATTTATGTTTTCCCTTCATTTACGTTTTTTACCTCAGTCCCTTAAACGTAAAATAGGGGTTTCACTGTATATATTTATATAAAAAGGATAGACACAGTCCGAGTGAAAATAAAAAAAAACTATAAAAAAAAACTTGTTAGAAATCAAATGTAAATTGTACACAAATCAAAATGTTAAAATGCAAGAAATGACAAGCATTATTAAAAACAATGTTTACAGCAGCAAATAACTTTGAACCTGATCCCTATACAACTAGGAGATACAATACTCCAGTACAATAAACAATGGAAAAGCAGATAATCTAGCTTCATACATCCCTGGTATTGCTACAGACTATTCCCCTTCTTAATGAACAGTGTATTTAATTAGGCACTCCACATCAATCATAATAAGTTAATTCAACCAGAGCTACACTTGCCATCATTTGTTTTACATTCAATATTTGAATTTAAAAAAATAATTCTAATCTTTTTTCTTGCGATATATCACACTTTTATTTCTAAAGTGTAACAAGCCAAAATCATGTTTTTAATATTAGACATATTAGGGGTACCCAGAAATAATGTAATTTAAAAAAAAAAAAACGAATAACCATCACGCCATTTTACAGAACGAGAGGATAGACTGTCATATTGCTTTGTCCTGACATACTTCTCAAGCTTCCTCTACATTCATATATCGTAACATGCATTCCAAATTTTAATGTCGGCCCTTTTTAATATTTGATTAATTTGGTCATGCCGCGCTTTCCTTGGTATTTTATGTCACATCAGTGGTTCTAAACACGTTTTTGATTTGTCACTTTGGAAATACTAGTGCGATATGTTAAAGAACAATAAAAAAAAGTATACTCTTATGAATTGAAATTATTGTTTAGTATTTACTTGTACGAAACCAGCAAATGATACAAAATGAAATAAATTATAATTAAAATTAATGTATTAGGCGTCATATCAGCGAAATTTTATTTAAAAATCTTAGTTCCGCATTGGAATGATGAATAAACAAAAGCTGTACAAAACAATTGAGCGTATTTTATGTACAACTGTTTGAAAACAAATTATGGGTCATATCCATTCAATAATATCTATACCATATAAACTGAATTTTTTTTTAATTACAAACACTCCATTATAACCCGAGGAATCATAACTAAATCAATACATAAAAAAAGTATTTAATTAAGAACAAATTAATGATAAAATATGGCAATTGTTAAATGCAAATCTTTAAAGTAATTATTATATTTTTAATTGCTTTAAGCAAACAATTTTATTAGTAATATTTCATCATTTAGAAAAATTCAAAGTATTTTAATATATTTTGGTAAAAATGAATACTTCTTAACCTTAACCAACTAAAATTTAATAAATTCAAAAATCAAAATAATTTCATTTTTGAAAAGTGATTGGGAATAAAAAAAGATTTTTCATTATTAACCCTTAACGGATGTAAGTCACCCCTGACAACAGAACTTTGTCGTATGGCACATGTGTGGTGACACGATGAATCACGTTGAATCATTTTGTCTGTGAAATCTGCGCGTAATTACTTTACCAGTTACCAATGGAGCAATGAACATACACAGTTCCTTTTTAAAATTAAATATTGATAGAATAACATATACAAAAGCTAGCATCTGATAAGGGTTAATTATTATGCAACACAATAATCGGGAATAAGAGAACACTTATAATTTCAACAGGCATCATATAGGAGGTTAATAGAGTCAAATAGCCAATATGACAATAATGACATTATGAAAACAAAAAAATATTTTAACAAAAATTGTGATTTAAAAATGGAATATTTTAAATATCACAGAGCCGACAAACAAAACAGCCGTGATTAAGTACTGTGATTAAGTACCTGTTTATTAAATAATATCTATGGTTTTGCTTTCTTTATGGATTTATCTCATACATAAGCAAGCAAAAATTAGCATTAACTTTTAGAATGCTAAATGATATAACGTATTGAGAAGTTCTAACAACGACCGTTGCCTAAAATATGAAGTATGCAATTTATTTATGATTAAAATTATTTTTTCCAAATTAATTACAGATGGTAATATCTCTCTTCTAGTATTTTGAAAAAAAAATGTACTAATAGCCAAAGGGTTAAAAACAAAAAAGTTTTTAATTACTGAAGTTACTTGTCTTGATGGGATTTTTTATAGAATTAATAAAGTTAAATTATGCCCAAAAAAAATTAATAAACTCAAGGTTTTAACACTGTTGAATTCTACAATGACGAATAATTTTTTTTTATGAATAACATTGTTTTTATCAACTTCTGAGTTTATTTTTCTCAACATGTTTTAAAGATTTTATACCTTCATCATCAGGATAACGATATAAATTGAGTTTATATCATTCTCCTGATGATGAAGTTGTAAAACCTTCGAAACACGTTGAGAAAAGTGAACTCAAAAGTTGATAAAAACAATGTTTTTATTCTTAAAAAATATATATTAATTCAATTTATAACATTCATAATACATCCATCAACGTATTCATAACGCATTCTGCCATTTTCCCATTTTCATTCAGTAGCTGTAAATATATTTAATAATATTCTGAATTTGTCCATTCATATCCACGGCCATTCTCGAGAGTGTATAGAATTTGGAAGGTGGAGACTTATGTGTAGTGTGGTCTAACCCTGAGAGTTGGATGCCGCGCGTATGGAGTTGGTTCTCATGATGCGGGCGCGCGTCCGTGGCTGCTGCCGGGAGGAGTTTCCACCCCCGCCCGACCCGCCCGCAGAGCCCCCGCTTTTGCTCCCTCCACCCCCTCCACCGCCGCCGGGGCCCCCCCCTCCACTGGAACAGACATAACACCGTCAGTACACACAAGAACAAAGTACACGAAATAAAAAAATATATATTAAAATAACACAGATTAAACTTTTTTTTAAATATTTAAATTAAGAACATGCAAATGCAAAAGTGTTGCATGATTTAAAGTTCCTGATTGTTGGATAATTTAAAATGCAACTTTTTTCTCTATATTTTAAGTTCATAAAAAAATATATGACAGCCTTTGTGGCCGAGTGGTAAGTGCATTGACTGCCACCCCGAAGGTTCCGGGTTCAATTCCCGGCGAGGGCAGCGTGATTGTCACACTGTCTTTAGTGACAATAAAATGGCGATAGATTAGCTACCTATCGCATGTCACGAGAATCACTGTGATAGCTATAATACCATTTACCTCGATTTGGCTCATGATGTAAAGAGCGATTCAACAAAATAATAATATATTACAAATTCTGGAAAGAATACTGCCTCACTGACATCAACATATTTGGGATCTTTCTGAGATCTTACTCTTTTGTTATCTCTTAGTTTCATATAGATATTGTATTTTTGTTAAGCGTTTGGTGTCCAAATGAGCCGCCTAAATGTTTTTCCTTTGTTATGTCTCATTTGAAATGGCACCCATCACGGAGTCTATCTGCCGAGACATTAAAATAAATTTTATTTTTCTACAATAAATAAGTGCCGCCAATACGAGGGTTTACATTTGGAGTGTATGATTTATAAGAAATAATTCCCAAATTGTATACTTTCTCCTTCTTCTTCTTCCTTATTGTAGACCTATGTGGTCTGTTCTTCAGAGTGTTACTCCTCCTGTGAGGTAGATTCCTAGCTGTCTTTCCATCTTTTAGGAGGCCTTTCACGAGGACGAGTCCCTTGAGGTTGATTTCGCAATGCAATATAGGGGAGTCTGGTGGTGTCCATTCTTTGAACATGACCGTACCAGTCCCTTTTTGGCTGTCTGCTCCATCTTATAATATCCTCAAACTCACATATCTCTCTTATTCTGGTGTTCCTCACGTGATCTCTCAGTGTCTTGCCTGCTATCGTGTGTACTTTAACCCATTCATCGCCACGTGTTTTTAGAAACAGCGCGCCGGTACGCCACGTATTTTCTTCTAAACTATCGAAAAATATTGATCCTTTTTGGTTTGTTAATATTTTAAAATATTCATAGATGTCGTTGTGAGAAAATCGGAATTAATTTTGAAATACATCTTTCGAATATTGCAAAGCGCGCACAGCTACGCTTATGGCGATCGTCTATATAGAGCGCACATGTGTGCTTACGGTGATCATTGGGTTAATAATTAATAATAATTTCTTCGTATCTAAGAAAATTCACAACACAAAGTTACAGCGAGTATGGAAGAAACAACATTAAGATTTATTAAAGTGAAAGCATCTCACCCTTTTGAATGGTCATTCTTGGAGAGGTCGAGGCGGTCTGGTATGATGGAGAAGGCCACGCGACACACTTGGCCATCTTCCAGCAGGCAGGCCACGTGGGAGGGTCCCACCACCACCTGCTTCACTCCGCGCAGCCCGGCCAGGGCGGGCGACACGCCACTGTGCCCGAACCGGTTTAGCCGGCTGGACACCTCCTTCAACCTGAAACGTGCACGCTCGTTAGTAAAATACAATTTGTGTTCGACACTGTTTAAAACTCGGCACTTAAGAGCACCAGCATATACAAGGTGTGTCAAAAGAAAGTTTATGTTTGAATTCAGAGCGTTATGTGGAGATGTTATTCTTGGTGCCTAAATTGGGAAAATTTCCTAGCTATAACCAAAGAATATGGTTCCAGCAGGACAGAACAACTTCACACACATTCAATACGTCTCTGCCACAAGTTCGCGAAATTTTCCCTGGCAAATTGATCTCCAGGAGAGATGCCATAAATTGGCCTCCACGCAGTCCTGATTTAACCCCTATAGACTTTATCCTGTGGGGTTATATCAAATCTAAATTTTACGCCATTAAACTGACTTCCCTAGATTGAAACCAGAGGAGAAGAATTATGTAATTGTGTACTTTAATAATTAATAAACATTTTTTCGATAAATGGCTCACTTATTTCTTAATCGATCCATTAAAACACTGCGTATTTCGGATAATCGATATGAAAGAAAACATCTGTTTTCTAGAATTATATTTTATGGGAATGACATGCTTCACCCTTCTAAGGCATTTATCAAATGTCCCAATATCATATCAAATGTATGATAATGCCTTAGCAAGGCAAAACATGTCATTCCTATTTGTATTAAGTCTACGAAGTAAAGAAGAAGAAAAGTCTACAAAGCCTGTGTTCTGCCAGTTGATACTTATGGTCTTGAAACTGTAACATTGTCCAAACAAAGTGCTGAGAAACTACGAGTGACCCAAAGAGCCATGTTAGGAATAAGTTTAAGAGACAGAGTCAGAAACGATACGGTGAGAGAAAAACCAAATGTCACTTTATCATCCACCGGGTGGCGACTCTAAAATGGCAATGGGCAGGTCACGTAGCCAGAAGCTCAGACGAAAAATGGCCAAGAAGACTGCTGACTTGGAGACCGTGGACGGCAAAGAGAAGTGCAAGGCGACCGCAGCTACCGTGGAAGGATGATCTAAACAGACATTTCAGAAAAACCTGGATGCAGTCTGCACAAGACAGAGTGACATGGAAGCGAATGGAGGAGGCTTTTGTCTAGGAGAGGACGAGAATAGACTGAGGAAGAAGAAGATTTAACCCTTATCAAACGCCAGCTTTTGTATATATTATTCTATCAATATTTAATTTTAAAAAAGCACTGTGTATGTTAATGGGTTCATTGGTAATATTCAACTAACAAAGTAATTACGCGCAGATTTCACAGACAAGATTCAACATGACGGGGAAACGGCGTGATGGGTGGTTAGTTAGTTAGTTTCATCGTGACACCTCACATGTGCCATACGACCGCAGCGACAAAATTCTGTCGTCATGTCAGAGGTGACATACGTACGTTAAGGGTTATTTTGGTATTCATTCATATTAATTATTTAATACGGAGTGTTACCGCATTATTCAAGAAACAATAAATATTATTTCTTTGATAATTATTAAGATATACTGAACAAAGTTTAAGCATTGTTCAAGAAACACCCATCACAACGCGTCTCTCACATGGGGGTGAAAAGAGAAGGATGGAGTGCCACATTGGTTTAAGTGTGGCAGTCCATTCTTTCTGCCTACCATTTCAGAGAGACGGCGTGATGGTGAGTTAGTTGGTTACTGAACAAAGTTAAGCGCCCTTTAGGTGAGTTATTCATGAAAACAGCACTATACGAATTAACCTAATTATTATTATTAAAGTAAATAAAACAAAAAATACCAAATGGGCATTTGTAGAAATATTAAATTGAGGTCAAAAATATTATACTAGGAAGGGGTGTCTGTCTGTGACCCGAATAATCACCAGTTCCATGGTTCACTTTCATACTTAAGTTATCTGGCAGAATATAAGCTACTGTGGAATGATTTTTAAAAATTTGATTATTGAAAGGTTGAATATTTTAATTTTGCAAAAAATAGTTTTTTTTTTCGAAGAAAACTATTTTAATTACTGTTTGAGATTACACTTTTTATTTTACATAGTTAGTTAAATTAAAGTTTCAATGTGCTGGACATATAGGAAAACAGGACAATACCCGATGGACATCCAGAATACTTCAGTGGAGACCTTGGACAAAGAAAAGGAATGTCGGGATGCCAAGAAGTCTGAAGAAAAAGAAGAAGCTTAATTGTAAGAAAATGGCTTTTTTTGGACAAAAGTAAAAAGATTTTTCAAAATGAAACCAGTGTTATGCAGCAGATTGCAGCAGTCGATTGTTCTGACTTCTAACATGGCCGACCTTAAAAATATGATTAATTTGGTCATGCCATGTCATCCTTGAGTTCGTACTCCATTCACTTCATTGACACATACTTTCTTAACCATTATTTTTTCTTCCATGCATTACATATGTCCAAACCAACGCAGTGATCCTTTCATTATTTTGTTCACAATACTTTCTTCTGTTCTAAATTCCTTCCTAATGTCAACATTTAGCCCTTATTGTATGCTAGCTTTTGTATCTTTTGTACATTCAAAATAATACCGTTCGACATTAGGAAGACAAGATGCTTTTTAAAGTCGAGATTATTTGTCCCCTGAACTAATATGAAAGACGTCTATCTCCGAGGAGACCGCGATAAGCAGACTAATTGCTCTTTCCACTGGTGTCACCAGAGGCAGATTGGTTCTGGCGGCCGGTAGGTAAAACAATCTGTGTTGTCGCTGTCGGAGATATCTATCGGTGATAAAAAGACCAACATCCTCCAGCATGGCCGAGTTCTGGAAATATCCCCTGATTAATCTAAAGAAATGGGTTATTAGATGCCCATCTCTTCGAAGATGTAGAGAATTGGTTCCGAGCATTTCCAAAAGAAATGCCACGGGATAAAGCCACAGATAACTACCATATTCCCTCATGTAGAGATACCTCAGAAATTTTTTCTGAACCCTCTCCAGCATAACGGAATATCTCGCCTCATGAGGACTCTATATCACAGAACCACCTTCGAGTCTGCTCTAAACCAACGCGTTGTATAGGACTCTGAGCACATTGGGATCTCTGAAAACTCTTCCTGTCCCGACATGATACCCAACATCCTCAGTGCAATGTCACAAATCCCCTCGATATGTGCACAAAAAGTCAGCAGAAAAGTGAGCTAATCGCTCCATTGGTAATTTAATATTCAACTGACAAAGTAATTATGCGCAGACTCCACAGACAACAAGATTCAACGTGATTCAACATGTCACGTCACATGTGCCATACGACCGCAGCGAAAAAGTTTTGTTGTCACATCAGAGGTGACTTATGTACGTTAAGGGTTAAAATATTGTTATACATCATTTTACTACACACACGTCTAAGGGATCTCATCTCTACTGCATTTATTCTGCTCTCTTCCTTCTTTGTTTCCATACATAATGGTCGGAACCAGAATTCCATTGTAAATTTCCATCATCATTTACATTGATTTTTGTTTCTGGTAACTATTTTCAAAGCCCTTACTAGGTAAATGGTAAAACATATGGTAGAATTATAAATTCTTTTGTAATTCATACTCACATAGAATTGACAAAAGCTGCAAGGTTAATTTTTATATTTAGCAATAAGCATGGTTTTATGGTGAATTAACCCTTAGACCGCTAAGTAAACGTAACACTAACACTCTTTAAAGCATTTTGAAGAAAATGTCACTATATCCTTGAAATACTCGAGGCTGCGAAAGCTCAGAAGTCTAACCTTCCAATGGCTGAACCAGCTGTAAGATACATCACACTTAAATGCTAACTAACAGTGTCGTTTCCTTACATACTTCTCTCGCTTTCTCAACATTCATACATTGTATATGCACATCAATTTCTTCTACAAATGGTAAGTACATGAATTTATTTCAAGGCTGTGAAAGCTTAGAAGTCTAACCTTCCAATGGCTGAACCAGTTGTAAGAGACATCACACTAACCAAATGCTAACACTGTTCTTTTCTGACATACTTTTCTTGCTTCCTCAACATTCATACATTGTGCTTGCACCTTGATTTCCCTTACAAATGCTAAATACACGCATTTATTTTAAATCAGTTTGGAACAGTACTTTTAAATAATATTTTTACAACCTGATCATATCACTTGAAGCAGGGGAGTGAATTTGTGTATTTAGGTAGTACATTCACAGCGGACTGATGACATTGAAAGAAGGGTTGGTGTTGGTAACAAAGAGAATGGAACTTTAAAAATAATTGGAAACAAGAATTTATCTTATGGATGTATGGAAGCGAAGCATGGAACTGGCAAAAGAAGAATGAAAGTAGAATAAATGCAGTATAAATGAGATCTCAAAGACGAATGTGTGGAATATACTCCGTGTATGATAGTGTCAAATGAAAATATAAGAAGTGAATGCAGTGCGAATGATGGTTTTATGAACAAAATAATGAAAGGATCATTAAGATGGTTTGAACACATGGAAATAATGAATGAAGAAAGAATGGTAAAAAAAAGTATATGTTAACGATGTAAATGGAACTAGAAATAGATGAAGACCGAGGAAAGTGTGGCACGATAAAATAAATCAAATATTAAATGTCGGCCACGTGAGGAGTCAGAGAAATCGATGCGCGTGCATGACACAATGTATGAATGTTGAGGAAGCGAGAGAAATATGTCAGGAAAGAAAAGTGTGGCAGTCCAATCTTCATGCCTACCCCTTCGGAGAGACAGCGCGATGGTTAGTTAAATTTAATAATTTGATTCCTCAACATGCATATATCATGTCATGCATGCGCGTAGATTTCTCACTAACATTTAATATTTGATTGACTTGATAGTGTCACATTTTTCCCGGTCTTCCAATATTTCTTGTTCCTACGGTGTTTACAAACACTTCCTTTATCGTTCCATCTTAATTCATTCTTTCCATGTGTCCAAACCATCTTAACCCTTTGAACCCTAAGGCTTCCTGCACTCGATACAATAGTTACAATGTCATAGCGGTGATGTCACGGATCGGTATACCGGACCGTAGGGAAATAAAGATAGATGCCGAGGCTGGTAAATCAAGCAGGTTTACCGGCCTTTAGGGTTCAAAGGGTTAGTGACCCTTTAAATTTTTTGTTCATAACACTTTCATTCGCACAGCATTCACTTCTTATATTTGTATTTGACACAATTATATACAGATTTATACACATTTATCTAAGATATCTTATTCTTTCTGCATTTATTCTATTTTAATCTCTGTTTTGCCAGTTCCATGCTTCACTTCAATACATCGTTAGACCTATATACTTTGTTAAAGAATTCATTTTGATAATAAAGGTGCAAAAGCTGTTTTACATTAAATAAATTTAATAATAAAAAATGCTTAAAAAATGTGAATGGGATAATCCCCGTTTTGTCAGTTCCATGCTTCACTTTCATACATCGTAAGACCTATATACGTTTGTTAAAGGATTCATTTTGATAGTAAAGGTGCAATAGCTGTCCTGATTTACATTGTAATAATAAAAAATGCTTATAAAATATGAATGCGATATATGGCAATTATTTATTTAGTTAATTAAAACATAATAATTTAACTATTCGCTGATAAATAATGTTGTTAATGTTTACAAAATGGACCAAGTAAAACCACGTATTATGTGACATTGAATAATATCTGCACATCCCTAAATAACACATTAAAATCTAATGCATTAAAATAACTATCATAATAATGAACATTTTTGTGTCCATCCTATTTTTAACACAGGAACAAATAAAATGCCCAATAATAATTTTAAAAGTACGATTTAAATCATTGCATCAATTAGTTGGTATAAGATACGGTAATGCATTTAATATAACTGAATTAATGACACGAACCAACTGCAAGGACAAAGTCAATAGGTATTAGGTAGCCATTTTCTGTTTGCTTATTAACAAAAGTCACAAAAGTTTTTATAAAGTAGAAAAAATATCATCCACATTCGTAATTAATGTGTATCGATTGAATGCTAATCATTGTGAAATATTTGTGAGACAAATGAAGTCACATTTGAGTATACAGTCATCAAATGTCAGAAGAATACGATTCGACCTAGCCTCTAATGACAGTACTGGACAAGCGAAACTTTTCATCTGGTTTTAACAGCATTATTATTTAGGGGTTATGAATTAAATTGTATTAGCTGTAGCACTAAATAGATACGGCAAATAACGTTAGGAAAATTCGCAATAATTCGATATCACACTGTTTTGTCATGATTGGCAAGTCTACTGTACAAGTCAGATGTCCACTGGGTGAGACACCACATGCAGATTCTTAACAGAAATCGTGTTAAATGCGAAAATTAAAATATGTTAAAACTAAAATACGATATCTAAGTTTACTTAGATATCCAAATAGAGATTCCATTATGGCAGTTGGGCTCGATTACATGCGGATGACCAATGTACACTTTCCGGACGATTCTACAGATCCTCCAGCCATCCATTTTACATCTAGAAACCCGTGAAATTGGACGAAACGTGCGACAAAATATGAGAAATTATCGCCACATAAGCGAGATGTAGTGTGAACATATCATTCTTCAATTCGGGCAATCGTAAGGTCTGTAATATAAAAGTAATGGAGTCAGTTTTTTTAAGACGGATTGCATGTTTTACCTATCAATCAATTGATCTTCGGTCCCTGGCAATGGTTGGACCAAAAAATGCATCGAAGACATTTTCGATGATTTGTAGAACAACTATAAATACAAACTGACACACAAATTACTACTCATCTGGCATTAGTTATAGATTTAAAAGCTCACAACAATAATTGGCTAGATACCACCATGTTTTTCAGATTGCATGGCGGTGCTGGATAGTCTATGGTGAGATACATGTGCGAGAGTAGGACAAAAAATAAAGAGAAGAGTCATCATCTCTATCCCAATTTTTTACAAATATAAAAGTATATAAGCACGAAGCACTCATTTGTAATTTAGAAATAAATTATTTAAATAATCTTCAATTGTTATTTTTGTGATTTTAATTTGGAAATCGATATCGTATTCTGTCCTTGACTACTTTCATCTCGGAGAGGAGTATTAAAAGACAACGTGCAATTAAAAAAAATATATATATATAACAAAAACAAACAATAAAGCCGTTTTTCCGGGAGGGTAGGCAAACATAATGGATTGCCACAATACTCTATCCTGGATACACCTTTCTTGTTCGTTCACACTCAAACACACACGTCAATTCTTCCAATTTCGATTGTGGCCGACTTTTCAAACATTTTATCAACTTCTAGATTTTGTTTTCAAGTAAAACCAAGAAAAAATTATTTGCATTGCGCTTTGACCTTTGTCAAACTGAAAAATAGCACTTTGACTTGAACTTAATAAGCAGAAAATTCCGTTCCCTAATCAAACATTTTTAAATGGAAAAAATTATATAGTAGTTGTGAAGGAAATTATGAAATATTAAAATACATTTTCTCAATTATAATAGAACAAAATATTTCAAGTATCATAAGACGTGCATAATAGCGTTCTTATGCCGACCTTTATGTATGGAAGTGAAGTATGGAACTGGCGAAATAAGGATGAAAGTAGAATCAATGCAGTATAAATGTGATCTCTTAGACGAATGTGGGGTAAATCTGTACACGATAGTGTCAAATGCGAATACCAGAAATTAATGCAGTGCGAATGAAAGTGTTATGAACGAAATAATGAAAGGGTGAAATCCTATAATGAATCATGGAAATAATTAATGAAGATAGAATTGTAACGAATAAATATGTTAACGTGGCACGATCAAATAAATCAAATATTAAATGTCGGCCATGTTAGGAGTAATCGACGTTCGTGCATGACATGATGTATGAATGTTGTGTCAGGAAAGAACAGTGTGGGGGGGTTATCATTTCTTAATACGAGGAAATGGCATGGAAGTTAGTTCGTTATTTAATTGAACAGTAATATAATATAATGCGTTCCGAAACTTTTTTTTCTTACATGACATTTAATTATAATATTCTCGATTTACTGGTCACATATTAATATAGTGGGCTGAAGTGGCGATGGGCTGACCATATCTGTCGGAGAACCGACGGACGATAGGGGAGATGGGTTTTGAAGTGAAGATCGCGTACAGGATTCCGCAGAGTTGGATGTCCCCCTGCCCGATGGACCGACGATCTGAAGAGGATTGCTGGACATAGATGGATGGGAGCGGCAATGGATAGGGGGCGGTGGCGTGCTTTGGGAGAGGCCATTCAGCAGTGGATGACAGACGGCTGATGATGATGATGATGTTAATATTCATTAAAGGAAAATGTTTGAAGTAAATAACTTTAAAGTTCATTTATTTAATTTTATTTCCGCCTTTAAAAATCTTTTAAAATATTACTTCTATCATTAATCATATATTTTTTCTTACGTATTATTAAAATGAGTATTTATTATCTTTATCAATACTACAATAATTGTACAAATCCTCAGATCAAGTGATTGAATAATTAATTATTAAAAGGACCCGGACGACCTTCGTCGCAAAGTGATAATAGTTATGATTGTCGCACTAAAGGTCCCGGGTTCAATTCTCGGTGATAACAATGTGAAAAAAACTCAAGCTGGCTTTGTGGTCTGTTAGGTACGGCCACACCGGAGTGCCTGGGTAGGGGTCAAGACACAGTTCGCTTGTGATCACGCCCTGTAGCGCGGAGGATTCACGTAACAATAAAAATGTTGATTGACTAACTACCTATCACATGTCACGACAATTCAAATTACCAATTGAATACAAAATTGCGGAAAGCAACGGGAAACTACCAAATTAGTGTAAGGCCCAAGTGGCATCGCTAATCAGTTAAGATATTAGACTTTAGATTGATTAGATATTAAGCTGCGAACCAATTAACAAACCTATTATACTCGTATAAGGAATGCTCCGGTGCTATTCATGATTAAATCTACGTTAGCTGCATCCAGGAGCTTGAGGTAAATACAGGAAATTTAATGGAGAAAAATAAAATTGCAGGAAGAATACATTAAAAAATCGTTCTCTTCACCAAGAAATGTTGAATGGCTTTAGTTAGTGAATGGGCCATTTTATAATTTTCATTAAAGATAAATTCGGATACGTTTTCCTTTGTTTCATTTGAAAGCCCCTAAAAATGGTTTATTACTAGCAACACATTTTTATTTGTGGCAAATTCAAACATATCACTTTACAAAACTTCTCAAATAAAATTTTTATGATATTGAATTTTTTACCTTGAATAAAATACTTAATATTTAAATTCATACTTCTCTGATATTTTAGAGGAACACGGAAATTTATTTATTAGGAAATAACATAGAACATTCTGTATATATCTACCTATTAAAAATAACTTGTTTGTCAAAATAGCTTTCTTCCAATGCACATGAAAAACTTTAGTATTGTTCAAAGTTAACTGTGAAACTAATCACACCATCCAAAATGTAAATTTCAGCATTCTCTTGAGCATATAAATCATGTCTATGGAGCAAGTTAATTTTTTATTTGATATTTCATCTGAATAGAATGAGAATACAGATTTGAATTTCATTTACAAATTTAACAACAAAAAAAAAAACAGACTCATATCATTTAAATTGTGCATATAACAAAATATTTTATGGAGTATATATATTATGTCAGAAATTTTGGCAGAAGTAATAAAAAAAAAAATCATGGTGCATTATATAGTCTACAGTGGACCTTCAAATATAAAAATAGGATTTAGAAAAAGATAAAAAAATACATTTACAGGTCGTATCGAAGTGCAAATGATTTGATTACAGAATTTAATCACTATACCGGATTTTATTACAGAAATGTAACAATTATGTCTAAGATAATACGAGTATTATCAAAAACATAAAATATTTTTTTATTTATAAGTTTTAGGCGCAATAACACTTATCTTTGTGATGGTTTGTAGAGATTTCATTACTTTGATAGTGCATTTATCATATCAATATAATAATTTTAATTAAATAGATTAAGTACATTTTAAAATATATTTGTAAAGAATCAGTTGACAGTCTGGTATCAACAGTTGAACTTCTACAAGCGAATTAACAAAATGAAGGCGTTTATTGTTTTGTTCTGCCTATTTGCTGTATCATTTGCAGCACCGAGTAGAAATGAAGGTAAGTTAATTAACACAATTTGACAGTTTACTTTAATCTGAATGAAACAAAATTAAATTATTTTAGCTATTACATCATTAGTTTAATGTTAGCTGTTAAAAATAATTTTAAATGTGCCGAAATATAACATCAAAGTAATAAAATATTAAAAAACATATTAAATAGTCCATTGTTTTGGCCGAAACACTATGATACCTTAACATTTTAAACTGTTAATGAATAAACTTTGTTTTTTATATCACAATTGTATTTTATTTTTTTGATGAAACAGCTGTCGCGTAAAATAAAATACAATTGTGAAACAAAAAACAAAGTTTATTCATTAACAGTTTAAAATATATTATTTTTGTCTGTTCCAATATGGACATATCTTTTGTTTATTGGATGATGTAATGGAGTTCTAGTGCCAACCCTTATTTATGGAAGTGAAACTCGGAGCTAGCAAAAAAAGATGAAAGTAGGATAAATGCGGTAGAAATGAGATCACTGAGAATAATGTGCAGGAAAACAATATATGATAAGATACCGAACAATGAAATAAGGAAGAAATGATTGCATCATAAGTAAAATTAAAAAAGGATGATAGGACGAGAGAAGAATGGTTAAAATATTGTATACAAGCAGTGTGGGTAGAAAGAGAAGCCGTGGTAGACTAAGGAAAGCATGGCATGACCAAATTAATCGAATACTGTAAGGCGGCCAAATTCAAAGTCGGATGTTTGAATGTAGAGGAAGCTAGAGATAGAACATTATGACGGTCCATCCTCTCTGTCTACTGCCGGTGAAACGGCGTGATGGCTAGTTAGTTTAGTTAGTTAGTTAGATATTGGATGATGTAAGCAAAAAATGTAATAAAATATATGATACAAGGCTACATGATTTTGTTATATACTGATAAATCTTCATAAGATAATAATATGGAAAAAATATTTATGAATTATTCAGCACTATAATATTCAAGATTAATTCTTCTTCTTCCTCAGCCTATTCCCGTCCACTCATGGACTAAGGCCTCCTCCATTCGCTTCCTTGTCTCTCTGTCTTGGGCAGACTGCATCCAGTTATTCCGACATGTCTGTTCAGATCATCCTCCCACTGTAGTTTTATTACTATGGTTTTCATTTTTTTATTTTATAAACATGTTAGTAATTATTTAATAAGAATTTACTTAGGACATAATATACATGTTTGGATTTCAGATGAAACATAAGTTTTTAACTTTTAATTGAAAAAAAAATGGAAAAAGTCTTAGTATTTTAATTTTAAATTTTATTTACTTCAATATCATAATGAATTTGGCATCAATGACTTATAAAGTTAAAGAAATGTATTGTTTTGTGAGTTAATCAATCAATGCCCATTGTCCGTGGGTATGAGCATAAGGAACACAAAACATATTTAGGTTTATCTTCTGTGTCACCTGATGTAGCTAAATAGTCCTACTAGAAATAGAATCGGAAGACCAAGGAAACCGTGGCACAATCAAATAAATCAAATATTGAATGTTGGCCACGTGAGGAGTCAGAGAAATCGACACGCGTGCATGACACGATGTATGATTGTTGAGGAAGTGAGAGAAATATGTCAGTAAAGAAAAGTGTGGCTGTCCATTCTTTCTGCCTACCCCTTCAGAGAGACGGCGTGATGGTTAAGTAGTTAGTATTTTTATCTGAAAGAATTTCTTCATTTATTTGCTTCAATAAAAGATTGACAGAGATTATAGCTTATATTAAGAAAAAAATATTTATTTTATGTAATATGAACAAACTGATTACATCAATAGTATTAACAAAGATGACCGCAGTTATTCCTTAGTGCTGTGAATGAAATTAAATCTGAATTGAAATATACAAATTTTCAGGGTCTCACAAAGCGGGACGGATCCTTTCCGACGCCATGATCCGCAAGTTGGAAGAGTACCGTCTTGTCATGAGGACTGGAAACCCCGACAAAGGGATCCCCATCACGGACCCTCTCAACATGGCCAACTACGTGTTCTTGTTTGATGTCCCCGGCATTCTTAAGTAAGCTACAACTAATCACATTTATATCATGCAATCAAGGATGTTTCAATAGATAGATAGATACAATATAGGTAACAATAAGGCAGACGACCTTCGTGTACTTCCATAGAAGCCCAGAAGCCCGGCTTGTGTAAGAAATTTTGAATCAAAACCCCCGTATTAAAGTAATCATGCCCCCGCATAGACCAACAACTTATCAAATCACACTCCAACAATGTTTCCTACAGACGTAAGAGGAATAGCCACAAGAGCTGAACCTCTGTAAGCCAGAAGAGGTTTTGATTCAAAATTTCTTACGCAAGCCGGGCTTTTGGGCTTCTATGGAACTACCGCCAATGATTGTTGCATGCCCCAACCCTTCTTTCAATATCCCTCTCCACTCTACAGTACTCTATATTTAGTATAACTATTCTATATTTAGTAAAAGGGCCTTGTCCAGAAAAGGTTATCTATGACCCAAACGGATTGATCACTTAAAACATGTCTTAAGTTATACCTTGGACTTCTAACACTTGATTGCTTTATCTATGGACAACAGTGTCATTGCTGATAATATCTTTAATAGGACAACTGCTATAATTAAAATTTTATGATAACAATGATTAGATCACGACTTTTATTTAACAGCAATAAAATATCAGTATATAAAGATTTTGATAAACTTAATACTTTCTAGAAAACAGATGCTCACAATCGTATTAATTAATTTTGGATTTGAAAACACAGCGTCGATTATGTTCCACTTTAATTTATTAAATATTTTTATAAAATAAAAATATTAATCACAATATGTTTTGAAGATGACCTCCATATTCAGGTGTAATTTATAACTAAACTCTAAACAATCAAAGACTTATAATATAACAATAAAATATGACTAATTTATTAATTTTTTTTATTTTATAAAATTACAAGTCTTGGTGTCAAGAATGAATGAGGTATGCAAGTCAAACGAATTAATGATGAATGTCGGAAAGTCAAAGGTGTTTAGTTTTTGAAAGGGAAGAGCAAATGACAGTTTGTAACATAAGTGTGAATGAAGAGAACTTGGAGCAGGTGAGTGAATTTGTGTATTTAGGTACGTATAGCATGTTCACAGTGGATGGCCAAACGGATACTGACGTCGAAAGAAAGGTTGGTGCGGGTAACAAAATGAATGAAGCTTTAAAAATAGTTAATGGAAATAAAAATTTATCAATGAAAGCGAAAATGGCCGTTCTGGTCCCAACCCTTATGTATGGAAGCCAAGCATGGAACTGGCAGAAGAAGGATGAGAGCAGAATAAATGCGGTAGAGATGAGGTTCTTAAGGCGTATGTGTGGTCATCATCATCGGCTGTCCCTCGTGTCCGAGGATGACTGTCCTTCACGGTTGTGGGTCTGCATGTAACTGAAGAGCCCGATCCTGGACCCACATATTCTGGGGCATCTGGGGCAGGGGAAGGCGCTTGTAATGGAGCCATTTCTTCTCCTCCTCCTCTCTGCGACGTCGTCTGTGCTGTGCTTCAAAGTCTTGTGTGCCTCTATGTACTGCTGTTCTCCACCTAGGTCTGTCCTCTGCAGTCTTTTCCCAGCAATCACAGTCGATACCCGTCTTTTGTTGGTATCCTTTAAGGTAGTCCTTAAAGTGCTTCCTCTGGCCACCGTTCGAGCGTTTCCCTTGGGTAAGCTGAGAGTACATAATCTTCCTTGGGAGTCTTGTCTCAGGCATTCTGACGACGTGACCAGCTCAGCGCAGTTTTTTCTGAACAGTTGTTTTTGTTAATAATATTATGTATCATTGGTGTACATATTGGAATGTAGTTCTGTGGTGCTTTTGATATGTTCAAATAAATAAATTAAGATTTGAAAAAAAGATTATTTATGTAATGTAAGATTTCATTATTGAAAGAATTTCTTTATCTTTGAAGAAAATAGTACGTAAGAGTTATTTGTAAATATGCACAATTATCAAACTCCTGACAATGTTAAATATTTAATCAAAGCAATCAATCTGATAAGAACAAATCAGTGACATTATTGTATTAATAATAGAACAGAGATAAGAGGCATATGCCTTCACACTGTTGAAGCAAACAATAACGTGTTCTTTTAAAAGAAAAATGATAATTATCGGTATACATTTTACTGAAACATAAAAAATAACCTCAAAATTCTACCTTCTAATGATTAATACGAATAAAAATACATGTTTTCTAGATGTTTTATTACATTTTATGGCAATGACATGTTTCACCTTGCTAAGTCATTATCAAATGATTGATATTTATAAATAGAAATATGCTTCTAGGAAATATACAGTTTCATTCGGATTAATTATTTAATATGGAGTTTTACATCATTGTTTTAGACATTTGTTTTTCCAAAAAAAGCTAAGATGACTGTGCATAATGGTGTTCTTGTATCAACTTTCATGCATGGAAGCGAATCGTGGAGAGGGCAAAAAAAAGGATTAAAGTAGAATAAATGCAGTAGAAAGGAGATGTCTAAGATAAATGTGTGATAAATCTGTATATATGATATAGTGTCAAGTACGAATATAATAACTGAATGTAGTCTGTATGAAAGTGTTATGAACAAAATAATGAAAGGGTTATTGAGATGGTTTGGACACATGGAAAGAATGAGTGATAAATAAAGTATATGTTAATAATGTAAATGTAAATGTAACAAGAAATACATGAAAACCGAGGAAAACGTGGCAATATCAAATAATTAATAATTGCTAACTAACTAACTAATCATCATGCGGTCTCTTGAAGGGTGTAGGCAGAAAGAATGGACTGCCACACTCCTCAAGGAGCCTTCTCCACCCGACTCTAATGCATGCCTGATGCCTAACATCATCCCAAGTGAGGCCTGCTGCTTTGACCTCGTCCTGCAGGGCTCTTCTCCAGGTGGCTCTAGGTCTGCTTCGCTTCATCTTTCCCCCCAAAGGGGACCAGTCTAGTGCGCCCTGAGCGATGTAGGCTAGGTTCTGTCTCAGGGTGTGACCGATCCACAGCCATTTGCATCTAGCGACTTGTTCTCTGATTGGCTTTTCGCCTGCCATGGTTCAAAGAACGGCATTTGACACTGTTTGGGGCCAATAGATCTTGAATATTGAGCGAAGGCACCTATAAACACCTGGAGTTTTCCAATAACGTCTGAGGTAGATTTCCAAGTCTCACATCCGTACAGCAGTACGCTTTTAAAGCTATTGCTGAATATTTGGAGCTTGAGCTTTCTCGAAATGATACTGGAACACCATAATGGGCGAAGCATAATAATTAATAATCATTAAATAAAACTAACCATCACGCTGCCTTTCCGAAGGGGTAGGCCACACTTTTCTTTCCTGAGATATTTCTCTCGCTTCCTCAACATTCATACATCGTGTCATGCACGCGCGTCGATTTCTCAGACTCCTCACATGGCCGACATTCAATATTTAATTTATTTGACCGTGCCACGTTTTCCTCGATCTTCCTCTATTTCCTCTTCTAGTTCCATTTACATCGTAAACATATACTTTCTTCATTCATTCTTTCCATGTGTCCAAACCATCTTAATGGTCCTTTCATTATTTTGTTCATAACACCATAATTCGCACCGCATTCACTTATTATATTTTCATTCGACACTATCATACACAGAGTATCCACACATTCATCTAAGAGATCTCATTTCTACTGCATTTATTCTACTTTAATCATTCTTTTGCCAGTTCCATGCTTCACTTCCGTACATAAGGATTAAATAATTGATTGCCACTAAATAATCATTAAATAATTGCTCATACCCTCATACACAGTATAATATAGCTATGTATGTTTTTATTTCTTATTTTTATTGTAAACTTATAAAGTGCAAATGTAAATTAAACGTGATGCGTGCATTTCAGCTTCAATGTCACTTCCACCGGCTTCCGCCTCACTGGTCTGAGTGACTTTGACGTTACCCAAGTGGACCTCAGCATGTCTCCTCTGGGCCTCACGTACGATGTCGTCCTGCCAATGAGCGTCCTAACAACAGGTATGATCTTAATTGAGGTATTTTAAGATAAAATACCTAACCTAACCTAACCTAACCTAACCTAACAACAGGTATGATCTTAATTGAGGTATTTTAAGATAAAAACAGACCAAAGACTGTGTGATTCTCACATTGTCTTTGGTCTGATGTAGAATTCACGTGACATTCAAATGGCAATAGATTATCTACCTATCACATGTCATGAGAATGAATATATAATAATAGCTATATCATTAGGATCGATTTGGTTCGTGCTGTAATAATGTAAAGAGCTATTCAATAAAGTAATGATAATAGATTGTTCTGGTGATTTCTTTTAGATTTTTGATAAAATACTTATCACAAATCGTGTACGAGTATAATATATTGCGTGTATAATGGACAAACAAACCATCACACTGTTTCGCATCACCGCAGGGGTTGGCAGAGAGAATGGACCGCCACACTACTCTATATCCTGACACACTTCTCTAGCTTCCTGCACATTCATACAGCGTGCCATACACGCACGTCGATTCTTCCGACATCTAACATGACCAACATTTAAAATTTGATTGATTTGGTCATGCCATGTTTTCCACGGTCTACCTTGACTCTGTACTGTATACGTTAATGTGTACTTTTTTAACCATTCTTGCCTGCGCTCCATATGTCTGAACCAACGCAGCGATCCTTTCATAATTTTGTTCATAATACTTTCTTTTACTCTACATTCCTTTCTAATATCAGTATTTGAGATTCTGTCGTACATCGTTTTACCACACATATGTCTTACGGACCTCATCTCTATCGCATTTATTCTGCTCTCATCCTTCTTTAACCATACATCACCTTTATTGATTCCATGCTTCGCTTCCATACATAAGGGTTGGGACCAGAACTCCATTGTGAACGGCCATTTTCACTTTCATTGTTAATTTTTATATCCAATAACTATTTTTAAAGCTCTAAGTCCTATCTACACTACAAGTCGAGATATTTTCTGTAATAAGTCAATATACCATAAATCCGTTCAGGGAAAAAGCACAAAGGGACTTAATGATGATTCCCTGGATACATTTTTGATGCTAAATTTCGAATGTATTCAGCGGAGCTTATGGAGCAGTACTGACTTGAAAAAGGTGAGATTGTTGCTCGGCGACATGATATCCTGGAGATGTCTACATGTTTCACTCAGGGGCAAATGTGGCAATTATTATTTTCTTTCTCTTTTTACTAATTAATTATTATTTTACCTAATGTACTGTACATAATATAAAATTATTGCATAACTTTTTTAATTAAAGAAAAAATATATTTCTCACAAAGTGACTATAGAAGGTACAATGTGACTTCAATTTGAATACCTTACTGTGGTATCAGCGAAAATGCACTGAGTCATGTCAATCCACTATTATTTTGAAAAAAAAAAATGTGCTGATAGTTCAGTTATTATTTATTAAATCATTAAATAAAATGTAGTTAACAGAAAAAAAAAGTTATTTTATTTATATCATTGTATTTTATATGATTGGTTTTAGATTTATTTTGTGGGTGTTGGACGATCGAAGTGTGCGCGGGAGATGCCTATTGGTGGCGTTGAGGTTCGCAACCCATCACACCGCGTCTCCCGTGGGGAGAAAAGAGAAGGATGGAGTGCCGCATCAGTAAAAGTGTGACAGTCCATTCTTTCTGCCTACCCTTTCGGGGAGACGGCGTGATGGTTAGTTAGTTAGTTAGTTAGTTAATATATCAATATACAATTTTTTCAAATTGGCTTAGTAATGTTTAGTATGAAAAAAAATTGTTATATCCTTACAAACTTTGAACTTCAATTATCTCAGAAGTAGTAATTTTGACTAAGTGCTTTTTCGCAGAATACCCACGAAATATGATATGTTAAATTTACCCTTTTTACCAATGCGTGATTGCGATTTATTTTTCATGTAACCGTAAATTGTTTGTAATGATAGATAATTGAAAAAAGTGTACTTTTCTTTTAAAGCGTGTTTTTATATTTAACAATTGGTATCTGATGTTTCGTGATTCTAATCTGAGATTGAAAACAAGATAATTGTATCTTTAAAATAAATCTTTTTCAATAAACGTCATGAAAGATTAAGAAAATAAACTAACTAACCATCACGCCGTCTCCCGAAGGGGTACGCAGAAAGAATGGACTGCCACACTTTTCTTTCCTGACATATTTCTCTCGCTTCCTCAACATTCATACACCGTGTCATGCGCGCGCGTCGATTTCTCTGACTCCTCACATGGCCGACATTCAATATTTGATTTATTTGATTGTGCCACGTTTTCCTCGGTCTTCCTCTTTTTCTGGTTCCATTTACATCATTAACATATAATTTTTTTACCATTCTTTCTTCATTCATTCTTTCCATATGTCCAAACCATCTTAATGATCCTTTCATTATTTTAAATAAACCAATGATTTTCGGTTTATAGTAATATACCTATAAACCGAACATCATTGGTTTTTTAAAAAAAAAAACAGTTTTTTCCAAGCAATATGAAACCTTCAAACTCCCATGTCTCCAAAATGTATATTTGCACTTAATTCGGTTTTACACTCGCGGTGCGATATGTCCAAACCATCTTAATGATCCTTTCATCATTTTGTTCATAACACCGCATTCACTTCTTATATTTTCCTTCACTGACACTGTATCATACACAGATTATCCACACATTCGTCTAAGAGATCTCATTTCTACTGCATTTATTCTGCTTTCATCCTTCTTTTGCCAGTTCCATGCTTTGCTTCCATACATAAGGGTCGGTACAAGAACACCATTGTGCACTGCCATTTTAGCTGTTTTGGATAGGTTTTTGTTTGCGATGACAACTTTAAGTGCACCATTCACTTTGTTGCCTGCCCCAACCCTTCTTTCTATATCCCTCTCCATTATAAACATATTACGTCCGGAATAAATGCAGTAAAGATGAGATCCCTTGGACGTGTATGTAGTAAAAAAATGTACAACAAAATTTTAATTTACCTAAGGGACGTAAGTCTTAACGTACGTAACTTTGTCGCTGCCGTCGTATGTACACGATGAATAATGTTGAATCTTGTTGTCTGTGAAATATGGGCATAATTATTTTGTCAGTTGAATATTACCAATTGAGCAATTAACATACACAGTGCCTTTTTCAAATTAAATATTGATATCATAACATATACAAAAGATACAAAAGCTATCGTTCGATAAGGGTTAATTAATAAACACGCCATTTCCCTGAAGCGGTAAAAAGAAATTATGTACTGCCACACTGTTCTATTCTAACATAAATCCAATATAAATGTAGTTACAGTGTTAAAGATGCCAAATTAATTGACGATTATTTTTCAGAATCATACAAATTCAGAGGGAGCGTTTTTGGAGCCCTCCCTATCTACGGAGACGGCAGAGGATAGTGAGTCAATTTATTTATTACATATTGTTAGAAATTTAATTATTCTATTTATAATATTATTCAATTAACTTCCTCAGATACCATAACAGACATATAAAATACACCCGAATGTACAATATTTACCAATTTTTGGTCTAAAGCACTCAAATAAAACAATTAAAAGTTATTCTCATTCTAAAAATATAAAATAAATAAAAAACAACTTTGTATTTAACCACGGTATGGTAGAGTTTCAGCCCATGGAACAAGCCTGTTTCCTGAAAGAATTTAGCACCATAGACCATATACAAATAATGCAAAAATACCAAGAATACAATTTGCCACTGTGTGGAAAATTGGGCGGTGATAAGTGCGTTACAGAGATGTCAAATTGACAATAGATATATTAACATCATAAAAGAAATTTATTCATATGCAAGTTTACAAGTCACCATGCAAGATTTGACAAACCGTGTACAGATCCAAAAAGGTGTCAGACAGTTGTTATACTGCCCTGATGAAGCTTGGGTCCAAGCGAAATACAATGTTTTATTTATTTTTTAAATGTCTAACCACAAAGTGAGTGCTTCATATATTATGAAAATTTTATTCTCATTCTGTTTCATTTGACAGATAACAGTACCGAATTTGAAAAAGACATAGATAATTGTTTGAAAGTAGAAATTTAATGTCTGGATGTTTCTGAATGCGAAACTAAAATAAGGATTTATTCAATGATAGAAAAATGATTTATTTTATAGCTTTGAAATTGGAAACCTCAGGCTGTCTGGATTCGCCTCCATTGGGCTCAATGAGCAGGAAGTTTACTTCAAGGACCTGGACTTGAAGATTGCCCTGGAAAGCTTGAAGGTATAATATATAAATTTCCTTGAATCGTCTTCTTCTTCGTAGCATTGTCCTATTTACTTGGGGTCAGATCTTCTTGTATGGCTTCTCCAAGACTGTCTGTCCTGGGTGGGGTCTGGTGGGATCCGGTCTCTTTGAATGAGTCCCATCCACATCAATTTGGGCTTACCACATCCTCTGGATCGCTGGTCCGCTTCCATCACCTTCTGTGTAACATGGTCAGCTGGGCGCCGCAAGATGTAGCCGTACCATCTCATATTGTTCTCCTCAACTTTATCCGAGATTGGCCTCACTCTGAAACTGATGCGGATTTGGGTGTTCCTGATGAGGTCAAGCAGCGTTACTCCGCCCATCTAAGCATCCTCATTTCGATATTGTGCAGTTTGACCATGTGTTGTTTTTTGAGTGGCCAACACTCCGAACCTTGGTCATGGCTGGTCGCACAGGCACGTTGTACAACTTCCCCTTTACGTGGACAATATCAATTTCCTTTAATATAAACATATATTTATTACTAAAATTTTTGTGTATTAAGTAATGTAATTGCGTCAAATATTCCTTTTAAAAAATTAAGAGTACTGTTATCATCAAAGATACTTTTTTTAGAATTAAATAATTCATTAAAACATGTTTTTTTGCTAATTATGGTTGTTCCATGTTGGTGCTGTATGAGAATTATCAAAATTGTGTATTTGGTATAAAAATATAATGGTTTGCCTCTGGCAATGCCAACAGAGAGGACATTTATTTTGCTAAATACGATCATATCAGAGATTGGCGTCATTCGAAACATATTAAAGACATAAATACTCAACTGATCTTAATTGTATGGAGTATTCTACACTCTTCATACGATCATTACTCTTATACTCCAGGTTTAATGTTAAGAACTTGTTTGGAATAAAGTAAAAATTTTAGATTCTTAAAAAATCCAAATGAATATTTTTTTACATTACTAATGATATCTCTATAGAGTTTTCTTTCTATACGGCTTTCATATAAATGTTCTAGAAATTATCATTCTTGAATTTCCGGATCCTTCCATGATTGTTGGGTCTTTTAATTTATCTTCATTTGACTTAAAACATCAATCAATTGTGTGAAAAATAAAATTATATAGGTATGGGTTTGACATCTTTGCCTTTGCTAGAGATTTATGAAAGTATTTAACAAAATTATTAAATCCGAATAAGAATTTCTTCAATATTTACCTTGTTTCATGACTATAGAATTTATATATTTCTTCACAACACTTCAATAGACTCTTCACAGATATGTTCTAAAAGGTTCTCATCCTTGTTTGATATACAAAATTTAAATTTTGTACATCAACTAAAACCATGTTTTCTTTGAACAGTTTAATAAAGTGTGATGAAATTAATAGTTATAAAAAAGTTATTCATACTTCATACGAGTATAACAATAAAAATCTTTTGTGATTTGTCCATTTTCAGTCTGAGACTACTGGAATGCTCGGCGGTGGAGATATTGACGATTTGATCAACGTGATGATCTGGGATCTCGCTCCCGGCTTCTTTGATGCCTTCTCCGATGTCCTGGCTAGCCAGATCAAGGACAGTTGGGTGGCTCGGCTGAACAAGCTCCTCAACGGAATGTCCCTGGCTGACCTGATTGAGTTGATCAATGGCAACTAACAATACAAATAAAACTTTACTATATACAATGAGTTATTTTAAAGTATGACAACTTGTAAATATGTTTGTAATACCATCAAAGAACTATTAAATTGTAAAGCCGATTTCATATACTGAATTGTTATTTATTTTTCTTAGTTTCTTTCGGATTATTTTTAGCTCTAAATTAGATAATTTCGACTCACACATTTAATAAAATAATAACACAAATCTAATTCGAATTGGGGAAAGCAAAGATGGATCTAAATCAGTTCTTCTTCATCCTTCGGTGTCGTGTCAGGTCTCACCGGCGTTGATCATCACTTCAGGTTGGTTCCTCTTCATAGTTATGCCCTAGGGAATGATATCCAGAGTAGTTTCCCTTTGTCTTCTCTGTAGGATTTTCCGTTGGGGTTGCCTTCCTTTAGATGGATAAACCCAGTTTTTTGGCACTGGAAATTCGCAATTCATCCACTCTTTATTTGTTATTCCACTGATGGTAATGTTTATGGATACATTGTCTGGGGTTTGTGGAGTCTAAGACACCATTTGTGGATGCTAGAGAGTTGGACATGGTAATAGTATTGTTGGTGTCATCGCATTACAACATTTAATAGATGCATTCTTCTCATTAGAGCATACCCTATCATAGCCCTACTACCCAGTTCTTGGGTTATTTATAAGTAAGTACTTCAATTTATAAATAATAATAAATGTTTAAAACTGTTTTAATTTGCTAAAGTGCTACTACTGTCTTATTCATCTTCTTCTCAGTCGTATTCCTCATGATTGAGGGTCGTGTCCACCCTGTAAACTATTTGTCCATGACACGCCATGCGCTCCTGTCACTCATCAGTTTCCAGGCTGCAGTTAATGAGAGACAGGTCAGATCCTTGATTTAATCAGACCAGCGACTCTGTGGTTGCCTTCCCTTTGCCCATGATGATGAGGCTTATTAGGCAGGTGTAAAATTAAACAATTGAACAAAAACAAACTTGCACCTAAGTCTTAAAATCAATTTTAGCTATGAGATTTGCTGAAATCAAATGAATAAATTGTATAAAACTGTGTCCCATGCTTACTAACAAGGTAGGTACTTTAACAATCAAATAATTTAATTATTTATTTTGAAAACAGTTGGCATTCAAGAGTGATGTTTCTATCATTTGACAGGTGTAAAAACTGAACTATATGAACAAAAAGATAATATAGGGACAATAAAACAATTTATAAATAAAATATGTTTAATATTGAGATACATATTCTTAAAACGAGGATCAAACCAGTTTTATAATACACAACTATTTCAATAATGTAAAATCATAACGGTAATAAACAAGAACAACAGACACGGTGACTTAAAACTAATCTATTTAAGATTCGGTTTGTAATTTAAATAAAACAGCAGAGGAATTCAGCTTTATAAGAGGATAATAATTATATACAATAGATGTGTAACTATAAATAACAAAGAACAAAATCAAGAGAGCCGATATTTGAACGAATGTTATGTGAAATATGATGAAAATTTTGTTTACAGTTAGAACAACATATTCAAATCTTAATGTGTCAAAACAATACGGTTGGTTTTACTGAAAAAAAATTGTCTATGGTTCAAACTATAAGGTTTTCAATTGAGGAAAAATATACATAGAATGAAATTTTCTCAAGTTTTGAAGTTATACATATTTTGGCGCGATAAGTAGAGGGTGAAATTAAGAGCTGCGCTGTTACGGAAGTGCGACATGATAAAGTTAATCAATGATAAATAGAGACCGAATATTTCACACGTGCCAACTTGAGAAACGAGAAATAAATGAAGGTAGTCCAAAAAAAAGTACCAATGAACTGTCACATTTTAGTGGGGTAATTTTGAATATTTCACGCATATAATTTGAATATTATTAATACAAATCACAGTTTTGAAGTTACATTATGAAGTTAGTCATCAATGATAAATAATTCATTCATTTTTCACATACTGTGTAGGGAAAAAATAATCAGTAACAAAACTTGTGTTTAAAAACTTTAAATGTATATTTTTTTGTTTTGTTACGCCAAAGAAGTATAACTTCTTACGTGCGTACATAAGTACATACACATTTAAATCAATTTTGTTAAAAACAAATTAGATATATATAAATAATACAAAATGCTTAATGTTAATGAATGATATATAGTATTTGAATTAAATTGAAAACTGTAGTACTTAGACATGCAACAATAAAAAAAAATCATTCTTGACCCATTATAGACATGAAACAATTGAAGATAGCGGAAAAGTAAAGATGAGATAAACATGTGACATTATGCATTGCAAGTCAATTGAGCATTTTGTCACAGATATCACAGACCAGCTCTATTTAAGCAGTCTTAATAATAAAGAAACGAATCAATACTGAAGAAATAAATACACATCACAATAATATATATATTTTTACTCTTAAGCAAATTATTTGGCTTTTGATATACAGCGTAATATTCCTTTAAAATGTAATATCACAGCCTCAAAGAGTGACTGAAATAGGACACCATGAAAAGATGTACAAATTAAATTTGTATAATAAAAAAAAAAAAACAGAAATTTAATACCTTTCGTATTTGTAAAATTATATAACAGTTTTAGAACAAAATACATATTTGAATCCTGTTTGTGTGCTATGAAATGGCCAAGCAATTTAAAATTAATCATATTAGTGCTTACTCATGATCTTAATATGTATTTAAAAAATCTTATGTTGGTACACTGTAAATATTATCATAGATGTAAACAAACTTTTGAAATTTGAAATTCTTAACAGTTTAGTTTTGGAAAATGGAATTGACACTTATAAAAGTGGTATTAGTGTATAAAATATCTTTTTTGTAGGGACATATTGAGTATTTCTGTATTAAATTTCAAAAATATATATATTTTGTGACAGCTATCTCAGGGCTAATTTAATCGAAAACGTTGCTCATAAAAAATAATGGATTACTGAAACAAGTTGCTCAAATGTGTAGGTCAAGTTATAAAATTTTAATACTTATAAAAATTAATATACGTATATACACAAATACTATAACGAAGGTATTAAAATTCCGATTACATGTCGATAATTCGAAAGAAAATTATTTATACATAAATAGCCAATTAGAAGCTAGATGGTGTTAACAAATATAACGGGAATGTTGCATTTCTTTCATGCGTCATTTCAAATAATAAAACTTACCATTGTTTTATATTGAACATGAACTAATATATTTTTATTACAATGTAATTAGTTTTAAAATAACGTGAATTTTTAATAAGTTTGTGTTCCACAATTCGATAGTTAGTAACCTGGTTTTGTATGGTTATGTTTGCCGAGAGAACCAAGGTTTAATACACCAAAGAGTAAGCTGAAGAAACACGGAAAAAAAGTTTTGTTGGGAGTAGCAGACATTGTCAATTTGTGGCTCTGCTTACTATTTTTCCTACATTAATGTTCTAGACAGCAATCTGTCATCTGAACTTGCTTATGTGCTCCTGGTGTTTTTAATCCTTTCAAATTGATACTTATTTATTAAATTGTAAATATTTGTAATGTCTATAAGGGAAATATATCAATTTAAATATGCCAGAATACAATGGTCATTAGAAGGGTAAAAGTTAAAATAGTTATTTTATTATATTATAAGCCAGATTGTCTGTTTTATTGTACGGATGTGAAACGTGGACCTTGAAAGTTAACTCAATGAACAGACTGGAAGCATTTGAAATGTGGCTCCATCGCCGAATGCTCAGAGTTCCCTGGACAGACATGGTTACCAATACCGAAGTCCTGAGGCGAGCTAGAGTTGACAGGGAACTGTTATCAACTATCAGGGTTCGAAAAATCTCACATCTGGGTCATATACTGCGTGGGGAAAAGTACCACCTTCTCCAACTGATATTGGAGGGGAAAATTGAGGGACGCCGAGGGCCCGGAAGGAGACAAATGTCCTGGCTGTGAAACGTGAGAGAGTGGACCGGCATCCGAAGTGTGGAGGAGCTGTTCCGAGCAGCGCAGGACAGGGACAGGTTCGCCGAGGAGATCACTTGAAGAAGAAGATAAGCCAGATATAACGAAGAAGATAAAGTTTGAAGGCAGATCCATCAAATTGACTTATTTGTGGTTATCTTCGGAAATGACTATACCCAATGTCATATGGAGTTAAACTTAGTGAGTATATTGATTGTTTCTTGAAAAATGATGTAAAACTTCATATTAATTAATGAATATTAATAGAAACATCTGTTTTATAAACGTTTTATTATATTTTATGAGCATGACATGTTTTGCTAGTCATTACCAAATGTTATTTGATTGTTTATTCATATAATATAATATAACTTCAAGAAAACAGACATTCTAATTCATATTAATTATTAATGAGCATAATAGAGATATCGTCACCTGAGAGTAAGAAGGTTCCAACTGTCAAAAGTAAAAAGCTGAGGAAAATGAAGTCAAAGTTTTGTTGGTGTGTATCTTGGAATAAAAGGGTTCCATCTGAAGCAGATGAAACTCATTTACCGAGAAACGTGTAAATTTTCTCTGGCAACAGTTGGAATAATAAAGTTTTAAGTTTAAATGAATCCTTCTTCAGTGAATCGTGTGTTTTGAATGATCAGATGGAACATGATTCTTTTCGTAACATCAAAATGACGATACTATTACATTTATTTATTTATTGTACGTATAGATAAGGTTAGTAAGAACCCCTTTCACGAAAAAAAGCCAAATGTGAAATTTTGTTAGTTGGAACCCTCTTACTCTCAGGTGACGATATATTGAAAAATGTATTTACAATATAACTGATATGGAGTTTGAAATCATTATGCAAGTAGCAATATATTATATAAGCACAAAACCAAATAAGGTTTCCATTATAATAATATAAATTAATTGAATCCTGTTAAGCTTAAAGTATAAGAGTCTCTTGTGTTATAATTATGATTTTTATGAACAATTTATATGATTGTATTTAGTGTATATTTTCACTAGATAGTGTATGCTTTAATTGGCAAGTATTTAACCACTCTGCGTGTACTGCCCCAACTGTGAGACCCTGAAATATGGAATCATATAGCCTATGGCCCCATGCTCGGGGCTCATTTGTAATTTCTCAAATATCCCAAGATTTGTGAAAATTTGAACTACCGGCAACATCTATTGGTGTTTTTTTTAAGACAAAATAAATAAATTATTGGCTAGTTATGTTTCAAAAACTGAAAAAATAATGTTTCGTAAATATAATATTGCCATTCTTTTTATCTTAAATTGAATTAGTGTTTTATAGTAAGAAATTTTCAATTACTTACATTTTTTGTCATCTTGAAATGGTTGAATTTGAGTTTGATTTATGGCATGGGAGCCCCACTTAGCTTGATTCACAACTGATACGGACCACCTATTGCGGATCGTGGACATGGACATAGAGTTAAACAGCAATAAGCTTGTAAGTCGAAACTGACTATGCGCTTAATTGTTCACAAAAATCATGATTAGAATCCTTTTAAATTCATCAAAAATGATTTAAAAATGATGGGAAGCAAATCTGACATAGTTTGAATGGGTAAGATTATTGTCTGTTACTCACGGAGAAAGCTATTCACAAATACGAACATAGGACAACGCGGGGCACATTATCTGGTGGCGTTTCCTCTGAGGGAGTGCCATAACTGCAGAAGGGGTTCACGTTTTTGCCAAATATAAGCGTTTCCTAGGTAACACCAGAATCTGAAACAAATAGAACACTGAGATGAGAGACAGATAAAACACTGAGATGGGAGACAAACAAAACACTGAGATAAGAAACAAACAAAACACTGAGATGAGAGACAAACAAAACACAGAGATGAGAGATTCGAAATGTCTTACGGTTGTTATGTACTATAAAATAACTCATATTTACAAACATGAATACATGAAAAAAAAAAAAAAAAATATGAATAAATAATAAAAGAAGGATAAAAGTAGAAACAAGTTAGTAGAAATGTGATCTCTTAGATGGATGTGTAGTAAATCTGTTTATGATAGAGTGTTAAATGCAAATATAAGAATTGAATGCAGTGCGAATGAAAGTGTTATGTACAAAATAATGGATCATTAAAATGGTTCAGGCACACAAGAATGAATGAAGAAATAATGATAAAGAAAGTGTATGTAAACAACATTAACGGAACTAGAAATAGAGGAAGATCGAGGAAAACATGGCATGATTAAATCAATCAAATATTAAATGTTGGACATGTGAGGAGTCAGAGAAATCGACGTGCGTGCATAACTAGATGTATAAATATCGAGGAACCGAGAGAAGTATGTCAGAAAAGAACAGTGTGGCAGTTCATTCTTTCATGACAACGTAATGGTAAGTTAGTTCTTCTTCTTCTTCACTTTTGGTAGACTCAGGAGTCTGATATTTCAGGCGGGTTCTCTTGAGACGCTGAGCTCCAGCTTTCTCTCCACCGTTTCGGGGGTCTTCCTGGTCGGCGTTGTCCATTTGGCGTTCCATGGAGAGCTATGTGTGGTATCCTATTTGAGCTCATCCTTTCTACGTGTTGATGCCAGTATCGTCGTCTTTGACGTCCCCATCTGACCACATCTTCGACCTCGCAGATTTCTCGGATTGCTGTATTCCTTGCTCGATCACGTAGGGTCTTGCCAGCTATAGCGCGGAGTGTTTTCATCTCGGTTGTCCTGAGCATGCTCTTTGTCTTGACAGTGTCTGCCCTCGATTCAATGCCATATGTGAGGATTGGTCGCACACAGGTCTTATAGATGCGTACCTTGCTGTCAGTCCTCAAAGTTAGTTAATAAGTTTAAATATAATATTGTAAAAGTGGCATAAATAGAAACTTACAATCCCCACAGGGCGCCTCCAAGATGGGCTGCATGATCAAAGTACTTCCATCCGAGGATAACACCAGCTAAGTCGATTCCCATTATTACTTTTATGGCCTAGAAATAAAACACATTAAAAGATAACATTACAAACATTATTATTATTATTTGATAAACATTTCTCATTTAATGTTGAGGATTGATTTTTTTAATGACTTATTAAAATTAGTTATGTTTTAAATTAGTGTTTGTTAAAAAAATAATAAAAATATTTTATATAAAGATAATAGAAAAGTCCTAAATAAACATTGAATATGTGAATATATATTGAAAATTAAATAAAATATTTCACAAGTTTTTGAATTCTACACAAAATTGGAGTTATTAATACGAAAACTAAAAAACGAATAAAATAATGTTAAACTTACCATTGCCGCGGAAAAGGTGTACATCGGAAGGAAGATTATGCTTAATCTCGTATCAGGGTATTCGCTGCACACGTATGCTATCACCGTCATTATTGCTCCGGACTGAAAGATTAAATGTTGACTGATTGTATACAGAGAGTACACCTGGAGAAGAACCCTGCAGGACGAGGTTAAAGCAGCAGGCCTCACTTGGGATGATGTTAAGCATCAGGCATGCGATAGAGTCGGGTGGAGAAGTTTCCTTAAGGAGGTGTGACAGGACAAAAAGAAGAAGAAGAAGATACAGAGATTTTCAGATATCTATAAATGTGCACCGACTGAAAGCTGTATTAATTAAAATTTAGAACACTTATGTTGGTAGCACTTACGGCTCCTAGGCTGAGACCTGGTTTCATGGCGATGACCTTGTACAGGTAGCTAGTGAAGCTGCTCAGCACGCCTCCAGCCATATACATCCCCATAAATTGCTCCTTTCCAAGGTTTGCTATCACGCCTGTACATGTAAAAACACATAAAGAGCATTACCTTCTTTTTCTAGCCTAAATCCCTCCCCCTAGTCTCTGAAACTAGTTAAGAATCAATTAAAGAAGAAGATGATGATAGCATTAATAATAATAGTAATAATAATAATTAATTGGATGATTTATAAAGCACCATTTATAATTATTTAACCCATTCATCGCCACATGTTTGTAGAAACAGTGCGCCAGTACGCCACGTATTTTCTCCCAAACTATCCAAAAATATCGATCCTTTTTGGTTTGTTGATATTTTAAAATATTCATAGTTGTCGTTGTGAGAAAATCGGAATTAATTTTGAAATGCATCTTTCGAATATTGCGAAGCGCGCACAGCTGCGCTTATGGCGATCGTCTACGTAGAGCACACATATGTGCTTACAGCGATCGTCGGGTTAATATAAAATTGACATCTTCAACACTCTAAGTGGCAGAAGGGGTAAATATGACTGATCCTGGAGTTTTCTGAATTCAACAGAGAAACACCTCAAAAATTGACAACCCTGTGTTAATAAGTTGGCTGTCATTTTTAACCGTCGCGTTGCTATGTGGTCAATTGAGTTTCCACTGCCAATTTAAAGTTGATTTTCTTAAAACCTATGGACCCTAATATTATAAAAAAAATTGTAATCTTCCATTGAAGTGTTCTCAATATTTCGTAATAAAAAAAAAAGCAAAAAATTACTTCCTTCATCCCAAAAAAATATATTTTCTAAGACTGCCCTCACCTTCATTCGTGTTAAGGTAGAATTTGTTTTGCTAATATTTACAACTTTATCAAAAGTGACAAATACTTACTCGCTGTTTTGAACGTATTATAAATTATATCTTTGGCCTTTTCTCATAGGTACGTAATAATACCGACTGTGGACGGAAACGCAGCACGCAACTTAATAATATCAGAACTGTGAAAATATTAACACTTTACCAAAAGGGACAAATATTAATACGTACTCGTTGTCTTGAACGTACTATACATTTTGCCTAGGTGCCTTTATCATACGTAAAATCTCGTAAAGTCTCGCCCCGCCGGCCGCGGCGCGGCGCGGCGGGGCAAGACAAGTTTATACTTGGTGTCAGTCGCTCGTATGCTGTGACGCATTCCATATCAGAAATCGCATGGTTCCAGAAAAAAATTAATAATGATATGTTTTCAAATAATCCATGTATGTTATAGATATCGATCTATTCCTAATGAAATTCCCTACAAGATGACATAAATTAAATTTTGATTCATCGAGTCATATGCTTGATATTTAGATAAAGTTAGCGGTAAACTGAATTGACCACATGGGAGCGAGCGTTTTGTTTTGAACACGGTACGTTAAGGGTTAAGGAAACTGTAATATTATAGAATTTATCATTATTTCAATAGATGTATCTATACTCGTATATTCCATATTTTATATTATTGTTATTAGTATCTGACATCGGCTAGAAACAGGCATATATTTGAGTGAGTTTTGTTATTAATTTTGTATGGCCAGTTCCATGCCAACAGAGATTGAGTAAAACTGTCTAAGGCTTCTATAATTGGTTAACCAATTGTTGAAAAAAGTGTCTCACTAAATAAGAAGTTTGATATTTAATGAAGAAAATAATACTGAATTGAATTGAATGTGTGAATTTTGAATATTCTGTACCTGCACTGAAGCTGTAGAGAACAAACATGTTGGCGAAGAGATGAAAGGTGGAGTGGTGGCTGAAGGTGGAGAACACCATCGGCCAACAGGCCATTTCTGAAACAATCAAATTATATATTAACATTTTGTAAGCAGGTGTTAGAGAGCTGATAGACAAAAGTGCGTTTTTGAACTAAACTAAATTAAAATAAATAGATAAAATATATTTTACTTTTATATACAATGGGAAAACATTAATACAAATATGAAGACAGTTTGCTGTAATAAAATTAACTATTGAAATATATTTTATTGAATTGTTATATGAAATTTCATATTAAGTATTTAACATCAATGAAAACTACCATCTGGCTAGGGCATTATCATGTGTTTACATTTCTCATTCTGGCATTCAGGTTTTCGTTGATGCAGAGTTCAGATATATAAGCTGGTGCCATTCCATGCAACGCCTTATAGATCGTCCAGCAGAGCTTGTATTGTATCCTTTCTGGACATATCAGCCTCCTTAAGATGATGTGTTATGTGACAACTCTTTGGGACACCCCTTATCAGTCATGCTGCTGCATTGAATGCTGACTGGAGTTTATTTGTTTGCTGTTTGGGGATGTTGGCGTAGACTGCATTGCAGTAATCTAGTCAGGACACGATGAAGGAATTGATTAATGTTTTAAAACTGTCAACGGGAATAATTCTTTTTATGGATCGTAATTGCCTTAGAAGAAAGAAGCAATTGCTGACTGTTTTATTGATTTGAGTTTTCAATGAAAGATCAGTCTCTAGATGGACACCAAGAAGTTTTATGGATTTTTTAGGAGAGATATCTGTGTCGGATGTAGATACTGGGGAGCGATCAATTAAGTTTTGGCGCTTCGTAGAAGCAGTCCAAAGAAATTCTGTTTGTAAAGAGTGTTGTCAAATTACCCAGTAGGGAGAAGAAGTGTCAGCAGGCCGAGACTGCGACGGTTGGATGATGTCGTGGCAGACTCTCAGACCTTGGGGCAGCAAGACTGAGAGGTGGCGGCTAGAGACAGGTAGGATGCGGACGGTTCTAACGCTGAAGATGAATGAAGAAAAATGGCAGGCTTACTGGCTGCGGGGTTGGAGCAGAAGTGTTTGAGCATGAAGGGCTGAAAGCGAGGGACCCGCCACACGGCAAACACCAGAATGTTGGCCAGGCAGATTGGGATGAACACCTTCTCCCCCTCGCGGAGAGAGTTCCACCAGTTGTTGAGGTCTTGCCGCCACGGACCCTGGGATTTAAGAGAAACAGATTTGTTAGTATTTGCCATTAACATGGTTATTAGTTTCTTCACTTGTTTAATTATAGCAACGATTAATTATACTTCTGTATAAAGCACTCAATTTGTAGTATGGCATTACTAAAAATAATTGAAAAGACTTTTATATTTTGTTTTTAAACAACTGTATTATGTTTTATCGATATATATTTGGTTTTATTTCACTAGATTTTTGGCTTTGACCGGTTTCGGCAGCTCGTTGGCATTTTCTGGTCTATCAGAAGCTAAAAATTAAGTGGAATAAAACATAATTAATAAAAATGAGTTTGTTTTCTAGGAGTTTTATTAAATTTTATATGGAATGACATGCTTCGCCCTTTTCGATGTACAAAATTTCGACTAACATGTCTGTGAAAACTGAAGTAAAGTGTTGTAAAATACTAAGTGCATTTATATTTATTATAATAATAATGTAATTATTATTATCAAGGAATTTTTTATTATTAAAGAAGAAATTTCAATTAACAACATTAATATTTTAAATTGGGATCAAATAAGAGTGTTTTGAATTAAACAGTTATTTAAACCTTTTTATTCTTATTCAAATCGATAAAGTAAGGATACATACAACTTTTTTAGGTGGGGTCTGCATCCAATTGGTGTGTTTTCTCATCATGTTTATAGCGTGTGCTCGCATGGTTTCGTACTGCCATATTGCAGCGCCGGCGATACTTGCTGTTGAGAACTAAAACACAATCAATAACACTATTACACCACTTTATATAGTAACCAGTAATGAATGTATTCTTTAAAGAAAATATATTTCTCTAAAAACTTTAATATCAACCTTTGCACTTATTTTTGTATATTTAGGCCCTACATAAAACAACTAATAAACACATTCAAACAATGTTTCCTACAGATGTAAAAAGCATAGCCATTAGAGTTGAACCTCTGTAAGCCCAAAAATCCAATTCCTTTGCACTCAGGGCATTTTAGGACCTTCTAATTTAGATATAGGTATACTGTAATATAACCGTTTGTGTATGAAAGTGTTATGAACAAAATAATGAAAGGATCGTGGTCTGGTGTAGAATTCACGTGACAATAAAATGGCAATAGATTAACTACCTATCACATGTCACGAGAATCTATATGATAGCTATATACCCTTTACATTGATTTGGCTCTCGATGTAAAGAGAGATTCAACAAAAAAATATTAATATTAAGATGGTTACGATACACGGAAAGAATGAATGAAGAAAGAATGGTTAAGAAAGTATATGTAAACGCCATAAACGGAACTAGAAATATAGATGGACCAGGGAAAACGCGGCACGATCAAATCAATCAAATATTAAATGACGGCCATGTGAGGAGTCAGAGAAATAGACGTGCCTGTTGTAGAAACAAAATAATAAAAGGGTGATTAAGATGATTTGGATATATGGAAAGAATGATAAAGAACTAACTAACCACCACGCCGTCTCTCCGAATGGGTAGGGCAGAAAGAATGAATTGCTATACTGTTCTTTCCTGACACAGTTCTCTCGCTTCTTCAACATTCATACATCATGTCATGCACGCACATGATAAAGAAGGTATGTATAAAAGATGTAAACGGAACAAGAAATATGGCATGAACAAATTAATTAAAAATTAAATGTCGGCCACGCGAGTCTTAAGAATTGACCTGCGTGTATGGCACGCTGTACGAATGTTGAGAAAGTGAGAGAAGTATATATGTTTGTTGTGTTTTTGGGTAACACCGTGTGATTTGGTTAACTCCTTCTCGACCGACGTTTCGGAGATCGTTGCAGTCTCCATCTTCAGGGTAATGAATGTGATATGTGTTGTGTCTGCTAAGGTACTTCACCGTTGTACCGTGTCGCCGGCAGTGTGTACGTGTGAGACAAAGGTTCCCCGAAATAGCTTGGCACAGGGGGCATTCCGGAGCGGTATGTCCCCGGCAGTGGGTTATTCCCCAAATTAGCTAAGCACAAGGGGCCCATTTCCGGGTGGTGTGTCACCGGGCGGCGCGCGCCTCATTCGGGCGGGTTGTATATTGTGTAGTACCGGATACCACGCGGGTTTAAGGCGGAGAAGGAGTTAACCAAATCACACGGTGTTACCCAAAAACACAACAAACATATTGCTGCCAACCGTGAAAATCTACGCAATTACTTGAGAGAAGTATGTCAAGAATGAACAGTTTGGCGGTCCATTCATTCTGCCTATCCCTTCAAAGAGACAGCGTGACAACTCATATTTGAATGTATCTTATAAACCTTTTTACTTAAGTTCCTTACTACTAAATTGTACATTATACAGTAGAACGTTGTTTATCTGAACTAATTGAGACTGGGTGTTCCGGATACCGATTTTTCAGATAATAATGATAATTTACACACGTAATCTCGAATAATAATGACGACCTTCGTGGCCGAGTGATAAGTGCATTGACTGCTACCCCGAAGGTTCCGGGTTCGATTCCCGGTGAGGGCAGTGTGATTGTCACACTGTCATTGGTCTGGTGTAGAATTCACGTGACAATAAAATGGCGATAGATTAACTACCTATCACATGTTACGAGAATCACTATGATAGCTATAATACCCTTTCATGATGAGACTGACTGTCCGTAGGGTGCGGGGGAGAACGAGAGGAGAGAGAAAGGATGATGCAACCCAAACCCAACGTCTGATGAGGTAAGCTTAGTCATGCGTAGGTTATGGTACAGAACGCTTCATCGTTTCGGCTTGTACGGATAATTGACACCGGTTTACTGACGTCCGGATAAATAATGTTCTACTGTATTATGACGAATCTCAGACAGATAGTCCCACTATATGTCTGAGCTTTAAATACTATTTATTTTTACTGCAAATGCAGCCAGCCACACAATGGTTAAAAAAGGAAATGCGAATGAAAATGATTGCATAATAATTGTTAATTATTTCACAACTAAACTGAAAAGTGTATCATTGTTGTTGAGATGTTCATAATTGTATTCTCACAAATAAATATAAAACTTACCGCAACTGTGAAGCCGAACGGTTTCCAAAGGCTCGGCCCTGACGTTTGGCCTGTTTCTACTAACACTCCCTCCACAGCGGTATCCAGAGAGCGAGGAATCCGTCTCTGCTGAGACTTGAACCCTCTTCTTGTCGTTTGTCTGAAGAGTAGCGGGTTTTGGGCATATTTGTTAAACGGGCCATTGAACAGATTCGGGCTAGCCTTTTGGTGAATAAACCCCGACTTGCTAATAAGCACAAAATAAGCAAAATTAAAATTATAATAATGCACAGGTAAGAATTTGGAACAAAACATAACCTCAATATAACTCACTGTATAGTAACTTCTGCGAATGTAGGCAAATTTCTAAAAATGGAATACATTTGGATAATATTTTTATGTCTCTTTCAATTTGATAAGCATACTTATTTGATTCAAAGTATGAATTAATTACATAAATACAACTAATGAAAGGGTAAAATGACAGTCCGGTGGAAATGTTACCATTTGGTAAATTATTGATAATATTGTAATAAATTGCAGACGTACTCATGTGATGTGAGGTAGGCACCAAATAAAAATAAAACTTAGATATTGAAGAGAGGCACGTTACTCGTTGAGCAATGAATGGATGCTTCCTTACTCGGCCGATGTTAATTTACCTTAGATGATTTTGTTTCCTTGGCTTTCTTAAAAACCTCGCGGGCCTGCAACGCATTGTATTGTCAGCACCTAAACTTCTTAATCTACTTACAATTATTATCAACCTGGGGAGTAAAGCGTATTATCTCTTATACATTAAATTTATTGTAAACTTACTGAGTATGCAGTTATTCAGTATCACGAAGATTTATTTATTAACTTATTGAATTTTAAGGTAGGTAAGTGTGAGAGCTAGTTATATGTATTTTAAAAAGATTAATGTAGCGATGAGGTTTGTAAAGCAATACGCCGCGTCTCCTGCGGGGGCGAAAAGAGAAGGATGGAGTGTCGCATTGATTAAAGTGTGGCAGTCCATTCTTTCCGCCTACCCGTTGGGGGAGACGGTGTTAGTTAGTTAGTTAGTTTTAAAAATTAAATAAGGCGATGTTTTTAATTAACTATTTCTATTTATTGTCTTTATTTTGACAGCGACCGGTTTCTCCAGGCTAGCTAGCATCGCAAGACTGGTCAAAGACGTTATAGTTGAAAACATTATTTTAACATATTTATTGTTCCTTCTTCATTAAATAATGAATACGAATTAAAATGTCTCTTTTCTAGAAGATTTATTATATTTTATGAGAATGACATGCTTCGCCTTTCTAAGGCATTATCAAATGTCAAACGATAACATTTGATAATGTCTTAGACAGGCAAAATATGTCATTCGCATAAAATATAATACAATTTCTAGAAGCGACAGCCGTGGCTGGCTGCTTGCGCGACACCATATGGAGGAACAAATACATGCTAACCGAAAGTAAAGTCAAGGCATGCGTTTGCCCCATCATGACGCACAGTGGGGCCAAAATATGAAAACGTGTCATTAACTCATAGAAGCTATATATATAGCTATAAATCAAAGGATTTAGTGTAATTAGGTAGGTTAATGAAAATAAGAGACAATGTCATGAATATTAACACTTTATTTTTCCAATAACAATGAAATATGTGTCAAATACTGTCTTATTTTTATATGCTCTTTAAAGTCATTTTTTATTATTTTTAATAACGTAAAATGCAGCTTAGTTTTACATAATATATACGTTTCTTGAAAGAACGTCGATTTTACCATTCATAAATACACACCAATATTTTTTTTACTCGTTATCAGATATTTCTGAGACACCATCATTGTCATCGGATTCATCATTTTCGCTTTGGCTGGAGGACCCTGTAGATGGAGGTATTATCAGATCCAAAACGTCTTTGGGGAATCTAGTTAGTTCCTCATGATATAACTATTAAAATGGTGTGCATTTTTCTTATTAATTCTACATCTATATTGGTTATTTCTGCAGACACCTCCACTCAAACGCCTGGCGGTATTTCCATCGTTTGTGTTACCAAAGCCCGGCTTGGTTTGTCCACGATCAAACCTAGTTTTTCTTTGAACTGAGCTTGAATTTTTTTCTTAGTTTCTTCAACGATTTCCTTGTCTATCCCTCGAGCTTTTATAGGCAGTTTGTACGTCAAATGGAGAAGACACTAAAAAAAGCGTATCCATCCGTGCAAGACCGAAATGCCGAATTCTAAATTTTCTGTTTTTATTTATTTTGTTAGCAATGCATCTATATATTATAATTCAATTGTTTAGATGTGGCACCACGTATGTAACATTTTTGGGTAGAAGAAGTATGTGTGATAGCATTACATACTTTGCCATCAATCATTGCGAATATTAAATGATGTTTGATTACGATAACGCGCCCATCTAGTCTGACTATGGTTGTGGTAATATTTTTTATTTCTTCATCTACCCTTCGTTTTTCTTCCAAAGGTACTGCTGTGCATTCCTTAATAAATTCTATTTTCAGAGGTCTGCAATACCTCGTTCAACCAGGTCTTGGATTTTGCCAAAAAATTTTGGCACCAGACACTAGGCGTAAGGGGGCAAATGATGTGATAAAAACCGCTGCATCATCGGCATCTGCGTCAAAAAAAGCCTGTTTATGTGAACTGTGGAATATAATATCATATTATTTAATTCTTTGGGTTTGAGTGTAAAAACAACATCTTGATGGGTGATAATTAAACGCTCAATCGTGAGATTAAGCATGATCTGCAAATCAACATATACCAAAGTATCCGTGACATGTATATTTTCTGGCTCTGGATAACATCGTCTTTTTAGGCCTGTACAGTTTTATACGAAGGATATAAGTTTTTAGATTTCAACTTAATAGCGTTATACTGATGTGGAGGCAAGTCCGCTTCTATTAAAAGTGCTAAAGCATCTTCTGCTGACATGAACACGTTTCCAAAAGACTCCCTGGAAGTTTGATGAGATTTACCTGAACCTGTTGGAACAGATAAAATACCTCGAACCAATTTTGAGGCATCTGCCTGTCATGCAGCTCTAAGTTCCATTTGTGTTGCGTAGAGTAAGTCTGGCAGAGATGCAGAATTCCTCAGATTAACCGTCTTTTGCCGCTTCACCCTTTCTGTACTCTCCTCAAAAGGAATCATCGGGCGACCGCCACATGTTTTTGTAGCGCGAATGAAAGAAACGGATGTATCAAGCCACGTTTTATTAACATCTTTCTTTCATCCAGTGAGCTGATTCCCATCATGATTTATAATAAAATTTAAACCGAATAAAATTTTTAACACACGTAACACTTTTTCCTAACTCATCAACACACCCTGTCCGTTTTATGATTTCTTTTTGCAGGAAATCAATCTGATCCTCCAATTTTTCTTTTCCGAAACTCTTCATAAGCGTTATTAATTGATGCTTTGTCATGAACAAAGTGCTGGAGCTGGTACCTAGGTATGAGAGAAAAGGAAAAACAGAATAAGATACAAAATTGGTGTATTTTTTTTCATTTTTGGTTAATCGAAATGTGCTGTTATTATAAAAAAGTGCAAAAAGTGGCAAAAAATAACATCATATCAATAAAGTACAACAATTACTTATTATAAATCAATTAAAATAATTGCGGAATTCATCGGGATTCTATACTAAATCTCTAAATGTTTTTTTTAATATTACAAAAACCTCTGTATCATTTTAATGCGAAATCGGTTTAATTTTTTTTACATTTAAAACAAGCCGTAATTACAATTAATTTAACTTGAAAAAGAGGATACATACCTGACGTGTAAGGTTCTATACTAAAACTTTAATTTTTTTATCAATAATACAACTAAAGAAATGTTAGAAACTAGGTGTTGCGCTGACTTGAAATAACGGACGTGTAACCTCTACGAGTAATCGGCTCCGATTGAGGGGTGCTAGAGCGAACGTGTCACAGTCTAGCTTGTCTATCTGCTCGTGATCATATGCTAAATATATCTGAGTCATCATATAATAACAAAGCGTTTAATGAATCATAATTTTTATTTTTTGGGTTATTGTATGAGAAATCTGAATCCTGCCCCATTGTGTGACGTATGGAATAGAGGTCAGAGCCGATACCAATAGAACTAAGAACCTTCTTAGAGTAGCAGAAATGCTAACCCTATGCTCCTAATTGCAAGAATTGTTAAATATGAAAACCCAAGCAGCAAGAGATAACCAGGAAGGCCGCCGAAGAGACGGAGAGATGGCTGGACATCATCATCCCAGGACAGTCCACCGTCACCACCAGTCATACGACCTAAACTAAGAGGAAGAAGAAGAAGAAGAATTTCTAGAAAACAGACGTTTTCATTCGTATTAATTATTATTTTAACATGAGATAAAATAAAGTAAGCATAAAAAATGTATTTAAGCGGATAATATTATTTTAACACTCACGAGTGTAGTAAAATGTTTTTGATTAATCTTTTAAAATAGTCATTAACAATTAAAAACGTTGTTATATTAAGGTGTTTTAATATTTTGTTTATTGAAGTTAATGGGAATATAAAATGTTTTATATAAATTTATTTGATGCACGTGTGATTTGAAAAAGCCGGTATCATTCGAATGAAGCTAGCAATAAAAGATAGCCGCATATTCCGCACAATCGTGGATATGCGCCCCTCTAAGTTGAGGGTAGGTTGTAGGGAAGTTACAAACGGGATTTGACCGACTGAACAGCTGCTTTTGCTGCCACAGCCGACATTATATTTTTCGAGTATTCTCGAAAAAATAACAGACGCCTTCTCATCTATTTAAGGTAGGAAGAATCCTTTATTATTAATATTTTTTTAAACAAATCGCTACACAATTTTGACAGTCGGGAATGATTATTGAAACATATTAATAAATAAACGCAATTTTTGATGTAATATTGTTATTTTAATGTAAAATATTTATACCTATTGTGTCAGTTAGATTTTTGGATAACACTTGAAATAAATAATAGTATTTGTATCAAATCACTATTGTATGTTTATAATTAATTCGATTTTTGTGACTCTTCCGCAATACCACGTGTGATGACATTTTGCGGGTACGTTCGCAATAAGGCGCAGCCATTTGTTTTTATACGTATACAGGCGGGTAGGCTGGTTTTGTGTTAGAATTATGTGGCGTACTGAAAAATTAATCGTGTCAAAGAACTCGTTGCCGAAATAATGGATCGGTCTGTTGTTATTTTGGCGCCAAAGGTCCGGCGAAAATGGCGGATATTTGGATCAATAGTTTGAGCCGGCGGGGTGATATCGGTCCTTGGAATAATTTTTATATAAAATCAACATAATTCCGTGTGTTTTTAGCGTTGTAACCTCAATTAGTACGCTTCACATATTTAAATGGTTATTTATTTAATAATTTGAATTTATGTGACCTGACTCATTTGATTATTTTTCTCGAGTTCGCACGTGACAAAAAATACTACGAAATGACGTAATGTTTTGATGAAATACACTTATTAATAGTACATTACATGACATTATATAAATATTTTTCAAATTAAAAAAATAAATTGATTATTTATATTAACATTTAAAATTGTGTTTATTTTATTTTGACATTTTAATTACGTATTTAACACACTAAATAAAGTAAGAAATTTGTAAAGTCAAAAAATAATTATTTATACTTTAAAAAGATACTAACTACCATCACGCCGTCTCCCGAAGGGATAGGCAGAAAGAATAGACTGCCACACTTTTCTTTCCTGACATATTTTTCTCGCTTCCTCAACATTCATTCGTTGTGTCATGATTTCTCTGACTCCTCAGGTGGCCGAAATTCAATATACGAGTTTGATACTTATATACTTTTAATAAAGCATTTATTGTCAATGAATCATTTCTAGAATTAATAAATAATTTAAACTAATAACTAATCATCCATTGCGTCGTATTCCCGAATGGGTAGGCGGAGAAGATGGACAGACACACTATTCTATATTAATAAATTTATAAGTATAGCCCTTCTAATAAATATTAGTATTATTTAATAATACACAATTCAGAAAGGTGGTTATTTTATAATGTAAGAATTGTATACATAAGTAGTCGTGAAATACTTGAATTATTTCCAAATAAAACTTTCACATTTTAGGTTTTTTTCTCTTGCCCCTTAATTCTTGTTAACAATATATTGTATTATGCCACATAATTGATCTCAATTGCCATATACTCGACTCAATTAATATAAAAGCAACACCAACAACAACAATCCATCACGCCGTTTCCCCGCAGGGGTAGGCAGAGAGAATAAACCGCCACACTACTCTATCCTGACATACCTTTCTAGCTTCCTCCACATTCATACAGCGAGTCATACACGCACGTCGATTGATTAATTAAGATTAGTTTGATTAATTAATAAAAGCACCAAGGCGTTAGATTTTCGCTACGTTTGTTAATGCTTTAGCAAAACGAAACATGTCACTCCTATATAATATATCGCATAATGAAATAACTAATTAACTAAATAATTAACCATCACGCCGTTATACCTAAGGGGTAGGCAGAGGTAGAAAGTATCTGATTTCTAGAAGTTTTATTTTATTTTATGGGAATGATTCAGTAAGGTGAAATATATTATTATTACCATAAAATATAATAAGACTTCAAGAAAAAAGACGATTTCATGTTTATTAATCGCCGTAACTTTTTAATTATATTTTTATAATACACACATTGTAAAAGTCTAAAAACGACTGTTTTCGCTTTCATTGATAAAATCTTGTTTTCAATAAATACTTTATAACGATAAGATATATTAGTTTGTTTATATATAACACTCCATTATGAATGGCCTTTTAAAATTACACAACTGTGGATTTTTTGCCTTTTATTAAATACACAAATTTGCCTTTTTGCCTTTTATAAAATTCACAACTTTGCCTTTTTTGCCTTTTATAAAATACACAACTTTGCCTTTTTTGCCTTTTATAATATACACAACATTGCCTTTTTTGCCTTTTATAAAATACACAACATTGCCTTTTTGCCTTTTGTAAATTCCACAACTTTGCCTTTTATAAAATATACAACTTTGCCATTTTTGACTTTTATAAAATATACAACTTCGCATTTTTTTCTCCTGATATTAAATGCACATTTTATAACTTTTGTGCCTTTTATGAAATACACAACTTTATCTTTTTTGACTTTTATAAAATACACAACTTTGCCTTTTATGCCTTTTAAAATACATAATTTTATGGACTATTGCTTCTTGAATTTCCGATACCTTTGTAAAAGTACGAATGTACTCGTTGATATAGCATATTTACGAGTGGGTTAGAACTCACATCTGTTGTTTGTTCATTTGTTATTCTCCAGAAACCTTTTTCGCCGTTGTTTAGTTTCCATTATCGAAACAATTGAAGGTCGTCCTTGTTATACGCGAGAGTAAAGGGTGCGTATGTGTTGACCTACCAATTTGTTTATCTAAGCCTTATTGAAGGTTTAGTGGATGTATTTGTGTATTTGGGAAGTATGTCTACAAAGGATGATCGTGATAGGGATATAGAAAAAGGGTCTGTGCAGGTAACAGCAAATGCTGCGTTAAAACTATTATCAAATCAAATCAAAAAATTACATACAGCAAAATGTTTAAGGCATCTATTGAGTACAGGTAAAATATTATATATTTACAACATAATACCAGGAACGCATGAGAGACGATTCGAAATTAGGAAGACAAAATACTCCCTAAAGTCAAGAGTATTTGTCTTCCGAACGTACTTTCGAAAAAGAGAAATGAATTAATTCACTGTTTTTTCCTACTTTTTAGAATTTTTTATTGACATGTTTCGAAGGATTTATACTTTCATTATCGAGTGAACGATATAAACCAATGGTCGTCAAACCGTGGCTCGCGAACCAAATGCGGCTCTTCCAAAAATTAGCGATCATTGCGTTGTACGAGTATTATGTAAAACAAACGCGTATCTCTCCCTAATTAGATGCGCACCTGTTTATTTTGCTTTATAAGTCCCTAACCGGTTTGATGAATGTTGCCTCACCGTTGGTTATACCCTTCTCCCTAACTCCCAAGACTGTTGACCCTTCAGATATAATATGTTTGATCTTTCTCCTATAGTCCATGCTCGGCTATTCGCACATATTCCAATTGGCTTGTATTATCGGAAATCGAAATACGACAGCAAAAAACGCACCATGAAATATATATGGTGTTTTTTTAGAGGTTGGATTTTTAAACTGGCAACATTGTTTCTACAGACTATCAATTTGACAATTGACAGTTGATTTGTAGTCAATACGTTTTGCCATTTTTTCGCCAAACTTATTGTGTACTACGGTCGACATAATCGTCCATCCGAGCAAGTTATTCTGAAGAACATGGATCGTTTTCGCACCACGTACACTCTAGTGGATAATACGCATTTACAAAGACGGGAATTGTCGAAAATTGGATTTCACGATTGCGTTTCATTTGAGCTAGCCGTGGCGCTCATATACCAGAATCATATTTCAACAATAATGGCATAAAATTATCTATTAAATAAAGGCAATATCATAGACATTAACATTATTTTAATGTGTTTTATTTTCATTTTAAATATGTATTGTATACCTCTAAAAAAACATCCTATTCATAGGAGGTCTGTCCATTAAATACGCGAACTGCGTTGCTCTTGTCGACAATGGAGATTGACAAACAGATATGGAACAACAAGTCTACATCAAATTTCTGGTGAAACTTGGGAAAAAATATCGGGAAATTCATGAAATGTTAAAGGCTGTTTATGGAGTTAAGACACGGAAGAAAACTGCCCTTTTCAATTGGATCAAGAGTTTAAGTGAGGGCCGTGATGATTGCAAGGACGATGCAAGTTCAGGACGACCGTCGACTTCCTATGTTGATGAAAACATTGAACGTGTTCGGTCTGTTATGCTTTCCAATCTTACTGTTCGGATGATTGCTGATGAACTAAATTTAGGAAAATTGTCTGTGCACATGATTTTTATAGAACATTTGAAGTATATAAATACATGACAATGCACCTTCAAATTCATCACTGATTGTCCGCCAGATTCTGACCCGTAATGCGATCTCTGTGATTGATCGCCCTCCGTATTCACTAGATTTAGCCTCTGGCGACTTCTTTTTGTTCCCGAAATGTAAAAAGGTTATGCGGAGGCGGCACTGGGACGACGTGTAGACGATTAAACGTGAAATGACAAAGCAGCTGAAGAGCCTGACTCCTGAAGACTTCCAGGAATGTTTTGAACAATGGAAACGGAGGTGGGACAAGTACATTGATACAAATGGGGAGCATTTTGAAGGGGATAAGATTGATTACACTTCTTCTCTGGTTTCAATCCTGGGATTGGTTTGCAGCAATTTCCTTTACTCTTCTCTTCCATTCTTCCCGGTCTTGTGCGGCTCTTTTGAAATTTGCATATGATGAACAGCGCATGTTCACCAACAGGTTCTCCAGGTACTCTCGGCGTGGGCGTCCCCTAGAGTTTGTCCCCTCGGTCATACCCTCCATTATGGCATGCAAGAGGCCTTCTTGTCGTATTACATGGCCGATCCATCTTGCACGCCTTTCGGACAAGGTCAGCAGGTGCCTTCCCCCTTCGATTTTTTGGAGAACCTCCTCATTTGTGATGTGGTCACTCCAGGAAATTCTTAATAGTCTTCTATAGGACCACATCTCAAAAGCCTCTAGTCTCCGCTTATCTCTTTCGGATAGGCACCATGTCTCGCAGCCGTACATCAAGATACTCCATACATATGTCTTGATGAGGAATATTCTCAGTTTTAGGTCTATATTATTCGATTCCATTATTTTGGACCTTTTATTAAATGCAAGCCTAGCCTGATGTATACGGCTGTCGACCTCGCTTCTTGACCGACCGTCCCATGTTATTTTGCTCCCGAGTAAACTCCTTGTTGTTTTTTAGTGGAACTCCTGACATCACTACTCTCATCTTGCGTTCGGCCTACAGTCAGCAGCTTTGTTTTGTCTTTATTTATCTTCATGTTGTAGTTATTTTGAAGAATGCTTTGCATAGTTGTTAAGGCCTCTTGCAGTTCTACTTCACTTTCAGCAACCATTGAAATCAGCAATCAAAGAACTTCACTGGCTTAAAGTCCAGAAAGAATCCAGTATAAACTCTGCTGGACAGTCTTCATGCGTTACATGGAATGGCACCAAGTTATATATCTGAACTCTGTATAACGGACAGCCTAAATACAAGGAAATCCACACTTCGCTCGACACTAGGAAGATTAGTTGAGCCGAAGCGTTGCCCCAGTACAAATTTCGGGGATCGGGCGTTCGCGTTAGCCGGTCCATCAGCTTGGAACAATCTCCCTTCACACCTCAGATGCATAAATGATCCGACAGATTTCAGATCTAAACTGAAAACCCATCTTTTTCATATTTCATACCCAATTTAAACATTTATACTTTGTTCTTCTATACCTTTTATCCGATCGCGAAAATTTAGATTTTTAGATTTAAAACACGTCTTAATGCGCCCTTGAGGTGATTACATCACAAAAACGGCACTTTGAAAGTTAGCATATTATTATTATTATTATTTATAGCAATATCTATACAATATCATAGCAATAAACTAACATTTGGGAAAAAATGAAACAAAAATCAGTTCGCATATTTATTGGACAGTCCTCGAATACAGATTTATCACACATTCATCTAAGAGATTTCATTTCTACCGTATTTAGTCTACTTTCATCCTGTTTTTGCACGTTCCATACTTCGCTTCCATACATAAGGGTCGGTACAAGAAAGACAGAAGAAGAATGTTATTATTTTTAAATATTGTTCCACAAGTTGTTACGGCACTGGTCTGCAGGTGATATCAGACAAAGGTAGGTAGGCACGGCGTCTTGTCGGAGGGTCTTTTCAAATATCGAGCTATTCAGAACACATCCAAGGTATATAGAATAATCTATATACCTTGGAACACATCTGTCGAAGCAATGGCCAGTCAAACATTTTAGAGGTTACACAATTATCGTAACGGATTATATTATAGTATTTTTCATTCATAAAAATAATAAAATAAGATATAAATACTAGTTGCAACCCGTGAAATATATATGGAAGTAAAAATTTTCTACCCTTTAAAAACACGGCTCCTTGTATAGTTTATTCTCTTCAAGGAGATTGTTTGCAATAGTGTGAGTAAACTAACTAACTAACTAACCATCAAGCCGTCTCCCCGAAGGATGGATGCAATGGAATGCCACACTTTTCTTTACTGACATATTTCTCTCGCTTCCTCAACATTCATACATCGTGTCATGCACGCGCGTCGATTTCTCTGACTCATCACGTGTCCGACATTCAATATTTGATTTATTATATCGTGCCACGTTTTCCTCGGTCTTCCTCTATTCGTGTATTTGGATAGTATGTTTACAAAAGATGGGCAACAAAGTGAATTGTGCACTTAAAGTTGTCATCGCAAACAAAAACCTATCCAAAAAAGCTAAAATGGCAGTGCACAATGGTGTTCTTGTACCGACCCTTATGTATGGAAGCGAAACATGGAACTGGCAAAAGAGGATGAATTTAGAATAAATGAAGTAGCAATGTGATCTCTTAGACGAATGTGTATGATAGAGTGTCGAGTGAAAATATAAGAAGTGAATGCGGTACGAATGATGGTGTTATGAACAAAATAATGAAAGGATCATTAAGATGGTTTGGACACATGGAAAGAATGAATGAAGAAAGCTTGTTAAGCGTTCAAGAAAAGCAAGTGCATTTACTATGTAAACTTCAAGTCGACTTGCTTGGTTGATTTGTCTCAACGTACCTACTTGTAAGGGGTGTTTTGAAAGCGAAAGATACTTGGAGAAGTTTTCTCGTTAGCGGATTTTTCCAATACCGTCATGAAAGTATTTACCAGGCCGTGAGCACCATAAACAATATTTGCAGCATGGAGATTTATGGGGCCGTATGTAGTACAGGTAAGCCCCGTTGATCGCGGGAGATGCGTTCCGGACATGGCCGCGATAAGCGAAATTCCGCACTCAATGGGGGATTTAAAAAACATTTTATGATTATAAAATACGTTTTTTTTTTTAAATAAACATGAAATAACAATGTCATAATAAAATATAATTCATTATTTTTTTTCCGCTTTGCTAAAATGAATCTAGATTTCCTTGTTTGGCCTCTCTACGTTTATTGTGTAAAATTTGTCTATAGCCGTCAAATAATCCATTACAACCACGCTTTATAGCATTCACTCGCTCATAATCGTCGTCATTTTCTTCTAACAACTGCATGCATTAATTGTGAAGATTAATGGCCTTTTCGATTATTTTAACACTTAATTTTTGCACGGGAACAGGTGTCGAGACGTCATTTTCTTGTGAAATAGTATGACGGTCCATTTTCTGCAGCTCTTCAGTAGTTAAGGGTTCCCGTGTGATTTTAACAGAGTCTGAATGTCATCTACATCAACACCTTCTATGGCTCCGGAATTGGCTATAAGACTTTGGGGGATGTGGTGAGAGTTAAAAGCAGTGGAAGTTTTCAGCGTGAATTGCAGATCACAAGTAATCATACGTTAACAGTATTATGTACTCGTGATGGAGCGTGCGCCTGGACGTCGATAGCAGCGGGGGCGGAGTCCGGGCAGTGAGCAGCTGAAGATGATGACACACTGGGCGGTGGCGTCGGTCAGCTGGAGCGAAGGCTCGTCGGGAGTTGCGTGACGTAGCAGGGTTGATAGTAGCGTAGCTCGGCGGAAGAGAGTCGGAGGTTTCTCGTACGTAGACTTATTAACGTAGACTCGTGTCTGTTAGAAGCCGTAATACTGACTGACGTATTGGGTGGTCAGAAGTACCGCTTTTATATGCTTTGCTTCCCTCTAGTGACCTAGTGACCTGTGCGAATGAATCTGGGCCCTGAGTCATCACTTTTGCCTATGCAATGTATGTCATCATTGCGATAAGTAGGTCCTAAGTCAGGCGTTTTCGGTTATTCGTGTAATATATTTCATCATGCAATATGCTGGTTCAGCAGTCGAAGTCCACTTATGTAGGTCATGCATTTAACCTACAAGACAAATCATTTCACCATCTTGGACAATATTTTGAATATCAAGCCGGACAAGTGTTGTTGAAAATACCGCGTTATAACGAATTCGCACTCACCGGGGTCGCGATGAACGGGGGTTACCTGTATTGGAATCCGTGAAGTTACTATAAGTCTCGTGCCGTGATAATTTTATTTCGAATAAATGTGAAATTGATGTAAGATACGACTATTCTTGTGTTATTACTCCTTATAAACGTGTTACAAACATTTTAATATAATACATTTGTGTTTCCTGAGTGCTGGTATATCAATTTGGCTGCCTAACCTCTCTACACTGAAAAATCTGCGTAGCATTTTCAAAGAATGTGATGTAGAATCTTCTCCGTTTGCTGAATACAAACAATATTAATGAAATGACATTGTTAAAAATGTTTGTGTTTAATAATTGTTTCGAAAATGCCCCGATTACTTGATTGATTTGACATTTGACAGCTGTGAGATCAAACCGGCCCCACATTTAATTCAATATTGCGGCCCGGTAAACAGAAATTTCGAAATGACATTTGATGTTTCGTTAAACTCTAGTTATTATAAAGGACCGCCTAGTGATTATTCTGTCCGCGTTACAAATATTTTCCACTGTTGTCCGTCCCTTGGATAATCCAATAAACGGAACAGCTAGAGCCTTCGACGATAATGTATTAAATTGGTTTGCCGTACAAAGTACAGCGGGTGGCCAGATTATTAGTAGCACTTTATCATTATTAAAAGAAAAGATGCCCCCATGCCACATGTATCTTCTTCTAATTGTTGATTTACTTATGACATTATACTTCTTATTCTTTTTTGCTATACACCTATGTGGTCTGTTGTGATGGGAAACGAAATAAATGGATCAGAGAAAGGGCCTAAGTTGTCGATGTAGCGTGTAAAAAAGCTTCGTGGAACCGGGTGGTGGTCTAGGGGATAGAACGTTTGGCTCCTGATCCAGGGGACATGGGTTCAAGCCTGGACAACGACCAGATTCCTTCTTCATAATATTGAGCTATTTTCTGCTCACATTGAAGATTGTAAAATAAATTCTAATATCATTGATGTAAATCCTTGATATTAGTCTTTTTTTAAAAGAAAATAAAAAAGTGGAACACAATGAACAGACTGGGAGCATTTGAAATGTGGCTCTATCGCCGAATGCTCAGAATTCCCTGGACAGACATGGTTACCAATACCGAAGTCCTGAGGCGAGCAAGAGTTGACAGGGAACTGTTATCAACTATCAAGGTTTGAAAGATCTCACATCTGGGTCATATACTGGTGGGGAAAAGTACCACCTTCTCCAACTGATATTGGAGGAGGAAATTGAGGTACGTCGAGGGCCCGGTAGGAGACAGATATCCTGGCTGCGAAACGTGAGAAAGTGGACCGGCACACGAAGTGTGGAGGAGCTGTTCCCGTCTTCAGTGTATGAATTAATGAATTTTAACAGTGAAATGAAAGAGAGTCATTGTTTATATACTAAATGACGCGTAGGGAGGAATAAATTTTAGTGGCAGGGTTGTTTAGTTAGAACTATGAGACAGGGGAAACAAATCAATTATGGGACTAGAAGGTAAGTTTATTCAGTTGTTAATAATATCTTTGTTGTTATTAAATTTTTTTTATCGTGGTCCTAGTAAGATGGTCATTGAGTGATTATTTTTTTATTGTGTTGAGTGATCCCGAACCGTAATTGAGCACTCAATGCCAATAATTGCCCCGATCATAGACTGATTGACAATATACTTCCGGCCTTTATACTCTATATATAATTAACTAACCAGCCATCATGCTGTTCCCTCCAAAGGGTAGGCAGAGATGATCAACCTGCACAATTTATATGATCAACATTTTCAGTTTTTCTTCTTCTTCTTCTTCCTTGTTGTAGATCTATGTGGTCTGTTCTCCAGAGCTTGCTCCTCCTGTGAGGTAGACTCCCAGCTGTCATTCCATCGTTTAGGACGTCTTCTACGAGGACAAGTCCCATGAGGCTGATTATGTAGTGCAATATAGGGGAGTCTGGTGGTGTCCATTCTTTGGTCATGACCAGTCCCTTCTTTGCTGTCTGCTCCATCTTAAAATATCCTCAACCTCACATATCTCTCTTATTCTGGTGTTCCTCGCGCGATCTCCCAGTGTCTTGTTTGCTTACGTCAGATTTTTCACGACAGAAATTTATTAATAAATTTATCGACTTGGGTCACATTTTTCGATTTCGTGTTTATAACAAATTAGCAGACCCGCTAACGCTTCGCTATTGCTATATTCGAGTATATACTATACATAATCACGCCGTTTCCTGGAAGGGTAGGTAGAGAAGATGAACCGCCACACTGCTCTGTCCTGACATAACTCTCGCGCCTCTTCTACATTCCGCACATCGTGACATGTACGCTCGTCAATTGTTCCTACTTCGAACATGGCCGCCTTTCAGTAATTGATTAATTTGGTCATACCATGTCTTCCTTGGCCTTCCTCAACTTATTTTTCTATTCACACTACTTGCATATATCTTTTTAACCATTCTTTCCTCATCCATTCGTTCTATATGTCTAAACCATCTTAGTAACCCTTTCTTAATTTTGTTTAGGACGCATTCATTCACCTTACATTTCTTTTCCCAGGTACCAATTCTCTGGACCAAACGTTCTGATATACCTATAAAATCAATACAAATAAAATATATTTTTATTATTACGCTACGTATATATCAGTTATTTCATTTCTATGTAAAATAAATAACAATTATTCTGTCATTTTACCAACACGCGCGTTGACTATTTCAAATGAAATTAAAGACTGAATTATTCTCCATTCTTTTTTACAAAAGGCTTTATCTTTGAGAATAGTCTCTCTTATACTGATTTATATAACTTTGGGCCATTGTTAATCTCAAATTAATAAAGAAAACAAAAAATTACACTGACGATGCAAACAAAATACAAATCTGTCAAAATGACATTGGGCGTTTAGTTCATATTTGCACCACCGCCAACTTACACGTGTGGTACTGTACCGAACATCGCGCCATAGACAAAGCGCGGCAATAGAAAGTTTTGAATCATAAATATAACGAAACTCTGACGGCGCGAACGTGTCGCAGCGCGCGCGTAATTCGTATATAAACTTAAACCATGGGTAGATACCGCAGTTCTTCACACTTCAAATATTTTGAAAACAGTTTGTAAAGTAAGTGAACTGATGCCATATTTAATTTTACATAGTTATAGTAAAGTATGAAGTCGTTTTGTGGTAACAGTTGATTTAAATGATATGAAATAAATAAGTGTTGTGTTATTAACAGTTTCTTCGATTCATGCGTTGAAATTTTTATGCATAGTGATTTCGTAAGTTTTAATTATTAAAATGTAATATTTAATTAAATTTTTTATATGTTTAATTAATTTTTTTTGTATTATTCAGTGAGCACAGTGCGTAAGCGTTATGAACGAATTAACAACGGTTTTGAACACATGTAAATAATTAATAAAGTGAAGCATGGAACTGGCAAAAAAAGGATGAAAGTAGAATAAATGCAGCAGAAATGAGATCTCTAAGACGAATGTGTGGAAAATCTGTGTATGATAGAGTGACAAATGCAAGTTTAAAAAGTGAATGTGGTGCGAATGAAAGTGTTACGAACAAAATAAGGAAAGGGTCATTAAGATGGTTTGGACACATGGAAAGAATGAGTGAAGACAGAATGGTAAAGAGGGTATATGTAAACGGCGTGAACGGAGCTAGAAATAGAGGAAGGCCGAGGAAAACGTGGCACGATCAAATCAATCAAATATTGAATGTCGGTCACGTAAGGAGTCGGAGAAATCGACGTGCGTGCATGACAAGAAAATAATGTAGAGGTGTCAGGACAGAACGGTGTGGCGTTCCATTCTTTCTGCCTATCCCTCCGGGGAGACGGCGTGATGGTTAGTTAGTTAGTTAGTTAGTTAGTAAATAATTAATGAAAGAAGAGGAGATAATGGTATATAAAGTGTATGTTGACGATATGAATGGAGCACGAAATTACCAACATTATTCTCAGTGATCTATTCTATAACAATAATTATACTTACATCCTTCTTCTGTCAGCTCTAAGCTTCAATTTGATACACAAGGACTAGCACTAGAACTCAATTATGTACTGCCTTTTTTGCTTCAGTGGATATATAGAAATAAAGATTTCATTTTGATTTTAATTAAATTTTAATTAAAAAAAATTACAACATTACAGTTGTGTTAATCTTAGTCGTTTGCGATTAAATAATTTCATAAAAATAATAATTTAATTAAAAAAATATTACATATCGGTCCATGAAACAAAAAAAACCCATAAAGATTACGTATTAGAGAGAATAATCATAACATTGATATCGCTACTCCCACTATCACGAAATATGCCGACCTCCGAGGCGACCCGATTATATAAAGAGATTGCTCTAACCACAGGCATAACCATTGCCAGGTTGGTTTTGCAGCGTTGCAAATAAAATAATCTGTGATGTCTTTAACGAAGGTCAAAGATCAGGGACAAATAGACCTACATCACTCAGGATATCCGAGATATGTATGTATATGTGATGACGCAAAAAATGTAAATTGCAATTTATTACATCAAAACATTTTTCATATTAATCCATTCAAATCAAGTCTAAGTAATCACTCATAGCATCGATAAGAACAATATGTGAAATTTTCTATGTCTTAAAGGCACATGTATGCTATACAAACATAGCTTTTATTTATAAAGATTATTAATACGATCTTGTGTACCATTATTTACTAACTAACTAACTAACCATCACGCCGTCTCCCCGAAGGGGTAGGCAGAAAGAATAGACTGCCACACCTTTCTTTCCTGACATATTTCTCTCGATTCCTCAACATTCATACATCGTGTCATGCACGCGCGTCGATTTCTCTGACTCCTCACATGGCCGACATTCAATATTTGATTTATTTGATCGTGCCACGTTTTCCTCGGTCTTCCTCTATTTCTGGTACCATTTACATCATTAACATATAATTTTTTTACCATTCTTTCTTCATTCATTCTTTCCATATGTCCAAACCATCTTAATGATCCTTTCATTATTTTGTTCATGATACCATCATTCGCACCGCATTCACTTCTTATATTTTCATTCGACACTCTATCATACACGGAATATCCACACATTCGTCTACCATTATTTAAACATCTATAAACTATTTTTTTATTTAATCATTTCCTTTTTAACAAAGAGAAAATCGAATATTTCATTGTTATACATTAGATACTCGTATACTTAAAATCCTTGCAATGGTCACCAAAGTAGTGGTCCGTAGAGTGCCAAAATCAAAAAAAGAAGAACTTCTCTGTGCCAGCTTCAAAAACTACTTTTATAGTTATAGATGAATTTGTAAAAAAATCAATATTAGGAAAGCAGGGGGTCTACACAAAATATAATAGAAGAAATCGGCAAGGGGTCTACGGGACAAAAAAGTTTGGAAACCTCTGGTATACATTAAAAAAAACAAAAATGTTCTTTTTTCATTTTTTAATCAATTTATTTAATTTGTTTTTAAAAAAACCCATTCATTTCATTTATCAATGGAACAAGGATCCCATTGTATTCACTATTCTGATCTTATGTGTTTTGCGTCCATAAATGTTCCAATGACTGATCATAAAACATTATGTGGTTATTTTTAGATATGCTTAGTATTCCTGAACCCGCCTAGTCACACTCTTCAAGGGATACGAATACCATTATACAAGCTGGTCATATGTCACACTAGAAATACTCACGAAAATGAAACATTTAAATACATTTCAAAATGGCGCCAATAATAATATACTAAAGGCGGTAATCTTTCACATTGCGTTATAAAGATCTTCTGCTTAATGCTTAAATCTAATCTTCATAGATGGCGCTGGTCTGTAAATTGAGACTGACATGTGAATTGTGGTGTTGGATATTAACATATATACAACTTCCGAAAAATTGTAAGACATGGTGGTCATAAGAAAGGTGGAATGGGGTATGTTGTAATTACATAAAGCGTGCGCTTAACCCAACTTATGACAGGTCATATGTCCTGTAAACACCTCGATCACCATATTCGGTTTCCAGTTTGCATCTTCGTCTCTATTGAGATAAAATTAATCCGCCAATAATAATTATTATTATTATCATATTTTGTTGAAAAGCTCTTTACATCATCACAGCGCAAGCCAAATCGATGTAAAAAGTAGAAAAAATAACATTACAGGTAATGTGCATAAAACCAGAAATATGACGGTCTTCCATTCCTTGACAATAATGTAAGACTTTATCATAAACCCTAAATCCCCCTTCGCCCTCTTTTGGAGGGACACTCCGGGCCATACATTTAGCCCCCTATTGAGAACCCCTATGTTCTGGAGCAAATAGGTCTTTTCGTTCCTGATTTAATTTGCGACAGCACCGACGTCAATTGTTCTTTGTTCCGTCACGCGAAACCAACCAGCCTTTGGTGATGCCAGTAGGAAGAGAAATTCGGACGTTGAATCTAATCGTCTCGGATTTGGACATTTTCAGTGTCAGTGAGGCAGTGTTCATAAAAAAAATATATTGCAAATTGTGGAAAGAGTACCTCTCTGACGTCGACATATTTGGGTTCCTTCTGATATGTATGATTTTTTGGTTTCATGTCGTTGTTTTATCTTAATGAGTCGCCTAAATGTTTTTCATTTGTCATGTCTCATTTGTGTATTTTATATAAATAAATAAGTAATAAATAAATAAGGGTGTTGACGAATTCGCTAAAGATGCATCTAAAGAGGTGTATCTCAGTTGTCACCTTGTTTAGAAGACGAACTTCGAAGCGCCTCTGTGTGGCAATTTGGGGCATAAAATCAATCAATCAATACAACAACATTTTGAATGTATACAAATTCTTGTAGACAAATACTGGATTTCACCCATTGCGGACAAATTATTTTAATTTTATAAGGATTAATTGTATCTCAATAGAGACGAAGATGTGAATTGTTTTTCTGGGAACAGAAGTTAAATCACTTTGGATTTGTATACCTCTAAAAAAACACGCTTAGGTATACACATTGACATATAAAGGGTATTTTTTTAAAGGTATACAAATTCCAAATAAATAAAAACACATTAAAATAACGTTAGTGTCTATGATAATGGATTTATTTAATAGAAAATTTTATGCCATTATTGTTTAAATATGATTTCGGGCAAATGAGCGCCACGGCTAGCTCGAATGAAGCGCAATCGTGAAGTCCAATTTTCGACACCTTTATTGAGCAACTGGGTAAAATGGCAAAACGTTTTGACTGCAAATCAACTATCAACTGTCAAATTGATAGTCTTTAGAAACAATGTTGCTAGTTTAAAAACCAAACCTCTAAAAAAACACTCTATTTATAGTATACTACCATAAACACATGAGAGATGATTTCACATTAGGAAGACAAGATACTCTTAAAAATCAAGGGTATTTGTCTTCTGAAAGTACTTTACTATTATGAAAGACGTCGATATCTCAAGGAGATCGTGTTCAGCGGACTAATTGCTCTTCCCACCGGTGTCACCAGAATCAAGTTGGTTCTGGCAGCTAGTAGGTAAAACAATTTATGCTGTCACTGTCGGAGATATCTATCAGGAACAAAAATACCAACTTTCTCCAGCACGGTCGAGTTCTCGAAATATCCCCTGATTAATATAAAGAAATGGGTTATGAGCCACACTATTTCATTTAAAGCGTTTGAGAAGAAAAATCTTAGATAAAAAATATGATTTTAGAGACATTGATGTTTTCCATTTACACGAGCGAAATTTCAGAAAAATGTTCACTGTTAAAATTTAAAACACTTTTATAATATACACAATTTCTTTTAATTCACTGAGAGTGTCGCGACAGCTGTTTCGCCAACCGATGTTGGCATCATCAGGTGTTACAATAAACTCAGGTGTTACAAGTTGATTGTAATACCTGATGATGCCAACATCGGTTGGCGAAACAGCTGTCCCGACACTCTCAGTGAATTAAAAGAATTGTGATATTATGACTGTGTTTTAAATTTTAACAGTAATGATATTTAATAAAACAAAATTTTTGGTTTGTCACGCATATTTGATTATAAAAATTATAAGAGGATTGAAATGTTTTTATTTTAAATGGTACTGCAATAAATGAAGTATCTAATTTGATGAAAACGTTGGTTTTCTAGAAGTTTTATTGTATTATTAAGGAGTGACATGATTTGCTTCGATAATGCATTATCAAATATTCGTTAATGTCCAATCAAGACGACAAATTTTAATGTTATTACGAAAAAAAAAATCCTAAAACTTCTACCAAACCGACATTATTATCAATGTTGTGTCACGACATGACTATTGTAATGGAATTTTTGCAAACATTCCAAAACAACAACATTTCAAAAAAGTCCCATATAACACAACATCTCAAAGAACTTCACTGGCTTAAGAGTCCAGAAAGAATCCAGTATAAACTCTGCTGGACAGTCTTCAAAGCACTACATGGAATGACTCCAAATTATATATCCGAACTCTGTATAACGGACAGCCTAAATACAAGGAAATCCACACTTCGTTCGGTGAACTCCTCGGCAATAGGAAGATTATTTGAACCAAAGCGTTGCCCTAGTACAAATTTCGGGGATCGAGCGTTTGCGGTAGCCGGTCCATCAGCTTGGAACAATCTTCCTTCCCACCTCAGATGCATAAATGATCTGACAGATTTCAGATCTAAGCTGAAAACCCATCGTTTTCATATTTCATACCCAATTTAAAACCTGCATATTTAGTTCTATTATACTTTCTAATCGATCGCGAATATCAATCAGATGCAGCGTTCACATTTAGATTTAAAACACGCATTAATGCGCCTTTGAGGTGATTACATCACAAAAACGGCGCTTTAAAAGTTAGGATATTATTATGATTATTATTAAATACTCGATATAATGTTTTACACTGTTGAATATGTAAAATAGTATAATTCTTTATACTCTTGTTCTTCTTCCAATTGTTTTAAGCCTTTTGGCCTGTCTCTCGTTTCTAATCGTGGTGGTATGCCGACGACTACCTGTAGTTACATTGTACAAATATGCATGTTCAGACCCCTCGCTGCAGCTTTTCCAAACACTCGCGGGTATTGATATGTGTATTCTGGATTCTATTGTAGAATAGCATATGCTAGTAACTGCCGTTGTTTATTGTTTTGTGTACAATGCATACATTTTAGCGTACTATTTCCGGAACCACATATTACGCTTAAAAAGTCCAGGCGTATAGCAAGAGAGGAGTATTGGAGCTATAAACTATTGAAATATATTTTTCTTCTTTAATGGCATTACAGTCCACATAGAGCTTTGGCTTCCGTTAACTTTCGCCTCCAATTCCCTTTGTCATCCGTTGCAACTCTCCAGTGAGTCATTTACTGTGATATAACCTTTTTATATCATTTTCCAATCGAAACCTCGGTCTATGTTTCACCTTTCTTCTACCTCCTGGGTGTCCATATAATATTTATTTTGGTAATATGATGACATTCTCTGTACTTGTTCCATCTAAAAAGGTCAATTTACACTGGACAGTGATCGTAACTGCACCGTAACACCTTGGATATCACTGACTCGTTATCTCAAATGCTATAATAAAATCGTTTTCGGAAGAGTTGATAAGAGACGCGCAGACGTAAAACTGATACTTTATAAAAATAGTATTTATTTTCAGGATGTTTTCTACTTTACTAATTCCTTTTTTATGAATACCATTTTTACTGGCATTTAAACTCGCCATGGGAAATTCGGTTATCTCGGAATTTAAATATAATATGAACAGAATCGGCATTCATAGTTAAAATCATGCCCCCGCATAAACAAACAACCCACCAAATCACCTTAAAACAATGTTCCCATCAGACGTAAGAGGAATAGCCACATGAGCTGAACCTCTGTAAGCCAGAAGATCCAAGTCCAAGTCCAAGTAAAACTAGACACCATCAATACAAACAAAACGATTAATTGCTCAACGCAAAATATTATTCTCGAAATATATTTACTTCACCGATGACGATTTTTATTGTATTATTTGAGATAACGGGTTGCTGAGAATCAAAGCCATGTCGGTGCAGTTATGTCGTCGTGCTGATCACTGTTCAGTGTAAATAGATCTTAAGCCTATTTAGTCTGATGTTTGCAGTTAGTGTGGGAGCTTTATAAATATTGTACAGCTCGTCGTTATATCTTTCTCTCCAAGTTTCTCCATCATTCACGGGACCCGGGATTTTACTTAACACTCTCATTTCAAAGATGTCCAGCATTTTAGCAGACTTTGTTGTCAACAGTGTCAACCCCTCACACCCATACAATATTACCGATAGATAAATTAGATTATTGTATTTCAACGTTTAATAAAAACTTATTTACTATCAGTTTTATTATATTTTAGATGGAATAACATGTTTAACCTTTCTAAGGCATTGTCAAATGTCATTTGATAATGCCTTAGAAGGGCGAAACATAATCCATCTAAAATATAATAAAACCCATAGAAGACAGACGTTTTCATTCATATTAATAACAACTTTAAAGCTAGGTTAAGTTAGAATAAACTTTAAAGTTTGGTTAGTTTTTTCATGGGATTTAATTTCGGCAATGTGTTTGAGTGCAATAAACCGATTGCCTTTTTACTAGAACTAATTGCGATGAAATCAATTATGTAAAAAAATTGGTTAGCGAATTGCGATCTTTTGATTTCCGGGTGAGTACTTATTGATACACTTCTAATGGATATAAAGCTTAATCAGATGGAAAGGTTAATAAAATAAAATAAATCTATGGTCATTAACGTCTATGGTCAAGTCACGGGCCATCTATGGGTATGGGTTCTTTGACTTCGCTCGTAATTATATACATTAAAACCAATCAACCATATTTTTTAGATGTTTTAATCTGCTGGTTCGGTGACTATTTTTAGAATATTTGAAAATGTCCGTTTTCTGTGCTTGATGAAAATATTAAATCATTTACAGATACTTATGTGTATGTATTCACAGAACTGGTTAAAAAAAGTGTCAAACGCCGGTAAAGGAGTAAAATGAAGTTAAGCTATAATATTCTACTTCTGGATGTAGGCCTCTTCAAACGTCTCCTTGTCTCCATTTTTCTCTATCTCGTGCGACACTCGTCCACCTTCTTTTCCCGACTAGAATTTATAGATGTTTCATAATATTCTGCACCTTTAACTCGGGTATATAGCCAGCAACTTATATGATTCTCGCCTTTGTCCATAAGTCCCGTCAGAATCAAACCCGTCTCTGGTGACACCAGTGGGATGAGCAATTAGTCTGCCGAACGCGGTCTCCTCGGAGATCGACGTCTTTCATATTAGCGAAAGTACGTTCAGAAGACAAATACTCTTGACTTAAGAGAGTATCTTGTCTTCCTAATGTAGAACCATCTCTCATGCGTTCCTGGTATTACATTGTAATATACCTATATTATACTAGCTGACCCGGCGAACTTCGTACCGCATCAGAGTCAATAAATGTTGTGTTAACTTATTTGATGAATTAAATTCAGTTATTTATTAAGTTAAAATGAATTAAGTTCAATAAATGTGCCAAAATCAAAATGAAAAGTATTTGAATAACATTGATATGAATGTAATTCACATGGCAGCAAGGGATTTGCTTTATTAAAGCGAATAGAAATGATTCGCGTAGCATAGTTGCACTATTTTCTGTTAAACCAATATATTTGCTGGATGGGACGCACTCGGTCGATTTTTTCCGATGTCTATGAAGTTATTCTGCTATTCGGGACGGAGACAATCCAACAAATCCAAGATCATTATAATCGGTTCAGCCGTTCTTGAGTTATAAATGGTGTAGCTAACACGACATTGTTTTATATATCGTCGCCCCAGAGCAATAGTGAGATAAACCAGTGCCATCTTGACAATATAACAAGCCGTAATGTTTCTTTTTATATTGTTTATGGTTTGACTTGGTGGAGGCCTTACACTTATTTGAGTCTCCTAGGCCCTAGGAGATTCAAATAAGTGCAAGGCCTCCACCAAGTCAAACCATAAACAATATCAAAGGAACATTACGGCTTGTTATATTGTCAAGATGGCACTGGTTTATCTCACTATTACTCTGGGGCGACCATATATAGATTATATAATATTTTACCTGTACTCAATAGATGCCTTAAATATTGATATTGTTTGAAATGTCTGTTGAGATAATATACCGTTTTGATTTGATTTGAAAGTGGACGGGAATAGACTGGAGAATAAGAAAACGTAGAATAATACAAAATAAATGCAAGAAATGTAGCGTTACGCGCGCGCTACCGTGACAGGAATGAACTCGCGTCGACTGTAAACGATTACAAGTTTATTTTTAGTGTTTTAGTTCAGTTTGCATACGCCACTGGCTAGAGACGTGCGGTAGAAATATGGACATAAATAATATTCTCTGAGCGGAGTTCATTGTTTGCCTGCAGGAGTGTAAATTAGCATTACACTAAAGAGTAAACACAAGATGCATAAGCGACAATTATGCCTCTATACCAGAAGTGGCCAAATCTTTTGGCTCCCATTCACTTCTTTCGACTGATTGGCTTTTCTATACACAACTCAGAAATCCAGAGTGATATATTATGATGATGACAGAAATCCAGAGTGATGTATGATGATGACAGAAATCCAGAGTGATGTATGATGATGACAGAAATCCAGAGTGATGTATGATGATGACAGAAATCCAGAGTGATGTATGATGATAACAGAAATCCAGAGTGATGTATGATGATGACAGAAATCCTGAGTGATGTATGATGATGACAGAAATCCTAAATGATGTATGATGATGACAGAAATCCTAAATAATGTATAATGATGACAGAAATCCTGAGTGATGTATGATGATGACAGAAATCCTAAATGATGTATGATGATGACAGAAATCCTAAATAATGTATAATGATGACAGAAATCCTGAGTGATGTATGATGATGACAGAAATCCTAAATGATGTATGATGATGACAGAAATCCTAAATAATGTATAATGATGACAGAAATCCTGAGTGATGTATGATGATGACAGAAATCCTAAATGATGTATGATGATGACAGAAATCCTAAATAATGTATAATGATGACAGAAATCCTGAGTGATGTATGATGATGACAGAAATCCTAAATGATGTATGATGATGACAGAAATCCAGAATGTATGATGATGTGATGAATGATGACAGAAATCCTGAGTGATGTATGATGATGAAATAAATCCTGAATGATGTATGATGATATCCAAATCCTGAGTTATTTAAGATGTTGACAGAAATCCAGAGTGATGTATGATGATGACAGGAATCTAGAGTGATGTATGATAATGACAGAAATTCAGAGTGATGTATGATGATCTTTGGTTTGCCGTGTTACTTCGGAGGTCGACGTATTTTGTGATAACAATGTAAAATTTAATAATTTTACGTTTTGTGGGTCAAACATAGAAATTGGTGTTTATACAAGTTACCCAATATTATTTACAAGAATTCAACAGTATTAACGGCTTAAGTTTATCAAAAACTTAATAAAATTTAAAATTATTTGTTTCATTTGCAGTTGCAGGGATTTCGCAATATTAAGACAGTTTTTATTTTCTTATTTTAAAATACTTTTTTTTATTTTTTCCGTTTTTGATTTCACTGCGGGCCGGATCTGGCTCGCGGACCACCATTTGTTGCCCGCTGTAGACTGCACCAGTGACGCCTAGAATATGCGGTATTACTTTCGGCGTGCATTCTGCGCAAGTTAACCCAGCAATGCTCTTATGCCGTTGAAAATTTTTAATGTTACAATCTTAATGTTCATTAGAAAACTGTGCAAGTTGTTTTCGCCTTGTGAACACCCCCTAGATGACATTCGCGGGGTAAATTGTTTTAAAACATAACTTCTCCGATGCTGTAAACTTGGACTTGGAGTTGGACTTGGATCTTCTGGCTTACAGAGGTCCAGCTCTAATGGCTATTCCTCTTACGTCTGTAGGAAACATTGTTGGAATGCGATTTGGTAGTTGTTTTATGATGGGGCTAAATGTATGGCCCGGAGTGTCCCTCCGACAGAGGGCGAGGGGGGAATTAGGGTTTATGATAAAGTCTTACATTATTGTCAAGGAATGGAAGACCAGTTAGGGTTGGGATTGTATTTATAAAAAAAGTCTACAGCCGCTAGACATTGCTAAACTTCAATCATAAGTACACAATTCAAAATTAGCGTAACTGTCATTCTGCTCTGTCCTGACATACCTCTCTGGATTCCTCTACATTCATACATCGCAACATTTATGCTCATCTACTCGTATATAAGAATACAACAATAATAATAATAATAAATTGGATAATTTATAGAGCAGCATTTTTATGAATTACTCATCTCAAGGGCGCTGTAGAAAATGCTCCGTTTTATGAACTAGTTTATTTGACATATTTAGAGTGAGGGCTGGACCCAACGCAGTCGATCAACCCTTCTTATCAGGAAATGATAATTTGAAAATGAGCGTTTTGAGTTTCGATCTAAACTCTAATTGATTCTCAATGCACTTAAAGTCTGCTGGAAGACTGTTCCAGGCTGAAGGGCCGGCTACCACGAAGGCTCGGTCGCCAAAGTTTGTGCTAGGACTGCGTTTTGGCACAGTCAATCTACCGATCGCAGAAGTCTTAGCTAATCGCAATGTAGATCGTCGTGAATGCGGTGCGAATGATGGCGTCATGAGCAAAATGACGAACAGAACGACCTTCGTGGCCGAGTGGTAAGTGCATTGAGTGCCACCCCGAAGTCTCCGGCTTCGATTCCCGGCAAGGGCAGTGTGATTGTCACACTGTCTTTAGTCTGGTGTAGAATTCACGTGACAATAAAATGGCGATAGATTAGCTATCTATCATATGTCACGAGAATCACTACGATAGCTATATTACCCTTTACATCGATTGGCTCATGCTGTCATGATGTTAAGAGCGATTCAACAGATCATGAAGATGATTTGGATACATGGAAAGAAAGAAATAATGGTAAAAAAAAGTATATGTAAACGATGTAAATGGAGCTAGAAACAGAAGAAGACCGAGGAAAACGTGGCACGATCAAATAAATCAAATATTGAATGTCGGCCACGTAAGGAGTCAGAGAAATCGACGCGCGTGCATGACACGATGCATGAATGTTGAGGAAGCGAGAGAAATATGTCAGAAAAGGAAAGCGTGGCAGTCCATTCTTTCTGCCTACCCTTTCGGGGAGACGGCGTGATGGACTTGGACTTGGACTTGGATCTTCTGGCTTACAGAGGTTCAGCTCTAATGGCTATTCCTCTTTCGTCTGTAGGAAACATTGTTGGAATGTGATTTGGTAGTTGTTTTATGATGGGGCTAAATGTATGGCCCGATTCGAAAGAGGGCCAGGGGGGATTTATGGTTTATGATAAAGTCTTACATTATTGTCAAGGAATGGAAGACCAGTTAGGGTTGGGATTGTATTTATAAAAAGTCTGTTCCCGAGGGGAAGATAAGAGGAGCAGTGCCTGGATGGAGTTGTGTTACACGTTAGTTAGTTAGTTACGAGTAATATTGTTTTTTTTTCATACTCTCTGACTGCCCGTAACCCCTTAACATGGAATTTTCATCGCTGTCTTTACAGCATGAATTCAATTTTAGACCTTGAAATGTGATCCTTGGTGAACGATAAAAGCAATGAGGCATTTCATTTGATCGTTGGTTTGAAGAATGGCCATTGATGCATAAGCTTGGATAACAATTTGATTAACAAATTACTCGTGGGTATACAGTTGACGATGAATTAACCATTGAATCTATAAGGCAAGGCCACTGACATTCAATCCTGCATACACTTTATTTTTTTACTTTTTGATCATTTACCAAGTACACATTTTTATACATCCCAACTGTATTGACTTGTTCTATGAAAGCACACATTTACCATTATGTAAACCATCGTTTTTCAATCTGCAATCATCCCAAGGGTTGTGAGATATAAGGGTCGCGATCTGCCACAAAAATGAGCATTGAAAACATTATAAATACTTTCGCTATCTTATGGATGTGGTACAGCTTGAAAGAGCTTCTACATCCAGAGATCTCAGTGTTCTGTTCGATGCTCAATTATCGTTCAATCTTCAAATAGTTGCTCTATGTAATAGTTCCATTAAAATGCTTGGATTTGTTTTTAGGAATGCCAAGATATTTTCGAACACTCAGGTACTTCGGGTATTGTATAATTCCCTGGTAAGAAATCGGCTGGAATATAGTTCTATTATTTGGTCACCATCTGGGATCCGATATTCTATGATGGTGGAGCGAGTGCAGAAAAAAATTCTGCGATTTCTTCACCTCAGGGAGCGCGGTTATTGCCCGTGGCTCTTTCCGACTGAATTATTTCTAGGTATGCTAAGATACCAATCATTGTTTAACTAATTTTGTATGTTTCTTTATCTTAAATTGATGTCTTGTTTTGCCTGATGGTTCTTTACACCGAGGGGTGGTACAAGATAGTTGAACCCTTAATGTTATGTTCTTGGTGTGCACATCTAACTGAGGCATCTAATCTGTTTTAATTTATACTTCTTATTACTTATCACTACTGTATATTAGATGTTTTGTTTGTGTACCAACAATAAATAAATAAATAAATAAAATAAATTGGAATGAAGGAGGATTATCCACTAGGGAGTTCGCTTCTTTCAGCCGATTGGCGCCCATATACATAACTCGGATGTCCTGAGTGATGTAGGTCTATTTGTCCCTGATAATTTTCCTTCGTCAAAGACAAAGACCTTCGTCAAAGACAGCACATGAGTTTAAATGATCTGATGTGCCAAAGAAGTAAGGTAACGGAGGTCTGACGTCGAGCAAAGCGATCTTCCAACTCATGATAGGCAAGATTGAAGGAAGACGTGGTCCTGGCAGAAGGCAAAAGTTTTGGGTGCTTAATATAAGAGACTGGGCTGAAATAAAGAGCCTGGAGGATAAATAGCAGGCGGCGCGGCGTGCAGAAATGTTGGCCAACAAGAACATGAAGATTATTACAGAAAAATATTACTAAGCATATATAATACATATAAGTATTCACATAAAACTAGTTTAAACAAAGCAATATGCGTCCAAAGGATTCTGAAAGGTTTCGTTATTGGTGGGTTTCCTTTGTGTGTAATTTGAGTCAGGACCCTATAATTTTTTAGTCCATAAAAAGCCATGTGTGCCTCAAGGACAAACTGCAATAACGGCTCGTGAAGAAAGAAAAAATAACCCGTTTGTCTCGAAGCTTTTTCTAAATAACAGTGTTTCTAATTTAAATATTTGAAATATGATGATCTGTGGCACAGAAATCATGTCTCCAGGGATGATGAGGTCCAGTTGTTCATCCATCTCTTAGGCGGTCTTCCAAGTAGACGGCGTCCGGAAGGGATTTCGTAAGCGGATGTATATGCGAGTCTGTCCCTATCCATTCTGGCTACATGGTCCTTCCAGTATCTTCTTCTGGATCTATTCCACCGAACGATATATTTTATTGTCTGCATTAAGTACACGATCTCGGAGAGTTTTTCCAGTAATAGATCTTAGGACCTTCATTTCAGATGTTCTTAGCAGACCCTTGGTTCGTACAGTGTGGGCCCACGTCTCTACATTACACGTCATGATAGGTCGCACGCATCTCTTATAAATTCTGACCTACCTGTCGATATGTGCTTGTTCTTCCAGACCAGATTCTTCAGACACTCTGGCACGGCAGAGACTTTATTGACTTCTTCTCGTACTTCGATATAAAGGTCATTGTGCCTGCAGAACTCTACTCCCAAATATCTGAAGTTCATTATTTGTTCCACATATCATCAACAGTCAGCTTACATCCTAAAGGTTACCTGGATATTGTGGGACTTTTCGTTTTGCTGACTGATATAGTCATATTTAGCCTTAGTGATATGTTTGTGGAATTAGTACATAATTTGTTGCAAGTCATCTTCAGATTCAGCCATTTACGCGGCTCGTCTGCAAAGCAAATGACGTTTACAGTTTTACTGACCATTTTATAACCCTGTCCTAAGACAGCTACTTCTTCTATGAGTTGTACCTCTTCTATCTCTTCTACTAAACTTTTTCAAAGTCGACAAATATTAGATACGTTCTTCATTGACATTATGAGGCCTGCTCAATTTTATGCGGAGTCTGGATTTGGACTTGGGTCTTCTGATTTACAGGGGTTCTGCTCTTGTGGTTATTCCTCTTTCGTCTGACGGAAACATTGTTGGAAAGGTGCTTTGGTGGGTTGTTGGTTTATGCGGGGGCTTGATATGGCCCGGAATGTTCCTCTGACGGAGGATCGATACGGTCTTTCATTGTGGGGTTAAGATTCGGCAAGTTCCGAATGAATTCATCTAAGCAGCTATGTTTTGAACTTCCACTGCGCTCCGTCTTCTGTAGCCTATTTCAGCTTCTTTTTCTTCATGTCAATGGTACTAATAGTGTCTATGTATCGTTGGCCCAGAAGTCCGTCAGCCAGGCTATGCCCCTGGTTGTTCGGATCAGGCCCTCTTCGATGTAAGTGACTGGGCAGGCACTGTGTTATATGCAGCGTCGCTTGCTCCGCACCGCATATACAGCATGTCCCTTTATTACGAAGAATTCCCCATCTTGTTAAGTTATCCCTAGATCAGTCAGTTAAGGGTCTTGTATGTCCTCTATGGTAGCTCTTGTTCTACTGGTAAAGCCTCTTTGGGTTCCAACCAGTTGAAGAATTCATAACTTTTCATCCATTCGTCCAGTCTTTCAACTTTTGGTCCACGCTGTTGTGGTGCGGTAGAGATTCTTTTGACCCTTTTCCCCAACCTTTTTGTATGGAAGTGAAGCTTGGAGTTGGCAGAAGAAGGATGAAAGTAGGATAAATGCCGTCGAAATGAGGTCACTAAGAAGGATGTGCGGAAAAACAATGTATGATAGAATATCAAATGATGAAGTAAGAAAGGAATGTAAAGCGGATGAATGCGTGATAAATAAAATCAAGAAAGGGTCACTAAGATGATTTGGTCAAGATCAAATCAGTTTATCAACTCAATAGACATTACAAACAGGAAAATGTGGCGGTCCATCCTCTCTGCCTACTCCTCCGGGGAAACGGCGTGATGGTTAATTAGTTAGTTAGTCCCCTATTCGTTTCCTACGTATCCGAAGAAATAGCGTGATAATTAGTTATTTAGTGAATTCTATGAAGCAATTTTGTATGAAACACTAAGCGCCGGTATATCAATTTGAAAATTGCTCGTTAGGAATCATAAAATCGAACACAATGGAAAAATGATCTAATGTTCACTCGATTAGTCCCACCACTGCTTGAAATAGGGAGTGCCAACCTTTTATTCTATTTACAATATCCGTTACCCTGGCCATTCTGCATGACTGTCGTGTGTGATACGCTTAGGTGTGTCTACACTTTTATCTGCTAACGTTCTTTATAAAGTATTTTGATCCAATATATATTATATATTGATTATAACATAATTTTTATATAACTTTTACTATAGCAAACACAAGTTAGTGATATATTTCATCTTGTAATGCAGAGAGAATTAGGTAATTGAAGAGTAAATTATGAAAAAAGCAAATTTTCATATTATCTTTATATGTGTAATTCTTCTGTACGTGTGTGTATGTCACTGAAGCGCCATCTCTCGGTGAATCACATTACATACATTTAAACACAGACATCAAACAAAATTAATTAAAACTAACTAACTAACTAATCATCACACCGTCTCTCCGAAAAGCCAGCCAGAAAGAATGGATTCACACAGTTCTTTCCAGAAATATTTATCTCGAATCCTCAACATTCATACATCGTGCCGTGCACGCACGCCTAATTCTCCGACTCCTCGCGTGGTCGATATTTAATATTTGATTGATTTTATCGTGCCACGTTTTCCTCGGGCTTTTCACATTTCATGTTTTTTTTGTTCTACACAATATATAAAATAACGTCTTGGCTTTAAAACATTCATACATCGTGCCTTGCACGCGTTACAAGATATGCACATACGAGTACATTTTGTACGTGTAAAAAAAAGCGAGCGAATGAAGCTATCTTGCTGGCAAAATGTGCTCCATATGTTCATCGTCTGTCGGCAAACAGAATGAAACCGTGACGAGTGTGCTCATCAACGAATATTATTAATTCAAACTAAATATACGAAAAATACTTTACTGTAAAACGAAATCAAACTGTATGATATAATGAACGAAAATACAATTTAAACGACTCACAAGAAATGACAATACACAAACGAACAACATATTACTTTAGATACAATATAGAAGGTTGTCTTGAATGTCATCATCATCATCGGCTGTACCTCGTGTCCGAGGAAGACTGTCCTTCACGGTTGTGGGTCTGCATGTGACTGAAGAGCCCGATCCTGGACCCACAAATTCTGGGGCATCTGGGGCAGGGGAAGGCGCTTGTAATGGAGCCGTCACCGTCTCCCAGTGGTCTCTCCTTCCTCCTCCTCCTCTTTGCGACGTCGTCTCTGCGCTATATCTTGAATGTAGGATACTTTTAAAAGTAGTAAATAGTGTAATATATAGAATAAAATGACAACCTCTGCCTGAATAGGGTTTTACCTCCGGTGCCGCCGCCACAGTTCCTGACCATCGTAATCGCTCACTCTCCATTTTGCCGTTGCTACCATTTTCCTGACCCGCTGCCATCTCCAAGTCTGCTGGCGTTCCTCGAACGCCTCCATCCCTTGCTTCTCCTGCTGCCGTCGACGTCGCATCCTCCTGCACCGCAGCCTCTCCATGTCCTGCCGCCTCCTTCTGCCCTGCCGCTGCCATCGTTGCCGACCTGCTGTTTACTCCAACGCTTCATGCCTAAACCTTTCCTTTCCATCATCATTATCCCATCGCGTATCTCAACCCCATTGCCATATCGGTCCCCACCCAATGCCACCGGCCCACGCCCATGGCCACTCTTGTCCCACTTGGTTCCATATCCAGAACCAACCGGCCCCCACCCAAGGCCACTTCCTGTCACCGTCCCTCGGTCTCCACCCAAGACCTCGGCCCCTTTTCGAGGTCATCCCCAACCCCTCCACACTCCTCCCTACCCGGGGGACACAACCCACTACATCCACAAATTAAACCTCCCCTCACAATCCAACAATATCCAACTTCATCTCCAAGAAAGAAATTTTCAGCGTGTGGGGGAGCAATAGCCTTCAGGATGGTACTCCCGAAAAGACAATATCCAAGATATATAGTTTAAGGTGTCTCAAAAGAATGTTTATGTTTGAATTCAGAGCGATATGTAAAGATGCTGGACGACATCTTGGTGGCTGAATTGCAAAACTTTCCTGGCTATAACGAAGGAATATAGTTCCAGCAGGACAGAGCAACGTCACACGTGTCAAATTTTCCCTTCCAAATTGATCTCCAGGAGAGGTGACATAAATTGGCCTCCACGCAGACCTGATTTTATAGACTTTTTATTGTGTGGTAATCTCAAATCTATAGTTTACGCTAATAACCGACTTCTTTGGCGCATTTGAAAGAAATATTCGTCATGAAATGGCAGCCATCACGAAGTCTACATGAGAAATTTTACTGTTCGACTAAATGAGTGCCGCGAATGCGAGGGTCTACATTTGGACGATATTATTTTTAAGAAATAATTTCCTGAATTGTGTACTTTAATAATTATTAAACATTTTTTCTATTAATTACTTACATTATTTTAATCGAGCCACTAAATATAAACTTATTTTTGAAGACACCTTGTATAATACATTATAATTCCTCTGTTGTAGAGAGAGTATTTTTAAATTATTTTATTTATTTATTAGATGTTTGGGGGATGTGGTGAGAGATAAAAGCAGTGGAGGTTTCAGCACACAAGTAATCATACGTTAACAGTATTATGTACTCGTGATGGAGCGTGCGCCTGGACGTCGATAGCAGCTGGGGCTGACGGCTCACTGAGCAGTAGCGTCGGTCGGCTGGAGTGAAGACTCGTCGAAAGTTGCGTGGCGTAGCAGTGTAGGCAGTTGCGTAGCTCGGTAGGAGGGTCAGAGGTTTCTCGTACGTAGACTTGACGGCGTAGAATCGTGTCGGTTAGAAGTCGCAAGAAGGAATACTGTCCATGGTGGTCGGATGTACCGCTTTTATATGCTTTGCTTCCATTTTCACACGATGCTCTGCTCTAGTGACCTAGTGACCAAACTGAATAAATCTGGGCCCTAGACTCATCAGTTTTGATAAGTAGGTCCTGAGTCAGGCGTTTTCGATTATTCGTGTCATATATTTCATCATGAAATATGCTGATTCAGTAGTCGAATTCCGCTTATATGGGTTATGCATTTAACCCCGACAGATGTATTTGAATAGTATTTGATTAACTACAGTTGAAGCGGGACGGAATTTTTTTTTAATAACAAATTATCTTTCGCACTCCCGAATAGTAGTAGCGATAGTGAGTGTGGGGCAAGTGTATATTCTTAACTCTTTACACGTTAATACGTGAAATTGAACACACTTGTATTATATTTATTTTGTTGATCATTTATGCACCGACAACGGAAGATAAGTTAAATGTTAAATATAGTCATTTTGAGGAGTCCTCTGTTTCTGCAGAATGTCTGTTTATTTTGGTACTTCTAACGGTAGCAAATTATACAAACACATCATATTTAATGAGCTAAAACCGAGATAATGATGTTTGCTATTTCACCTGAATGACTTTACACTGATAGTAAGTTTTCTTGTGCCAATATTTGGCCGGGATGTCTGATTTTAATATAATTTAACATTTTTACACGCAATCAAGGTTGTTAGTTGAGTAAGAAGCCGTTTTTACAACATTTTGAATGTATACAAATACTTGTAGACTAATACTGGATTTTACCCATTGCGGGTTATTATAGGATTAATATAAAATTATTGTAGGATTAATATCAAATGAATCCTTGAATTGATAACCCGCAATGGGTAAAATCCAGTATTCGTCTACAAGTATTTGCATACATTCAAAATGTTGTTAAAACAAAAACTGGTCCAAGTTATAGCATATAAATTGGAGTGACATCTCCAGGTGTTATCTAGCAATACGATAATGGCGGTAGCCATTCACATTGCGTTAAAAAGATCTTCTACTTATTGCTTAAAATCCAATCTTCATTTGGCGCTAGTGTGTAGATTGAAACTACCATGTGAAGTGTGGTGTTACAGATTAACATATATACAACTTCCTAAAATTTGTCAGACATGGTGGTCATAAGAAAAGATGGAATGGGGAATGTTGTATTACATAAAGCGTGTGCTTAACCCAACCAATGACAGGTCATAAGTCCTGTAAACACCTCGATCACCATATTCTGTTTCCAATTTGCATCTTCGTCTCTATTGAGATACAATTAATCTAAGAAGCTGTTGTTTGAAATATGCAACTATCTTGACGTGCGTTCTGAATAAGGGTAAACAAAGTAAAGAATTGATTTCGAGAAATTATCCGCCGAGTTCACATGCGTGGAAGTGCCCTTAGTGAGCATTTTTTCTTACAGCAGCTATATCTGGATAGCCCGAGTTATTTTCACGTTAGGGCTTCTAGAAATAGTTAATTTACATTGATAATTCATTAATAAATTTTTCGTATATACTTGATTTAAATCAAGGCAAATCTAAATTGATGTATTTTAATATTTCGTGTTTTTTTTCAACTCGCGCCAAGTTTTGGACGAACCGTGTATTTCAGGTGGGTGGTAGTCATTTTAAGATTTCAATAAATTACGTTCCTTCATTTAAGTTTATACTGGAAACGAATGATACAACGTGTTTTAGAAATTATTGCAGTCTTTATGGATTTAGTAGTAAAGAAACTCTCTTGAACAAACCACTTAAAGAATATGTCTATTTATATTAAGAAAGGTTATGAAAATATTGCCGTAGGACTCTGGCTGCGCCATCTTGAATAGCAGCTAGTATTTCTGCAAGACGACTTCGGTAGGTCCGTAATTAAATTATTTGTACATAAATTTAAAAAAGAGAATAGTAATAAAAATGGCGTCAAACGTCACCTAATTGACGTTTGAATAATTTGACGTTTGTGAGTTTTAAACACAATATAATAATTATATTAACTGAATAATGAGTGTGTGATGTTATATTGGCGTAGTGGGTAAGCAGTATTGATATATTTTTTATTAATTTAATATCATCAAAACAATTGTACCCGCGTACTATAAATAATATTTTAGTTCGATTATCTTTGAATGCATGATTACTTGTTATCTATGCAAGTATCGGTGGAATATGCTCCATTACCTATGCTGAGTAGCTAGTACACATTACTTTTATATTAGCCAAATAACCACCACACCGCCTCGCCGAACCTCGATAACCAGAAAGAATGGACCACCACACTGTTATTTCCTGACATACTTCTTTCGATTCTTCATCATTCATAGATCGTGTCATGCACACACGTCGATTTCTCCGACACCTCACGTGACCGACATGTAATGTTTGATTGATTGAATGGTGGTTTTCCTTGGTCTTCCTCTATATTTTGTTCCGTTTACATTGTTAACATATACTTTCTTTATAATTTTTTCTTCATTCATTCTTGTCATATGTCCAAACCTTCTAAATGACCCTTTCATTATTTTGTTTATACACATTGTTACATAAATGTTTTTTTAGAGGTATACAAATTCAAAATAAAAAAAACACATTAAAATAATGTTAATGTCTATGATATTAACTTTATTTAATAGATAATTTTATGCCATTATTGTTTAAATATGATTTCGGGCATATGAGCGCCGCGGCTAGCTCGAATGAAGCGCAATCATGAAGTCCATTTTTGACACCTTTATTGAGCAACTGGGTAAAATGGCAAAACGTACTGACTACAAATCAACTGTCAACTGTCAAATTGACAGTCTGTAGAAACAATGTTGCCAGTTTAAAAACCCAACCTCTAAAAAAACACTCTATACAAACACAAACATGTCTTTTCGCCGTTAAAATTAACTTATTTTTTTAATTTCGAGATAGCAGAAATTTCTAATCAGATAGCGTTTTATAACCAATTTAGGATGTATTATTACTAACACAATTGCAAATCATCTCCATGGAGTGAATTAATTATTTGGTATTTTGAATTTGAAAATGGAAAAGACAGATTTAAAATTTGTTTAATTTATTTGATTGGATAAGATTTTCATTAACTCCCGACACGTTTCAAGCGGTCATCTTTTTATTCTCAGGGGTTCGAAGTTTATTTTAGCCATCTTTTGAAATATGAAGTGTACAACGTGTTTCCTGTAAAAAGCGCTTTACCAAAGCCGTATACTCTAGTTTAGAAAGTGTTTATAGAATGAATTTTTAGCTCTGTTGCCCGCAGACGTCATATCTGCACAGCATCCTTGGCAGCATCTCAAAAGTTCTCGGACGTCTAGAGCTTCGTCATCGGCTGACATCACGATTCTCTTCAAAGTCTCAGAGGATATAAATTTAATTAAACTCAAGATGATAACTCTTTCGGACCGAGAGATTATACCCAAGTCTATTAACCACCCCACGTATTTGAACTTACGTGAAACGTTCACTGTGCCTGTACCATTCTGTGTTATCCCGTATCACGTACGCGCTTGAGAAAAAGTAATGTACCTGAAATGTACAAACTGTTGGGGATACGCGCGTGTGCTAACAATACTCGAGTACAAGTCTTCACAAATATGATAGTTTTACAAGGGGCAGGCGAAGTGTGCGGCCGAGTATTTGACGTTTCGTAATTTAAAAAAATAAAATCAATATATAATTTAATTTCAATTAAATTAAATTAAATTTTAATAAAAAAATGTTTTTTTTGCACGTTTCTCGGAAAATAACCCAAAGTGCATTTTAACCAAAATACATTGTCGGTACAATGGTGTTCTTGTACCGACCTTTATTTATAGAAGCATGGAACTGGCAAAAGAAGGATGAAAGTGGAATAAATGCAGTAGAAATGAGATCTCTTAGACGAATGTGTAGATACTCTGTGTATGATAGAGTGTCGAATGAAAATATAAGAAGTGATTGCGGTGCGAATGATGGTGTTATGAACAAAATAATGAAAGGATCATTAAGATTGTTTGGACACATGGAAAGAATGAATGAAGAAAGAATGGTAAAAAAAGTATATGTAAATGATGTAAATGAAACTAGAAATAGAGGAAGACCGAGGAAAACGTGGCACGATCAAATGAATCAAATATTGAATGTCGGCCACGTGAGGAGTCATAGAAATCGACGCGCGTGCATTACACGATGTATGAATGTTGAGCAAGCGAGAGAAATATGTCAGGAAAGAAAAGTGTGGCAGTCCATTATTTCTGTCGACGGACCTGCCACTGCGAAAGTCCGATCTCCGAAATTTGTCTGGGGGTTGCGCTTTGGCTCAAATAATTTGCTTTTTGCCTAGGAGTTTGCTGATCGAAGCGTAGATTGCCGCAAGTTAGGGCTATCAGCAACGCAGAGTTCAGATAAATAGGCTGGTGCCATTCCATGAAGCGCTTTAAAAACCGTCCAGCATAGTTTATACTGGATTCTTTCAGGACACTTGAGCCAGTGAAGATCTTTTAGATGTTGTGATTTAAATCTTTTAGATGATGTCAGTTACCTTTGTTTCTTCTCTAATCGGATCGTTTCTGACTCTGTCTCTAAGGCTTATTCCTAACACGGTTTTTTGGGTCATTCGCAGTTTTTCGACACTTTGTTTGGACAATGTTACAGTTTCGAGACCATTTAATAATAATAATAATAATAATATGCTAACTATTAAAGCGCCGTTTTTGTGATGTAATCACCTCAAGGGCGCATTAAGACGTGTTTTAAATCTAAAAAATCTAATTGTGACCGCTTAAAAAGCGATCGGTTAAAAAGTATAGTAGAACAAAGTATAAATGTTTAAATTGCATATGAAATATGAAAAATATGGGTTTTCAATTTAGATCTGAAATCTGTCGGATCATTTATGCATCTGAGGTGTGAAGGGAGATTGTTCCAAGCTGATGGACCGGCTACCGCGAACGCTCGATCCCCGAAATTTCTACGGGGGCAACGCTTCGGCTCAACTAGTCTTCCTATTGCTGAGGAGTTCGCCGAGCGAAGTGTGGATTTCCTTGAATTTAGGCTGTCCGAGTTCAGATATATAACTTGGTGCCATTCCATGTAGCGCTTTTAAGACTGTCCAGCAGAGTTTATACTGGATTCTTTCTGTACTTTTAAGCCAGTGAAGTTCTTTGAGATGTTGTGTTAATATAATACATTAACGCATCGCTGGTGAAATTGGTTTGTTTTATGGCGTATGAGTAATCGTGATCATTTTATCGATGAAAGGATTTCCGGCGCGTTTCGTCCTGTGCGGTCCCACGGCATTCCCAGACGTGTTTATAAAGGAATGAAAGATGGCTAGCGGGCAGGACTCTGGTCCCACGAGCGTCCTTATAATTATGAAGACCGGCGTTCCGTGCAACGTCCCGTGCCGAGTGAAATGACCGTTTGACGGCCGTCGTTCGAAAGTCGATTTTCAAAATAATTTATGTTCGAAAACAAACAATATAAAATTTATCGTGTAAGCAGAAAGCGTTTGAAATGTTACTTTTGTTCGAATTACAAGATTTTGGAAGTGTCAAGGCAGAAACATACTATTAACACGCCACGCCACCCGATGCCACGTGATGCCATGTGTGCGCGCATTGCGTCGCGTCGGGTGTTCATAGTGTGATTCTGTCCATAGAAAACAATTTGATTCGACTCAACACGCATCACGTGGCATCGGGTGGCGTGGCGTGTTAATAGTATGTTTCTGCCTTTAATAGTATGTTTCTGCCTTCATACGTTTCAAATGCAAGATATTCGAAATATTAGATGTTTGAACTAACTAACTAACTAACTAACCATCACGCCGTCTCCCCGAAGGGGTAGGCAGAAAGAATGGACTGCCACCCTTTTCTCTCCTGACATATTTCTCTCGCTTCCTCAACATTCATACATCGTGTCATGCACGCGTGTAGATTTTTCTGACTCCTCACATGTCCGACATTCAACATTTGAATTATTTGATCGTGCCACGTTTTCCTCGGTCTTCCTCTATTTCTGGTTCCATTGACATCGTTAACGTATATATTTTTTACCATTCTTTCTTTCCATATGTCCAAACCATCTTAATGATCCTCTCATTATTTTGTTCATAATACCATCATTCGCACCGCATTCACTTCTTATATTTTCATTCGACACTCTATCGTACACATTCGTCTAAGAGATCTCATTTCTACTGCATTTATTCTACTTTCATCCTTCTTTTGCCAGTTCCATGCTTCGCTTCCATACATAAGGGTCGGTAGAAGAACACCATTGTGCATTGCCATTCTAGATTTTTTGGATAGGTTTTTGTTTGCGATGACAACTTTAAGTGCACCATTCACTTTGTTGCCTGCCCCAACCCTTCTTTCAATATCCCTCTATTTATATGTTTGAAAAGCAAGGTATTCGAAATATCATATTTGTAATTTAAAATATTCGAAATTAATGTTTGAAAAGCCAAATATTCTAAAGTTTGAATTGTAAAATATTTGAAATATATATATTTTTAAATGCAATATATTCTAAACATTTAGATAGTTCATTGTTTTGGCCGAAACACTTTGATACTTCAACATTATTACTGTTAAAATTTAAATCACTGTTATATATCACAATTTCTTTTTATTTACTGAGTGTTGCGACAGCTGTTTCGCCAACCGATGTTTGCATCATCAGGTGTTACAATAAACTTAAAATATCTTCTTCTTCTTCACTTTTGATAGACTCAGGAGTCTGTTATTTCAGGCGGGTCCTCTCGAGACGCTGAACTCCAGCTTTCTCTCCACCGTTTCGGGGGTCTTCCTGGTCGGCGTTGTCCGTTTGGCGTTCCATGGAGAGCTATGTGTGGTATCCTATTTTTGAGCTCATTCTTTCTACATTTTGATGCCAGTATCGCCGTCTTTGACGCCCCCATCTGACCGCATCTTCGACCTCGCAGATTTCTCGGATTGCTGTATTCCTAACTCGATCACGTAGGGTTTTGCCAGCTATAGCGCGGAGTATTTTCATCTCGGTTGTCCTGAGCATGCTTTTTGTCCTGACAGTGTCTGCCCTCGATTCAATGCCATATGTGAGGATTGGTCGCACACAGGTCTTATAAATGCGTACCTTGCTGTCAGTCCTCATGTCCTTGTTTCTCCATATGACATCTTTCAGGCAGCCTGGAACCGCTGCAGCCTTATCTACCTGTGACTTTACTTCTCTGGGGAGGTCATTAGAGCTGGTTACTTCGCTTCCTGTCTGTACCTATTATATGTTTGCAATATTATATTTTTAAAATACATGTGAATTCAAAATAGAGAATGTTTGAAAAATATGCTCGATTCGCAAAGCGTTCGAAATTCTAGAAGTTTGAAATATAAGATCAGGAAAAATGACGAATATTCAAGTATTCCTATGAAGTTTATCCTAGCAATTGGCTATTTATATTTTTGTCATTATATAATGTTTAAAACAAACAAATAGACCATCACGCTGTTTCCCCGCAGGGGTATCGCCACACTACTCTATCCTGACACACCTCTTTTGAATCCTCCACATTCATACAACAAGTCATACACGCACGTCGATTTTTCCGACTTCTAACATGACCAACCTTTAAAATTAGATTAATTATTATTATATGTTTTGTGTGATTTTGGGTAACAACGTGTGATTTCTCCTTCTCGACCGACGTTTCGGAGATCTTTGCAGGTTCTATCTTCAGGGTAATGTGGTGGTGGTAATGACTTACCATTACCATTACCACCATCACATTACCCTGAAGATGGAGCTTGCAACGATCTCCGAAACGTCGGTCGGGAAGGAGAAATCACACGTTGTTACCCAAAATCTATACAATTATTATTTAGTTATTTAGTTTCTGATTATTATAAGATTAAATATAAAATTAGAGGTATTTTTATGTATCCATTCTATATATGACTGTTCACAATGGAGTTTTAGTACCACACTTGATGTATGGAAGTGAAGCATGGAACTGGGAGAAGAAGGATGATTACAGTAAAAATGAGATCCTTTAGACGTATGTGGGTAAAACGATATACGACATAATTTCAAATGCTGATATAATGAAGGAATGTAGAGCGGAAGAATGTATTATGAACAAAATTATGAAAGGACCACTGCGATGATTTAGACATATGGAAAGGAAGAATGGTTAAGAAAGTATACGTTAACGGTGTGAATAGAGAACGAAATCGCGGGAAACTAAAGATAGCTTGGCATGATCAAACTAATCAAATTTTAAAGGTCGGCCATGCTAGAAGTCGGAAGAATCAACGTGATGAATGAATCGTCTGAATGTGAAGGAAGCTAGAGACATGTGTTAGGATTTCATTTCATTTCATTTATTTATTTTAAACATATCTAAAGCATTACAGATTTTTTTTCCCAATACACTAAAGATACAAGTTAAAGATACACAATAATTAGTAATACATAATAGATTAATAAAAAGAGCTAGAAACATAAGATGCATGACAAATTAATAAAATAAATCTTCTTCTTCTTCTTCAGCCGTCTCTCCACTGCTGGATGTAGGCCTCTTCTAATTTCTTCCATTTTTCTCTTTTTTCTCTAATAAATATACCATACAATTATAATACAGATAGTACTTCCCTCAGATGAGCCAAACTATCACAAAATATGTCAAACTCCGAGGTGATACGATTAAGCAAAGATATTGCTCTACCTACCGGCATAACCATTGGCAGGTTGGTTCTGCATCGTGGGAGATAAAACAATCTATGGCCCCTTTGTCGAAGATAATTATCAGGGACGAACAGACCTACATCACTCAGGATTTCTGAGTTGTGTATACAACCGCCTATCAGTCGAAAGAAATGAACACCCAAGTGAATGTCTCGTCTCCACTCGAGTGACTGGTAGCCTAGCATCCCTAGCAAGAAATCAGTTGGAAACAGCCACGGGTAATATCCATACTCCCTAAGATAAGGATAGAGTAGTGTGGCGGTACATTCTCCCTGTCTACCCCTTCTGGGAAACGGCGTGATGGTTAGTTGTTGGTGTTTTAATGTATCCAAGAGTACCCCACGAATCACCAATTGAAAATCAATAATGAATATTGAAATGTTCCCACAGATTTGGAGCTTTGATTAAACTTTACACATTTCCAGACGATAATTGCGTAGATTGAAAACGTTGCCCTGTTATTCAGGTTAATTCATACATTACTTTTTTCTACTTCTACTTCTTATGACTGCTTACTTCTAAAGACTATTACTTACTTCTAAAGACGGCATTGTTCGGTCAATCATTTGCTAGTGCGCCCTTAGAGTAATTGATTTGACAAAGCGGCACACTTAAAATATAAGTCATCCAAAAAATAATGATAATTATTATTTTGATGATTTATATTAAATATAATCACACCTTTCAAGATTATTCTACATTCATACATCGCATCGTGCACGTTCGTTGATTTTTCCGATTTCGAATGTGGCCGCTTTTTAGTATTTGATTAATTTGGTCATGCTTTCCTTGGTCTTCCGCGACTTCTATTTTCACTCAAATTGCTACAAATTTTTAACTGGGTCTTTTGTTTATTCTATTATATTAATATGTCTAGTCGAGGCATGATGAATAAAATGTCACTTTTACCTTAAACCAAATCATCACAACAATTGAGTATTTCAGTATTTACATAGTTATATTCGAAAATCAAAGAATCGATTCTCATACTGTCTTTGATCTGGTGAAGAATAAATGTGACAGTAAAATAACGATAGTTTAGCTACCTATCACAAGTCATGAGAATCAATATAATAGCTATATCCTTTATATCGATTTGGTTCGCTTTGTAATGATGTCAAGATCTATTCAACAACATAATAATAATTCTAACGTAATGTGTTCTTGTGGCGACCCTTATGTATGGAAGTGAAGCAGGGAACTGGCAAAATAATGATGAAAGTAGAATAAATGCAGTAGAAATGACATCTCTAAGACGAATGTGTGGTAACTCTGTACAGTAGAGTCTTGATTATCCGACCTAAACCGGCCGCGGCAAGGTCGGATAACACGAAAAAGGATAAAAACGACATTGAAAATGTGGTAATTTTATTTGGGCATGGACAGCTTTTCAAATATGTACATGTAACATAACTGAATGTAACGTACTAAAACATCAAAATGCACTTACGGCAAAGGTATTACAGTAGGTACATACTCACATACAATGCAGTGAACTACGAACTAAACTTAAGCTTGGGTAAAAAAGTCCGTGATTGTCTTTTGTTTCCCCGCTGTTTGTCGTTTTCTGGCCGCCAAATCTCGAGCTACGTAAGCACTGAGGTCTGTCGTCTGGCGCGCGAATATAATGCGTGCAGTCGGGTAAAGGAAAGAGGCATTGCCTTGGTAGGTCGGATAACTCGGAAGGTCGGATAACCGAGACTCTACTGTATATGATAGTGTTAAATGAAAATTAAGAAGTGAATGCGGTGCGAATGAAAGTGTTATAAACAAAATAATAAAAAGGTGGTTATCCGTTTCAATACTACTTTTTTTATTACTAGAATTAAGACAGTGCATTAATGACGTATTACAACGTACAAAAAACTGAACGGGTCAATAAAAACCCATTAACAATAAATTTAGAGAGTTCAGTGTTGATTTCAAAATTGTTGGGATTAATTAATCACTTTAGTACTGAAACGGTTAAGATGGTTTGGACACATGGAAAGAATGAGTGAAGACAGAATGGTGAAGAAGATACATGTAAACGACGTGATCGGAGCTAGAAATAGAGGTAGGCCGAGAAAAACTTGGCACGATCAAATCAATCAAATATTAAATGTCGGTCACGTGAGGAGTCTGAGAAATCGACGTGTATTAATGTAGAGGAAGCGAGAGATGTCTGTCAGGATAGAACAGTGTGGCAGTCCATTTTTCTGCCTTCCCTTTCGGGAAGACGGCGTGACAGTTATTTTGTTAGTTAACGTAATGTCTCATTTATGTAATAAAATAACAATTTGGGTAGTTCTTTTTGAAGTTATTTTAAACTAGCTGACCCAGCGAACTTCTTTTCGCCTCAGAATCAATAAATGTTGTGTTAACTTATTAGTTGAATTAAATTCAGATATTTATTAAGTTAATATGAATACTCAAAATGAATTAAGGTCAATAAATGCGCAAAAACTAAAATGAAAAGTATTTGAATTACATTGATATGAATGTAATTCACATGGCAGCAAGGGATTTGCTTTATTGAAGCAAATCAAAATGATTCACGTAGCATTGTTGCACTACTTTCTGTTAAACTATTATATTTGCTGGATGGGTAGCACTCTGGTCGATTTTTTTCGATGTTTTAATAGTTATTCTGCTATTCACGGCAGTGACAAATCCAACAAAGAGAGCCCTCTACATGAGAGAGTACGGGGTATATCCTTGGCTCTATCCAACGGCATTTCTCTTGGGTATGCTGGGGTATAACTCCCTCCAACTGAGGAGGGAAGGATTACTGTCAACACATTTTTTCAAACTGATTCGGGGCTCTATTGAGAACCCCTATGTTCTGGAGCAAATAGGTCTTTTTGTTCCTGATAACTACCTGCGACAGCGCCGACATCAATTGTTCTTTGCTCCGTCACGCAGAACCAACCTGCCTTTGGTGATGCCAGTAGGAAGAGCAATTCGGACGCTGAATCGTATCATCTCGGATTTGGACATTTTCAGTGTCAGTGAGGCAGTATTCATAAAAAAATATTACAAATTCTGGAAAGAGTACTGCCTCACTGACGTCGACATATTTGGATTCCTTTTGATATGTATGATTTTTTGGTCTCATGTTGTTTTACCTTATCTTTGTAACACCGTTTTATGTCCAAATGATTCGCCTAAATGTTTTTCGTCTGTAATGTCTCATTTGTGTATTATGTATAAATTCTTCTTCTTCTTAAAGTGCCCTGTTGGGTCCCCCCAACGTTGGCGATCACCTCGGCGAATCTGTCCCTGTCCTGCGCCGCTCGGAACAGCTCCTCTACACTTCGGATGCCGGTCCACTCCCTCACGTTTCGCAGCCAGGACGTTTGTCTCCTTCCGGGCCCTCGGCGTCCCTCAACTTTCCCCTCCAATATCAGTTGGAGATGGTGGTACTTTTCCCCACGCAGTATATGATCCAGATATGAGATCTTTCGAACCTTGATAGTTGATAACAATTCCCTGTCAACTCTAGCTCGCCTCAGGACTTCGGTATTGGTAACCATGTCTGTCCAGTGAACTCTGAGCATTCGGCGATGGAGCCACATTTCAAATGCTTCCAGTATGTTCATTGAGTTAACTTTCAGGGTCCAAGTTTCACACCCGTACAATAAAACAGACCACACATAGCTTTTGATCATTCTCTGGCGGAGTTTCATGTTCTAGCTCGCCTCAGGACTTCGGTATTGGTTACCATGTCTGTCCAGTGAACTCTGAGCATTCGGCGATGGAGCCACATTTCAAATGCTTCCATTATGTTCATTGAGTTAACTTTCAGGATCCAAGTTTCACACCTGTACAATAAAACAGACCACACATAGCTTTTGATCATTCTCTGGCGGAGTTTCATGTTTACGTTATCATGTATAAATAAATAAATAAACAAATCAAAGATCATCAAAATCGGTCCAGCCGTTCTTGAGTAATAAATGGTGCAACTAACACGGCTTTGTTTTTTATATACTCGTATATAGAGATTAACTTGATGACTTTTTTACGTTGGTTCGCGTCTACTCAAGGTATAATTTAGAAAATCTTTTGAGAACGTTGAGCCATCGAATTGAATCCTAATTAATATTTTTGATGCGTTCCTGTTACAAGATTATAAGCGGAACTCCGCGTATTCGGGATCCGGTCGGGCCGCCTGCGTCCTGTACACTTCATAAATAATTTAAGGTTTCGTAAACAGGTTCCTTGAATTTGAAAATGCTTTGAAGTCCTCATCGCAAACGAGAACGTATTGATGAATTTTAAGATTGCGCCACACAATGGCATTCTTCTACAGAGTTTTGTGAACATGGAATTGCAAAAATAAAATGTTGAAAGTTGATCCAATGCGGTGGATATGTTTTTCTTATTACAGGGTTTCTTAAAGTAACTAATTAGCCATCATTCCGTTTCCCCGGAGGGGTAGGCCGAGAGGATGGACCGCCATACCGTTCTGTCCTTTCATGACTCTCTTGATTCCTCCATATTCATACATCGTAACATGCACGTTCGTCGATTTTTCCGACTTCGAATGTGGCCGGATTTCTGTATTTGATTAATTTGGTCATGCCATGGTCGGGCCATGAAAGGCGTGCAAATCCATCCAAGCACTGCTCCTCTTCTCTTCCCCTCGGAAACAGACTATTTTTTTTTCAAATAATAAGACTGATACCATCATACTCTACAATGCCAACCTTAACTGGTCTTCCATTCCTTGACCGAGAATAACGTTGAACTTTAGCATAAAAAACAAATTCTATTTCGCTCACTTTCGGGGGAGCACTCCAAGCCAAACATTAGACCCCGCATAAAACTACCAAGTCACGTTTTCAACAATGTTTCCAGCATACGTAAAAGGAATAGCCAATGGAGCTGAACATTTGTAAGCCAGAAGATTCAAGTCCAAGTGCCGGTGATCAATCTTTACTAATGTTTATGCCGTCAAGTATCTACAGGTACCGGCGAAGGACTCTATTTTCTCACAGTTTGTGCATGAAAGATATGGGGCATATTAGGTTGTCAAGTCTTGTCAGTTGACATTCATACATCGTGTCATGCACGCACGTCGACTTCCACGACTCCTCACTTGGCCGAACGTGCCCAATCCACGGTAAGTGAACGGCTCTCACAGTGCTCGTTATAAGGGCTGCTGGGCCATTGTAGGTTTTCTTGGTTATTTCTATCTTTGGGGAGTCATTGTACGGATTACTTAGTTGCATCTATCTCCAATCTTCAAAGTAAAAGTCTCAAATCAAAATGGTGAGCTAATTATACATATTGTAGGGATTCATATTGAAAACGGTTTTTAACTCTCTTTCACTTGTCATTTAAGTGGAAGTTTTTGACTTTGTGCCATTTCCAGGGGTGTCAAAAAGCCTCAGTATCTATCAGCGAACGCGGAGGCACCTTTCATTTTTGTATTAATCAATATTTTTAAGTTCTTACGAATATTGCCCAATTTGGTCGGCAGTTGGTATTCAACGTCCCTTAAATTTGTATTGGTTTCAAAATACCTACTCGTAGGCGATACCGTTGGGAACCACTGTGAAACATTTAAGGCTAAAATTCCTGAGCCATATTAATCACGAATTTTGGGAATATTTCGGCGCCTTCGCACAAATCATAATTACGCTTCCGTTTTAATGGAGATTGGTTTCTCGTAAAATGTCTGGAGGAGGCGAGATTTATAAACTTATTATAGAAGATTATACTGCTGATCGAAATAACATGTGAAACATTCAATCGATATGTTTTCTGTTAATTTTTATTATGACTAGCTAACTAACTATCTAGTCGTTTTCAGAGAGAATAGACGGTCACACTGTTTTCTCCTGACATGCGAGTACTTCTAGAGATATCTTTATATTTATATGTTTTCATAGATTGTTTCACCTACCGGCCACCAGAGCCAACCTGCCTCTGGTGACACCGATAGGAAGAGCAATTGTCTGCTGAACGCGGTCTTCTCGGAGATCGACATCTTTCATATTAGTTAAAGTACGTTCAGAAGACAAACACTCTTGAATTTAGAGAGTACCTATCTTGTCTTCCTAAGGTTGAACCATCTCTGAAGCGTTCCTAGTACCTATAACATTGAATATATTATATTTTACCTGTTCTCAATAGATGCCCTAAACATTGATATTTTTATAATTGATTTGATTTCATATACCTAGGCCTTTTCCATGTATCTCCACTAATTTCTGTTTTGCAGTTTGGTTAGTTCTGCATGTTGGGAGATAAAACAATCTGTGTTGACGCTGTCCAAGATATCCACACGGAAAATAAAGATGGATACCCTCCAAGATGACGGAATTCTCAAAGAATCTCCTAATAAGTCTGAAGAAATACATTCCAACTTAGGAAACCCGTTTTAGGGAGAAAATACTAATTATGTATATCAACTTTGTGCACTTCTAAGACACTCTAGCGATTTAATATAGTATTTATGTCTACTTTGGGCATCAAGGGGGTTAGGCGCGATGTGTTTGTGTAAGAAGTTAAAATTAAATTTTCTATAATTACACCCGGCATTGCTTAGATACGCCGGCTAGCGTCATTCAATAGTATCCCCTCCCGTGTTTTAGGATTCTGCAGACGCCATTTCCGCTTTTTAGTTTACAGAAACAATTGGAACTCTTCTAAATATTATGTTTACGATTGTTTTGCGTGCGAAACATTCACTATGCACACGCAAAATAGCTTTGTTTTAACTCCCAGATCGAAACGCATATGAAATCTCTTTCACTCTAAACGTCATATCTTCAATATAATATAAATGAATTCAAAATATACTTCTAAGAATGCTTATTCATATTCATGTTTCGACGGCTAAATAAATAACTGCCACCGATACGAGAGATCGGAATCGAATTTACAGAAGTTTCGAGAACAGTAAAAAAAATATATCATCTTTCAATCTGTCAAACTTGAGCTGTCATGGCGGCCATCTTCACTCTCAATATTTCGCTGCCGCCAGGCACTAATTGATATACTTTTAAAATACACTTTTTGAATACAATTTTGTAATATTTGTTAAGAATATCATAACGTCCTTTCGAAAATCAAATAAATAATGTAACTAAACTATTTTTAGATCCATCTGTACAAATTATTAATCCATAGTATTGAAATTGTATCTGCGAACAAATAAGATTTGTATAACAATGTACTACTTGTTGAGAATATTCTAAGTGTGTAATGAGAGTCAGGATTAGACTAAAGGAATCTATTTTTAAATATTCAGTGAGTTTGGTATCACCTCTATATCTCTATGGTAAATAATGCTATGTGCCTTTAGTACACAGAGTTAAGTTAACTATTAAACTGTTGTATTGTGCACGGAGAAATATTATCCATAACTATAAAAAGCAAGTATTAATGTTAGCTATTTAAATAAAGAATAATTTATTCGATTGGGCCGAGATAACCAAACCGCAGAGCTAAAAAGAAAAATTGGACTAAGCTGGGCAGCTTTCGGAAACATGAGTTACATCCTTAAAAACCGGAAAATACCGATCAACCTGAAACGAAAAGTCTATGAAGTCTGCGTTCTGCCAGTTGGTACCAATGGTCTTGAAACTGTTACATTATCCAAACAAAGTGCCGAGAAACTACGAGTGACCCAAAGAGCCATGGAAAGAGCCATGTTAGGAATAAGCATAAGAGACAAAGTCGGAAACGAAACGGTGAGAGAAAAATCAAAGGTCACTGACATAATCCACCGGGTGGCGACTTTAAAATGGCAATTGGCAGGTCACGTAGCCAGAAGCTCAGATGAAAAGTGGACAAGAAGATGGCTGACTCGGAGACCGTGGACGGCAAAGAGAAGTGCAGGGCGACTGCAACTACAGTGGAAGGATGATCTGAACAGACACGTCAGAATAACCTGGATGCAGTCTGCACAGGACAGAGTGACATGGAAGCGAATGGAGGAGGTCTTTGTCCAGGAGTGGATAGGAATAGGCTGAGGAAGAAGAAGAAGAAGAATTAAAACACTGTTTTGTCCAGTTTTTAATTTATTTTTCATGGCACTTTTCGAATTCCACAATGTAAATTAACTATCTAACTAATTAACCATCACATTGTTTCTCTGGAGAGGTAGGTGAGGGTAGCCATTAAAAAACTAATTTTTATCTATATTAAATATCTCTTAAGAGTAGCAGAAATGAGAACATTGCGACCTATCGTGTGGAGAACCCTTAGAGATAGGATACCCCATGGAGAAATTTGTAAATCCTGCAAAATTGAAGACATAGTGAGATGGAGTAGGCAGAGAAGACGATTCTGGAGGGACCCCATCGAGAGAATGGATCCATAAAAAATTCCTAATATCGTGATGCACGAGACTCCAGAGGGCCGTCGATCACCAGGACGACCACCAAAGAGATAGAGAAGGCTCTTCATCACAGGAAGAAAGTTGATATCCTGCATAAACAGATCCACCATTAAATATCCACATGTGCAGCATCTGAAACAAACAGATGTGTAGAATTTTAGATTTAAATTAAGAATGCTTTTTAAAATTTGTAAAAAAATGACTTAACAGCAATGTGTGTGACTTGGCTGTTTGATAAGAGTGCATGTATGCTTAAAATAACATTTGAACAACTATTTTTTCAACTGTTGTGTGCAGGCTTTTGTTTGCACACATATGCATAACACCTGTACACACACGTGTACTTCAAAAGTACAGGTTGTGTGGATGTGATGTGTGCCCACATGAGAAAATTTATGCTTTTGAAATGTCACCTTTTGAAAGGATCATAAATTTTAAGATATAAATCAAACCTACATGGTTATCAAATAGCATTTCTGTATTGTTACGATTAAAATTCCATTGGATATGGTTTTGATATTAGTTATACAACTGATGAATTTGTGATTTCTTTTGATAATGTTCTGCAATTATTGTAATCATTTTGTTGAATAAAACTTCACATTACTCTACAATGTACAGCACAGTAAATATAGGTAACCATTGCAAACTATTTAAATTAATATAATATCTGTAATATTTGTGATTTGCAAAAAAAAAAAAGAATACTTTATTGAAGGTTACTTGTTTACTTTACTATGGAATTACATTGTTAAAATAATCAATTGATTTTTACTGAAATCTATCGATGGAGGTTCATTTTAAATAATAATTAAATAAAACAATGTATTTTAATAACTACTGGTAAACCGGTTGTTGTCGAAATGAAGACAAAAGTGTTATTCCATTATTAATTTGGGAAGATAAACCCAGTATAATTAAAAAAACATGTTTTTACAAATAAAAATAAATATTATAGTTACAGTTATATTTACAAGGGTTTATAAAGGATGGGCAAGTGGAGAGGGATATTGTTAGAAGGGTTGGGGCAGGCAACAAAGTGAATGGTGCACTTAAAGTTGTCATCGCAAACAAAAGCCTATCATACCCTATACTGGTAAAAGTAGGATGAAAGTAGATTAAATGCAGTAGAAATGAGATCGCTTAGACAAATGTGTAAAAAATCTGTATATGATAGAGTTTCGAATGAAAATATAAGAAGTAAATGGAGTGCAAATGAAAGTGTTATGAACAAAATAATGTAACGATTATTAAGATGGTTTAAACTTATAGAAATAATGGTAAAAATATTATGTTTAAATGGAACTAGAAATAGAGGAAGACGGAGAAAAATGTAGCACGATCAAATAAATAAAATATTGAATGTCGGTCACCGTAGAGGAAGCGAGAGAAGTATGTAAGGACAGAATAGTGTGGCGGTCCATTCTTTCTGCCTACCCCTGCGGAGAGACGGCGTGATTAGTTAGTTTTTGTTTTTATATCTTGTTCTAAGCATGTGACCGACACCACATTTCAAATGTGTCAATCCTGGGGCAGGTAACAGAGTTTCATTATCCAGCGTAAATAAATATGTATTGGGAATACGAGGGTTGTATGACTGATCGAGGGATATTACTTATTATCCATATGCCTTTTAACATCTATTGATTTTTGTCATTCAACCTATTACCATATATTATTTATAGCAAATTCAATGTTTCTCTTTCATATATAACAGTTTCATTGTGTTTAAATCGGATACATTGTATTTATTCAACATTCACGACTCAAACTCTGCACATGTTATATGTTTTGTTACATGTTTCAATATTAGTACATTTGCATACTGACCAAATATTTGGCACAATGAGCAAATGTTTGTATTGTATAATAAACCAATGTAAAAAGCAAACGTGCAGAGAAGTAATCAGTAATCACAGTAAGGTTCTGAATTCATGTTTTTTTAATGTTTCAATTAAATCAAATGAACAACTGTCACTTACTTTCGTATGAAGCACTTAATTTGTGGTGTGGCATTATTAAAAATAATATTAACATGCTTTTACTAGTTTTTACACCACTTTATTTTAATTTATTATATTTAATGATATTTGTATAAGAAATTATATGAATTAAAAACAAAGTAAAACCATTAAACATTCGCGTTTATTATTATAATAATTAATTTATTATATTTTTTGAAACAATGATTTATCAATGAAAGCGAAAACGGCCGTTCATAATGGAGTCCTAATAGAAGAAGAAATATGGAGGAAGATTGATAATCATATCAGAACGGAAGAGTGTGCCAGTCCATGGATACTCAAATTTTATATGCATTTTACATAGAGTTATTTAGAATAGTATTTATGTATTATATAATATTTATTTACATATCAAGCTTTACGCTTTTAAGTGGATTATATAAATATAGAATAAACAATGTTATGTTTGGCTTACATAAAAAGATGTTTAAAACCTTTTATAAAAATTTAGGCTTCACATAAATTATATTAAATTCCTGTATCAGTTAATAATGTTTACACCCGGTATTATCTATGGGTATATGATACAATATATGTATAACACATAACTAAGAAACATTTTCCTCTTTGTCCTGTCACACCTCTGTGGTGTATGCACTAAAGTAAGGGCCTCAAGGATTCTCCTCTACCAGACTCTATCGCACGCCTTATGCTTAACCGCCCTACCTTTGGGTTATTATTCAAAAAGTAGGTAAAAAATCATGTTTTTTTTTTTATAAGATTTCTCAATAACAATACTTATTTACAATGTACCAGAAAATCACGAACATATCCGTAAACTTCGACTGACCTCGAAATACTAAACTCGCCGTATAATGTATTCGTATGCGTAGGGTGAGTAGAATCAAATTGACATATCACGAACGTTTCTGTGATTGCGGGTATACTTGTTTGTACCTGGACGTACGGGATACGGCTTGTTGTGTTTGGGCGATAATATCGCAGACGTATCATGTACGTTCGTATAGGTAGGGCGGTTAATACTATTCCAAGTGAGTCCTGCCGCCTAAACCTCGTCCTGTAGTTCTTCTCCAGGTGGCTTTAGGTCTGTCACGGTTCCTCTTTCCACCCATAGTGAACAAGTCTAGTATCCCCTGATTGATACAGGCTGGGTTCCACCTCAGGGTGTGATCAATCCATAGCCAAATGCACCAAGCAACTTGTTCTCTGATTGGTCTATCGCCTGGCATGGCCTGGAGAACCGCATTTGATGCTGTTTGAGGTCAAAAGATCTTGAATATTGACCAGAGACACCTATTTATTAACACCTGGAATTTCTAAGCAAGAAGCATGATTGTTATATCTCTATATTGAAAGTATTATCACTAACAACTTATTTCTCTTGTTCCAGATGTCGCAGTTCTGTCAACGACCCGACCACCATTATCTGAACACCTTTAAGAATCTTTTGGTCATCTGACGATTGTGTGCGAAGTCGAATAATTTATAATCGACCACGGGAGCCTCACGACTCTCCCTAGTAGAAGACCCATTATCACACAGAATATCTTCATGTTAACATCAGCAAAAATATATTTCAAAACAAACCACACGTAAATAAAATGATCGCAATTTAGCTGTCAGCAAAACAGTCGCATAAAAAGTTTCATTCTATTCAAAGAAATCTTTTGACGAATACTAAATATATAGAAACAAATAATAATTAAAACAAAAAAAACACAAAATGTATTTAAACTGTTTTACAAAAAACTTAAACCACTTTTTAAATATTTTAAAATTGCAAACTGAATATAAAGATTTCAGTTTTTGTTAGTTTACGTTGTTTATAGATTAGTTTCTTTCTGTATTCATCTCTGTAACAATGGAGCCATATTCAGAGTCTGTTGTCTGGATTGTGGTGGTTGGGTTCATCGTCGCCTTCATCCTCGCGTTTGGTATCGGAGCCAATGATGTGGCCAACTCGTTTGGGACCAGCGTGGGAGCCAAAGTCCTCACAGTGCGGCAGGCGTGTTATCTTGCCACCGTATTTGAAATTGCCGGAGCTATGCTGATAGGTGAGTTACAGATCTGATGTTAATTTTCATCATTGTCTTAACCCGTTTAACAAATTTCCGTTCACAATGGAGTTCCGGTCCCAACACTTATGTATGAAAGCGAAGCATGGAACAGAATAAATGCGATAAAGATGAGGTCCCTAAGACATATGTGTGGTAGAACGGTGTACGACAGAATCTCAAATGTTGATATAATATAGGAATGTAGAGCGGAAGAAGGTGTTATGACCAAAATTATGAAAGGATCGCTGCGTTAGTTCAGACATATGGAGCGCATGGATGGAGAAAGAATGGTTAAGAAAGTGTTAAAAAATTAATGATCTAAATGGAGTACGGAGTCGAGGTAGACAGAGGAAAACATTCAAATAAAATGGCTCCCACGGGCGGCTGTCATTTGAAGCTTCTCACAAAAAATTTAATTTCTGCATTTAGGCAATCCTTTAAGATAAAAAACAGCTCCATATACACAAGTATATGCATCATCATGTGTGGTTTATTGTTTTTTATCACACTCTCATACTCAAATTGTACATCGCTCTGCACGCCTTCCCATCAGCCAACCCAAGGTATATAGAATAAATATGGTAAGATATTCCGCGTTTTATTTTTGACATCTACTGCGCAGCTACGTCACGTGGAGACCCAAGCATTAGGTTGTGTAGTATGAGTTGAGTATATATTTATACATTGGGTATGGAATTTTTCTTTGTTTATTTATTACGTCTAATTAAAAGAAGTTTTTGTAATTGTATTAAATAAATTATGACAAATCGTTTTCTTTATTTAAGTTATTGTTTTTTTTATTTTTCTTTTTTTAGAGTTAGCATCTTCAATGAGCTTTAAGTTCATTGTTCTTATTTTGAAAAACATTTTACATCGATAAAAAGATTTTTAACTGGATATGGCAAATCAACTCCATTTGATTTAGCTTGTTTATAGTTATTTAGGTTTGTTTATAGTTTCGTTTCGATTTCGAGTTCACCACATGACGTCACTTGACAGCAAATTATTAGAAAGGGATAGCATGCTACGTGCGCAATATCTTACCATATTATTCTATATACCTTGCAGCCAACCAATAAAAATGATAACCTCTGCCTGAATAGGCTTTTATCTCCGGTGCCACCGCCACAGTTCCTGACCATCGTAATCGCTCACTCTCCATTTTGCCGTTGTTATCATCTTCCTGACCCGCTGCCATCTCCAAGTCTGCTGGCGTTCCTCGAACGCCTCCATCCCTTGCTTCTCCTGCCCCGCCGCCACCATCGCTGCCGACCCACTGTTTACTCCAACGCTTCATGCCTAAACCTTTCCTTTCCGCCATCCTTATCCCATCCTGAATCTCAACCCCATTGCTATATCCGTCCCCACCCAAGGCCACTTTTGTCCCACTTGGTTCCATATCCAAGACCAACCGGGCCCCCACCCAAGGTCACTTCTCTGTCACCGTCCCTCGGTCTCTACCCAAGACCTCGGCTCCTTTCCAAGGTCATCCCCAACCCCTCTACACTCCTCCCTACCCGGGTAGTCGGGTCCAAATGTCGGACACAACCCACTACATCCTCCAAGTAACCCTCCCCTCACCATCCAACAATCTCCAACTTCATCTCCAAGAAAGAAATTCCCAACATGTGGGGGAGCAATAGCCTTCGGGCTGGTACTCCCGAAAAGACAATATCCAAGACAATCTCTGTCCCTGGCAGAACGAAACAGTTAATGTATTAATTATTGCTTTATAACTCACTTTATCTGGGCAAGGAATTTTACTAATGGTTTTCAACAGGACATGTAAATGTCACCTTGTTACTAATAATTATAAGACATTTTTTGATCTCCCATTGACACATATAGTACAGGTAATGGTTAACAGGGAGTAAGGAAGATCTTATTGACTCTCCGAGCGGTGCATGGCCATCACCGTGGTGATGGCCATGCTACGCTGGAGGATTGATCTGATCCCAAGTACCTATCCACACCTCCTCGACTTTGGTCTCCCCTGGAAACTATGCGAAATGTTAGAGATCGAGTGTGAATAACCTCGGTGGATAATATTGATGCATAGGCTAACGTGGAAGGACACCTCGCCAACCCGTCTGGCAAGCGTGGCGTTGTAATGCCAACCACCCCCCGTATGACATGTCATACATGGAGAAGTACGGGGGAGGCCTATGTCCAGCAGTGGACGACAACGGCTGTTAAAGAAAAAGAAGAAGAAGAAGAATGGTTAACATTGCAATACACAATTCATAGTAACTATTTGAAACCTATGAAATATTCACGGATGTAAAGAAAACCTTTAAAAACTTGCTTCACTGTACAATCATAATCAGTACTAAATTTTAACTTTTCATGTAAATTTTTTTTTTTTTACACAGATTAAAAATATTCTCGTACTCTTTCATGCCAACATCTAGGTTTTTGCCTATTTATATCATGATAAGCATGTGAATTAACTCACAAATATCTTGTTAATAAGAAATGAATGCAATATATTTTCTAAACTAACTATGCTTCTATTCTAAGCTGACATAACTTTATTATATGTAATGAATATGTGTATTTTCTAATAAATTATTTGAATACCAATACTTGGCATTATACAACAAGGTTTTCATGTTCAACTTAGAAAAAACATGATAATCCTATTGAAATTTATATATATTATTAGGCATAAATAGATAATACAAATCCAACAATAGGTACATTGATATAAATTTATTTCCCTTTGTGTTTTCGCTTTTGATATAATAGGTTAGGATAGATTTTGTTTGGTTAGATAATGTAAAGTTAGTTTTCCATATACAATAATGATAGCAGTACAATATTTGTATTAAAATATGTATGTTACGGATACAAATTATATTGTTGAATACGTATCGGAGTAAATATGAGATAATGTTGTTTTTCTCCATGTTGTTTACTTACATGTAAGGTTATGTTTCAATTTGTTTGATTAGGTAAGATAAAGGTATATCAATGACTTTGCTTTGCAAGTTTCCAATCCAAGGGTTTGTTTTGCAGCATTTTTTGCTGGTTCTTAGGATGCTGCTGGGGCTTTTTGATGTGACAGTTTTCCATTGCTTTTCACATTTGTTACAGCAGGTTATTTGAACCCAATTACTGTATACAACTTTTTAGCTATTGATTCTCATGACATGTGATAGGTAGCTTATCTATCGCCATTTTATTGTCATGGGAATTCTAAAACAGACCAAAGACAGTGTGACAATCACACTGCCATCGCAGGGAATCGAACCCAGAAACTTCAATGACCAATGATACGGGAATCTGAAAATAGGATTTATTCATTCTGTCAGGCCGGAATCAAGGATTAAACAATTTATGTAAAAATATATAAAGACCGATTTTTTTTTGGGTTTAAAAAATCTGACAGGAAAAACTGACAATGTATAAAGAAAATCAAGGCAAAAGATAGTTACTTTAATTATAACAGCAGTTCTCAAAGTATGCTCCATACACTATACATTAAGATTATAATGAGATAATGGGCATAATTTATTATGTACCTAATTTTGTACAATTTTAATTAAATTAGTATACTTAAACAATGAACAAAAAAACTTGTTTAGATTATTTTAGGTCTCCGTAAATTATTTAATGTTTCAAAATGGGTCAGTCGCCATAGATTTTTAAGAACTTCTGCATAATAAGTATGTATTTGTTATTTGTGAGATTATGAAATGGCATATTACAAATAACTTTACCTACATATTGTCACTGTTTCTTTTGAGGCATCAGTTATAAATTACATTAAAATAAATCAGATTGGCATGCAAAAAATATCTCAATTTAAATGAAGAGTTAAACTGGATTTGTTAAATATGTACTCGTATACATGGGATTATTAATTCCTGCTTCAAAAGGTTAACAGTGATATATATTTTCTCCTTTCATTTATTTATTTGTTGAAATAATACAGTCTTTATTTCAATTATTGAATGGAATGAGATGTTTTTTGTTGCATTAATTATAAAAAATCATTAGTCATGTTTTGACGTGGTTTTGATAGCTTTAGCACAGATGGAGAAGCAATCAAATTTATTATTGAGAAGCATAATTTAAATCTTTTTTACAGGCACTCACAATATGTTTAAACTGAATTCTAATTATCTTTCGTGTCGGAGAGTTTTAATCAAATCAAATCAGTTTATTTACTCAAAAGACATTACAAATTGAGTACAGGTAAAATATTATATACATTCAATATAATACCAGGAACGCATTAGAGATGGTTGGACTTTAGGAAGACAAGAAACTTTCTAAAGTCAAGAGTATTTGTCCCCTGAACGTACCTTCACTAATATGAAAGACGTCGATCTGCGAGGAGACCGCGTTTAGCAGACTAATTGCTTTTCCCACCGGTGTCACCAGGGGCAGATTGGTTCTGGCGGCTGGTAGGTAAAACAATCTGTGCTGTCGCTGTCGGAGATCAGGGACAAAAAGCTCAACACCCTTCTGCACGGCCGAGTTTTCGAAATATCCCCTGATTAATCTAAAGAAATGGGTTATGAGATGCCCATCTCTTCGAAGCTGTAGAGAATTGTATTATGCAGATTGATCTGCAATTAAATTAATTAGTAAATGATATGAAATTAATAAAAATAATATTTAAAATATAAGTATCTGCTAAAAATATATTTTTACCTCTTCAGATGGTGTTTATCTTCTTCTGTCACACTCCTCAAGACTGTTTACGGAGCCAATGTCTAGGATCCAAATTTTATATATTCTAGAGTAAAAATTAATTGCTAATTATTTTTTTAGGTTATAAAGTATCTGACACGATGCGGAAAGGGATCCTGGATGTGGGTGTGTACGAGGGTTCCGAGGAAGAGCTGATGTTGGGCTGCCTTTCTTCGCTCATCTCCTCGGCCGCCTGGATGCTCATCGCTACCTTCCTAAAACTTCCCATCTCCGGTACCCATAGCATCGTGGGGGCCACTGTCGGCTTTAGTCTGGTAGCCAAGGGTAGCGCAGGGTTACACTGGCAGATGTTGGGTACCATTGGTGAGTTCAGATTTAAAAAAAATTCTAAAGACTTATTTATTTTTCCGATATTCGCCTTTCCTTCTTGTTAATTTATTTAAAATTTAAAAAATAAATATGCTTAAACTTAATTAACTAACTGCTTGCGTAAGAAATTTTGAATCAAAACCTCTTCTGGCTTACAGAGGTTCAGCTCTTGTGGCTATTCCTCTTACGTCTGATGGGAACATTGTTGGAAGGTGATTTGGTGGGTTGTTGGTTTATGCGGGGGCACGATTTTTTAGATTTGGGGGTTTCGATTCAAAATTTCTTACACAAGCCGGGCTTCTGGGCTTCTATGGGAGTACCACCACTGTCTAGGGCACCTAAAACAAGGAAAGATTTATATATTTTATTATCATTTTGTTGAATTACTCTTTACATCATTACAGCGCAACCCAAATCGGTGTAGTACATAACCATTTTTTTGTCATGTGAATTCTATACCAGACCAAAGATTGTGGGTCAATCACACTGCCATCGCCAAGAATCGAACTTGGGACCTTCGGTATAGCAGTCAAAGCACTTACCACTCAGCTACGTAGGTCAATGTGTTGCGAGTGGAATCGTCACCGTCTCTTGATGGTCTCTTCTTTCGTCTCCTTTTCCTCTCTGTGGAGTCATCGCTGCGCTGTGCTTCAAAGTATTGCATGTCTTTATCTAATGTTATTCTCCATTTAGGTTCATCTTCTGCAATTTTTATCCCAGCATTCACTATCAATGTAAGTCCTTTGGTAGTTAGCTTTTAGGGAGTCTTTGAAGAATTTTCTCTGATCTGCGTGTGAACTTTATTCTTGGGTCAGCTGATAGTACAGAATTTTCCTTTGGAGCCTAGTCTCAGGCATTTTTATGGCATATTTTCTAATAAAGCTTTTGCGTCTTTTGCTTTCAGTTGCGTCGTGGTTCATCTCTCCGCTGATGAGCGGGCTGGTGTCTGTTATCATCTATTTCGTCATCCGGCGCTGCGTGCTGCACACGGAGAACCCTCTGCACAACGGCTACAAGGCACTGCCGCTCTTCTACGGCTTCACTATTCTCATCAACGTGTTCAGCATTGTTCATAACGGACCCAAGCGTAAGTAATTTTAATGTCTAACTTTACACCATCCGTAATCTTAGTCGGTTTATAAAATTTGCAGACTACCAAATCAAGAATCAAACCTCATTTATTCCATCACGATATTAACTCTTATTTCCAACCCCAATGAGGCTAAGTATTTGTAGATCTAAGAATAATGAAGTATTTTGATAAAAATGAAAACACATGTTTTCCAGAAGTTTCATTATATTTTATGGGAGTAACATGTTTCAGTGTGTCTATTCCATAAAGGCACCTGCTCAGGACCTTGTCCGAAAGGCGTGCAAGATGGATCGGCCATGTAATACGACAAGAAGGCCTCTTGCATGTCATAATGGAGGGTATGATCGAGGGGACAAACTCTAGCGGACGCCCACGCCGAGAGTACCTGGAGGACCTGTTGGTGGACGTGCGCTGCTCATTATATGCAGATTTCAAAAGAGCCGCACAAGACAGGGATGAATGAAAGAGAAGAATAGAGGAAATTTCTGCAAACCAATCCCAGGATTGAAACCAGAGAGAGAGAGATTCCATAAAATATGATAATGTTTCTATGCGGGCCACCCAAAAGATGGAGAGATAGCTGGTCTCACGCATTGCAGGAGGAGGCAAATCTCGAGACAATGGATCACCTAATCTAAATGAAGAAGAAATCTGTATTTAATAAGTTTCTTGAGTGTTATTTTGTATAAGCCTTTTTGTAATGTAAAAATAACACGCTGACTGATATATAAATGTTTTCAGTGCTGTATATGGACTTGATCCCGTGGTGGGGCGCCCTGCTAGCAGGTCTGGGCTGCGGGCTGCTTGCTATACTGCTGGCCTGGCTTCTGCTCGTGCCCCGTGGCTCCCGTGCCAAGGCTCGTCCCAGCTTCACCATGGGCTCCAATGGTACCAATCTTTTATTTATTAAAAAAAACTTAAATCAATACCCTTACAAGCAGATATATAAATAAATACTTTTCTAATAAGCAGTGTGCAAATAATTATTCTTTCCCATTACGCAATGGGTAGGCAGAGAGGATGGATCGCCACATTGTTCTATCCTGGCATAATTCTCGCGCCTCTTCTACATTCACAAAAAGGGACATGCACGCTCGTCGATTGTTCCAACATCGAACATGGCCGCCTTTCACTAATTTATTAATTTGGTCATACCATGTATTCCTTGGCCTTCCTCGACTTCTTTTCCCATTCACACTACTTGTATATATCTTTTTAACCATTTTTCCCTCATCCATTCGTTCCATTCATCCGCCTTACATTCCTTTCTTACTTCATCATTAGATATTCGATTATACATTGTTTTTCTGCACATTCTTCTTAGTGACCTCATTTCTACGGCATTTATTCTACTTTCATCCTTCTTCTGCCAATTCCAAGCTTCACTCTGTCGGTGGGGAACTAGAACTCCATTGTGCACTGCCATCTTTGCTTCATATTCATTATTTTATTAATTTATTTGTTCATTTTCATTATTTAATATGGGGTTTTACATCATTGTTCAAGAAACAATAAAATCTACAATGGCTTGATGAAGCATATTAGCCTTGATGAAGGTACGGTTAGAAAATGAATTGACGGTTGAATTATGTAAGCTGTTGTCGAGACAATGTTTAAAAAACCAGAATGCATTTATGGTGCCGTGTATGATTCCAAAATGTATATATTTTACTTATTACCAAATGGCTATTCAAGCTGAACAAATAATTTTGTTTAATGAAGGTATTACTTGAGTTGTCAAGTCATTTTGGTATTGCCATATCGTAAAGTTAAAACAAATAGAAACAGTTTATTTATGATAAAATTTGTGGTATCAATCATTTAAGTTAATAAGGCTTTTAATAATTTTATATGCATTATATTTTTTAACCAGAATATTACATCGTTAAGTAATAATTTAATTACGTATATAATTTACTGCAGTTGTGACAATGATTTGATGAAGAGCCCAGGATTTTTTTCTTTTCTTGACATTTTGTTTTCCTTAAATTTTACATTGGATAAACAATTGTAACACTTCATATTTCTCATTTCTTACAATGTGTCAGAAGTGTTCAAATTTATTCAAAGTGTTTTATGGTCATAATAATATTAGACCAGTGGTCGGCAAACTCATTAGTGAAAAGGGCTAATGATTAGTTGTATCAGTGGCGGTACTCCCATAGAAGCCCAGAAGCTTGGCTTGCGTGAGAAATTTAGAATCAAAACCCACAAATCTAAGTAATCATGCCCCCTCATAAACCAACAACCCACCAAATCACCTTTCAACAATGTTCCCATCAGACGTAAAAGGAATAGAAGCCACAAGAGCTGAACCTCTGTAAGTCAGAAGAGGTTTTGCTTCAAAATTTCTTACGCAAGCCGGGTTTCTGGGCTTCTATGGGAGTACCGTCACTGAGTAGTATTACAATTTAGATTACTTTTGAGAGTTAAAAATCAAATTATTAAAAAGAAATGTCACATTAACTTTGAAAATTATTTTTGACGTAATACTAATGAATGAATGAACCAATCTGCCTCTGGTGACACCGGTGGGAAGAGCAATTAGTCTGCTGAACGCGGTCTCCTCGGAGATCGACGTCTTTTATATTAGTGAAGGTACGTTCAGGGGACAAATACTCTTGACTTAAGAAAGTATCTTGTCTTCCTAATGTCGAACCATCTCTAATGCGTTCCTGGTACTTTATTGTATTTTTATAATATTTTACCTGTACTTAATAGAAGCCACAAAACATTTTTCTGTTTGTAATGTCTTTTGAGTTAAACTGATTTGATTTGAATATCATTTTAGAAAAAACACCAAATAACAGATATATGGAAAATCTATCAACAATATTTAAACTAAATAATTTATTTCCAGACATAAGTCCTGTCAACTCACCACTTCACGATTCCAACTACAACACAGATGACAGCGGAAAGAGGCCGACATCTTATACTACCAACGAATGGCAAACCCATCCTCCTCTAGCCACAGTATCCGAGGGGATGGAGAACGAGATGCATAATCTAAATGGAGAGTCATCCGAGGAGAACACCGTCATCGAGAACACCAAAGTTAGCTACATCAATGATAACAAATCTCCCTCCATTGGAATATCTGCCATGAACAACAAAAACAGAGCCACACTCGCCACCGTCGAAGACAGCAACAGTATTCTTTCCTCGAGCCTGAGTCCTCAAGGTGCCCCCATCAGAAAAGATATTCTCGATTCAAATATTAACTCCCTTAATAATGTTGACTTAACCGTAACGAGCCTCAAGTACATCGATGACACGTTAAGTTTTTCGAAGAGCGTAGACTCGAATCAGACAACAGAATTGGCCAATAGCTATGATTCAAACCGCAGTAGTTACTTGAAAAATTTCTCCGATGGTATTCACGATAATAATTGGAAAACAGAAGCTCCGAACAATTTAAAAAAGCTGTTCCAACCTAATAATAACGAAGTTGGCAAAAACGAATCAGAAACCAGTACCCCTGAAATAAAACCTGTCAATGCGGAGGAACCGAGGCAGCAGCAATCAAAATCTTTCAAAACGCCATTTGCATTTGAACACAGGAGAATGTCAACAGGAAGCAAGGCGATTACCAAGTCTATAGTGAAGTTGCAGAGCGTAGACAGTGGGGCCAACTTGGTGGACATGAACCATCCGTCGTCGATGACTCCCAACTCGAGTGCCGCTCCCCTGATACTGGCATCAGACAAGCTGAGGCAGCGCCAGGCCGGGGGAAGGGACCCGAGGCAGAGAATCGGAGTGCACGGAGCCGAAGAGGAAATGAAGAGTGGTGTCGGTCATCTTTTTTCTTTTCTCCAAGTATTAACCGCGACCTTTGGCAGTTTTGCACACGGCGGGAACGATGTCAGGTAAGCTTTTGACCTTTTATCAAAATTATTAACTGTTATTGGACATACATCAAATGACGGTATTCGTGATAGAGACACAATAGCTATGACTGCATACTGAAGGTCTCGGATTCGATTTCCGGCGATGGCAGTGTGAAAAAAATTAAGCTGTCATTGGTCTGATAGAATTCACGTGATAAAAATGGCAATAAACTAGCTGCCTATCACATAAAAATGCATACAGTAATTGGGTTCAAATATCACATTAAAAGACCCGAGTGGCATCCCAAGAACCAGCAAAACACTTTGCTGCAAACCAATTCCTAGGATTTAAACTTAAATTGAATTAACAAATGACGAATAGGGAAGAAATGTAAGGCATATGATCGCATTTTAACCTCTCCCTGAGTATGGACGCACGGGCGCGTCCAGTAGAAAAAAGTCTCAAAGGAGTAGTGACACACCGGCGCGGGCCTATAGTACAAGCGCAGTCTGATTTAAATAAAATATATGTTTACTGTTGACATCTATGGATTTTGTCACATACTTTTACAAATATTTAACGTGGTTCTCTACATTACCGAACTGAAAATTCGAACAACAAAATATCTGTGATGTCATTTGGCATTTCTCATAGAGTGACAACCATTTGTCACGAGAACTCACTCCCCAGATACAGTTAAGTAAAAAAAAACTTACTTTTACTAGTTTTTATGCCACTTTTCTTTTGTCAAAACTTCTTCAGTGTTTCAAAAGATACTGCAACAAGCAATGTATATAGTTAATTGTGTGTGTGTTTTGGACAGCAATGCAATCGGACCCGTGGTGGGTTTGTGGCTTCTGTACGCGGAAGGCAACTCGCAGCAGATGTCGGAGACTCCGCTGCTCATCCTGCTGTACGGGGGCGTAGGCATCTCTGTGGGGCTTTGGCTGTGGGGGCGCCGCGTGATACAGACTGTCGGAGAGGACCTCACCGAGATTACACCTTCCACGTGAGTCCTATCTAATGCAGTGTACGAGCCAGAGTTATCTTCTTCCCCTGCTTTGTTTAACCCTAAGTGTGCAATATTTTTATTCATTGTTTCTTGAACAATGATATAAAACTCCATATTAAATAAATAATACAAATGAAAACATCTGTTTTCTAGATAAGTTTTATTATATTTTATGTGAATGACATGTTTTGCTTGACTAAGGCATTATTATTAATTTGAAGACCTTCGGGGTAAGCGCTTTGACTACCACATAAAAGGTTCTGGGTTTGATTCCTGGTGTTGGCAGTGTGATTGTCACACTGTCTTTGGTCTGGTGAAGAATGCCCATGACAATAAAATGGCGATAAATTAACTACCTATTATACGAGTATGTCATGAGAATCAATATGATAGCTATACGAGTATATACCATTTACATTGATTTGGCTCGTGCTGTAATGAGCGATTCAACTAAATAATAATAATAATGCCTTAGACAGGGAAAACATGTCCTTCAAATAAAATATAACAAAAACATACAAAATATAATAAAATATTTCATTTTCAAATATTTATATTTAAAAAATAAAAACAGAACACGGTTCTTCTATGAATAAGTGTGCATTTGTAATAGTAATAAGTATAATATAGTTATATAAATGACAGCAAATGATAAACTGTTGCTTAAATCTTTTTGTTCTTCTTCTTCCTTGCTGTGGACGTATGTGGTCTGTTCTCCAAAGGGTTGCTCCTCTTGTTAGGTGGATTCCCAGCTGTCCTTCCATCTTTAATCCATGAGGATGAGTCCCGTGAGACTAATAATGTAGTGCAATATATAAGAATCTGGTGATGTCCATTCTTTGGGAGTCACTGTACCAGTCCCTCCTTTGTCTACTCCATCTTATAAAATCCTCAGCCTCACAAATCTTTCATTTTCTGGTGTTCCTAACGCGATCTTTTAGTGTCTTGCCTGCTATTATCCTCGCTGTCTTCATATCAGATGTCCTCAGAACTTGTTTGGTCCCGACTGCGTCCGCCCTTGCTTCAACGCCATATTGGTCTTACGCATGCTTTATAGATTCTCATCTTACTCTTTAATGGCCATGTAATATATATAAATATTTTATGTTATTAAATGATATTTTTATTTTTATTTTAGTGGTTTTACAATAGAAATTGGAGCGGCGTTGACGGTACTAATAGCATCCAAGATTGGTCTTCCCATTTCCACGACGCACTGCAAAGTTGGTTCTGTAGTATTTGTCGGTTACGCTAAAGGAAAGTCTGATGGTGTCGACTGGAAGATATTCAGGTATGTATTTTAACAGTTTTTTAAAAATTGTTAAGACAGTGATGTAATTGTAACCGACCCTTGTATGTTCAGAAATGAAGAATAAAACTGGCAAATTAAGGATTAAATAGAATAAATGTGATAGAAATGAGAGTTTATTTATTGTTTCTTGAACGATGATGTAAAAATCCATATTAAATCTGTTTTCTAGAAGTTTCATTATGTTTTTTGCAAGTAATACTTTCCTCTGGGGTTTATACCTTAATTTGTTTTGAACTTTGTATGCGGAAGACAGCTAGTTTCTTCCACCTAAGATGATTAAAATCCGCCAAAAGACCCCATGTTTTGAAAGTGTATCCCCCATGACACTTTCAAAACTCTTGTAAATTCATTCGTTGTGTCACGACTTGATTATTGTAATGGAATTTATGCAAGCATTCCAAAACAACAAATAAATAAACTTCAATCTGCGTTCAATGCAGCAGCAAGACTCATTAAAGGCATTCCAAAAAAGTCCCATATAACACAACATCTCAAAGAACTTCACTGGCTTAAAAGTCCAGAAAGAATCCAGTATAAACTCTGCTGGACAGTCTTCAAAGCGCCACATGGAATGGCACCAAGTTATATATCTGAACTCTGTATAACGGACAGCCTAAATACAAGGAAATCCACACTTCTCTCGGCGAACTCCACAGTAATAGGAAGATTAGTTGAGCCGAAGCAACCGGGCAACGGCCCCAGGACAAATTTTGGGGATCGAGCGTTCGCGGTAGCCGGTCCATCAGCTTGGAACAATCTCCCTTCACACCTCAGATGCATAAATGATCCGACAGATTTCAGATCTAAATTGAAAACCCATCTTTTTCATATTTCATACCCAATTTAAACATTTATACTTTGTTCTACTATACTTTTAACCGATCGCTTTTTAAGCGGTCACATTTAGATTTTTAGATTTAAAACACGACTTAATGCGCCCTTGAGGTGATTACATCACAAAAACGGCGCTTTAAAAGTTAGCATATTATTATTATTATTATTGTGCTACTTGCAGACAACGAACATGAACTACAAGCCATGGTGTGTAGTATGTATGAGGTATGCAAGCCATACGATTTGATGATGAATGTGAATAAGTTCAAGGTAATGATTTTCGAAAAATAAGAAAACGTGACAGTCAGTAACATTAGTGTGAATGGTGAAAAACTGAAACAAGTGGATGAGTTTGTTTATTTAGGAAGTATGTTTACAAAGGCTGGGAGAGTGGAGAAGGATATTGAAAGAAGGGTTGGGGCAGGCAACACAGTATATGGTGCACTTAAAGTTATTGGAAATAAGAATTTATCAATGAAATGAAAACAGCCGTTCACAGTGGAGTTCTGGTCCCAACCTTTATGTATTTCCATACATAAAGGTTGATAGTTGCCAGTCCATTTCCATACATAAAGGTTGATAGTTGCCAGTCCATTTCCATACATAAAGGTTGATAGTTGCCAGTCCATTTCAATACATAAAGGTTGATAGTTGCCAGTCCATTTCCATACATAAAGGTTGATAGTTGCCAGTCCATTTCCATACATAAAGGTTGATGAGAGCAGAATAAATGCGGTAGAGATGTATGTAGTAAGTAGACGTATAATCTGTGAAGAAACGGCGTGATGGTTTGTTTGTTTGCTTGGTTTTGGCCCGTTTCTGTGAGTGGTTGTCTCGTCCGATGGTTTTTCAAACTATTTGAGCGTTTGCCGATAGTTTTTTGTGCAATATTATCACATTTGACTTTAACTGTTGTTAGTTAAAGCAATTAATTACTAGAGAACGTATTTACTTAAAATATTAAACTTGTGAAAGCAATATATAAATTATTTAATATTTTTAATTTTTCAGAAATATAATTTTCGCTTGGGTGGTGACCGTGCCCATAGCGGGTCTGCTGGCAGGCTTGGTAATGTACTTCCTAAAAGTAACAGTCATGTAGAAAAAACCATTTTACGTCAAACTCCAGAATACATTAGAACTTATAAGATACAATTCAATGTAAGTTAATTAAGCTGGCCACACATGGACGGAGATTTATTTACGCATTCGCTGTTGTGTAGGACAAGACATTCAGAGATAGCAGCAAGCATACCACGAGCCAATTTAGAAAAAGAATAACTGTGCAAGCATTTAAAAATAGAATTCTGTCAAAACAAAAGTTAAGCTATATATCAAAATAAACCAAAACGTTTCTCATCGATATTATAAAGTATTGGATATATGTGATCGGAGCTTTTTCAATTTAGATGCAAATATGTATATTTTGTAATTATTTTTTTTGTATATATTGATTAAATTTAATGCAAGGTTTTTAAAAATGTTTTCATATGTTTTAAATGTGTGATATTTTTTCACTAAGCTTATTTTAAATGATATTTTAGAAAAAATAGACATCTACTCTAGGTCTAAAAGTGACATATAAATGGCAATTGTTTTAAATCAAATCAACAGTTCTTTTTTTAAAAACAAAATCATAATGCTGCATCCGGCCAGTTTGATTTTAAAAATATTAAGTGTCAGCAAGCTTTGTTTTAGTATAAAGTTTAATATTTGATTTGGATTTGAAAGCTGGTAAATGAAACAAATTTGTATTATGTGTATATATGAGAAATATATATGAATTTATGTATTTTTTGTTTTGTTTCAATCCTAGGGATTGTTATGCAGCAAAGTTTATTAATAATTTTGTACTTGGCATGCCATTTGGACTATTTTTAATGTGGTAGTTTCCCGTTGCTTTCCACATTTGTATACTTCAGCTTATTTTAACCCAATTACTCTACAAATTTATAGCTATTGATTCTCATGACATGTCGCACGCTTAATAGAACACTGGCTTAACTCAAAAAAGCAAGTTTTGCTCAATCTGACATGAGTCAGTGTTTTAACAAAAACAGTCGAAAAACACGTTCGAATGGATAGCGTTAACACTGTGAAAAATAGATGGATAGCGTTAACACAAGCCTCTGTCTAATGTTAACTCAATTATGACCTAAACCATAATCGGTCAGTTTACTATTAAGTGTGCGATGTGACAGGTAAGCTATCACTATTTTATTGTCACATGAATTCTACACCAGACCAAAGACAGTGTGACAATCACACTGCCATCGCCGGGGATCGAACCTTCGGAGTGGCAGTTATAGTTCTTGCCACTCTGCCATGAAGGTCTTATGTCTACGTGAAATATATTTTAGATTATATTACATTTATGTTTATGTGATTATTATATTTTGAATAAAATATGATTTTAAATGTTATGCGTTGTCATCGTTTAAATTGTTAATCTTATTATTATTATTATTATTTCTGTTGCACGAGTTATTTATGATGAATGTAAAACAATTGAAATTCCAACTATTATATCTTTTTTTAAAGTTTTTTGATGACCCATACGTATATATAGATAGTAGGAAAATTAAGTCAATTAATGAAAATACTTATAAATTTGATTTTGGGTCATGTCGGGATGATATACAATATATAAATAATATGCGTAAAAAACTAACTAAAAAAAATCTAATTTGAGTGGCCCAATATTTTACATCTTTCCTTTTACACAAATAAATGAAAAAAATATATATAATAAGTTTGCAATAATTAATATATATCTAACGATATTATTTAAAAAAAATCTTAAATTTCAAAGATTTGCAAAATGAAATATTTTCCGCTATTTAAATTTATTGTAACAGAATGATTGCAAGTAGACGAGTGAGTGTAATTTATTGAATTGAATGGCGCCATCATCTTTACCATTGCATATCCATATCATGGAACCTATATACTCGTACATGGCATGATGGATAATGTTTTCATATAATCAATGATGTTATGTTTGATGTAATGTTAAAAATTGGCCTAAATATTTCTTATTTTTAATAAACTGTAAATTTCGCATTGTACAATTGATTGGTTAGTAAAATATACAGTGGAACCTCTTATAACAAACAACTCTCTTAACGAGTAATTCGCATAACGAGCAAAACAGATGGTGAAAAAAAGTGAACAAATGTGACATATAAATGGCAATTTTTTTAAATCAAATCAACAGTTCTTTTTTCAAAAACAAAATCATAATGATACATCCGGCCAGTTTGATTTTAAATAATAAATTTTATTTAATAAATCGTACATTGGAGAAGCATCACCATAACAAGTAGGTGGCTATGCATTCAACGATAATGCTGTGTTACATTTTCACCAAATTTTGAAGCGTTGGCAATAACAAATGACTCGAGACTTACTTAAACAGCCGTTGTCGTCCACTGGTGGACATAGGCCTCCTTGTGCCTTTCGCATCCAATCGCCAGCAATTCTTCCGATGTCATTGGACCAACGTGTGGGGGGTCTCCCTCTGTTTCTTTTATCTTATTTTATCTTTGCGGGGTCTCCACTCCACCACCATTCTGGTCCATCTATCGTCTGGCAACATGTGTGACTCTAGACAGCTTTCTAGTAAAAAAGTATTTGATATAAATTCATAAATAATAAACTTGTTTTATTTATATATATTTTATTGTTTTTGCAAATCAAATTGCATTCCAGGTTGTTGTTACGCCCATTAACAATTTATAAGTATGTAATTTTATTTGAATAAATGTTAAAAATAAAAAAGAAATAAGTTTTTTTTTTTCGGTATAGAACCCATTATTGTATATTTTACATTGATTTATATATGGGAAACATTGTTTAGCTTAATAAGTGTTTCACACAACTAGAAAGATTCTTGAATGAATTATTCTCGTTTGAGTGGTTCCACTGTATTTAAAATTTATTGCCACAATCAAATTTTGTGGTACTCTTTGATTAAATAAGATTCTATGCACTGTCAAAAAGTAAAATGCAGCATCTGTCGACAACTTCATTATTGTTCAGACAGAAGTATTGGTATAATGATTTTTAGCTATTTTCTGTAATCTGTTTTTTGTATGATGTATGTTTTCGATTGAAATCTTTTTCAAATTAATAAAAAATAAGTATGTGTATCAATGTCATATACAAAACAAAATAGCGCCCATTGAAGAGGCAGACAGTTCTATTTATAAACAGTAAGATTGACTCTTGAATTTTTATTTTGAAATCAAACATTTAAATGGTTTTTATTTGCAACACAAAACATGGTTATATTTTCATTTTGCCTGTAAAGGTTTGTTGTTAAGAAATGTCGTCAACTGAGGATTGATTGCAGAAGTGTGATAAAATGTTTGGTTTTATCTTGTGTTGTTAGAAAACTTGACGAAGTGATATTTACAATGCATAATGATTTTATTGTTGTGTTATGTTAAAAGTTAAAATTGTTACTGCAAAAAGTTTGGTTCAAATGGAAATTTTTAGTCAGCTTTTATATAATAATGAAGATTTATATGTTATTTTTAGATTGTGTAGATTCTAAATAGACTGGTGGAATACATAAATAGTAATGTGTAAAACTGTAAATTTGAAATAAAGATAGAATTTTTATACTTTAATGATATAATTTGGATTTTGTTCCATTTTAGTATGGCGTTGACACCATTGTGTTCGGTGCTTTGTTATATTTGAATCTCCGAATAATCGAAGATCCCACTCTCTGTATCTATTATACGTTGGATATTATTATTTTTTCGGAGGACAAGTTAAAAAATTATTATGAACTATGTATGTATGTCAAATATAAATATTTTTTGAGAAAACTTTAATGTTATGTATGTAACTTACGTAAGGAATAAGATTAAGGAACGCGGAATGAAAATGAGTGTAGAAATTAATATATATTTGATTGGATTTAAATTCTTTTTTTAGTAATGAAATGTTTTTTTGGTCACACTTTTTAAAAATACATCTAAATATGATACCTCTAAGGCCATGTCTATAACAAGTTGCCATTTGTCAGATATTTAACACATATTTTATTTGTCTTTATTTTAAAAATCACTGACTTTTGTTAAAAAAAAACATAATTTTCAGTTCTTTAAAATCACGGAAAACACTTATAAATATGGAAAATCATACAAGATAATTTAACTATCTTTTAATTCAAATATCTATGGTTTTATAAATTTGTGTATTAATAGATTTATTTTATTCATAGTGTGACCAAAATATTTTCACTCATTTTCAAATTATCTGGGATACTCTAAGCCCTGCTCAATTTTAAAGATGAGAATACTTAATTTTATTTTTAAGATTTTTTTGAATGGATAAAATGACAGTCAGTAAATAATCTATGGTTCTTACGGCACGCCTCGAGTTCGTTTCTATGGAAAGATAAACTTTCAAAATTAGTACTAATATTGTACTTGCTTAAATATTCAATTCTAATTAAACACCGACTGATTTTATCTCCTGATTAAATAAATTAAATATGTTTGATACGCGGAAAGTATTAAAATGATATTCTCACGGAAAAACATTATTTTAAATAAATTGCCTACAGTTTTAAAGTGTTAAGCACTCTTAGAGATGGTCAGTAAATTAATCATGATAATTTGATGTGATCAATTTAACATTCATATAGGTGATTGAAATGATTGCCGATCGAAGGCAAATTATAAACATTTTGATTGAATTTCATTGATGTAAATCGTTGGTTCAGTTACTCGTCAGATGGTGAATATAGTGGATGTATGTATCCTTCTTCTTCTTCAAGTGCCCTGTCGGGTCCCCCCAACGTTGGCGATCACCTCGGCCAACCTGTCCCTGTCCTGCGCCGCTCGGAACAGCTCCTCCACACTTCGGATGCCGGTCCACTCCCTCACGTTTCGCAGCCATGAAATTTGTTTCCTTCCTTCAATATCTGTTGGAGATGGTGGTACTTTTCCCCACGCAGTATATGATGTGAGATCTTTCGAACCTTGAGAGTTGATAACAATTCCCTGTCAACTCTAGCTCGCCTCAGGACTTCGGTATTGGTAACCATGTCTTTCCAGAGAACTCTGAGCATTCGGCGATGGAGCCACATTTCAAATGCTTCCAGCCTGTTCATTGAGTTAACTTTCAAGGTCCACATTTCACATCCGTACAATAAAACAGACCACACATAGCATTTGATTATTCTCTGGCGGAGTTTCAAGTTTACGTTATCATTGCAGAAGAGTGATTTCATTTTATTAAATGTAGCTCTTGCTGCCCTCAATTCTGCATTTTATCTCTACATCTGGGTCAAGAGATCCAAGTACTAAGTATGTATCCAAGTAGGTACTAAAATATTCTGTTGCATTGCATAACAAGATTTTGTTTCACTTATTACATTGCGATTCTCCAGGAAAACAATAACAAACCATCATGCTTTTTTTCTTGGAGTGGTAGGTAGAGAGAATGACTGTCAGATTACTCTATCTTCTTTCATATTCATACAGCGAGTCGTACATAAATGAAATAGAAAAGATTACAGATTCACACTGTTACTACAATCCACAAAGCAACATGGGTTTAATTTTGGACATATCAATTGAAAGCATCTATCACTTAAAAACTACATTGACAATTTTATTGGCTGTCTCTGCGTGCACTTTACAAATAGATCCTGTCCGAATAATGGTACTAATATTTTTCAATAAAATCAGTTTTATATACAATATGTATCAATAAACTATCATATTCATATAAAATTATTTTGCATTTATGAATGAAAATAAATGAAGTTTTGCTTGACACTTGAGATTCTCATAAAAGCTTCTTCTTCTTCTTCCCTTTTGGTAGACTCAGGAGTCTGTTATTTCAGGCGGGTCCTCTTGAGATGCTGAACTCCAGCTTTCTCTCCACCGTTTCGGGGGTCTTCCTGGTCAGCGTTGTCCGTTTGGCATTCCATGGAGAGCTATGTGTGGTATTCTATTTGAGCTCATCCTTTCTACGTGTTGATGCCAGTATCGCCGTCTTTGACGTCCCCATCTGCCACATCTTCGACCTCGCAGATTTCTCGGATTGCTGTATTCCTAACTCGATCACGTAGGGTCCAGCTATAGCGCGGAGCGTTTTCATCTCGGTTGTCCTGAGCATGCTCTTGTCTTGACAGTGTCTGCCCTCGATTCAATGCCATATGTGAGGATTGGTCGCACACAGGTCTTGTAGATGCGTACCTTGCTGTCAGTCCTCATGTCCTTGTTTCTCCATATGACATCTTTCAGGCAGCCTGCAACTGCTGCAGCCCTATCCACCTGTGACCTTACTTCTCTGGGGAGGTCATTAGAGCTGGTTACTTCGCTTCCGAGATATCTGAATAGGTCCACCTGTACAATTTCCTCCTGGCGTACGGAGACTTCGCATCTCAGTTGATTTCTTGAGAATGTCATACACTTCGTTTTTGAAATAGCTAAAACTAAATTATGCAGAGCTCTTCAACCCAAATTACAATGATTTATTTAAAAATATCTTAATGAGTCTTGTTCATTTATACACGGTAAATTTTCTATGTATTGTGTATATTACTGTAACAACTTAACATAAGAGATTATTTTCTTAAAATATGTCATGAAAATGTACTTAAATATTGAGAACTTTTTCCATGTAATTACTTACCTAAGTAAATGATAACTATTATTATTCTTGCCATATTGAATTATTTCTAAGTTCATAAGATATACTTTATTATCATACAATAAATAAGAGAATTAGGAACGTGCACATTTTATGAACTATGTATTTAACTCTTTGGCCACTACGAACTGATTTTATTCAGATTAATAAGTCATGCAAATCATGATCTCAAATGTGTGTATATTGATTCTCTAATATTCAAGGAAGATATTGATATGACAGATACAGTAACATTTGATTAGCGGTTTAAGAGTTGAATTCTTCTGTTCTTCTTTCTCAGCCTATTCCCGTCCACTTCTGGACAAAGGTCTCCTCCATTCGCTTCCATGTCACTCTGTCCTGTGCAGACTGCATCCAGGTTATTCCGACGTGTCTGTTCAGATCATCCTTCCACCGTAGTTGCGGTCGGCCTGCACTTCTCTTTGCCGTCCACGGTCTCCAAGTCAGCATTCTTCTTGTCCACTTTTCATCTGAGCTTCTGGCTACGTGACCTGCCCATTGCCATTTTAGAATCGGTACCAGGTGGATGATGTCAGTGACCTTTGTTTTCTCTCTCACCGTATCGTTTCTGACTCTGTCTCTTAGGCTTATTCCTAACATGGCTCTTTGGGTCACTCATAGTTTCTCCGCACTTTGTTTGGACAATGTTACAGTTTCAAGACCATAAGTACCAACTGGCAGAACGCAGGCTTCATAGACTTTTCGTTACAGGTTGATCGGTATTTTACGATTTTTAAGAATGTTACTCATGTTACCGAAAGCTGCCCAGCTTAGTCCAATTTTTCCTTTAAGCTCTGCGGTTTGGTTATCTCGGCCCAATCGAAGTTGTAGAAAATCAAGAGTTGAATTAATTTATCAATATTGTGCAGAAATTCAAAATATAATACATACATTCTACATTAAATTATGACAAATGCACATTTTTATCTTGTTTATCTTCTATCAGAGGTTGGTCAACATCATGGCTATTTTTACTTTAGATACAGCAGCTCTGAACAGAGATGTTATGCTGCAACTGAACCATTCTTGAAGGGTTTCTAGCTAGAAATTTCTTATTCTCTCAACACTTTGTATTTATCATTTCTCATAATATGTGTCTGAAGTATTCCAGTTTCCCACCCTTTATAGTCATGATAATTTATTTTTCTTTATTTGCTGCAGTACTTACTTGTTTGTGACTCTTTCTGTCCATGATATTCTATGATACAACCAACATCTCAAAGGCATCTAGTTTTTGTCAAGGACCATGTTTCCATAACGTTAAATGAGATGGGTAGCACATAACTATTCTCATTCGCAATCGGATGGGGTAGGTCTCTGTTGGATAGGACCGGTTTCATTCACATTGTAGATCTTTTTTTAACGTCGACAAATTATAGAACCAAAATATTATACCTCTTGTAATTAATAAGTACTTATTAAATAAATAAAAATATGCATGTTCCTAATTGTTTATTTATTTATGTAATTATATGATTGGAAATTGATTTAAAAAAGTTTAAGCATAGTTAACCCCTTAACGCACTTTTGAATTAATTCAAAAATCAAAAATTGTATGATATCATTAATGCAAAGCTCGGATTAAGTCAGGCAATGACAAAATATTTCAGTAAAAGCTGATCATTACTATTTTATGCGTAACTTGGTCATCAAAAACAGCGTGTTAAGGGATTATTATGTTAATTGGAGGTTAATTATCTATTAATTTATAAAATTTGTTCAAATAATAATATATAAAACTAATAACAGTTTTTTCAAACAAAATGAAATTTAAAAAAAATTTAAAATGTTTTTTTTTTACATTTTGAACATAAAAATAATTAAATATGGGTAAACTAATTAACTACTGTCAGATGTATTTCAGATTATTTTTTTACCTACTGGCAACCTTCAATTTATTTACTATGGTTCTAATTATAAAATATATATTCCTTTTGAGACATGTTTTAAAGTTTCTTGAAGGAAAATGCTCCTTATCTTAAGCCATGCTTAATATGTTAACTTGAGATGACTTCATAATTATTATGAAAACTGCTAATCTTTTTTTTATATTTTGATACAATTTAATTAATGTGAAATGTATATGAACATACATCATATAGAAATATGAATAATGTAGATTGCCACATTTTTTCTAACAGCTGTATTTCAAAAAATTATAAAGCTCATAAAACAAATGCATACAGCCGAAAAAATAATTTAAATGGAATGTGTATGTTTAGAATGCACACAATTAAGAAACTAAAATTCTGTGGCATCTATTATTTATTTATAAATCTATATAATTTTTGAATGGTTACTTTGAAAGCGATCTGTCATTTTAAAATTAAAATAAACAAAATGAAATTAAGGAATAAATGAAACGCTTTTGTTATAACACCACTCTATTGTTTTTTAAATTGCCTGGTGTGATTAACTTATTTAAAAAAATGAAACACCACAAATTAGGGGTTTCATACTTAAGTATAAAATTCTTCAAAATCTTTATTTGAACACATTGTATACAGGAACATTTTAAATTCCTTTTTTATGGATAGTGGTGAGTTTTTTCATAGACCATACTTAAACTATTGGAAATGTATTTTTAATTTGTTAATAATAATATTTTAAATATTTTGTTGAATTTTGTTTCACACCATTAAAGCATGAATCAAATCGATATAAAAGGTACAGTAAAAATATTGTTTCTCTGATACCAGACCAAAAAGAGTGTGAGAATCACACTTCATTGCCGGGAATCGAATCCGGGACCTTCGGTTTGGTAGTCATAACTTTCACTACTCTACCATGCTAATTGTTACCATGAAAATCTATCCTGTAAAAATGTGTTAATAAAATAAGTAGCCTAAATCAAATAAGAACCCCATTATTCTTTTGGGATTATGAATCGTTGAAGATTCATTAACACCTGAGCGTTTAAAAAATTCCATAATTCCAGATATTTTAAAAATACAGAATCATTTCAAAGTAACCCAATAATTTTCCCGCCTTGCATAGTGAAAATGAAGATCCCTAAACCAGGCTAAGTTCTCCGAGGCGAGCTAAGCTAGTCTAAAGCGCCCGGAGCATTGTAGATCAGTATTATTTATAATTATAATTGTGTTAGTTTTATCACATAAATATAGTTTTCTAGTATAGTTATACATTATCAGCTTTTTTTATTTTCCCATAGGTGATATTTTTTTTAACAAATCTTATAAATTGATTATTTGATAATTGTTTTAAATGTGTTTCATTTTAAACCTTTCCATATTATTCCCTGATAACAATACAGTAGAACGTCGTTTATCCGGACGTCAGATTACCGGAACGTCATTTATCCGGACAAGCCGAGATGAAGCTTTCTACGCCTGACTAACTTACCACACCTACACAACGTTGGGTGTGGGTTGCATCATCCTTCTCTTCTCTACTCCTCTCGTTCTCCCTCGCACCCTACGGACAGTTAGTCTCCCGCTGTGTTTGAGTTTCAACGTGTCATCTCGTTAGTTTCAACCTGTCATTATTTATTCGAGATTATCTGGAAAATCAGTATCTGGAACACCTTCAGTCCCAATTAGTCCGGATAAACGACATTCTACTGTATATGTGTATAAAAATATTTATAATTTTTAATGTCTACACACCAAGGATACATTAATGGTATTAGATTTTATATATACAATATATAATGTGAGCGCAGAAATAATATTTGAATAAATAACTATACTTCATATTTTTACAACACCTTTTTTCATTTTTTACAGACTTGTTTGAGTTGCGACCCAACCTTTTTCAATGAATACATTTTAAATAACGAAAATAAACGAATTTTTGTAAAAAATGTTTTTAAAATGATGTATATTTAGTTAATATCCACTAATGTTTGTTGTGCCTTTGACCGGTTTCGGCAACTCGCTGCCATCTTCTGGTAACTATATCAAAGACACAAACATTAGTGGATTTTAATTAAATATACTTTTACATTTTTTTTTATGATTTAATTTCAGTTTCATTATTTACAATGAATTTTTAGCATGAAATTTCAAACAACAAAACTACATAACTACATGTATAATGCATAGAAAAAGGTTGGGTCACAATTGAAACATGTCTGTAAAAGTGTTGTAAAAATAAATATGAAGTGTAGTTCAAAAATGAATCCACACCACAAAGTGAAGGCGAAAAAGGAACTGGATTGTTTAAAAATCCAAGTTCTCCCTGGATGAAGAGTCAAGGGAGTCAATTAATAAATTTATTTCATACAACAGCAGATCCATCAACCCATGTTAGCATCTTTAGGTGTTATAATAAACCATATTTGCCTGATTTACCACCGTGTGACTTTTAGCTATTCAACAAACTCATAAGACCACTCTGAGGACACCGTTTCAACTCAATTTTGGAGATAAAAGAGGAATTGAAAAAAAACAACTCGCTTTTGTATGTTTACAAAAGCACGTGTAACTCTGTAGAAATTGAATCTAATGATATGAAACTATGCACAGATGTCAAAAACAGTACTACCAAGCCGCAAAAAAGGTTTCATAATAACCTTGAAGCTTAAAAGTCACAAAATATTTTGATCAGAAGAATTTATTGTTTCTTGAACAATGATGTAAATCTCCATATTAAATAATGAATACATATGGAAAACAACTGTTTTCTAGAAGTTTTTTTTATTGAAAATAAAACTTCTAGAAAACAGATGTTCATATTAATTATATAATAAACTATTTTAACATCCGAATATACCAAGGATTGTTGAATGAAACATTTTTATAAAATAATCATTTGAATAACTCTTTGAAAACATTGTTTGTGAAAACAACCCTTTTTTGCACCTTTCACAAACATGTTTCGGGACACAGACTTCTTTCCCTTCTTCAGTGTATGAAATAATGAATTTTAACACTCAAATGAAAGAGTCTTTACTTTATATATACTAAATGATAAGTGAAAAAGTGAAGGAATTGAATTTAGCGGGAGGGTAAATTGTTGTTTAGTTGCAATTATGAGACAGGGGAAACAAATCAATTATGGGACTAGAAGTGAAGTTTACTTGGTTATTGATAATATCTTCATTCTTTTTAATGCCCTTAATTGATTATTTATTTCGAATTGTACTCAAACAATACATTTATATAATACAGTAGTCTGACAAGCCATTTAAGAAGTCTGTAAATAATTAACCAATCGGAAATAAATATAAAAAATCATCAAACAAATTGTACTTACTTTAATGGTGGTGTAATATTTCTCGGGATTCGGCTACAAACCTGTCTCAGCGTGTGAACATCCATGTATATTTAAAATAAAACAAAGTGGTATGAAATGCGTGAATGTGGCGGAAGAACAACGCGGGAATATTTAACCATGCCTTTATTAAGTAAAACAAAAACAAACACAAAGTGTAAAGTAACCAACATCCGGAGATTCAAGAGATAAATGACCTGGAATACTTATAAAGATCTATGTTTAATATACATTCAACATTACAACTGTCAATAGAAATGAACCGATAGAATCTTCGTGGCAAATGAAACGTAACATGGTTAATAAAACGTCTTAATTCTTGTTATTTCTAGGTATGTGGACTAAGTATTATATCCTTGCCAATGTCTATAGGTTCCATTTTATTTTATTATTGTTTAGTTAAGATATATTTTGTGCACAATTGATAAAGTATATAAAGGACTGTATAACACTAGGATCCATTCACTTCAAATAAACCCTCTACGGAAACAATAGCAACCGTTACTAATAAACCAATAAGTTTAGAACTATTTTATAAAAATCAAATTAATAACAACATTTCATATTTTAATAAACTTCCTATTGAGTCCATTACAAAAATAACCTTCAAATACATTGACAAAAGTAAACAATATGGAAGGCGACACATAAGTCCGCAGTACACCGTACGTGTGGAATGTTCAATTTACTAAAACACTCGGTTTTCCTATTTATAACCATTAAAATGTATTTTTGTATTGGTGTTGGATTTTTATAGCATTCAATTTATAAGCTTATCCACTTTCAAAGTTTGCTTCGTCAGCATTTTCATACACAGAATTCTATGCAAGTACAAAATTTCAAGAAGAGTGAGGAGCAGCGTGTCGGTTTCACACTGAATCCCGTTCCACAGTTTAAACCACACACATCGATCTTCAATTATATCCGTTTGCTGAACGTATAGACGTATGAGTGAGGGATTCGGTTTGAATAGTTTAGTTTTTAGCAAAACAGTTAAAAAGTGACGTTGTTGTATTAAAAAAGTTAACAAAAGTCACAAAAACATAACAGTGTGAAACTGGCTTGCTGCTCCAGAGACAAATTTACTGATGATCTAAATGGTTGCGACATCACAGAGGGGTGTACGAGGTGTTTTTGGAGACAACTAAATTCTGAAGTCTTTTGTGTTTTATATTACCCGAGTATAGCCAGAATCCATTTTGAAAGAGCGAACAGTGGTAAGGTATATTTTGGAAGATGGTGATATTTTAACAAGTGCGCTTTATCATTTCGAGGAAATAAAATGGAGACTTACAAATTTGTCTTCTATCGATAAGAATCTCACGAGGAAAAGATTTACAAATCCTAACACGATAAACACGTAGGCTCTATGTTATGTTATGTTATGTTCTTACTGATTAATAGAGATACACTAAATGTGGGCAGATCGAGTAGGATTCACGATTATCACTAAATATTCTCATTTTGTTTAAACTATCTATAAAAATCGGTTAAAAACATCAGGCGTCGCTGGTCACGTAAACATCTAAATTTCATACAGCGTGATAACATAATTCCTCTTTGACGCATTCCTCTGCGCGAAAAGCGCAAGCGTGCTTCGGAGCACGTTACGAGGGAAGCGTCAAATGCCGCGGAAACCATTTAAACCCAAATGCGAGACACGCTCGACTACCTAAAATCTTTAGTTTCATAAGTATATATTTAAAATACATATAATAATATTTTAAAAAACTATTTTAGCTATTATAATCTAATATTGCGTTAATGTAAGGCGAGGCTCATTATTTTTTCATTAAAGAAGCCTTTTTCTTATAACTAGTCTTTATTCAAAGGAAACAGATAACCGATTGGTGAGAAAATTCTATTACGTATATGTGTCTCACGCTCACCCGTCGTCCAAGATCTGACGAAACAACGCCTTTAGCACTTTCGACACCATTTCAAAGAAATCTAATGCACGGAGACAACAACTGTTAAGACCCTGAATCTTATTATAAAGACTGCCTTTCAAAATCAATTATTTGGACACCTAAGACGCTCCAAAAAGACCTCGTACACACCCGAAAGGACCACCGCAAAGTCACTATTAACATTATTCATATTTCTTGTATTGTTTGAGCTTATTGTTAGTAAAACAAATCCCTTAACCATGTAGTAAAACGACACATCAAAATTGATAAATCTAATCCACCAAAACCATTTGTAACAGTGAGCCATTTTTGGAAACTTGCGACGGATGCGATCCTGCTGGGAAATACCAACTCGATCCGAGAATATTTTAAAACTTATCAAAATGTGATATTAGAAGGGCTCGAGCGAGTATTTCTACGTCCAGCGGACCCGCACGGCCGTGCAGTTCCGGGGAGACGAACGTAAAGAGTGGTAAGTTGTCGCGTGTACCAGTAGACATCTGAATAACAATAAACGATAGGAATATTATGTAATTACGACTATTTTCATTAATTTAAAATATACATAATATATATTGTGCGGCTAACAGTCGTGGCCCGTAACATTCTTACAACGAAGTTAAGTCCTCAACTTTGATTATTTCTCGTTTTATCATATTGTTTATTCCATACACATGAACAACTTTTAATTATATCATCACTAATATGTTAAGTTTTTACTTTTGCGTACTCTGATTATGCGTGTTACTCTTGTAATAGAAAAGACGACACACAGAATATTAGAGAAAAAGATCTACGAATTCGGTACTATTTACGGATAGTAAATGCCTTTTTGAAAATTTTATTTCGGATCTGTTACAAAATGTAGTCGATTGCAAATGTGGAGATTATCTACACTGAGAACCGACCGCTCAAATGTTCCCCTAGGATTTATTACGCATTTCGCTTAAATTTTAACTACCTCGACTGTGATAACGCAGAGAGGTGGAAACTACAGTCGGCAGTTTGGTCAGTTGCAACTAACCGGGCTAGAATGGAGTTTGATAGACTGTTGCGATATACATGCGAAACAATAAGTTTAGGGACAATTTAATAACTTTTGTAAAGAAGGGGGGTAATTCTCCGAGTTAATTCCGGCTAAATTTGGCTTTTTGTCGGCAACACGGTACAGAGTCGATGAATAGTTTTGCTAGAGAAAATTTTCATATTGAAATAAAGTGGACAAGTTACACCCAGCTTAGCTAATTTCTCTGAATCTACAAGAATTAAGGATTACTTATTTCTGATTAACATTTGCGTAAGGCATACAATATGTTTTTTCTATGTATAAAATAAACACACCCATAACTGAGGTACGAGGGGAAACAAATGTACGCATTAACACGCTCTTCATTCATTCGCTACAGGTGGAAACGTGCAACTCTGTCGTCTCGCGGGGACTCCATTGCCAAAACATTAAATAAGCCGGCGGGTTTACATTCAAATACTTATATTACGAGTACTATAGTTGTGATGGTGTTCCATTGATGGAGAAACTGCGGGCAAAACATGAACCAAACAAAAGCTGTTTAAGGCATTTCAAAAATTACCTCTAGTTATCTTATCACAAAAGCTGAGGCACTGAGACATACTTGGAACGTGTTTCATTGTATTCAAAACACAACTTGCAAACTTCCCAGACAAAATAATGCTATTTCAAGAACGGGAATTTTCCAGATTACTCGGTAAAAAAACTTCATTAATATTAATCATCTGTTTACATTACATCTAATACTAAAAGATCCTATTTCAAATTTTGTACTAACATGCAGGCGTTTCTATAGGCTAATATGGATTTAATGAAAATTGTTACAAACAAAAATTTGTAAATTTCCGTTTATCGAGGATGCAGTCACAGAAAGTACCTATAATAACAAAACTAATTTATCTGATAGTTTTAATTGATATTTCTAACACTAAATGTGAGGTTATGTTACATCCTGACGTAAATTGTTCTTCTCCGCCTCTACCTCAAATACAAATCCTTCCCTTAGAGCCGAAAATGCTCCCACAAGCGTAATATTACAAGTGTTGGCTCCTTCCAAAGCCAGCAATGGTGGCGATGAACAGGAATGTTTCTTACAAAAACTATTTCCCTTGAAATTCTAGGAATACATTTCCTTAATCGTTGTGCTGTAAGTATAATGCCTATCGACGGATGATGCTGGACAGTAATCAGCTCCTCAACTCCTTACACGAGAACTCCTCTAAGGAAGATAATACCAACTAATGGATAAGATACAGTCTAAAGAAATCACAAAGTTTTGAGTTACACCGACTTATTTCAACGTTTTGGCAATGACCGCCCGTCCGAGATTAAGCGGCTACGATTTAAAAAACAAACGACAAACGAATCTTGGTCATTTCACCGCAGGGAACTTCTGGCGCGATACAATTTTAAATTTCGTCACTGTTTTAAAATTGTACGGTCAAAAATAGTTCCATCACAAGATTTCGTTTAGCACAAATGGTTGAATGAGAAAATTTATATATTTAATTTAAATCATAAATTGCTTTGATTGTATAACCTATCCGAATAAACTACAAAAATAATACAAAATAGTTATATTTTTTTGTATTATACATATATAGTTATTTCTACAGACACCTAGAGACAAAATTTATTGCAAAATTTTCAATCTTGATTCATATTATGTACATATATATATATATATAGTAAACATGTTAGAATTATTAAATTTATTTAAAAAAAAAAAATTTAAAAAAACCGACGGACCTGCACGTTTCCAACGATAACAAAATAAGTCATTCTTTATATAATATGTAAAATTAAAATAAAATGTATTATAAAAATAGTGTCAGTGTACAATATGCAAAATAGCAGAGAAAAATCCGTTTAATATAAAAAAAAAATCCGTGTGTATGTGCGTACTTATGTACACACGTAAGAAGTTATACTTCTTTGGCATAACAAAACAAAAATAGCTCCAAAAAATTTAACCCGCGTGCCAACACTACAAAAAAGGATGATAAAGTTGCATATAATATTTGAAATCACCCCACTAAAATGTGACAGTTCGCTGGTACCATTTTACAATTTTTACAATGTCATGTCTTCATTCATGTGTCATTTAATGGCATATTGAAATTTGTGAGTTGGCACGCGTAGCTAACTTCATCATGTCACACTTTCCCATTGTACCATCTAAACTTGCCAAAGAAAGTATAACTTCAATAATCCACCCGTCCGCGTGTCTCAGATTTTCTGTCCGGTTTATTTTGAAATTTAGATTGGTGTATCCCTTTTAAAATATGTTACATGTGGCGGAATGGCGATAAGAATGTGGTGTGAGTTAAGGGAGAGAAGAGACGAGACTGCGAGGGGAGGACCAGGCGGGCCGGAGCCCCGACGGAGTGTTGAGATCTCAGTTGCTACAGACGGACCCGCGTCCGGAAACAGTGGTACTTAACTTTTGTCCCCAGCGTTAAACATCATAAGACGGTATTTTAAGTAGCTACTTTACCATTTATTTAAAACAACTACAATAATTTCCTTTTAAAATACTATAAATATCATATTTCAACCACACTTATTAATTATAACAATTTTTCTTTTTTTTTCTTTACAATTATTCAATAATTACAAAGATATATATATGTATTAAAAAATCAATTCATTTGTATGACAAATATTTTTTTTTGTTATATTTATCTTTTCTCAATATTAAATACTTTATAACTTTCACTCAACAATATTTTCATATCAGTTTTTTTTTTTTTAAATATGAAAAATCATAATCAAATACGTCGGCTGTATTTTTTCCTTAATAAAATTCAACAACTACAAGCAGCAATCCATTCTAATGTGTCTGCTCCGCGGGCCGCTGGGCGCCCGCCTGCGCTGCCGGCTCTTCCAACACTCGGGTGCGACACGCTTCCGCGCGCCTCCCGCGGCAACGGCGCGGGGGCGCATCCACGCGCGTTGAAACAAATCTATCTGACACGTATGCTAGTCATCATTTGCCGTGTGTAAAGAGAGAGAGCAATCCAAACAGTAATATTGATGTTAAGAAAAAGGATTTCGAAGGGGGAATTAAAATTTGTATAAAATATCGCAAAATCGCAGCGCCAACTTGAAGAACCCGAATGCGAAGTCGGTGCAAATTACACGTTTCAGGTGTCGATATTAGGTACTCGGTAAGTTCTCGAGATACGTCGTCGTAAAATCTGTCAAGAAAATCGATGGCCAAGGTTTTATATCCGTTATATTGTTACATTGTCATATATGATTCAATCGAAATGTAAAATTTAATACATACATATTTTTGAATGAAAACAGTACTCATTATTAATTGCAATACAAATGTGTTATTACCTGAGATCAACTAGCATCACCTATATAGAATAATATCTTTAACAGCACAAAACTATGGGTTAGATATTTACACATTTATTCTTTTAAATATCTTTAGTCATGAGGGAATAAAACATACGTGCAGAGACAATTCGGACTCTTCTACGTTCATAATCAAATATCCCGGGTCGAAGTCAACACACAAAAGATGATCAAAACGTCGTACAGTAATTAGGAACATGTTTCACGTTTATCCGTCTACCGGTTGTTAGTGAATGAAATATTTTACCGGTGTGTTGATCGCTTAGGACTGATTATGCACGCAGAACAGACTCGCCTCTCCCAGCTGAGCTGCATTCGTGACGCACTGACAACATTACTTCGGACGATTCACTCGAGAAGAATAGAAAAGAAAATGGATTGTACGAGATAAACTCTAGAGACTTTAATAATTTCGGAGGAAACTGTATTTACAATTTATTTTTAAAATTCATATTTTATTTAAATACCGACATAAGTGCAAGGAATAACATTTCGTTTTCAATTCTTCCGAAGCAAACGCTACGCTGGATAGGATAACCCGATGGAACCGCGTGGCTTATGGGGTCCAGGTTGGATCCAAGGTTGGGAGGCCAAGATCCCACATAGCACCACTTCCGTAACACAAAAAAAATATTTGACAAATAAATTGACCGTTTAATTATAATGCACTCGCACCCACTGTGTTTTCTTATTAGCTGCATATAAAAAAGAGGTTTAGATTTATTACTCGAGTATTTCTCAGCGGACGTGTTTGCGTAGCTAAAGTCTGACTTGGAAATAATGTTACGAAGGGGTTACCCGGCCGGTGGCCTCGCGCCCGCCGGTCCCGCGGTGATTGCCGTTATAACAATATCAGTAACAGTACAGCAATCCGGTATACTCGATCGGGGCCAGCGTGGGCAAGGCTGCCACCCGGGGAGCCGTCGCGAGCCCGTCAGCGGTATTCAATCACACATGGGTAACAGAAGATAATAAAACATCACGGTTGAAGAACATCAGATAACGGGCATCTCTAGAGTACCGCCCTGACTTATGAACCTACAGAATTATTTCCCTAAGTGTTATAGTGCAGTGGATGGCAGTTGAGACGTACGCTACCCCTACGCGCAAGATTAGGTCAACTCCTGAATAATATTTCATAGTCCACAGCCCCAAAGAGAACAACAAACAACACCGGAATGAGTCGACAAACGAAACACAAACGATTTAGACAAATTTTGTCGAACGACATTGTTCAAAAATTATGCGAGAATATCACTTAAGTTTTAAAAAGTAGTGAACTTTTATTCCTCAGTCTTTGGACACATTTAAACTTGATATTTACAATAACACTTTATAGAAACTTAAATTCCCCGCGAGGAAGTATTAAGTAAGTATACAGAAAACTGGGAATCTTGAAATGTCGTTATAACAAATCAATTAGGATATGCCGCGTTCACTTCTAAGTATCGAGAGATATTGAATGAGAAACTTGAGAATATCGAGATTTGAAATTTATTTAAGAGAGTAAGGAATGGATTACGATAGAATATCGACTTGATAAAGTACACAATACACGACATACTGTATCACAATGATTTAATTTAGAAACATTACATAAAAATAAAGGGTTCCGATATGAATGCAGAATTTAAAATTACTTTCGTGTTCCGATATTTATTAAAACAATTGCTGTCATCTCTCGTATAGAATAACATTCCAAATTTCAAATGACAGCTTCGGGTACTTACTTTCAATTATTAGCAATACAAATACTCATATTTTGTGCGTGTTTCATTTTGTGTTAAGTGTCCGGGAACACTATTTAAAAATCATTAAAAAATATATATTAAATAGTACTTTCCTATAGAGATATTAGCGAATATATTCAAGATTACGAGTCCTGCAGCATAATTTTAATCGGAATACAAAAGACAATCGAAACAATACAAAGTTGTTTAAAATAAGAATGAAAACAAAAATACTGTCACTATCGTTTTATGTTATGCTGCCTTTCTAAGTAAGAAATGCTATGCATCACTTGTGACATAATATCTGTGAGTGTATGTGTCTGTATAAAAACTAGATATATCTGTCATTTATTAGGCGCATATCAAAACTATCCAATAAATATGACCCAAGACACGGAGTATTGCGTCAAAAGATTTTTTTAATATCGCTATTATTGCTTGCTTAGTACGTACATAACATTAAGACGGGGTAGCCATGAAGAAATCAATTTTAAACAACTCCGTTTTAAATACAATTTAAAACAATTGTAAATCTATATCTGTTATTAAATTCTTAACGAATTTTTATAATTTCTTTATCCGTATTTAAAAGAATTAACTTTTAACCTACGTCGTCAATTTATCAACCATTTCCGTTTATTTACACGTATATTGTAATATACTTAGAAAGGAAGCAGAACATTATCGCACAGTAAATACACGTATTGCAGAAAACAGTGTTGTAAAATTAATGATAGAAGATTATTAAAATATCATAAAATATATTAGTTATTTAAAACATTGGTTGATTTTCATGGAAAAATATTTGATATCTTCCCAAGAAATATATCTATGTTAGATAACTAATTTATATATTTTTAAATATAATCGTCCACCATGAATTGCAAAACACGATTTAGCACAAAATATATATTTGATCAATATCTAAACAGACACTCCTGATGTTCTTTCCGTTTATTAGGTAATATTTAAAGAAGGTTAAATGCATTTTGTCTTCAAAGATCCTAGACAGAGCGATTGCTCACAGACGGACACAAATCATGACAAAATAGGATCATCAGTCTCAAATTTGAGGCACTGAACAATGATTTTGGTTTTTGAGTTCCTCAACGATCCATTATTGAAAAAAAATTTACAACTTTGATAGAATTATAATTTTTTATAGAGATGACAAATATGAAATGATTTGCTTGTATAATTAAGCAGTCATAATTAAGAATTAAGTCAAATAAAAGAGTTTTAACTCATTATTGTATTGACAGAGTTGTAAAATCCAGAAACAATATATTGCAAAATATATTAATATTAGTTTTTTGAATGGCTATTTACATATCATTACAGCGCGAGCCAAATCAATGTAAAGGATATAGCTATCATATTGATTCTTGTGACATGTGATAGGCAGATAATCTATCGCCATTCTACACCAGATCAAAGACAGTGTGACAATCACACTGCCATTGCTGGGAATCGAATCTGAGACCATCGATTATATAAATATATGTTACATCTCATTTTTTTTTTATCTATACATTGGAAATATCTCAATGTGAAGTGAAATATAACATATCATTATGATGAAGGTTCCTGGGTTATGTCAGGAAACCGTTTCTTTTAAACATTGACAAAAAAGTATGTCTTCTAGAAGTTAGAGTATAATCATATTTATGTTAAACACTATTTTTCAAGAAACAATAAATTATCAACCATGGACATATCTGTCGATCTCAGCGAGCCTGGCAAAACCAGTCACATTTGAAATAAAGACAAAATTGGAAGTAGTTCTTAAAAAATTATATTTATTGTTTCTTGAACAATGATGTGTTTCTCTATAATAATCAATACAAATGAAAACATCTGTTTTTTAAGAAGTTTTATTATACTTTATGCAAATGACATGTTTCACCTTTCTATGGCATTATCAAATCAAATTATTATTATTTATGATAACGTATATTTTAAGTGCGCCGTTTTGTAAAATCAATTACTCCAAGGGCGCACTAGGAAAATACTGCCCGAACAGTGCAGTCTTTAGAAGTTTCAAACATTATCATATCAAGAAGACATGACTTAGAAAGGTAATACATGTCATACCCATAAACTATAATACATTTTCTTTAAAAAATCTTTCTTTTATGTAATTCATTAAGTATGAAGTTCATTGTAAATAATGAAAATAAAACTATTTTTGTAAAAAATCTTTTTAAAATGTATATTAAGTTAAAATCCATTGATTTTTGTGTCTTCAATCGATTTCGGCAGCTCGCTGCAATCTTCTGGACCAGACCAGAAGATGATGGAAGCCAGCTGTCAAAACCGGCCCAAGATACAAACATCAGTGGATTTTAACTAAATATACATTTAAAAAGGGCTTTTTACATTTTATTTTTATTTAAATAACCACGTTTTGTATTTGTAAAGAAATCTGCCGAGTGTCTGCTTAGCTATTGAAATGTGCGTGTCGATACGAATATTAGTATTGCCAATTGATTAGTTGTAAGGGAATTAGAACTAGAATTACAAATACACCCGTTTTACGAACATTTGTTTACAAGTCAGACTTTCAACCGAGCTATCGGGAGCTATAACCTCGCGCAAGAGAGTATTCTCATAACCGCCGCTAGTAATAGCACCCCCGGTAGTGAGTAGCGCGCGTCCAGGCGCCGCGGGCTCCGCGCCAGGTGGGCGCACCCCGCCATGAGGAGCAGCCAGGGCCGGGCCGGCCAGGAGCGGGAGGCGGAGGAGGCGGGCGCGCCGCAGGGGCCGAGTGCGGCTGTCCGGCAGCGCCCCCGGGCGGCACCGCGGGCACAGCCGCGACCCCGCCTCGCCGCAGTGCGTGTAGCAGCAGTCCGAGTCCCCGTAGTTGGACTTGCGCAACTGCTCTCCCGTCTCCTCGATGTTGGGATCTGCAATGACACAATAACCAAATTAACCTCTGGACCAATCAGCGGTTTCATTACATTACAAAATAATATTATTTTTAAACTAACTATTTGCTAGAACCCACTTACTAGCTAACTTAACCATCACACCGTTTCTACGGAGAGGTAGGCAAGTCCGCCAAACTGTTCTATTCTGATATATCTGTCGCACCTCTTCTACATTCTATTCTGATTCTACATTCTATTCTGACATAACTCTCACACCTCTTCTACATTCTATTCTGACATAACTCTCGCACCTCTTCTACATTCTATTCTGTTATATTCTGACATAACTCTCACCCCTCTTCTACATTCTATCCAGTTCTATTCTGACATAGCTCTCGCGCCACTTCTACATTCACACATGATAATATGCACCCTCATCGATTATTCCTACTTCAAACATGACCGCCTTTCAGTAATTGATTAATTTGGTCATGCAATGTCTTCCTTGGCCTTCCTCAACTTGTTTTAACATTCACACTACTTATATATATCTTTTTAATCATTATTCCCTCATCCATTCGCTTCATATTTCCAAACTATCTTAGTTTAATTTAGGATTCATCGGGCTTACATTCCGTTCTTCCTTCATCATTAGATATTCTATCATACATTCTTCTTGGTGACCTTATTTCTACAGCATTTATCCTACTTTAATCCATCTTCTGATAACTTCAAGCTACACTTCCATACATAAGGGTTGTCAAAAGAACACCATTGTGGAATATGATATTAGGGTACTGTTTGCAAACAGGGAGTTATTCGAGAATTATATTCGGCATAGAATGCAGATGGTTAAAACTGCCGTGATAAAGCTCTAATAAACTCAAGACTTTTGGCATTCATCCATTATACATTTGCACATCAATTGAAATAATGATATTATAACATAATAAATACTTATATGTAAAGAATAAGTATTATATTGAATATTGATTGAATATCGGTCAAATATCACCAATACAATCAAAGTGTCTTCTTCTTTTTGTTCTGTCACACCTCCGTGGTGCATAGGGCCTCAAGGAATCTTCTCCACCCGACTCTATCGCATGCCTGATGCTTAACATCATCCCAAGTGAGGCCTGCTGCCTTAACCTCGTCCTGCAGGGTTCTTCTCCAGGTGGTTCTAGGTCTGCCTCGCTTTCTCTTTCCCCCCATAGGGGACCAGTCTAGTGCACCCTGAGCGATGCAGGCTGGGTTCCGTCTCAGAGTGTGATGAGAAGATGAGATCAAAGTGTAATGAGTAAATAATATATTACTGTCTCACACACTCTCATAACATTATTTGGAGACAATTGTTAGCCCGGTTCTATCATTCAAAAAGTAAAGGAAGTGCCAAACAACTATTTATGTTGCACTCTCGCTTCAGTAGTGATAAAGACAAAGATTTCAGTGTGTTCTGTTGTTTTCAAGTAGTTGACCAGATAATAGTCGCTCTAGAGCATTCTCTGTAAGTGGTAATCTTGGTTGAAGGTTTTTCATGTTTTAAAACAATTATTTCTAAAATATAATCCATTTATTATTTGTAAATAGCATCATTCTATGAATACATACATTTTTCGATTTTAAATTCTCTCATGTGTGTAGTGATAACACCACATTGGTAAGCGCGTTTTCTTTGCACATTATTAAAATATTTTTAATTAATATTGTCCAATTATTAATTGTATATATTTTAGTACACATTAAAATTTTCTATTACTTCCTATTTTTAATATCGAACAACATCGATTCAAAAATCATCAAACACTTTTTTGACATTTGCAAGTAAAAGAGCTGTGTTTACAAATAGTACCCTCATATACTGCTTTGAATATTTGTGATGGATATATAAAACTTGCTGCTAAAACTGGCTATCCACATCGGATTATGAAGTGATATTATTATGCAAGGCACAAATTAGTAAAAGTGTACATACCATACAATTTTTGAATTTTTTTAGAAAAATATTATATCATAAGTTTATTATATATATAAACGAAAATAATACACACAACAATAAATAAATGATTACAGTAAACACTTCTAACACCTATATCAGTTAAATCTGCCAAAATGTTAAATTAAAATATATCTAACCGCGAACTCATAATAAAAATGTCAAAATAATTTAAACGAAGAAATAAACCAATCCCATTTGTTCTTTTGATTAAAGAACCAATCACATTTAATTCAGGTTACCCAACATAATTAATTAAAAATAATAAAATGTTTGAGTTTACACGTATTTTTTTGTTGATATAAATAAAGGATAAAAACACCAAAGATATTAGTCCTAAATGTAAGAAGAAAGTAGATTTTATATTTATGGGCAGTGCAAGAGAAAAAGTAATACTAATATTAATCCTGATAATAATATATTATTTGTAGGGGCAGTGACCCCCCAGCGATGGCTAATGGAACTAATTTGCCATGAATGCGCCCCGCAGAGAGAACGCCCCGGACTCACGCGGAGTCCACGAGCTATAGCCATGTTTCCCCTTTAAAGTAACGACGTTTTTGGGGGTGTCTAGCTGTCTACTGACATGAATTGGATGATTTGCATGCAATTCTGGCTTATTGCAGACATTCTATTAGACGGATGGAATTCGTAACGACAATTATACTGTTCCTCTTTGAAGAGATGTTATTAGCATTATTAGACATAAACTAGGATGGATATCTCCACAATAATACTTTTCATTGAATCAAATTAAAAAATCTAAAATAACGAGTGCCGTTTATTTTATCGGAGAAACCTATTAGTAATTTGTGATAAATTTATCTATTTAAACTAATGACTGAAAACGTTTTTCTTTGTAAATTTTTTTATTGTATTTTATGAAAATTACATGTTCTTCTTTGCTAAGGCATTATCAAATGTATTTAATAACGCACTAGCAAGGTGAGACATCTCATTCCCATAAAATATACGAGTATTAGAGTGTCTAGAAAATACACGTTTCCATGATGAATGGTTTAATTAGAGTTTTACATCACTTTTCGAGAAAAAACATTATATTTTTATAGTTATAGATAAAAAAATAATAAAACGCTTTGTATTTAACCCATATAGTGGTGTTGTATTATAGTTTCAAAAATTGTTTGAGACCAATTTTTTAATGCATTTGAAGCCAGCCGCATAGTAAGGATTAACGATTATATGGTTATTATAATTGATGCCAACTAGTTTCGCTTTTACTCAAGCTTTATCAGGGCGATATATGTACTGGACAACTACAATTCTTATGTCACCCTGATGACGCGAAACTAAATGGCATCACTAAAATATTATAATCATGCCTTGATTAAATACAAAATGTTTTATTATTTTATACCTGTAAATTTAAAATGTCTAACCACAAAATAAGTGCTACGTATGATAATTTTATATATTTATGTTTTTTATAATTAGGGTAGACCGAGGCGAATCGGATCACTTTTTTTTTGAGAATATTTAAATCATACTACAGTATAATATATGAAACTTGTATTGACAAAATAGTAATCAGTAACAATCTAGCTACGCAATAAACATTTTAAAACTTAAAATTTTCATTAATTCTCCAAAATATGAACTAAAAACTTGAAAGACAGAAATATCCGAATCGCCCCAATTATCGGGGCGAATAGGATCGTACATAACATATACAACTAAATTAAAATTGTCTTAATCTTAGCTTTGGAATCATTACCAACATTTAGATAATGAATAGTGAGATCAATATTAATAAGTAACACATAAATCACATATATACGGGCCTTTTTTTACTGTTTCTAAAGTCTTGAAGAATTCGGCTCTTTCGGAATTCGGAATTCTTTTCATACCGTCAATTTTTGCTCTTAAGTCTCTAAACAATCCTTCTGGTTTCCGAAAAGTCAGCTGCTTATTTCTTTTCATAAAGCAATGGAACCAGTCCTGACCAGGCATTCCTAAATGCTCTGTTAAAATTGTGTTTAATTTTTTGACGTTCTGCGAATTCAAATGAATATTTACGAATCGCCTTGGGTGTAATTCCGAAGCCATGACTCGCTAAGTGCAGTAAACGGCCTGCTAAAATCTTTTCAGCAGTCTAATCTAGGGCTGGCTGTCCACCAATCGTTTAAATGACACCTCTGGAGAAAGTAACTCTTCTTTGTAGATTCGTTTTTGGTAATTCGTAAATCTCAGCAGCCCGACATAAGGTTAACTCTTTGGCCGAGACTTTATTTGCAGCTTCTCTCATTTCTTGGTACCATTCTCCCGCATTAGTCTTTCTATTGTACGTGCGAACCATCTACAAGGAAATAAAAACGCACCATTAACTTCAAATATAAAACAAATCATTTAAAAATAGTGATCCAATTCGCCCCCGATGACGCGATCCGAATAACCCCGTATTAAAGACTTGAAATATATACTATTTTCACATTAACCTGTAATATTATGCTTAAAAACTAAAATGTTTTCTAAAATAGGTCCATTCCCAATCAATATAAGACATATAATTCAAAGTTTTAACACATATCCTTAGAATTACACAAAGAAATTGTAGGCACCTACCTTAGATGCGCAGCAAAATTGTAACACACACAAATATCAGTCGCGCTGGCATGCATCTTTGACACTGATGTACAAGTTGAATAGAAACATTGCCAACGGTGGGAGGTGCGGGGTGTGAAAGGATCGTAAGGCGCCAGTCGCTTGCGTTCCGCGTCAACGCGTTATTCAAATATTACCAAATTTCTTATTTTGATCCGATTCACCCACCGATCCGATTCGCCTCGGTCTACCCTAAATCAACTCTTATTTCAATCAATCGAATCAATTTAATTTTCCAAAAGACATTACAAACAAAATTAAAGTTTATGGTATATATTGAGAACAGGTAAAACCAGAGTGATCGCCAACGTCGGGGGGACCTGACAGGGCACTTTAAGAAGAAGAAGAAGAAGGTAAAATATAATATATATAATACCAGGAACGCATGCAAGATGGTTCGACTTTAGAACATTTCTGTCTTAAGCGATCAATATTAAAAGTATAGCTAAAGGTATACTTTTTAACATTGATTAGACTAAAGTATAATATAAACAAATTTCAAACAATACTAGAAATGCGAAGTCAATGTTTTTTTTAATCAACAGGTCGTTTGAACCCAATTACAGCGTATACTTTGTTTTTAGCTATTATACTGATTGGCATATTATGATAAATAGCTAATCTATCGCCATTTTATTGTCACGTGAATTCTACACCAAAGCACGTATTTTACTACAAATATTTTATTTGTAAGTATTCTTAAGGTGGAGAATGTGAACGCGAAAGTCAAACGCTTTTTACATCAATAACTATGATTTACTTTGAAAACATAACAGTTATTTTTAAGTATAATAATGTAAAAAGCTGTTAATACGAGTACGGAATACATTTTTGCACCCAGATTCACATTGAGGCAAATTCTTTTCCTGGAATCGTTTATTCCAGATAGGCTACGGGGATGTGTCAGCTGGATTTATGGTTATTCCGCGAGGAACGGTGTACGAAATTTCCCGAGAGGGTTTTCAAAATGAAGGTCAGGCCGGTTTGCTTGAGGATGGTGCAGCTTTAAAATGATTTTTCAATGAGCAAGTTATTTTTGCCTTATTTATTAATACCAACCAGAATCGTAAGCGAGGCGTTTTGAATTCTAATTAGAGTCGAGTTATTTTCTTGCTTGAATTCGATAAGAAGCTTATTTTAACTCTAATGGTAAAAATAGTCGGATATGTTAGTAGTCGGAACAATCGACGTGCGTGTACAACGCGCTGGAGGAAGCTAGATATGTGTGTCAGGATGGAGTAGTGTGGCGGTCCATTCTCTCTGCCTACCCCTTTTGGGAAACGGCGTGAACCAAAAGTGAATTTCTGCCTATGTTTTTAAATGATAATGCCTAGATTTATTCATTACAACATCAAGACATTGATTATTTATTAAATCAATGTCTTAAATCCACAACAAAATAAATCAAATATTTTATTTGTTTATTTTATTTCCAACAACGGTGTAAAAACACATGTTGAATAATTATATTGAATGAAAAAGCCTGCTTTATAGAAGTTTAATAATATTCTACGGGAATTATACACTTGATTATGCCTTAGCAAGGTGAAATATGAAATTTCCATTAAATACATTATAATAAAATTACTAGAAAATGAAATTTTTCATTTATACTATTATAATTATTTTATTATATAAAGAGTTATATATCATTGTTTAAATTAATAAATAGAAACTAAGATGTAGGTATTATTAGATATTACGTACAATTTCATAGTAGGGGAGATGTAGGTAATGGGAGTCACTTAAGCGAGAATTGAAAAAAAAACCAAACTATTAGTTAAATATTTATTGCTTAAGTCTTATTATAAACTTTAGTTATTAAACTATTAATTGAGATCACCTTTAATCACTTTGGCTTTTTACTTTTGGAACAATAATCATTTAAAAAAAAAACTGGTTTGACCACCATTGCCCACATCTGTTGGCAATGGTGATCAGTATGTTGGCAATGGGGGTCAACACAAATCGTACACATAATTGCAAGCTGAGTCCCACCCAGTGCAATCTGAATGAGCCCAAAGCCCACATGAAGTGCATCGGAACCACATCTCATTATCTCGCCCGAATTCGCCGCATACAAGACATTGGTTGTCAGAATCTTCTACATCATCGTTTTTGTCGTCCTGGTACAAGTCATCAGTGTTCATATCTGACGCTGAAGAATTGTTCGTTTCCTGCAGAATTGTCTTCTTTATCTATTTTTTTCGCGTACCTCTTCTGAAGACTCGAAAATGGGATGTTCATTGTTTTCGCGGCTTTTCTTATTGAATAACCTTGTTCATCGATGAGCTCCACGGCCTTTTTCAGGTTAGCTATAGACCAGTTAGCCTTATTTGTCTTTCTAGGACGAACGTTCGGTATCTACAAACCAAAAATAAGATTATTTTATCGAAGACAGGAAATGTTAACAATAAGGGTCACCTGACTCCGATTGCCTACATCGGTAAAAAGAGAAAAAACCTACCTTGACATAAAAGTAAAAGTGATAGTGGTAAAATGAGTTTGAAATCACGATCTAAAATGCTTTAGTCATTACATATCACAAGTGCAAAAAGAAACACTCAGTAGTTTGATCCTTACCTTCGGATTTGTCCACTCGAAAAATTAGATCAGAAGGGCCCGAAAACTTGTTACGTCTACCACTCTCTAGCACGTGATGCGAACTGAGTAAGCTGCCTACCGCGGATGTTACTGGCAAACAGCTAGCGTATGACGTCACTGAAACCGTCATCACGCGTATTGTTTTCGAATTAAAGGGGTGACTCCCATTGCCAACTGACTCCCATTGCCTACATCTCCCCTAATAGTAGATATAGGTATTCAAAAATATGTTATTTTAAACTACTGACATGTTTCCTAATTGGTAGATGATAGATGTATTTACAAGAAGGGTAGTGGAGTGGAGACCTCGTGAGGATAGAATAAACATAAGAAGACCCCCCCCCCACACACACGATGGTCTGATGACATTTGAAGAATTGCTGGTGATTGGATGCGAAAGGTACAAGACAGGAATACGTTTAAAAGTGAAGACTTTGGACGACAACGGTAAGTAAGTCATTTTAATTAATTAAAATGCAATCTATTATGTACAAGCGAATATTAATTTACTAAAGAAGTGTTTTAGGTCTTTGTCATATACGAAAATATGTCATTTAGATGATTTATTTATTATTTTTGTATTAAATGATGGAAAAATTAAAAGATGGACGACATCAGAACTCCAGAATAGATGCTAAGTCAGGAAATGTTCTTGCTATATAAATAGATTGATAATTCACATCTGGAAGGTCTTTGGCTAATGTTAGAATTATCAAATAGACTTATTATAATTTGAACAATGATGAATAACCTTATTGTTTTGAAACCAATAAATAAAAATTGAATAATAAGAAAATATATGTTTTTATTCACATCAATTACTCAATAGTTTAACTTGAGTTTTGATGTCCGCCCTTATGCTTTAAAATGAAGATGGAACTGACAGAAAGGAATAATGCTCTATAAATGAGATCACGTCACTTTACTTTATGAGATCTAAAGAACGTTTGAAAGGCAATGTTTGTCTTATTTGATTCATTCGGAATAACGACAAGCTACCAACATAAACGGAGAAATAAAGAACTTATACCCTGAACTATTTATTAATTTCAATACGGCCCTACTCAAGGGGTGAAAATGGTGTGAACACTTACATTGAAGTTTCAACAGTATTATTTTTCTCCATAAATCATAAATGAAATTAGACAACTGTATCTGTGCATTAGAACTCAATTCACGTCCAGAAATTAACATACGTTTCCCGGATCAGGATCAAAGTGTTCTTTGATTTAAATCAGTGGTTTCCATACTTATTCATTTGAGCCCCTTTACGCGCCATATTTATATGTATCTTGCAAAGATTAGCTGCATGATTCAAACAAGTACCCAGTTGCGTCATCGTAACATATCTCTCGTCTATTTCATTAAACAAATGTGCAATTAAACATGAAGTTAAATTAGCTTATTTATAATCATTTATTTAAAAATCATTATAACGAACAGAAGTAGATTAATAAAATAATCAAGTTGATTACGTAAGCAACCTATTATTTTTGTTTATTTCGCGTTATAACTGTAGGGTGTTTTTTTTAGAGGTTTGGTTTTTAAACTGGCAACATTGTTTCTATAGACCATCAATTTGTCAGTTGATAGTTGATTTGTAGTGTATACGTTTTGCCATTTCACCATGAATAGATAGACGTTAAAACAACGCTTGCAAATTGTGCAAATTTATTTTGAAAATCATGGTTCGGTTCGCCAAACTTATCGTGCACTACGTCCATTTTACGGTCGACATAATCGTCCATCCGAGCAGTTATACGGAAGACCATGGATCGTCTATACTATATTTCCTCCTATAGGAGGAAAATATTGTCAAATACATAGACTGTTGAATAAATGTTGTAATTATTATTTAAAATATTTCAATTTTATTAGTATTCTGGGATTGAAAGTGTTGAGAGCAAGAGAGGGGAGAATGGGCGGAGCATGCGCGTCCCAGGCATTCACGAGGTATTCTTACGTTGGATCAACAATAGTGGATAATATGCATCGACAAAGACGACAATTGTCGAAAATTGGATTTCACGATTGCGCTTCATTTGAGCTAGCCGTGGCGCTCATATGCTCGGAATAGGGATTTAGGAGTATATAGGCAGTATGAACCATTAGAATTGTAGAAGAAACAAATAGGAGGATAAAACATGCAGTGTGATGAACTCACCTAGGCAGAGGAAGGTCGGCTCCCCGGCGTACTGCGTGGGGTAGGAGGGGGCCCTGTCTCCCGGCAGGAAGTAAGGACAGGCCTGCTCCACCCGCTGGCAGACGGCCAGGCAGGGCTTGAGCCGGTACCTCGGTGCGGCACTTGTGGTGGATCTCTGGCGGCGGGTCCCTAACCGGTTGTCCAGGTCTTTCCTCGTCTCTAGCACGCGCTGCTCCGGCCGCGAGTGCCCCTTCTCGTTCCAGGGCCTCCCGGTCACGAACCCCTCGCCCCACGGCGACCCCACACTCACGTTAAACAACCCCGTAACATTCCTACTACCACTATAATAATATAAGTAATCCGCTGCGTTCTTATCACCTAATTCGTAATTTAAATAGTCATTTTTTAACTTTGTGTTCTTGTTATTTGATGCGTACAGTTTGTAATTGTCTCTGGATGTGGAGCGCTTGCGGGGCGGAGGCGCCGGCGGACGGGCCTCGGGCGGGGGGCCCTCCGCCGGGTCCCGCGCCCCGCCCTCTGACAGCGCTGCCCCACTCACAAATAACGGCAATAGCGAGCTGCACACCCAGCGTCTGTAGGCTTCCTGTAATACACAAAACAATCATTACAATAATGAAATAGCATATAATCAAGACGAGGGTCGCACTGATTTCAGTTTTGGCCCACGCTGTACAAGCGAGTATTCCATTCATCGCCACGTGTTTTTAGAAACAGCGCACCGGTACGCCACGTATTTTCTTCCAAACTATCGAAAAATATCGATCCTTTTTGGTTTGTTAATATTTTAAAATATTCATAGATGTCGTTGTGAGAATATCGGAATTAATTTTGAAATACATCTTTCGAATATTGCGAAGCGCGCACAGCTGCGCTTATGGCGATCGTCTACGTAGAGCGCACATGTGTGCTTACGGCGATCATCGGGTTTATAACTTCTATTTAAAATCAAAATTTTCATTAATCACTTCATTAAATCTTACCACTTCATTATTTTTTGATATTGTTTGTCAGCCAATTCTAATTTAAATAATGTCAAAATATTTTTATTGATAGGTGGTTACAAAAAAAAATCGTTAAAAATTCATTTGCAATGATTTATTCTTCAAATAAAAAACATATAACATAAAACATTATGGACTACTTATAGTTTTGCATAGTATGGTACTTTTAAAAACAATCTCCAGGGTGGAGACCAGGTTTTCTGGAACAGGTCTCACAAAACCACACTGTTTCCCGTCATCTCACTGGAATCTTTCCAATCTTTGTTGCCTGCCCCAACCCTTCTTTCAATATCCCTCTCCACTCGTCCATCTCTTGTAAACATACTACCTAAATACACGAACTCATCTACTTGCTCCAAATTTTCAACATTCACGCTAATGTTGCAGACTGTCATGATTTGATAAGTTGGGTGAAATGGACTGCTGGGAACAAAAGGCGCAGGATCGAGGAGCTTAGAATATAATCTTTAAGAAGGCTTTAACTTATCATGGTTGTATGATCATATGTAAGGGGTTTGATTCATGAAACAATATAAAATATACTTATACGAAACAGACTGTTTCTTTATAAAAATATAGTATTATTCCGTCACCTTTGGACATATGGAAAGAATGAATGAAGAAAGAACAGCAAAATATATATATATGTTAACGATGTAAATGGAATCAGAAATAGAGACGAAAACGTGGCACGATCAAATAAATCAAATATTAAATGTCGGCCATGTGAGGAGTCCGAGAAATCGACGCGCGTGCATGACACGATGTATGAATGTTGAGGAAGCAAGAGAAATATGTCAGGAAAGAAAAGTGTGTCAGTCCATTCTTTCTGCCTACCCCTTCGGGGAGACGGCGTGATGGTTAGTTAGTTAGTTAGTTTATAATTCCACAACTAGGGTACGAATGCCGCCAGCGACATTATATCAAATTTCAGAAGTTTCCAAGGAAGACTTTTGTATCTAAGAATCAAGACGTGAAAAAAGTTTTAATTTTATTACAAACCCAATCAAATTTCAAAGAATATGGATACTCGTTCAAGCTTTTATAGAATAAAAATAAATTAGACGTGAACGCCATTTTTTACCTTCTGTCACGAATATTAGAGAGAGCGCACGAATTACCGATTTTTCGTACCTGGCAACACAATTATTATTCACGGGCAAGCTTGCGAACGTTTCCGGTAGGGATTTGGCTAACTTTTGATTGCTGGCAACATACAAAAAGGTATAAAGGTGTACCAAATCCTTTGATTAACGTTTTTGAATGAAATATTATTAGAAACGGGAAGGGTAAATGCACAATTATTAAACATTAATATTCTTATTGAATGTAATATCAAGTACATATTAATTAATCCGTGTGATAAGAAATTAACTAATTAACCATCACGCCGTTTTCCCGAAGGGGTAGGCAGAGATGAAGGACTGCCATACTGATCTGTCCTGACATACATGAATTAATTGTATCTCAATAGAGATGCAAATTGGGAACAGAATATGGTAGTCGAGGTGTTTACAGGACTATGACCTGTAATTGGTTGGGTTAAGCGCACGCTTTATGTAATACAACATTCCCCATTCCACCCTTCCTACGACCGCCATGTCTGCCAAATTTTTGGAAGTTGAATATATGCTACTATGTAAACCACACTTCACATGTTATATTTCAATCTACACACTAGCGCCATCTATGAAGATTGGATTAAGCATTAAGCAGAAGATCTTTTTATTAACGCGATGTGAAAGGCGTTAATAAAACGTATTAACGTATTGCTAGATAACGCTTGGATTTGTCACTCCAATTTATATGCTATTTTTAACTTGGACCAGTTTTTGTTTTTACACCATTTTAAATGTATACAAATACTTGTAGACGAATACTGGATTTTCATATCTGGATTCTTCCACATTCTTACATCGTAACATGCAAACTCGTCCATTTTTCCGACTTCAAATGTGGCCACCTTTTAGAATTTAATTAATTTGGCCTTGCCATGCTTTCATTGGTTTTACCCGGCTTCTCCTTCCACTCACACTACTTGTATACAACATTTTAACCATTGTTCTCTTGTTCAATCGTTCCATATGTTCAAACCATCTCAGTTTTTTTTTTAAATTTTACTTATGATGCAATCATCGACCTTACATTACTACCCTATTTTATCGTTCGGTATTCTATCTATAATCTATAAAGCATACGTAAGACCAATTGGTCGTCATATATGACGTCGAAGCAACGGCAGACACAGTAAGGACCAAACAAGTCTTGAGGACTTCCGAAATGAAGACACTGAGGGCCTCGTGGAAGACCTCCTAAAATATGGAAGGACAGCTGGGAATCTACCTCACAGGAGGAGCAACACTCTGGAGAACAGACCACATAAGTCTACAATATGGAAGAAGAAGAACAAGAAGGTATTCTATCATATATCGCACTTTCGTGATCTCATTTCTACGGCATTTATAGGTACTACTTTCACCCTTCTTTTGCCAGCTCCAAGCGTATATATTATTTATATATGTTTAACAATTAACATGATTTAGTAAAACTATCTGTAAGTTGAGCATGGAACTGAGAAAGTCGAATAAATATCATTGAAATTAGATTTCATAAACCAGACGAATTTGTGGACAATCCTTGTACGAGAGTATCAAACAGTTATTTGAGAAAATTATAAAAGGGGGTGAAAACAATGAACGTCTCTTTTGATTGGTTTGGACGCATGGAAAAAAAATGATGAAGGAAGTATAGAAAGCAACGGGAAACTACCACATTACGGACCCAAGAGGTATCCCATGAACCAGTAAAAAGTGCTGCGCTTTATTGCAAACCAATCCCTTAGATTGAAATTAGCGAAGCGAAGCCGCAAAATCGCGGAAGGCAGGGAAAAAATATTTACGCGGTTGCCGATATTAAATTGAAAAAATATAAATAATTTTGAATTTTTTGATAATTTATTTGAAATCTCATGACGATAGGTGATTAGAATTATCTGTGAATTGACATTCAGAAAAATCGAGAAGCATATAAAATGAACACATGTAAACACAAAAAATTTCAATAGTTATATGATGCCTACCCATCGAGTATCGTGTCGCAGGCTAGTTTTTCTACATCCTCAACTGCTCCATTCTGGCTGCGACAGTTTGATAAATTAGCTTACAAATCACAAAATAATGTGTCCTACCTACGCGATACAAGACAAGGTATATAGAATAATCTATATACCTTGGATACAAGATAAATTCGCTTTTTGCCGCACTGTTTCCAAAATATTTATATTATTTAATGATCCCATGATAACAACTCCCAAGAAATACAATAAAATAAGACTGAAATTATTAAATATTGAGTCGAAAGAAACTCGCGACGTTTCTTTATTATATATTTGACATATCTCTAGTAGAGAAATGAATCTTCTGAGCTTTCACGCTTTATAATAATGTCTTGCCTATTCATTTAAGTCCTAGCTAAATGACTTAAAAAGGTGGTCGGTTAATACGTTTGTATTAACTCGTGATTGATTATTCCGGGTATATGTTTGATTGTTTGTTTGTTTATATTTGCAAACTGCATTACCAACCTTCGTAATTAGTAGTCACGAAAGAAAATAAATTAGGTTATCTTGCAGGTAGAATTAAATGAATATAAAATAAAATATGAATAACAATATTAAATAATAATAACTCGTAACCTTTTGATTATGTTCTTACAGATTTTTTGCAAAAGACAATTGTAATCAAGTGACATCCATTGACATTTTATAATATGAACGCGATTATTAAATTGGTTTAACATATTTTTATTTATGTAAAAATAAAAATATTAGTGACAAATTTGTTTCGCCTTGCGTGGGCATTCTCAAACTAAATCTAAACGCCAAATAGTGTTGTCTTTGTAAAGATGATTTTAAAAATACTTTAGGGTGGGGAATTTATGTAATGCAAATTTTTTGTGGTACTAAAAGTTATCATAAAAAGGGTAAATAAATTTTCAAATGGAGTTCTGGGAATATTGAAGCGCAATACATAATGATAAATAGGAACATAACTAACTAACTAACTAACCATCAAGCCGTCTCCCCGAAGGGGTAGGCAAAAATAATGGACGCCTCACTGTTCTGTCCTGACATCTCGATTCCTCGCATCATGCACTCTTCGTTTTAGACTCACTCACGTGACCGACATTGAATATTTTATTGATTTGATTGTGCCAAGTATCCTCGGCCTTCCTTTATTTCTAGCTCCGTTCACGTCGTTTACATACCTATACCTTCTTCACCATTTCGTCTTATCTCATTCTTTCCATGTGTCCAAACTATCTTTACGACCCTTTCAACATTTCATAACACTTTCATTCGCATATCATTCACTTCTTATATTTGCATTTGACACTTTAACATATACAGAATTACTACACATTCGTATTAGATCTCATTTCTACTGCATTTATTCTACGGTCGGCACAAGAACACCCACACAAATAGAAATATTAATAAGTAATTATGTTTGAGGTAAGGTATCTAGTAAGAAAACACGATAAATTAATATTTTTATATAAATAAAACTCTTTGTAAAACCAATTGAATAATCGCATTTATGTAACAATTTATTTTGGAGTTTTACAAAATAAAACCACAAACATCAACAATTGTCATTTTGACATCAAATGTATTATAGTTAATTGGAGCAATTGGTTTGGAATATTAATTTTTAATTGCGTAGTACAGTAACACGTGATCATTTTTTTAGAATAGTAAAGAAAAGGTTGAGTGAAATGTTTTCCAAAAGAAATGCTAGGAGATAAACAAAATAAAAGCGGCAATATAACGCCATCTTTTATTTCGATGACGAAATAGTTTCGGGAGACTTGTAGTGTCCATAAAACATTCCGCCGGAGGAATGTGTATTATGTGATTAAGTGTAATGGCTTGTATATCAGACACCTAAATGCAATAAAGAAGGATAGTTTGCAGTGAAAAAAGTCGTCTATTTCCCGGGTCAGTGTCCGAACATCGCTCACCCCTGGGGCGATGCAGCACAATAGATTTATGGAGACTCATTTAACTCTGGGGAGCGACAGCCAGCGTGAAAAACGTTTCGAACTAACTAACTAACTAACTAACTAACCATAACGCCATTTTCGTTTGCTGAGAGAATGTACCACTACACTGTTATCCTGACATACTTCTCACCTGACATTTTCTCTATTTCAAAAATGGTTAGTTAGAAAGTTTCAATCTTGGGATTGGTTTGCAGCAATTTCTTTTATTATTCTCTTCCATTCTTCCCTGTCTTGTGCGGCTCTTTTGAAATCTGCATATGATGAGCAGCGCACGTCCACCAACAGGTCCTCCAGGTACTCTCGGCGTGGGCGTACCCTAGAGTTTGTCCCCTCGGTCATACCCTCCATTATGGCATGCAAGAGACCTTCTTGACGTATTACATGGCCGATCTATCTTGCACGCCTTTCGGACAAGGTCCTGAGCAGGTGCCTTCCTCCTTCGATTCTTTGAAGAACCTCCTCATTCGTGATGTGGTTTCTCCAGGAAATTCCTAATAGTCTTCTATAGGACCACATCTCAAAAGCCTCTAGTCTCTGTTTATCTCTTTCGGATAGGCACCATGTCTCGCAGCCGTACATCAAGATACTCTACGAGTATACATAGATCTTGATGAGGAGTATTCTCAGTTTTAGGTCTATATTATTTGATTATATTATTTTCGACCTTTTATTAAATGCAAGCCTAGCCTGATGTATACGGCTGTCGACCTCGCTCTTAGACCGACCGTCCCATGTTATTTTGCTCCCGAGGTAGACAAACTCCTTGGTGTTCTTTAGTGGAACTCCTGACATCACTACTCTCATCTGATGTTGCGTTCGGCCTACAGTCAGCAGCTTTGTTTTGTCTTTATTTATCTTCATGTTGTAGTTATTTTGAAGAATGCTTTGCAAAGTTGTTAGTGGTACATTTTACTAATTGATTTATTTATTCATGCCCTATAAGACTTGTGTACGACCTATCATGACATATGGGATCGAGTGCAGGGCGGACACCACAATCACAAAAAACGCGCTCAGAGTGTATGAAGATGCTCAGAAATATATCTGGCAAGACACTGCAAGAGAGGATAAGGAATACACGGATAAGGGAGATATGCGAGGTCGAGGATGTCGTTAGGTGGGGAAGGCAAAGGAGAAGATACTGGTATGCACACGTGAGGAGAATGGATTCATCCAGACTCCCCTTCATTGTGTTGCACGGCCAGCCCCAAGGTAGACGACCCCCGGGTAGACCACCAAAGAGATGGATCGAGCTGGGAGTCAACTTCGCTGAAGCCCAATTCCTCTTAAGAAACTAAGAATAATAATAAGAAGAAGAAGATATTTTCCTAGACATTTTCATACACACTGCTTATACACATTTATGGGGTTATGACGGCTAGTATGCTCTGTCCGGAAATACGACTTCATAATATGTGGTAATGCGTCATTTTGAAATGACACCAGTAACACTACTGCCAAGTCCAACTATTTAGCGTCCACAGCCCGCCTGTTATAGGGCGCAGCTGCGCCATTTCATCAGCTTCGCTCGCAAACTAAGTCCGTCCCCGTCCATTTGAGACTAACTTAACGTAAAAATTAAAGAGAAACAAAAAAGCTGTTAAAAATGAATACTCGCACTCGTGAAGGTACACGTTTATTGGTGTGAAGTAAAAAGTAAGTAATAAGTACAACTCGTTAGAACTACACGTTATGACAACTCGATAAAAACTACACGTTCATAGATGTAAACAAAATATAATACAACAATAATCTTTTTTTAAAATTAATATGGCGCTGCACTTCATGAGTAGGTACGTTGTGACACATACTGGCGCCATCTATGATAAACCTTAGTAAATAGTCCTGCTCTACGTTTTACACATTAGCGGTCGCCTTAAAATATATTAATTTGATTTCTGGCTTAAGTATCGAAAGCACAAAAAATCCTTCAATATATTTAAATACGAATAATAAACATTTGGATGCGTTTTAAAATGATTGAAAATAAATTTTAGTTCTTTATTCGGTTAACTGTTTTAAATTTTTGTGGAAACCTGAAGGTATTTTTGCGTTCAGACACGTTTCAGTCGATTTTACTACACCTAATTACACATTTCGTTGAATGATTTCTGCATAAAATTTAACGCTTTAGACAATCACGCGATAAAGTAGGCAGTGAAAACTGTAAATGTCAAGATGGTGGAAATAATAAACGTCAACGCTCATTTTGCCTTCCCGCTAAAAACGTTCGTATTTCAAAGACATAATTACCAGGTTGGTTGCAATACCGTCGCTCGCAGGAAATCGGATACTCTCAGTTATATTCAAATTACAGGTAGATACCCGGTACCTACCCAACGCTCATTGACTGGTTAATTTCGTTCTAATGGCAACAATTATTATCATTATGATTCACGACGCCACCGCCGCCGGCCGTCTCCGTCTGGCGGGGCAATTTTCCCGCGTGCGGGAGAGGGACGGAGAGCGTTTGATTTATTTGAAAAGAACGAAGCCTTTTGCGCGTTTTTATATGAAGCGTTTTCAATATGGAGCCATTTGAATTTATGACCGATGAAACTGTATTTTAAAGTGACAAAACTATTTGAAAGCAGATTTTCCAATCAATATTTTTATGAGAATTATTTGATTTTGATGATAATCTTTGAAATCACTTTATTATAATACATTCAACAAACGGATACATTATTGGAGATAAAGTTTCAGCTTTATACATAATGTTATTCATTCACACAGGATATTTATTATCATAAAATTTTTCTTTATCATATTCACTTCAAGTCTTATTGATTTACTTGTCAATGAACAATCAAAACGAAATATTTATTTTAAATGTATTAAAAATGATCGCATTTATTATTAAATGCAAATTATTTTTCACAAAAGTTATATTTGTAAGTAATTTTTAAGTAACTTATCTTTAACTAAGGTAACGATAAATTTTATTATGGTAATATAGTTTTAGTGATATCGGAAAAAGCAAAAAATGTCAAGCAGAAAAATAAAATTTACTAACTTCCCTAACCGATGCTGTTTAGCTAGCATAAATTGCTTCTAATAAATGCAATATCTCTGTAAATTTTATATTATCGATTGTAATTATTATATTATTTCATAGTAAATACTTATTAGGAGTAGGGAAGTATTTTATCGCAAATCGGGATCAACCACCCACACATTCAAACGTGTCGCACGTGACTATCTGGCTCACTCTTGATGTCTCACCCAAGCTTAATCTAGATGTATTCACGAAAGCGAGAAAGACAGTTGATAGTCAGGTTTATCATTCGAAAATAATACAAAGTGCCACACAACTATTTACATCGAACTTTCGCTACTATAATATTCGGAGCTTGAAAAGTAAAGAAAGACTTGGGTATGTTTTTTTTCTGCAAGTACACCGGATGTTTCGTCAAATTCGCCATTATGTGCAAGCGTTATTCCAGCTCGATGGTTTTTTATGTTTTTTAGAACTTAAATATATCATTTTTATCTTCAATCATTGTAACATCCAACGAGTATTAACTTTTTATAACAACAACAAAAACAAACCAAGATAATGGACCGCCACACAACTCTATCCTAGCACACTTCTCTAGCTTCCTCCACATTCATACAGCGAGTCATACACGCACGTCGATTCTTCCGGCTTCTAACATGACCAACCTTTGAAGTTTGATTAATTTGGTCATGCCATGTTTTCCTCGGTCTACCTCGACTCCGTACTCCATTTACATCATTAACGTTTACTTTTTAACCATTATTTCTTCGCCCATTAGCTCTTGATTACCTTTTTACGTAAACTTTTTACAATTTAAATAAATATATAAGAAAGATCTGCAATGTAGAAGATGTCGTGCGATGGGGAAGACTGAGAAGACGCTACTGAAGAGATCATGTGGAAAGAGCATGTTCTGAAAGAGTGATAAATATAGCCGCAAATAAAGTACCAACAGGAAATCGACCTGCAGGAAGACCACCTAAAAGATGGCGAGACAGTTGGACATCTGCATCCCAGGAACAGGCTCCGAGGAATAACAGGACACAGTCCTAAATAAAGCAGAAGAATAAGAAGAAGAATTTAAATATTTCATGTTGATGTATGTAGCTATTATAAAGGTTAAAATAACATTAATCTAGGAGCTCAATCGAGTCAAAATTAGCAATTTTCTTCCCTCTATGGTTTAAGCTATTTCGATTCTTATATAATCTAGATAGCCGAAGTTACATCGCAATAAAATTCCCACCTTATGTCGCGTTTGTGTGCACGCAACCCGAGGTAGGTACTTTCTCAATCTGGAGGGGTAGCTACTTTTGTGTGTCGAGTCTGGTTTGCATAACTGTGTGTATTTGCGGTGGTTGGATTGCATCGCGTTCATTGTGAGCGCTTCTTTGTCCAACTTTTAATACATGCAGTCCGGCTTGTGGGGCACTCTATCCACAATACTTTCACGAGTGTTCGGAAACATAATGGGAACTTGAAGATTACGAACAAAGTTGTAATAAAATACTCGAGTACCTATATATTCATACTACGATGAATTTATTGATAATTCACAATTCGAGAGTATTTTGGACATACCTACTGAAGGGACACACAACACTATTATAATTAAAAACTTATAATATATTTGTGTTGCCTGTACCATTACGTAAAACTTCAATATAAATTATTAGGATTAATTGTGTCTCAATAGAGACGAAGATGAAAATTGTTTTTGGAAACAGAATATGGTGATCGAGGCATTTACAGGACTTATGACCTGTCATTGGTTGGGTTAAGCGATCGCTTTATGTAACACAACATTCCCCATTCCCCCCTTCTTACGACCACCACGTCTGACAATTATTTTTGAAAGATGTATGTATGCTACTATGTTGAGGAACATTTCACATATTTTAGTTCAATCTACACTAGCACCATCTATTAAGATTAGATGCTTAACCCAACCAATGACAGGTCACAAGTCCTGTAAACGCCTCGACCGCCATATTCTGTTTCCAAAAACGATTTACATCTTCGTCTCTATTGAGATACAATTATTAATGATTAACCCGCAATGGGTAAAATCCAGTATTTGTCTTTGAGTATTTATATATAATACATTCAAAACAAAATGTTTAATATAAATGTATACAACCTTATTAAACCTTTTTTACGTGGAAGTTTTATGATATTTTATGAGAGTGCCACGTTTCGCCTTGGCAAAGAATCAACATTATCCAGTGGCATTTCACTTTTCTAATACAGTATCAGATCAATGCGAATAACATTTCATGATTATATAAGCGAGTGACATGTTTCGCTTTGGTAGAGATTCATAATTATCAAATGATATTTCGCTACGGGCATGCGACATGATTATATAAAACTTTTTATATGTGGAATTTTTATGATGTTTTACGAGAGTGCCATGTTTCGCCTTGGCACAGAATTAACATTATCCAGTGGCATTTCACTTTTCTAATACAATATCAGATCAATGCGAATACCATTTGATGAAGAAGATTATATATGCGAGTGACATTTTTCGCCTTGGTAGAGATACATCATTATCAAACAATATTTCTTTATGGGCATGCGACATGATTTGATAAGGAGGGAGTGACATGTTTCGCCTTGGTAGCGTATCAAGACTTTTAAATAAAATTTCTCTTTTCTTAGATATTGTCCTTACAATATGGAGGCAAGGAAGGTGCTTCCACGTGTGGTGTTAAAATAACGCCCGGAGCCCCTGTAAACCTTCCATTACATTGGCAAGAAAAAAAAAAGAGATGGGACCCTATTGAGACCATCCTTACGAGACTAGTTTGCCATTGACACAAATTCGAAAATGAAGAAGATGATCATTATAATTTAAAATGATATTTGTTAAAAATTATGTTATAAAGGAATTACGTTCTATTGGTAGAAAAATCTTCATTTTTAAATGACGTTTCGCTGTGTTAAGAAATTATTTCTACCAAGGCGAATCATGTCACTATCTTTTAATATTTTAAAACTTTCAGAAATGTCAGTTTTCTCAATACTGAACATTAAAAGCGGGAATATTCATAACGGGTATTCCATATCAGATATAAACTGCGATTGGCCATTGATCAATGTCAAAACTTGATTGTTACATCCTTATGGGATGTATTATAAATGCTTTGCATAAAATAACTTCACCTCAAATCAGATATGACTAGTTGTGACCCGTGAAATATTCATGGAAATAAAGATTTTCTACCCTTTAAAAACTTACAATCTTTTTATGTAAATCTTTTTTGTTCACACACGTTAAATTTTTTACTTTTAACAATATAAAACTGTTCTCCTTTTGTTTTGTACACTAATGTCATACAACAATTATCAGAAGAAAAACAAAATAATCGTGTGCATTTTGAATAACTTTCGGAGGGGATCGAAGTATACTCACGCTCACTTGTATAAAAATATTCTCGTACTCTTTCTTGATGATAACCGGGTTTTGGCCTATTTATATTATGATTAATAATAGGGGTGATTTTTACATTCAATATTTAGGTTTAGGTACATACCAGTTATAGAGGTTTGATAATAACGAGTGTTGGTTTAACACTTTTTATTGAACTAACGTAAGTATATTCTTATCGAAAAGTTTAAAACATCAAATCAAATCTATTTATTTTCTCGAAATATATTACAAACAACAATTATAGTTTAAGCCATCTATTTAGAACGTGTAAAATATAAACAAATATATAATACCAGAAACGCATGAGAGATGTTTCGACGTTAAGAGTATTTGTCTTCTGAACGTACTTTCACGAATACGAAAGACGTCGATCTCCGAAGCGATTAGGTTTAGCAGTTTGATTGCTCTCCCCACCGGAATCACCAGAGATAACATATAATATTGAACTGAGGAGGGAGTGGTTTTCAGCGACACATATTTTCAAGCTGAAATTGGACTCTATTGAGAATCCATATGTTCTGAAACAAATAAGTCTGTTTGTTACCTGCGGCAACGCCGAAATCGTTTGTTCTTCACTTCGTCACGCAGAATCAAACTGCCTTTGGTGATGCTAGTATGAAGACCAATTCGGACGTTAAATTTAATCCCCATATCAGGACATTTTAGTGTCAGTGAGGCAGTATTCATAAACAATATATTATCAGTTTTGAAAGGAGCATTTTGCCTTTCTTATGTAGATATATTTTGGATCCATTTGGGATGTGTTATTTCTTAGTATGCAAGTATCCTCTGTAAAATTTCATATTGTTATTGTATTTTTTGTTAAACTGTTTTGTATCCAAATGAGTCGCATAAAAGAATACGTATAGTCGCAAGTACAGGTAAAATATCAATATACTCGTATACAACATAATACCAGAAACGCGTGTGAGATGATTAGTCATTAAGAAGACAAGATACTCTCTAAAGTCGAGAATATTTGTCTTCTGAACGTACTTTCACGAATATGAAAGACGTCGATCACCGAGGAGATCGCGTTCAGTAGACTAATTGCTCTTCCCACCGGTGTCACCAGATGCAGATTGGTTCTGACGGCCGGTAGGTAAAACAATCTGTGCTGTCGTTGTCAACTAACTAACTAACTAACTAACCATCACGCCGTCTCCCGTAGGCAGAAAGAATGGACTGCCACACCTTTCTTTCCTGACATGTTTCTCTCGCTTCCTCAACATTCATACATCGTGTCATGCACGCGCGTCGATTTCTCTGACTCCTCACATGGCCGACATTCAATATTTGATTTATTTGATCGTGCCACGTTTTCCTTGGTCTTCCTTTATTTCTGGTACCATTTACATCATTAACATATAATTTTACCATTCTTTCTTCATTCATTCTTTCCATATGTCCAAACCATCTTAATGATCCTTTCATTATTTTGTTCATGACACCATCATTCGCACCGCATCACTTCTTATATTTTCATTCGACACTCTATCATACACAGAATATCCACACATTCGTCTAAGAGATCTCATTTCTACTGCATTTATTCTACTTTCATCCTTCCTTTGCCAGTTCCATGCTTCGCTTCCATACATAAGGGTCGGTAGAAGAACACCATTGTGCACTGCCATTCTAGCTTTTTTGGATAGGTTTTTGTTTGCGATGACAACTTTAAGTGCACCATTAAAAGTTGTCATCGCAAACAAAAAAAAAACCTATCCAAAAAAAAGCTAGAATTGTCAAAGATATAGGTATCTATCTGGGACAAAAATACCAACATCTTCCAGCACGGCCGAGTTCTCGAAATATCCCCTGATTAATCTAAAAAATGGGTTATAAGTTTTAGCAAGGCGAAACATGTAATTCCTATTTTCCATTCGTATCAATTTTCAAACATTTTGACTTGAAGCATTTTTCGGGTGTTGACATGCAAGTCATGTTTTTAAATAAACGAATTTAGAACGAATCTCCATCTACGGACCGCTGTTGTCTATGGGTTTGTTTTCTTGTTTTGCGTTCTAAACTCGAAACATTTTGGTTTAAACCGCGACCGCCAGAGCGCCAGCGGTGGGAAGCGGGAAGGGTAACGGTGAAAAATTTTCGTTTGCGAAACTCGGGAAATAAATTATGTATGGGAAAGTACGCAGATATGTTATGCGGCCATGCTCGGGAGTATGAACTCCATTTTATATGCCGGGGCATTAAGATTTTAAAAACGTTTTAGGAGGCATTATGTCACGTGTGTGTAGGGAAGGTAATATCTTTTATTTTTACAAGCGAACATATCTTGCTTTAATTCTCTAGGAGTTTAAAATAAAATACGTGCGTTTTCAGATGTAGAATAAGATTTTTATGGCTATCAAACGATTCTACAATTAACCTAATGATTTAAATAACACAATGACTCGTTATATGAAAAACATATTTTATCTCAAACAATGATTTAAAACTATTATATTATATATAATAAATACATAACAGTGATGAAAACAATAATATGAATAAAAACGTCTGTTTTATAGAATTTTTATTATATTATTTGGGAATTACATATTTCGCTATTATGAGGTATTATTAAATGAAATGAATCAATGAAACATTTGATTCCCATTTAATATAATAAAACAATGATATTGTTAAACAAAAACTGTGTTTAACCACGTTATGGTTATTATTTTTGATGTCAACTAGTTTCGCTTGGACCCAAGCTTAATCAGGGCACTATAACAACTTTATATTTGAGTTGTTATACTGCCCTGATGAAGCTTGGGTCCAAGTGAAACTAGTTGGCATCAAATATAATAACCATACCCTGGTTTAATACAAAGTTTTTGTAGATAATCAAATGATTTTACTGAAATCTCTTGATGGAAGTTCATTTTAAATAATAATTAAATAAAACGATGTTTTTTAACTACTTCCACTTTTGTCTTTATTTAGACAGCGACCGGTTTCGCCAGGCTCGCTGGCATCGACAGACTGGTAACACTATTGTAAACTTAGTCCTTTATATGCATACAGATCAGGGGTGGTAAACATGATTCTATACAAAAATAATCTTCAAATATTTATGTAATTTTTTTCTGAATTTAACTATTAGTATTACAGGTATTCTTGGAGGTTCGTATTTAATACAATGGGTTTTAATTTTTTAAAGTTTTTGTATATATTATATTTTTAAATTGTCTAACCACAAAATGAGTGTTTCATTGTCTTTGGTCTGGTGTGGAATTCACGTGACAGTAAAATGGCGATAGATTAAGCTACCTATCACATGTCACGCGAATCACTATGATAGCTATAATACCCTTTACATCAATTTGGCTCATGCTGTCGTGATGTAAAGAGCGATTCAACAAAATAATAATAATAATAATATAAAAAGCTTGGGTCCCAGCGGAACTAGTTGACATCAGTTATAATTAGCATACCGTGATTAAATAAATATAATAACACTTAGTTTTACTACACTTTATTTCACTTAACATGGACATGTTTCGGTTATAATATAACCTTTATCAATTTATAAAGATTATATTATAACCGAAACATGTCTCTGTTAAGTAAAATAAAGTGTTGTTTTACTAAGGTGATATTATATTTATTCAAATATGAATCCACAACACAAAGTGAAGGCGAATACGAGAAAGAAGAAAAACAAACTGTTTTTTTTTTTATATCTGTAAATGTTGCATTATATTATTAGTAGCATCAATTAACAAAAATATAAATATTGATTGTGAAACGACTGAAATCAAATTGGGTTCAAAAGACCTGTTGTATTTTAAAATGAAAATAGCCGCGCAAGGGAAACCCCGGTATACATAATAGATACATTTTTTTTCTGTTATTCCTTTTGAGCCAACGGACGCTTTAGAAAGCGGCACGCGGGCGGAAATGCAGGGTGAACCTTTCCTACAATGGCCATTGCAATAGTGCTTTGAGGAGGCGACAATACTTAAAGTACATTTACGATCACAACACGTGCAGCGATCGCGTTCGCCATTTTGAGTTGCAATCCGCACTCCGTTGCGGTATTTCCGCCAGACCACGTAACGCACATTTTTGCCAAACCACGAAACAGCGAGATCAAAATCACGAAACAGCAAGATCAGAATTTATAAAACATGCGTGCGACCTATCATGACGTACGCTGAAGAGACGCGGGCTGACACTGTGCGAACCAAGGGACTACTAAGAACTTCACTGGCTTAAAAGTCCAGAAAGAATCCAGTATAAACTCTGCTGGACAGTCTTCAAAGCGCCACATGGAATGGCACCAAGTTATATATCTGAACTCTGTATAACGGACAGCCTAAATACAAGGAAATCCACACTTCGCTCGGCGAACTCCTCGGCAATAGGAAGATTAGTTGAGCCGAAGCGTTGCCCCAGTACAAATTTCGGGGATCGAGCGTTCGCGGTAGCCGGTCCATCAGCTTGGAACAATCTCCCTTCACACCTTAGATGCATAAATGATCCGACAGATTTCAGATCTAAATTGAAAACCCATCTTTTTCGTATTTCATACCCAATTTAAACATTTATACTTTGTTCTACTATACTTTTAAACCGATCGCTTTTTAAGCGGTCACATTTAGATTTTTAGATTTAAAACACGTCTTAATGCGCCCTTGAGGTGATTACATCACAAAAACAGCGCTTTAAAAGTTAGCATATTATTATTATTATTATTATTATTATCATCTATGAAGGTCCTAAGATCAATTACTGGAAAAACCCTCCAAGATCGTATCCGCAACGTAGACTTAAGAAAAACCTGCGAAATAGAGGATATCGTTCAGTGGAGTAGATCCAGAAGAAGATACTGGAGGGACCATGTAGCCCGAATGGATTGTGACAGACTTGCATATAAAGCCGCTTATGAAATCCCCTCCGGACACCGCTCACCTGGAAGACCGCCTAAGAGATTGAGGGATTTCATCATCCGACGAGATATGATTTCTGTGTCACAGATCGTCAGATCTATTAAAAGAAGAAGAAGACGAAACAGCTGTAAATTGGATCAAACGAATTAGAGATAGAAATAACGCGTAGGTTTAGATTGAATTTTTACCAATTCGTATAACCTAACTACTGTATAAATTGGGCTACTGTACAAATTCCACATATCATCTCAAAGATTCAACATGAAAATCTCCATAGACAAGACAAAGAGCATGGTTACATCGAGACAACCAGTACGATGTAAGCTTGCATTAGATAATAATACAATATATTATAATTGAACAAGTGATGCATTTCAAGTACTTAGGTGTTGATGTATCAAGCAGCAGTGACCTCTACGGAGAAGTAAGTGAACTAACAAACAGGGCCGCCGTTGAGGCTGGTTGCTTGACGAATGCTGTTTGGAAAAATAAAAATATGCTGAAGGAGAGCAAAATTCGAATCTACAAGACATGCGTACGTTCTATAATGACATATGGAATTGAAACGAGAGCTGACACCACTAGAACAAAAAGTCTCATAAGAACCACAGAAATGAAGACTCTCCGATTTGTTGGGGGAACGACAATCCGAGACAGAACAAGAAATTCTGAAATAAGAAAGATCTGCAATGTAGAATATGTCGTGCGATGGGGAAGACTGAGAAGACGCTACTGGAGAGATCATGTGGAAAGAGCATGTTCTGAAAGAGTCATAAATATAGCCGCAAATAAAGAACCAACAGGGAATCGACCTGCAGAATGGCAGAATAAAAGATGGCGAGACAGTTGGACATCTGCATCCCAGGAACAGGCTCCGAGAAATAACAGGACACAGTCCTAAATAAAGCAGCAGAAGAAGTATAACCTAACAATTCGTGTAACGTATGAATTCGTAATAATACCAAGTGGATATTTATTAACAAAAAACATTTAGAGTTTAGAGTGTTTTGCTGCAAAAGCCTAGCAAACTGGCATATGTCAAGAAAGGGGTCCCTCACAAAAGGGGACGCCATCACTGGCCGTAACATAACAGCTCTTAACGTAAGATAAGTTCGGCTTGAGCCATTGGGTGCCGAGTACTTCTGTTTATTTCCTGATACATCTTTACTACGAACCTATATATCTACGTATTTGATTCCCAAGAAAAAAATACGATATAACTTTTATTAGACTGTTTTTAAAGTACTTTACGGAACGGAATAAGCTTGCACATCGAACTCTGGTTCACCGAATGTCTTATAAACCTAAGTTTGCTTCACTAGTTTCAATCCAAGAGATTAGGTTGCAGTAAAGTATAATGTCCGAAAGGCCTTTCTTCTTCGAAAAGCGTGCAAGATGGATCGGCCATGTAATACGTCAAGAAGGTTTCTTGCATGCCATAATGGAGGGTATGACCCAAGGGACAAACTCTAGGGGACGCCCACACCGAAAGTACCTGGAGGACCTGTTGGTGGACGTGCGCTGCTCATCATATGCAGATTTCAAAAGAGCCGCACAAGACAGGGAAGAATGGAAGAGAAGAATAGAAGCAATTGCTGCAAACCAATTCCAGGATTGAAACTTTTTAACTAACTAAAGTGTAATATTTTTGCTGATTCTTGGGATGCCACTTACGCTTTTAATTTGGTAGTTTTCCATTGCTTTACATTTGTACACATCAGGTTATTTGAACTCCATCACTGTATACATTGTTTTATTAATACACTTTGGAAATGAAAAAATAACGTTGTTAATTATCCTGGGTTCCAGACCCGGTATTGCAGGGGGAATTTGGAGGCATAGGACCAACCAAGAGATCCGTACGATGACCCAGCAGCCCCTTATAACGAGCACCGTAGGTCGCCTAGCTTAGATTGGGCACGTATGCCGAGCCGAAGAGACTAGAGCAATCAAGACCCTGTACGCGTCTAGACCGACTGGAGTAAGACCTCTAGAAAGGCCTAGACAGCGCCTAATGGACAATGTTCTGGCTGATCTGGCTAGGTTGGGCGAATCGGACTGCTGGGAGCAAAAGGCGCAGGATCGAGGAGCTTGGCGAAAAATCATCAAGGAGGCTAAAACTCTTCAAGAGTTGTATAGCCATAGGAAGTAAGTAGGTAAGTAATTTGTGAATTATCCGCTAAAATATTAAATAGCACGACATGTTTCGAATGAGATCTCCATCTTCAGGTGAAAATATATAACAAAAACTAAGCAAAGAAAGACTAATAAAACGCATTAAAAATCGATACAATACAAAGGAACAATACATTTGAATTTAAAAAAATTAACCTGGAATAATTGGTTTAAATATTAACAATAAATATTTTTAATTGAAAATTCTCGTCAGAAATTAATTTTAAAATAATGGAAACAAATAAAAATGTACAATTAGAAAAAGTTACCATTTTTTTATCTGGAAAGTTGAATAATAACAAAATAATAATATGCTAACTTTTAAAACCCCGTTTTTAATGTGATCACCTCAAGGGCGCATTATGACGTGTTTGAAATAAAAAAAATCTTAATATGGACGCTGCATCTGATATTCGCGATCTATTTGAAAGTAAAATAAAACAAATGTACAAGTTGGGTTTTAATTTGGGTATGAAATATATCAGCTGTCACGTGAATTCTGCACCAGACCAAAGACAGTGTGATGATCACACTGCCATCGCCGGAAATCGAACCCGGGACCTCCGGGGTGGCAGCCAAAACTCTTACCACTCGGCCACGAAGGTCGTCAAATTACATTAAAGATTCTAAGAAATCTTTAAATATTCAATTCTTCTGTACGGGTGTATGTAGTTTAACTCCTCCTTAACGACTAGACCGATTTTAATGAATTTTTTTGTGGGTGTTTGAGTGGGTCCCTGGATGGTTTAGATTCACAATTGGACCAGGTAGGTCACCGTTAAAATATTTTGGGAAGTTCATGAATAATTGATCTTCTGATAATAAATCATAGTTATGTTTGTTTACCATAGATGGCGCTGATGTCAAATTCTACGTTTTAATATGCGCAGATAACTTGCGTTGTAGCGTGGCGTAAATTTAAAATTCAAACTCAATGTTCAATATCGAAAAACGTTTGCTGAATCAGCTTATAGCAGGCAACCCAACGTTCGCGCAGGACAACGTCAGGTCCGCTAGTGTATTTATTTAAATTATTTTAAATAACAAAAATTGGTTTCCTATTGTACAAAACGTTTGAAGACAAATTTATTTTACAATTATTCAAGTCACATATGATTCTACATTGTGTTGACATTAGCATCGTCTAAAAACAATCTGGTTTTGTTATCACAATACCTTCAAAGACAAAGCGACTTGCTCTTACCTAACGTAACCTAACCTAACCCCGCTAGAGTTTGATCTTCCATTTGTTCCGCCTTTTCTGTTTCCCGCTCAAATGTCAAATAGCCGAGGGCAACGGCGGCTGCCAAGAACAATACTGCAGCCGACCCGCCGGCTAACTGGTGCAAGTACTTTTGTCTGTGGTCTTTGTGCCCTGGAGAGCGTTGTCTATGGTCTTTGTGCCCTGGAGAACGCGGTGAGAACTGCAAATGGATAATGGAAGCGGGTGACGGAATATCACAAATCCGCGCATGTCTTCAAAATATCAGAGTTATGGATTAAAATTCTATTTAAAGAAAATGCAATTGTTTTATTTATTCTTCTGTTTTCAAATAGCAGCTTTCATGTATTTAATATATTAATTTTTAATACGGAATGAACACACGCACGTCCTGATAAGGAAATTAATTAAAATGAAAAAAAAAATGTTTTAACAATTGTGTATAAAATTTCATAGTACAGTAAAACCTCTATTTAATGAACTTCGGATATAACGGTAAAAAAATCCAGTCAAATGGAAAAAAATGAAACGTCCTGTTAATATAATACAAGACTGAAATAGCAGATGAAGTTATGAACCTTAAAAATGAGGATGGAAGTGAATATAGCGAAGAAGAAGAAACAACACTGCCAAAAATGAAGAAATCAGTGCTAAGATCACATCTCGACGATTTAATAACATTTATTGACTCTTTGTCCGATAGCGAAATTATACGTATTTTCCTAATTTTAGAGAGTTGATTATAAAAAACAGCAAAGTTCAAAAGTGCAAACAAACTTTTTTCAAAGCAGGATTACCGAAAGCAAGCGCGTAGATATCAAACAGCAATGTTACCTCACAGCGAGGTCCGTAGACAATAAATAGAATTTTGTTTGTGTTTTGTATTGTTTATTTATATCTAAATACAGTGATTTTTTTATATATTTATTTTAAACCTAATTTTATATAACGGGCCTTAACCGACACCCCCTCCCCCCAATAAGTCATTTATAACGAGGTTTTACTGTATTTAAATATTTTGTGACGAAATTTTTTATAGTCCATTGTTTTGGCCGAAACACTATAATATCTGAACATTTTAAACTGTTAATGTTTGTTAATGTTTTGTAATTTGTTTTTTTTTGTATCACAATTGTATTTAATTAAAATATTTAGGTACCTAACTCAATTTCAGCAAGAAATCAAAATTATATCAAAAAAATTATTCCAATTGACATAGGAACAAATACACATAAAGATTCGAAAAATCACGAAAATTTGACATTTGATATATTATTGTAACACCTGATGATGTCAACATTGGTTGATGAAACAGCTGTCGCGTATAATAAAATACAATTGTGATTCAAAAAACAAAGTTAACAACATTAACAGTTTGAAATTTTGTATTATTATTTTTAGAATTTATGAAACCATCCGTTTAATAAAATGTTCATATTTTATGGGAGTGATATCTTTCGCCTGACAAAGGCATTATCAAATTTAATAATATTTTTGAAGATTAATTTCAATGATATAAGAATATTTGTACCATCTCCAAACTGAGGAGGAATAGCTAATTATTATGAAGAAGGAATCGGATCGTGCTTAGGGTTGAACCCATGTCGCCTAGATCAGGAGGCAAACGCTAGTCCCCCATAACCATTATCCGATTAATGAAAATAAAAAATTAATTAAAAAAATTTAATAATATGTATTTAGTTTTATTTTTTAATTTTTTTATTATTAACAATGAACTTCTATCGATAACTTCCAATTAACAAGATGAACAATATTGGTTTACGATTTTTGGAATCTTGGTTATATTCGTTTTACGTATTCCAAAATCTCTCTAAATCGGACGCCTCGGAGGTCGACATATTTCGTGATAGTATTTATAAATGTTATTTTGAAATGAGATCTCTTAGAGAAATGAGATCTCTTAGACGAATATGTGGATACTCTGTGTATGATAGAGTGTCGAATGAAAATATAAGAAGTGAATGCGGTGCGAATGATGGTGTCATGAACAAAATAATGAAAGGATCATTAAGATGGTTTGGACATATGGAAAGAATGAATGAAGAAAGAATGGTAAAAAAATTTATATGTTAATGGTGTAAATGGAACAAGAAATAGAGGAAGACCGAGGAAAACGTGGCACGATCAAATAAATCAAATATTGAATTTCGGCCATGTGAGGAGTCAGAGAAATCGACGCGCGTGCATGACACGATGTGTGAATGTTGAGGAAGCGAGAGAAATATGTCCGGAAAATAAAGTATGGCAGTCCATTTTTTCTGCCTACCCCTTCGGGAAGACGGCGTGATGGTTAGTTAGTTTTTTTATTTTTTTTATTTTGAAAATGATTCTCATTATCAGATCATTGTTTGTGAGGTTGCAGACGACTTGGATTAAGGCATCTGTAATGTTTGTTATCTTTATATAAATAAAAGAAAATGATTTTTTTTTTTTAAATCATCCTGTATGTATTAAGTACTGTGGGTCAATCGTATATTTTGACAGTCACCCCATTCGAAAAGTAATTAAAATTTTCTCTCATGTTAGCCAAATCGTGTACACGATATGAGTACGCCCGCTTTGTCTATCAGTTTACTAATTTGTCAATTTGGTCGACAAGATTGTCGCTGAAATGGCGCTCTCCGGATAACGCGCGGGCCTTCGCCTCACATCGGCGACATGTCTGATTAATTACATCGCTATCTAATGCTGCGATTTCACACCCGAGTTGGGCGCGCTGGGCTGGAAAAGATATAGCCGTCTGATGCACCATGTGCGCGGAAATAAGTAAACATCGCGGAAATTCTAACCTATTTGACAAGGAAGAAAAACTACGTTAGTTTTGCTAGAGATTCAAGATTGGTAAGATTGATATTTTAGTAGGAATGACATATAATGTCTTCTTCTTCTTCTTCCTCTTAGTTTTGGTCGTATGACCTGTTTATGACGGTGGGCTGTCCTGGGATGATGATGTCCAACCAAAATTAAAAGTCCCTTTACATTAGAATAACTTTTTGAAAGCATTGTATTTTTACAACGTATTTTACATTATTTGTTTTAGATTTATTTTGTGGATGTTGAATGATCGAAGTGTGCGCGGGAGATGAGGTTCGCAACCCATCACACCGTGTCTCCCGCGGGGCGAAAAGAGAAGGCTGGAGTGTCGCATCGGTTAAAGTGTGACAGTCCATTCTTTCTGCCTACCCTTTCGGGGAGACGGCGTGATGGTTAGTTAGTGAGTTCGTTAGTGTTGTATTTTTACAACACTTTTTTATACTTTTCACAAGTTTGTTTTGAGACACAGAAGATCTTCTTAAGTAAACTAACTAACCATCACGCCGTCTCCCCGAAGGGGTAGGCAGAAAGAATGGACTACCACACTTTTCTTTTCTGATATATTTCTCTCGCTTCCTCAACATTCATACATCGTGTCGGGCACGCGCGTCGATTTATCTGACTCCTCACGTGGCCGACATTCAATATTTGATTTATTTGATCGTGCCACGTTTTCCTCGGTCTTCCTCAATTTCTGGTTGCATTTAATTATTAATAATATAATAATTTTTTTACCATTCTTTCTTCATTCATTCTTTCCATATGTCCAAACCATCTTAATGATCCTTTCATTATTTTGTTCATGACACCATCATTCGCACCGCATTCACTTCTTATATTTTCATTCGACACTCTATCATACACAGAGTATCCACAAATTCGTCTAAGAGATCTCATTTCTACTGCATTTATTCTACTTTCGTCCTTCTTTTGCCAGTTCCATGCTTCGCTTCCATACATAAGAGTCGGTAGAAGAACACCATTGTGCACTGCCATTCTTAAGTACAGAAGTATACTCGTATACTTAATTTTAGAATGATTTTTTTACAACGAGGAAGGGTGTCCCAAAATATGTTAAGTATGATACTTTTTATCTCGAGCAACGGGTTTCCGCTATCCTGCAATCAGAGTGGTATACTAAACAGGGTGGTTACAATAACAGAGGTGTAACTGACCTGCCCGTTCCATTACTTATGCAGGCCGGGCCACCTCCGCCTTAACCTGCCGGATATCTGTGGGTTTACAATAATTACTCCTTGTGCCGTTACTTGTACAACAGGGTGTAACAACCTACTGACGGGATTGTATTCGCTACCCCTTTTTGGCGTTAATGCGAATATGATTTATTAAGTGCTGTAATTCGTTTACAATTTGAATTAAATGGAATAAATTACAAAATTGAATAGTTTGTTTTATACAAAGATTACTTAAAATGACACATTCAAGAATTAATTGTATCTCAATAGAGACGGAGATGCAAATTAGAAACAGAATATGGTTGATCGAGGTGTTTACAGGATCCATGACCTGTCATTGGTTGGGTCAAGCGCACGCCCTATGTAACACAACATTCCCCATTCCACCTTTTTTCCTTATGACCACCATGTCTGACAAATTTTTGGAAGTTGTATATATGTTAATCTGTAACACCACTCTTTTACATGGTAGTTTTTCAATCTACACACTAACGCCATCTATGAAGATTGTATTTTAAACATTAATCAGAAGATCTTTTTAACGCAATGTGAAAGGCCGCCATTAACACATTGCTAGAAACCGCATGGAGATGTCACTCTATCCACTTATGGACACATTCAAACTCTGAAATTATAAAAAATCCTTTTTTTTTTTAAATGATATGTTACTATGATTGCCTATGGCAAGGCGCACCAACGCTACAACTCTACTACGCCACTTTTAATATACAATATAATAACAAAAAAAAACCACCTAACTAACCATCAGACAATTTCCCCGGAAAGGTACGGAGGATGGACTGCCATTCCCTTGACATATCCCTTGAGCTTCATTTATATGCATACATCGTAACACGCACGATCGTCGATTTTTCCGACTTCGAATGTGGCAACCTTTAAGTATTTGGTTAATTTGGTCATGCTATGTTTTCGTTGGTTTTCCACGGCTTCTATTTCCATTTAAATTGCTTGTCTTCAACCTTTTAACCACTATTCTCTTATTTATTTGTTCCATATGTTCAAACCATCTCCGGAATTCTTTTTTAATTTTATTTATGATCCAATCATCTGCCTTATATTCTTCCTTTCGTTGTTCGATATATATTATACGAGTATATCGTTTTCCCGCACATTTTTCTCAGTGATTTTATTTCAATGGTATTTATTTTACTTTCATGCTTCTTTTGCCAGCTTCAAGCTTCACTTCCACACATAAGGTTTGACACTAGAACTCCATTACGTACTGCCATCTTTGCTTCAGTGGATATATATTATTTCGTCTCATCTGTTTTCGTCTCATCGCTTTCTCCCATAGTTCTTTTAATAATCACATTGCACTTTCTCATTTATGATATCGCACCGTGAGTGTTAAACCGAAATAAGTGCAAATATATATTTTGGAGATATGGGAGTTTAAAGACTTCATATTGCTTGGAAAAACTGATTCGATTGGTTTAAAAGCACTATATATATTTTTGATAAGCACAAAATATATAATGTACAATACAAAATAAATGGCGTTATATTCCCATTAGTTATGGTTACTCATTCAGGAACATAATTGAAATATTTTAACATATAATGACTATTAGATATAAATATAATATATCGCACCGTGAGTGTAAAACCGAGATAAGCGCAAATACACATTTTGGAGATATGGGAGTTTAAAGACTTCATATTGCTTGGAAAAACTGTTTTTTAAAAATAAACCAATGATTTTCGGTTTATAGTATAAACCGACACGATTTTCGGTTTACAGTATAAACCTTTAAACCGAAAATCATTGTTTTATTTAAAAAAACAGTTTTTCCAAGCAATATGAAGTCTTTAAACTCCCATATCTCCAAAATGTGTATTTGCGCTTATCTCGGTTTTACACTCACGGTGCGATATATTATATTTATATCTAATAGTCATTATAAGTTAAAATATTTCAATTATGTTCCTGAATGAGTAACCATAACTAATGGGAATATAACGCCATTTATTTTGTATTGTACATTATATATTTTGTGCTTATCAAAAATATATATAGTGCTTTTAAACCAATCGAACACATTAATTTAGAATAGCATTGACAATTATAACGTTATCCAATTGGATTTCTAGCAAGATAAAACAAATAAAAAAGCCACCTCACGTCGAATTGATTGCAAACGTACCCAAAGAAAAGATAATAACCGTTAATTTCAGGAAATACTATACAAATTCTCGGGTATGTTCACACGGGAAAATGGCGTTAAAAATGCATAGTTTAATACGCAAAATCCAAAATAGCACACTCTGCAACCGGAAAGTGTGCTGTTTAATTGTTGCGTTATTAAAAACGTTTTCCCGCCCTCCGGAATGGCGCGAGGGCGGCAGCCGGCGGACTGAATACTTGATGGGCGGGGTCTTGTATTATTCAGTAGGCTCCCCGCCAGCCTAAACCGTTACGGTCATCCGCGGCCGATTATGTACCGGGAGAACCTAACAAATGTTCACAGTATTTGAAATTAAATGTCACAATTTGTAATTATGAAAATCTAAAATTTTTACTGTAATCTCTTGATGGAAGTTCATTTTAAATAAAAAGTAAATAAAATGATCTTTTTGATTACTTCTTTTTCTTCTTCAAGTGTCGCGTCAAGTCCCCCTAACTTTGACGATCACTGGAGCCAAAGCATCCTGTCTTTTATGTAAGGATAACTGTTTTCTAAGAAGTCTCCGACGTCCCTCTATTTTGCCCATAATTATGAGCTGAAGGAAGTGGTATATTTCTCCTCTTAGTACATGACCCAAATAAATTTAATAATAAAACAATGGTTTTCAATAACTACTTTCATTTTTGTCTTTATTTTGACAATGAGCAGTTTCGCCCCTCACCGAGTATGTAGACACGCGGACCAAATGTGCATACTATTTAATAAAAAAATCTAGCATCCACGAGTCGTCTTTTCGACCCAGGAAACCTTGGAAAATGTGACTACTGATAATTCCATCAGTGACAAAATAAATAGAGTGGACGAATGTGGATATCCAGCGTCATACTACCAGTAGTAGAATTCACCTGGCTAAGGGAAGGCAATCCCAACAGTAAATCCAACAAAGAAGGCAACTCTGGATATTAGTCTTCATGTCATTAATATGAAGATCAATTACTCTCAAGTGATAATCAACGTCCGTAGGAATAAGGTTTTAGAATCACTTGAAATTATATACCAACTGTGTGAAATATAATTTACATTTTTAAATTTCACCTTTGAATACATGAAACTCTGGTGGTTTCTGACTGTGTATCTAAAGCTTATTTCTAACATGGCCATTTATATTGCTATTTGGATCACTCGCAGTTTTGGAAATGCCAAAAATGCCCCCAAATGAACATGAAAAAAGTATTATACTTGTATAAGCTTACAGGAATTTTTTAAATACTTAATTTTATCAACTGTTAAATTAAAAAAAAAGTTTTATTTTTCACAATTGTTTTTTATTTTTCGCGACCAACCTATTAAATGTCAAATTTGACATTTGATATATTATTGTAACACCTGATGATGCCAACATTGGTTGACGAAACAGCTATCGCGAAAAACAAAAATACAATTGTGATACATAAAACAAAGTTTCTTAATTTAACACTTTATAATGTTAAAGAATCATAGTGTTTCGGCCAAAATAATGGACTATTAACTTAATTTTATAATTAATATAAATAAAAACGTCTATTTTCTAGGAGTTTTGTTAAGTTTTTTTTATAGAATGACATGTTTTGCCCTTTTTAGGCATAATAACATTTTTATTAATAAACATTTGATAATGACTTAAAATGGCGAAACATGTCATTCCATAAAAAAACTTAATACAACTTTTAGGGAAGACAGACGTTTTCATTTATATTAATTATTTGATATGGAGGTTTAATCATTGTTCAAGAAACAATTAATACTTAATTTGAGATTAATTTAAGGTTTTATGTACTTTTGTATGAAGCACTAAATTTGTGGTGTGACATTAAAAAATATAAGATTGATCCTTTGCTGGAACGACACTCCGAGATAGAATAAGAAATTCTGAAATGAGAAAGATCTGCAATGTGGAAGATGTCGGGCGATGGGGAAGACTGCAAAAACGCTACTGGAGAGATCGTGTGGAAAGAGCATGTTCTGAAAGAGTGATAAATATAGCCGCAAATAAAGTACCAACAGGAAATCCACCTAAAAGATGGCGAGACAATAACAGGACACAGTCCTAATTAAAGCAGAATAAGAAGAAGAATATTGATGCACTTGTAAATTTGTATATACAACACTTTATTCTGTACAACAACCATGGTTGTTGTAAAGAAATCTTCTTCTTCTTCAAGTGCCCTGTCGGGTCTCCCCAACGTTAGCGATCACCTCGGCGAACCTGTCCCTGTCCTGCACCGCTCGGAACAGCTCCTCCTCACTTCGGATGCCGGTCCACTCAGTGTAAAGAAATAAGTGTTGTAAATACAAATTTGCAAGTATAGCAATATTATATTGATTTTTTATGAATTTTAAAACACTTTTTTGTTTCTACTTTTGGGTTTTTCTTTCCACTCGACATGTTTCGAAGGTCTTCATCATCGGGAGAACGATACAAACTGAATTGAAAAATTGTTTATATCGTTTTCCCGATGATAAAGGTGTTTAACCTTTATAACATGTGGGAAAAACAGTGTTTTATGATTTAATTGTATCTCAATAGAGACGAAGATGCAAATTGGAAACTGAACATGGTTGATCAAGGTGTTTACAGGACTTTTGACCTGTCATTGGTTGGGTTAAGCGCACGCTTTATGTAATTACAACATTCCCCATTCCACCTTTCTTATGACCATGTCTGACAAATTTTTGAAGTTGTGTATATGTCAAAGTCCAACACCAGAATTCACATGTCAGTTTCAATGCGCCATCTGTGAAGATTTGATTATATATGTTAATCTCTAAGATTCTTGAAGTGATTGGAGGATGTGATTGATTGGAGGAAGTGATTGATTCTTTAAGATTCTTGACAGTGTTTTAATTAATAAAATAATTGTTAAAATCTTTAATTAAACAAATATGAAAGGTTGATGGGTGTAACAAGATTCCAGCCACCCGGTACATGCATGTCCCGGCTGCCGGTCGCCCGGGGAGTATTACAGAATAATGTGAGGTTATGGGACCCTTGATCCCGTCGACAATCACGCCTTGTCCTCTCTTTAGAGCCTCCTTCCGGCCGGCTGAGGTGTGAAAGAGCTAGTCATGAAAAATTAATGCAAGTGCTATGAGAATCGGCACTAATAGGGAGAATCCCTAGTTTCTGGCGTATTGTGGGAAATTCCCATATTTAAAAGGGGATGCAGCTTACTTATTCACGTAATCCAGGATAAACTCACAGTGGCTTAGTTTCAATTACTGAGAACATTAACGTACATGGAGAAGTCGGTTTATAAATGATTCTGATATGTCGTGTATTTACTTTTGCGAAAATTATTTAATGAATGGAAGGAATGTAGAGGAGATGAAAGTATTATGAAGAAAATTATGAAAGGATCACTGCGTTGGTTTTGGCCATTTATCGATAGCTTTGAAATTATGTCACAACCTTGCTTTATTATTTTAATAAAAATGTGCTCGTTTTTGCATTTCTAAAATCTGCGATATGCTAAAAGAAAACAAAATTTGAATCTACAAGACATGCATGCGTCCTATAATGACATATGGAATAGAAACGAGAGCCGACGTCATCAGAACAAAAAGTCTCCTAAGAACCACAGAAATGAAGACTCTCCGATCCGTTGCGGGAACGACACTCCGAGACAGAATAAGAAATTCTGAAATAAGAAAGATCTGCAATGTGGAAGATGTCGTGCGATGGGGAAGACTGAGAAGACGCTACTGGAGAGATCATGTGGAAAGAGCATGTTCTGAAAGAGTGATAAATAAAGTGCCAACAGGAAATCGACCTGCAGGAAGACCACCTAAAAGATGACGAGACAGTTGGACATTTGCATCCCAGGAACAGGCTCCGAGAAACAACAGGACAAAGTCTTAAATTAAGCAGAAGATGAAATATCCGAAAGTTATTCACCGATTACTTAGAAATTTTAATACAACGTTGTATTCGAATACGCACGTGTTTTTATATATCTATACGACTACGAACTTAACAAAATTAATAAGTCTTACGTTCAAAACGAGGTAGACATTCATATACGCTGTTGTTCCCACAGGGGTTAATAATTCAATAGAATTTTTGAGTTCACTCGATAAACCAAAGATGCCACGGCATGCAGTGCAATTGAAAATTGGCGTGTCAATTGTCATGTTGTGAAATATTAACCAATCAAAGATTTTTGATCACTCCACAATACACTTTATTTTTAAAATTTATATTATTTTCAATACAATTATTATGAAATAAAGTAGATAATACAGTGTTCAAAATTCTCCTTCCAAATTAACAAATGGTATTCCACAGTGTCAACACCGTAACCTACAACAACAACAACAAACCATCACGCCGTTTCTCCGAAAGGGTAAGTGGAGAGAAAAGACCACCGCACTACTCGATCCTGACACACGTCTCTAGTTTCCTCAACATTCATATAGCGAGTCATACACGCACGCGGATTCCTCATACTTCTAACATGGCCGACATTTATTGACAAATTTGATTAATCTGGTCATGCCATTTTTTCACGGTCTCCCACGACTCTACATTCTATTCACATCGTTAACGTATACTTTCTTAACCATTCGTTCTTCATCAAGTTTCATATGTTCATACCAACGCTGTGATCTTTTCATAATTTTGTTCATAATACATTCCTTCCTTATCACACATACATCTTAGGGATTTCATCTCTACCGCGTTTATTCTGCTCCCATCCTTCGACTACTAATTCCATGCTTTAGATTTATACGTAACCTACAACAAAGTATCAAAAATATTTAGTAAAAATATAAAGAAAATTATAGTTCATCTTTACTAAAATAGTAAATAATTGTGGCTTCAGTATAGTTTCAGACAAAAAAAAATTGATGTTCACTTGTTTTTATCTTTTATTTTTTGGCACAGACATTAAAACAGGTGACGATCGTTTCCGAATGGACTGGTGGTTGAGGAAGGCTGGTTTAGAGAACGCGATACGTAACTTTTAGGGGGTTCGGCTTTGGCGAATGCAGCCAAACCGCAAAAGGATTTAACAACTAAAAGTTTCAACACGATTACTCTGGCAACACTATACCGTAAAAACGTATTTTCCTTGAACTTTAATTGTTTCGTTTAAAATAAGGCTTTTGACGAAAGATACTCGTACAATTACTTGAATATATACATATGAAGTCTATTTATTGCTTCTTCAAAAATGATACACGACAGAAGCTCAAATACCGATATAAGAAAGAAATGTAGAGCGGAAGAAGGTATTATGAACAAAATTATTAAAGGATCGCTGCGTTGGTTCGGACATATAGAACGCATTGATGGAGAAAGAATCGTTAAGAAAGTATACGTTAATGATGTAAATGGGGTACGAAGTCGAGGCAGACCGAGGAAAACGTGGCATGACCAAATTAATCAAATTTTAAAGGTTGGTCATGTTAGAAGTCGGAGGAATCATCGTGCGTGTATGACTCGTTGTATGAATGTGAAGGAATCTAGAGAGGTTTGCCAGGATAGAGTAGTGTGGCGGTCCATTCTCTCTGCCTACCCCTGCGGGGAAACGGCGTATGAATATCCACAATTTAAAGATTATTAAAAAAATAATAAACATAACTAACTAACTAACCATCACGCCGTCTCCCCGAAAGGGTAGGCAGAATGAATGGACTGTCACACTTTAACCGATGCGGCTCCATCCTTCTCTTTTCGCCCCGCGGGAGACGCGGTTGATGGGTTGTGAACCTCATCGTCACCAATAGGCGTCTCCCACGCACAAGATCCACAAAATAAATCTAAAACACAACATATAAAATACAATGATATGCAATAAAATAAAGTAACAAAATAAAAATATTTTAACCCATAATGTTCATTTTAGATGGTGCACTTGTTGACATGGACGATCAGGACTTTTATGTATATTTAATTAATGTAACACGCATCCTTCGTTTTTTTAAAATTAACTGTAATTAGGCACTTAAAACAATCTAACACCAGCAAGAACTTTAAAATAATATTGAAGAAATTATTCAAATTGTCATTGGAACACATGTCAAAATTCTTTATATATTATATACGAAAAAACTTATGTAATTTTAACATCAAAACCGTACAAGCGTATTACGTGTCACAATTAACTATTAAAAAGTGCGGCAACAATCATAATAAACTTCCTTTACAAAATTTGAGTTTAAACAATACGCGAATTCTTACACAATTAACAGGAATAGAATTACGTTTCAATCAAATTCTTGAATACCCAAATAGCCCCGGTAATATGAGATAACGTCCATATTTTTTTAATGCGGCAACACTTTCTCGGGTCTCTCCCGCGCTTTTTTCTGTCAGGAAAATAAATCTCGCTCAGCAAGGGTTCTTATTGTCGGTGAACGATCTTCAAAGCCGATACGAATGCCCTCATAATATATTTAAGAATGAGAGGAAGTAGGGAGTGGAGACCTAAAGCGAAATTGGCGGAGGGAAGCGGCTCTTCAATAGCTTCGTATTATGCAAGATCATTCTATACCCAAATAATATTTTAAAAATTTTGTTTTCTGTTGTTTTTCTTTTCTTATCAACCTAGGGTTTGGTTTGCAGCAAAGTGTAACATTATTATATCTCTTCCGATGTCACTTAACCCTTTTTTAATTTATTTTATTTTTATTTTTTATTATTGAGGGTAACAAACAGCAATTACAGTATATGAATATAAACCCACAGAGACAACAAAACGAGGCCAATTACATGCTACCACAAATATTATATGACAACTGACATAAGGTTAAATATATAAGAAGAATAAAGTATCATTTGACAAGTTAAAGAGAAAACTAGTAGTATTAGTAATAATGAATAATTAAAAATGAAATATAATTTTAAAATGTAAAAAAAAGATGAAAGACAAGAAAAGAAAAAAAAAATAGAGAAACTAGTTTCATTCGCCCCGAAGGGTTGCTCCAACCATTTTTTTAAAATCACTTTCATGAAGATGAAACACATCGATGTTATTAAAGCACTCTGAGCGTAGTTAGTCCGATAAGCAGGAAGGTGGAATATTCGCAGTGTGTCTAGTGCGAAGCATAGGGGTATTCAGTAATAATTTACTAAGAAGTTCGGAGTTGTCTATTGTGGTAGTTTCCCTTTACTTTTCACATTGTTGTAAATAACAGATTATTGAACCCCTAATACTGTATACATTTTTAAACTATTTTCAGATAATTTTGAATTCATTGGACAAAAATGGTATAAAGCCCTCTCAGAAAAACTCAGAATCCAGGTCTCATAAAATAATATTAACTTTTAATCAAAAACTTCAAAACTAAGTGAACTGTGACTCAATTTATAATAGTAAACACGATTGTTTGGTGGTTTTGCTTAGATTTAATTTGTATAAATTATTTAAAATTGTGACAAATATGTTTCGCCTTGCGAGGGCATTTTCAAACTCTCAAAATATTATATAATAAATCTAAAACAAATATTGTAAAATACAATGATATTAAAAAAAACAACAATAAAAAAATAAAAAAATACATAATGTTCTTTTTAAATGGTGCACATGTTGTTAGCTGGACAATCCGGACATTTGTATTTTTGAAATTTATATTTCACGTAGCCATCGTTTTGTAAATTACACTGTAATAAGCATTTAAAACAATCCGCCACCATCAAGAACTTAAAAATATTATTGGAGAAATTATTAAAATTGTTATTTTAACAAACGAAAAAATGTTTTTTTATGACCTGTCAATATTCTTTATATAAACGAAAAACATCATATAATTTGAACGTCAAAACATTACAAACGTATTACGTGTCACAACTGACTAAATACAGGGTGTTTTTTTTAGAGGTTTGGTTTTTAATCTGGCAACATTGTTTCTACAGAATGTCTATTTGATATTTGACAGTAGATTTGTAATTAGTACGTTTTGCCAATTTACCTTGAATAAACTGACGTCAGAACAACGCTTGAAAATTGTGCAAATTTATTATGAAAAAATCATGGTTCGGTTTGCCAAACTTATCGTGTACTATATCCATTTTACGGTCGACATAATCGTCCATCCGAGCAAGTTATTCGGAAGACGTACACTCAGTGGATAATACGCATCCACAAAGACGACAATTGTCGAAAATTGGATTTCACAATTGCGCTTCATTTGAGCTAGCCGTGGCGCTCACATGCCCGAAATCATATTTAAACAATAATATTATAAAATTATCTATTAAATAAAGCCAATATCATATACATTAATTTTAATGTGTTTTTTTTTCATTTTGAATATGTATTGAATACCTCTAAAAAAAATCCAATATTATGAATGTGGTCACAATCAAATTGACCTAAACAATTCAATTACACACAAAATATCTCCAAATTTACGGGAGAACCACATGAACTAAAATCAGAACCAGTAATTCTATTTATCTATTGTAAAATATAATAAATCTCTTAAAAGACGTTTTCATTCATATTACTTAGGTAAATCAATGTTATTGTTTGATTTTTTTACGTATGTAAAGAATTTTTGGTTCAAAATGTAACGCTAAGCTGCAAGAGGCATTATTACAGAACCTACCCTAAAATTGATAAGGGCAAATAAGGGGTCCCGGGTCGCATGTATAAGAAATGCGCCAAGGGAGTTACTAACCATTTTTCTTTCAATTAACTTCTGGAGCCTGGAAAGGGTGGTGTGTATAGACCGTTTTGCAGCAATTTCGCTGAAAGGGGCTCTGTTTGGAATGACATATATAATGTTTGGGTTCTTTTCTTAAGAGAGACATATGCATAAGTGAATAAACTCGAAATGTACGGGCGATGAAGGGAACCTTTTGACGTCCCCTCTTATTGAATATTTTAAACTCGGACAGTGTTTCGTTTGTTTATGTCGCTCCATTCGCAAATTCCATTTTGGACGGAATAAACGAATTTCAACGCATTTTGAATTTAGAATTCATTTTAATATTCGTACAGGTAGGTTAAAAGTTATAGGTATAAGAGTATTTTTTTGTTATATTAAAATATTTTAAAAATAAACAAGTTTAATTTTATTAAGACATGATAATGATTTATTATTCAATATGGAATAATGAAAATTTCAAAAAAAAAAAAAACGAGAATCAAAAATCTCTGAAGCATGGAACTGGTAGAAGAAGGATGGGAGCAGAATAAATGCGGTAGAGATGAGGTCCCTAAGACGCATGTGTGGTAGAACGATATACGACAGAATCTCAAATGCTGAACATAATTATGAAAGGATCGCTGCGTTGGTTCGGACATATGGAGCGCATGGATGGAGAAAGAATGGTTAATAAAGTATACGTTAATGATGTAAATGGAGTACGGAGTCAAAGCAGACCGAGGAAAACATGGCACGACCAAATTAATCAAATTTTAAAGGTTGGTCATAGCCGGAGGAATTGACGTGCGTGTATGACTCGTTGTATAAATGTGGAGGAATCTAGAGAGGTGTACCAGGATAGATTAGTGTAGCGGTTCATTCTCTCTGCCTACCACTGCGGGGAAACGGCGTGATGGTTTGTTGTTCTTGTTGTATAATATCAATCTTTTGAAAATTAAAGGACATTGACGTTATATAAAGTAAAAAATTAACATGTGTTTAATTAAAAAAACTTAGGTATTTAATTAAAATATATGAGAAAAACAAATATTGGAATTTGTTTAAAAATAAATATGGATATTTTATTTTAAATGTTAACTAGAATAAATATATAGATATGTCATTGTGATTCACATTTCTATTATTGCAAAACTGTAACCAATTAAAAATGTAAAGTACCTACTTACAGACGATTTTCCGAGATAATGTTATGACCTATGGCAACCCATCCGGCTCGGCGCCAAAAAGGTCGCAAGTGTTGGCCAATGGTGGATATCACACATACTATCTAAAGGGGACAACCCGGTATCAAGTTACCCATATTATGAGGTCTGTTATATGCAATTTTGGTGTTCATTCAAAGTGCTATATACTTTCGTACTAAGTGCTTAATTTCAGGGTGACTCTATTAAAAATAATTTAAAACACTTGTACACTTCGTTTTATATTTGATTTATTTGATCACGTCAAGTTTTCTTCAGTCATTTTCTATTTTTAGTTCGGTTTTCTTCGTTGACATATAATATATTTACTTAATATTCTATAGGATGTTTTTTAAAGGTTTGGTTTTTAAACTGGCAATACTGTTTTTACAGACTATCAACTTGACAGTTGACAGTTGATTTGTTGTCAGTACGTTTTGCCATTTTACCCAATTGCTCAATAAAGGTGTCGAAAATTGGACTTCACGATTGCGCTTCATTTGAGCTAGCCGTGGCGCTTATGTGACTGAAATTACATTTAAACGATAATGGCATAAAATTATCTATTAAATAAAGACAATATCATAGACATTAACATTATTTTAATGTGTTTTTATTCATTTTGAATTTGTATACCTCTAAAAAACACCCTTTATGTAACTATGTGCATACATAGTTTAGTAACACGAATATTTGGATTAACTGTAGATTTGATGCATGGCCAGGTGGTCCTAATGATTTTTGGTTTTTGGATTATCATAGATGATTGGAGCTTGACTACAGTGGGTCAGTATTGCATTTGAACGGCCGTAACGTTGAAAGGGTGGAAATTTTTTAATACCTCGGCAGCATACTAACTCAATCTCTTGACCCAGATGTAGAGATAAAATGCAGAATTGAGGCAGCAAGAGCTACGTTTAATAAAATAAAATCACTCTTCTGCAATGATAACTTAAACTTGAAACTCCATCAGAGAATGATCAAATGCTATGTGTAGTCTGTTTTATTATATGGATGTGAAATGTGGACCTTAAAAGTCAACTCAATGATCAGACTGGAAGCATTTGAAATGTGACTCTATCGCCGAATGCTCAGAAATCCCTGGACATACATGGTTACCAATACCTAAGTCCTGAGGCGAGCTAGAATTGACAGGGAACTGTTATCAACTAACAATAGTGCGTGGGGAAAAGTATCACTCACGAATATACTCGGGTCGATTTCTCTGACTCCTCACGTGACCGACATTCAATATTTGATTGATTTGATCGTGCCACGTTTTCCTCGGCCTTCCTCTTTTTTTACTTTACGTCATTTACATATACCTTCTTCACCAGTCTCTCCTCACTCATTCTTTCCATGTGTTCAAACCATCTTAACGACCCTTTCATTATTTTGTTCATAACACTTTCATTCGCACCGCATTCACTTCTTATATGTACACTTCTTATATGCATTTGACACTCTATATACAGATTTAGTACACATTCGTCTTAGATATCTCATTTCTACTGCATTTATTTTGTATTTGACACTTAATAATATACAGATTTACCATACATTCGTCTTACGTTACGATCTCATTTCTACTGCATTTATTCAACTTTCATCCTTCTTTTGCCAGTTTCATGCTTCACTTCCATACATAAAGGTCGGCACAAGAAAGAACACCATTATGCACTGCCATCTTAGCTTTTTTGGATAAGCTTTTGTTTGCGATGACAACTTTAAGTGCACCATTTTCTCTGTTGACTGCCCCAACCCTTCTTTCAATATCCTTCTCCACTCTCCCATCCTTTGTAAAAATAAATCTATTACTAGTCCTTATTCTGAATAACGTGTTAACTAAATACCTAAACCTATAAGAATTTTGCTTTATAAGGTACATAAAACAGAATGTAAATTTGTTTGGTTTACTCAAGCAGAGGAATACGAAGAGTCAATAGAGTGATTTACATAATTTGAATACAACAATGGTATGTGTGATTATATTAATAAATTATAGAATTATGTACTCGAATTATTGTATTAAAATAAATATTTATCAAAATAAATCTTCACATAACACATCGCCTGTCAAATCGAAGTTTAAACGAAGGAAGTTATCTACGAAAAAATGCTGATATTCCACGTTCACATCGAGGAATATTGTAAGAACTAACCAACAAACTAACTTACAATCACGCCGTCTCCCAGAAGGGGTAGGTAGGCAGAAATTATGGATCGCCACACAGTTTTTTCTTGACATACTTCTCTCGCTTCTTCAAAAATTCATACATCGTGCCATGAACGCAGTCGATTTCTCCGACTTCTCATGTAGCCGACATTCAAGATTTAATTTATTTGTAAGATCATTAAATGATTTTACTAAAATATTTTGATGGAAGTTCATTTTAAATAATAATTAAATAAATCGATGTTGTAACTACTTCCACTTTTGCCTTTATTTCGACAGCGACCGGTTTCGCCAGGCTCGCTGTCGAAATAAAGACAAAAGTGGAAGTAGTTAAAAAGCATCGTTTTATTTAATTATTATTTGATTTATTTGATAGTGACACGTTTTCCTCTGTCTTCCTATAATTCTAGTTCCGTTTACATAGTAAACATGTACTTTTTTTTACCATTATTTCCATGTATCCAAACTATCTTAATTATCATTTCATTATTTTGTTCATAACACATTCATTCGCACTGCTTTCACTTCTTTATATTTTCATTCGACATTATATCAAACACAGATTTTCTTCACATTCGTGGAAGAGATGGCTTTTCTACTACATTTATTCTACTTTCATCATTCTTTTGCCAGTTCACACCTTTGTGCACTGCTATTTTAGCTTTTTTGGATAGACTTTTGCTTGCGATGACAACTTTAAATGCACCATTCACTTTGTTGCTGCCCCAATCCTTCTTTCAACATCCCTCTCCAATCGCTCATCCTTAGAAACAGGAATCAAACATATTAAAAAAAGGCCGAAGTGGCACCCTTAGATGCAGCAAATAAATGTTGCATTTTGCTGCAAACAAATCTAGGGAAGAAGACGGTTCCATGCTTGCCGCATTAGGAAGCAAAAACGAAGGAAAAAAAGAAATGCAAGGTCTACAAGACAGCTGTCCAATTGGCAATACGTAACGGTGCTGAGTGTTGAACTATCGAAAAGGCTCATGAGCACAAGCTCCATGTTACGAAATAAGGATGCTCAGATGGACTGAAGTCGTAACCAGATTAAATAACGTCCACAACGAGCATATCCAGCGCAGTTTTAAGGTCCAGTCATGACTTACGGTTAGGAGTGCTGCCAACTTAAAAACAACAGGAAGACAAGTTGGTATACATATCAGGGGAAAACCACAAATCTATTGTGAATAAATTAAATGGGGATCTTAACAATATTTTAATATGGCTTAGGAAAAATAAACTCAAATTGAATGCGACAAAAACAAAATTCATGAATGTTGGGAATCAAAAGAACATCTACGGCACCAACAGTGATCATAGACGATGAAATTATAGAAGAAATACACGAATTCAAATATTTAGGTGTCCTAATAGATAACAGACTAACTTTTTCACAAAATACGAAATAAGTTACTAAGAAGATGGCTAAAAAAATATCACCTCTGGGCAGGATTAGACGATATATCAGCGCAGAAACATGCAAAACTGGATATAACGCAATCATTCTCCCTCATATCAATTACTGTAGCAGCATATTATTTTTGGCAAATGAAGAAGATATGCAAAGATTAACCATTCTCCAGAATAAGGCAATGAGAATAATTTTAAGGAGAAGCAGATATGCCAGGATTAAAGTGATGCTGAAAGATCTAAGTATTACGTCATTTAAAAAATAATTACATACAACGTTTTATTACTAATTCTCAAAATTGTTAATGGGCACACCTCCCAAGAATGTTTAAGGAAGATTAAAAGTAATCAGAACATCAATATGAAACGAAAAGAGCAGAGCATCGAACTGTTGAACATGATCGCTTCGGAGATCGACGTCTTTCATATTCGTGAAAGTACGTTCAGAAGACAAATGGAGAGTATCTTGTATTCCTTATGTCGAACCATCTCTCATGCGTTCCTGGTATTATATATTTATTATATTTTACCTGTTCTCAATAGATGCCTTAAACTATAATTGTTGTTTGTAATATTTTTTGAGAAAATAAACTGATTTGATTGATGGATAGTGATTCTCGTGACATGTAATAGGTAGCTAATCTATCGCCACTTTATTGTCATGTGAATTCTACACCAGACCAATGACAGTGTGACAATCATACTGCCCTCGCCGGGAATTGAACCCGGGACCTTCGGGGTGGCAGTCAATGCACTTACCCTCGGCCACAAAGGTCGTCGTTTAAAAACATCGTTTTATATAATTATTATTTAAAAAAAACTTCCATTAAGAGATTTCAGTTAATATACCTGAGAAAACGTGAACATCTTCACATTAAAAAGCAGAATAACGTGTTTCGCATGCACAGTGGTAACATGTTGACTGCGGAGCACTGACTGGGACAATAGTAATGGGACAACCTAAACGGTGAACATTTGTCCAGGTTAGGCCCTTCCTGACCAGGACAGAGTCCAGGTTTTAAGTATGTAGGAGAGGTTTAGACATCGAGGGAAAATTGTGTATTTTCTTTTGGGTGTTGTATTGCTATGTGTGTACAGCGGGACATCGAGGGAGAGTAGTGTAGCTTAACTGTGGTCTGGGTCCCCCTTGGTTGCAAATATACATATATTATTATTATTATTTTTAACGTAAGTCCCGCATGGACGGGGGAAGGGCCTAGGGAGTGCACGAGTGAAGCTGACGAAAGGCGTGCTGCGCCTATAACAACTAAGGATAAGCGGAAGGTGCCCTCTATGGCTCGGCCATATGTTTCAGTTCAATCAGTTCCTACTTACTTAACCTCCATTGTGCTTCTGGCTTCATTTGCAGTAAAGTAAATGGATTTGAACTGCGGTTGACTACATTTGAATCGTGTTTTTCAGAAGTAGCACACATCCAGTAATCTCAACTCTACAGGACGGACAAAAAACTGTCTGGTACAAAATTTTCTTACAATATATATATTTTTTCAATACACACATTTGTCTATTTTACTCCCTATGACAAATGTGTATTGAAAAAAAATTATTGTAGGAAAATTTTGTACCAGACAGTTTTTTGTCCGTCCTGTAAAGTTGAGGTTACCGGATGTGTGCTACTTCTGAAAAACACGATTCATTTATAGCTCAGTCAGATAGTCACAGTTCATCATAATAGTGGATACATAAATACTCGTATATATGGTTTGGGATCTTCCCTTACCACTGACCCGGTCAGTGCTCCGCAGTCAACGTGTTAAGCTAACGTTAAGTTCGGTAATTATTTGGCTTGTTCAAAATCATAGTCGCAGATAATCATGTTTATTATGCAATTCTGCGGGCAAGTCCCCCGAAGCCGATGGAGATTGCAATTACTGCGCTGATATACCCCGGTAACGAGCACGGAGACCCTTTCATGCATTCACATAGAGATAATTGCTTCTCTAATAAGTACTGACACTCGCTTGTTAGGACAGAAGCCAACAAGAAGTGTTCTCGTAATCATGTGATCCTTTCGAAAATACGTTTCGCTATTGTTTTGAATTCGAATCATAATATAATTAGGCAAAAACTCGGGTGTTGACAAGATAGAGAATAAGAATATTTTGAACTTCTTCTTATTCTTTCGGTGCCGTGTCGGGTCCCCCCAACGTTGGCGACGACTGCAGCAAAGGCATCTCTATCCTGCACCACTTGGAACAGGTTCTGAACTCTTGTTATTCCTGTCCACTCTTTGATGTTCCGCAGCCAGGACAGCTGCCTTCTACCAACTCCCCGACGTCCCACCACTTAACCCATTAATAACAGTCGAAGGAGGTGATATTTTTCTCCCCTTCGCACATGACCTAAATATGAGACTATTATAATTTTCACACTCGAAGACAGCTCTCTATTGGCTCTGGCTCTCTGTAGTACGTCTGCGTTACTGACCCTGTCGGTCCACGGTATATGGAGCATTCTGCGGTATATCCACATCTCGAACGCTCCCAACCGGTTCATAACATTCACTTTCAGAGTCCAGTTTTTTTTTTTTTACTTTTTTTGAGATTTTAACTAATTAAATCAAATCAAATCAGTTATTTACTCAAAAGAAATTACAAACAGCATACATGTTTAAGGCATCTATTGAGTACAGGTAAGATATTATACACATACAACATAATACCAGGAACGCATTAGTGATGGTTCGACATTAGTAAGAAAGATACTTTCCGAAGTCGAGAGTATTTGTCTCTTGAACGTATATGAAAGACGTCGATCTCCGAGGAAACCGCGTTCGGCAGACTAATTGCTCTTCCCACCGGCATCACCGGAGGCAGGTTGGTTCTGCATGCTGGGATATAAAATAGTCTGTGCTGACGCTGTCGGTTTGATATCTAAGACGAATGTGAATAAAATCTTTATTTATTAAGGGTAACAAACAGCGATTCTAAAACATATATAAAAACACATGGTAGAGGTAATGGTAAAAAAATTATATTTGTTAATGATGTAAACGGAACTAGAAATAAAATAAGTCCGAGGATGGAATGGAATGGCACGACTAAATATTAAATGTCGGCCACTTAAGGAGAAATTGACGTACGTGTATGACACGATGTATGAATGTTGAGATTAACCCTTAACGTACCGTGTTCAAAACAAAACGCTCGCTCCCATGTGGTAAATTCAGTTTACCGCTAACTTTATCTAAATATCAAGCATATGACTCGATGAATCAAAATTTAATTTAGGTCATCTTGTAGGGAATTTCATTAGGAATAGATCGATATCTATAACATACATGGATTATTTGAAAAACATATCATTATTAATTTTTTTCTGGAACCATGCGATTTCTGATATGGAATGCGTCACAGCATACGAGCAACTGGACTACAAGTATAAACATGTCTCCGCGCCGCGGCCGGCGGGCGAGACTTTACGAGATTTTACGTATGATAAAGGCACCTAGGCAAAATGTATAGTACGTTCAAGACAACGAGTACGTATTAATATTTGTCCCTTTTGGTAAAGTGTTAATATTTTCACAGTTCTGATATTATTAAGTTGCGTGCTGCGTTTCCATCCAGTCGGTATTATTACGTACCTATTGAAAAGGCCAAACATATAATTTATAATACGTTCAAAACAGCGAGTAAGTATTTGTCACTTTTGATAAAGTTGTAAATATTAGCAAAACAAATTCTACCTTAACACGAATGAAGGTGAGGGCAGTCTTAGAAAATATTTTTTTTGGGATGAATGAAGTAATTTTTTGCTTTTTTTTTTATTACGAAATATTGAGAACACTTCAATGGAGGATTACAATTTTTTTTATAATATTAGGGTCCATAGGTTTTAAGAAAATCAACTTTAAATTGGCAGTGGAAACTCAATTGACCACATGGCAACGCGACGGTTAATTATAACAATATTAATATATTTTTCATCACAACAAAACTATAACGAACGAATGTCTGGAAATAATAGTGTGGCGGTCCATTATTTCTGCCTTCATCTTCGGAGAGACGGCGTGATGGTTAGTTACAAAGATAAATTAGGTATGTTTACTCCTTGGAGAAGTATATATAATCATAACCTATAACACTTATCCAATTATAACTGTTGTTGTTGTATTAAATACTGATATATTTTGATTCTGTTATTTAAATCCACCATCATTTCATATATGAATAGTTAGATATATACTACCGATATTTACCGTATTAAATGAGATGTTTGCTTTCATAATAGTGTTCTCTGGATGCTGTGTGGCTGGATATACGTATTACATATATATTATCTTCCCGGATCTCTCAACAGAGTGACCTCTTCCCTCTTGACCTGAAATTCTCCGGCGATATCTTTTCTAAAGAGAATTTCTACTTAGTATACACTAAGTAAGATCTCTCGCACTCAAAGTTTTAAGATCGCAAGGCGATTTGTAATATAATACATTGTTAAAATGTAATTGAAAAAAGAAATATATTGAAATGCATTCTTTCTATACTTGCCATCACTTTGTGTTGTGGATCGACATTTGAGTTCTGAAAAACATTGTATTTTCACAATATTTCATTGCACATTTTGCAAACATATTTTGAACTGTACGCGTCCTTCCTCGGTATAATATTTTAATTAGAAAATGATTCCAAATCGTTACTTATAAATAATACTTAGCTTAATTAATAATACAATATTTGATTTATTTGATTGTGCCACGTTTTCCTCGGTCTTCCTCTATTTCTGGTTCCATTTACATCGTTAACATATAATTTTTTTACCATTCTTTCTTCATTCGTTCTTTCCATATGTCCAAACCATCTTAATTATCCTTTCACTATTTTGTTCATAACACCATCATTTACACCGCATTCACTTCTTATATTTTCATTCGACACTCTATCATACACAGAGTATCCACACATTCGTCTAAGAGATCTCATTTCTACTGCATTTATTCTACTTTGGTCCTTCTTTTGCCAGTTCCATGCTTCGCTTCCATTCATAAGGGTCGGTAGAAGAACACCATTATGCACTGCCATTCTAACTATGAATGAATGTTGAGGAAGCAAGAGAAATATGTCAGGAACGAAAAGCGTGGCGGTCCATTCTTTCTGCCTACCCCTTCGGGAGACGGCGTGATGGTTAGTTAGTTAGTTAGTTATTTTAATTAATAATTGCAAACGTGATTGTTTAGTGGTTTTGCTTGGATTTAATTTACATAAATTATCCAAGGCAGTCAATGTACGGCTGCAGAAATGTCGCGATCAGCGCAAATAAGTCTTTGCATGCTTCATCGATTACGAAAAGGCATTTGATATAGCGAGACACACTGAACTGATGAAAATGCTTAAGGCCTGAAATATTGATTCTAAGGACCAAACATTTATTAAGAATCTCTACTGGTATCAAACTGCGGAGATTAGACATGGAAATGAGATGAAATAGCTATACGCAGATGAGTTCGACAAGGCTGCATTTTGTCACCTCTATTGTTTAACTTTTATTCCAATCAAGTCTTCCAATGTATTGAAAACTCCAGCCTGGGAGTGAAGGTTAATGGGGTTATTGTTAATAACATTAATAACATTAGGTATGCTGTTGACATAGTTATCTTAGCTGACAGTATACCCGATCTTCAAGAACTTCTAAATAAAACTGATATAGCAGGAGAGGAAAGTGCATTTCCGGCGATTTCAGGGTGATTGTCACATTGTCTTTTGTCTGCTGTAGAATTCACATGACAATAAAACGGCGATAGATTAGCTACTTATCATATGTCATGATAATCAATATGAAAGCTATACACTAAAAATCGTTTTAGCTCGCGCTGTAATGATGTAAAGAGCGATTTAACAAAATCTTAATAATAATAATATTTTCCATGCAAAACTGTCTGGCCTTTTCTACATCCAGCCATCAGCAATTCTCATTCAATTATACTATAGACTATCGTATGAGGAGTCCATTTCTACTTCTTTTATCTTCATAAGGTTTTTATTTTATAACCCTTTTGCCCATCTTTGATCCTTAGTCTAGTTTCTAGTAGCATGTCCCGCAAATGACTATTTAAGCTTTGAAAGCCCTTTACAATTGAATACGATTTCCTTCATTCGCTATAGTTCTATCGCCTTCTCACGGCGATGTACAATGTATTACCGGGATACAGGTTGACCAACGTGGTAATGATTTTATTGTGTTGGTAATGTGACGTCAGAGGGAAATAAAATTTGACGTTTAGATTCCATTGGATCACAATCGTTAAATCAAAGAATAATTGTTGGTTTATTTCGTTGTCACCGAAAGGTTAACTTTTAATGCGTTTAATATATAGTATATTTATTTGGAATGCACACGTTATAAAATATAAATTTTCGATAATGTAAACAAATTTAAATATGTCTTTTTATTTTTTATATACTTTGTAAATTAAAAAAACGGTGGATACGTGGAACATAAATTAAATAGACAATATGTGCACCATCTAAAAATAACTTTTTGTGTTAAATTATTTTTATTTTGTTATTTTATTTTATATCATTGTATTTTATATTATTTGTTTAAGATTTATTTTGTGGGTGTCGGACGATCTAAGTGTGCGCGGGAGATGCCTATTGGTGGCGATGAGGTTCGCAACCCATCACACCGCGTCTCCCGCGGGGCGAAAAGAGAAGGATGGAGTGCCGCATCAGTGAAAGTGTGACAGTTCAATCTTTCTGCCTACCCTTTCGGGGAGACGGCGTGATGGTTAGTTAGTTAGTTTAAACTTTGTATATACAACACTAACTTTAAAAAAATTTAAATATCAGGCATGTTTCGGACAACCCGGTCCTTCCTCACTGATATTATAGAGATATTTAAAATATTATAAAATTGTTAACAAATATGATCAGTTTTGACAGATGTTATGAATATTAACATATTATAATATCTGTCAAAACTTATCATATTTGTGACCAATTTTATGATATTTTAAATATCTTCACTGAGGAAGGACCGGGTTGTCCGAAACATGTCTGAATTTAATTTGATTTTTTTTAAAGTTAATGCTGTATACACAAAGTATATAAAAATGAAAAATACAAATAAAACATCTACAACACAAAGTATGGCGAATATAAAGAAAAGTTAAATATTTATATATATAACTGTTCTGTATGGCGTATGTAGATGAACTCCTCTTAAACGGCTGGACCGATTTTGATGATTTTTTTGTGTGTGTTTATGTGGGTCCCTGGACGGTTAAAATTCAATTGGACCCGGTAGATCACCGTTAGACCTTCTGGGAATTTTATGAATAATTGACCTTCTGAGAATAATTTTATTTTTGTTTACCATAAATGGCGCTAATGTCAAATTTGTGGTATTTGATTTAAGCATGCGCAAATCATTTGCGTTGTAGCATGGCGTAGATTTTAAATTCTGTTAGCAAGACGAAACGTGTCATCTTCATAAAATATATTAAAACTAAACAGACGTTTTCTTAAAATAAATATTAGAACCTTAATATGTCACATAATCGTTTAGGAACAATACATTAAAATATATAAATCACTTCTCATTATATAACTTATATCCATCCAAAGCCTATCCAAGAAAGCTAAAATGACAGTGCACAATGGTGTTCTTGTACCAATCCTTATATATTGTAGCGAAGCATGGAACTGGCAAAAGAATGATGAAAGTAGAATAAACGAGATCTCTTAGACGAATGTGTCAAAAATCTATGTGTCGAATGAAAACGTAAGGAGGTGAATACAGTTCTAATGAAAGTGTTATGAACAAAATAAAGAAAGGATCTTTAAGATGGTTCGGAAACATGGAAAGAATGAATGAAGAAAGAATGGTAAACAAAATACATGTTATCGATGTAAACGGAACTAGATGTTGAGAAAAACCGATGAAAACGTGGCACGATTAAATAAACTAAATATTGAATGTTAGCCTCGTGAATGTTGGACACGATGTATAACTGTTGTGGAACGAGAAAGGAATGTCAGGAAAGAAAAGTGTGACAGTCCATTCTTTTTGCCTACCCCTTCGGGTACAATGGACGACGTTATGGGTAGTTAATTAGTTATAACTATATTAATATTCTTAATACAGATGAAAAATGGACAAGAAGACTGCTGACTTGGAGACCGTGGACGGCGAAGAGATGTGCAGGGCGACCGCAACTACGGTGGAAGGATGATCTAAACAGACACGTCGGAATAACCTGGATGCAGTCTGCACAGGACAGAATGACATGGAAGCAAATGGAGGAGGCCTTTGTCCAGGAGTGGACGGGAATAGGCTGAGGAAGAAGAATAAGAAGAACTAATATTGTGAAAAACTATGCACTTTTTAAAGAAATCGCCGAATAGTTGAATAATACTGATTCTTTGAATTTAGATACCAGATTTCGTAATAGAATCAAGGCCATTAGTCCAATTAACCTTTTTGGTTCTGTTTCACTTGAAGAGACTATTAAATAAACAGATGCTTTCAAAGTGAATGCAACACTATTAATCGGAAATGGTTCAATTAAATTCAATTTAAGCAATTGTTCCCATTTTCGAATAATTTGGAAAACGAATTTGGAATGGAACACATTTTTGAGAGTTATCTATACAAAAACGCGGGCAAATTGTCAGGGACCTGTGGGAGAGGGACGCGGCTATGCGCGCGGTGGAGATAGCGATAAGCGAATGAGAGTGGAATGCGACATGTGGCTAGGGGTTGAGCCTCTGCATTGCCGAAGCGAAAATTCTAACCGGCAAAATGCACCGGCTAACAAAAAGGAATCAACCATTCCGCGCGGGCATTAATGAAAACAGTGAAAGATTGTCTCCCTTTTTGCGGGCTGCAATCCGACTTATACCCCCAGAGTGCGCGAGAGCGGGACAGGCGGCGGGGTGGGGGTTGCGATCGCGCGGGTGCGAGGGAGACGACAGCATGGAACGGATGTTTGCCGCTTGACCCACAAACCCAGATTCACCTGAAAATGCGGCGTTGCCGGATCGCAGGCTTTCCCAACTGGCTCCGCTGTGTTGCCGCTAAGATCGCCGCCAATCTAGCCAGGGCACCGGGTCGGCCGACAATCATTTTCTTTATGACTGAATTATATCGGACTTACTGAACCTACCGCAAAATTGGAATAAATTTTAAATTCTTCAAATGAAAATTGTCCCTGCTAATTTTCAGACACTAAAAAACATTTTTATTACGAGAATTCTTCATTTCAACAGAGGGGTGCAGTGTTAAGACAAAAATCACCAAAGGAAATGCTCTATGATCAGGAGAAAAGAGGCGTAACCAGGACAATTTTCATAAGGACGCTATCGCATTTTCTTTAAAAATACAAACTTCTTTTTAAATATAAACGATATTCGCATTGAAAAGAGATTTAACCGTTATATAAGTACAAAACAATAATCATAGATTTCGTAATGTTTTAATATTGAAACAAAGTTATTAAACGTTCCACAATTTATTAATTATTTTTTTATGCAATTGTCATCGCAAACAAAAGCCTGTCCAAAAAGCTAAGATGGCAGTGCATACTGGTGTTCTTGTGCCGACCCTTATGTATGGAAGTGAAGCATGAAACTGGCAAAGGAAGGATGAAAGTAGAATAAATGCAGTGGAAATGAGATCCCTTAGACGAATGTGCGGCAAATCTGTATATGATAGAGTGACAAATGCAAGTATAAGAAAGTGTTATGAACAAAATAAGGAAAGGGTCAATAAGATGGTTTGGACACATGGAAAGAATGAGTGAAGACAGAATGGTAAAGATGGTATATGTAAACGGCGTGAATGGATCTAGAAATAGAGGAAGGCCGAGGAAAATAATCAAATATTGAATGTCGGTCACGTGAGGTGTCGGAGAAATCGACGTGCGTGCATGACAAGATGTATGAATGTAGAGGAAGCGAGAGAAGTATGTCAGGACAGAACAGTGTGGCGTTCCATTCTTTCTGCCTACCTTCCGGGGAGTCGGCGTGATGGTTAGTTAGTTAGTTAGTCGCTACAACTATTTCGCCAACCTTGAAGCCTTGTTGTCTTGTCCTATTATTTCACTGACAAGATCATTTTGGCTGAGCTGATCCACTCCCAGATATCTAAACTTTGCAACCTGTTCTAGCATTCTTTCATTCAAGGATAATCTGCATCCTAAGGGTTCTTTTGAGAATGTCATGGTTTTTGTTTTCTCAACTGAAATCATCATATTGGCGGCCGATGTCTGAAATCTATTTAAAAGTCTTTGCAGCTTTGAGAATGATATAATCTTGTATAAATAATATGGATTAGATAATCCACTGTTTTGGCGGAAAAATGCTACAACATTTATGAACTGTTTAATTTAACACTTTAATAATATAACAAATTGTTTACCCAACCGACGTTTGCATCATCAGGTGATTCATAACTTAGTTGATTGTAACAGCTGATACTCCCAACATCGGCTGGCGAAACAGCTGTCGCGACAATTTAATAGAAATTAAATAAATAACTAAATAACTAGTTAACCATCACGACGCCTCTCCGGAGGGGTAGGCAGAGATGATGAACGCCATACCGTTCTGTCCTGACATACCTCTTTTGATTCCTCGAATTTCATACATCGTAACATGCACGATCGTCTATTATTACGACTTCGAATGTGGCCTCCTTTCAGTATTTGATTAATTTGGTCGTCTTACACGACTTTTCTTTCCACTCACACTGCTTGTATACAACATTTTAACCATTCTTATATCTTACATTCGTTCCATATGTCCAAACCATCTGAGGGATCCTTTTTTAATTTTACTTATGATACAATCATCTGCCGTACATATTTTCTTTATTTCGTCGTTCGGTATTTTATCATATATCGTTTTCCTGCACATTCTTCTCAGTGATCTCATTTCTACTGAATTTATCCCACTTTCATCCTTTTTTTTTGACAGCTCCAAGCTTCACTTTCATACATAATGTATGGCACTAGAACTCCATTAAGTTATTATAACAGTGTTTTGAATTAGACAGAAAATAATATTGAACTAAAGAATCGAAGTGTTGAGAAAAAAATGGCGATTTAATCATATCGAAAATATGGAAGATGTGAAATAATCGACGGTCTTCACGACAGAGTGGCAACAGCTTTGACTGCCATATCGAAGACCCCGGGATCGTCGTCAAAAATTCTAACGCTGTCTTTGGTTTGATAGAATTCACGTGATAATAAAATTGGCGATAGATCAACTACCTATCACATGTCATTATAATCAATTACAAAAAGTTGTATACAGTAATTGAGTTAAAATAACTTGTTGTACACAAAAATGTGGAAAGCAACTATCCCATTAAAAGGCTTAAGTGGCATTCCATCAACCAGCAATGACGTAATACTTACTGCAAACCAATCGCTAGGATTCAGTCAGGCAAATATATGATACGTTTAAAAAGGTTAAATTCTTTATCATCATTTTTATAGTTGATAATGCCCTAGCAAAGGAAAACATATCACTCCTGTATAATATATGAAACCTCATCAATATTAAATTATCCATGAATATGACCTTTTTTATATTTTTCGTTCAACATTTATACATCGTGTCATGCAGCACGTCGATTTCTCCAACTCCTCACATGTTCGACATTAAATATTTGGTTTATTTGATCGTTTTCCTAGGTCTTATTCTATTTCTAGTTCCATTTACATCGTTAACATATGCTTTTTTACCATTCTTTCTTCATTTATTCTTTTCATGTCTCCCTCTTAATAAAATTTCCATTATTTATTTATTGTTTCTTGAACAATGATCTAAAACTCCATATTAAATAATTAATACGAATGAAACGTCAGTTTTCTAAAAGTTTTATTATAATTTATGGGAATTTGGATATTTGATAATGCCTTAGAATGGCGAAATAAAATAAAACTTCTAGAATCTGATGTGTGAAATTCGTAATTATTATTTTCATTATTTTATTCATAACACTTTCATTCGCACTGTATTCACTTCTAATAATTTAATTCGACTCTCTATCATTAAAAAGATTTTTTAATGATATAGAGTCGTCGTCAAAATTCGTCTAAGAGCTCTCATTTCAACTGCATTTATTTTACTTTAAACCTTCTTTTGTCAGTTTTATGCTTCGCTTCCAAAACAAGGGTCGGTACAAGACCATCATTGTACACTGCCATTTAAGCTTTTTTGGACAGGCTTTTGTTTGCGATGACAAGTGACAAGATACAATTATTGTTACATGAATTTAAAAAACTGTAGTCTTTTGTTTTTCTTATTCGAATCAAAAAAAGGGAAGAAAAAAATCCCACACTTGTGAAGTCGGCAGCGTAAAACTTACGATGCGGTAAACATTCAATGAAAAATGGTCTTTATTTTCTTTTAGCGGTATCGTATTCAGAATCATTTTTGCGTGGCGATAAAACAATGTTGGCATTTGGAGAGGAGAATACGTTAAAATATGCATTGGATGCTGGCTCCGTGTATTCCGGCGGCCGTATGGGGTGTGTATATCCAAACGTATGGTAACACTGGGCTGAAGGAAAACGAGTGGAACTGCTAGAAAGCAAGGACAAGATTCAATTGGAGATGTGTAGGTCAGTCATTCTCTCGATATGGATCTACAAAGAGCAATAGCTAATAGACAATTGTTGGTGCCCTATCTGGGGCATCTGCTAAGAGGAGAGAAGTACAAGCTGCTTCACCTAATCATACAGGGCAAAATACAGAATTGATGTGAAAATTTATGTGACTTTGTACATTTTTAACAAATAATGATTTTGGTAGGCCCAGAAATACTGGAAAGTGTTTCTTGGAACTCGTTAAGAAATTTTAATGACAATGATTACATAGTTAGGGAATACTAAATGATATTATTTTCTTCTTCTTTCTTCTTTAACAGCCGTTGTCGTCCACTGCTGGACATAGGCCTCCCCCATACTTCTCGATGTATGACATGTCATACGGGGGGTGGTTGGCATTACAACGCCACGCTTGCCAGACGGGTTGGCGAGGTGTCCTTCCACGTTAGCCTATGCATCAATATTATCCACCGAGGTTATTCACACCCGATCTCTAACATTATTTTATATAAATCAAAAATAAGTTAAATAAAACGATGTTTTTTAACTACTTCCACTTTTGTCTTTATTTCGACAGCGACCAGTTTCGCCAGGCTCGATGGCATCGACAGACTGGTTGACCAGTCAATTAGTTTGAATAAGGAAAACCAATATTGAATTTGTATATTTAACGGGCAGTACCATATAAAGAAGGGTTGGTGCAGGTAACTAAGTGAATGGAACTTTAAAAGAAATCATTGAAAACAATAATTTATCGTTTAAAATATATAACATAAAATGAAAACATAGTTTTTTAATCGTGAAATTGGCGCCAAACGGTTTCGCTTGTACCCAACCTTCGTCAGAGCAATATAAAACTAAATGCTAAAGCAATATAAAGACGAAAAAAAATGTCAAGATTATGTCATTGGAAGCGCCAATGGCCATTCACAATGGAATACTGGTTCTAACCCTTAATTATGGAAGCGAAATATGAAACTAAAAGATGAGAGCAGAATAATTAGGGTAGAGTGTCGGAGAAATTAACGTGCATTGATGGCATGATGTATGAATGTTGAAGAATCGAGAGAAGTATGTCAGGTAAAGAACGGTGTGTTGATCCAATCTTTCTGCCTACACCTCGGGGAGACGGCAAAATGGTAAGTTAGTTCTTTAACTTGCCCGGTGGTATGACAGTACCAGTACGGTTGCGCGTATAAATAATTTATTACTCAACCTTGTCCCGAATACCGAACAATACTGGAATCTGTGAACCATTTGTCCCAAATGTTTGAAGTTTTTAGCTATGTAACTATAATACCGACGGAGTAATTCACAGTTTAAATACTCCGTGACGTCATAATTCACATGTTGATTGTCAACCTTTAATGTTAGACTACGATTTACGTGTAATTTAACAATTCAAATTAATAAAGATCGATTATTTCATATAATAAAAAAATACTTCTCTTTATCTTGACAAAATCCCAATTATTTTAAATAAACTATTGTTTGACTGTCTGCATTATACAACCTTTATTATATTTTATTGAATGTCGGCCACGTGAAGCGTCAGAAAAATCGACACGCCTGCTTGACACGATGTATGAATGTTGAGGAAGCGAGAGAAATATGTCAGGAAAGAAAAGTGTAGCAGTCCATTCTTTCTGCCTACCTCTTCGGGGAGATTACTCATCTTTCCCCTCCTGCCCGGGGCGTCGCTGCGTCCTATAACAGTCTCGGGTGGCGGTGGGAACCTTCCATCTTGATGAACTCCATTATGTACGAAATTGCACTACATAGAAAAGCATTAATTGAATTGTTGGTGCATTTCATCCTTGAGCTTTATTCAAAGGCTAACACCAAAATCCTTAAACGAGATTTGGGGTTTTAGGGTTAAATCTTACATTTTTGATGGAATCTGGAACAACACACCGACTGTCTGCCATAGATTCAAAATAAAGATGTCTGTAATGGTATACTTCGGATGGGTATGAATCGATCCTTAAAGGCAAGAATACTTCTCAGTGGAGGTTATATAGACTATCTCTTGAATATCAAGAATTATTTACGAACCTTTCGTGTGAAGCACTTAATTTGTGGTGTGGCGTTATTAAATAAAATATTTTTAAGGATTAATTGTATCTTCGGTGATACAACTGAACGGTTGCAATGTTGAAAAGGTGAAAAAGTTCAGATACCTCAGCAGCATGCTTACAGACACCCTTGACCCAGATGTAGAGTTGAAATGTCGGATTGAAGCAGCAGGAACAGCATTTAACAAAATGAAGTCACTCTTTTGCAATGACAATGTCAACTTAAAACTAAGACATATGATGTTAAAGTGTTATGTGTGGTCTGTTCTGTTATATGGGTGTGAGACATGGACATTAAATGTAAATACAATGAACCGGTTGGAGGCGTTTGAGATGTGGATATACAGCGTTAGGCATTACATTCACTTTCAGGTTTTACTCCCATTTCAATTTGTATTTCCCCACTTTATTATTTTGAACAACCAACCGGTTTCACTCCCGCCGGAGCTACCTTCGCAGAGGAGACGGCACTTAGATAAGAATAATATATGTTTATATCGTTTTTCCGATGATGAAGGTATAAAATCTTCGAAACATGTCAAGAAAAATAAACTCAAAAGAAAAAAATAAATTGTTTTATTAAAAAAATCTTCGTTACGGAATTCCAGTATTAGAGGTTCCAAATTCACTTTACAATTAATAGTTAAAAATTATAATACTATTATCAGAATTTTTATTATTCACTTTTTGAGTGTCGCGACAGCTGTTTCGCAGTTGCTTGGAGTTGTCCGTCAGTTGTTTGTAACACCTGATGATGCCAACGTCGGTTGGCCAAACAGTTGTCGCTACACTCAAAAAGTGAATAATAAAAATGTAATTTAACAGTGTTATAAATTTTAACAGATAATAATTTGAAGTAACATAGTGTTCGGCCAAAAGAATAGATTACTTATTAACAATTGTTATTTACATCTTTTTAAAATGTTTTTATGACGCCACTGATGCACTTATTATAGACAAGACTCGATTGGGTATTGATAAATACGTATCATTCTCAGTGGCGGAGCACTCGCCCACTTGACTGAAAAGTGACCCCTTGAGGAACGAGGATTCGTTTTAATGGGCGAGGGGAGACTCTCCGATACGAGCCATCCCTGCCGTGCTGCAGGGGGGTGTAGGGGCTCGTCACAAGCGGCTCGTGGAGTTATGATTTATTTATTTGCAAATGTATACGAAAAATATAAATATCAGCGAATTTCTTAAATTTGATAAAGCAAATCATTTAATCGGTTAGTTTGGAAAAGAATTATACAAAAAATAACCAACTAACCAACACGCCGTCTCCCTAAAGGAGTAGACAGAATGAATGGACCGCCACACTGTTCTTTCTTGATATTAGTCCTTCTCTCGCTTCTTCAACAATCGTTACCTTAATTATACCGTTTACCGTATTTCGTGTCTTGCATGCAAGTCGATTTCTCCGACTCCTCACGTGGCAGACATTTATATTTGATTGATTTGATCATGCTACTTATTCCCTGGTCTTCCTCTATTTATTGTTCCGTTTACGTATAATTTTCTTTATTATTATTTCATCATTGTGTCTAAACCATCTTAATGAAGCTTTCATTTTTTTTCATTAATGTATTAACTAACGAATTAACTAACCATCACCCCTTCTCCCGGAGGGGTAAGCAGAAAGAATGGACCGCCACACTGTTCTGTCCTGACATACTTCTCTCGCTTCCTCTACATTCATACATCTTGTCATGCACGCACGTCAATTTCTCCGACTCCTAACCACGCGCCACGTACCACGTTTTCCTCGGCCTTCCTCTATGTCTAGCTCTGTTCACGTCGTTTACATATATCTTCTTCACCATTCTCTCTTCACCCATTCTTTCCATGTGTCCAAACCATCTTAACGACCCTTTCATTATTTTATTTATAACACTTTCATTAGCACCGCATTCACTTCTTATACTTGCATTTGACACTCATACAGATTTATCACACATTCGTCTTAGAGATCTCATTTCTACTTCATTTATTCTATTTTCATCTTTCTTCAACAAAGTGGCGGTCGATTCTTTCTGCTTACCCCTCCGGGGAGTCGGCGTGATGGTTAGCTAGTTAGTTATGGGAATGACATGTGTCGCCTTGCTAAGGCATTATCAAATGTGCTTCAATAAAAATAAACGAATCCAAATCATGCAGTATGTGACGGGAACCGGTCACAGAAATCCGGCAAGACTACAAGCTAGATGGTATGATGACATCAAACGAGTGGGCACAGAGGGCCAAAGAAAATAGAGTTGTGGAAGTCGGGAAGAGTGGCCTATGTCCAACACTGGAAGACTCATGGCTGATGATGAGGTTGATGGAATGTGTAAGAAATAATTATTAAATATAATACTTTAAAATGCGTAAAAGATAACAACATTTTTATGTTTCTGCCATCTGTGAATATTAATTGTAAGTCTATTACATATTATATAGTTAATTGAAAACTTATCGGGGTAATCACAGATGTCGTAGTCGGGTGATTCAGAACACTCGCCCGGAAAATAAAAGGTCGCAAGTCCAAATCAAATTGGTATCTTATTGTATTAGAAATATTTTTTGGACAATATTAACCCTCCCTTCCCTATGATGGGCATCTTCTACACGTTGCTTCTAATAACCATCAATATCTCTATAAATATAATAAATACAAGGTTAACATTTTAGGTATTCCTCCATAATACTCGTATATTTACGCATTGATTTAAAAAATAATATTAATAATAATCATAATTTATCGGGTACATCGGAGGTATTTTATGAACATCTAAAACAAATTCGCGTATAAACAGCGCTGCGAGTGCGCGACACTATATTCGCATCTCACTCTTGCATACTTCACTGTGGAAGCGCGAGGAGCTCAATTTTCTTACTGCCGCCGGCAGTAGCTCTCGGGTTTGCTACCAGAGGGGACCTATACCCGTTCCGTGAGCGTTGCCAGATGGTTTTTTAATGTTTTCAGCAAATAAATCTCAATTATAATAGCGCGATGAGCTCAATGTTCTCACTGCCGCCGGCAGTAGCTCTTGGGCTTGCAACCAGAGTGGACCTATGCCCGTTCCGTGAGCGTTGCCAGACGGTTTGTTTAATGTTTTCAGCAAATAAATTTCAATTATTATAATGTTTGACTTCAATTATAATTAATTAAGGGGATTATCTATGAATGTTTTTATTTTTTTCGATTTAAAATCGCTAATTTTTGATCGCGTACTGACTACCCAACACCGAAACGCTCGTTTTTATTTTAGCACCGTAAGGGAAAGGTTAATCATCAGATTAACAAGCAGTGTGTAGACAGAAAATATCGAGTATAATAGTTTAACATCACAATGCCTGGATTTGGGGACAAAGTTCGGAATAAATATTCAATGACTCGGTTCCTTCTCAACTCTCAATACATAATCGCTGTTTGAATTTAGAATTGAGAACAATGGAAGGGGTGACGGAACATTAAAGTTGCCAGATGATTAAAAATTATGAAGCCATTATCGGCGGGAAAAGTTTCGGAGCTTACCTGGCAACACCTTATGAAATGGGCGTGGCCTAAGCGGGCAAATGACCCATATTTTCATTTTTAATGCTCACAAAGAGAGCATTTCATTATTTTTGTATGCCTTCAAATAACAGAGTGGAAATATTAAAAGTGTTTAATGCTAAAATGGAGACCCGATGTTGCATGCGAATTTTAAAAGGGGTTTAAAACATAGGTTCCCAACGGGGGCGGAAGTGGATCCAGAGGTAAATGGGGGGCGTTGAGGTATTCAAGGGGGCAGCCGCGACGAATTTATTTTCTTCTTCTTTTAATAGATCTATTTATTAAAAGAATTATATCTATCTATTTATTTTTTATTTTTCGCGGCAGCTGTTTCGTTAACCTATGTTGACATCATCAGGTGTTACTATAATATAATAGTAACCCCTGATAATGTCAACATAGGTTGATGAAACGGCTGTCACGAAAAATAAAAATAAAAATTGTGATATATAAAAAAATAATTTTATAGTTTAACAGTTTATAATGTTGAATTATCACAGTGTTTCGGCAAAAACAATGGACATATTAATTAATCATTTCTTTAGTAATGATGAACTTTGATTTCAAATAATAATAATATGAAATGTCTGTTTTCTAGAAGTTAAATTATTATATTGAATATTATCGAAATGGCTTGATTCGTTTTACTTAGACATTTGATAATTCCTTAGGGTTAAACATGTAATTATTAAAATATAAAAAAAACTTCTAGAAAACAGAAGTTTCCTTTCGTATATTTTGTGTGATTGATGTGGATAAATTATCAAAACATAAGTTTTAAGAGAAAAAATGTGTATGTTGTACTTGGAAATAATTAAAAATATATATATACAGTGTTAGATTAGGGAAAGAAAACCAGACAGCGGAAATATCGAGGCGAATAGGGTTGAGCTGGGCAGCTCTCGGCAAACTAAAACACGTCTTTGAAAACAAAGTAACTCCAATATGTCTAAAGAGAAAAGTCTATGATTCATGCATAGTGCCGGTGATGACTTATGGCATGGAGACTATGACCCTCACCAAGAGAAATGTAGAGAGATTAAGAGTCACGCAGCGTTCCATGGATAGATACATACGAGTATATGCTCGGCGTCAGTCTCCGAGATAAAATCAAAAATGAGGAGATTAGACGCCGAACAAAAATAACGGACATCATGGAACGACTAACGAGACTGAAGTGGCAATGGGCGGGTCATGTGGCGAGACAAAGTGAGGATGGATGGACCCAGATAATAATAAGGTAGAGACCATGGGAAAATAGGAGAAGCGTCGGCAGGCCGCAAAAAAGTTGGGCCGACGACATTGCTGCCGTGTGGGAGAAAATGTGGCTGCAGCTGGCAGAAAATAGAGACGAGTGGAAAGGAAGGGAAGAGGCCTATGTATAGCAGTGGACCGATGAAGGCTGACGAAGAAGAAGAAGATATACAGTGTTTACATTGTTAAATAAAACAATTAATTGTCAGATATCGACACGCCCGGACAGTTAATTTGGAGTGTCGTTCCCGCAATGGATCGGAGAGACTTCATTTTTGTGGTTCATCAATATTATATATTTAATGCGGTATTTTGGTTTATTGTTCGATGAATAATAAACTAATTTTATCTCCTCATTTGTGTTCGATTCTGTTATGTACGAACAGCGTGTGTTAAGTTGGTACAAATGGTTTGTATTTCTGTTTTTTCTTGTAGTTGGCATCGGGTAATAGGGATTTTGTACAGTGATAAAAATACATTAAGTCTCTTTATGGCCGGTGAATTTATCGGTTTGCAAACGCGGTATCATGTGGCACTCTTTTTATTATCTACTTAATTTTATCTCGCGCCGTTGTCACACAGATTTCTGTGGTTTTAAGTGGGAAATGGGTGAGTATGGCCAATAAAATGGCCGGATAATTACCTGAGGGAACGAATACCATTCTACAACCAATCGCCGCGAAGCCAACACGCGTAGTCTGTGTGTCTCTCTAATTAAATAAACATACAGGGGGAGTAAGGGGGATCCTATTGACTCTTCGAGCGGTGCATGGCCATCACCACGGTGATGGCCATGCTACGCTGGAGGATTGATCTGATACCAAGTACCTATCCACACCTCCTCGACTTTGGTCTCCCCTGGAAACTATGCAAAATGTTAGAGATCGAGTGTGAATAACCTCGGTGGATAATATTGATGCATAGGCTAACGTGGAAGGACACCTCGCCAACCCGTCTGGCAAGCGTGGCGTTGTAATGCCAACCACCCCCCGTATGACATGTCATACATGGAGAAGTATGGGGGAGGCCTATGTCCAGCAGTGGACCACAACGGCTGTTAAAGAAGAAAAGAAAGAAAGACAGGGTTATTGGTTATTGAAACTGTTCCTTCTAGGAGGTTATTACAGATGATTAATAAATATAACGGCTTGACTACAGTGGGTCAGTATTTCATTTGAACGGTCGAGGCCGTAACGTTGAAAGGGTGGAAAATATAAATTCATCTTCATCTTTTCATCTTCTTTTTTTTTATGTACACAACAGGTCGTTTGGACCCAATTACTGTATACAATTTTTATTTTTTAGCTATTATATTGATTCTCGTGACATGTGATAGGTAGGCAATCTATCGCCACTTTACTGTCACGTGAATTCTACACCAGACCAAAGACAGTGTGACAATCACACTGCCATCGCCGGGAATCGAACCCAGGACCTTCGGTATGGAAGTCAGAGCTCGTAACCACTCTGCCACGAAGGTCGTCGAAGGCCACGAAGGTCGTAAATACCTAGGCAGCATACTAACTAACTAATACAATCTCATGACCCAGATGTAGAAATAAAATGCAGAATTGAGGCAGCAAGAGCTACGTTTAATAAAATGGAATCACTTTTCTGCAATGATAACATAAACTTGAAACTCCGCCAGAGAATGATCAAATGCTATGTGTGGTATGTTTCATTGTATGGATGTGAAACAGTTCCCTGTCATCTCTAGCTCGCCTCAGGACTTCGGTATTGGTAACCATGTCTGTCCAGGGAATTCTGAGCATTCAGCGATAGAGACACATTTCAAATGCTTCCAGTCTGTTCATTAAGTTGACTTTAAAGGTCCACGTTTCACATCTATACAATAAAACAGACCACACATCGCATTTAATCATTCTCTGGCGGAGTTTTAAGTTTATGTTATCATTGTAGAAGAGTGATTTAATTTTATTAAACGTAACTCTTGCTGCTTCAATTCTGCATTTTATCTCTACATCTGGGTCAAGAGATTGTGTTAGTATGCTGACGAGGTATTTAAAATTTTCCACTCTTTCAACGTTATGCATCTTTAACATAGTAAGTATTAATGCAATAATCATTTAAAGTATTGCTTTCACAGAAGAGATAGGGAGAAAACGTATCCTCAATAGCTGGTAAACAAAAGGTGATAAAGGCAAGCCACAGGAATGAGTGAAGAACGGTAGTGTTGCAGCATTATCACTAAAGCGCTTGACCCGGACATTGAAATAAAATGCAGACTTGAAGTTGCACGAGCTGCATTTAATAAAATTATAACATAAAATCTTAACTTGAAGCTACGACAAAGAATGATAAAATGTTATATATGGTCAATTCTACTATATGGCTGCAAAATCTGGACTCTGAAAGTGAATGTAATGAACCGGCTGGAAGCGTTCGAGATGTGGATATACCGCAGAATGCTCCATGTGCCGTGGACCGATAGGACCAGTAATTCGGACGTACTACAGAGAGCCAGAGCCAATAGAGAGCTGTTGTCGAGTGTGAAAATTAGAAAGGTTTCACATTTGGGTCATGTGTTAAGGAGAGAAAAATACCATCTTCTTCAACTGATATTAATGGGTAAAGTGGTGGGACATCGGGGAGTTGGTAGAAGGCAGCTGTCCTGGCTGCGGAACATCAAAGAGTGGACATGAATAACAAGAGTTCAGAACCTGTTCCAAGTGGCGCAGGATAGAGATGAATTTGCTGCAGTGATCTCCAACGTTGGGGGGACCTGACACGGGACCGAAAGAAGAAGACACCATTGATCAAGTAACAATAGCAGAAAAGACTCTTCGAGAAAGGGTGAGGAACACGGCTATCCGCGAAATCTGTAAGGTGGAAGAAATCGTAAGATGAGGCTGACAACGCAGAAGATACTGGTATCTGGTTGGTCTGGTAGAATTCACGTGACATTAAAAATGTCAATAGACTAGCTACCTATTATAATAAATGTCATGAGCAATAGTTACAAATTGAATACAGTAAATGAGCTCGAATAACCTATTGTATACAAAAATGTGGAAAACAACAGAAAACTATCACATTAAAATGGTCCAAGTGGTATCCAAAAGAACCAGCAAAGATGTTTTAATATTAAATATAATTAGACTAATTTGTATAGCGCCGTTTTTGGAAATAACTCACCTCAAGGGCACAATAAACTTTGCTGCAAAACAATCTAAATGATTGAAAAGAAATTACGAAAAGAAGTTCTATTTAAATCAGAATTTTGTTTACAAAAATTATCACAATTCACAAACTTTAATATTCAAATAAGAATCAAAGCGTTTAGAAAACGCTAAAAATGATACACTTTATTTTGACAGTGGAATTGTATAACGGGTTAACCATCAAAATGTTTAATGCTTTTCAGAAATGTTTATGCAACTCTTGAATCGCAGATGAAAGTATAATAAATGCAGAAGAAATGAGTAAATCAGTATAGAGTGTCCAATGCAAATATAAGAAGTGAATGCGGTGCGAATGAAAGTGATATGAACAAAATAATGAAAGGGTCGTTAAGATGGTTTGGACACATGGAAAGAATGAATGAAGACAGAATTGTGAAAAAGGTATATTTTTAACGATGTGAACGATGTAACGGAACTAGAAATAGAGGAAGACCGAGGAAAACGTGGCACGATCAAATAAATTAAATATTAAATGTCGGCCACGTGATGAGTCAGAGAAATCGACGCGCGTGCGTGACACGATATATGAATGTTGAGAAAGCGATAGAAATATGTCAGGAAAGAAAATTGTGGCAATCCATTCTTTCTGCCTACCCCTTGGGGGAGATGGGGCGATGGTTAGCTAGTTAGTTGTAATAATACTTCTAGAAAACAGACGTTTGTCATTCGTATTAATTATTTAATGTATAGTGTTTAATGTGCTCAAGAAACAATATATCGCACGCTTAATAGAACATTGGCTTAACTCAAAAAAGCAAGTTTTGCTCAATCTGACATGAGTCGGTGTTTTAACAAAAACAGTCGTAAAACACGTACGAATGGATAGCGTTAACATTGTGAAAAATAGATGGATAGCATTAACACAAGCTCTGTATTATGTTAACTCAATTATGACCTTAACCATAATCGTACAGTTTACTATTAAGCGTGCGATATATAAATATACTTAGGAAATTTAAAAACTTTTTTTAATCAACTATTTATTAAAAAATATTAAATAACACGACATGTTTCAGAGGATACCTCCACCTTCAGGTGTAAAAACTAATAAAAACTAAACATAGAAAGACTTATAAAAAACGCATTTGAAATTCGATACAATAATTCAAATTTAAAAATTAACCTTGGCTATTTGTTATAAGTAGGTACTAACAATTATTATATTTTTTCACCTGAAGATGGAGGTTTCCTCCGAAACATGTCGTGTTTTTAAAAAATTATTTTAAAATAAATAGTGGATTAAACAAAGTTTTTAAGTAAGTGCAAATATACAGTTTGGGGATATGGGAGTTTAATGATTTCATATTGCTTGGAAAAACTGTTTTTTTTTTAAATAAACCAATGATTTTCGGTTTATAGTAATATATCTAGAAACCGAAAATCATTGGTTTATTTAAAAAAAAACAGTTTTTCCAAGCAATATGAAGTCTTCAAACTCCCATATCTCCAAAATGTATATTTGCACTTACGTCGGTTTTACACTCACGGTGCGAAATATATTATCTATATTTTTTAATTTCATTATTTGGAAATCTATTTACGCTACTTTCCCATTTGGTAAATCGGCGTAATGGTTTGTTGATTATTTAGAAGAAAAAAAAACAGTTTCTTTTGGAGGGGGGCTAAGCCCTTTTTCATTTCCACACGCGATTTGGATCTCAAGGACTTTTATGAAGATGTTTTTTTAAGTAACATGTTTATTAGCTTCGCCCGTAGCGAGTGCCAATATTGGACAAAAGCCATTGAAAGATGTATCGGCTTGAGGAAACTTAAAAAACGGAGGACGATTCGATCGTTATAATTTTATACACAGAGAAAAACGATCAACGACACAATTCTGTAAATATTATTAATATTGAACTTTTTAATTGTATCTCAATAGAGACGAAGATGCAAACTGGAAACTGAATATGGTTGATCAAGGTGTTTACAGGACTTATGACCTGTCATTGGTTGGGTTAAGCGCACGTTTTATGTAATTACAACATTCCCCATTCCACCTATTTTCTTTATGACCATATAAGACAAATTTTTGAAGGTTGTATATATGCTGAAAGTCTATACTTATCTTCACATGTCAGTTTCAATTGGCCATCTATGTTGATTTGATTACACATGTCAATCTTTTTAAGATTAATCTATATAATCCACACACTAACGCCATCTATGGAGATTAATTTTTTTAGCATTTAGCAAACTACTTTATTAACACAATGTGAAGGCTATCGCCTATTAGCGCATTGTTTTAGAAGCCGCCTGGAGATATCACTCCTATCTTTATCCAGGATTCGTGTACAAGTATAAGTATACATTCACAAAAAATATTATTAATATTATTATTATTCTGATGACTTGTATTTTAAGTGCACCGTTTTGTAAAATCAATCACTCCACATATGGCATTGAATCGAGGGCAGACACTGTCAAGACAAAGAGCATGCTCAGGACAACCGAGATGAAAACACTCCGCGCTATAGCTGGCAAGACCCTACGTGATCGAGTTAGGAATACAGCAATCCGAGAAATCTGCGAGGTCGAAGATGTGGTCAGATGGAGACGTCAAAGACGGCGATACTGGCATCAACACGTAGAAAGGATGAGCTCAAATAGGATACCACACATAGCTCTCCATGGAACGCCAAACGGACAACGCCGACCAGGAAGACCCCCGAAACGGTGGAGAGAAAGCTGGAGTTCAGCGTCTCAAGAGGACCCGCCTGAAATAACAGACTCCTGAGTCTACCAAAAGTGAAGAAGACGAAGAAGAAGAATTACTCCAAGGGCGTAATAGGAAATGACTGACCGAACAGTGCAGTTTTAAGAAGTTTCTTAAATTTAACGTCACTATCTAACTAACTAACTAACTAACCATCACGCCGTCTCCTCGAAGGGGTAGGCAGAAATAATGGACTGCCATACTTTTCTTTCCTGACATATTTCTCTCGCTTCCTCAACATTCATACAAATGCAGTAGAAATGAGACCTCTTAGACGAATGTGTGGATACTCTGTGAATGATAGAGTGTCGAATGAAAATATAAGAAGTGAATGCGGTGCGAATGATGGTGTTATGAATAAAATAATGAAAGGATCATTAAGATGGTTTGGACAAATGGAAAGAATGAATGAAGAAAGAATGGTAAAAAAAAATGTTAACGATGTTAATGAAACTAGAAAAAGAGGAAGACCGAGGAAAACGTGGCACGATCAAATTAATCAAATATTGAATGTCGGCCACGTGAGGAATCAGAGAAATCGACGCGCGTGCATGACACGATGTTTTAATGTTGAGGAATAAGAGAAATATGTCAGGAAATAAAAGTGTGTTAGTCCATTCTTTCTGCCTACCTACTTTAAAAAAGTTTTCTTTTTAACGAATAACAACCTAAATACAGGTATATTTTTTTTTAAATTTGTGGATATGAAGAAAACTAAATGTGATAAGAAAAATAGAGGAATCGTTATTCCCGTGAGCTCGGCATATAGGGGTAGGTACTTGTTCGTCAGTAGTATTGTATAAGGATAAATCGGTCTAGATCCTTTGATTGTAGAACGCGGCAACACTTCCGAAGTGGGAGCGGTGCCTACCTGTCGATGCTTTGAATGAATTACGTATTCTTTCCTGAATTTTCCAACATATCGCCGTTTGAATATTTTCAAAAAAAGAATGATCGCGATGGGACGTGGTCGGAGTCACGTCAGCGGTGTTGCCACACGCGAGGTCAAATAATATTATACAAAGTACCTATTTAAGGAACAATAGAGGAATACTCGAAATCATAGAGATATTTTTGATATTTTCGAAAAAAACACGAGTTTCATATAGCTACTTTATTTAAAATAACATTTAAAATCAGTATGACAATTAATATTATAAAATAAGAAAGGCTTATGGGATATAAAATATTATAGTTATTATTAAGTTGTTATATGTTAACGATGTAAATGGAACTAGAAATAGAGGAAGACCGAGGATAACCTGGCACGATCAAATAAATGAAATATTAAATGTCGGCCACGTGAGAAGTCAGAGATGTACGAAAGTTGAGGAATAAAAGTTTGACAGTCCATTCTTTCTGCCTACCCCTTCGGAGAGACGGCGTGATGGTTAGTTAATTACTTAGTTAGTTAGTTTAGTTACTACTAAACTGCTAGATTATAAATAAAAATAACAAATAAATAAAACGATGTTTGTAAAGAACTATTTCCATTTTCGTCTTTTTTTCAACGGTGACCGGTTTCGTCAGGCTCGCTGGCACCAATTTGGGTCAATAAACAATGTCAATAACGCTGGCATCGTAAGATTAGTCTGTCGATGGCTCGCGATGTAAAGAGCTATTTAATAAAATAATAATTAATGATACTAAACCAACTAACTAACTAACCATCACGCCGTCTCTCCGAAAGGGTAGGCAGAAAGAATTAACCGCCACACATTTCTGTTCTGACATTCTTCTCTTACTTCCTCTACATTCATACATCGTATAATGCACGCACATCGATTTCTCAGACTCCTCACGTGACTGACATTTAATATTTCATTGATTTGATCGTATCACGTTTTCCTCGGTTTTCCTATATTTCTAGCTCCATTCACATTGTTTATATATACGTTTTTCACCATTCTGTATTCATTCATTCTTTCCATGTATCAAAACCATCTTAACGACTCTTTCATTATTTTGTTCATATCACTTTCATTCGCACCGCAATCACTTCTTATACACTCTATCATATACAGATTTACCACACATTCGTCTTAGAGATCTCATTTCTACTGCTTTCATCTTTCTTTTAAAATTCCAAATCTTTACTTCCATACATAAGGGTCGGCATAAAAAAACTATTGTGCACTATTAATATTAATAACTAGTTGCAACTTTTGAAGTAATCACAGAAGTAAAGATTTTCTACGCTTTAAAACTTATTACACTGCACAATCGTAATCAGTAATTAGTTTTAATTTTTAATATAAATTTTGCAATTAACATCACCAAATTGTTCTCCTTTCATTTCTATACAACACTCATACAACAAAAATCAGAACAAAATTCAAAGTTATCCTGAAACGTTCACGGGCATGCGCATTGTGTGCATTTCGAATTACCTTTGGAGAGAATCGAAGTATTCCTCTCTTGCTCTATATAATGTTATTAAGGTCTATATTGGCCTTTACTATGAAAAATATCAATTAATTTATTAATTTATAAAGTTAGATTCGTAACAAAAGTATGCCTATAACCACCGCTGGGTTTCATTTAATCAATTCTGAAACTTTTAGCTCGATCTGCTGGCTATTTGCCGAGTAAATGGTCTTCACAATAACACACGTTGTAGGCTTTTATTTATATAGATTATTGCTTATATTCTCACAATCTTTCATGATGACATTCGAGTTGTCTATTTATATTATAATACTTTTTCTGAGATTCCAAATTCAAAAACGTTAAAAATCTGTAGTGCGTAACTCAGATACAAACTTAGACTCGGTTCCTACCGAGCAGCCCTACGTGGAATCACCCCGAAAGTTGTATAGAGTGAGCCTACCTACTTTGGGCGCTGTTGGGAAAAACATCCATAGTAGTATCGGTAGTACGTACACGGGTGGGGTGTGTAGGGCACGTGCGTCTGTGTTGGTGTCCATTGAACAAGCGGGCGCGCATGCGCGTGAGGGTCGGCCCGGCGCGCCAAACCAGTCTCGAGAAAGTACACAGAAGAAATGCCTCCAAACCATTAATAAAGATTCTTTTTTTACAACAAAAAAATGTTTCTTATATTTTTTTGATCTATTTAAAAAACTATGACGAAACACTATGACGACCTTCGTGACTGCCACCCCGATTCCCAGCGAGGGCAGATTGTCACATTGTCTTTGGTCTGATGTAGAATTCACGTGACAATAAAATGGCGATAGATTAGCTATCTATCACATGTCACGTAAATCACTATGATAAATTTAATACCCTTTACGTTGATTTGGCTCATGCTGTCATGATGTAAAGAGCGATTCAACAAAATAATAATAATAATAATAATGAACTGTTAAATTAAAAAAAAAAAAACGTTGTTTTATGTATCACAATTGTATTTTTATTTTACGCGACAGCTGTTTCGTCAACCTATGTTGACATCATCAGTAATATTGTTACACCTGATGATGTCAACATAGGTTGACGAAACAGCTGTCGCGTAAAATAAAAATAATTTAATTTAACAGTTTATAAAAAAAATATTGTTATGTCTGAAACACAACTTCGAAGATATATATATTAAAAACGATATGAAAAATATACAATTTATGAATGTTTATATTATTTTAAGTTATGTAATAAATTTTATTCGTTTATTATGTTAAATCGAATTAAAATAATATATGCTTAACTTGCGAACCCGACAGACGTTGTTCTTGCCCGAACCTTTTTTTCTCCTAGAACCAGGTCATATTGACACCTACCGGGTCCAATTGTGAATATTAACCATCCAGGGACCCACTCATACATAAAAAAATCATCAAAATCGGTTCAGCCTTTAAGAAGGAGTTCAACTACAATTGGACCCGGTAAGTGACCGTTAAAACCTTCTGAGAAGCTCATAAATAATTGACCTTCTGAGAATAATTCATAGTTATGTTTGTTTACCATAGATGACGCTGATGTTGAATTGAGTGGTATTTGATTTTAAAGCATGCACAAATTACTTTATAGCGTGGCATTATTTAAAATATAGTTCGTTGTGTTTCGATATTCCATTTATGTCATATATCACAATCGCATGGATATAGAGTGGTTTATTCATCTTCAAAAAATATATAGAAATAACGCTTTAAATCATAAATTTAAAAAACGTTGACTGGCCCAGCTAATAGTAGGCAAGCCAACGTTCGGACAGAACAACGTGCGTTGGATACGATAGTTATTATATAAAAATGAATCACAAGCAGCATATTTCATTATTGTACTATTTATATGGTACCTACGCAATAAATATGATTATAAAAAATAATCTTATGATAATACTGAAACCTCTTGATGGAAGTTAATTTTAAATAATATTAAAATAAAACGAGGTTCCTTTATTAACTAATTCTACTTATTGTCTTTAACAGCTACCGGTTTCACAAGGCTAGCTGGCATCCTGACGACAGGCTAACTAGACCAGTCTGACGATGCCAGCTAGCCTGGCGAAACCGGTTGTTGTCGAAATTAAGTCAATAAGTAGAAGAAGATAAAAAAATTGGTTTTGTTTAATTTTTATGATTGTAAAATTTTGCATACATTTTTGATAAATTGTAAAATGTAAAAACACAGAGTTTCATTTAACCTTTCCCTTACGGTGCCAAAATAAAAACGTGCGTTCCGGTGTAGGGTAGTCAGTACGCGTTAAAAAATTAGCGATTTTAAATCGAAAAAATAAGAACATTCATAGCTAATCCCCTAATATAATTATAATTGAAGTAAAAAATTATAATAAATGAGATTTAATTGCTAAAAACATTAAAAAAACATCTGGCAACGCTCACGGAACGGGCATAGGTCCGCTCTGGTTGTAAGCCCGAAAGCAACTGCCGGCGCGGCGGGACGGCGAGAGTAAGAACATTGAGCTAGAACATATGCAAGAGTGAGATGCGAATATAGTGTGACGCACTCAAATCGCTGTTTATACGCGAATTTGTTTTCGATTTTCACAAAATACCTCCGATGTACCCGATAAATTCTGATTATTATTAATATTATTTTTAAATTAATGCGTAAATATATTATGGAGGAATACCTAAAATCTTAACCTTGCATTTATTATATTTATAGAGATATTAAAAGTTTTTAGAAGCAACGTGTAGAAGATACACATCATAGGGAAGGGAGGGTTAAAGATGTTAGTATGACCAATAATTAGACAACTGGATGCAGTTCGTTAGGTTTAATTTATTCATAATTCTGTCTGTAAATAAGGCTGCTTAAACACAGTCAGATTTCACGTTACGGCAAAGCGGAACCAGCTGTAACCTTCGGATCGCATTCCGCGAATTAAAATCGCATTTGTATTTGAGAAGAGCTGAAACGAAATTTGGCCGAAGTTGACTATGCCGCGATGACGAAACGCAGAAATTGGCCATGTCTCTGAAGCTAGAGCGCAGTAGTCATGTTTTCAGAATCTCGTCGAATGGAAGTGATTCCGAAATTTTACTTGGAATTCAGATATCGAGCTCATATCAAACTACAGATTTTGTGTATTACGAATATAATTTGCTAACAATTAATTATTGCTGGATTTAGCTATATTAAACTTATTTTTGTGAATGTATACTTATACTTGAATACGAAATCCTGGATTTTCACCAAAGGCTTCCAAAATTTGTCATGCATGATCATAATAACAAAGGTGGAATGGGGAATGTTGTAATTACATAAAGCGTGCGCTTAACCCAACCAATGACAGGTCATAAGTCCTGTAAACACCTTGATCATCCATGTTCAGTTTCCAGTTTGCGTCTTCGTCTCTATTGAGATACAATTAAATTTATATTAAACTTAGTTTTATAGTTATAATATATCATCTTTACAACCAATCAAACCTATAACCTATACAGTTGTCATATAACACAGCATCTTAAGGAGCTCCATTGGCTGAAAGGTCCAGAAAGGATACAATACAAGCTCTGATGGGTGGTCTTTAAGGCATTGCATGGAATGGCACCAATATCTCAACTGTGTATTAACAAGAACCTGAATGCCAGACAGTCTACATTGCGATCAGCTAAGTCTTCTGCGATCGGTAGATTGACTGTGCCAAAACGCACTCACAAAAACATTGCCGACCGAGCCTTCGCGGTAGCCGGCCCTTCAACCTGGAACAATCTTATAGCAGACTTCAAGTGCATTGAGATTCAGTCAGAGTGTAGATCGAGTCTCAAAACGCACCTTTTCAAATCACCCTTTCTTGACGTAAATTTTAATCGACTACGTCAGGTGCAGCCCTCATACTAAATATGTTTATATTTTGACTAGTTCATAAAACGAAGCATCTCCTACAGCGCCCTTGAGACAAGTAGTTCATAAAAATGGCGCTATATAAATTATCCAATTTATTAATAAATATTATTATGTAAAAACGTCACCTTAATAATATTACGTCTTTCATATTAGTGAAAGTACGTTCAGAAAACAAATATTCTTGACTTTAGAGAGTATCTGGGCTTCCTTATGTCGAACTATCTCTCTTGCAATCCTGGTATTATAATTTATATATATTATATTTTACCTTTACTCAACATACACTGTCAGAACCAAACATCTCTTAAGAGTAGTAGAAAAGAGAACATTGCGACCTGTTGTGGAAAAAACCCCTAGAGATAGGATACTCAATAAAGAAATTCGCAAATCCTGCAAAATTAAAGATATAGTGAGATGGAGTAGGCAGAGAAGATGATTCTGGAGGGACCACATCGAGATAATAGATACAGCTAGGATTCCTAAGATCGTGATGCACAAGACTCCAGAGGGCCGTCGACCACCAGGACAACCACCAAAGAGATGGAGAGAAGTCTGGTCGTCTTTATTACAGGAAGAAAGTTGATATCCTGCATAAATAGATCGTAAGATCAACAATTTGATGAAGAATAAGAAGCTCGATATATACCTTAAATATTGATATTGTTTGTAATATCTGTTGAGATTATAAACTGATTTGATTTAATTTGTTTACTCAAATTTCACAATAACCTAAAGCATTTATTTTACGAAATACTATAATTTCAGTACCTAACTATAACGATAAGTATTTAAACTATTATAATTAACTAATCATTGTGCCGTCTCAGAGAACAGGTAGGCAGAATGTACCGCAATACTGTTCCAATATGACATACTTCTCTCGATTTCTCAACATTCATACACCGTGTCATGATAAGTATCACATTGATAATTATTCAACAATTCAACATTTAAAACTTTATTGAAATTCCGAATTTGTATTTAAATTATCTAATTATTCATTTGAATAAAAAAACAATGAATAATTTAATAAAACGACGTTTTTTAACTACTTCCAATTTCGTCTTTATTTCGATAGCGACCGGTTTCGCAAGGCTTGTTGGCATCGACACTGTCGAAATGAAGACAAAAGTGGAAGTAGTTAAAAAACGTCCGTTTATTAAAAAAATACTTCCATCAAGAGATTTGAGTAAAATCATTCGATTATCTTAAAAAAATCAACTGTTTAGTAACGAAGAAGCCACGTGAAGAATATAACACATGCATAATTAAAAATAAGTTAATTAAAATTAATAATGTAAAAAAAATTTGAACAAATATTGAATTAATTTATTTCCTGAATTTTACGAATATAATTTTTTCTGTTATTAATATAATTAAAAGCAAAGTTAAAGTTTAAATTAATGGATACCCTATAATGGAGTAATTATTTTAACAGTGATTAAGACATTAAAATTAAAAACTAACACACTAACTAACCATCACGCCGTCTCCCCGAAGGGGTAGGCCGAAAGAATGGACTGTCCCACTTATATTTTTTCTCAACATTCATACATCGTATCATGCACGCGCGTCGATTTCTCTGACTCCTCACGTGGCCGAAATTCAATATTTGATTTATTTGATCATACCACGTTTTCCTCGGTTTTCCCCTATTTCTAGTTTCATTTAAATCGTTAACGTATACTTTTTTTTACCATTCTTTCTTCATTCATTCTTTTCATGTGTCCAAACCATCTCAATGATCCTTTCATTCAAATCGTTCAAACACCATCATTCGCACCGCATTCACTTCATATATTTTCATTCGACACTATCATACACAAAGTATCTACACATTCGTCTAAGGGATGTCATTTCTTCTGCATTCCTTCTACTTTCATCCTTCTTTTAAATTAAATAGTAAAATAATATAACAACAACAACAACAAACGCCGTTTAGCCGTAGGGGTAGGCAGAGAGAATGGACCGCCATACCAATCTATCCTGGCACATCTCTCTCTGTCCTGGCACAGATTCCTCCACATTCATACAGCGAGTCATACACGCACGTCGATTCTTCCGACTACTAACATGACTAACCTTTAAAATTTGATTAATTTGGTTCAGCCATGTTTTTCTCGGTCTGCCTCGACTCCGTACTCCATTTACATCATTAACGTATACTTTCTTAACCGTTATTACTCCATCCATGCGCTCCATTCTTCAACGTGCGTGTATGACTCGATAATATGAAATGTGAAATTATATAAATTGGAAATTTGTTTAAATTCAAATGGTTTAAAATATATATATATTTTTTTATTTAACAACTTAAAGATGAGAGTTATACTAAAAAATAAAATTCGTTATTGTGTATATATAATATCTATTCATATTTTACCCAGATTATAGTCGATAGAATGAAAGAAAAAAGGGTTTGCCTCCGTCTGGAGACTGGTGTATATGGGTAGGCAGGCACCGGCGTGGTATACTACAAGTAGGTACGTACCCACCGGGCGGCGCGGCGGGCGGGCACCACTCGGTCGAGAGCGTCCTGGCAATACCGGCGCGTTCCAATTTTAAATCGATTTGACAGATGAAAACGCGCGGAGGCGATTTTCATTTTTTTCAGATGCGAATTTTGCAGTCTTTTACTGCCTTTAAATTAAGACATTGTGTGAAAAACTCATAGTAGTAATTGAATATGTTAGCATACATATAATAATCTTCATTTTTACAATATAATTGTAGGGTATTTGGAGAAGATAAGCTTGAAATATTTAAGCAAAAATTAAGTACGACGTAGTCCTGGTCCAAAGGCAACAGATTTGATTTTGCAACATTAAATACTGGTCTGGAATAAAGAGGATAGATGAGTTATTTCGGGCGACGCAAGACAGAAACCTTTGCAGAAGTTATGGTCAATATTGGGATAAATCTGATATGGCCCAAGAAAAAGAAGCATACATTTCTAGTTGTATAATTAACTGATGTTAATTGTAGAATAATAATAAAAACAAGCTTATTATTATGATAAAAAAAATATGAGCAGGTTTTCAAATCTTTTCCAGAAAATATTAGAAAATTATTTGTTAGTTCTTTTCTCAAACAAAATCAATTTCACAATGTATTTTAAAAACACAAAGATGATTATTTCTTCACATTATAATATCAATTGAAAATAATAATAATAATGTTTTATGTATCATAATTAGATCTTTTAGACAAATGTGTTCTAAATCTGACAATGATAAATTGTCAATTCCAAATATAATAAGTGAATGAAATGCGAACGAAAGTGTTATAAACAAAATTACGAAAGGGTCATTAATATGGTTTGGACACATGGAAAGAATAAATGAAGAAATAATGATACATAAATTATAGGTAAACGTCGTAAACGGAACAAGAAAAAGAGGGAGTTCGAAGAAAACATAGTACGATCAAATCAATATGTTAAAAACGTGTGTTTTCTAGTGGTTTTATTGTATGTATATTATGGGAACGATATGTTTGGCTTTGCTATGGCTTTGGCTTTGCTATCAAATCATAATATAGAACAAAAACATTTGATAATGCCCTAGCAAGGTAGAACATGTCTTTCCCCTAAAATATTATAAAACTTCTAGAAAACAGTATTATATATATTTGATGTGGTGTTTTTTTTAATATTGTTTATGAAACAAATACGTTTTAAAATGTTATAATTTATTTAATTTTCTTTCAAAATGTTATTTATATTGCCATCAGTTCAACCGTTTTATTATGGAATTTAAATATATAATGTATATTATATCAATAAATCTGATTTGAAGTCAATAAATAACGATATTGTTACGTATTTATTAAACGTTGTGTCGGTATTCTTGCGTTCTCTAGTGAGTGAGGTTACGTTTTCTGCTCTCGACGTGAACATATGACCGTTCCCCACTTAACAAGAAAACGAAAAACAACAAAATCAACAAAAGCGCCGTTCATTTCAATGAAGCAGTATTCAATTCATGCGCCTGCTTGCTCTTTTTTACTACACCCACGCTTTTCGAGTTCCTTTCGCCTCCGCTGTTTGCAATGTTGGTCGCGTGTGAACGGCCAATCACAGCGCGAGCCATTCGGAGTGAAGTTGGCGCGGATGCGCAGAAACCACGGCGCCATATTGCCCGCCCACGCTAGCTGACAGTTCGCTCGGACTGAAGGCGATTCTCCCTCGCGGCAAAGCGGGCCCGTCGTAAAGTCGTCGCTTTTAACTGAAAACAGACTGAAACATTCGCTTCGGGCTTACGCGGAAGGATGTTTTTTTCTGAATTGAGCATTACCGCGACGGCAAAGTGGCGTTTTTCGCAGTAGAGTCAATACCTAAACATCTGATTATCGCAATGGGTACATATAATGGCACATAAAATGAATTGAGGGAGAGCGCTTCGAAGGGTTTTTTGTCGCGAAGGACAGAGAACTAAGTTTATTTTTATGTATAACAAGTAGCGTTAAAATGTGGACCAAGAAGTTGGTCGGATTACATTCGGTATTATTTTTGCGGAACATTATTCATGTACCTACAAATGTTCAGTAATGAGAAAAGTTTTCTGGTGAGGTATACGGAGAGCTACTTTTACACACATGAAAAAACAAAGACATTACGTCTACCTTAGAATCAAATAAAATAATTTAATAACCGCAAAGTTTTTGGGTTCTTCTCCAGTCTGTCTTGGCGTTCGTTGTTTCTTGCACAATCGCTTAGCAAGATAAGAACAGAAATATTGACACAGGAATATAACATTTCAATTATGATATATTGAAAAACTATTTAATCTAATTAAATCCGCGAGGTGGCATATTTAGGTCATGTGATTAGGAAAACCAACTAACTAACTAACTAACCATCACACCGTCTCCCCGAAAGAGTAGGGAGAAAGAATGAACTGCCACACTTTAACTGATGCGGCACTCCATCCTTCTCTTTTCGCCCCCGCGAGAGGCGCGGTGTGATGGGTTGCGAACCTCATCGCCACCAATAGGCATCTTCCGCGCATACTTCGATCGTTCAACATCCACAAAATAAATCTAATACAAATAATATTAAATAAAATAAAATAACGAAATACAAATAATTTAACACATTCTTTTAGATTGTGCACATGTTGTCAGCTGGACGATCCGGAATTTTGGGTTTATTTAATATATATTCCACGTAACCACAGTTTTTTTAAATTAACTGTAAAAAGGCACTTAAAACAATCTAAAACCAGCAAGAATTTAAAAATATTACTGAAGAAATGATTCAAATTGTCATTGGAAAAACGGAAAAAATAATATTTACACTTGTCAAAATTCTTTATATAAACGAAACAACTTTTATAATTTTAACCTCGAAAACAGTTAAAACGCATTACGTGTCACAAATAATTATTATAAATTTCACAACAATCAAATTGACTAAAACAATTAACTTATACACGAAATATCTCCAAAGTTACGGGAACACCACATTAACCAAACCAAATTTATAAAATATGAAATGCTGCACCTGATCTTTGAGGGCAAAATAAAGGGTCGACGAGTTGTTGGCAGGAGGCAAATCTCCACAACATAAGGAACTGGACTGACCAAATGAACGTTGATAAGCTTTTTAAAGCTGCCAGGGCTAGGGACGCCTAATCTTGGGTGATAGTCAATGTCATGGGATCTGACATGACACCGAAAGAAGAAGAAGATTTTTTTTTATATTAGTCATATTTCATATAAATTCACAATTATAGGTCAATATTTTAAAAATAATTAATATGAATGATGACGTCGGTTTTCTAGAAGTTTAATTTTATATTTTGGAAATGACATGTTTCGCGTTTCTAGGGCATTATCAAACATTTGATAATGTCTTAGTAAAACGAAAAATGTCATTCTCATATAAAATGATAACATTTATATTAAAAAAATGGTTTCATTCGTATTAATTATTTTATATGGAGTTTTACACCATTGTTCCAGAAAAAAATAAATAAATTAAGAGAAATTATTTTGTCACTCCTGTGCATATGCAATATGCATAGCGTATATATTTTTAAAGATTTTTGTTATACTCGTACTTTTGTTGATTTATCCCCGAATTAACATTATAACTATCATTCATTTAAATTATTCTTATAATTCCAAGGCGAAACATGTCATTCCTTTAAACATATAATATAATAAAGCTTCTACACAAAAGACGTTTGCATTCGTATTAATTGTGGTTTTCTTAGATTTTCAATTCATTTAGATTGCAGATAGAATTTTTTTAGCATATCTAAAAAAAATTTGCAATAAATCAAAGACGTTTTAGCAGGGTTCAAAATATAATCTTAAAGGGTTTATCAACTCATAATAATAACAGGTAGATACTACTTTGTCCAGTACTTGAATATGGAACAGAATGCTGGGTAATGAATAAGATGGACGAAAATGCGCTCATGGTCTTTGAAATGAAGGTGTTTTTTAAAAAAATCTTCGGACTTCTTTGCGAAAATATAGTATTGGAAATAAGGTATAACCAAGTAGTGGAAAATATATACAATAAACTCAACATTGTCTTTTTATTTTTGTCTTGTCACACCTCCGTGGTGCATAGGGCCTCAAGCCTTCTCCACCCTACTCTATCGCATGCCTGATGCCTAACATCATCCAAAGTTAGGTCTGCTGCTTTAACCTCGTCCTGCGGGGCTCTTCTCCAGGTGGCTCTAGGTTTGCATCGCTACCTCTTTACTCCCATAGGGGACAAGTCTAGTGCGCCCTGAGATATACAGTCTGGGTAAGGTCTCAGAGTGTGACCGATCCACAGCCATTTGCGTCTAGCGACTTATTTTCTTATTGGCTTTTCGCCTGCCATGGTACAGAAAACAGCATTTGACGCTGTTTGGGACAATAGATCTTAAATATTTAGCGAAGGCACCTATTTATAAAAACTCAACATTGTAATGATTATAAAAATGTGTCACCTTAGATGGTTGAGAGACCTCCAGCGAATTGAAGAAAACTGAATTGGATGAAATATTCTCAATCATGACCAGATGAAATACGAAGTATGGAAAGATCGTAACTAACGTAGACATACCTCTAAAATACCACAATACCTCAAGACAAAAGTCTTCAACGGAGACATACGGAGCCAAGACGTGGACACTGACAAAAGGTCTAGTCTACAGATTCAAGGTCACCCAAGGCGCCATGGAAAGAGCCATGCTTGGAATAACCTTGAAGGACAGATTTAGAAACGAATTTATTCGTCAACAAACTAAGGTAATTGAAGTGGTTCTGTGGATAGATGGGCTGAAGTGGCGATGGAATGACCATATCTGTTGGAGAACCGACGGCCGATGGGGGAGACGGGCTCTGGATTCCGCAGATTTGGACGTCCCCCTGCCCGCTGGATCAACGATCTTAAGAGGATTGCTGGACATGGATGGATGGGAGCGGCAATGAATAGGGTCGGTGGCGTGCTTTGGGAGAGGCCTTCATTCAGCAGTGGATGACAGAAGGCTGATGATGTTGATGATGAACGTGTACAGACAGGACAGAGGAAATCTCGGTGTAAAAAAGTTAAGAATGCCGGCAATGGACCGGGAAACTACCAAAATTTCTGGAGGAAACCAAGATTTAGATCGCGCTGTAAAGAGCGATTCAATAAAATAATAATAATAATTTAGGTCTCTCAGTATTTCTGGTTAATAACATGACCATACCAGTCCCCCAGATTTCATTTATTTCTGTTAAACATGTTGAAATATCAAAGTGTTTCCGCCAAAACAAAGGATTACGTAAATTTGTATTTAACCCACTTTATTTTTTACAACAACTAACTGGTTTCGCTCCCACCGGAGCTTCTTCGGGGTTACAAAAGACAGTGTTAATATTATATTTACGAATGTCACACCTGTTTTAAAATTCGACATTTTCAATTTTGTTTGGAGAAACAAGAAGGGAACGGACAAGAAAACTGCTAACTTGGAGACCATGGACGGCAAAGAGAAGTGCAAGGCGACCGAAACTACGGTGGAAGGATGATCTGAACAGACACGTCGAAATAATCTGGATGCAGTCTGCACAGGACAGTGAGGCCTTTGTCCAGGAGTGGACGGGAATAGGCTGAGGAAGAAGAAGAAGAAGAAGAAATGTCACACCACAATTTAAGTGCTTCATATGATCACATGAAAGCTATATGTTATTATTGGTCTTACGCATGCTTCATGGATTCTTATCGTACACTTAATGGCATATGTTTATTTTTTAACATCATTGATTTCAGTGGACCAGAGATTGCGGCTGCCTTATTGACTTAAAAAGAAGCAGTAAAAATAATTTTTAATTTGATTATAACATACAAGAAAGTCTGCTGTTTTTTTCCCCTTGAAAAGTGTCAACAACTGTTATGTATCGATGTACCGTAAGAGCGATTGTAGAATAATATGTATTCGTAAAAAAATATCGCCAAGTTACGCAAACTTGTCTCCTTACGTAAGTCACTAAGAATGCGTAAGCCTTGACATTTGGGAATTTTTTAGTAAAGAAATGGCACAATAAATTACCCCAGTACACATTTCTTTTTCAAAACAATAATGCTGATGTGTGTTATGTAAAACAAGCTTTATTTGAATACTGTTTAAGGGGAAGTGTAAACTAAGATGTCCGTCAAATAAATACAATGAAATAAAATCTTAAATACAACTTCAAATAAATGTCAATTGCGGGCGTGAGAAATTATTGCAGGGTAGGAGAAAATATGAAAACCTTAAAAACCGGAAAATAACGATCAACCTGAAACGAAAAGTCCGTGAAGCCTGTGTTCTGTCAGTTGGTACAAATGGTCTTGAAACTGTAACATTGTCCAAACAAAGTGCCGAGAAACTACGCGTGACCCAAAGAGCCATGTTAGGAATAAGCCTAAGATACAGAGTGAGAAACGATACGGTGAGACAAAAAAAACAAAGGTCACTGACATCATTCACCGGGTGGCGACTCTAAAATGGTAATGGGCAGGTCACGTAGCCAGAAGCTCAGACGATAAATTGACAAGAAGAATGCTGACTTGGAGACCATGGACGACAAAGAGAAGTGCAGGCCGACTTCAACTATGGTCATATATCCTATACAAGATGATCTGAACAGACACGTCGGAATAACCTGGATGCGGTCTGCACAAGACAGAGTGACATGGAAGCGAATAGAGGAGGCCTTTGTCCAGGAGTGGACGGGAATAGGCTGAGAAAAATGAAGAAGAAAGAGAAAATGTTATGAACAAAATGATAAAAGGATATGAATAATTTCATACAATATAATAAAGAAAAATATTAGCGACCCACAAGAAATAATGACAATGAAAAAATACAAAAAAAGAAGATCTTGCTGAGACGATAAAAAAGTCGGCTTGAATGTAGTTCACTTTTTAAAAGTATGTAAATAGTTTTAAAATAGATTATGAAAAATTAAATAAAAATACACTTGTTTTATAGTAAAGAAAATTTGCAAGTCTTAGTGTCAAGGATGTATGAGGGTGATGAATGTGTCTAAATCTAAAGTGACGGTTTTCAAGAAAGAATAATGTATGACGATTTGTGATATAAGTGCGATGGGTGAGAATTTGGACCAAGTTACTGAATTTACGTATCTGGGAAGCATGTTTACAAGTGACGGAAAAATGGAGAAAGACATCGAAAGGAGGGTTGGTGCTGGGAATAAAATAAATGGCGCACTCAAAGTCATTACTGCAAATAGAAATATATCCACAGAAGCAAAGATGGCAGTACACAATGGAGTTCTAGTGCCAACCCTCGTGTATGGAAGTGAAGCTTGGAGCTGGCAAAAGAAGGATGAAAGCAGGATAAACGCCGTAGAAATGAGATCACTAAGAAGAATGTGCAGGAAAACGTTGTATGATAGAATACCGAACGATGAAATAAGAAAGAAATGTAAGGCAGATGACTGCATCATGAATAAAATTAAAAAAGGATCCCTGAGATGGTTTGGACATATGGAACGAATGGATGAGAGTAGAATGGTTAAAAAGTTGTACACAAGCAGCGTGAGTGGAAAAAGAAGCCGAGGACGACCGAGGAAAACATGGCATGACCAAATTAATCAATTACTAAAAGGCGGCCACATTCGAAGTCGGAACAATCGACGTGCGTGCATGGTACGATGTATGGATGTAGAGAAAGCTCGAGAGGTATGCCAGGACAGGCCAGTGTGGCGATCCATCCTCTCTGCCTACCCCTCCGGAGAAATGGCGTGATAGTTAGTTAGTTAGTTAGTTAGTTAGTTATATGTGTCTAAACCACTATTTGTTAAATTAAAGAATTCTCTCACCCTGACAAAGCTCTGGCGGGAGCAAAACCGATTGGTGTTAAGAAATAAAGTGGTTTTGATACAAATATTATAAGTGAATTATCATTTTATTTAATAATGTCACACCACAAATTAAGTGCTTCATACGTTAGTTTAAATTATGATAGAGGATTGTGAGAAAATGTAAAGATCTGGAGAATGGAAAGAGATGGTCAGCGCCAGGATTCAGTGGAGGACTGTTGTGGAGTAGGCCAAGTCGGGTGGTGGTCTAGGGGATAGAACGCTTGGCTCCTGTTCCAGGGGACATGGGTTCAAGCCTGGACACGACCAGATTCCTTCTTCATAATAATTAGCTATTTTCTGCTCACATTGAAGACTGTAAAATGAATTCTAATATCATTGATCTAAATCCTTAATATTAGTCTTTTAAAAAAAAAAAAAAAGTCCCACACCGGGATATAGCACCGTGAAGAACAAAAATAAATTATATAATTTTAAAACAGTTTTCTTTTGTTCGGTAAAAAGATTCACTTAGAGAAATAACCCCTGTTGATGGGCAATGCTCATAGCATGAAAAATGATTTTTTTTTATTAGTAACAATACAATGAATTGTTGACTTATTAATAAATTTCTTTCAAATTGATCTTAATCAATCCAATAAGTTTTTTTAAAGCAATAATTTTAATATCTTCTATGTTCGCCATACTTTGTGTTGCAGATGTTTTATATCATCTGTCAAAACTGACCATATTTATAACCAATTTTATAATGTTTTAAATATCTATATAATATCACCGAAGAATAAAAATATCTATATAATATCACAGGGTAGTCCGAAAAATATTTGATATTTAATTTTAATTTGTTTAAAAAGTGAAATGTATACAAAGTACGAGTACATAAAAAAAAAAAACCTAACTAACTAACCATCACGCCATTTGCCCGGAGGGGTAGATAGAGAGGATAGATCGCCACAATGCTCTTTCCTGGCGTACCTCTCGGGATTCCTCTACATTCATACATCATACCATGCACGCACGTCGAAAAATATAATAAATTAAAAAGATAAATATAATAATTTAATGTTTATATCGACTATAAATACCATATAATGAAATAAACTGGATTGAAACTAAATATTATATTTACATAAAAAAAAATTAAACCTTGTTTTATTTTTAATAACACATTTTTGCTCTTCTCACAATCAAGTTTTGATAAATTATATATATTTTAAATCTACCAAGTAAAAAAATAAAACTCGTTTAATAAAGATAATGGTGTGGAAATTTTACACGTTGAAAATAAATAACATAACATTTAATAGTCTTAAAATATTATAAATTAAAAAAGCAATTTAAATTAAAATAATAATATTATGAACAACTAAATAAACTTAATTACTGGGTCGTTTCCTTTATACTACTATTAATATTAAATAACTATTATATTGACGATTTTTTATGAATTAAAATACTGTTATTTCCACTTTTGAGTTTATTTTTCTCGACACGTTTTGAAGGTTAATAACTTCATCATCGGGAGAACGATATAAACGTTTATATTGTTCTCCCGATAGTTAGTTTTATCTTGATTTTAGTTTCGTTAAATCTCGTTTCATAAGTCTATAAGTTTAACTCTGTTCATTCATTTATATTTGTGGTAGCATGTAATTGGCCTTATTTGAGTACTTCTTTGTGTATTTTTATATAATATATACCTATTTGCTGTTTGTTACCCTAAAATAAAAAAATAAAAATAAATATTGCACGTGTAACGTAGGTTTGATCCTGCAAAGAAGGCCGATCATTTTTATTTGACTCCACAATTGCCCGATAAACATTCAAATCACGAAATATGACCCTAAAGCATTATCTCTATCGTTCGATTCCCCTATTCAACTGACCGTTCTTAGCTGCCCTTGAAAATATAATCCACCCCTTCATTCCACCCCAGCCGTGATAAGGGTGAAACAATCCAAAGTGTCATCCCCTATCCAGAGAGGAAATCACTACCAACGTGTGTACAAGATTTTTTTTGTGGATAAAAAATAAACGTACCCTTATGATATCAACACACCCCGATCCTGAAAAAAGATTATTTTTACGAGGGTAATTTTAATATTACTCAATGTTTTAATTAAAAATTCAGATTTTTATGTCTTATCATAACTAAATGGGTACACACGACAAACGTTTTCCTCTATTTAAATAGGGACGTATAATATACCTATTATTGATATCATTCAAGCAATAATTCAATAAAACGATGTTTAGAAAGAACTACTTCCACTTTTGTATATATATTTTCTGTTTCTAAAACAAAGATAAAATATATAACCCTTCATTTAATGGTGTAGCAAATTAGCTATAAACTGAAAAATCTACCTAAATTTGTATTGAATATTTGAATTTAACGATATTCTTGTAATACAGTCCATTCATTTTTAGGAGATTGTTTGCCATAGTGTGTATGACAGTGCGTTCACAAAAAAATAGCGTTTTTATTTTATTTTATGTTTTATGAATAGGAAAGCAAAAAAATATTTTAATAATATTTATGTTAAACCGTAGAAACACACTTTTTTATTGATAAAATTGCTATCAGCTTCAATAGTAATCACAAAAGTTTTCCATAATTTTTTTCATGTTATTTATTAATATTTCTTGGAAAAACAATTTAAATTGTGATTTTTATTCATAATGATACTATACATTGTTAAAATTCAAAGGAATTCATTGTTATTGTTTATTTTTTTAAATATCAAGTATTTCGGCTAATGGTGTCAAAATGTTCCTAGTTTTTAAGCAAATTTTGTAAATCAAAAACAAAACTACAAACCCAATCATGTCCTTTCGCTGTTGAAATGAAATTATTTTCCTAATTTTGAGATGGTAGTACTTTCTAATCACCGAATATTTTAATAGAACACACCATTGATAAAAATCATTTTAATAACTTTTTGTCGGAGTTTCAGGTTAAGATTATCGTTGTGAAATAATGTTCATATTTTATTATTATAAATGCAGCTCGTGCAGCAAAATACGCAGAGCGACTGGAGACTTTTGAAAGAAGGGTGCTGCGCAGAATTCTGGGACCTGTGAATGACGGTGAAGGCTGGAGAGTGCGGCATAATGACGACTTGTACCATATTTACAAAGCTCCCAGTCTCTCCACACAGGTCAGACTGAATAGACTGAGATGGGCCGGTTACGTGCAGAAGATGCCGTCATCGCGAACCCCAAAAAGATTGCTGGAGTGGCACCCAGGTGTTAGATGACCAATTGGACGACCAAGGCTGCGATGAGAGGATGAAGTTGGGAGAGATGGGGCGAAATTGTTACGAGTGTCAGATTGGAGGGTCGAAACGGAGGACAGGAGAAGTTGGAGGCGAAGAATACTGGAGGCTAAGGCTTGATATGGGTTTGTAGGGCCATCGAAGAAGAAAAAGAAGAAATGCAGCTCGTGCGACTACAATTCTGTATTTTATTTAAATATCGGTTTCAAGCACTTTAGTAATAATTTTACCAATGTATTTAAATTGGTCAACCATTCCAAAATTTACACCATTAAGTTGCAGAGTGGATGCAGAATCGTAACCATGTAATTATTTAAATTGACGAACAGATCACACGTGTACCATATTTAAAGCGAACTAAAAATCGTCATTCGTAGTTAATAATTTTGCTCGTTCAATTCAATAAGCGAAGTCGCAAACCGCATAGCCATAAATTAGTTACGGGAGTACCTACGCTAGATTAAAATTTAATTTGTTTATGTGGCTGAAAACGTGTAATAAAGATTGGTGCGGCCATAAATATGTTGGAGTTTATAACTGGCCGGTGACACGCGGTTGTTTTGTGCGTTCTTTTAAACATATTTTAACACTGTGACGCGTTATGGCTGGATACGAGTAATGCAAAATATGCTCAAACGTGCCGACATGGTTAATTACAAATTTGTTTATCTACCAACTAGACATAACGCTGTTTTTACGGATGGAATGCTATAGACATAAGCCAGTGATGGTTACGTGTGTCGCGTCTGTTAGGGGTAAAACGCCAATACATTTCGGTGATACAGCTAATTCACTTCAGGAATATGATTTGCAATAATGTTAGCGACACCTTCTAAATTAGTAAATAGCTAACTGATTAGTTCCTGGATCTAAGTGGGCGGAGTGTATGGCATTAGCTTCTAAAATCTCGGTGATTAGAATATTACTACTATCTTAAAATTACGAATATAAATAAATTTTAATGGCAAAAGAACATGATTGCGTTTGTTTCATTGTTTTTGATTTTTCAAACAAACAAACCATCACGGCGTTTCGCCGCAGGCATAGGCATAGAAAATGTACCGCCACACTACCCTATCCTAGTACACTTCTATAGCTTTCTGACTAACCTTTAACAACAACAAACCATCACGCCGTTTCCCCGCAGGGGTAGGCAGAGAGAATGGACCACCACACTACTCTATCCTGGCACACCTCTCTAACTTCCTCCACATTCATACATCGAGTCATACACGCACGTCGATTCTTCCGGCTTCTGACATGACCAACTTTTAATATTTGATTAATTTGGTCATGCCATGTTTTCCTCGGTCTACCTCGACTCCTTACTCCATTTACATTGTTAACGTATACTTTTTTAACCATTCTTTCTTCACCCATGCGCTCCATATGTCCGAACCAACGAAGCGAACCTTTCATAATTTTGTTCATAATACCTTCTTTCGCTCTACACTCCTTCCTAATATCAGCATTTGAGATTCTGTCGTACATCGTTCTACCACACATACGTCTTAGGGACCTCATCTCTACTGCATTTATTCTGCTCTCATCTTTCTTCTGCCAGTTCCATGCTTCGCTTCCATACATAAGGGTTGGAACCAGAACTCCATTGTGAACGGCCATTTTCGCTTTCATTGATAAATTCTTGTTTCCAATAACTACTTTTAAAGCTCCATTCACTTTGTTACCCGCACCAACCCTTCTTTCAATATCACTGTCCGTTCGGCCATCCGCTGTGAACATGCTACCTAAATACACAAATTCACTCACCTGTTCTAAGTTCTCTTCATTTACACTTATATTACAAACTGTCATTTGCTCTAACTAACCTTTAAAATTTGATAAATTTGGTCATGCCAGTTTTTCCTCGGTCTGCCTCGACTGCCTATTCCATTTACATCATTAACTTATACTTTCTAAACCAATCTTTCTCTAACGCAGTGATTCTTTCATATTTTTGTTCATAATATCTCCTTCCGCTCTACATTACTTTCTTATATCAGCATTTGAGATTCTGTCGTATATCGTTCTAACACACATACGTCTTGGGGACCTCTTTTCTACTGCATTTATTCTGCTCTCATCCTTCTTCTGCCAGGGAGATGGCGTGATGGTTAGTTAGTTAGTTAAATATAATTTTAATAAAAAATATTAAATGTAATAAAATTCCATCAAACAATTATATGATTACGTTAATGGAGAAAAGTTGTGGGAAGTCGCTATACACAGAAAGCACTGCTAGTGTCAGAGTAAATGGAGATCTTACAGCCTGGTTTGTTATCAATAAAGGTGTCAAACAGGGTTGCGTAATGTCCCCGTGGTTATTTAATCTGTATATGGACAAATGTATGAAAGAGCTGAAAGGGTTGGATGTAGGTGCCAAAATGAGCGGAGTGTCAGTAAGCTGTCTCTTGTATGCGGATGACGTCTATCTGTCCTTCTTGCAGACAACGAGCATGAACTACAAGTCCTGGTGAATTGTATGTATGAGGTATGCATGCGAAATGATCTGATGATGAATGTTATTAAGTCCAAGGTAATGATTTTTGAAAAGGAAGAAACCACGACAGTCTGCAACATTAGCGTGAATGGTGAAAATTTTGAGCAAGTAGTTGAGTTCGTGTATTTAGGTAGTATGTTTACAAGAGATGGGCGAGTGGAGAGGGATATTGAAAGAAGGGTTGGGGCAGGCAACAAAGTGAATGGTGCACTTAAAGTTGTCATCGCAAACAAAAACCTATCAAAAAAGCTAGAATGGCAGTGCACAATGGTGTTCTTCTACCGACCCTTATGTATGGAAGCGAAGCATGGAACTGGCAAAAGAAGGATGAAAGTAGAATAAATGCAGTAGAAATGAGATCTCTTAGACGAATGTGTAGATACTCTGTGTATGATAGAGTGTCGAATGAAAATATAAGAAGTGAATGCGGTGCGAATGATGGTGTCATGAACAAAATAATGAAAGGATTATTAAGATGGTTTGGACATATGGAAAGAATGAATGAAGAAAGAATGGTAAAAAAATTATATGTTAATGATGTAAATGGAACCAGAAATATAGGAAGACCGAGGAAAACGTGGCACGATCAAATAAATCAAATATTGAATGTCGGCCATGTGAGGAGTCAGAGAAATTGACGCGCGTGCATGACACGATGTATGAATGTTGAGGAAGCGAGAGAAATATGTCAGGAAAGAAAAGTGTGGGAGTTGATTCTTTCTGCCTACCCCTTCGGGGAGACGGCGTGATGGTTAGTTAGTTAGTCAAACAATTATCTAAGATATGTAATATGACGATCCATCAGTCTAATTGGTTGTGTTATTTATCTGACCCACATCGAAGACCGAACAGTATTGACTCTGTGGGCGATTCTTCCTATTATTGGCGTTCTCAAATCCCGCCTGCCATGTTTCGGATTTCTCATCATATAATATTCATCGACTGGGAATAGACCAAATAGGAGAAATGAGATATACTTATTCCGGACAAAGGATATTATTTATATTCGTCTGCAAGTCTAAGTATCAAAAAATGTAGGAAGCATGCAGTAAGAGTGATATTGTAATGAATGTGTACAAGATAATCAAATGATTTTACTGAAATCTCTTGATGGAAGTTCATTTTAAATAATAATTCAATTAAAACGATGTTTTTTTTAACTAATTCCACTTTTGTCTTTTTTTTTTTGTACACAACAGGTCGTTTGGACCCAATTACTGTATACAATTTGTATTTTTTAGCTATTATATTGATTCTTGTGACATGTGATAGGTAGCCAATCTATCGCCATTTTATTGTCACGTGAATTCTACACCAGACCAAAGACAGTGTGACAATCACACTGCCATCGCCGGGAATCGAACCCGGGACCTTCGGCATGGAAGTCAGAGCTCGTAACCACTCTGCCACGAAGGTCGAAGGTCTTTATTGTCAGACCCAGTCTGTCGATGCCAGCAAGCCTGGCGAAACCGGTCGCTGTCGAAATAAAGACGAATGTGTACAAATCTCGCTATTTTGAATGGAAGAATGTATAACAAATTGTGACATAAGTGCGTACGGTGAAAAACTGAAGCAAGTTACCAAATTTATTTTTCTGGAAATTATGTTTATTAGAGATGGAAAAATTGAGAAAGACATTAAAATAAGGGTAGGTGCTGGGAACTACGAGTAAATAAATGGCGCTCTCAAAGTCATCCACTATGAATGAGGGCTATACTTGATTGGGGTAGATATAGTAGGATTTCAACAATGTTAAGCAAATTAAAAATGTTAACTAACTAACTAACTAACCATCACGCCATCTCTCCGAAGGGGTAGGCAGAAAGAATGGACTAACACACTTTTCTTTCTAGACATATTTCCTCAACATTCATACATTGTGTCATGCAAGCGCGTCGATTTCTCTGTCTCCTCACATGGCCGCCCTTTAATATTTGATTTTTTGATCGTGCCAAGCTTTCCTCGGGCTTCCTCTATTTCTGGTTCCATTTACATCTTTAACAAATCCTTTTTTTACTATTCTTTCTTCATTCTTTCCATATGTCCAAACCATCTTAATGATCATTTCAATATTTTTATTAAATCAAAATTTTTATTAAGTTTTATTGAATTTCGTTAAATTCAAGAAAACGCGTTCTTTACAACACTTTGATTTTTGTTTATAAAATTAAGAGTAATATGGTGCCAGATATCTAACTAAAAATGTAGCATATAGTTATGAAATACACGACTATTTGACGAGAGATCGTGATAGATTCCGACTCCGGAAACCCAGACTTGAAAGTACAGAGAAAGGTGTTTTTTATAAAGGATTTAAATTATTTGTCAAAAAAAGTAAGAGATGCCGGTTCTCTTGCGATCTTTCGTCGAAAATGCTTTCAATATGTTCTAAGTGCTGATTTTTAATATTTTTGTTGTTTTCCATATTGACGATTTTTGTATTATTAAAAAATTGTTTTTAAAATATTGTTGTAAAATGTTACTGTAATTTTTTATAACTTTATTAAATAAATAAATAAACTAAAGCAAATATGGCAGTATATAATGGAGTTCTAGGGTCAACGTTTATGTATGGAAGTGAAGCTTGAAGCAGGATAAAGAAGGATGAAAGTATAATAAATGGTGAAGAAATGATATCACTGAGAAGAATGTATTGGAAAACGATATACGATAGAATAACGAATGACGAAATGAGGATGAAATGTAAGGCAGTTGATTACGTCATAAGTTAAACAAATAAAAAAATACTGAATAAATGATGATTTTGATCATTTTTATTTGCAAATAAATAGTTGATTGTGGAAAAATTATTGACATATTAAAAAATATAATAAAAACAAAATTTTATATTTCAAGTTAAATTTTGTTCATGTAACAGACAAAATAAATTATAAACATTTAAATTCACTTGGTAATGATATAACGCTTAATTTATTTATAAACTAACGTATAATAACCTTCTTTACTGTAAAATTAAAAATATAAAAAAAAAATCATGAAAAAGAATGATAATTATACGTAATCTGTTATTTAAAAAAAAAAAAATTAAGTTTTAAGCAATTTCCATTTCAACATTATCAAAATATAAATTGACGACGCAATATAAAACGGGAGAATATTTAAAAGAGTTATACATATTTTAAATATAAATATATATAAAATACAACTGCAGTATTAAAATTTACAAAATAAATTAAGTAAAATCAGCAATTAATATGAATGAAAGTTATATAAAAATTTACTAATTGTTAACAATAAAATGTATTTATTGTTTCTTGAACAATGATGTAAAACTCCATGTTTAATAATTTATACGATTGAAAACTTCTGTTATCTAGAAGCTTTATTATATTTTATGTGAATGACAGGTTTTGCCTATCAAATGCATTGTCAAATATCATGTCTAAGACATTATCAAATGACGTTTGATAATACGCTAGATATGCGAAACATGTCATTCACATAAAATATAATATAACTTATAGAAAACAAACGATTTCATTTGTAATAATTACAATAAAATGTATAACTTGTATGACACGGAATAATAAATAATAATAATAAAAATATATAATAAAAAGCGTAAGTTTTTTAGAATATTACTTTTATTTAATAGGAATAACTTTTTTGCTTTGCTAAGGTATTAATGTAATATTGATGAAAACAAAAAAAAACATTTTCAATTTTCTTTATTATTAGTGTGCGTTTCGGCAGCTTGCTATCATCCTCTGGTGGCCAGAAGATGCCAGCAAGCTGCCGAAACCGGTTGACGTCAAACACAAGTGGTAGCACACTAAATATATGATAATAAAGAATCTTTTTTAGTTTTTTTTTTCATTACTTATAATGAATTTCTACCAAGAAATTTCAATTAAAAATATTAATTATTTGAAGGCAAAATACGTAATTTCCAAAAAAAGTAATTAAAAAATACAGTTTCTATCGTATTAGCTATTGAATATTAAAAAACTATCTTGATTGGTTGATCGTGCCACGTTTTCCTTGGCTTTCCTTTATTTCTAGCTCCATTCACGTTGATTACATATACCTTCTTCACCATTGTCTTCATTCGTGTTTTCTATGTGGAACCATCTTAAGGGTACTTTTATTCGCATTTACATCTTACATTTGCATTTGACACTCTATCATATACAGATTTACTACACATTCGTCTAAGAGATCTTATTTCTACTGCATTTATTCTACTTACATCCTTCTTTTGCCAGTTTCATTTTTCAATTCCACAACAAACAACAACAAACAAAACCATCACGCCGTTTCCCCGCATGGGTAGGCAGAGAGAATGGACCGCCACACTACTCTATCCTGGCACACCTCTCTAACTTCCTCCACATTCATACATCGAGTCATACACGCACGTCGATTCTTCCGGCTTCTGACATGACCAACTTTTAATATTTGATTAATTTGGTCATGCCATGTTTTCCTCGGTCTACCTCGACTCCTTACTCCATTTACATTGTTAACGTATACTTTTTTAACCATTCTTTCTTCACCCATGCGCTCCATATGTCCGAACCAACGAAGCGAACCTTTCATAATTTTGTTCATAATACCTTCTTTCGCTCTACACTCTTTCCTAATATCAGCATTTGAGATTCTGTCGTACATCGTTCTACCGCACATACGTCATAGGGACCTCATCTCTACCGCATTTATTCTGCTCTCATCTTTATTCTGCCAGTTCCATGCTTCGCTTCCATACATAAGGGTTGGAACCAGAACTCCATTGTGAACGGCCATTTTCGCTTTCATTGATAAATTCTTGTTTCCAATAACTACTTTTAAAGATCCATTCACTTTGTTACCCGCACCAACCCTTCTTTCAATATCACTGTCCGTTCGGCCATCCGCTGTGAACATGCTACCTAAATACACAAATTCGCTCACCTGTTCAATTCCACACATAAGGTAATTCAATAAATAATAAATAAATTCAGCAGCATAATGTTAGATCATGTAAAGTGTAGTTGCTCTCATATTAAGGGAAGATAAAATGTACTGTTATATCCGAGTACACGAGAAATCCGAAACCTTTATCCATTAATGTACCAGAGAGATAATATACTAATGCATTGTGGCTGTCAGAACGCTCTATAGCAGAACGTTTTCAGTTTCAGATTTTTCAAACAATATATGAAGGTTTTTGACAAATGCATTGAAATCTATTTAATATATCGAACAGGCTCTAAAAAATAACATGTCATAGTTTGAAATAAAGCAGAAAAAGAAGAAGTATTATTATATAAGTTAAAAAGAAGACAAAGGTCACTGACATCATCCACCGGGTGGCGACTCTAAAATGGCAATGGGCAGGTCATGTAGCTAGAAGCTCAGATGAAAAGTGGACAAGAAGACTGCTGACTTGGAGACCGTGGACGGCGAAGAGAAGTGCAGGGCGACCGCAACTACGGTGGAAGGATGATCTAAACAGACATGTTGGAATAACCTGGATGCAGTTAGCACAGGACAGAATGACATGAAAGCAAAAGGAGGAGGCCTTTGTCCAGGAGTGGACGGGAATAGGCTGAGGAAGAATAAAAAGAAGAAAAGCAATATATTATTATTATTACTATGTTGAATCGCTCTATATATCATCACAGCCCAAGCCAAATCAATGTAATGAGTACAGATATCATTTTGATTCTGGTGACATGTGATATGTAGCTAATCTATCGGAATTTTATTGTCAAATGAATTCTGCATCAGACTAAAGACAGTGTGACAATCACATTGTCATCGGGACCTTCGGTGTGACATTTCATATCACTTACCACTCGGCCACGAATGTCGTTATATGAGAGAGGTACAAGAAATAGTGTGAATGAATGTGATTTAAAAATGGTACAAAAAAAATTCTTTGATTTAAAAATATGTATAATATTTATCTGTTATATATATGTTAACTATTAAGTATTCTTTTATGAATGATATGTTTCGCATGTCTAAAGCATTAGCAAATGTTTGATAATGATTTTTTAAAGCTGATTCATTGCATTATTGCAAACCCCTATGTTCTAAAGCAAATAGGTCTTTTTGTTCCTGATAGAACCAACCTTCGCCTTTGGCGATGCCAGTAGGAAGAGCAATTCGGACGTTAAATCTAATTGTAATGCCTCACTGACGTTGACATATCTGGGATCCTTATAATATTTTTTAGTTTCAAAGCGTTATTTAATGTTTGTTACACCATTTTGTGTCCAAATAAGTCGTCTAAATGTTTTTCGTTTGTTATGTCTCATTTGCGTATAGTAAAAGAAAATAAATAAACATGTCATTTACATAAACAGACGTTTTCATTCGTATTTATTAGCTTGTGCATATACAAAATAAAAATTGAATACCACACCAGACACAGTGTCACTAGTTCCAGATGCAAGCTTGATTTATATTCGAATTGAACCGTTCAAACAAATATTTCTTACCTTCGATATTGCTACATTAATTTTCAATTCAGTTTCGCCATTCTGAGGGCACTTCCTCTCTTACAATGGTCCCCCCTAACCAAAACTTCCCGCATTATAGTACATCATTATTTTTGTACTTAACCCTGGTGGTCGGCCGAAGGGGGTGAAGGGGTCTCCCCCCGTCGCTATGACAACCTCCCCGAGTACTGTCCTCGTTTTATGACCGTTTTATGGTAAATTTTCACGAATAATTCACATAGTAATTGCACGTGTACATGTTCCACTCGTGTTTGAGTTTATGTCTATAATTGTAAATTACACATAACATATGATGTATATTGATCAAATTTTTCTTCTTCTTTTTCTCCGTACTACATTCTAGTGTGGGGTTTGGCCTCCTTCACAACATTCCTACAGGAAGCTCCCGTATAATCATCTGTTTTATAGAAGTTTTATTATATTTTATGGGATTGACATGTCTCGCGTTACTTTAACATTATTAAACATTTGATAATACCGAGATAACAAAACCGCAGAGCTAAAAATAAGAATTGGACTAAGCTGGGCAACTTTCAGAAACATGAGTTACATCCTTAAAAAACGGAAAATACCGATCAACCTGAAACGAAAATTCTATGAAGCCTACGTTCGAGCCATGGAAAGAGCCATCATCATTGTCACTGACATCATCCATGGTGGGACTCTAAAATGGCAATGGGCAGGTCACGTAGCCAGAAGCTCAGATGAAAAGTGGACAAGAAGACTGCTGACTTGGAGACCGTGGACGGCGAAGAGAAGTGCGGGGCGACTGCAACAACGGTGGAAGGATGATCTGAACAGACACGTCGGAATAACCTGGATGCAGTCTGCACAGGAAAGAATGACATGGAAGTGAATGGAGGAGGCCTTTGTCCAGGAGTGGACGGGAATAGGTTGAGGAAGAAGAAGAAGAATACTGGTACGGCGAATCATGTCATTCCTATAAAATATAACGGGATTTATAGAAAACAGACGTTTTCTAACTAACTTACTAACCATCACGCCGTTTCCCCGCCGGATCGCCACATTGTTCTATCCTGAAATAACTTTCACGCCTCTTCTACATTCACACTGTTCCCTCTTCGAACATGACCGCCTTTCAGTTTTGATTAATTTGGTCATAAGTATTATATTTTGTTCTACAATACTTTCTAACCGATCGCGAAAATCAGATGCAGCGTTCACATTTAGATTTGAAATACGTCTTAATGCGCCCTTGAGGTGATTACATCACAAAAACGGCGCTTTAAAATTTAGCATATTATTATTATTATTATTATTAAGTAAGTCTTCCTTGGCCTTCCTCGATTCCGTTTTCCATTCACACTACTTGTATATATTTTTTTAACCATTCTCCTCTCATCCATTCGTTCCATATGTTCAAACCATCTTAGTGACCCTTTCTTTATTTTATTTAACACGAATTCATTCGCCTTACATTCCTTTATTACTTCATCATTAGATATTCTATCATACATGGTTTTTCCGTACATTCAACTCAGTGACCTCATTTGTACAGCATTTATCGTATTTTTATCCTTCTTCTGCCAGCTCCAAGCTTCACTTCCATATATAAAGGTCAGCACTAGAATAAACGTTTTCATTCGTATAATTTTTTTTATATGGAGTTTAAAATCATTGTTCAAGAAACAAAAAAAATCGATTACTTTAAATATCGTGCTCTGCTCAATTATCTCGGGTATACAACAACACGTTTGATTCTTGAATCATTTGTCATTCCCATAAAATAAAATAAAACTCCTCGACAGATATATTTTATTAGTATTATTTTTAGTATGGGTTCAATCTAGCAAATAATTTTTTTTCCTCGTAATTTACTAGTTCTCAAATATGTGGCATATACTTGTTTGCAATGTATTTTGATAGAAGTAAACAAATTTGAATTTAAAAATGCTCAATAGAAATATCATTTTCAACATTAAATCGCCAGCACGTCTTGTAAAAAAATACACATATTTCACAACATTTAAAAGATCTTCACTGGCTCAAGTATCCGGAAAGAATCCAGCATAAACTATGCTGGATTGTTTTTAAAGCGCTTCACGGAATGGCACCAGCCTACATGTCTGATCATTGTATTGCTGATAGCCGTAACTTGCAAAATTCCATGGCAATATGTAGATTAGTTGAGCCAAACGCAACCCCCGGACAAATTTCGGAGATCTGACTTTCGCAGTGGCAGGTCCGTCCGCCTGGAATATGCTACCTGCACGCCTCAGATGCATTGATAACCCGACTGATTTTTAATCTAACTAAAAAACTACCTTTTCAAAATATCACATAAAATATAAACAACTATTGTCTGATTGGTGGTGTTAGATGCAGCTTTCATGACTAAACCATTGTCAAAGCGCTCCTGAGGCGTATATATAATTCACGAGACGGCGCTGTACAAATTAGCCTAATTATTATTATTAAATCAATAAGTCTGTCTTTATTTTTGATAAAAATAAAGTAACAGAACGTAGGAAATCCATCTCAATATACACAACGTGGGCGATATTGTTCACCAGTGGGCGATTGAAATCGCCTGGGTAAATATAAGTGAAGATCAAGCGTAAACATAAAATAGGTTATAAATGATCTTGTGCTTTGGAAAAGCTATTTGTATCAGAGAGCGCTTAAACAAATATTTTATTAATAGATGCAATATACGTCATACTCTTTCAACAATTAAAATCTCCCATTAAATTGTGCAATATCTCAAAAAAAGGCGTGAGACTAAACAAATTGGGGACCTGTTGTAAATGCTTTTTTTGAAATTGAAAAATTTAAGGAATCTAAATGATAATAAAGTCTAGCTTTACCTTACATTATATACGGTAATAATATAGGGTATTTTTTAGAGGTTTATTTTTTAAACTGGCAACATTATTTTTACAGACTCTAAATTTGAATATTAACTTGTAGTCAGTACGTTTTGCCATTTTTCCATAAATAGACTAACGTCGGACAGCGCTTGCAAATTGTGCAAATTTATTTTGAAAATCATGGTTCGGTTCGCTAAACTTATCGTACACTACGTCCATTTTACTAAACTTATCGTGCACTACGTCCATCCGAGCAAGTTATTCGGAAGACCATGGATCGTTTTCACGTACACTCTAGTGGATAATACGCATCCACAAAGACGACATTTAATATTTTAACAATAATGGCATAAAATTATTTATTAAATAAAGCCAATATCATAGACATTAAAATAATTTTAATTTTTTTTTTTTTCGTTTTGAATACGTATTGTATACCTCTAAAGAAACACCCTATACATTATATTTAAATGTTAATTCGAATCAAATCAAATCAAAGAAAATCTGTTTATTTCTCAAAGATATTACAAACAAATATTTGAGTTTAAGGCATCGTACCATTAGACATTCGTACCATAACCTGATAATGCCAACATCGGTTAGCGAAACATTTTGTAATGCAACTTCATAGAAATAAAATAAATAAATTGTGATATAATAACAGCGTTCCAAATTCAATAGTTGATAATGTTGAAGAATCAATGGCGACCTTCGTGGACGAGTGGTAAGTGTTTTAACTGCCACACCGATGGCAGTGTGATTGTCACACTGTCCATTGGTCTAGTAAAAAAATTACGTGACAATGAAATGGCGATATGACTACCTATGGCATGTTACAAAAATTAAAATGATAGCTTAACCCCTTTACATCAATTTGGCTCGCGCTGTATGATGTAAAGAGCGATTGAACAAAATAATAATAATAACAACAACAACAACAAACCATCACGCCGTTTCCCCGCAGGGGCAGGCAGAGAGAATGGACTCCCATACTACTTTATCCTGACATACCTCTTGAGCTTCCTCCATATTCACACAGCGAGTCATACACGCACATCGATTTTTCCGGCTTCAGACATTACCAACCTTTAAAATTTGATTAATTTATCATGCCACGTTTTCCTCGGTCTACCTTGACTCCGTACTCCATTTACATCGTTTACGTATACTTTTTTAACCATTCTTTCTTCACCCATGCGCTCCATTTGTCCGAACCAACGCAGCGATTCTTTCATAATTTTGTTCATAATACCTTCTTTCGCTCTACATTCCTTTCTAATATCAGCATTTGAGATTCTGTCGTACATCGTTCTACCACACATACGTCTTAGGGACCTCATTTCTTCCGCATTTATTTTGCTCTCAACCTCCTTTTGCCAGTTCCATGCTTGGTTTCCATACATAAGGGTTGGGACCAGAACTTCATTGTGAACGGCTATTTAATAATAATAATAATGTGTTTCCGCATGCATTATCTAAACAGTGATATTTTTATTGTTATAAGAATCGGAATTAGAAGATTCTTTTACGCTAATAGAAATTTCTTAATAAATATTTAAGAAACAAATTATGAAAATGATAACAACCATTTTAGACGAACGTTTACATATATTTGTATATATTATCTCAGCCCGGTAGAATCTAAAACATTGTATTTTCGTGGGGAAGGGGGGTATTTTTCCAAATGAATTTTACGGTCGTCCTGCAGGGATATTGGCGTACTGCAAATATTTCCCGGCAACACACATTTGACCACAAGTGTGACGCTTCGATCTAGGGGTCCTTCACCAAAACTTTCCTTGTTTTACGAAGGTATACTTAATACGAACGAAAACGTATGTTTTCAAGTAGTTTTATTATGATTTATATAAATGACATGTTTCACCTGTCTAAGGCATTATCAAATGTAGCGGAAATCAAACGCGTGCTGTTTATATACACGAGTTAAAGAAGCAGAATACGATACTTAAGGTAATTGACGTGGCCCTATACATTATTGATAGGGCTACTGCCTGTTTTAACCTGGAAACAAAGTATTGTCACAGTGTCACCATGACCCTCAGTAATGAGGAAACAAGGAAAGAAGAAGACACATTTTTTAATACGAATTAAGGGTTTAAAATCAGAATACAGAAAGTCTTCTTTTTCTTCTTGGCGCTATTACAACTCATTGTCTGTGTTGACTGTCGGGGTCGGCTCTTCTCGATCTCGGGCTATATTTATTAGGGTTCTGAGTATCGCCTTCACAAAAGCCATTTCTCTGAAAGGCGCTATTGCACTGAATTATCCACGTGTTCCTAGGTCTTATTCTGAATGGTTGACAAGAATGATTCACAGACAAAGCTCTATTTACTGTGTGGTCTGGTGGTCTCCGTTTTATATGCCCGTACCATCTCATCTGCCTTCAAGCTTACTATATAAATCAGTAACTCCCAGACTACCCCGATTGCGTGCATTTTTTATTTTGTCTCTCAAAGATACCCCAACGGACCGCCTAAGCATTCGTATTTCTGCCGTTTCTAGTAGCCCAGTGAAGCCGCTGTACATAGTCCAACACTCGGAGCCGTACATAATTCCAGGTCTGACAATAGTCTGGTATACTTTTTCTTTAAGTTTGACGGGCATTTTTGGGTCACATAACACCCTTGTCATAGATTTAAATTTCAGCCACCCCACTCCTATTCTGTGATCAACATCCGCTGCACAACCTCCGTTTTTAGAATGAGTGAGCCCAGGTATAGAAAAGTATTCCCTTGGATTAGTTAAATTAATGGATACAATGTTTACATAGGTAATGCTTACTAAATGACACATTATATTATATATTATAAAATAATGTATAATTTAAAATTTAATAGTTTTTCCTATTATCTTTTAATTTTTTATCAACAGTGTATTAGGCCATGCCATTACCTTTAAAACCGTATTCTGCTCTTTTAATCGTATATATACTATAAATTTAAATACCTCGGCAGCATACTAACGCAATCTCTTGACCCAGATGTAGAGATAAAATGCAGAATTGAGGCAGCAAGAGCTACGTTTAATAAAATGAAATCACTCTTCTGCAATCATAACGTAAACTTGAAACTCCGCCAGAGAATGATCAAATGCTATGTGTGGTCTATTTTATTGTACGGATGTGAAACGTAGACCTTGAAAGTTAACTCAATGAACAGACTGGAAGCATTTGAAATGTGGCTCCATCGCTAAATGTTCAGAGTTCCCTGGACAGACATGGTTACCAATACCGAAGTCCTGAGGCAAGCTAGAGTTGACAGGGAACTGTTATCAACTATCAAGGTTCGAAAGATTTCACTGCGTGGGGATCAGATTATACTGCGTGGGGAAAAGTACCACCTTCTCCAACTGATATTGAAGGGGAAAATTGAGGGACGCCGAGGGCCCGGTAGGAGACAAATCTCCTGGCTGCGAAACGTGAGGGAGTGGACCAGCATCCGAAGTGTGGAGGAGCTATTCCGAGCGGCGCAGGACAGGGGCAGGTTCGCCGAGGTGGTCGCCAACGTCAAAGGGACCCGACAGGGCACTTGAAGAAGAAGAAAAAGTAAACTTGTTATCACCTAATCTATGCACTTGGATGCAAGGGGCAAAAATCCTGTACAATGTACACATTTCAAGGTCACGCGAATCTTGTTTAGTATTCATTATTAACTGTTTATTTAAGAACAACATAAACATTTTAAATAATAAATTATATATTAACCTTTACTATATGTTGCGGATTAATCATTGAATAAATCATTCTACTATTTTATTAAACTTTGAAACGAAACCATTACTTGGTGTTTTGACTCTTTCACTTATTATTAACCACTTTATTTTAGTTAATAGCGTCAATCGGTTCCACTCTGTAGCGAGCTTCCTCAGGGCTATACACTAACTAAAGCTTAGTTTGGTTAACTGGTTGGCGCTTCTTACTCAAATAAAAAGGTTTATACTAAGTGAAAAAGTATTTAATTTTACTTTTCACAGACATTTTTCGGCTATGACATAATTTTTATCGATGCAATTTTTTTAACCTGTCTAGTCCTATAAGAAACCTGTCTACGAAATATAAAAAATAAAGTGATGTGAAAAATAAAAGTTTAAATTATGTATTTTTTGAACCATTGACATATAGAAATAATATATTGTTTATAAAGAAGCTTTAAACCACGCCAAAAGTTTGTAAAATTTATATTTTTTTGAACACTGAAATGCTTTTATGTTATAATATAAAATATAGTTAAATCATTATATAAAGAGTGCTAAGAAAATTGGCCTATATTTCGTACCCAGAAAAGGGGCGTTCCGCGTCCCTAAGGGATGACCTCACCCTTGGTTCGGAACCACTGCCTTAGATCGATTTGCGAACACAAACGTTAATCGCTCGATCGGGTTGTTTTATTAGACACAGAGGGTTGTATATTCGTGTTATGGGGATGCTTTTATATGTTATGTTATTCTGTAGTCAATCTGAAGCTTTGTTTTTAAGTTAAATCAATTTTCATTATAATTTTTATTTAACTAAACTCACTAACTAACCATCACGCCGTCTCTCCGAAAGGGTAGGCAGAAAGAATGGACTGTCACACTTTTACTGATGCGGCACTCCATCCTTCTCTTTTCGCCCCGCGACAATTTTGTAAAATTTAATTTTTATTTACTATATAATTTTACTATCGAGATCGTTCCCGCAACGCAGACATAAGAAAAACTTGTGAAATAGAGGATATCGTTCGATGGAGCAGATCCAGAAGAAGATACCGGAGGGACCATGTAACCCGAATAGAAGGTGACAGACTCGCATATACAGCTGCTTATGAAATCCCCTCCAGACACCGCCCACTTGAAAAGAGATGGAATTACAGCTGGACCTCAACATCCGACGAGACATGATTTCTGTGTCACAGATCGTCAGATCTATGAAAGAAGAAGAAGAAGAAGATCTATTTTGCATACTAATTGGTTAATATGTAAATTAAGAATCCATTACTTTTTTGTTTGATAATGTCCTAGCTGCAGCAAAAAAATGTCACTCCCATAAAGGGTTTCCGATATCACAAATCGGACAATTCACTATTTCAAACAATAAAATGGTTAAAAATAGATAAACGTATATGAAAACTACTAACCAACTAACTAACCATCAACAATTACTAACCAACCATCATGTCCTCTCCCCGAAGGGGTAAGTAGAAATAAAGATTCGCTCCACTGCTCAAAATCATTTATTTATTTTAAACTGTTAATGAATAAACTTTGTTTTTTGTATCACAATTGTATTTTATTTTACGCGACAGCTGTTTCATCAACCAATGTTGACACAGTGTTTCGGCCAAAACAATTTACTATTTATTTTATTTATTTGTTTATCCAAATAGACATTACACGAAAAAACGTGTTTGTCATCGATTTGGAAGACTGCAGCAACAAACGAGAAGTATGTTTTGAAATATTTGTTATTTCAAGACACACTTCTCTCACCTTTTCTAACTTGCAATCGGTTTCTCCGACTCCTTACGTGGCCGACATTTAATATATCCTTGATTAATTATGCCACATTTGACTTGGTCTTTCTATATTTCGTGTTCCGTTTACATCGTTAACACATACTTTCTTAATCATTAATTTTTCATTCTTTCTTTCCATGTGTCCAAATTATCTTAATGGCCCTTTCATTATATTGATCATAACACTTTTATTCGAACTGTATTCACTTCTTTTATAATATAATATTTTGCATTGGATCTACAATTTTTTAATAAATATCAACTATTAAAACTCTTGATGCCTTTGAAAATGATATCTGTACATAATATGTCACTCTCATAGAATATAATAAACAAGGAACGCTTATACATAAGATATTTTAAATTCGGGGTAGTCTGGGAGTTACTGATATTAATAGTAAACTTAAAATCAGGCAGATGAGATGGTACGGACATATAGAGCGGAAACCACCAGAAGACACTTTAAATAGAGCTTTGTCTGTGAATCTTCCTCGTCCACCATCCAGAGGAAATCCTAGGGACACGTAGATGATTCAGAGCAATAGCGCCAGGAGGAAGATGATTTTAAAACTTCTAAAAAAACATATGTTTTCTTTATTATTAATACACATTAATTTTACAATTGTTTTAAGATAATTTTATTTTCGATATTTTGTTTTCGTGATTTAAGTTTAAATAAACGATAGTTAATCCGGACAAAAATGAACAAACAACTGTTATCATGCCTCTTTATAAGGGAAAGGGGTCTCGTATGGACTGTGAAAATCACCGGGCAATAAGTCTATTAAGCGCCGTTGGTAAACTCTACGGTCGAATTTTAATAGAAAGAGTAAAAAAGACGACGACTGAAAGAGTATGGGATGTGCAAGGCGCTTTTATGACCGGAAGAGGTTGTATGGATCAGATTTTTGCACTTCGAACGCTTGCGGAGAAGTTTATGGCCAAAAACCGTAAGCTTTTCTGTGCGTTTGTCGATTTGCAAATGCTGCTTGCTTGCTGGTTGCTTCTCTCTACGAAGGGAGCACTGCCAGTGTTAGGGTAAATGGGGACATCACGCCCTGGTTTGATATCACGAAGGGTGTTAAGCAGGGCTGCGTGATGTCCCCTTGGTTGTTCAATCTGTATATGGACAAGTGTATGAAAGAACTTAAAGGTATAAATGCTGGTGCTAAGATGAGTGATCTGTCTGTAAACTGTCTGCTTTACGCGGACGACGCCGTTCTCGTTGCGGATAGTGCGGACGAATTACAAGTCTTGGTGTCGAGAATGTATGAGGTATGCAAGTCGAACGATTTAATGATGAATGTCGGAAAGTCAAAGGTGTTAGTTTTTGAAAGGGAAGAGCAAATGACAGTTTGTAATATAAGTGTAAATGAAGAGAACTTGGAACAGGTGAGCGAATTTGTGTATTTAGGTAGCATGTTCACAGCGGATGGCCGAACGGACAGTGATATTGAAAGAAGGGTTGGTGCGGGTAACAAAGTGAATGGAGCTTTAAAAGTAGTTTTTGGAAACAAGAATTTATCAATGAAAGCGAAAATGGCCGTTCACAATGGAGTTCTGGTTCCAACCCTTATGTATGGAAGCGAAGCATGGAACTGGCAGAAGAAAGATGAGAGCAGAATAAATGCGGTAGAGATGAGGTCCCTAAGACGTATGTGCGGTAGAACGATGTACGACAGAATCTCAAATGCTGATATTAGGAAAGAGTGTAGAGCGAAAGAAGGTATTATGAACAAAATTATGAAAGGTTCGCTTCGTTGGTTCGGACATATGGAGCGCATGGGTGAAGAAAGAATGGTTAAAAAAGTATACGTTAACAATGTAAATGGAGTAAGGAGTCTAGGTAGACCGAGGAAAACATGGCATGACCAAATTAATCAAATATTAAAAGTTGGTCATGTCAGAAGCCGGAAGAATCGACGTGCGTGTATGACTCGATGTATGAATGTGGAGGAAGCTAGAGAGGTGTGCCAGGATAGAGTAGTGTGGCGGTCCATTCTCTCTGCCTACCCCTGCGGGGAAACGGCGTGATGGTTTTGTTGTTGTTGTTGTTGTTGTTAAAATGAACAAAAATATGAGTATAACTGAAATCTTTAAAAATGAACATGCTATGCATATTGCATATGCACAGGAGTGTCAAAAGAATTTCTCTCCCTCCATTTATTGTTTCTTGATCAATGATGTTAATAATAATAATAATAATAATAATTAGGCTAATTTGTATAGCGCCGTTTTCGTGAATAGCTCACCTCAAGGGCTCTTTGACAATGTTTTTAGTCACGAGAGCTGCGTGTGACACCAGCAATCAGATAACCGTTGTTTACATTTTATGGGATATTTTGAAAAGGTGGGTTTTTAGGTGAGATTTAAAGTCTGTCCGATTGTCAATGCATCTGAGGCGTGTAGGAAGCATATTCCAGGCGGATGGACTTGCCACTGCGAAGGCCCGATCTCCGAAATTTGTCCGGGGGTTGCACTTTGGCTCAACCAATCTGCCTATTGCCGAGTAGTTTGCTGATCGAAGCGTAGATTGCCGCAAGTTAAGGCTATCAGAAACACAAAATTCAGATATATAGGCTGGTGCCATTCCGTGAAGCGTTTTAAAAACCATATTAAATAATTAATTTAAATGAAAACGTCTGTTTTCTTGAATTTTTATTATATTTTATAGACATGTTTAGGCTTTTTAAGGCATTATCAAATGTTTGATAATATTCCCTTCAAAACGCGAAAAATATCACTCACATAATGCTTCTAAAAAATAGAGATTTTTATTCATATTAATTAAAGTATTATTTAACACCATAATTTTAAATCTTTATAATATAAAGTATATTATATGAATATTTGATTAATGTTTTCCTTGACACTCGACTTATTTTTCCATTCCCATTATTTGTGTATATACTTTTAACCATTCTTCCCTCATCCAATCGTTCCATATGTCCAAACTATGTAAGTGACCCTTTCTTCATTTTATTTTTAACGCATTAATCCGCCTTACATACTTTTCTGACTTCTTCATTGGGCATTTTATCTATCATACATTATTTTTCGCAAATTCTTCTTAGTCACATAATATCAACGGCATTTATCCTATTTTTATCCTTCCTTTGCCAAGCTTCACTTCCATACATAAGGATAGGTACTAGAACTCTAATGAGCACTACTATTTCTGTATCATTAATTGATATTATTTTACATAATCTATTTTGTAGCGCTAAATGAATGGTTATGCCATCGATGTTATGAATTTGCTTAGGCTTGAGTCAGTTATTACAAGAAATATTATATATTTTATGATCTATTTGCAATACTTCCGTTTCCCATTGAGTCAATTTCCTGGAATTAGCGGCGGTTGCGATCAATTTCGCCAATTATCGCCGGGAAATAAGGTTGTCGCGTTCCGGGCCCTGAAAGAGACAGACAGGGCTTCTCTTGCCCGATGCACACGTATAGACATAACTCATTCCATTTTAATACTACGGAATATTGCGAGGGGCAGTGATTCTTAACCGGGGTGCTAGCGCCCCTTGTGGGTGTTATGGAGGTCTGACGTGGCGTTTATAAATTTTAAGCATTTAGGGGGCGTGCAGAAGTTTGAGTAGGCATTGTGTCAATATAGAAAAATAACCTCATTCACGACTTATGACACTGATACACTTTTACACTTTGTTTAGGAGCTTTGATTTTATAAGTTATGTTTAATAAACTACACTTTCAAACGCAAACATTTATCCTATTTTATTTATACTTCTCATATATTTTTTTATTTGTGATAGAAAATCAGTTGCATAAAATACATAGAAAAAACAATAAATTTGAAATTATTTTTTTTTGTACATAACAGGCCGTTTGAACCGAATTACTGTATACAATTTATTTAAGCTATTGTATTGATTCTCATTACATGTAATAGGTAGCCAATCTATCGCCATTTTATTGTCACGTGAATTTTACACTAGACCAAAGACAGTGTGACAATCACACTGCCATCGCCAGGAATCGAAACCGGTTCCTTCGGTATCGAAGTCAAAACTCATACCACTCTGGCACGAAAGTGCCTCTGCAACGAAGGTGCCCGCCGTATTGAGGGGGGCACTGGATAATTTGAATGTGGTTAAGGGGACGATTTCTTTAATACGGTTAAGAAACACTAAAAAAATTGAGAAAGGCATCGAAAGAAGGGTAGGTGCTGGAAACAGAATAAATGTTGCACTCAAAACCATTACGTCAAATAGAAATATATGGTCTAAAGCAAAGATGGCAGTACACAATGGAGTTTTTGTGCTGACCCTTATGTGTGGAACTAAAGTTTAAAGTTGGCAAAATAAAGATGAGAGTAGGATAAATTTCGTAAAAATGAGATCACTTAGAAGAATATGCGAAAAATAATGTATGATAGAATACCCAATGAAGAAATTAGAAAGGAATGTAAAGCAGATGAATCTGTCGGGGCCACTTAGATGGTTTGGACTTATGGAACGATTGGATAAGAGAATAATTGTCAAAAGTATATACACAAATAGTGTGAATGGAAAAGAAGTCGAGTTAGGTCAAGGAAGACATGGCATATCCAAATTATAACCGGGTGGTGGTCTAGGGGATAGAACGCTTGGCTCCTGATCCAGGGGACATGGGTTCAAGCCTGGACACGAACAGATTCCTTCTTCAAAATAATGAGCTATTTTCTGCTCACATTGAAGATTGTAAAATAAATTCTAATATCATTGATGTAAATCCTTGATATTAGTGTTTAAAAAAATTAGAATACTGAAAGGCGGCCATGTTAAAAAAAACAATGGACGAGCGTGCGTGTCACGGTGTATGAATGTAGAAGAGTCCCGAGAGTTATGTCAGGATAGAACAGTTTGGCGGTTCATCCTCTATGCCTACCCCTGCAGTGAAACGGCGTGATGGTTATTTAGCTAGTTATACGACCTCTCCCACCCAGCGAGCACTGTAGCGTTCTCACTAGTACGGTAAGCGTCCTCGTCCGACTACACTTCACAAAAATCGCGCGGGAATCTTCGCAATAAACAAATACCACAAAAAACGTACTGTAAAACAAAAAATATTTTAGCCAAGTAATCTCTGCTTTATGTAAAACAATCTCTACACAATGTATAGCGCTTTTAACTGAAACTGATTCTGTTGTATTTCAATTAAAATGCAGCCTAGTTTTTACGTAAATAGGTTTCGAGATGTTCGGTTGAGTGTGCTATGACGCGCCGCAGGCTGCCTTACTTGCTTATGGAACCTAAGTAATCGATCGTGGTGTTAGACTCGGCGATATTATTGCAGGGGCGAGCTTAACCGTAGGAATTAGTCGTTTTTCACGAGAAAAACCCCGAAACGAAACAACCTAAACACCATACATGCATCTTATATTCACGTTTCATGATTTTCGTCTATAAAAATAATATTACAATGCTTAAACTCATATTATAAGACTTCAAATTTGCAGATACATTTACATTACATTACATAAGATGAACCTACGTTTGTTTTCATTATACGCTGATGCCATAACTCACATGGTTATAATCACTTTACAAGTCAACATTTAAGCGTTTTACTAATCAAATCAAACCAGTTTCTTTATCGAATATATTTCAAAAAAGCCATTTTAATGTTAAAGGCATTGAGAACAAGTACAATAAAATATATAATATGAACAACAACAACAACAAACCATCACTATATGGTTTGTTGTTGTTGTTACACTAAATAGCAGAGAGAATGGACCGCCACACCACGCTATCCTGGCACACCTGTTTAGCTTCCTCCACATTCGTTCAGCGAGCCATACACGCACATTGATTCTTCCGACTTCTAACATGACCAATCTTTAAAATTTGATTAATTAGTTCATGCTATGTTTTCCTCCGTACTCCTACATCATTAACGTATACTTTCTTAATCATTCTTTCTCCATTCATGCGCTCCATATGTCCAATCCAACGCTACGATCCTTTTATAATTTTGTTCATAATACCTTTTTCCGCTCTACATTCTTCTTTTTATATCAGCATTTGAAATTCTGTCGTATATCGTTCTACCATACATACGTCTTAGGGACCTCATCTTTACCTCATTTATTCTGCTCTCATCCATAGGTAAAACGTACTAATATAATACCAGGAACGCATGAGAGATGGTCCGACTTTAGGAATACAAGATAATACTTTTGTAAATTGACAATAATATCGATTTTCAATTAAGTTAATTTTAAATAATTATTTAAATATTAATTTTATACACAAAACCATAGAAAATTTTTGACTACTACACATCTGTATGTATTATATATAAAATAGTAAATTTATAACAGTGTCATCGGTCTGTCGATAGCAGCGAGCCTGGCGAAACCATTTGCTCTCAAAATAAAGACAACAAGTGGAAGTAGTTAATAAATAAAAACTTTATTATATTTAATTGTTATTTAAAATGAACTTCCATCAAGATATTTCAGTAAAATCATTCGATTATTTTGCGAAAATTGCTCATAGTCGAAGGGTTTTTCAAATGCACGATTCGATATTTTTTGTTGTGGTTTCTGTAAAGATTTAAAAGTGGAAGAATTGTACATCGGATTTGACGTAAGGTAAGTAAATTCCTGGCCAAAATATAGATTAAGTAATAGTGCAGGTGAATACGCATTCTGTGGTTCAATCTTTATGGCCACGTTAAATTTACTGTGGGATCTGTTTTTCATCTCTTGTGACAAAATAATATTTACGTAACAACATTTTGAATGTATACAAATTCTTGTAAACAAATACTGGATTTCACCCTTTGCGGATAAATTATTTTCATTTTATAAGGATTAATTGTATCTCAATAGAGACGAAGATGTAAATTGTTTTCTGGGAACAGAAGGTGATGGCCGAGGCGCTTACAGGACTTATGACCTGTCATTGGTTGGGTTGAGCGATCGCTTTATGTTTAAAAACATTCCCCATTCCGACTTTTTTTCCCTTATGACCACCACGTCTGACAAAATTTTGAAACTTGTATATATGGTAGGATTCCACGCCTATCTTCACATTTTTAAGTTCACTCTATACTAGCGTCATCTATTAAGTAAGGATTAAGGAGTGTTAATGTTTTAATATTTATGTTATTAAAACATTTACACTCCTTAATCCTTCATTTAATGATTCTTTTTAACTTTAACAAATATATTTTTAAATTTGATATAGAATTAACAGCGCTGTTTTTATTCCACTTTTATATATGAAATATTTTTATAAAATAAAAATATATCAAACAGGGTAGGTTTCGGAGGTGACCTGCATCCTTAGGTGTAAATACAAAATTTATTTGTTGTTTCTTAAATAATGATGTAAAACTCCACATCAAATAATTAATATTAATGAAAACGTCTGTTTTCTAGGAGATTTATTATGTGTTAGATGACACGTTTCGCCGTTCTAAGGCATTTTTTTTGTAAACTAACACTATTAGCGACATCTTGTGTGGCTTGATAGGAAAGAAAAGTGTGGCAGTCCATTATTTCGGCCTACCCCTTGGGGGAGGCGGTGTGATGCTAAGTTAGTTAATTTTTATTTATTTATTTAGATAATTAAATATCTATTATACATTATAATTTTATATTTGCTGATGTTAATTTTATGTTTATAATATAATATTATAGTTAAAACAAATTTGTTATAAATGTTTTTATAAATCATTTAAAATATTATGTGTAATACAACATGATTATTTATTTAATAGGTTTCGTTCGCGATGGAGGTTCGTCAAGGTAAAATATAAATTTCTTTGATTTAATACGGTAAGACAATTCGTTTGAATGTTATATAATATCAATGATTCTACAAATATAAATACATATGAATGATGTAAGAGGAATTTACATACAAATATTTGTCTACTAATATTGTCATAAAATAAAGTTATTGCAACACCTACAAAAGTAATGTTAAGGGAAAGAATTATTAAAATAATAATTAGTATTTGATATTATTACATGGATGTTATATGATATATAAAATAATATTATAAATAAAAATATAGTTAGAATTAAAAATTTCAGAAGTCATTCAAAAAGTGATGGATTAAACATACACAGATATATTTATTTACATAATAATTAAATGAAACGATGTTTTTTAACTACTTCCACTTTTGTCTTTATTTAGACAGCGACCGGTTCGCCAGGCTTAATCATAAAGAAGAGTTAAATCTCGTTTCATAAATCTATAGTGTTAACTCTGTTCATTCATTTATATTTGTGGTAACATGTAATTGGCCTTACTTGACTACTTATTTGTGTGTTTTATATATATATACTTATTCGCTGTTTGTTACCCTAAAATAAATAAATAGATAGATAGATAAATAAATGAATAGATAAAAAAAGAAAAGCGAAAGGCCGAGGAAAATATGGCATGATCAAATCAACCTCGGCGACGTGAGGAGTCCGAGAATTCGACGTGCGAGCATGACACGGCTTATGTTAGAAGCGAGATAAGAATATCAAGAAGAACAATGTGGCCGTCCATTCATTCTGCCTAGCCCTTTGATGGAGACGACGTGATGTTTATTTATTTAGTTATGTAAATGATTAGAATTGCACAATGTGCACAGCAATTAAAAGATTCTCTAATATTATTATCTATGCGAGTCTTGGACTATGCGAACATCAAAGAGGTCAAACATTGATGCTTTTGAGATGTGGCGTTGGCGACGAATGCTGCGTATACCCTGGACGGCAAGAAGAACAAACCAGTCAATCATTGACCAGCTGGGTATCAAGAGAGCTGAAATATTTTGGACACATAGACCGGAGCGATCAGGACAACCTTGAAAAGCTCATTATCATGGGGATGGTTTGGACACATGGAAATAATGAATGAAGAAAGAATTGTAAAAAGTATAGGTTAACAATGTAAATGTATTGTAAAAGGTTATCAAATAAATCAAATATTGAATATCGGCCACTTGAGGATTCGGAGAAATCGACGTGCGTGCATTATTGCACTTTTCTTTAATGACATATTTCTCTCGATTCCTCAACATTCATACATCGTGTCATGCACGCGCGTCTTATCATTATTTAAAATATAATTGTGAAATTTCATAATTGTGTTTTAAATAATATTTATATTAATTAAAACACTACTTCTTCATTGTTATAAAAAATATATAAAAATTCACAGTTTTATAATATAATCAAAATTTAAACGTTTGGGGCATTAAAATTTAGGTAATTTGTTATTTAAATGTGTAGTTTTAAATAATAATAAATGTATTAATTTTTTATTATAATTTAAGATTATGAAAGTACTGAACATATAAATATGTATTTCATAATGATGAAAACGTTCCCTTTTACAGGTTTCATAATATTTTATGGGAATGACAAATTATGCCTTCCTAGGGCATTATAAAATATCATTTAATACCAAAATCAACATTTGACTATGCCCTCTCAAGGCAAAAAATGTTGCTCTAATCAAATTTAATAAAACTTCTAGAATCATTTTTCAAGAAATGAAAATAATTTTTTATATCTTGAACAAGGATATTATACTCCATAATACCTAAATATTGAAATTTATCATTTTATGACAATGACATGTTTCACCTTGCTCAATATTAAATAAGAAAAATATCAAAAACATAATCTTTGACTATTAACCTATTTAAAAAATATTTATTAATAAGTAGCCTGGAACAATCTTCCTGAAGTGCATTGAGAAACTGTCAAAGTTTAGATTGAGACTCAAAACGCACCCTTTGACATTATATTTTCCTGATGTATCATAGATGTTGATCGACTGCGTCAGGTGCAGCCCTTACACTAAAGCTGATTATTTAATCAAAGGGTAAAAATAAAAATAAAATATTAATATTAGTCAATGAAAATATAATTGTACTATAATGTTTGAGTCAACCGATTTTTCTCGTTGGATTTAGCAGTTAGCTGTTATTTAATTTTTTTTTATTTATTTACATATGGAACGCATCGATGGAGAAAGAATGGTTAAGAAAGTGTACGTTAATGATATAAATGGGGTACGAAGTCGAGGCAGACCGAGGAAAACGTGGCATGACCAAATTAATTAAATTTTAAAGGCTGGTCATGTTAGAAGTCGTAGGAATCGACGTGCGTGTATGACTCGTTGTATGAATGTGGAGGAATCTAGAGAGGTTTGCCAGGATATATATGTGTGGCGGTCCATTCTCTCTGCCTACCCCTGCGGGGAAACGGCGTGATGGTTTGTTTTATTTGTTTGTTTATTTATGTAATGACATGCACACTATAGTTTGTACGTTGTAAGAATAATATTGAATTAAAACATTAATTAATAAATACATTTTTGTGACATTTGTAATTTGACAACAGATTCCCTATCTATTTTTATTTATTTATTAAGCTGTGCAATAGTGGTTTTAAAGCATCTTTAATTTATTGTAACTTGAACATATTAAATAATTCATAAGAATCAAAACGTCTGTTATCTAAAAGTTTTACTATATTTCGCCTTGCTAAAGAATAAATAAAGTGAATTGCCTTAGCAATGCGATCATTCCCTTAAAATGTAATAAAACTTCTAGAAAATAGACGTTTCATTTGTATTTATTATTTAATTGTTTTTTATTCAATTTAATATCACGCTATTCTTTGATTGCTGCTAACAATTAAAATACTAACAATTAATACGAATTAAAACGCCAGTATTATAGAAGGTTTTTTATGTATGATAATGGCTAGACAAGGTGAATTATGTTATTCCCGTAAAATATAACTAAACTTCTAGAAAACAAATATTTTCATTCGTATCAATTATTAAATATGGATTTTTACATAACAGTTTGTGTTTATAAAATCATATATTAATCGCCAATGATGCATTAATCCAACTTTTGCCAGACTTAATTTACTTAAAGTAATCCGAAAAATCTGCTGTCAATGAATAAATGTCACTAAAAATGTATAAATCATCTTTAATACAAACGAAAACGTCTGTTTTCTAGACGTTTTATTATATGTTTATGGGAATGACATGATTCACCATTCTTAGATACTATCAAATGTTTAATAATTTAATTTAAAATAATCCGAAAAATCTGCTGTGAATGAAAAAATGTCACCAAAAATGTATAAATCATCATTAATACGAACGAAAACGTCTGTTTTCTAGACGTTTTATTACATTTTATGGAATTGACATGTTTCGCCATTCTTAGATACTATCAAATGTTCTTAGATACAAAAAAAATGTTACCAAAAATGTATAAATCATCATTAATGCGAACGAAAACGTCTGTTTTCTAGACGTTTTATCAAATTTTATGGAAAGCCATTCTTAGACACTATAAATTGTTTAATTATGCTCTGGAAATATGAAACATATCATTCACATAAAATATAATAAAACTTCTAGAAAACAGACGTTTACATTCGTATTAATTGTTATAAATTGAGATTTACATTATAGTTCAAGAAACAATAAATAAAAGTGTTAATAATATATTATATTTATATAATTCGAAGTGTCTATTCTGAACAGTCAGCGGAACGTGCCTACAAATAGGATATAGAAAGAAATATTCTGTGCTACATTTCCTGGGATGGAAAAGACAAGAGTATGCCATAGAATCCTTCATCGTGTCAGGAATATACGTTATTGACTTTTTTGCGGGAACGAAGCCGCGAATTCTTTAGCTCGCCTTTTGCACGAGACGTTTAGTGTCAAGACTCCAAATAATAGCTAACACGAGGCAGTGTGGCGTACATCAGATGATGTTCCTACTAGATTGTCATTTTCTCGGGATTTGGGTAATCACATTATATGTACGACTGGGGAAGGGGTTTAACTCGAGTCGCGGGGATATCGGGAGACGAATTCGAGGACACAGGATACGTTGTGTCAGCTCCATTAACCTCAATTCACGAACTCAAATCAAATAACATCACAGATTTGTTTTAAACACATTTAACGTGGTGATAAAACAAGGATTTAAACGATAAAAGAAACTAGTACAACATTATATTTGCGCTTGTTAGTCGAAAACGAATTAATAAAACTGCCACATATAAACGTACGATTTCACTATTATTTTGAGTGTATATTTTACTAATTAAAACATATCCAATAATCGGATATTGATAGCGGTATTAAAAATTGTATAGCCGAAATATTTGATCTTTTTTTGATCGAAAAATAGCACGTTTTTCGATTCTTTAGATTAGAATGATTTAGAAAAATATGTATTTAATTATTACTCTGTACGATTAGGCATGTTGTGGAGGTAAAAATGAATGGTAACGGATTATTTGGGGCACGATCGATTTCACTTTTGAAGGTATGCATGGTCGTGTGCATCACTATTAAAACGAAGGATCGAGGGATTTGAAGTAAGACTAAGTTTATAGTGTTTTATATTCGTTTTAGAAAACTATCGATTCTATCGCAGAGAAGAGATGGTCGTGTTATGGAATTGTGATATTAATTTGCACAGAAGAGGATGTGTTAGATACCGATCGATTTCACTTAACTGGGATTACAGGAGAATGTCTGCATTGTTGTTTAAATTCTGTAGTTTGCCATCGATTCACTTCGATAGTTTTAGATGACGAACGCGGAAAAATAGGGATCTGGAAATGTGGCTACAGATTTGATTAATTGGATCGATTTCACTTTACTAGGAATGTCTACATTGTTATCTAAATTTGGTGGTTTGCAATCGATTCACTTGGGCAGTTTCAGTTGACAAGATCTGGTATAAATGAGATCTATTTCACTGAACGTAAAGATGTGGTGGTGCGAGCGAGGTTAGCACGGAAGGGCACTGACCTGGCAGTCCTCGCAGGAGTGGATGACGGAGAAGGGCTGCGCGCAGTCGTAGCGCGCCAGGATGGAGGCGAGGTCTCGCGAGGCGCGCGCGGCCAGCTCGTCCACGGCGTGCAGGTCCCGCAGCGCGCGCTCGCAGCGGGCCCCGCGGCCAGCGTGCGCGCGCGCTGAGGCTCCAGCGCCTCCAGCGGCGCGCGCTCGCGGCAGTGCGGCAGGCGTGCCGCGGCCAGGGCTCGCGCGCGCCGCGGCGGGCAGCGCGCAAGGGCCGGGCGGCGGCGCGGCGGGCTCGGCGCTCACGTCGCACGCGCTCAGCCACGGGTTGGTGCGCCGCAGCTCCTGCGGGGCGGCCACGGCGGCGGCCAGGAGCGTCAGCAGCAGGCGGCGCATGGCCAGCGCTCATGCTGGCGAGGGCACTCCCCTGAGGCGGGGCGGCGGCGCGGCGGGGCGACTGCTCCGGCTCGGCCAAGGGCCGTTATGTAACCTGCCGACTGGCGCCTGCGCACGCGCCCAATCAGAGCCGCCCGTGTTCCAACACTCGCCGCCCGCGATCGATTCCAACACTCGCCGGCCCGGCTCCAAAACTAATTCAACACCCTCGCAAAACCGCCACCACACGGCGCAACGCAATCATTTCTTTTTTTATTTTCGCATTATCAAAGATTTCATGATTAAATACTAGACATGTTTTGAGTGGGTAGAACAATATTAAAGTATCAAAAACTATCAAGTAATTCTTCAGATACTAAAAGAAATGAGTATCTTAATTATAATTTTTTTTTTATGTACAAAACAGGTCGTTTGGACCCAACTACTGTATAATTTTTTTTTAAGCTATTATATTGATTCTCCTGACATGTGATAGGTAGCCAATCTATCGCCATTTTATTGTCACTTGAATTCTACACCAGACCAAAGACAGTGTGATAATCACACTGCCATCGCCGGGAATCGAACCCAGGACCTTCGGCATGGAAGTCAGAGCTCGTAACCACTCTGCCACGGAGGTCGTCAATATATTTATTGTTTCTTGAACAATGATGTAAAACTCCATATTAAATAGTTAATACAAATGTTAATACCGAAAAATTAATACGAATACATTTGATAATGCCTTAGAAGGGCTAAACATGTCATTCCCATAAAATATAATAAAACTTCTAGAAAACTGACGTTTTCATTCGTATTAATCATTACAATATATTTTATATGCTTAGAATATCTGAGATGAATGTCATAAGATCCATTACGAGAAAAACTCTCTGAGATCGTGTCCGCAACGCAGATACAAGAAAAACTTGCGACATTATTATTATTATTATTATTATTTTGTTGAATCGCTCTTTACACCATGACAGCATGAGCCAAATCGATATAAAAGGTATTATAGCGATCATAGTGATTCTCGTGATATGTGATATGTAACTAATCTATCGCCATTTTATTGTCACGTGAATTCTACACCAGACCAAAGACAGTGTGACAATCACACTGCCCTCGTCGGGTATCGAACCCGGAACCTTCGGGGTGGCAGCCGTGGCCGAGTTGTAAGTAGGAGCATTACTTACCACTCGGCCACGAAGGTCGTCGGATATCAGAATAAAAACATAGGATATCGTTCGGTGGAGTAGATCCAGAAGAAGATACTGAAGGGACCATGTAGCCAGAATGGACAGTGACAGACTCGCATGTACAGCAGTTTATGAAATCCCCTTCGGACACCATCCACCTGGAAGACCACCTATTGATGGAGGGACAGCTGGTCCTCATCATTCGAGGAGATATGGTTTCTGTGCCACCGATTATCAGATCTATAAGAAAAATAATATATTTTAAAATTATAATTAATTTAATTATTAATGTAAACTAATTCGATACCCTATTAAAACTACCACACTGCGGAACTTGTTCATTTTTTTCATCACATATTTCCTATTATCAACGTTTTATTTATATTAAGCTTTATTAGGGCAATTTGAAAACAAAATAAAAACATTAAATTACGTGAACATTTATTAGGAACATCGAAGAGCTACCCGGGACAAAGATTTCTTCTCTCATGTGATACGATAAATGGACCAGACATGGTACCGGAAGAAACATAATTACGTTATTTATTGTGTTAACTAAATACAATGTTATATTTCATATGAAGCATTTACTTTGTAGTTCTAAATAGTTCTAAAATATCTATTAAAACCTCACATTTGACGGCTTCTAAAATATTCACTTCAAAATCATTTTTTGCATGAACTGCATGTCCTGGTGAATTGTACGAGTATGTATGAGGTATGCATGCGAAATGATCTGATGATGAATGTTAATAAGTCCAAGGTAATGATTTTTGAAAAGGACGAAACCACGACAGTCTGCAACATTAGCGTGAATGGTGAAAATTTGGAGCAAGTAGTTGAGTTCGTGTATTTAGGTAGTATGTTTACAAGAGATGGGCGGGTGGAGAGGGATATTGAAAGAAGGGTTGGGGCAGGCAACAAAGTGAATGATGCACTTAAAGTTGTCATCGCAAACAAAAACCTATCCAAAAAAGCTAGAATGGCAGTGCACAATGGTGTTCTTCTACCGACCCTTATGTATGGAAGCGAAGCATGGAACTGGCAAAAAGAAGGATGAAAGTAGAATAAATGCAGTAGAAATGAGATCTCTTAGACGAATGTGTGGATACTCTGTGTATGATAGAGTGTCGAATGAAAATATAAGAAGTGAATGCGGTGCGAATGATGGTGTCATGAACAAAATAATGAAAGGATCATTAAGATGGTTTGGACAAATTGAAAGAATGAATGAAGAAAGAATGGTAAAAAAATTATATGTTAATGATGTAAATGGAACCAGAAATAGATGAAGACCGAGGAAAACGTGGCATGATCAAATAAATCAAATATTGAATGTCGGCCATGTGAGGAGTCAGAGAAATCGACGCGCGTGCATGACACGATGTATGAATGTTGAGGAAGCGAGAGAAATATGTCAGGAAAGAAAAGTGTGGCAGTCCATTCTTTCTGCCTACCCCTTCGGGGAGACGGCGTGATGGTTAGTTAGTTAGTTTTTTAGTTCATTTTTTGAATAATTCTTTTGAACAGGAGTATGTAGCCGAACTCCTCCTAAACGGCTAGACCGATTTTGATTAATTTTTTGTGGGTGTTTGCGTGAGTCCCTAGATGGTTAAGATTCACAATTGAACCCGATAGGTGTCAGTTACAATCCGCTGGGAAGTTTTAAGGATAATCAAATGATTTTGCTAAAATATCTTGATGGAAGTTCGTTTTAAATATAATAATAATTTTTACATACAATTATTATATGTTTTTTAACTACTTCCACTTTTGGCTTTATTTCAACAGCGACAGGTTTCGTTAGGCTCGCTGGCATTGACAGACTTGTCTTTGATTCGTGGACGTAGTCATACGTCCCGTAAGCCTCTGCTTTCTGTCGTTCAAGCATGTCTTTTCATTTAAAATATTGTTAATCACAAAGACAATCTCATTTTTGTTTACTCAGAGAAAAATTCTATCGGTGGATATTAATTAAAATCCAGTCTGTCAATGCTTGCGAGCCTCGCAAAACCGGTTGCTGTCTAAATAAAGACGACATTGGAAGTTCTTAAAAAACATCGTTTAATTTAATTATTATTCTGGGAAGTTTATGATTAATTGAACTTCTAAGAATAATTCATGGTTATGTTTATGACATATAGTTATATCGAAAATTCAAATTCAGAAATAAAATTTGCTGAACAAGCTAATAGCAGGCAAGTCAACGTTCGGGCAGTAGTCATATACTATTTAACTAACTAACTAACTAACCATCACGCCGTATCCCCGAAAGGGTATGCAGAAAGAATGGACTGTCACACTTTTACTGATGCGGCACTCCATCCTTCTCTTTTCGCTCCGCGGGAGACGCGGTGTGATGGGTTGCGAACCTCATCGCCACCAATAGGCATCTCCCGCGCACACTTCGATCGCCCGACACCCACAAAATAAATCTAAAACAAATAATATAAAATACAATGATATAAAATAAAATAACAAAATAAAAATAATTTAACACAAAATGTTCTTTTTAGATGGTGCACATATTGTCTTTTTAATTTATGTTCCACGAATGCGCCGTTTTTTAAATTTAGCACATAATGTAATAACACATAATGTTTTTTTCGATGTTGCACATGTTGACATGGACGATCCGGACTTTTGTGTTTATTTAATTTATGTTATACGTATCCACCGTTTTTTAAATTAGCTGTAATTAGTCACTTAACCAGCAAGAACTTTGAAATAATATTGAAGAAATTATTCAAATTGTCGAAATTGTCGTTGGGCGAAACGGACTGCTGGGAGCAAAAGGCGCAGGATCGAGAAGCTTGGAGGAAAATCTTCAAGGAGGCTAAAACTCTTCAAGAGTTGTATGGCCATAGGAAGTAAGTAATTACTTTTGATCGTTTTCTCGTACATTCTTCTCAGTGATCACATTTCTACGGTATTTATCCTACTTTCATTCTTGTTTTGCCAGCTCCAAGCTTCACTTCCATAAACAAGGTAAACTTAATATGAAAAACTTTACAAATAAGAATATATTCTCAGTCACATAACACGACATAAACGAGAGAATATTCTGAAAGTCTAATATAATCCTTTTTTTTTATTTATTTAAGTTTCATTAAGATATTTTTTAAGTTATTTCCATGCGATGCTGTTTAATTAAAAGGCCAAATAAAAAATATCATCAAATCACCAACATCGCACTACCATAATTAATACGCAGTAAACTTGAAAACTCTGGGCACGTTTTGATAAACGTTTAATAATAAATACGAAATGCCGTAACTGATTATTAAAGGTTAAATTTAAGGAAAACGTTGCGAGAAGAGGAAAATCCTTGCTAGAAAACCTCCGAGAAAGGTTCAGTTGCAGTTCTGTTAAGAAGTGCTTTATCAAAAGTAAAAATAGGTATGGTGTTATTCAACTTCCTATAGAAGAGGACCAAGAAGAAGAAAAAGACTCGCAATTTCATTAAGTTATTTAATAGATCCTTATGTATGGAAGTGAAGCATGGAACTGGTAAAAGAAGGATGAAAGTAGAATAAATACAGTAGAAATGACATCTCTTAGACAAATGTGTGCCAAATCTGTATATGATAGAGTGACAAATGCAATTATAAGAAGTGAATGTGGTGCGAATGAAAGTGTTATGAACAAAATAAGGAAAGGGTCATTAAGATGGTTTGGACACTTGGAAAGAATGAGTGAAGGCAGACTGGTAAATATGTAAACGGCGTGAATGGAGATAGAAAAAGAGGAAGGCCTAGGAAAACGTGGCACGATCAAATCAATCAAATATTGAATATCGTTCACGTGAGGAGTCTGAGAAATCGACGTGCGTGCATGACAAGATGTATGAATGTAGAGAAAGCGAGAGAAGTATGTCAGGATAGAACAGTGTGGCGTTCCATTCTTTCAGCCTACCCCTCCGAAGAGACGGCGTGATGGTTAGTTAGTTAGTTAGTTAGTTAGTTTTATTTAATAACTTGTTTATATTGTTAGTATACTAATTAAGTATATACTAAAAGCTAATAATAAAATAATAAATAATGAAAAAAAACATTTTTATTTCAATTCCACTTATTACAGGGTTATGGCTTCGACTGGTTTCGGTAGCTCGTTTTCACCTTCATTGTTGCCATTCCTCTTAAATAATGCAATATCTTTTGCAATCTTTGCTTATTTTTCAATTAAATATTACGTAAGTTCCCAGAATCATACCATAGGTACTTACAGGGTTTATTTTATTTATCATTGTGTAGTGTTGCCAGAACATTTTCATATTTTCATCTCTCAGATTTACACATTCAATATCCATTCATCAAGAAAATTAGTTTCATTTTCCACCGTTTGTTGAGTGGAGTTTTCCAACGGGAGACTTATTGAGACATCTATCGGAAAATTTACAAAGCTTGTGACATGAATATTTGTATGAATCGTTTGTGTTGAACGCATTTTTCCAAAGATGTCTCATTTTTTTAATATTATGTATTTCAAATATTTCATTTTGTTTTATAATAATAAAAATACATTTACCGTTTTATTATTATTGTTTAATTGATCTTTCTTTCGCCATTATAGTGGATAAAACATGGGAATATCTTTTGCGGTGGTACGACCATGTGAGCAGAAGGGATATTGACTACGAGTACATTGTCCACGAGGCCCTGCAACTATAAAATGGAAGGAGGGGATCCGGTCGGCCTTCTGCAACGTGGATGTCTAGCCAGAAATTACCTGAAGGTGCTGCAATTGGACCACTAGATGATAAAATACGATGAAGCTCAGCGGAGTCTTATAACAAAATCCAACCTCAAATAACGGAAAATGTCTAGAAAAAATAAGAAGACATTTGAGGGTATTATTTGCGAACCCGGCAAACTCCACCAACAATCAAAAGTGAGATATGAATTGGATCTTATTCATAATACATTTGCACACAATTTTTATTGATTTTCAGTTTCAAATTCGGCTTCATTCTGAAGAATTTTGCTATTAAAATATAGGGTTTGTTGCAAACATGGCAACCTCCACTTGAGTGTTGCAAAGCTGGCAAACTCCAAAATGAAATTCATTATTTTACTTTAATTATCAACATAATGATGATTATTTCATGGCTGATTACTTTTAAAATACTAACTGGTTGAGATGTAAAAAATAAATATCGTAAAAAAGCGCATTTTATTAGCGTATCAGTTTTTTGCGATTCACTCAAAACATCTAATGATGGAGTTTGCCAAGTTTGCAAATAATACCCTCATTGATTTACTCTTCCTTTGGTGTAGCAAATTTGCTACAAATCGAAAAATCTAATATTTGTATAGATGATTTGAATGGCGTCGAAGCAAGGGCAGACACAGTAAGGACCAAACAAGTTTTGAGGAGTATTTATATCACGGCTAATAATAAATATAATCAAATTAAGGAATAAAATAAATTTGCTACAAATACATTTTTATCGATATAGGACTATAGGTATATAAATAAACAAAACATATTTTTAAGTTTATTTTTCTCGTATTCTGTTTTGAAAGAGATAATTAGAATTGATATTTTTATTAAAATTTGAAATATTAAAAATGGAGACAATACACTGAGAGATCGCGTGAGGAACACCAGAATAAGAGAGATGTGTGAGGTTGGGGACATTATAAGATGGAGCAGACAGCAAAAAAGGGACTGGTACGGTCATAATCAAAGAATGGACATCTCCAGACTCCCCTATATTGCATTGCATAATCGGGAACTCGACCGTGCTGGAGGATGTTCGGTTTTTTGTCCCTGATAGATATCTCCGACAGCGAGAGCATAGATTGTTTTACCTACTGGCTGCTAGAACCAACCTGCCTCTGGTGACACCGGTGGGAAGAGCAATTAATCTGCTGAACGCGGTCTCCTCGGAGATCGACATCTTTCATATGAGTGAAAGTACGTTCAGAAGGCAAATACTCTTAATTCTGGAGAGTATCCTGTCTTCCTAATGTTGAACCATCTCTCATGCGTTTTTTGTAGTAATACTATACACAATATATTATTTTACCTGTTTTAAATAGATATTATTACATATTATTACAAAGCTCCCAGTCTCTCCAGACAGGTCAGACTCAATAGACTGAGATGGGCCGGTCACGTGCAGAGGATGCCGTCATCGCGAACCCCAAAAAGATTGCTGGAGTGGCACCCAGGTGGTAAAAGACCAATTGGACGACCAAGGCTGCGATGGGAGGATGAAGTTGGGAGAGATGGAGCAAGATTATTAAGAGTGTCAGATTGGAGGGTCGAAGCGGAGGACAGGAGGAGTTGGAGGCGAAGAATACTGGAGGCTAATTAGTCTAATTACTTGGAGGAAAATTAATTTTGTAATGTCTATTGACTGATTTGATTTGATTTGATAATCAGCCTCATGGGACTCGTCCTTGTGGAAGACCCTCTAAAAGATGAAAGGACAGCTGGGAATCTACCTCACAGGAGGAGCAACACTCTGGAGAACAGACCACATAGGTCTACAACAAAAGAGAAAAAGATAAAATGGAGGGTTAACAAAAGTTGCGAAATAATAAACGGTTTCATTTAGATTTTTTTTATTCTTTAGATTACATAAATATACAAACATAAGGCACAAAATTCTTAAAGGATAATGGATATGTTAATACAATTGTCGGTTCATCCTGATAAATAGTTCTAATTACTTGTAATTCCATACATTTTCTGATGTTTATTTTAACTCTTGACTAGGTTTGTGAAAACAGTGGCAGAATAAGTTATTTTAAATTTAAAAAAAAAATTAATTCAATTAATAATTGCAGAATTTGATTTTGGTAGACAACGCAGAAGACATTGGAAGCAGAGGATGGATCCCTCCAGAATCCTACACGTTGTGGTCATCAGATTACTGTTAGCTACTTCTTACCCTTGGAAGAACGCCAAAGAGATGTAAGGATAGCTAGGAGTCGACTTCCCAAGAGAGGCCAGCCTGAACTACAGGAACAGACCAAAGGTCTATAAGGAGAAGAAAGAGAAGAAGAAGATTTTCACATTTATTATCTGCTAATTTTTATTTCGTTATTGAATAAGCTTTTTTTTTTAATTAATTCAAATAATAATTGCTGAATCAGATTTTGGTAGACAACGCTGAAGACACTATACCATGTATAAATAACATTTTGAAAATCATGAAATTTTATGCCTGCAATTATGATTAAATCTGTCTTCCGTGGAGGGCACATTTTATTTTCAATTCAGTCTAGACATCATATAAAAATCTTACGTTCTACCACTGCTTAAATTATTTTATTATTTTTACTGACGATTTATTATATATTTTTATTTATTATTTATCAGCAATTATTAGGAACTACGTAAGTATGGATAAAGTGAATTGATGAACGAATTTAAAATTAATGTATAAATTATAGAACCTTAAAAACTAAATGTATTTTTATGGTGATTTAATATAAAAAAATCAATTAGTTTTTTGTTCTTTAAAATTTTGTTTCAACATTTGATTGTAACGCTTTACAATATTTGTCGAAAATCTAAACATAATAAACCTTATTTTACGGACTTTAAGACGCACCTTAATTTTGAAGCATTATTTTTAAAAACATTTTTTATTATTAGATTGCAAGGCAGACTAAAAAAAGATCCCTGTAACTCATGTTCGTCGCATCGGTGCACTGACGCTGCCAGTTGAATCTAATGTTGTTAGATAGAGATAAGATTCCCGCGACATCAAATATATTGTCATTTTTAAGAATGGCAATAATTTTAAATAAAAAACTTGACATTTTTATATTCATTTCCAATATAAGACATATCGCAATTTTGGAAGCAATTTTTTAAAGAAAAAAATGCGTCTTGTAGTCCGTAAAATACGACAAATTAAAATAAAATATATATAAGAAGCTTAAATATTTGAATATAATGAATTCAGAGTTAGTTTTTTTTATTATATATAAACTTGTTAAGACAAGTGGAAGAAGTATTAAAAATATTTATGTATATAAAAGTTATATATCTATAAATTTCGTACAAAATTTAGAGTTTGTTATCATTTATATATTTAGAATTTTTATTTATTTATTACAAATATGTAATTTACATTTTTAATACTGTAATTAATATTTAAAAAAAAACTGTTATATGTAATAAATAAGGTGGGTTGCAATTGCAATATAAATGTTTAAAATGTAAATTAAAATAATTAACATTTTCGTTTTTTGTTGATATTTACATACTGATTTAAAAGTAGAAAAATATATAATAATATATATTTTATGACACTCGTTACATTTTCAATAGATTATATTCGCTATTATATAAAAATACGTATAAAAACACTAAAGTTTATTATTTATTACTTTGAAACACAGCCACGTATTGTCTATGCCTAATTATCCTCTACATTTTGCGTTTGCCGCCAGTTTGTTTACAGTTATTTCAATCAACACGTTATAAGTTTATTATTTAAAAAAAAATTAGATGTTATAAATAAATTTTCACACAGGAAATACTGATATTAAATAATGAAAACAAAAAAATATGTATATACAAAATTTCTTTATTATTACGTATCTGAGAGATCGCGTGAGGAACACCAGAATAAGAGAGATATGAGGGTATTATTTGCAAACCCGGCAAACTCCACCAAAAATCAAAAGTGAGATATGAATTGGGTCTTATTCATAATACATTTGCACACAATTTTTATTGATTTTCAGTTTCGATTTCGGCTTCATTCTGAAGAATTTTGCTATTAAAATATAGGGTTGTTGCAAACATGGCAACCTCCACTTGAGTGTTGCAAAGCTGGCAAACTCCAAAATGAAATTCATTATTTTACTTTAATTATCAACATAATGATGATTATTTCATGGCTGATTACTTTTAAAATACTAACTGGTTGAGATGAAAAAAATAAATATCGTAAAAAAGCGCATTTTATTAGCGTATCAGTTTTTTGCGATTTACTCAAAACATCTAATGATGGATTTTGCCAGGTTTGCAAATAATACCCTCATATGTGAGGTTGCGGATATTATAAGATGGAGCAGACAGCGAAAAAGGGACTTGTACGGCCATGTTCAAAAAATAGACACCACCAGACTCCCCTATATTGCATTGCATTATCAACCCCATGGGACTCGTCCTCGTGGAAGACCTCCTAAAATATGGAAAGACAGCTGGGAATCTACCTCACAGGAGGAACAACACTCTGGAGGACAGACCACATAGATCTACAATAAGGAATAAGAAGAAGAATATGTATTTATTGTGCTTTCACTTGTGTTTATGATTTACCTTTGGTGAACATAAACACAAGTGAAAGCACACTAAATACATAATAATAAAGAAATTTTGTATATTTTGTTTTGTTTTCATTATTAAAATGAATTTCTACCAAGAAATTTCAATTAAAAACTTTTATTTAATACTGATATTGTAACAAAAATCAATTGACTAATTGAAATTTAAAGTAATGTCATTGATAAAATGGAAGATACAGTATGGGATAGTTGTTGAAAAAAACAACAGATGGCAGCATGCAAAATATCTTAGGATCACACCAACAGAATCCACACTTTGATCACTCGAATTAAAACACATTTGTTGGGAAAGTCCTTCGTTTGGCTCGGTCAAAATGGCTCCCAAAGCTGTCACTTGATCACAAAGTTTTTTTTAAGTCTCCTACGTCTTAATCCTGTGGCCAGTGACGAGCGCCAACAACGCCGACAGCAGCGCCATTATGATGGAGATGCCTCGGGTTGAACCAGAGTTTCTTGGGGCTTCGGAGTTTCTCTCGTCAGGGCCAGCTGTATTGTGAAAGTAATGCGAAACAAATTAGAAAATGAAGACATTTTGATATCATGCACCGTGCGCAAGCAATTGTGTAAATATGTTTAACCTTTTCATTATTGTCCTTAAAAATCCAGACCTAACGGTGGTGTGTATCAATTACACATTTTAAAAATTGGAATACTTTAATATCAATACGATATTGCTTGAATTAACAACCGCCGAAATCAAAATTGATACTATTTTAATTGTAAACTAACTAACTAACTAACCATCATGCCGTTTCCCCGAAGGGGTAGACAGAAATAATAGACTGACACACTTTCTTTCCTGACATATTTCTCTCGCTTCCTCAACATTCATACATCGTGTCATGCCTGCGCGTCTTATAATATTTTATTTCTAAACTAACTAACTAATTAACCATCATGCCATTTCCCCGAAGGGGTAGACAGAAATAATAGACTGACACACTTTTCTTTCCTGACATATTTCTCTCACTTCCTCAACATTCATACATCGTGTCATGCACGCGCGTCGATTTCTCTGACTCCTCACATGGCCGACATAAAATATTTGATTTATTTGATCGTGCCACGTTTTCCTCGGTCTTCCTCTATTCCTGGTTCCGTTAACATGTAATTTTTTACCATTCTTTCTTCATTCATTCTTTCCATATGTCTAAACCATCTTAATGATCCTTTCATTATTTTGTTCATAACACCATCATTCGCCCTGCATTTTAATTCTGATTTCTATAAATGCTTACGTTTCTTTATATGCAATAAGTACGTAAATAATGTATGCGAGACACACGTTTTTTATACTTATTAATATGCAAAATCGTATCGCAAACGATATCGTTTGATTGTATTGGTAATTTTCTCTGATTTTCGATAAAAAATACTTATTCTATAACTAATAGAAATGTATTATGTTAAAATAAATATGAGTATAATTTATAACTGAGGAATACCGAAAGTTTTAATTCAGTATTTATCATATTTATAGAGACACTCAAGTCATGAAATGTAATGTGTACTAGATACGCAGCACCGTTAAGAGAAGGTTAAACATTGTGATTAAAACGTGTCAAAAATCTAAAACATGCCAATATCTAAAGTGCACATACATACTTGTATTATTTGATGCTATACGAATTCAACAATGAAATAATATTAATTAAATCTTTATAAAAAAAATAACTCTAATAATATTTATTTCATACGAAATTCGGGCTGCTGATAAATTTTTAGTATGGCAATAAATTATAAAATATTATTTCTTTAAAGTTTTTAATTTTATTTAATTTCAATACAAGAGAACGTTGAAACGAATTTTATATAAGTTTTATTAATTTTGGTCACTTGCTTGAAATAAGTGTCCCACAGTGCGACCAGTGGCGGTCAAATAATTTTATATAAAAAACATAATGAATTTATAATAAATAAAAAAGTACTGGTGAACATCTATACCATCTCGGTATTTGTCACTACAGAATTTAACTCGTCTGCAAGTCATTTGAATTGATTAATAATGTGAAATGTTAAAATAAAATAGGTATGAAATACCTACCGAAAATAAAATCAAACGAAGTATGCAGATTCGTTATATATGTCATATAGAACGAAACTGCGTACTAGGTTATTTAATTTAATTTTTTATTTATTTCTTTAGTGCCTATTTTACTTCAATCATTAAATTGATAAGACATTTATTTACATTCTTAAAACTAGTGACATTTTTAGTACGATGTGTGCAACACAAACAGCTATTGTGAAATTAATAAGTGGTATCACACGTAGTGCCAAAATAACAAATTAAAATACACTTAAAACCTTAAAACCATTTCGTTTTATCATTTAAATTAAGAACTTACTTGTTTTGATTCGAATTGTTTACAAACACATGAAACAAAATAGAAATGATGAACAAACGCGAGAATTCAAATTTGTCAATGTCTAAAAACAATTTTATGTAAAATTAAACATTTGTATAATCTATATATTTTCAGTATTCTTGATTTTTGTAGTAAAGTTTATTTTATTTAAAACTCCATATTTAAATATTTATACGGATGAAAACGCCTGTTTTCTAGAAGATTTAGCCTTGTAATGTATTAACCAAATAATACTTATATATTAATTTGAAGAGGGCTGCAGAAGACGTGGTGGAAGACGAGATGCAAGAATTTACTAAAACCAATCAAAAAATTGATCTGCGAAGTGTAAGCATGACGAAACATCTCGATCCGATAAAATATAATAAAACTTCATGAATACGGACGTTTTCATTCGTATTAATTATCAAAAAGTAATGTCGTGACAGCTGTTTCACTAACGAATGTTAGTATCATCAGGTGTTACAATCAACTAAAGATACGGCCAAAAATGCGACGATTTCATAGAAATTAAATCAATTGTGATATTTTAACAAAGTTTCAATTAAGCAGTTAATACATTATATTATTTAATCTTTACCTTTGCACAGTTATTGACCTTTTGTTTAACACCAATTAGGATCAAAAACTCATTTTAGAGTTTTTTGATACTTGGCGTTTTTGTAATATCCAACCCTCAATTATTTATATTATTTATAACTAAGGTTATAAAAAAAATCGATATTTAATTTTAGATGTGATTTGACTTTATTTGAATTCTCGTGTGTGTTAGAAATGAAATAAATAGTGAATAACAAGAACAGAAAGGACATACACATGGACAGAGAGATTGGTGCCGGCCGTCACACACCAGCAGTAGCGGCTGTTTTATGTGTGTGGGGTTGAATTTTTTTTTGCAAAATGAAGGAACTTTATGTGCTGTGGTTTCTCGGTGGTTCTCTATGGCTTAGTTTCTGCTGAGTTATCGTTGAACACTGCAAAATAGAGGTGCTAGATGTATTTGACAGAAGGTGGAGAAGAAAAATAAAAACAAAATGAAGCTATTGCAAAACAATCGAACGTCAAACAAATGATTAACCTCAATTGTGCGACTGACTTCATTTGCATTAAAAAATGTCTCTAACTGCGGTTGGCTACATTTACAGCTCAGACAAATAGTCCCAGTTTTTTAAATAATATAACGTACAATTTAGCTATAAGTAATAAAAGTACATTATTTTAATAAGATACTTTCAAATATCAAATCAAATCAGTTTATTTTCTCAAAATATATTACAACAAAATTAAAGTTTAAGGCATCTATTGAGAACAGGTAAAATATAATATATAACATACATTATAATACCAGGAACACATGTCAGATTAATGAGCTTCTAATTTAGTTTGTCGCAGTTTTAAATATTTTATTTTACTGCAAATGTAGTTAGTCACGCTGTAAGGGTTAAACGAACTTCTGCTGTTATAGATTTGGAATTCTATATTTAAAAAAAATTCTAGTCATATTTTTTTGTGCGTTGCTGAAATTCTGTAAAATAAGATATTTTTAAAATCAATTTGATGCATTTAATTTACTCATATGCTTTGCTTGATATTTGATTATAATTAATTTTAATCTTTAACCGTTTATTAAACTTCCATATTAAATTTTAATGGTGTTTACTTTATTTTTTTAAACTAAAATAACTAGAATGTGACAATCGTTTAATTGTTATTTTTTCATTACAAGAATGGTGATAGCTTAAGAAGATATATGTAAGTTTGTTTATGCTATTAATAAAAGTGAATAATTTTAGATGTTTAAATTATTAAACAATACTGAAATAATTTTTTATCATTTGATAAGCTTAAATGAGTTGCACGCAACTGATATAATGAAAAAATATTTCATTTAAATTTTATATTGTGGAATTTTCTTACAACACATAAAAATATATAGATTGTTTTGCAACGCTATTGAAAAAGATAGTCTGATTTTGAAATTTATGTATTATTATTTTTAAATATTTTTAAATGTCACTTAAATAAATATTCAAATGGTCAGACTTTTAAAAAAGTAAAGAGAGTTAAGTAATGAATAAAGAATAATAATTTTGTTATAATCAAAAAAAAAAACGAAAATATTATTAATAAATCCATGCAGTGTTCTATTTAAAAAAAAATTAATCCTAATAAAATAAATATATAAATTAACAAGTAAGTAAGTTCTACATATAAATGTTAAAAAACAAAACAGCTTTAGTAATGGTTATTAGCTACACTATAAAAAATAATTTATTAATACTATTGGCACAAAGATAAATTGTTACACACAACATACATGATCCAATTATTTCGTACATTACTACAAATTAAAAAAATATAATTAAAGTATTATAATTATTTCAATAATTATATCGTGGTAATCTGTTCGACAGTAAACTTATATTAGGTATGGCAAATGAATATATCAACTAACTAACTATAACGCAGTCTCTCCGAAGCAGTAGGCAAAAAGAATGGATAGACACACTATGTTTTACTGATATGCTAAACTTTTTTTTGCACCTCAACATTGTTGTATAAAGTGTCGACCTCTAATATTGGAATTTGAAAAAAACAATCTATATTTTCCACTTTAGTTTAATCAATATCTTTATATAATAATAATAAAAATATTAAAACACGAAGATGTTTCGGAGGTGACTTCCATCTTCAGGTGTCAGGTCTTCGTAAAAAATAACTAGTATATTTACTATCCAGTAAAATAAATAAAAATCGATATTGACAAATCGTCACCTGAGAGTAAGAAGGTTCCAACTGTCAAATGTAAAAAGCTGAGAAAAATGAAGTCAAAGTTTTGTTGGTTTCGGGTGTGTATCTTGGAATAAAAGGATTCCATCTGAAGCAGATGAAACTCTTTTACCGAGAAGCGTGTACATTTTCTGGCGACTGTTGGAATAATAAAGTTCTAAGTGTAAATTAATCCTTCTTCAGTGAATCTTGTGTTTTTCATGATCAGATGGAACTTGATTCTTTTTGTAACATCAAAATGACGATACTATTTCATGTTTTTTTTATTGTACGTATAGTTAAGGTTAGTAAGAACCCTTTACACGAAAAAAAACCAAATGTGAAATTTTGTTAGTTGGAACCCTCTTACTCTCTGGTGACGAAATCTTGTAAGAGAGACAAAATTCAGATTTCCCTGACCGAAATAACAATCTAATTCCGTACGACCTATTTTGAAAATTTATTTATAAAAATAAAAAGATATTTCGCAGTATGAAAATGAAATTCGAAATGTATAATAGCTCTTAAGATATTGTTAAAATAACGTTACGCTAAAGGGAATTCAGAATATTTTGATTATATCCTGGACGTAAAATGAATCCAAAATTATATAATAAACATATATAATATTTCTACTCGCAGACACTTAGTAAATACGAATATTTTAAAAACATCTAATATGTATTATATATAAACTTGTATAACAAATAAAATAAAAGCAAACATTTTTACTGTAAACAAAATACATACCTAACACAAAAACAAAACATGTTTAAATACCCTATTAATTTTTTATATGAAATGCGCGGTGACACATGCATTTCAAATTTAAAATACTGTTTATATTATTATTTAAAATTAAAACCATCACCGTATTGCTAAAAAGTGGTATTAAATATCATGCACCATACAAAGCAAAGCGATTTCGAAATAATATTAATGAATGAACGAAAAAAAAAACACATCACATACAATGAGCATATTTAGTATCGGCATAAGTAGTTGCCTAAACCGCGAAGCTATTTCATCGTTTCGACGAAAACCAAAAGTTGGGGGCTGATTTGGCATCTAGAAAAAATGATATTGCATTGAAATAACTTAAAAATAAAATGGGCAAAACAATATTTTACAATCCGTACACAATTGATTTGATACTGCATTACTTATCTATTGTAATTATTGAGACACACGACATTTCAATTCATACCACGTCGAAACGTCAAAATTAAGCGGCCATTTTGTAAAATTAGTTCTTTATTTTAACAACAGATGGCATTAATGATATGTATGAATTGATTAACAATCTGACGTTAAATATTTTTCAATTATTAACTTTAAAATATTGCAGGAATTGTAAAACATTGCTTTTAAAAGTAAAAATAAAATAAATGAATGAATATGATGCTGGTGCACTGAATTTTTCATGTTTAGGACACTCCAAAATGGAAAATAAAAATTAAAAAAATGGTTGAATTCAGTTTGACGACACAAAATAATTAAGCACACTCAGAAGCAAATCACACTGACAACACAAAAAAATTATTTTTGCAGACAGCACAACATTTATTTTACTCAAATCGTGATTTAAGAAACCTGTTATTGTATTAATTTTAAATGAAAACAAATTATAAATCAAATATTTTAACAGGTTTCTTTAAAAATTATGATAAGGTGATAAAGTACTAAAATATACTTCTAATGAAACGTGATAAGATTTTAAAAGTATGATATAATGTTTTTCTTATTTATTAAATATAAATATTATATAAAAAATATATGTGTAATGTAATACTTTTATTTCTAAAATATATTCTAGATATTTATTATTTCTTGACCAATAGTATATAATTGTGAATTAAAATGAAAAAGTCTCTTATCTTGAAGTTTCATTATATTTTATAGGAATGACACTTTTGCCTTATTGTCATTCCCATAAAATATAATAAAACTTCACGAAAAAATACCTTTTCATTCTATTATATACCTGATAATCATTCCGAATGAAAACGTCTGTTTTCTAGAAGTTTACTTATAGTTACAGGGAATGGTATGTTTTGCCTTTCTAATGCATTATCGAATGTGCCTTATAAAGTTAAAACACGTCATTCTCTGTAACTACAATAAAACTTTTAGAAGACAGATATTTTTATTGTATTAATTATTAAATATGGAATTTAGCATCATTGTCCAAGAAACATTAAATAATTACTTGACTTTATGCTTTGAATGTATCGGGTTTAACAAAATGTATGATATTACCGTATCATAATTATTGTAAAATAATGAAAAATTGTTATTATAGTAACGATTTTACCAGAATTGAAATGCTGACTATGAGTTGAATTAAACAAATTATTAAAATAAGCGTTATTTACTTATCATTGTAATAAAATAAGAAAACCATTAGATCGTACTTTTTAAAATTATTAATATTATATTCAGGTTCTTTAGAGAGCTGTGGAGAAGTTAAAATTCTATAATTTTAAAGGCACAACAACCGATTTAATTAATTATCTAATTTAGATTTTTTTAGCACACACAAAAATATTTTTTTGATTTTATTTTTTTAATTATGGCTCTCCAAAACCCCCTGAAGTTAGCGACGATCCAGTTGAGGTCATTTTAGATGCCAAAGAAATGTTTTTATTTATTTATTGTTAAGTAATATGTTTGTTGTGAATATTAATTAAATCCTTAACTTCATCTGCGGAAAAATTGTATAATATAACTCAAGTTTATAAAATGTTTTTGAAATATTAGTTTGCAGGAAAATGTAAATATTGCTGGTTCTTGGGATACCACTTGGGCCTTTAATGTGGTAGTTTCCCGTTGCTGTCCCCATTTTCATCAAGAGATAATTTGAACCATATTGTATACAATATTTTCATGTGAATTCTACCAGACCAAAGACAGCGTGATTTTTTTTCTTACACTGCGATGCCGGGAATCGGACCTGGAATCTTCGGTGTGGCAACCATAGCTATTGCCACTCTGCCACGAAGGCCATCATTATTAGGTTCTATCTTGGGAAAATATTGATCAACAGATTAGATATAATTTTGTAAATCTAAGCAATAAGACAATTAAGACCCATCGCTGTATTTTTTTGATTTTGAGCTTCGTTGACTCTTTTCAGATATTTCTCATATGTTATATTTTTCTAGACGTCATTAGTTGAGATTAAAATTAGAAAATTATGCGCAAGACAGTAGATTTTGTTTTACCAAAAACCTTATACGTTATGCTATGAGAGTGGTTATAAAATGAAATAGTTAGTTATTTTAATATGTGATGATTCATAAGTAAAACCTTAATGTTTTTATTTTCTCTTGCAATGGTCGATTTATGACTATTCAGCCATGTAGTTTAATTAAAAGCGTTATAATACCGAAAATATCATTAAATTTGTGTAAACCATGACCAATTTCTAGAATAAGCGAATTATGATATTATTATTATTTTGATTAATAACTCTTAACATCATTTCAGCAGCAGCCAAATCACGGAAAAGGTTATAGCTATCATAATGATTCACATTAAATGTGATAGGTAGCTGATCCGTCCCCATTTTATTGTCACATGAACTCTACACGTCAAAGATAGTGTGAGAATCATACTATCATCGCTGGAACCTTCGTTGTGGCAGTTATAGCTGTTGCCACACTGCCACGAAGATCGTCAATACGGTTTTATCATTTTGTTTTGGATTTAATAAAATATTTTGTTCTAAATTTAAATAAACATTTGCCTTTTAAAAGAATTATTTTCAATTCAATATCCGAAAAAAAATATTTCAAGTAATTTAACAGTACCTATATCATAATTAAAATTTAATCGATTAAATAAAAAATTTAAACTTAAAATTTTTATCATTCAAAATTGCGTCCTTACTAAGTTAGCAATTTAAAAAGTTTGCTTAATATCCCCGGTAGATGGCACTTAAATATTAGAATTTTAAACACTTAGATCGATTAATATTTTTATGCTTACGCCCATGAAATTATATTAAAAATCATTTAGAATCTAAATTTTTACCAAAATAACGCCTATTTTATATACGATATCATAATTCGATTGGAAAACACAAGTTAATTTGAGACAACACAAATTAATAAAAACAACACAACGGCATAAAACAAAAGCAAACATTATTTTTTGTTTATAAAGACAAAAAAAAAATACTGAAGCATAAAAAAATTACAAATTGATTCTAATAATAATTTTCATCCATAAAAAGCTAGTTTTTCTATTTGATTTATTAATAAGTACATCATAATATACGTTATGGAAAAGAAACTTTTTTTCTACTGGTTAACGATCAATATATTGAGTCATTATCCATTACGATAACATGAAAAATGATATCAAATTTTCGCAATCGATCCAAATCTAATTTTTCAATGGTTCTTATTTTAACTGATTCTCCCTATCTTTTTGATAAGTGTCTTTAATGATAAAAAAATATCAAATTGAATCTTCATGTAAATAAAAGATAATAATTTTGGTGTCGAATGAAAGTCACCTAAATTCAGTTTAATGAATCTTAAAATATATTTATATATCTACAAAGATAAATTACTAGGCAAATCAGTTCTTTAAATGCCCTTTGAGCCTTTGCTAGTTTCCCGTTGCTTTCCACATTTTTTGTATGCAATACGTAATTTGAAACAAATGATTGTACACATTTTTTTTGCTATTGATTCTCATATGATAGGTAGCAAATGTTTCGCCATTTTATTGTCACGTAAATTCTACGCCAGACCAAAGACAGTGTGACAATCGCAGTCTGGTGTAGAATTCACGTGACAACAAAATGGCTATAGATTAGCTACTTATCATTAAATCAATATAATATCAACGCCCTTTGCATTGTTTTGATGGGATTCGAACCCGGGATCTTCGGTGTGGCTGTCATAGATGTTCCCACTTAGCCACGATGGCCCACAAAAATTTAAAATTATATTGTTTTAACACTACCCAATAAAATAATAAAAAAAAAACTAAAGCCAAATTGTCGTGATTCAGATTATAAATCATGAACTATTTAATGTATTTAAAAAATATATAAAAGTTATTTCCCTAAGTTTTTGTTGCCATCTATAAAAATAAAAAATAAAAATGCATTGTTTAATACAAATACATTTTTATTGATTTAATCGGTTTCGATTGTGACTAAGCATTATAAAATAGACGCAGTCAAAAATGTCTAAACTAAAAAAAAAATACAAATTGTTTATTAATTGTATCTCAATAGAGACGAAGATGTAAATTATTTGGAAACAGAATATGGTGGTCGAGGCGTTTACAGGACTTATGACTAGTCACTGGTTGGGTTAAGCGATCGCTTTATGTAATATAACATTCTCCATTCCGCCCTTCTACGAACACCACGTCCGACAATTATTTGAAAGTTGTATATATGCTACTATGTTGAGAAACATTTCACATATTTTAGTTCAATCTACACTAGCGCCATCTATTGAGACTAGATGTAAGCATTAGGCTGAAAATCTTTATTAATGTGAAATGTTGCATATAATATTGTATTCGTTTGGTCATTTTTTAGACCAGCGAACAAAATCATTTTGATGTAAAATAACATGTTGTTTTTTAGTGTTGAACTGTTGTTTCGTCAGAGTTAGGTGTTAGTCCCTTTTGCATCTAAAACTACCTCACCTGCGTCGAAGATGATGTCGGCGATGTCTCCGTCATCACGGGAAGTGGGGTTTTCTGAAAGCTGTTGGCGTGATCTACCTCCAACTGTTCCACTGGGCAAGGACTTGCATCCGAACCACCAGTAGCCTGTGGAGCGTGGGAACGCAGGATCAGCCGCATCGACCTAATAAACAAATAAAAAATAATTACGTAAAGAAGCCATCCTCAATCCTAATTATACCCCCTCCACCTTTATATATCACTCCACCCTTTTTAGTATATAAGTGATCATTCTGTTTCTTCTCCTTCTTCTTCCTCAGCCTATTACCGTCCACTCCTGGACAAAGGCCTCCTCCATTCGCTTCCATGTCACTCTGTCCTTTGCAGACTGCATCCAGGTCATCCTTCCATCGTAGTTGCGGTCGCCCTGCACTTCTCTTTGCCATCCACGGTCTCTAAGTCAGCGGTCGTCTTGTCCAATTTTCATCTGAGCTTCTGGTTACGTGACCTGCCCATTGCCATTTTAGAGTCGCCACCCGGTGGATGATGTCAGTGACCTTTGTTTTTTCTCTCACCGTATCGTTTCCGACTCTGTCTCTTAGACTTATTCCTAACATGGCTCTTTCCATGGCTTATTGGGTCACTCGTAGGTTCTCGGCACTTTGTTTAAACAATGTAACAGTTTCAAGACCATAAGTAGCAACTGGTAGAACGCAGGCTTCATAAACTTTTCATTTCAGGTTGATCGATATTTTCCGGTTTCTGTTTAATTATATTTAAAAAAAAATCACATCGAAAAATGTTGAGTTATAACCGAAACATGTCTGTGAAAAGCGAAATTAAATAGTTGCGCATCTAAGAGTGTTCGCCTAAAATAGATTCTTCTTCTTCTTCTTTGCTAGCCTTCTTCCCTCCACTGCTGGATACGGGTGTCTTCCAATTTCCTCCACTCGTCTCTATCCTGCCCCCTTTGTATCCAAGATTTTCCAACCCTTTTGACAATATCATCGGTCCATCTCATCGGTGGCCTTCCGACACTTCGCCTATTTGCCCATGGTCTCCAACTGAGTATCAGTGCCCACACTTGGTGTGAGCTTGCGTGACCGCATAAGGAATGAAGAAATCAGACGCCGCACCAGTGTTGCTGACGTCATGGACCGAGTGGCTAAATTGAAATGGCAATGGGCTGGACACTTGGCTAGACAGGGTGGCAACAGATGGGCACCCAGGAAAATAGATTATTTATATTATTATTATTATTATTACAATTAATACTCACACTGAAGGTTCTGTCGTTGAACCTATAGTAGGCGCCATCTTTGAAGAAGTATGTGTAACCGTTCGTGTACTGAAGGGCAGCGTCAATGCTGTTTGGGACGCCTTCCCAGTTGCTGATCGGTTTGGGGTAGGTGTTCTTGACGGGCGGCCTCTGGGTGGGGTCGAACCTCCAGAACTTGGCGCCCTTGTAGAAGTAGATCTTCCCGTTCCCGGACCACACGAAGGCGGCGTCCAGATTGTCGGGAATACCGGTGAAACCTGGATCAACAAAAACACGTTAACCACTTGATAAACCTTGCCTTGTCTGCAGCAAGGCGACGCATCTCCTCTTCCACTCCGCTCGGTCCTCGGCAACTCTCTTCAACTCCGCATAAGACGTGTAGCCCATATTTCGGCAAATCTGGTCTAGGTACTCTTGGCGAGGTCGTCCTCTGCCAATCGATCCCTCGACCATTCCCTCCAACACATTATGCAGGAAACATTCGTGTCGCAACACATGACCAATCCATCTTGCGCGCCTCTCCGCTATGGTGTTAACTCCCGCTTAGACTGGGGCTAGGCCTACGGATTACATGAGAAAAGCAGACAGAAAGGGCGCTGCTGCTTCCTATAACAGCTTCGGGTAAGCGGTAACTTACTACAATTAGAAATGAATGTATAAAATATTCCAATGAATTAATACATTTTGCATTTTTAATCTTGTGAGTCGTTTTGCCGAAACTCGTTCCTCATTTTGACGGGTCCCTTAAATCAAGTGTTAAGTAACTCACAAGCCAGAGTCAATAGAGAGCTGTTGTCGAGTGTGAAAATTAGAAAGGTCTCGTATTTGGGTCATGTGCTAAGGGGAGAAAAATACCACCTTCTTCGACTAATATTAATGGGTAAAGTGGAGTTGGTAGAAGGCATCTGTCCTGGCTGCGGAACATCAAACATTTTACAGGAATAACAAGAGTTCAGAACCTGTTCCAAGTGGCGCAGGATAGAGATGCCTTTGCTGCAGTGATCGCCAACGTTGGGGGGACCTGACACGGTACCGAAAGAAGAAGAAGTAACTCTCCGTTACTTATAAAAGGATATCTTTAGGGCAGTTGTCGTTCACATTCTTTTCAATGAAAATGTTTTATTACATTTTTAATACATTAAGTATATTTCGAAATTTACGGTTGATTTGCCGAATTCCGTCATTTTGACGGAACCTATAAATCCAGTGTTAAATAACTCACCGTCACTAATATCCTTGGGGTAGTCGCCGTCCATCTTCTTGCCCTGGAACCTCCAGTACTTGGAGCCCTTGAAGAAGTATGTCTTGCCGTTCTTGAAGGTAAACGCCGCATCGATGTCTCCAGGGAGACCGGGCCATGCTTTGGAAATCAGTCGCGGGTAATTGGCAGCAATACCGTCTTCAGTCAGCTTCCAGTAGAATTCCCCTGTTAATAAAGGATAAAATCTTTACTCGCACCATTCCTAGTCGAGTCTACCTCACAAGAGGAGCTACACTCTGGAGAACAGACCACATGGGTCTACAGCAAGGAAGAAAGATAAGAGGATGTCTATAAATATAAAAAAAATTACCTTTGAAGGCGTACGTTGCACCTTCGGCGCTGTTGAACAGTGTGTCCACCTTGGAGTCTGTGCAGAGCCTCTCATCAACGCCGCCTGGGACCACAGCAGGTCTGGGTATATATCCAGGGTTAGATGGCACCACCGTTTGTGTCTTCTTTCCATATAGAGCCTAAGGAAATATTTAGGTAAATAAATGTATTCATCATTAATTATTTCATTGGTTAAATTTGTTCTTTGGAAAAAGATTGTCGGGAAGCCACCTATAAGATGGATTGATGACATTGCCCAAATAGCTGGATGCAAAAAGGACGTGACAGGAACGAGTGGAAAAAAAATGGAAGAAACATATATCCATCATCGTAAAGAAGAAGAATAAGGTCAAACATAAGTGGTTGCCTGGTGAAAAGTTGGTGCCACTTTTCAACCATGCATGTCTAGCTTCGAGCTTTAAATCGAGGAATAGCTTCGTACACTTGTTTCGTAAATCTAGGGACAACTTGGTAACTATCACGCCGTTCCATATCCCCAAACCATCTATGTGTTCATTTTTTACTTTTTCTCAGGATGCAGTCATCTGCCTTATATTTCTTCCTTAATTCGTCGTTCGGTATTCTATCGTTTATCGTTTTCCGGCACATTTGCTGACTGCGCAGACTGCGTGGAAGAGGACTGGGAGAAATCAGAAAGATATGGAGAATGGAGAGAGACGGCCAGGAACAGGAGCTAGTGGAGGACTGATGAGGAGGAGGCCAAGTCCCACAATAAGAAGAGGAAGAATAGAGCTTTATGAAACAACGCAATTGTAAAAAACATCTATAAAACAAAGTCGAAAATTTTCAGGTTTTATTTGGATAGGCGGCGGGATAATCTTAATTGGTTAGTTACCTGGATTCCTTGGATGTCGTCTGTGTCTAGGGTGAAGGCAGGGTCAAAACCTCTGTAGAAGGGCGCCATGAGGGCCGACTTGACGTCGCTGTGACTCAGGCCGAGAGAGTGCCCAAACTCGTGAGCAGCCACTTGGAACAGGTTGGTCCCACGGTAAGAGTTGTTGCTCCAATTCTCTGAATCATCAAAATGGGCATCGCCTCCGTATACCTGAAATTAAAAAAAAAAAATTAAAATACAAACAATAACAATGGTTAATTATATCTCAATAGAGACGAAGATGTAAATTGTTTTTGGAAACAGAATATGGTAGTCGAGGCGTTTACAGGATTTATGACCTGTCATTGGTTGGGTAAAGCGATCATTTTATGTTAACAACATCTTTCTTTCATCTTTCTGCCGTTTTTACGACCACCACGTCTGAAAAATTTTTGGAACTTGTATTATTATATATGCTACTATACTATGCTATGTTAAATCACTTCACATTTTTTAGGTCAATCTACACTAGCGGCATCTATTAAGACTGATCCTCTTCCATTCGCTTCCATGTCACTCTGTCCTGTGCAGACTGCATCCAAGTTATTCCGACGTGTCTGTTCAGATCATCCTTCCACCGTAGTTGCGGTCGCCCTGCACTTCTCTTCACCGTCCACGGTCTCCAAGTCAGCAATCTTCTTGTCCGCTTTTCATCTGAGCTTCTGGCTATGTGACCTGTCCATTGCCATTTTAGAGTCGCCACCCGGTGGATGATGCCTGTGACCTTTGTTTTTTCTCTCACCGATTCGTTTCTGACTCTTTCTCTTAGGCTTATTCCTAACATGGCTCTTTCCATGGCTCTTTGGGTCACTCGTAGTTTCTCGGCACTTTGTTTGGACAATATAACAGTTTCAAGACTATAAGTATTAACTGGCAGAACGCAGGCTTCATATATTATATTATTACGGGACGTGAAATCATCATTGGAGCCGTTTCCCGTTTCTTATCAATGACACATAAAATACTCGAATGTTATCTATTTCGAATTGAATGTTTTAATGCAACATAAATAACCAAAACAACAATTGGTTTACTGTATTTTATGAATGTGATCTGATGTTAGAAAATACATTATTGTTACTGTTCATATATACAAGTTAAAATAGGTCATTATCGTGGACTTCACCTGCGATACAAATTTTAAATCGTTGGAACTAGACCAGACGTTCTCAAATAATCTAACCCCAAGTCCCCCTTGATGAGAAAATATTTCAATTAACCAATCAAATCGGTTTATTTTCTAAGTAAAATATAATACAGTTTACCAAGAACGCACGAGAGATGGTACGACTGCAGGAAGACATATACTCTCTAAAGTCGAGAGTATTTGCCTTCTGAACGTAATTTGACTAATATGAAAGACGTCGATCTCCGAGCAGATCGTGTTCGGCAGACCGATTGCGTTTCCCACCGGTGTCACCAAAGGTAGGTTGATTCTGGTGGCCCGTGGGTAAAAAAATTCACGCTGTTGCTATCAGAAATATCTATCAGGAACAAAAATCCCCCGATTAATCTAAATAAATGAGCTATGAGATGCCTAACGATAAGATATCTAACGGTTTGGCCTGCGAAGAAGCGTAGGGTTCGCAATTCTACTACTCTATGAAGGTTCTAAGTTCTATTGGTATCGGCCTTGACTTCTATTCCATACGTCATGATGGAGCGGACGTATGCCTTGTATATCTTGACTTTAATTTCGGTTAGTATGTATTTGTTCCTCCATATGGTGTCGCGTAAGCAGCCAGCCACGGCTGTTGCTTTGTTGGTTTTATGACACGAATAACCGAAAACGCCTGACTTAGGACCTACTTATCAAAACTGATGAGTCGGGGCCCAGATTTATTCAGTTTGGTCACTAGGTCAATAGAGCAGAGCATCGTGTGAAAATGGAAGTAAAGCATATAAAAGCGGTACATCAGACCACTATGGACAGTATTCCTTCTTGCGACTTCTAACCGACACGAGTCTACGCCGTCAAGTCTACGTACGAGAAACCTCCGACCCTCCTACCGAGCTACGCAACTGTATACACTGCTACGCCACGTAACTTCCGACGAGTCTTCGCTCCCGCCGACCGACGCTACTGTCCAGTGAGCCATCAGCCCCAGCTGCTATCGACGTCCAGGCGCACGCTCCATCACGAGTACATAATACTGTTAACGTATGATTACTTGTGACCTGCAATAAACGCTGAAATCTCCACTGCTTTTAACTCTCACCACATCCCCCAAAGATGCAAGGTTGGAAATCGGAGAGCACTCTCTGAAGATCATCTTCATTCTCTGCTAATATTGCAGCATCGTCAGCATGGCATAAGGTAAGTAAATATGTGATATATAAATGATAGTATAATATATAATATTACATTATACAAAATGTTTTTTGTGATAACATAAATCATAAAAAGTTAAAGCGCTACTTAGTTAGGTTAGTACACTTTGACAAGCATTGTTATGGACTTCCTGTCATCAGTATATACTCGTACGTCAGTATGGACCAATCAATTTTTTAAACCATCAAAGAGCCTAATTAATCATAAAAACTATTATTACTTTCAATTTTGGGTTCTATTTAATTACGTGTCACATAAAAAAAGGTACTGAATTATAATAAAAAAAATGTATTATTAAAAAATATTTAACCAATAGTCAAAATGAAACGTTAAAACAAAAACGAAATGTCGTTTTTGAAAGATGTTTTTATGAATTTTCTTAACAGATTAATTAAAACATTGTTATTAGATTACGGGACTCATGCTCGTGGAAGACCTCCTAAAATAGAAAGAAAGCTGAGAATCCACTGCAGAACAGACCACACAGGTCTACAGCAAGGAAGAAGTTATAGGATCACAAGGTAGGAAATTATAATAAAAAAATTAATTTAATCAAATTATCAAACCAAATTATAATACTAATTAATTTACACAAACTAAGGCAATGCATAATGGTGTTCTTGTGCCGACCCTGATGTATGGAAGTGAAGCATGGAACTGGCAAAAGAAGGATTAAAGTAGAATAAATGCAGTAGAAATGAAATCTCTAAGACGAATGTGTGGTAAATCTGTATATTATAGAGTGTCAAATTCAAGTATAAGAAGTGAATGAAAGGATCATTAAGATGGTTTGAACACACGAGAAGAATGAATGAAGAAAGAATGGTAAAAAAATTATATGTTAACGATGTAAATGGAAACGGGAAAACTTGGCACGATCAAATAAATCAAATATTGAATGTCGGCCACGTAAGGAGTCAGGGAAATCAACGCGCGTGCATGACACGATGTATGAATGTAGAGGAAGCAAGAGAACATGTCAGGAAAGAAAAGTGTGGCAGTCCATTCTTTCTGCCTACCCCTTCGGGAAGACGGCGTGATGGTTAGTTAGTTAGTTAGTATTCTATGCTTCTAATAATTGTCAAATTTTAACAATAATAATAATTTTATAACTATTATTTTATTTTTAAATTCAGAATCAGTCGCTTTCGAACATGTTTATTTTAATCCATTTTTTTTAATTTGACACGTCGTCACCTGAGAGTAAGAGGGTTCCAACTGACAAAAGTAAAAAGCTGAGAAAAATGAAGTCAAAGTTTCTAAGACTTGTATTTTAGTAACGAACGACGATATTTTAATGAAATTTTCTACAAAACCCAAGAAGCTATATATCTTTAATATACATTTAAAAAAATAACAAATTTTTATAGTTAACACTGTTTTTTTAATGTCTTAAAAATCAGATGGAACCCTACTCATCTATTATCGTGACAAAACGTTAGTGAATAAGGGTTCAACAGCAAATGGAACCCTCTTCACTAACTTGCGTATAACAAACCGTCAACTGAGAGTAAGAAGGTTCCAACTGACAAAAGTAAAAAGCTGAGAAAAATGAAGTCAATGTTTTTAAGACTTGTATTTTTGTAACGAACTACGATATTTTAATGAAATTTTCTACAAAACCCAAAAAGTCTTTAATATACATTAAAAAAATACTTATTTTTTTAGTCAACACTATTTTTTTATATCTTAAGAATCAGATGGAACGTTACTCATTTATTTTCGTGACAAAACGTTAGTGAATAAGGTTTAACATCAAATGGAACCCTTTTCACTTACGTGCGTATAACAAACGTTGAAATAGATTGACTCTCCATTATTTTGTGAAAGCAAATAATAAAAATAAATATTTTATTCTACATTATTTTTGCATTTACCTAAATTATTTTTAAAAAAGATTCAAAATGTTATAACTTTAAAAATTATTGTTTTTGCCTAAGGAAAAAGGTTTTCAATTTTTATATTAACACTATACTTAATGATTTAGAAACGGTGAATTAATGAAAAAAACTAAGTAAAACATAAATCTATAAAGTTGGTATTTATTTAATAATATTGTCATACATAATATAAAGAGTAAAATCGTACAAATAACATATTTTGGAAAAAAGAAAGAATGAATTAGAACTTAAAGTGTATTTTTTTATTTTACTTTTAGTAGTATAATAATACAAAATAAAAAAAATAAAAACGGGAAAAATAAAAAGAAAGAGAAAGAAGTAAGACATATTGTTGATCTTGAAGAGGCATGTATTTCAGCATCTCTTTTAAATCATAAATTTTTGGAGTAGGCAATGAATCGTTCAATTTTAAAACCTTTGGTTCCAAAAAACTTTCATTTCCGGAAGTCCATTTTATCCGTAATGTTTCGTTGTGACGGAGATTTACACTATTTACTTTACTATAATCTCCAAACTCAGTCCAATAAGATACCGTATGCAGTGTTTGTGTGAATTTCAGTATTTTTACTTGAAGAAAGGGAACTGAGGAGAATTTCAATTTTTTTGATGCAAGTCCAAAGTCTTTAAAGTCTACTTCAGCCATTTGTATTATTCTCAAAGGGTTTTTGGTATTAATTTTTTTTAAACATCTGACCAATCCAATAGGAGAAAATAATTCGATTTTTGAGAGAGCTCTCTCAATCGTGCTATGAGCACTGTCTACTTTTTAGTACGATAGTAATGAAATTCTACAGTGGGAAATGAAGATATATGCATTTTGACATCCTCAATAATTTCCTGACGAATACTGTTGCTTGAAGTTTGTCCTCTCTGGCTGTGGAGTATTAGTTCGGCTCTTCTTTTTGTGCACATTATATATAGGCTTTTGAGAAATAGATAACGTCGAGGTATATAATATTTTGCAAACCTGGAATTTATTTTCTTTCACTTTAAAAAAGTACAAGAAAGAAAAGGATTTATATGATTTATCATTTTCATCCTGACGATTTGGTCTTTTCGTCAAACAGCGTGTAGTACTGTTAAGAATAAAATGGTATTTCCCATTTTGATCTAATTTATAGTAATTAGAAAACTAACCACCCTCTCGTCATGGCTGATTTTAGTGGCGCACTTTTCAATGTTGTAACCTGTCTCTGGATAACGAGTTTTCCCTGTCTGATTGTATATTGTTTTCCAGTTTGGTGATTTTCCTTCAGTATGGCTGTTTTACATTTGTTGGTTTCAGCAATATCACAATTAGGATCTTTTGTAACATTTTTCAAATTATAAAACAATTATAGGTTATCAGAATCACTAACGCTCATCATGTCTTCCACTAATTTCCTTATGTTTTCTTCCAAACTACATGTTGACAGAAAAAGCGCGCCGGAATCAGAGAACGAAAGAACCAATAATTGATATGAAGTTACATAGATACGATTACATAGATACGACACTTTGTCGGTTTCAGGTTTGGAATAAAAGGGTTCCATCTGCAGCAGTTGAAACTCTTTTACCGAGAAGCGTGTAAATTTTTTGGCGACAGTTGGAGTAATAAGGTTCCAACTGTAGATGAATCCTTTTTCACTGAATTTCGTGTTTTGAATGATCAGATGGAACTTGATTATTTTCGTAACATCAAAATGATGATACTGTTACATGTTTTTATTTATTGTACGTATAGATAAGGTCAGTTAGAACCCGTTTCACGAAAAAAAGCTATATGTGAAATTTTGTTAGTTGGAACCCTCTTACTCTCAGGTGACGACGTGGAAAAATCTGACGTCAAATTTATTTGAAAACTCCATTGTATTGAAGTAGGTAATAACATATTTATTTGGACTCTTTTGTGAATAAAATTACGTTGCTGTGATATTATCATGACGCTGTGGATTTTAGGAGATGAATGATGAACGGCCTATAAAATTATAGAAAATTATTTCCGTTCATTATTTCATACATAACTGTACGCTATAATGAAAATTAGCGTTGATAGGTTTTCAAATCAAAATTATCATTAACTGTGATAAGTTTTTAATAAAAAAAACATTTATTGTTTGTCGTTCACAAATATTGAATGGCGGCCATGTGAGGAGTCAGAGAAATCGACGCGCGTGCATGACACGATGTTGATGAAGCGAGAGAAATATGTCAGGAAAAAAAAGTGTGGCAGTCCATTCTATCTGCCTACCCCTTCGGGGAGACGGCGTGATGGTTTGTTAGTTAGTTAGTTATTGGATTATAATTAAAAATAATGAAAAATAACGTTGATAGGTTTTCAATGAAAAATAACGTTGATAGGTTTTCAATGAAAAATAACGTTGATAGGTTTTCAATGAAAAATAATGAAAAATAACTTTGACAGGTATTCAATTAAAAATAATGATTACCGGTTATTGGATTATAATAAAAAATAATGAAAAATAACGTTGATAGGTTTTCAATTAAAAATAATGAAAAATAACATTGACAGGTTTGCCATTAAAAATAATGAAAAAAAAAACGCTGGTAGGTTTTCAATTAAAAATAATGAAAAATAACGTTGATAGGTTTTCAATTAAAAATAACGAAAAATAACATTGATGGGTTTTCAAATAAAAATAATGAAAATACGCTATACTATGACTAAGTATGTCAGGGTCTCACGATTGGGGTGGTACTCACGGTGATGTAAATGAATTATTAGTTAATTTTTTATAACTCAACCTTTTAAAATAAACTAAAAGTGAATAAAAAGAGCAAGTTATATTTCCTCTCGCACTTCTTCACTCCTTTCTAGGTTAACATTCAATAGGATAGCATATGCATATAATACTTACAGGGAAATAAGCGTGAGCAAGGGTGCCTCCTTGACCATCGAAAGGATCTCCATCCCCATGTTCTCCTTTCTCGAATCTGTAACAATTACATTTATTTTATTAATTATTTATATTTATTATATTTATTTACTTCTGGGGACTAGAAAGCTAAACGGATATTGGTAGACAGACAATAAATTAACATTAAGTTTTTTTTTGTATAAGAAAGTGCCGAGAATCTACGAATGACCCAAAGAGTCATGGAAAGAGCCATGTTAGGAATAAGTCTAAGAGACAGAGTCATTAACGATACGATGAGATAAAAAAAACAACAGACATCATCCACCGGGTAGTGACTCTAAAGTGGCAATGGGCAGGTCACGTAGCCAGAAACTCGGACGAAAAATGGACAAGAAGACTGCTGACTTGGAGACCGTGGACGGCAAAGAGAAGTGCATGGCGACCGCAACTACGGGGGAAGGATGACCTGAACAGACATATCGAAATAACGTATGCAGTCTGCACAAGACAGAGTGGCGTGGAAGCGAATGGAGGAAGCCTTTGTCCAAGAGTGGAAGAGAATAGGCTGAAGAAGAAGATGATTACAATTTTTTTTATTTAATTCAAATTCTAATTTATGGTACACAATTAGAAGAATAAAACATGTATTATAATTTTTTAAAATAATTATTACATACCTGACTTCGATGTGAACTTGACCGGTGAATTTCTGCGTGAATTTGAGATCGGTGTAATCGCTCCAGACTGCAAAAGCTTTGGACACTTCTGTGTCAACGTCCCTTTTGCTCAGATGATTTGAGGGGTACTTGGATATCTTGTAGGTAAGGTCTTTCACGCGCCATCTGGATCCTGTAAATTATTTTAAATTTAGAATTCAATCCAAAAAATGACAAAAGTTTCTTGTCTTTTCTGGAGTACCAGCCCGGAGGATATTGCTCCCCCACATGTTGAAAATTTATTTCTTTGATGTTAAGGTTGGATGGTTTCTTGGATGATGAGGTGGGTTGGCTCCGACATTTGTACTTGACTACCTAAGTAGAACGAAGAGTGAAGAGCTCTGGGGTGGGCTTGGCCAATAGTCGAGGACTTGGTTGATGGGGACTGTTTGTTCCTGGTTACAGATCCAAGTGGGACAAGAGTGGCCTTGGATGTGGGCTGATGGCCATGTGTGGAAATTGATTAGGCAATAGGGTTAAGATACAGGATGGGGTAATGATGATAGAAAGGGAGGGATGAATTCTTTAATACTATAATAAATTATTTTTAAAAACTTTATACAGCACTTAATCTGTGGTGTAGAATTATTAAAAATATATTTTGTTTAACATCAAATTATTCGTTTTAATAAACCGACCGGTTTCGCTATTGCCGGAGCTTGGCCAGGGTTTCAGAAACATTTTATTTGATATTCAAAAATTGTGGTCAAGTGGACATTTTAACAGTTGTCAGGAGTGCGGAAGAACCGGTTGGTTCGTTAACACAAAAAAAGTGTTACTGTTAAAATTTATAACACCGTTATAATATCACAGTTAATTTTTTATGCACTGAGAGTGTCGCGACAGCTGTTTCGCCAACCGATGTTGTCATCATTAGATGTTACAATACACTCTAAAGTTTATTGTAACACCTGATGATGCCAACATCGGTTGGCGAAACAGCTGTCACGACACTCTCAGTGAATAAAAATAAATTGTGATATTATAACAGTGTTATATATTGTAACAGTAATTATGTTGAAGTATCATAGTGTTTCAAATAACACATAAAGTGATGTTAAACAAAATATATTGAATAATATTATATAATTAAACAATCTTATTTAAATATTACGCACGAGAAACCAAGTTTCAAATATACATTTTTCTCAAAAGGTTATTTTTCTTTCTTGTTTTTAGGAAATTTATAAGACAGCCAATATTGTATTGTGTATTGTTGACATGTATTAAATAAACTCAAAAGTTCAAAGTTGACAGTTATTTATTATATTATTTCTTAAACAATGATGTAAAACTCCATATTAAATAATTAATACGAAAGAAAACGTCAGTTTTCTAGTAGTTTTATTAAATTTTAGGGGGACATTTGATAATGCCTCAGAAGGGCGAAACGTGTCAATCCCATAAAATATAATAAAAATTCAAGAAAACTGATATTTCATTCGTAGTAATTATTGAAAAACAGTGTTTTAATTTAATCAAATGATTTTACTGAAATCTCTTGATGGAATAATTAAATGAAACGATGTTTTGTTAACTACTTCCACTTTTGTCTTTATTTCGACAGCGACCGGTTTCGCCAGACTCGCTGTCGAACTAAAGACAAAAGTGGAAGTAGTTAAAAAAAAACATCGTTTTATTTAGTGTTTTAATTCATAAAAACTCCATTTTGGAGTTTATTTTTTTCGAGCTGTTTCCAAGGCTCCATCATCGAGAGAACGATACAAAAACGTCGGTATAAACTCCTGTAGAAGGTGGAAACTTTTAAAAACAAATCGAAAAAATAAATACAAAAGTAGAAAAAAAATATCTGTGAAAGTGTTTAAATTTTTTCGTGCTTATCATACGTCCGTTTTCTAAGCCTTAGTTTGATAAATGACGGAATTAGGCTGAAGACACATAAATGTCCACGTTTAATGATTTTTAAATATTATTATCCAAAACTAATGTATCATCGCTTGTTCGTTTGGCAGGATGTTAAGGATAAGCCCGTAATTGATTCATAAATTCAATGTCAACGAAATAATATTTATTGAAAAAGTATAATATATAAACCATTATCAGGAAACCGCAGAAGGTTAACTTTATCGTTCCTAAAGACATTAAAACATTAAGTTAAATAAAAACAAAGGTAGATCCTTCATGTTTGTTTTGTACTGAAAGCAATTGTTGGTGAATGTACCTACAGCATGGGCCAAAAATGTGTCGTATTTTCAAAATCTTGGAGTTGAATAATAAATATACGGTAAATCTTATAATCAATCTACCTATGGTAATGCCAGTGAGCAGGGCAATAATCCTTCTAAACCGCATCGCTTCAGATGTGAAATTTTTAACTTCTTATTTTTCCTTGTTGTAGACCTATGAGGTCTGTTCTCCAGAATGTTGCTCCTTCTATGAGGTAGATTCCCAGCTGTTCTTCCATCGTTTAGGAGGTCTTCCACGACGACGAGTCCTGTGAGGCTGATTATGCGATGCAATATAGAGGAGTCTGGTGATGTCCATTCTTTGAGCATGACCGTAGCAGTCCCTTTTTCGCTGTCTGCTCCATCTTATAATATCCTCAACCTCACATATCTATCTTATTCTGGTGTTCCTTACGCGATCTTTCAGTGTCTTGCCTGCTATCATCATCAGTGTCTTCATCTTGGAAGTCCTCAAAACTTGTTTGGTCCTTACTGTATCTGCCATTGCTTTGACTCTATATGTTATTATTAGTCTTACGCATGGTTTATAGATTTTCATCTTAATCTTAATGGTAATGTCTTCGTTTTTCCATATTGTGGATTTTAGAGCGCCAGAGATTGCAGCTGCCTTATTTACTTGGACTTGTATTTCATCCAGAAACAATCTGCCTCTGGTGACACCTGTGGTAAGAGCAATAAGACTGCTGAACACGGTCTTCTAGGAGATCGACGTTTTTCGTTCTGAAGACAAATACTCTTGTTATGGAAAGTATATTGTTTTCCCGATGTCGAACCATCTCTCATGTGTTCCTACATGTAATTAATATTTTTCTTGTACTCAAACATTTATCCTGTTTGTAATGTCTATTGAGTAAATAAACTGATTTGATTTGATTTGATAAGCGTTTAACCCAAGTGCTACGAGGCGAAAACATTGTATAAATTATTGTTTAAATATTTTGGTCCACCCTGTCACTTAATTCAGTTTTTCACTAAAAGATAATAATTAGTTCAAATTCAACGAAGGTTCGCCCATAATTCTAATACCTTTATGTTTGTTGTACAATGTAAATATCCGGAGAGATAATAGGGAATATCCAATTTGTGTTGAAGGAACTTTTTTACTATTGACCTTAGATAGCTTTAAATCAAATAAGATATTATGTATAGTAAACATTGCTCAAAAAACAATTAATATGATTGAAAACGTCATTTAAAAAAAATGCATTTTTTGTAATTTGAGTGACACATTTCGCTTTGCTAAAGCACTATTAAAAGTATAGATCTGTTTACGTATCAGAGTTAGTGGATCAGAATAAGGTGTTTAAGGTATCTGATATGGCTTAATGTCTAAAAATATCTTTCAAATATTTGAAATTATTAACTTTCTAAACAAGTTTGTTTCGTATACATTTTTTTTTTTAATGTATACAAATACTTGTAGACAAATACTTTTACCCATTGCGGGTTAATCATTTTTAAGGATTAATTGTATCTCAATAGAGACGAAGATGTATTTTTTTTTTGGAAACAGAATATGGTAGTCGAGGCGTTTACAGGCCTTATGACCTGTCATTGGTTTGGGTTAAGCGATTCCTTATGTTAACAACATTTCCCATTCCGCCCTTCTTACGACCACCACGTCTGACAAATTTTTGGAACTTGTATATATGCTACTATGTTAAATAACTTCACATTTTTTAAGTCAATATACACTAGCGCCATCTATTAAGTTTGTTTTGTAATTATTGTGTTTATAGGTGAGATTTTTTTATTTTTCTATCTACATTAAGTACCTTTCTGACAAATAGAATAATGGCAAATAATTTGTATTGTTTCTTGACCAATGATGTAAAACTTCATATTAAAGAAAACGTCTGTTTTCTAGAAGTTTTTTTATATTTAGGTTTAACTACGTAAACATTGTATTGTATAATATATTATGTTGTCATGAAATATTTTAATTATTTCTAAGTAACACTTTCACGTTTTTTTTTGTAAGCCATATAATCAAAACGTATCTTTAAAATATATATTAATGGTCTAAGACATATTTATTTTTTGTTATCACAATGGGGATTTAAAAAATATTATATATATATATAGATAGAATAAAAAATATTTTTACATACCTTGAAGCGCATATCGCTTTGATCTGGAATCTGATCCAAATCCTACTTTGTCTTTGACTCCACACCTTGGAAGGGACATAAGATGGGTAGTTTCTGTGTCCAATTCACCTGCAAACAAAAAAATATAATATTATTATTTATTATTAAAAATACTCTTAAAATGAGAAATGTCTTTTGCGACGATAATCTTAATTTAAAGCTAATAAAAAAATGGTCAATTGTTATGTTTGGTCAGTGCTGTACGGAGTTGAGTCATTGACCATCATAATCAAAATCTCCCAAAAAAGTTTGACAACATATGGTTTTAACAATCTATGCTGGCGTTGTCAGAGATATCTGTAGGTAACAAATAGACCCACACCCTTAAACATAGCTAAGTCTTCTAATATCTTCTGATTAATCCAAATTGACGGCGTTCTTGGCAAAGTGGCAACATCTTTGTCTGCCACACCGAAGGTTTTGGGTTCGATTCCCGGCGATGACAGTGTGAAAAAAAAACCAAATACCTCACGCTGTCTTTGATCTGGTAGAATTTACGTGACAATAATAATGGCGATATATTAGCTACCAATCACATATCATGAGAATCAACACCTAAACTTTGTAAACAGTAATTGGATTCAAATAACTTGTTTTATACAAAAATGTGGACAACGGGAAATTATCACATTAAAAAGGTCCTAATGTCATCGAATACCAGAAAATATGTTAAAAGACTTTGCTGCAAACCAATTCCAAGGATCAAAACTTAAAATATATATAAATAAATGGGTTAAGAGCAACAGATTTCAGATCTATGCTGAAAACCCATTTTGTTAAAATTTCATACCCAAATTAAAACCCAACTGGTATATTTTGTCTTATCATATTTTCTAATCAATCACGAATATCAGATGCAGCATTCGTATTTAGATTTTTAGATTTAAAACACTCTTTTTATAGATTTAAAGCAAACACTGTCAGAACTAAACATCTCTTAAGATTAGCAGAAATGAGAACATTGCGACCTATTGTGGGGAGAACTTTAAATGTGGCCTGGGTCTCTCTTGGTTTTTCTTTAATCACAAAACCCCAGTAACGTAAGTCCCTCATGGACGAGGGACGGGCCTAGAGATTGATAGAGCGAAGCTGACGAAAGGCGACGTCCGCCTATAACAGCTTCAGGAAAGCGATGGGACTCCTCTAAGTTTCAAGACCATAAGTGCCAACTGGCAACTTATTAAACTTTTCGTTTCAGGTTGATCGGTATTTTCCGGTTTTTAAGGATTTAACCCATTTTTACGAAAGCTGCCCATTGCCCCATGATTATTATTATTATTATTTAACTTGGGATTGGAGGTTGAGGATATCATAAGATGGAGCAGACAGCGAAAAAGGGACAGGTACGGTCATGTTCAAAGAATGGATAACACCAAACTCCCCTATATTGCATTGCATAATCAGCCTCATCGGACTCGTCCTCATGGAAGACCTCCTAAAATATGGAAGGACAGCTGGGAATCTACCTCACAGAAGGAGTATTACTCTGAATAACATACCACATTGGTCTACACCAAGGAAAAATAATAAGATTATTTAACTCATCTCTTCGAAGCTGCAGAGAATTAATACTAAACCTTCACAAAGGAAATATATGAGAGAGTATAGTAGCTATCCCACAGATAGCTACTATTCTTTCTCGCATATATAATAGATATCTCATGAGTATTGAATGTTACGTATTATCGTATGTATGCTCGTGTGTTCGTTTTGTGTTATAACAATGTTTTGTTGATAATGACCGCCAAAATTCGTGAATCATGCGGTTTGTTGTGACAAACTAACCAAACCGCAGAATAATTAATTAAAATATGGCACAGCAAATGTAACACAAAAGTAAATTCATTTACTATTGTTGTCGAATTGGTTAAGCCAACAGTAATTAGGGTTCATCCGAGGGAATTCGTTGTTTCCAATTCAATGTTAATCATTTGGATCTAAACAATACAGTTTCGAATCGAAAACTCTAATAACATACTTGAAACGAAAGAATATTTAATTAAAAAGAATTTAACACTATACTGCATCGAAATGCAGGGCTGCCGTAGTGGATGGTTTCTTGACGAATGCTGTTTGGAAAAATAAAAATATGCTAGCGCAAAATTCGAATCTACAAGACATGCGTATGTCCTATAATGACATATGGAATAGAAACGAGAGCTGACACCATCAGAACAAAAAATCTTGTAAGAACCACAGAAATGAAGGCTCTCCGATCTGTTGCGGGAACGACACTCCGAGACAGAATAAGAAATTCTGAAATAAGAAAGATCTGCAATGTAAAATATGTCGTGCGACGGAGAAGACTGAGAAGACGCTACTAGAGAGATCGTGTAGAAAGAGCATGTTCTGAGAGAGTGATAATTATAGCCGCAAATAAAGTACCAACAGGAAATCGACCTGCAAGAAGACCACCTAAAGATGGCGAGACAGTTGGATATCTGCATCCTAGGAACAGGCTCCGAGAAATAACAGGACACAGTCCTAAATAAAGCTGAAGAAGAAGAAGAAGACTGCATCGAATGCTCTTAACTCTGCTTATTACAATCTATTCTCTTATATTTCGAAGCCAAGACAACTGCCTTCTACTAACTCCCCGAGGTCCCTCTAATTAACCCACGATTATCAGCCGTAGGAAGATTAAAAAATCCAACAGTTGACATTTAAAAAAGATTTTGATCTTAGAACTGCTGTAAAAAAATAATACAATAAATTACAAAAAAGTTCTCACCAGTCGCATTGAGTCCGGCAAAGCTTTGGAAATCGTAAATGGCTTTCGTCCACGAACTTTCGTCTATGATGTTTCCGCTTGATGGGTTTCGTGGCGTTGGATTCAGGTATCCAAACTGTGAGAGGTATATCTGTAACAAAATAAGGTATTTATTAATTTGAGTTGTTGCAAATCCGATACATTGCCGCGCTCTGAGCGTAGTTAGTGCGATAAACACGAAGATGGAAAACTTGGCTCGCGGTGTGTCTTGTGCGAGATATAGGGGGTATGAAGTGTCAATTTGGAAATAAGTTCAGAGCAATCAATTTTAAATGAAGCAACATCATATCATTAAGAGTTCGTCTATTGTCAAGAGGACACAAGAGTTATATCTGAGATCTCCCTATTTCCGTGAGCGCTATGACCGAGTTCGACTGTATTTTGAAAATATATTTTGTGTCAGTAATTTAGTTTATTTTATAAAACCAACAATACTGAATTATTACATTTTGTTTAAAGTTGACCTGACTCTAATTAAAAAAAAACATATAAATTATATTTGAAGTTATCGCCATATCTGTTGGACCCTGTTCTATAATGCGATGACCATTTTAACTTCTTACAGGTTCATCTTAAATCAATAAAAAAAATTACTTTAATAGTTAATCTAGTTTTTAATTGTATCTCAATAGAGACGAAGACGTAAACTGGAAACTGAACATGGATGATCAAGGTGTTTACAGGACTTATGACCTGTCATTGGTTGGGTTAAGCGCACGCTTTATGTAATTACAACATTCCCCATTCCACCTTTGTTATTGTGACCATGCATGACAAACTTTTGGAAGATGTATATTTACTTCAAAATCCATATTTATCTTCACGTGTCGGTTTCAGTCAGCCATCTATGTAGATTTGGTTGCACTTGTGAATTATTTCAAGAATTAACCTATACAACCGACCCACTAACGCCATCTATGGAGAATGATTTTCGGCATTTGGCAAACTACCTTATTAACACAATGCAAAGGCTGTCGCCTAACATATTGTTAGAAGCCGCTAGGAGTATTATTCCATTCTATATGCCAAAGAATTTGACCAGAATATTTGAATGTTATTGAAGTTAATCTAGTGCCTGGATCGAAGGATTTTTTTCTTTTTAAAAACTTTTTTTATTATAATATAACTGTTGGGTTTTTCCTTGAAAATTTGTAGGTAAATTATCAGAGCTTTGATCAGGCTCATCAGATTAACTATTAACTTTTAAAATAATGTTTTTTTATTTGAATGATTTTAGATGAACCTGTAAGAAGTTATAATGGTCACCGCAAAGCACCCCTTATGGGACAGAGTCCAACAAACATGGCAATAACTTCATATATAATTTATATATATATATATATATATATTTTTTTTTGATTTAAGTCAAATCAAGTTAAAACAAAATTAAAACTAACTAACCATAATGCCCTCTCCCTGAAGGGGTAGGCAGAAAGAATTGACTACCACACTTTTCTTTCCTGACGTATTTCTCTCGATTCCTGAACATTCATACATCGTGTCATGCGCGCGCGTCGATTTCTCTGACTCCTCATATGGCCGACATTCAATATTTGATTTATTTGATCGTGCCACGTTTTTTTCGGTCTTCCTCAATTTCTGGTTCCATTTACATCGTTAACATATAATTTTTTTACCATTCTTTCTTAATTCATTCTTTCCATATGTCCAAACCATCTGAATGAAGTTAAAACATAATATAATAATTTAATTTTGTTAGCTTTATAAAATAAATTAAATTACTGACAAAAAATATAATGAAAATACTGATTTTTCATACCTCTGACTGCCCCTAACCCCTTTAAAAAAATTATTACGTTAAAAACGAATCTTATGTTTGTTATCAGTTCGTAAACACTCTTATAAGCTATCATCCGTGTTTACATTGGTTTTATCAATTGGCAGACATATACGATTATGGAAGATAATTTGTTTAACTTAGCTGTTTGACATACGGATGACTAAGTTATTATTTATTAAGTTTTATCTCTATACTTTCCAACAGGAATGATTCATCTCCGGTCATTACGGAAATTCTTTGAATGTCTACAGCATCTGTTCCACTTGAAATGTTCCTAAATTGACTCATCCAAACAGCATATTAAATCAAATGATTTGTGCGTTTGAAATTTATCGATTCATAGAAACAATTTGATTTTCTTTAGAATATCCCACATATTAATATCCCACTTCTATTAGGATCGTTCTTTGGTTATAATAAATTACAGGCAAAAGTATATTGAATCGTTAATACAAATAAAAATGTATATTTTATTGAAGTTTTATAATAATTTATGAGAATGACATGTTCCGCCTTTCTTAAGGCATTATCTAATAATTGTAAGAATATTTCACTATGATACTTCAAAAAAAAATTATGGTAATAATTTATATTTGAATAAATACTTTGTACTACAACACTTTTTATTTTCACTGAACTCAGACATGTTTCGGTTTCCTTTATCAATGTATATAATTTTAACAATCAAATAAAACAGAGCTGTCACTTATATACAAAATGGAGATCGAGTAAAGTATAAAAGTGGAAGGGGTATAATTAGGATTGAGGAGAGGGGAGATGTAACGGGAATATGTCGATCATGGGAATTGAATTTAAATTGAAATCTTAACTATTGGTGATTTTTTATTGTTATGATTAATTTAAACAAATAAAAATATCAAAAATAAAAATATGATCGATGTTTGCATAAAATTTTAAATTAAGAATTTTTTATTAGTTATCTTGTCGCTCGCTATTTTACACCCACTTATTTGTAATTCGTCATAAAGCGTAGTCTTTTACTATCATGAATTCATGCGATGATTCACTATGATGCCTGCGCATGCGCTATCTGCGCAAGTACCGCGATGTTCACGGTTCATTGCACCGCGGAAGATGCGTACGGTTATATAAACTGAACATCACGCTGTCTCTCCGAACGGGTAGTCAGAAAGAATGGCCACCATTCATACATCGAGTCACGCACGCACGTGGAATTCTCCGACTCTTCACGTGGCTGACATTACATATTTTGTTGATTTGATCGTGCCACGTTGTTCTTCTCTTCCTCTATTTCTAATTTCGTTTACGTAGTTTATATATAATCTCTTTACCCCCTTTCCCCCATCCTGCATTTTAGCTCCTCACTCTCTCCTGTGCCTCCTGCTGTGCATTATTTATTATTATTATTATTTCTTTAACATATTTATGTATCAATTGTGAATTTTCTTTTGCTGTTGTATTGCTATGTGTGTATGGCGGGACATCGAGGGAGAGTAGCGTAGCTTAAATGTGGTCTGGGTCCCCCTTGGTTGCAAATATACAAATATATATTTTTTAAACATATGGACGGGGGACGGGCCTAGGGAGTGCACGAGTGAAGCTGACGAAAGGTGCCACTGTGCCTACAACAGCTTCGGGTAAGCGGGTTCGGGTAAACCCCCTATGGCTCGGCCATAATTAAAAAAAAATCTCTTTACCATGTCCAAACCATCTTAATGATCTTTTTATTATTTTGTTCTTAACACTTTCATTCGCACTGCATTTATATCTTATATTTTAATTTCACACTATCATATACAGATTAATCGCACATTCGTCTTAGAGATCTCATTTCCACTATATTATTTCTAATTCCATGATTCTTTTGCCAATTCAGTTCTTCACTTAGATACATAAGGGTCAGCACAAGAACACTATTGTGCTCCACCATCTTAACTTTTTTGGATAGGCTTTTTGTTTACGATGTAAACTTTAATGACACAATTCACATTGTTGCTTGCCCCAATCTTTCTTTCAATATCCATTTCCACTCACAAATGAAAGTGTTAAACCTTCGAAATTAAAGTTATTTACATAAAAAATAGGGGTTTAATTTTAACATTGATCATATATTTATGTTCACAATTATCTAAAGAAGGTGTTTCTGATATTATAGAAAAATATGTATTAAAATCGGAACTTATGCGTTGCATTTTCCGTGCAATGCATTTCATTCCATTGATTGACATTTCATTTTGTGTTCGATAATTTGTACGATAATCAATGACTTCCGTGTTTTATCAGTCGCCTGTTTAATAATCTTCAATCAGATAGTATTATGAATCGTGATTCCTAACCATTACGGGTAGTATAACCTCAAGGAGCCAGGAAACGGCGGGGAAAGCAACGACAAGGCCGATTGCCGCCATTATAGCACCTGACAGTATTAGGATGCGCGGTGCGTCCGCGCGCAGGCTGCGCCGGCGCACTAGTAAAACTATTGTCAGCTCGGAATGAGTTGAATAAATTTGTTTTTAGTATTTATATGTCTAATAAAAACATGGATACGCAATGTGTTTACAATATAAAGACGATCAAAATAATGTTATTACTTAAATGAAACATTTTCAATTGAACATTATCTTTTATTGTAACGCAATACTAAAATAGAAATAAAATATAAAAATAATGTAAAATCAAAGATCATTCGTTCAATAAAGAAAATGGCGTTGTAATTTTACATGTTAAAAATAGTAATTACCATGTAGTTAATAATATTAATTACCAATATAAATAACTAAAAACTAACTAACTAACCATCACGCCGTCTCTCCGAAGGGGTAGGTAGAAAAATGGACTACCACACTTTTCTTTCCTGACGTATTTCTCACGATTCCTCAACATCCATAAATCGTGTCATGCACGCGCGTCGATTTCTCTGACTCCTCACATGGCCGACATTCAATATTTGATTTATTTGATCGTGCCACGTTTTCTGGTTCCATTTACATCATTAACATATATTTTTTTTACCATTCTTTCTTCATTCATTCTTTCAATATGTCCAAACCATCTTAATGATCCTTTCATTATTTTGTTCATGACACCATCATTCGCACCGCATTCACTTCTTATGATATACCAATAAGAACTTAAAAAATATTATTTTGGATTTATTAAAAATATTTGTTACGGAAAATGTATAAAACGCACGAAAAAAAATTTTTACACTTGTTAAATCTGACTACACTTGATTTTTTTTTAATATTGATTTTGTGTACATTTGGACACATGAAAAAAATATGATAAAGAACGTATATGTTAACGATGTAAACTGAGCTAGAATTAGAGGAGTATCAAGGAAAACGTCGGACGATCAAATAAATCAAATATTTAATGTTGGCCACGTGAGGAGTCGGATAAATCGACGTGCATGCATGACATGATGTATGAATGTTGAGGAATCAAGAGAATGTTAGTTAAAAACAACGTAGTGGTCCATTAAAAAATAAAAGGGTTTGATATTCTTCAAATTTAATAAGATATTTTTCTTATACAACTATTTATTAAAATTATTCAAAAGAATTAGTGCGTATTTAATTTTATGTAACTGATAATGTAGGATTTTATTCATTGATCTTTGTATTCAAATGCTGCATGAATCGTATTCTTTAGTATGTCTTGCTTCTGATGCACGTATGAATTATTTATTCTATTTAATGTTATTGCATCTCTTGTGAACATATACTACTTTAATATGACAGAGCCTTCAGAGATACTTATATTTGTGAACAATAACAAAGTGCTACGAAAAAATAATAAAACACTTTGTATTTAACTATGGTATGGTTATTTTAATTGATGCCAACTAGTTTCGCTTGGAGGGAATATCAGTTGGCACCATAAGGTCTTGAAACTGCAACATTGTCCAAACAAAGTGCCGAGAAACTAAGAGTGACCCAAAGAGCCATGGAAAGAGCCATGTTAGGAATAAACCTAAGAGACAGAGTCAGAAACGATACGGTGAGAGAAAAAACAAAGGTCACTGATATCATCCACCGGGTGGCGACTCTAAAATGGCAGTGGGCAGGTCACGTAGCCAGAAGCTCAGATGAAAAATGGACTGCTGACTTGGAGACCGTGGACGGTAAAGAAAAATGCAGGGCGACCGCAACTACGGTGGAAGGATGATCTGAACAGACACGTCGGAATAACCTGGATGTAGTCTGCACAAGATAGAGTGACATGGAAGCGAATGGAGGAGACCTTTGTCCAGGAGTGGACGGGAATAGGCTGAGGAAGAAGAAGAATAAGAAGAGTTTCGCTTGGACCCAAGTTTCATCAGGGCAGTATAACAACTGTTGAGTTGTTATACTTACTGTTAAACAGCTGGAGTCCACATCGTAAGATAGGTAAACTATTAACAAATAGATCCTAGTGGCCTTCAACCGGCTTAAGAGGAAGAAGAAGAAGGAATTATACGTAAAAAAGTATGTTTATATATATAGAGCTTCATACGAAAGTATATTAAAAAATCTTTAAGGTTAAAAAATAAAACGAATTGCAGTTCTCTGGACTTCCCATAATCACGAGAAAATAATAAATCTTTTTCATAATGCAATTCACTAATGGGGATATACGAGATCTGGTTCAATGAACTAACAAATAACAGAGACGGTCCATGGGACCCAAGAGTTATGCTAATGCATCTGACATATAAAGGATCATACTTTTTTTGTTTGGATCCCTAATTCATGAATAATATCCTCTTTGCACGTGAAATACCATTTATAAAGTTATCGACTTGGTTAAACCCTTTAAAAATACATTATCAAAACCACCATTAACTTTTTTTTTCATTTATATAGTTTGATATGTTTTTCTTCGTCTTCTTCCTTGCTATAAACCTATGTGGTCTGATATCCGGAGGGTTTCTCCTCCTGTGAATCTGTCCTTACATCTTATCACGAGGATGAGCCCTGTGAGGCTGATGATGTAATGTAATCCATTGTTTTGGCGGAAACACTTTAATATTTTAATATTTTGATATTGATACTTTGATATTTTAATATTTTAAGGGTTTGTCCTCCTGTGAAGCTGTCTTACGTCTTTTAGATGGCCTATCACGAGGACGATTCTTGTGAGACTGATTATGTAATGTAATCCATTGTTTTGGCGGAAACACTTTGATATTTTAACATTATTCACTGTTTAATTAAAAACACTGTATTAATATCAAACATATTTTTTGATATTAAAACAGCGTTTTTAATTTAACAGTGAATGATTATGCAATGTAATAAAGGGGAATTCGGTGGTGTCCTTTCTTGGAACATACCATAACGGTCCCTCCTTCACTCCATTTTTTTTAATGTATACAACAGGTCGTTTGAACCCAATTATTGTTTACAATTTTTTTTAGCTATTCTATTAATTCTCGTGACATATGATAGGTACCCAACCTATCGCCATTTTATTGTCACGTGAATTCTACACCAGACCAAAGACAGTGTGACAATCACACTGCCATCGCCGGGAATTGAACCCAGGACCTTGGGTATGGAAGCCAGAGCTCTTACCACTCTGCCACGAAGGTCGTCATTTTACTTCTTATTCCATCTCATAATATCATCGCACATATTTATCTATCTTATTCTGATATTTCTAACGCGATATCTAAGTGTCTAACCTGCTATCATTCTCAATGTCTTCATCTCAGAAGTCCTCAGAACTTGATTGGTCCTGACTGAGTCTGCTCTTGGCTTCGATAGGTTTTTGTTTGCGATGACAACTTTAAGTGCACCATTCACTTTGTTGCCTGCCCCAATCCTTCTTTCAATATCCCTCTCCACTTGTAAACATACTACCTAAATACACGAACTCATCTACTTAATTATTAAAATTATTAAATGTAAACATGGGGTTCAAAAGGGTAGTAGGGCTGCGGTGGGGTATGTTTTGCTGGAAAATATGCCTCTACAAAATGTCGTAAGGCGCCATGTTGTATTTACAACATCAACACTACTATCAAGTCTAACTCTCTAGCGTCCACGAGAGGTCTTTTAAAGGTCCCGCGAACCCCGGGCAATGTGGCGCATATTACTTAGTGCCATAGCAGATAGAGAGAGGATGAATGGCGAGCTTCCAGCGCCATAAAACTGGATACACCCAGCTAAGGGAAGGTAACCCCAACAGAAAATCTTCCAGAGAAGGCAAGGGGATACCACTCTGGATATTTTTCCCCAGGTCATCACTGTGAAACAAGGGTGATAGTCAGCGTTAGGGAGACCTGACAAGATACAGAAAGAAGAAGAAACGTATTATATTATATTAACAATATATTGTAAAATGCTAAATTATAAACATTTTAAGTAGTGCGTTACATTGTTTTGACTGAATAAAGTGATGCGCAGTATTTAAATAAAAACAATAAAGACATTGATGTTTTCCTTATAATCTTCAGTACGTATTTCCAGAAAATCAATCAAAGAAGAATTCCATCTAAATAGTTATTTATTCGCGGGGTAATCAAAGAGAACGTGCGTAGCAGTAATGATTTGATTACGTTATTTTTTACTGTTTCGACTTTTAAATTGCGCCTTTTCATTGTTTATGCCTCCATCTCACGATATTTCCTCGAAATGCTTAATTTAGTTTGATATTTTCCCCTTACTTGAGAAGCTTCTCGGAAAGATGGGATGTCAAATAAATTGTTACACTACAACAACAACAAACCATCACGCAGTCTCCCCCGAGAGATATGCAGATATGATTTCTAGCTTAGTTTCCCTTTTCCTTCTCTCGAGGATTTTCTGATGGGGCTGCTTTCTGAATAAATTGGTGCACCTGACCATTGAGGGTAAAATAGAGGGTCGACTAGATGTTGGCAGGTGAATCCCTGACTCCTCAACATGAGGTGATAGTGATAAAAAATTATGTTAACGATTTAAATGGAACTAGAAATAGAGGCAGACCGAGGAAAACGTGGCACAATCAAATAAATCAAATATTGAATGTCGGCCATGTGGAGAGTCGGATAAATCGACGCGCGTGCAGGACACGATGTGTGAATGTTGAGGAAGCGAGAGAAATACGTTAGGAAAGAAAAGTGTGTCAGTCCTCTTTCTGCCTACCCCTTCGGGGAGACAGCGTGATGGTTAGTTAGTTAGATATGAATGAAAAACAAAATGAATATTTGAAATAATATAACTACTGTACTTAGTATTTTTACAATATTTTTATACACTCTTCACAGACATGTTTCGGTTATGGCATCGCCTTTTTTAATGTACAAAATTTTAATAAACATTTTCAATTTATTTATTGTTTCTTGAACAATGATGTAAAACTCCATATTTAATAATTAATACGAATGAAAACGTCAGTTTTATAGAAATTTAATAATATTTTGTGGCAATGACTTGTTTCACCCTTCTAATGCATCATCAAACATTTCTTAATGCCTTACAAGGGCGAAACATGTCATTCCCATAAAATATAATAAAACTTCTAGAAAACTGATGTTTTCATTCAAATTAATTAACATTTTCAATGTTCAAATTTTGAATCATGTCTGTGAAAAGTGTTAAAAATACTAAGTGCAGTTATAATTATTCAAATATGAATCCACAACACAAAGTAAAGGCAGAAGAAACAAAAATAGTATTGTTTTAAGTAAGATCTATAAAATTTACGTTTTTGCAGTTTGAGTTCATCTGTTGCTCTGATGTAATTTTTCGTAATGTTTTGAAGCAATAAATAACTAAAGGCCATTGACACCGTTCAAGAAATTACCTGAAATATAATCATTAGACGAATTAAATATCAATTTACAGTGTCCAATAAAAGTTAGATTCGCTTTTTAGTATGACGAATTCATCCTCCAATTAACTAAAAATATTAAGTTACAATAAAAATATTTATTTTGTAAAAGATCTTCTAAGTATTGATGTTTTTGAGTAACAATAATCATAAAACTTTCTAACAATAATATGATTCGTAATAATGTCAGAAAATAACCATTCTTATGGTGCAACCGGCGAAATTATACGACTGTCACACCGAAGTGTTCGGGTTCGATTCTCAGAGATTACAATGTAATTCTCACACTGTCTTAGTAATGATTATATATCTAACTAACTAACCATCATGCCGTCTCCCCTAAGGGGTAGGCTGAAATAATGGACTGCCACAATTTTCTTTCCTGACATATTTCTCTCGCTTCCTCAACATTCATACAACGAGTCATGCACGCGCGTCAAAATCTCTAACTCCTTACGTGGCCGACATTCAATATTCGATTGATTTGATCGTGCCAGGTTTTCTCGGTCTCCCTCTATTTCTAGATCCACTTACATCGTTAACTTATCGTCACCTGAGAGTAAGAAGGTTCCAACTGTCAAAAGTAAAAGTGCGAAAAATTAAGTCAAAGTTTTGTTGGTTTCGGGTCAAAGATCTTGGAATAAAAGGGTTCCATCTGAAGCAGATGAAACTCTTTTACCGAAAAGCGTGTAAATTGAAATTTTGTTAGTTGGAACCCTCTTACTCTTAGGTGACGATATATATTTTTTACCATTCTTTCTGCTGTCGCGACAAAATATAATCAGTTGTGATATTTATAAAACTTTTTTTATTTAACTAACTAACTACTAACTAACCATCACGCCATTTCCCCGGAGGGGTAGGCAGAGAGGATGGATCGCCAAACTGGCCTGTCCTGGCATACCTCTCGAGCTTCCTCTACATCCATACATCTTACCATGCACGCACGTCGATTGTTCCGACTTCGAATGTGGCCGCCTTTTAGTAATTTATTAATTTGGTCATGCCATGTTTTCCTAGGTCGTCCTCGGCTTCTTTTCCCACTCACGCTGCTTGTGTACAACTTTTTAACCATTCTACTCTCATCCATTCGTTCCATATGTCCGAACCACCTCAGGGATCCTTTTTTAATTTTATTCATGATGCAGTCATCTGCCTTACATTTCTTTTTTATTTCATCATTCGGTATTCTATCATACAACGTTTTCCCGCACATTCATCTCAGTGATCTCATTTCTACGGCGTATATCCTGCTTTCATCCTTCTTTTGCAAGCTCCAAGCTTCACTTCCATACATGAGGGTTGGCACTAGAAACCTTTTTATTTAAGTAGTTAATATATTGTTATTATTATTTTGAAGAAGAAAAGATAGAGAGATTTTTTATGCAAATTGCACTTTAAACTCCAGTTGCAAAGGCATCTTAAAATAATTATGCACTATGGTGCAACTGCATAATATATAGCACCAGAACAAACACGTGCGTATGCATAGTTTTCAATGAGAAATAACACCATAAATAATCATACAAGATACATTATCGTGATAGAGTATAGCACGAGGTGACAGCAGGTTTTCTGATTTATTTTTATTTATTCTATAGCACATAAATAACAATTTAATTGATTGCGCGATGAAAATGAAACATTTGATTGTGATTACTAGTAATACATGTTTTTTTTCAAACAATGATATAAAACATTGTATGCCGTCGGTGAGTATTGAGTTTCTTTGGTCACATTATCAGAAGAGAGCTGGGTAAAAGTGTTCCAGGTAAAAGAAGTAAGGGCAGATCTCCTGCGAAGAGGTGTGACCAGTTTAAGGAGATGACTACATCCACTTTTGTCTTTATTTCGACAGCGACAGGTAAAATCGGTCGCTGTTGAAATGAAGACAAAAGTGGAAGTAATTAAAAAAATTGTTTTATTTAATTATTATTTAAAATGAACTTCCATCAAGGGATATCAGTAAAATCATTTGATTATGATAAAAAAGTGTTTTGATTTATTTAATTACACTGATAAAGGGCTTCTGTGTACCGAAACATGTTTGTAAACACACTAACTAACCAACTAACCATCAAGCCGTCTCTCCGAAGGGGTGGGCAGAAAGAATGGATTGCTACACTTTTCTTTCCTGACATATTTCTCTTGCTACCTCAACCATACATAATGTCATGCACGCGCGTCGATTTCTCTGACTCCTCACATGGCCGACATTCAAAATTTGATTTATTTGATCGTGCCACGTTTTCCTCGGTCTTCCTATATTTCTGGTTCCATTTACATCGTTAACATATATTTTTTTACCATTCTTTTTTCATTCATTCTTTCCATATGTCCAAACCATCTTAATGATCCTTTTATTATTTTGTTCATAACACCACCATTCGCAACGCATTCACTTCTCTATTCTCATTAGACACTCTATCATACACATAGTATCCACACATTCGTCTAAGAGATCTAATTTATACTGCATTTATTCTACTTTCATTCTTCTTTTGCCAGTTCCATGCTTCGCTTCTATACATAAGGGTCGGAGAAGAACACCATTGTGCACTGCCATTGTAGCTTTTTTGGATAGGTTTTTGTTTGCGACGACAACTTTAAGTGCATCATTCACTTTGTTGCCTGCCCCGACCCTTCTTTCAATATCACTCCCCACTCGCCAATCTCTTGTAAACATACTACCTAAATACACGAACTCAACTACTTGCTCCAAATTTTACCATTCACGCTAATTTTTTTTTATTTTTTTTAAGTAAACCCACAAGATAACGAATAAGTCATCATTCGGATTATACCTCGAAGAAAATTATGGAAATAAGGTGATACGGATGATACGCGCAAGTGTAATCATAAGTTAATAAAACTCTGGCTTTAGATTACTACATGGATGACGTGCTATGCAGGAAATTATTAAAAATATATGACTGTAAAACACGTAATTTACTAACTTACTAACTAACTAACTAACTATCGTAGGCAGAAGGAATTGACCGCCACATATTATTTTTTCATGACATTCTTTTATCATCTCTTCAACATTCATAAATCGTGTCATGTACGTACGTCGATTTCTCCGACTCCTGTCCGGGGCATTCAATATCTGATTTATTTTGATTCCTCGTTATTTTTGTTCCTTGTATACAACAGGTCGTTTGAACCCAATTACTGTACACAATTTATTTAAGCTATTATATTGATTCTTATGACATGTGATAGGTAGCCAATCTATCGCCATTTTATTGTCACGAGAATCCTACACCAGACCAAAGACAGTGTGACAATTACACTGCCATCGCCGGGAATCGAGCCCGGGACCTTCGGTATGGAAGTCAGAGCTCTTGCCACTCTGCCACGAAGGTCTTCCTCTATTTCTCTTTCAGTTTTTTTTGTGTTAAGTCATTATAAATTGTATCATCGTATATTGCATGATAATGTATTAGCAAGGCGAAAGATGCTATTTAAATTGTGTAAAGAAACTTAAACTCGTTTATTAATTTTTTCTCCCCTTCCCTCTATCAACAACAACAACAACAAACCATCACGCCGTTTCTCCGCAGAGGTAGGCATAGAGAATTAACAGCCACACTACTCTATCATGACATACCTCTCTAACTACCTCCACATTCATACAGCGAGTCATACACGCACGTCGATTCATCCGGTTTCTAACTTGACCAACCTTTAAAATTTGATTAATTTGATCATGCCATGTTTCCCTCGGTCTACCTCGACTCCGTACTCCATTTACATCTTTAACGTATATGTTTTAACCCATCCGCGTCCCGTTGTCGTATATATTATTAATTTTAGATCAAGTTGACAAATTTTAGCCGACATCTTCAATTATTTTCATAGGTAGTCATATGACTTGTATGTGGCATATGACATTTCAATCACCAAACAGTTGTAACAGACATATCAGAATACTATAATGTGGTGATCCATTCTATTTGCTTGCTCCTTCAGAGAGACGGCGTGATGGTTAGCTAGTTAGTTCAATTGAGATAGAAAGTTTTCTAGCTCATCAAGGTTGGATCATTTTTAATCCACACGGCATACCAGGATGTATGAACAAAAAGAAGATAAACAGAATTATTCTTTATAATTAAAAAAATATCATGAATCAAATACGATCGCTATAAATCAATTATTCCCATGCCATGATTGAAGTTAAATTCCTCATTATATTAAACTGGGAATTAATTATCCGACTTCGATCTGCCTAGCACGTGTCGATGTCTCTCGCACAGCGTCACTAGTGCGCAACAATAGAATCTAATTATAATAATTGTACAATTACTGTTCAAATAGACATGACACTGCCCTTAGTAATGTGTGCATAAGACTTTAAACAAAACGCATTAAAATATGTTTTTAATATAGACTAATGGATGATATTCGGACGGCTTGACTACAGTGGGTCGGTATTACATTTGAACGGCCGTAACGTTGAAAGGGTGGAAAAAATTAAATACCTCGGCAGCATACTAACGCAATCTCTTGACCCAGATGTAGAGATAAAATGCAGAATTATGGCAGCAAGAGCTACGTTTAATAAAATGAAATCATTCTTCTGCAATGATAACATAAACTTGAAACTCAGAGAATGATCAAATGCTATGTGTGGTCTGTTTTATTGTATGGATGTGAAACGTGGACCTTGAAAGTCAACTCAGTGAACAGACTGGAAGCATTTGAAATGTGGTTCCATCGCCGAATATCGAAGTCCTGAGGCGAGCTAGAGTTAAAAGGGAACTGTTATCAACTATCAAGGTTCGGAAGATTTCACATCTGGGTCATATATGGGGAAAAGTACCGCCTTCTCCAACTGATATTGAAGGGGAAAATTGAGGAACGCCGAAGGCCCGGTAGGAGACGAATGTCTTGGCTGCGAAACGTGAGAGAGTGGATCGGCATCCGAAGTGTGGAGGAGCTGTTCCGAGCGGTGCAGGACAGGGACAGGTTCGCCGAGGTGATCGCCAACGTTAGGGGGACCAGACAGGGCACTTGAAGAACAAAATAATGCTAGGTAAGAGAGACGAGAGACAATGGAGACGAAAAATATCTAGAGGTTGACCGTCGGGGTTGAACACAATTAGAGGTAGTCTGGATGTATCCATTCTTCTCACGTGTGCATACCAGTATCTACTCATTTGCCTCTCCCACCTAACGATATACTCGACCCCCCAACGCATGTTGCCCAGGATCGACAGACGTGAAAGCACGTGGAGGAGGTCTATATCCAGGAGTGGATGGATACAGACTGAAGATGATGATGAATATAAGTCAGATCACAATTATTGATGTTTTTGTGCTCAATGGATATCCATTTAAGGAAATACATTATTGAAATCTTTATCTTTCGAGATATCTTACGTTCTTTGCTTTAATAATATAATATAATCAATATATGGTTGTTAATAATATAATCAATATGTCTTACATTGATCTTGTTGAAAATTCATAAAGTGTAAAGGAATTCGTATGACTACCAATAGAATTGTTACTGTTCCAGTGATGTAACAACTCACGTATCAAGTTTTAATTGTATGCGGATTCTCCTGTCGTATTCTCTATCATATATGGACTACATTTATATGCAGAAAAATCAATTATCCTTCGTACACTAGTATCATTTGACGCGTAATATTTTATACACGCAAAAACACGTTATACTGTGAACGCATATTCACAATGGTAAACTAATAAACATAATAATAATTAAATAAAACGATGTTTTCTAACTACTTCCACTTTTGTCTTTATTTAGACAGCGACCGGTTTCGCCAGGCTCGCTGGCATCGACAGACTGGTAACACAATGGTAGCTATCTATGGCTCTATCCCACAGCGTTTCTTTTGGGAATGTTGGGGTCTAATTCTCTGCAGCTTCGAAGAGACGGGTTTCTCATAACCCATTTCTTTAGGCTTATTAGGGGATATTTTGAAAACTCAGCCGTGCTGGAGGGTGTAGGTCTTTTTGTTCCCGACAGATATCTCCGACAGCGCCAGCATAGATTGTTTTACCTATCCGCCGCTAGAACCAACCTGGCTCTGGTGACACCGGTGGGAAGAGCAATCAATCTGCTGAACGCGGTCTCCTCGGAAATCGACGTCTTTCATATCAGTGAAAGTACGTTCAGAAGGCAAATACTCTTAATTCTGGAGGGTATCCTGTTCAACCATCACTGTTCAACCATCTCTCATGCGTTTCTGGTAGTATATTATTATTTTACCAATATATTATTTTACCTGTTCTCAATAGATGCCTTAAAAATTAATTTTGTAATGTCTATTGATGAAATGAAATAAACTGATAAACTGATAAACTGATAAACTGATAAACTGATAAACTATTGTAAACTTAGTCCTTTATATACATACAGATCAGGGGTGGTAAACATGATTCTATACAAAAATAATCTTCAAATATTTATGTAAAATTTTTCTGAATTAAACTATTGGTATTACAGGTATTCTTGGAGGTTCGTGTTTAATACAATGGGTTTTAATTTTTATTATCTCTTACATATTCATATATAATTTTTGAAAAAATGGTAATTTTGTTTAAATTTTTACTGAATTTAAATATTATATGTTATAGTTCTTGGTCCGTAAGGTTGGCCGCGCCTTGGCACTAAGTTTACAGTAGTGTTACCAGTCTGTCGATGCCAGCGAGCCTGGCGAAACCAGTCGCTGTCTAAATAAAGACATAAGTGGAAGTAGTTAAAAAACATCGTTTTATTTAATTATTATTTAAAATGAACTTCCATCAAGAGATTTCAGTAAAATCATTTGATTATCATAATAAACATAAAAAAAGCTTTTTACAAAAGTCACACTGGTGTTCCTGTACTGACTCTTATGTATGGAAGTGAATTATCAACCTGGCAAAAATGGATGAAATTAAAATAAATGCAGTGATATTTACATCTCTTAGATGTAAATTGGAAATTGGACCAAGCTGGACAGCTTCCGGAAACATGGGTTATATCCTTAAAAACCGGAAAATACCGATCAATCTGAAACGAAAAGCCGATGAAGCCTGCGTTCTGCCAGTTGGTACTTATGGTCTTAAAACTGTGACATTGTCGAGTGCCGAGAAACTACGAGTGACCCAAAGTACCATGTAAGGAATAAACCTAAGAGCCAGACTCTGAAACGATATGGTGAGAGAAAAAAACAAAGATGGCTGACATCACGTCACGTAGCCAGAACCTCAGATGAAAAATGGACAAGAAGACTGCTGACTTGGAGACCGTGGACGGCAAAGAGAAGTGCAGGGAGACCGCAACTACGGTGGAAAGATGATCTGAACAGACACGTCGGAATAACCTGGATGCAGTCTGTACATGACAGAGTGACATGGAAGCGAATGGAGGAGGTCTTTGTCCAGGAGTGGACGGGAATAGGCTGAGGAAGAATAAGAAGAGATAAAATTATAGCGAATTCATGAATACGTTTCGCTTCAAAGGATACTTCATCAGTTTGTTTTCCCTGATGAAACTCTGCTTGTACGAAATCTGATAGGTAGTAAAAAAAATGTTTTAGAGTTTAATTCATATCGAAATTAATAGGATTCTAAAAAAGTCAGTATTCGTTGGTGTCATTAAAAATGTTATAACTCTTGCAAACACAGATAAAATGAATCCTTTGCACATTTAATGAAATATATAATGAAAACTAATTAAATTCACATAACTAAACAACATAATAGTGTTTTTTTTAATTAGTTGTTATTTATTTTTTATTGCGTACTATAGCAATTGTTGCCAAACGACAACATAAAGATTTATTATTACATATATGTGATTTATGTATAATGAATTAATACATAATTTTAAAATAGAAAAATGTGTTTCTACAAGTGTAAATTGCATTCTGAGAAAACGCGTTTAAGTATTACAATTTCTAAGAAAATTCAACTTATTTTTTCGCATTTATTAGCTTCCTGTGAATTCTTAAATATTTTTTGTTTATATAATCAGATAATAGTTAAGTTAGATTTATCCATGGATAAACGATGTACGACAGAATTTCAAATGCTGATATCAGAAAGGAATGTAGAGCGGAAGAAATTATTATTAACAAATTTATGAAAGGATCGCTGCGTTAGTTTGGACACGTAGAACGCATCGATAAATAAACGATGGTTTAGAATGTACACGTTAACGATGTGAATGGAGTGCAGGGTCGAGGAAGACCGAGAAAAACGTGGCATGGCAAAATTAATCAAATTTAAATAGTTGGCCGTATATAAAGAATTGACGTGCGCTTATGATTCGATAAATAATTGTGAAGAATGCTAGAGAGGTATGTCAGAATAGACTAGTGTGGTGGTCCATTCTCTCTGCCTACCCTTCTGGAGAACCCGTTTGATTGTTTGTTATTGTTGAACATATTTTAAAAATTTTGACAACCATATATTTATTCTCATAAGGAATCTAATAACCATACCTAGTCGTCTCATTTCCTTAGACGTAAGTAGAAATGATAGACCGCCATTCTATCCTCACACACTTATATAAACATTCTCACATATGTTATGTAAGTTTTACCGATTAGATTCTGAATGGTTATGCCATTTTCCCACAGTTTTAATCGATTTCAACAACAGTCACCAACATGAACATCAATATGAAATAAGAAAGAAAAATAAACTAAGGCTCCCATTTAGAAAAAAAAAACAAATCACGGAATTCCCTTATGTATAAAGCATTTAAAATTTATGAAGATATACCGGAGGATGTCAAAAGCGTGCAGAGCTTAAAAATATTTTGAATTGAATTAAATAAATATGTAAATAAAATGTAATCTAATATTGATGTGTATGTGGATTATTATAATTGAATGTTTAATTGTTTTTTATATTTATTATAACATGTGTTCTATTTCAACGTAATAAATAAATTTCTAAATCCAATTAAATAAAAGTAAAACGTTCCAATAAAATAAACACGTTAACATTGTTAAAATAACCTCTTAAAATAAAAGAATGCTTTCGTAAGTAAGCAATAAACCAAAAATGCCACAAGCAATAAAAGTGAAGAGACGATAAAGATCGGAGTGAGAAAACAACAAAATAAACAAACGAGTGACAGTTCAATGGCCAACGAAAGCGAGACGGTTCGAAATTCAAAATATTTCAAAAAAGGAATGGCAAAAAGGCGCCAAAACAATGGATCGCGCCTACTTCGGACGTGACGGGCCGATCCTCGGCGGAGAATTCCGAATCACGAGGGTTGGAATTGTCAAAATTACGAAGTCAGGACCGCATTTATAAATCTTGCGTATTTACTTATTATAAAATAAAAAAATGCTACTTTAAAAATAAATGTTGGCCTAAATTTTTTATTGAAAAATACGAAAATTCTTATTTTAAAAATAATTCAGAAAATTTAAAAGATGTTTAAAATTCAATATATTTTATATATTTTCAAGTTCAGTGCTTTAAAAAACAAAGATTTTTTTATTATTTTATAAATTTGACTTAAAATTTGTGTCTTATAAAATATTAGGAAATTTAATTTCAGTAAAGTAGATCAAAATATTTTCGAACCGACGAAACCGGTAGTCATAATTTAAAGATAATTGTAAAGAATACAAACGAAAATATTAAGAAGGAAAACACACATTTGATATCTAATACAAAAATAAATTGTTATGAAATTTTATATAGGTATTTAAACAATATATTTTTTTAAATGTCACACAAATTTTACTTCCTTTAAAAATAATATTTGGCATAAGAATTGGTGATAAGATTATATAAATTAGTATATGTTTATAATTGTTTTTGCCGATACACTATGATACTTCAATCACTATATATTAATAATTTAATTTGAAACACTGTTATAATATCACAATTTATTTATTTTATTTTTCTAAAATTGTCACCACAGCAGTTTCGCCAACATCATTGGCATCATCGGGTGTTACAAACAACTTTTTACTACGGCTCTCGTTACAATTTCATAGAAATGAAATAAATAAATTGTGATATTATAACTAGCTAATTAACCATTACGCCGTTTCCCCGGAGGGTAATCAGAGAAGATGGATCTCTATTTTGCTCTGTCCTGACACATCTCTCTAGATTCCTCTACATTAATACATCGTAACATGTGCGCTTGTCGATTTTTCCGACATCAAATGTGGCCACATTTTAGTATTTGAATAATTTGGTTATGTCATGATTTACTTGGTATTCCTTGGCTTCTCTTTCCACTCACACTGTTTGTATATAACATTTAACCATTCAACTATCGTCTATTCGTTTCATATGTCCAAACCAGGGATCCTTTGCATTTTACTTATGCAAGTACCTTACATTACTTCTTTATTTCGTAGTTCGGTATTCTATTTATTACATTTATCCTATATTCATCCTTCTTTAATTCTATTAGAAAAAAATGATTGTAGTGTTTGAAAAAACAAACAGGAAAATGGCAAAGGCTCTTTGTTTATAAGCGATGTAGTCAATTAAATGCAAACGTATCTGATTAATTCGCGTGAGTAAGCCATCCCGCAACCCACACATTGATGTTTTAAGTGGGTATCGTTAAAAAAGAGTTAAGAGAAAGAACCCTTTTGGTCCTGTCCACGTGTGATCGACCACCAACCAAACAATGGTCAATTTAAAATTCGAACACAAAATAAATATCGCTAACAAGACAAGTCGTTCGAAAAAAGGAAAAACGCGGCAACTTTACGACAATGGCCCCGTCGGTAAAAAGGATCGCAGTTTGTCCAAATTAGCATCTCGGCGCATGCGCGTTTCAGAGAAATGTTCAAATCTCCAATCATCGAATACCGCCATTTCAAATATTCAAAAAGTAATCCTTTTCCAAGTCACGGAATGAGGTGTGGTACGGACAATGACGGCTTGATAAAAATTAACAATATTACAGCATATTTCAACATAATACCTCTTGAATAACTGAGGGCCGTTCTGCATTTTTGACAGCATGTTTTACATATTTATATCTGCAAGAAAGGCAGTGCATTGATCTAAAGCACAGTTCAATGGTCAAATGCTTATGAAGACATTTCGAATAATACGTAATCTGCAATAAATAACTAAACATCACGCCGTTTCTCCGAAACAGAGAGAGGAAGAACTGTCATACTACTTGTCCTGACATACCTCTCGATTTTCCTACATACATCGTAACATACACACTCGTCGATTATTTCGACTTTTTATTATTATTATTATTATTACTTTGCTGAAAAAACTCCTTACATCATTACAGCGCAAGCCAAATCGATGTAAAGGGTGAAATAAAAGAATATCAAAGGAAATATACATAGAACCATATGAATAGGAAAAGCCAGTTATCTGCTTGCTGCCTTTATCATAAGGGCATTTACGAATTCGCCATAATTGCATCCAAAGAGGTCTATCTCTTTTGCAACCTCATTTAAGAGACGAATCGCCTTCAATACAGGAGAACTTCGAAGGGCCTCTGTGCGGCAATTTGGGGCATAAAATAATATATGCCCCCTTGCTCTGCTATAACTATGGGGAACGTACAGATTTAGCTCTCTCAGCACTCCTGGATTGAAAACACCTCCGGATAACAGTTTAAAAAAATGCTTTCCCAGAAAGATCATTCTACGAGCTTCAAGAGTGTTGAAACCCAACACTCCTGAGAGAAACAGTGAGGGGTACATAAAAGGATAACAGTTATACTCCCTGAGGTATAAATACCTTAAAAATCGTTTCTGGATCCTTTCCAGCTCCAAGATGACTGTTCTTTCTCTGGGGTCCCAAATGATAGAGCAGTACTCAAAGTTACTGCGAACCAGCGCTTCATACAGTCGACGGATCGCCGTTGTGTTTGAAAAAGATCTTGCGTTCCGTAAAACAAAACCAAGCATTTTGTTGGCTCGCATGATAATGTTAGATAGATGTATTTTAAATGTGAAGTTGGACTCAAACGTGATACCCAGATCCTTAATATGATCAACACGCTGTAAATAGGTATTGTTCATCTGGTATGGGAATAATTGAGTATTTCCAGATCGAGTATATGTAATTACAGAGCACTTTGGTATACTAAGTGGCAAGTTGTTGTCATCCGACCACTTTAACAACCTATTAATATCATTTTGTAGGAGAAATGAATCATTAGAATTTTCTATAGCTCTAAATAGCTTCAGATCGTCGGCAAAAAGAAGATAATTAGATGATTCAATGTAATTATCAATGTCATTGATATACAGAAGAAACAAAAGCGGCCCCAAATTTGAACCCTGGGGTATTCCTGAATTTGCTATGAAACTATCTGAATTATGATGATTATACACTACATATTGTTTTCGATTAGATAGGTAGGATGCCATTAATCCCAGAAGATTGTATTATAACACTGCCCGTCTCGTGTTTCCTTCCTAAAACGTTATATTGTGTGGCATTTTTCACGAGGTCTATTGTCTACTAACAAACTGTTAGATTTTTAGAAATTAAATGTCAGAAACACATATTTATATATATATAGTATTGATTGCAAGATCTTCTTCTGCTTTATTTAGGACTGTGTCCTGTTATTTCTCAGAGCCTGTTCCTGGGATGCAGATGTCCAACTGTCTCGCCATCTTTTAGGTGGTCTTCCTGCAGTTCGATTTCCTGTTGGTACTTTATTTGCGGCTATATTTATCATTCTTCCACATGATCTCTCCAGTAGCGTTTTCTCAGTCTTCCCAATCGCACGACATCTTCCACATTGCAGATCTTTCTTATTTCAGTATTTCTTATTCTGTCTCGGAGTGTCGTTCCCGCAACGGATCGGAGAGTCTTCATTTCTACAGTTCTTAGGAGATTTTTTGTTCTGATGGTGTCAGCTCTCGTTTCTATTCCATATGACAATGTCATTATAGGACGTTTTTGGATTTTTTAGTTTATGGATTATAGGACGTTTGACGAATTTCTAGATGTTTTGTAATAATATTTGGGTGACATGTTTGTGTCAAGGGCGCATTAAGGTGTTTTTTAAAACTGAAAATCTTAAACAGAATGCTGCATCTGATATTCGCGATCGGTAAGAAAATAATATAACAAAAAAATTGACATGTTGGTTATGGAATCTGAAAAAAAAATGGATTTCAGATTAGATTTGAAATCTGTCGGATCATGTATGTATCCTAAGGTATGAAGTGAGATTGTTATACGCTGATGGGCCGGTACAAGGGCTCTATCCCAGAAAATTGTACTACGGCAACGCTTCGGCTTAGCTAATCGATCTATCTCAGAGGAGTTCGCTGGGCGAAGTGTTGATTTCAACTTAGGCTGTCCGTTATGCATTTAATCTTCTCTTGTGGTTTAAATCCTCTGGATTGATTTGCATCAAAGATCTGTATCTCGTCTTCCACTCCGTTCAGTCCTCTGCAGCCTTCTTCAGCTCTACGTATGAGACGCAGCTTATCTGAAGGGGTTGCGTGTAATGACTATATACCCAAAGACTTCGGACTCGTTTGCGAAGAAATGGGATACAGACTTATAAGGCTAAGACAAAAAATATGTATGAAAAATGGTATGATGGTTGCCCGGAATGGTTGCAGTGAAAAACATCGGCTTGACGAATGATCTTAACTCGGTTAATACAGGCGAATTGCAAGTTCGGGACCGAATATCGGAAGACCTCAAACAGGTGAAAATCAAATACAAGTGGGTGAAACTAAACAAACTGTTGGAAAAAATGCTTAAAAGTTAATATCGATAACAACTTTTCTCATATCACCATGTCTACACGAAAATTGCTGATCAAATTGACTACTAAGCTTCCTGAACCAGCTGGTCTAAAGTTTTCAACCGATATTTTCTTATTTTATGGGATTTTTGCTCTTCAAACTCACTGTACTGTGTATCTAGTGCATAATCCTTCTAATATGGTTATCTGTAAATATATTGCAGTACTGGATTACTTCTCTAACGGAGATAGACCTCTTTAGATGCAATACAGCGAATTCGTGAATACCCTTACGATAAGATCTGAAAAGAGATAACTGTTATATTTCTATTCACATGATTCTACATATTTCCTTTGATGTTCTATTTTCCTACCCTTTATCGATTTGGCTCGCGCTGTAATGATGTAAATAGCTATGCAACAAAATAATAATAATAATAAGAGCCTCACACAAGATATTTTCATCGAAGCAATCTTCCAGAGTTCATCCCCACAATTATCCCCTCCAATAAAGTATGTTGGAGGTTTTTATGGCGCATTATGTGCACTATTCTAATATTATTACCATTTATGTGAAATGTAAATTAACAACTTATGTATAAAATAATATACTAAGTCATCCGATATATGTTATAATCATAAAATGTAATATATACACAACACAAGAGAACGTATCAGTCAATATTAAATACTAAATATGGAGCATTTTTCAAAAATAATAATACATATAATTTTATTAATCGATTGTACTAAAACATATGTACTAATATTTAGATGTTAATGTGCTTTTCATTGGATATGCCATGATGTCGATAATAATTAAAATATTGAAATAGGGTGAAAGCCCCAGTGCTCAGCCACTTAAGAAAAAGATTAAACTTAATTCAATTTATAATTATATTTGTGAAATGTATACTTACATCTGTATACGAATCCTGGATTTTCACCTGTGGGTGGTTAATTTAAATTTTTTTTTAATTGTATCTCAATTCAATTATTTGGCGTATAAAATAGGAGTGGATACTCCAGGCGACTTCTAACAGTGCGATAGGAGGCGGTAGCCTCTTCGCATTGTGTTAATAAAGTAGTTTGCTAAATGCTAAACAATCATTCTTCATAGATGGCGTTAGTGGATGGATTGTATAGATTAATCTTAAAAAATTAATTAAGTACAATCAAATCTACATAGATGGCTAACTGGAACTGCCACGTGAAAATAAGTATGGATTTGGAGTATATATACAACTTCCAAAAAAAATGTATCATACATGATCATAACAATGGTGGAATGGGGAATGTTGTAATTACATAAAGCGTGCGCTTAACCCAACCAATGACAGGTCATAAGTCCTGTAAACACCTTGATCATCCATATTCAGTTTCCAGTTTGTTTCTTCGTCTCTATTGAGATACAATTAAAAAAAAATTTATAATTATATCATCATACATTTTATATTACAGTTTTTTTTATACGCAAAACTAAATTAATGATCTATGAAATTGTAAATTCGTTATCAAAATATCTTGCGCCGGATTAAAAATAAAAATACTTTTATTTAAAAAGACACAATTCCCCTATGGTCAGCCACCTAGTTCCTAATTCCAGCCACCACAGCCCCAGTAACCAGCCACTTGCTTTCAATAAGTGCTCTATTTGGTACATGGTTGTTATATTACTTATATGTTGTTATGTTATTTACTATAACATTAATTTTTATACAAAAAGTTTATTTTATTACAAAAGGAAAAAAGGAGTATATTATAAATTCATTTTTTTAAAGATGCAAGGAACAAAAATCACAAATGAATACATCTTTTTCAGCTCCAGCACATTCAACGTGATACCAACCATTACAAATCATGCACTGTATCCATTCTTCTCCCAATTTATCTTGTGAGAAATTTCTCTTGCAGTAAGAGCATTCAGAATCTTTATCGTTTTTAGGGCTTAAATGTTTCTTTTCACCGGTAGTTTTAGTTTTTTTTGTTTGATTTTGGATTTAATTTTCTTTATCGATCGTTTGAGGTAGTGATCTTCTTTTAGTTGTATTCTTCTTTTTCTTCTCTTTTCAAGTGTTTTTTGCTTGTTGGCGGGCTTTTTTTCTACTTTTTACATCTTCAATTTTTTTCTTTTTCTCTTCTTCTTTGCTGGACATAAAAGACTTCCATGCACTAGGTAGTTTCTGCTTGGAAGTGGAAGGACTGGGAGTGGAGAAGGACAGAAAAGATGACCAGAAAAAGATGACGTAACAATCTCTGGCAATATTGCTGTAACTGTTTTGCTAAGGACACAACCTCTTCGGCGTGTTTGTATTTTGTTTCAGAGTGAGACACAGAAAGGATTTCAATCGATTTGCGATTGAATTCTAAATTTTCCAGAGCACGTTGAAGACATTTTGAATAATCTACGGCGTCTGGATTCAATGGAAATAGTCCGCACTTCCTGAAACCGTTTTTAATAGTTTCAGGAAAATAAGGAATTTCCAATTTTTTTTTTTCGAAGATTACAAAACGCTGATTTCGTAAGAACCTTGTATGCGTTGTCTGATTCCATATGCCAAAATCTGTCAGTTTTCTTCCATTCTGATTTTAAATGTTTAAAAACACTTAAACATTTAAAATCAGAATGGAAGGCGTCCATCGGCGGGATGCATTCGATGAGTGGTGTTTGGGGGAAGTGCATATAAAATAATTCCGTTTACAGAATAAAAATCACTCAGATCCATCGTTAAATGTGACCGATGTCCATCTACAAATAAAATTAAAGGTTTTGTAATGTTCATTTCTATGAGCCAGTTGTTAAAATCATTTACCACATATAAAAAAAAACGTCGCTCCTCATCCATCCACTATCCGACAACCCTAAACACCACTTCTTTGGCATGCTATTAACTAATTCTTTGGGAGGGCGTTTGTAAGGGAATACCACTAATGGATATGATGTTTTCCCACTTGCCGAAAAAACTAAAAGAACTGTAATAGTTTACTTCTCACATCCCAACTGTACCTCTAATACATTATTCCAACCTTTTGGAGCTATAACTTTGCCAGATTTGGGGCACATGCTGAATGATGTTTCCTCTCCGTTAAAAATTCTGTCAGGGTCAGGTAAAACATCCTCATTTCCAGATTTTTTCAAATAGTCTTCCAGTTCTCTAAACCACTTTCTAATGTATTCTTCTGTAACCGTCGCCCGCCCCTTCGTGATTCCTTCTGGTGCACGATGAACCAAGGATGGATTTCTTTTAATAAATCCTGCGTACCACTTTTTACCGTTTTTGAATGGATGTTTCCTTACTGAATTTTTTTATCATGTTTTGAATAGTATCTAAAAACGTCTTCTTTCTAAAGAAGGAAACCACATTTCGTCAGATTAATACACCATTCGTTCAGTTTTTCTTTTTCTGTCAAGACAGTATCAGGCCTCATACGTTGATGTCCCTCTGCAACACGACCGTGAAGACGATCTTGCAGGGTTCCTCTGGGTACTTCAAATGTTCGACTTGCCTCTCGAATGCCAAGTTTGTTTTCGCGGATGGCCTTTAAGGCAGTTGATTCTGCATTCTCGTCATATTGGCGTAACAAAAGCTTATTTGGTTCGATTCTGCATAAAAAATACTAGATATTATTATACATATATTTGTATTTTCCTAATTTTCTTCACGATAATAAAAATGAGCTCTACAATATAAAAATGTACGTTGTATAAGGTGGCTGACATATGGAGTCGAAAAATCCTATTCTCAGCCACCGACAAATATTTTTCTTTTAAGGCGGCTGACCATAGGATCCAAGCATATTTTTACACTTTTGTTGATTATTTCGTATGCAGAATGCCACAAACTCTCTAATTCAACAAAAAACTTTTTTTTAAACTCTTACTAGAAAAATCCTATTGTCGGCCATATGGCTGACAATAGGAGAAGTTTGATAAATATGACTCCTGAAGTCAGCCACTTCAAAAAAACGTGTAAAATTAATTAAATATCAGTTTATACACTAAAGATTCCAAAAAAAAAGTATTCTGAAGTAAGACAAACCTTAGGTAAATGGCAGATTCTTCAGGCAGCTTTAAAAAACCTTATTTTCGAACACTCAACACACTCATCAAAATAATCAAAATGGCTGTTTTTGCATCGAGCGCTTGGCCTCAACTGAATGTAAAAAGGAATTAGTTTTGAATTTTAATACCAGGCGTCTCTCGAATTTAAAAAAAAAGCTTTTTAGACGGCTAACCACTGGGTATCTTTGAAAATATGAATTTTTCAACGGGTTTCTTATTACAACATGATTTGTGAAACATGGCTGACTATTGGGGGTGGCTGACTTAAGGAGATACTACCCTACATAAGATAAATGCAGGATGAAAGTAGAAAAAATGCAGTGAGATCTCTTAGACGAATGTGTAGATACTCTGTGTATGATAGAGTGTCGAATGAAAATATAAGAAGTGAATGCGGTGCGAATGATGGTGTCATGAACAAAATAATGTAAGGATCATTAAGATGGTTTGGACATATGGAAATAATGAATGAAGAAAGAATGGTAAAAAAAATATTTGTTAACGATGTAAATGGAACCAGAAATAGAGGAAGACCGAGGAAAACGTGGCACGATCAAATAAATCAAATATTGAATGTCGACCATGTGAGGAGTCAGAGAAATCGACGCGCGTGCATGACACGATGTATGAATGTTGAGGAAGCGAGAGAAATATGTCAGGAAAGAAAAGTGTGGCAGTCCTTTCTTTCTGCCTACCCCTTCGGGGAGACGGCGTGATGGTTAGTTAGTTAAATAAAAATGATACCAATATATTGTCGGTTGCCTCCCACATAAAATGACATCTTGGACGTTATATATTTCCCTTATTCTCGAATTCCATATTATATTAGTAGTATCTAAGTAATTACCTTATATATAATTCTTTTTTTATTCACAGGATAACAGAAAAGACCACAAGGTCCCAGTTCCTGGCCTACTACAGTTTCACTGCGCTTAGCAACTCCCAGGGAGTGGGCTTCCAGCCACGGGGGGGCACTCGCATCCTGAAGACCGGTGAGTTAAACACACCCCTTAGTGTTATCCTAGTAATTAAGGCGTTAACACTGTGGACACTGTAACAAGAAGGGTTGGGGCAGGCAACAGAATAAATGGTGCACTTAATTGTCATCGCAAACAAAAGCCTATCCAAAAAAGCTAAGATGGCAGTGCACAATGGTGTTCTTGTGCCGACCCTTATGTATGGAAGTGAAGCATGGAACTGGCAAAATAAGGATGAAAATAGAATAAATGCAGTAGAAATGAGATCTCTAAGACGAATGTGTGGCAAATCTGTTTATGATAGAGTGACAAATGCAAGTATAAGAAGTGAATGTGGTGCGAATGAAAGTGTTATGAACAAAATAAGGAAAGGGTCATTAAGGTGGTTTGGACACATGGAAAGAATGAGTGAAGACAGAATGGTAAAGAAGGTATATGTAAACAGCGTGAACGGAGCTAGAAATAGAGGAAGGCCGAGGAAAACGTGGCACGATCAAATCAATCAAATATTGAATGTCGGTCACGTGAGGAGTCGAAAAAATCGACGTGCGTGCATGACAAGATGTATGAATGTAGAGGAATCGAGAGACGTATGTCAGGACAGAACAGTGTGGCGTTCCATTCTTTCTGCCTACCCCTCCGGGGAGACGGCGTGATGGTAAGTTAGTTAGTTAGTTAGTTAGTTAGTTAACACTGTGGAAATCCATTATGCCGAATTTTCCAACGAATTAAAACATTGTTTTTTCCACATTTGAATTTAATTATCTAACCATCACGCCGTCTCCCCGAAAGTGGTAGACAGAAATAATGGACTGCCACACTTTTCTTTCCTGACATACTTCTCTCGAATCCTCAACATTCATACATCGTGATTTCCCCGACTCTTCACGTGGCCGACATAATGCAGAGATGACTTTAAATTTTTTTTTCTTGAAATTATAGTTATGAATGAAAACGTCTGTTTTGTTACATTTTATGGGAATTATATATATGTTTCGCTTTTCAATGGCAGTATGAATGCTAAACTATGCCTTAGAAAAGCAAAACATGTCATTTCCATATACCATAATGAATCTTCGAGAAAACAGACGTTTTCATTCGTATTCAAATCGAATCAAATCAGTTTATTTTCTCATTCGATTTTACAAACAACATCTACAGTTTAAGGCATCTATTGAGGTTAGATATTTTATATAATACCAGGAACCCATACTCTTGACATTGAAGAGTATTATTGATATAATACGAAGTTTAATATCAATTTTCAAAAACAATAAATATTTTTGAAATGTATTTGAGAGAGCTGAAAGGGTTGGATGTAGGTGCCAAAATGAGCGGAGTGTCAGTAAACTGTCTCTTGTATGCGGATGACGCTGTCCTACTTGCTGACAACGAACATTAACCACAAGTCCTGGTGAATTGTATGTATGAGGTATGCATGCGAAATGATCTGATGATGAATGTTAATAAGACCAAGGTAATGATTTTTGAAAAGGAAGAAACCACGACAGTCTGCAACATTAGCGTGAATGGTGAAAACTTGGAGCAAGTAGTTGAGTTTGTGTATTTAGGTAGTATGTTAACAAGAGATGGGAGAGTGGAGAGGGCTATTGAAAGAAGGGTTGAGGCAGGTAACAAAGTGAATGGTGCACTTAAAGTTGTCATCGCAAACAAAAACCTATCAAAAAAAGCTAGAATGGCAGTGCACAATGGTGTTCTTCTACCGACCCTTATGTATGGAAGCGAATCATGGAACTGGCAAAGGAAGGATGAAAGTAGAATAAATGCAGTAGAAATGAGATCTCTTAGACGAATGTGTGGATATTATGTGTATGATAGAGTGTCGAATGAAAATATAAGAAGTGAATGCGGTGCGAATGTTGGTGTCATGAACAAAATAATGAAAGGATCATTAAGATGGTTTGGACATATGGAAAGAATGAATGAAGAAAGAATGGTAAAAAAATTATATGTTAATGATGTAAATGGTACCAGAAATAGAGGAAGACCGAGGAAAACGTGGCACGAACAAATCAATCAAATATTGAATGTCGGCCATGTGAGGAGTCAGAGAAATCGACGCGCGTGCATGACAAGATATATGAATGTAGAGGAAGCGAGAGAAATATGTCAGGAAAGAAAGGTGTGGCAGTCCATTCTTTCTGCCTACCCCTTCGGGGAGACGGCGTGATGGTTAGTTAGTTAGTTAGTTATAAATATTTATCTCAACATATAATATTTAGAATATTTTATACATTCTACATCGGAAGAACGATATAAACTCTTTATACTGCTATAAACTTTAAGACTTTATATCGTTTTCCAGATGATGAAGGTGTACAACTTTTTATTCATGTCGATAAAATCCATAATTGGAAAAAAATGTGTTTTAATTCATAACTAATACGTTATCCTTAAGATTTATCATAGAGCATTGCATTCATTATACGTATATAGAGTGTGGTATGAAATATTTTTAAATGAATAACTTAGCGTGTTAACACATTTTTTGCTGGAAGCAACACTCGTGGCTGTTAGGTATCTAAAAAACTAACCTTTTTTCAGCTGTTTCGGTCCAAAAACATTAAAATCAATAGTGTATTTTTACAAAGATTCAGAATCTTTTCAAATATGGATAAATTTACCAACATATTTTATAAACATTATATATCGAACCCTCGTGATATTTTTTGTCAGTACGATGGTGTTTTCACTGTAAATAGTGCCTCTTCGCTGATGTCATATTTGTAATCCTTACTGAAAGTTCATTTATTTCCTTTGCCGTATTTTTTTCAGATTATTATTATTTTCATCTTCTACAAACATGTCAATTGATCGTCTATAGTAAATATTACGTTTTTATGTGTTCAAACGAGTTATCTAAATGTTACATGGTTATGTTTATTTTGTAACGTTTAAAACAATATATACATATCTCATATTCCGGGCGTGAAAGCTTAGAACATTACGTATATTTGTTATTAAATAAAAATTAAAAAAAAACAACGATTGTTTTACAAGTGTAAATTTTTTTTTTTAAGTATTATTTTTAAATGATCAAATATCTTAAGATATTTGACATTTCGTAATCACACAAAGTTTGTTTTTATCAACATCTGACAATAAAATTTACTAAATTGGACACGAACAGAAGCTCTTCAATGGGTTAATTAAAAAAAAGTGTTATAATGGAATTTCTAAATTATTAAATAAAATCAGGATATAGAATGTGTCTTATGAAACTTTTGGTTCTGATGGTGTCAGCTATCGTCTCAATTCTATATGTCATTATAGTTCGAACGCAGGTTCTATAGATCTGCATTTAAGCAAAAAAAAACGCGTGGTTTAATTTCCTCTTTCTTCGTTTCCTCATTATTGAGGGTCGTGATCTATGGTACTGTTTGTAGCTAAAACAAAATGCCTCCAATCGTCTCTGTTCTTCGCAGCCCCCACCGCTGAGTCATCTCTTTAATTTGGTCACATCACCGCACAGCAGATCTGCCTCTAATTCTTTTGCCTGGAACACTTCCTGTGACAGTACTTTTTTACAGGTAATCAAGTTGAGCTGGCAATGTGACCAAAGAAATAAAATACTCGCCAACTGCATATTACAGATAGTCTTCCTGTTATTTTAAGTTCATTAAGGACTGAGTCATTCGTCCTTTTTGCAGTCCACGGTATCCTCAGCACATGACGCCAAATTTCAAAGGCGTCAATCCTGGCGCGGTCACGGGATTACACTGTCCAAGTTTCATCAGCGTAAAGAAAAATTGAGAATATGAGGGTGCACATAATTTTTATTCTGGTGGAATTGGAAATACCTCGATCTTAACAGACTTTATTCAATCGAGTTAGAGCATTTTAACTATGGCTATTCGTATTTTTATTTAATTCTCACACCCACCCTCGGCACTGATTGGAGAACCCAGGAATACAAAGTATTGTATGATTTTCAAAGCTTACAATCTTAACAACATCTGTAAGAAATTTGTCCTGTCAATAATTATAATTACTAAAAAATGGTTTAAATACTAGAGCAAATTTTGAATTTACAAGACATGCGTACGTCCTATAATGACATATGAAATAGAAAGAGAGATGACACTATCAGAACAAAAAGTCTTCTAAGAACCACAGAAGTGAAGACTCTACGATCCATTGCGGGAACGACACTCCGAGACAGAATAAGAAATTCTGAAAGAAGAAAGATCTGCAATGTAGAAGATGTCGTGCGATGGGGAAGACTGAGAAGACGCTATTGGAGAGATCATGTGAAAATAGCATGTTCTGAAAGAGTGATAAATATAGCCGCAAATAAAGTACCAACAGGAAATCGACCTGCAGGAAGACCGCCTAAAAGATGGCGATACAGTTGGAGATCCCAGGAACAGGCTCCGAGAAATAACAGGACACAGTCCTAAATAAAGCAGAAGAAGAAGAAGGTTTAAATACTCGTACATTAATCTGAGTTCCAAAGGGGTGATATCGACAGTGTGTGTAGAGGGCGCCCGCAGTTAGTCTAATGCAATCAGCAAATTGGTCAAAGTAACGCCCGCGCCACTCGTAAGGGTTTCTTTTCGCACGTAATTTTCTTCTCCCCGACATTATTTGTGTACCGCAAGAGCCATTCACAAGTGCAGACACTTGTCCCGCGGAATTACTCGGGGGAATCCTATATTTGTCTGTAAAAGAGCGCCGGCCTCCTGTGAGCCTCTCTTTTATCTCACAAATGTTTTCTTTCCACTAAAATGTCGAACTTTATTTCCCCTGTTTATTTTTGTGTCGAGTGATACCAATATTGAATCGACAAATAGAATTTTTCTTCGTGATGAAAAATATTAAAAACGAAAAAAATATATTTCTTTTCTTGATATTTTATTCGGTTTAGTCTACGGGAAGAGGATTTTAATATTTATGCAAACATTTGTTCAATGACAAGATAATTTTATTTTTTGTGATAATTTTACGTTTATACAAACTTTATAATTTATTAAATTATTATTCTAGATAATTTCCGATTCCCTGAGATTTGGACATATGGAACGAATGGATGAGAGTAGAATGGTAAAAAAGTTGTACACAAGCAGCGTGAGTGGAAAAAAAAGCCGAGGACGACCGAGGAAAACATGGCATGACCAAATTAATCAATCACTAAAAGGCGGCCACATTCGAAGTCGGAATAATGGTACAATGTATGAATGTAAAGGAAACCTGAGAGGTATGCCAGGACAGAGCATTGTGGCGATCCATTCACTCTGCCGAACCCTCCGGGGAAATGGCGTGATGGTTAGTTAGTTAGTTAATTTCTGATTATTCTCTAAACTAAAAAAATCGCGTATACACTATTTAAAAAGTCAGGTATACAAAATAACTATTTTGTTACCTGACGAAACTCCAGTGAATACTCCGAAACAAAAATAAAGTTATAACTGTTAATTCAAAAACTTTGTTTTTTATCACAAATTGTACTTATTTTATACAACATTTTGAATGTTTACAAATACTTGTAGACGAATACTGGATTTTATTTACCCATTGCGGGTTATCAATTCAAGGATTAATTTTATCGCAATTGAGACGAAGATGCAAACTGGAAACTTAATTTGGTGATCGAGGTGTTTACAGGACTTATGACCTGTCATTGATTGGGTTAATAAATACAATTTGTGATATGAAACAAAGTTTTTGAATTAACAGTTATAAAATGTTAAAATATCACAATTTATCGGCCAAAACAATGGACTATTTAAAAATAAAGTTGTGTAAAAACTAGTAAAAGAGTGTTAATATTATTTATAATATTTTTTACCCATGTTTGTGTTTCGGCCAAAACAATGGACTATTTAAAAATAAAGTTGTGTAAAGTAAAAGAGTGTTAATAGTATTTATAATATTTTTTATAAGCATGAAACCCATGTTTATTCAATTCAATTCAATTCAATTTATTTTTAAATCATAAACATTACAGTATTAAACCAAGGCGCTTATGACTATACAGGTGGGTAAAAAAAATAATTATTTTAAACAGTAAATACAATAAAGAAATTTAAAAATAGACAAAAACACAAAAAACACTAGATAATTAAAAAATAAAGACCAAATAAATAATTAGAAACAATAAGAAGAACAACACATTATTTAAAAGATAGATGTTTTCTGAGGGAAGCCTCACTATCGTGAAAGATGTCCACATCCGAAGAGATGCGATTTAGAAGGATTATTGCCCTGCCCACGGGCATAACTTTAGGTAAATTGGTTCTACACAGTGGCAGGTGAAATAATCTACGTTGCCTTTGTCGCAGATAATTGTCAGGGACAAACAAAGTCAAGTCATTCAAAATATCCGAGTTATGTATTCGACCACGAATCAGTTGAAAAAAATGAACACCCAAATGGATAGTTCGTCTAATTTCTAATGATTGGTAGTCCAGCATACCCAGCAAGAAATCAGTTGGGTACAGCCAGGGGTAATAACCGTTATCTTTGAGGTACAAAAAACGTAAGAACTTTTTTTGTACCTTTTCAATCAACAGGCAATATTTATTTTCATGTTTTTTCATGTTATTTTATGTTTCGGCCAAAACAATGGACTATTTAAAAATAAAGTTGTGTAAAGTAAAAGAGTGTTAATAGTATTTATAATATTTTTTATAAGCATGAAACCCATGTTTATGTTTCGGCCAAAACAATGGACTATTTAAAAATAAAGTTGTGTAAAAACTAGTAAAAGAGTGTTAATATTACTTATAATATTTTTTATAACCGTGAAACCCATGTTTGTATCTAGTGCCTGTAAAATACATAGTATCACCTCTCTTGTATTTGCTTTCAAAAGAGTGAACTTCACAAAAAAGCATTATAAATAATGTTCCCGGGCCTGACCTTCCAACGCTAACCCAATTTTATCTGCTCCGGATCACCGGCCCTCATAAATATTTACATCCCGGAGAGATCGGTGGAATAAGAGGAATTTGTTTTACAACAATTTTTTTATTCCCTCCATAGAGCTATCGTGATTTCGATTATTGTGAAAAACCAGGATAAATATCTTCAATATCAGACTCCAATTAAGCTGTAAAAGCTTTCCATTGAGAATGGCTATTAGTATCATAATCATTTTTTAATTAATAGGAATCAAAACTTACTATCCATCACGTCGTCTCCCCGAAGGGGTAGGCAGAAAGAATTGACTGCCCCACACTTTAACCGATGCGGCACTCAATCCTTCTCTTTTCGCCCCGCGAGAGACGCGGTGTGATGGGTTGCGAACCTCATCGCCACCAATAGGCATCTCCCGCGTACCTTTCGATTGTCCAAAGTACAAGTTTTACCATAATTAATAAATAATATAAAATACGATAACTTATTTCAATCGCTAATCACATAATTACAGCACAAACCAAATCGATATAACGGATATAGCTATCAGTTTGATTCTCGTGCCATGTAATAGGTAGCTAATTAATCGTCATTTTATTGTCACTTGACTTCTTCACCAGATCAAAGACAGTGTGACAATAACACTGCCATCGCCGGGAATCAAAACTGAGACCTTCGGTGTGCCTAACAAAGCACTTAACACTAGGCCACGAAAGTCATCTTGAACCTTGTTTCTTGAACAAGATATAAAACTTGCTATTTAGTAATTCAAATAGATTGAAACATTAGTTCTGTAAAAATTTAATCCGTTTTCTGTACATTTATTAATGCCCTAGCAGGAAAAAATATTCATCATATTTTTAGACTTCAGAAAATAAGTATAATTTTCAACGATATCCAATTCTAATTTTTGTAGTCAAACTAACTAACTAATTAACCATCACGCCGTCTCTCCGAAGGGGTAGGTAGAAAGAATGGACTGTCATACTTTTCTTTTCTGACATATTTCTCTCACGTGGCCGACATTCAATATTTGATTTATTTGATCGTGCCACGTTTTCCTCGGTCTTCTTCTATTTCTAGTTCCATTTTCATCGTTAACGTATACTTTCTTTACCATTTTTTTAATGGAATTAATATTTTAAAAATTGAATCTGTTTACAATTCAGGCACGTGTATAAACTAAAATTTGTGAATTTAATTCAATATTACTTCTATTTAATTTCATAAAATATATTTTATACCAAAGGTTGTTAAAAAAAATCTCAAAGAAACGCCTTATGAATAACAAATCATAAATACGCACAGCTTTTATTCTTGTCAAATCATAAATACGCACAGCTATTATTTTTGTAGAACGTTTCCACGAGAAGTTCCTTTTCACATCCTCGGAGGACTCGAATAAATTTTAATAAAACAGTCCCATCTACCCGAAGGTACGTTAAAGTATTAACTCAAGGCTCTGGTGAGGCGTGAATCGTGCGGCATTTTGCGGGAGACCATCGTATCGTACTTTTATGGCTCACCCAGGCGGGCGGGCGGGGGCGTCCCGCCCAGGGTGGACTACATGTGCACTGGAATAATACGCCTTGTAACGTTAAGCCACCAGTACGCGGATTACCTTGCGACAGAAAAGAACAATCCAGGTAAGAACGAAGCGAATTGCACGTCCAGTAATCTTCCTAAAACAGATTAAAGTCCTGGAATTAATTTTGTTTTGTCTTGTTTTGATAATTGATCAACAGATGTACATTTAATTAAAAAAATAATTAAATGTGATTTATATAACTACACTTCGTATTTTTACGACACTTTATTTCATGTACAAATTTTGTACGTCGAAAAATGTTGTATCACAACAGAAACATGTCTGTTAAAAGTGTAATAAAGTGTTTTAAAAATACGAAGTGTATTTATTTTTAATTATTATTTAACCAATTAAATTTTAATTCAATTCCCATGCTCGATATGTTCCCGTTACATCTCCCCTCTTCTCAATTCTAATTATACCCCTTCCACTCGATATGTTTCCGTTACATCTCCTCTCTTCTTATTTCTAATTATACCCCTTCCACTTTTATCGATAACTTGATATCTATTTAGTATATAAGTGACCGCTTTGTTTTATTTGATTGTTAAAATTGTATGTATTGATAAAGGTTAGGTGTAACCGAAACAGGTCTGAGTTCAGTGAAAATAAAAAGTGTTGTAATACAAAGTATAATTATATTTATTCAAATATGAATCCACAACACAAAGTGAAGGCGAACAAGAAAAAAGTAGTTTTATTTGTTTAAAAATGAATCCACAACTCAAAGTCAAGGCGAATACAGAAGAAAGCGGCAGACACTTCTTCTTGTAAGCCGTCCAAAGTCCACTAGGCTTCTATTAAGCAAAAAGCAAGTCGCTGCCCCCTATCCTTTGCCATCCATTCACATCCAGCTATCCTTATAATAACGTCGGTCCAGCGGGCAGGGGGACGTCAAACTCTGCGGAATTATGTGCGCGATCTCCACTTCAGAATCCGTCCTCAGTTCTCCGACAAATATGACCACCCCACTGCCACTATCTTCGGAGCCACCTCAGTCATCATCGAATGGCAGGAGGTCAATGGCAGAGAGCGGCGAGAGATAGAGAGTTATGGAAGTCGGGAAGGGAGGCCTATTTTCAGCAATGGACGACTAAAGGCTGATCATGATGATGATGATGCATATGTATGTACTATAAACACTGATGAAGGAATTCTGTGTCCCGAAACATGCTTGTTTTTGTTTTTAATATTAAATTTGATTTATTTTTTAATTTAAATTCATTATTTTATTACAAAATTTTAAAAAATGTTGTACAAGTATTTTTTCCGGTTAATATTTTTATCTAAATAGTTATTACAAATTTTAAGGCGTTAACTTAAGGCGTTAACACTATGGAATTCCATAATGCCGAATTTTTATGAATTAAAACACTGATTTTTCCATTGTTTTGGCCGAAACATGTTAAATTAAAGAAAAAAATTGTTTCATGTATCACAATTTAATTTTTATTTTTCGTGACAGCTGTTTCGTCAACTTATGTTGACATCATCAGGTGTTACAATATGTGATGATGTCAACACAGGTTGACGAAACGGCTGTCGCGTAAAATAAAAATACAATTGTGATACATAAAACAAAGTTTTTAAATTTAACAAGTTTATACTATTTTTTTTCACGTTTGAGTTTATTTTTCTCGACATGTTTCAAAGGCTTACACCTTCATCATCGGGAGAACGATATAAACTGATTATATCGTTCTCTCGATGATGAAGGTGTAAGCCTTCGAAACACGTCGAGAAAAATAAACTCAAAAGTGGAAAAAACAAGGATTTAATTACTAATTATAATTCGTTTTAATTTTTGTAAACACGCTCTTTGCTACAAAATCCAGTGTGTAAGATTCTCAGCACACCCTTCGTGTCTGCACATAAAGTACAGTTTTAATGGTCATTTTTTGGTAAGGATAAGTGCGTGTCTCTGCATAACGTAAGTGAAAAGCTCAGCCTAATGGTCGCAGGTGTTACATCCGATAAAGCGAGTTAAACATCCTCTTGACATTAGACAGGAAAATAACGCACGCCACACCACTCACTAGACCGTGTACTCGAATTCCAAGCACGACATATTGATAAATTTTCTGGGTTTTTATACGAAAGCAAAAATCAGGACGATAAAATGATTCGCCTTAGGCGGTGTAATCGTCTGTGCGTATATATAATACGTTTTATTGAAAAATCAGCAAAATATTCAAAGAAATAACGTCTGACGGTGGAATGTAGTAGGAATCTGTTCGGGAAGGGTGTAGAACCTACCCAGCGGGGTGGGTAGCTCGTAGACCCGAGCAGTGCTCCCGAGCAGAAGCCGGAAGTGACGAGCGACAAGAGGCGCATTATTTACCGTATAGTGTTATTGCGAATCGTAAATTAAATATTTTGATCGAGTTAACAACTCGTTTAAACTTTTCCAATTTTCTATATACCTAGCATTACAGGTACTAAATATACTATGCAACGATTTATATTACAAAGTAACTACTTCATAAAGTTACCTTATTATAATGTATAATCAACTAACCTAGCTATTTATTTCACTATACTTAACGTGTACTGAGAAAAAATGTCTTATCAAAATCAAGAAACATTATTTTATTTTATTTATATATTTAGGATACCTTCTTTTGCAACGATAATTTTAACCTGAAACTCCGTCAAAAAATTATTAAATATATGGTTTGTTCTACTATAAAGCTGCGAAATCTGGACTATAAAAGTTAATGTAATGAACCGGTTGGAAGCATTTGAGATGTGGATATACTGACCGATAGGGTCAGTGATGCAGACGAACTACAGAGAGCCAAAGCCAATAGAGAACTGTTGTCGAATGTGAAAGTTAGAAAGGTCTCATATTTGGGTCATGTGCTAAGAGGAGAAAAATACCACCTCATTCGACTTACATGAATGGCTAAAGCGGAGGGACGTCGGGGAGTTGAAAGAAGACAGCTGTCCTGGCTGCGGAACATAAAATAATGGACAGGAATGACAAAAATTCAGAACATGCTCCAAGTGGCGCAGAATAGAAATGCTTTTGTGCTGTGATCTCTAACGTTAGGGGGATCTGACACGGCACCGAAAGAAGAATATTTAGGGTAACAAATGACAACAAATGATAAAAAAAAAATATTTTAAATGTCGATATCGTGTTATATTGTGTATTACTTTTCCATTTGTGTGAATCTTGTTACCAAAGGGGATAAATCTTTTTCGTTAGAAGAAATGTTCTCTTAAAGCTTTATAGATTCTCCCGTCTCATTTTCCAGATTCTCTGTTGGTCCTAATATATCCGATACACGAGTAATCTATACAGGATCCTTAACACAACTCTTTCACCTTGTAAAACGTCTATCCATAGCTTAAGTGCCTAGAAAGGGTATATTCTCGCTTTTGGCTAAACGCTGGAAACGATGCAAAAACTTACCAATTTCCTGAACATATAACAATAAGTTATAAGATTCAAGTATACTTTTCTTCTTCATATTTTACTAAATATCTGTTGGGAGATTTTATGCATGCGTCTTATGGAGAATTTTTGGAATTGTGTAAGTGTCAGTGCCTTTCCAAAAACTCGCTACTGTCTGTATTTTTTTGTATCTTTGTTTTCTAAAATGTGTATTGTATTTTTTGGTAATGACATGTTTTGTCTTGCAAATGCATTATCGCTAAGACGAAATATGAAATATCAATAAAACATAATAAAACTTCTAGAAAACAAACGTTTTCTCTTGGGTAAATTATTTCATTAATATTTTTTTTTTAGCTTTAAAATAAACAGAGGTTATATGTTGTTTCTTGAACAATGATGTAAAACTCCATATTAAATTATTAATACGAATGAAAATGTCAGTTTTCTAGAAGTTTTATTATAATTTATGGGAATGACATGTTTCGCCCTTTTAAGGCATTATCAAATGTCCATTCCAAATGTCCATTAAATTTGATAATGCCTTAGAAGGGCAAAATATGTGATTCCCATAAAATATATTAAAACTTCTAGAAAACTGACGTTTTCATTCGTATCAATTATTTAACATACGTTGTTTGAAATAAAAAATACCGTCAAATAGTTATTTCAATGAATTTAAATAAAAAATTATGTAGATTATTTATACGAATATAAACGTTTGTTATCTAGAAGTTTTATAATATTTTATATGAATAAAATGTCTCGACTGTCTAAGGAATTATCAAATATCTTAGGCAAAACATGCCATTCACATAAAAAATAATAAAACTTCTAGAAATTAGACGTTTTTATCCGTATTAATTATTGTATAATATATAGAGTATTACATCATGTTCAAGAAACAACAAATGAGTACGCATGTACAATAATAACCTATTGTGAGAAAAGATTCCTACTGTGATTTCCTCGGATGTCTTGTGAACATAGGCAAATAATCTTAAAACTTTTTTCATTTTGTGAACCAAATAATCAACACAGGATCTACTAACTATCGTATTCCCGAAGTAGAAATAGAGGATATACCACCACATTCTTCTACCCTGACATAGCTCTCGAAGATTCTCTTTGTTTTATACATCATTACACGCGCGCTCGGTGATTTTTTAAATCTTCCTCATTTTTTTCTCACGGCCCTCTCAAATCTTGTGCATTATAATATTGGGAATCGTTGCTGGGTCCATTCTCTCGATATGGTTCCTCAAGAATCGTCTTCTTTACCTACTCAATCTCACTATGTTATCAATTTTGCAGGATCTGCGAATGTCTTCATTGGGTATCCATCCTCTAGATTCTACCCATGAGTGGTCACAATGTTTTCATTTTTGCTGTTCTTGCGAGATGTTTGGTTCTTATTATGTCTCCTCTTGCTTCGATTCCGTATGTCATTATGTGCCAAATGTATGTTTTGTAGATCCTGACTTTACTTTTTACTAGTATATGCTTTGATTGCGGGTCCACTCCCTCACGTTTCGCAGCCAGGACATTTGTCTCCTACCGGGGCCTCGGCGTTCCTCAATATTCACCTCCAATATCAGCTGGAGAAGGTAGCACTTTTCCCCACGCAGTATATGACCCAGATGTGAAATTTTCCGAACCTTAATAGTTGATAACAGTTCCTTGTCAACTCTAACTCGCTTCAGGACTTCGGTATTGGTAACCATGTCTGTCCATGGAATTCTGAGCATTCGGCGATGGAGCCACATTTCAAATGCTTCCAGTCTGTTCATTGAGTTGACTTTCGAGGTCCACGTTTCACATCCATACAATAAAGCAGACCACACACCCATAAAATGTTTTAATATATCTGTAAGAATTATAAATTGCGTATATTTAATGAACATTTAAAATAAATTAAGAATATAATATATCTACGTTTGATTGATTAATATTACAAATATTAATAATCACTTTTTCACTTAAAGTGGTTTATGCTTTTTGAAAAAGTCGAATTTTATTTTTAAATATGTCAAACCACCAAGTTATGGCTCCATATCAAAGTTTAAATAAAATGTTATGGAATGAATATTTAATAAAGGATATGTTAAAGACAATTTTTTGTACATAAATTTAGACTTATATTTAGCATTTAGTTGTACAGTATTTTTAATATAAGATAGAGTTTACCTACTATTTGATGTCTAGAGAATGAAAAAAATAATTCCCCGACGCCCGGAGCCGGGAAAGGGTGGTTTTCCGATGGTGAGAACAGTTATGACCCGTACTTTGCTCCCCTCTAGTTCAATTTCCATGGAGAGGCCTGCCCTTATCTCGGCCGGCCGCCGAGTCCCCTCCAGATAGTGCACTTAACGCGTATAATGTCTCAAAGTAAACTTACGCACGAAAAGAAACTTACCCCCAGCTCAGGGCGACCTTTTTGTTTAGAACTGAAACGCCGGAAACGTGGATCGGAATTTTTTTTAGTATTTCAACAGGGAAAAGTTTTTTTTTGTAAAACCTTTTTCTCAGAAAAATACTTTACATGTGTTATTCATTAACTTAAAAGTTTTTTTTTAAGAACGACAGCAAAGGTAACCAACTTTTTTTCTCATCATTGTGTAAAAATCCAATAAAAAGAAATATATTTCAATTATTATTATGATGGCTGGTTGTTTGCGCGACACCATATGGAGGAACAAACACATGCTAACCGAAAGTAAAGTCAAGATATACAAGCCATGCGTTCGCCCTATCATGACGTATGGAATAGAGGTCAGAGCCGATACCAATAGAACTAAGAACCTTCTTATAGTAGCATAAATGCGAACCCTACACTCCATCGCAAAACCTTCAGAGATCGGATCAGAAATGAAACGATAAAGTCTATCTGTGGTGTTGAGGACATAGTGAAATGGGGAAGAAGCAGAAGGCGCTTTTGGCGAAACCACGTGGACCACATGGAGAATACAATAAATGCAAAAAAAATTAAAGATGACAACCCAAGCAGCAAGATATTACTAGGAAGGCCGCCGAAGAGATGGAGAGATGGCTGGACATCATCATTCCAGGACAGTCCGTGTCACAAACAAGTCATACTTACTAACCTAAGAGGAAGAAGAAGAAGAAGATTATTATGATAAAATTTTTAGATTTTCGATACCAACCGATATTGGTATCATCAGGTGTTACAATCAACTTGTGATTCTATAGCAGTGTTTCAAATTAAATAGTTAAAATGTTGAAGTATCTTTGTGTTACAGATTAAAGAATGGATTATCTAATAAGAATATCGTTAAAGAAGTTTTAATGAACGAAAGTGTGAGTGAATCTTCCTTACGTTTGTGTATTTTTCACGCCGTAGATATACGTAGATACGTACCTCTCAAAGGCGAGAGTTTCAAAGCGAATTGATCAATATCCCGCCCGCGCAGTACAAATGTTTCAGACATGTCGAATTGTTTTAACATTACCATACACCGTGAAGTGTGTGTTTAGGAGCTAAGGCAAACTATCCCCATTACAGAGCAAAGTAAATTTGTACAATGGTGATTTATTTCCTAAATGGTAAATATTTCAAGCCGATTCGAAAATAACCAACACGTATGAGGGATTTATTATATTACCCGGAGAAGGAGAGAATTTGGAAAGTTCTCCAAACACTCGGTCTTGATTTATGGCGATTTATTTCCTGGAAACGATTCCGTAAAGAGCGATAATCGCCGTGAGTCGTCGATTTATAAAGCAAAGCCATTTTGGGCCGATGACATCTGTCAGATGCAGCTTCCCGCCATAATGCCTTAATGCGGGCGCGGGTGGGGCGATCAGGGCTCGCTGATACATGTCTCACAAATCTTTAGGCTTTATTCTTATTCTCTTACTCGTCATATCGCAATCCCTCTTTCATAATGACTTTAATTTGTATTCCTAATGTACCGACTATACACTCTATAAGTTTTATAAAACTTTCGTAGGCATAACGTTTTCTAGAACATATTTAACTCGAATTATTTAAATGAACCACTCACATTGTGGTTAGACATGTATAACTTCTTCTTCTTCTTCTTCTTTTAATAGATCTGACGATCTGTGACACAAAAATCATTTCTCGTCGGATGATGAGATCCAGCTGTCCCTCCATCTCTTAGGCGGTCTTCCAGGTGGGCGGTGTCCGGAGGGGATTTCATAAGCGGCTATATATGCGAGCGATATCCTCTATTTCGCAAGTTTTTCTTGTGTCTACGTTGCGGACACGATCTCGGGGGGTTTTTCCAGTAATTGATCTTAGGACCTTCATCTCCGATGTTTTTAGTAGTCCCTTGGTTCGCACAGTGTCAGCCCGCGTCTCTACAGCGTACGTCATGATAGGTCACATGCATGTTTTATAGATTTTGATCTTTCTGTCGACACGCATGTGCTTGTTCTTCCAGACCAGATACTTCAGGCATCCTGACGCGGCAGAGGCTTTACTGACTTATAACTTATAAAACAATAAAACACTTTGTATTTAACTAGGTATGGTTATATAGGATTGCTGGACGTGGATGGATGAGTGTGACAATGTATTGGGGATAGTGACGTGCTATTGAAGAGACCTAAGTTCAGCCGTAGACAATGGCGGTATCCCCATAGAAGCCCAGAAGCCCGGCTTGCGTAAGAAATTGTTAATCAAAACCTCTTCTGATTTACAAAGTTAGCTCTTGTGGTTATTCCTCTTACTTCTGATGGGAACATTGTTGGAAGGTCATTTAGTGGATTGTTGGTTTATGCGGGGGGATGATTACTTAGATTTGGGGGGTTTGATTCAAAATTTCTTACGCAAGCCGGGCTTCTGGTCTTCTATGGGAGTACCGCCACTGACTGTAGACGACAGAGGGCTGATAAGAAGATTAAAAGAAGACATTAGATCATTGATACAAGACGACCGAGATACAAATTTTCAAATCTAAAAAACACGAATGTCACCAAGAATATATTAAATTCAAGGGAGCATGAAAGAAATAATTCTTTGAATTTTGTTCAGATTGTGAATTTAAGTTTGAATTTTGTTCTGATTATTGTTGTATCACAGAAATGTAAAAAAACAAAAAGAGAACAATTTGGTATTGTAAATTGTGAAATTTTAATATGTGTAAAAAAATACTTACATTAAAAGTTAAAACTTATTATTTATTACAATTATACAGTGAACCAAGCTTTTAAGGGTAAAAAATCTTTACTTCCGAGAAAATTTCACGGATTTCAACTTTTCTAAATTACTAGTAAACATACGCAAGGTTTTGTATATTTTTTATTAAACCTATTAAAATGCTTACTCCTTATACACCTCTAAGATTAAAGGGGCAGTTTCATTTATACATTTTATGCAACCCTAACTGCCACCCAATTAGTTTCTCAATCAACCCCATCGATAGCACAGGATGTAGAATAGCAATTAATTTTCTCGACTTTCAAAAGAAAATCGGGAAATATTAAGCATCACCTTATTTACCTCCTTTGTTCCAGGTACACAGTGTTTGTACAGAAAACTCCTCGTCCTTTAGCTACTTAAGTTACAATGATTAATAGTTTCCTCATAGATTGGTAATTTCCGCTGGAAAGGAGCACCTTTTATCGGGATGCTATTTTCTTCCTCCTCCGTATCTCCCCTCTGATCGGGCAGACTCCCGCTGTCTACTTAATGAGCTCTGTAAACAGCTCCTTGGTATAAACTCAATTTAAAGATATTTCTCTCATACAATAGCGGGTTCCCGCTCCTGCCACTATTACTACCTCGCCATCAACAGTGTCATTGGCGAAATTCCCTCCTATTTTTATTTAAAGATCGAACGTCTGCTTCACATTTAGAAAACATAAAACATGCAATGGAAACTCAGATAAATACAAAGTACCATTTACACAATTTGCTTCTTCTTCTTCTTCTTCTAATAGATCTGACGATCTGTGACACAGAAATCATGTCTCGTCGGATGATGAGATCCAGCTGTCCCTCCATCTCTTAGGCGGTCTTCCAGGTAGGCGGTGTCCGGAGGGAATTTCATAAGCGGCTGTATATGCAAGTCTGTCACCATCCATTCGGGCTACATGGTCCCTCCAATATCTTCTTCTGGATCTACTCCACTGAACAATATCCTCTATTTCGCAAGTTTTTCTTATATCTACGTTGCGGACACGATCTCAGAGGGTTTTTCCAGTGATTGATATTTTACACACAATCAATTAAATAATTTGACTTAAACCTTATAGAAAAATAGAAGTAAATTGAGTATATGGACAATATTTTGAAATACTCATAATAACTCAAGCTGCCAGTTTGACTTGAATCGGCGAATATTATTTTCGGGAGAGTCCTCTATCCTCTAGAGCAATGGTCGGCAAACTATGGCTCGCGAGTCAAATGCGGCTATTCTGATAACTCGAATGCGGCTCTTCCAAAAATAACGCGCTTAAAATGACTTTAAATTCAATAATAACAAAATATATGGTCATGAATTTCAAATATCTGGGTGTGGAGAAGACTTTAGTCTTGAGGGATTTTGGTATTTTAGAAGTGAGAATACGCCGTAATTTTCCAAAGGCCGCCCAACCCAACTGAATTCTGAGTCTGAATTTCTGAGAAACCGAGAGTTAAAGAGGATATTTATATTATTACTAGGAACAATGAAAGTATCTTCTATGTTCCATTTTATTATTCAAGTATTTTTAGAAGTTATTAATATACATATTCTCCGTATATCCCACGATGACTTAATAATGATAACTAAGGGGAGAATTTGTCTGAGTAATTGTGTAGAACCTACAATTGGGCCCTGGAATTTAATCTGCGCATTTCACTACGGTGACTCCTCAACAAGTTCTATTGTTGGCACGGTATCAGTGTATAGCCACATTTTACGTTAAGTATGCTTTAATCAAAATTGTTTTGGTGCTCTCATAAAGCTTAGAAGAAAATTAAATAAACCCACTCGTTTCTTGTCAGTTACTTACTAATACATTGGTACTGACTAATTTTATCGATTTACGTTTCTTGTTTAAAAAATTATGAAAGTTGAATAAATGCAGTAGAAATGACAATTAAAAAAATGTAGTTATCTCTATATAATTTGTTTTTAGTTATTATATTGATTCTCATGACACGTGATAGGAAGCTAATCTATTGCCATTTTATTGTCACGTGATTTCTACACTAGACCGAAAACAGTGTGGCGATCACACTGCCAAAGCCGGGAATCGAACCGGGGGCCTTCGGTGTTACAGTTATAGTTATAGTATATTTTGAAATACTCATAATAACTCAAGCTGCCAGTTTGACTTGAATCGGCGAATATTATTTTCGGGAGAGTCCTCTATCCTCTAGAGCAGTGGTCGGCAAACATGGCACTCTGCCATGAATGAAGTTATCTTCTCTCTTTATAACAATCCGATTTAATTTACTATTTTTTTTAAACTGAAATATTGTGACGTATAGTTTTGTTGCATCTTAATTACAGCCAGAGCTGGAAGAAAAATATTCATATAATAAAATTAAGGTTATTTATCATTGATGGTATTTATCATTAAGAGTATTTATCATTGAAGGTATTTATCATTAAGAGTATATATCATTGAAGGTATTTATCATTGAAAGTATTTATCGTTGAGGTTATTTATCATTGAGGGTAAAATAAAGGATCGACGTAAATCGGGCTTTGCAATATTTGTGATTGGACTGGAAAAGAAAACGTTGAGGAGTTGTTTTGCACTTGCAGAAACAGAGGTGCCTACTCTCACGAGATAGTCGTCGTCAAGGGGACTTGACATAACACTTAAAGAAGTAACAAAAATATTTTAAAGATTTAATGCAGGATAAACGCCATAGAAATGAGATCACTGAGAAGAATGTGCGGGAAAACGTTGTATGATAGAATACCGAACGATGAAATAAGAAAGAAATGTAAGACAGATGACTGCATCATGAATAAAATTAAGAAAGGATCCCTGAGATGGTTCGGACATATGGAACGAATGGATGAGAGTAGAATGGTTAAAAAGTTGTACACAAGCAGTGTGAGTGGGAAAAGAAGCCGAGGACGACCGAGGAAAACATGGCATGACCAAATTAACCAATTACTAAAAGGCGGCCAAATTCGAAGTCGGAATAATCGACGTGCGTGCATGGTGCGATGTATGAATGTGGAGGAAGCCCGAGAGGTGTGCCAGGACAGGCCAGTGTGGCGATCCATCCTCTCTGCCTACCCCTCCGGGGAAATGGCGTGATGGTTAGTTAGTTAGTTAGTTAATGCATGAATTATATAATATTTATTATAAATCAAAATACCTAGAAGAGCAGGGCTGGCGATTGAAAAAAATTAAAGAATTTTTTGAAAACAAGCAGGTTCCAATTTGCCTAAAAAGAAAAAAGTTCTATGCATGTATACTGCCTATCCTAGCATATAGTCTAGAGACAACCTAACAACAAACAGTGTCCATAAACTAAAAATCACACAACGATCCGAGAATAGGCAATTGCTCGAAGTGAGTATTCGATACAAAATAAGAAATTAAGAATTAAAACGCCGAACCAAAGTTGCCAACATAATAGATTGCAATACAGAACCATACTCGATGGACATCCAGAATACTTCAGTGGAGGCCATGGACCAAAAAAAGTGTGTCGGAAAGCCACCAGAAAGATGGACTGAAACGATTTAAAAACGACCAAACTTTAAATTTCATACAATGGCAAGGAAAAATTAAGTGATAATACTCTTTTCAGGGAAAATTCCAACTATATGTAAACCAGCTTATCATTGATACGAACACAAAAAAGAGTATTAAGTTAAAATAAGTATCTAAAAATAAAATTAAACACTTCACAAAGTATAAACTACTTTATTTGAGTACCAACCAATTTCACTCTATAGCGAGCTTCTTCAGGGCTATACACAAACCAGTTTTTGAACTCGTATACCCCTATGAAAGCTCGCTGCAGAGTGAAACCGGTTGGCGCTTCTTACTCAAATAAAGTGGTAAGTAAACCAGCAAGAAATGACTTCATATCAAAGTTTAATATACAGATCCTTTTTCAATCAAATGGTGTCTGAAAAATGACCTTATTTTTATACTAAAATCGCTCCATTCTATCCCTTTCTAGGCTACCAACGTTATTTAATAATAACGCATTAATTCTGTATTATTAATATAATGATTCATAATAAAACCACAGCAAACAGGATAAGAGAAGCTAAATGGAAAACTGACTAATCATTCAAAATAAGGGAGAAGTGGTAGATATTAGGACCGGAAGTATTCCAGACACAGCTTATTTATCTAATAATAATTAAGCTCTACCTTGCGTAACGGAAGCAAACGGAGCTTATCGTGAAAAACGCGTTTATTAATCAACGTCTCTCGTCGCTTTACGAGGACATCTCCTGGTAATGTGATATTAAACATTAAATATAAGGGCCAAATTACCAAGATTACGGCCGGTATTAAAGAATCATCTCTTATCGGTTAAATCAAACGATCGACTGGAAAACTATTTTATAATATATTTCAGCGTTATGCCTCGCAAACGAGCGTTTTGTCTTTTATATGACTGCTCTGTAAAGGACGATGTAATTGAACATGATGACGCTTTAACGAAATTCCTTTGCCGCCAAAAGGAGGCAAACTCATTAGCAGGCGAAAATGGGAAGCGAGCTATTAAATGTTAATACAAAACTAATTATTTGTCTTTTTCTGAGATGCCCTAAGCGACAACTCGCGACTCGTTTGTGGAGACACGCTCGGCGACAATATTTATTAACTTTAAAGCTAGAAAAGCAGAAAATGTAGCTGGTATAAAATTATCTCCTTCTTAATTCTTTGAAAGTACATTTGCTAGTATATAGACCGGGTTCGCTCTAAGCGTTACAAGCTTCAAAAGAAACTCAGTTTGAATAAAAGCACACAATAATATTGTATTTATGTGTCTCATTATATATATTATATAAATATAAATAAATTATATTTATCTTCTTCTTCTTTTTCACTTTTGGTAGACTCAGGAGTCTGTTATTTCAGGCGGGTCCTCTTGAAACGCCGAACTCCAGCCTTCTCTCCACCGTTTCGGGGGTCTTCCTGGTCGGCGTTGTCCGTTTGGCGTTCCATAGAGAGCTATGTGTGGTATCCCACTTGAGCTCATCTTTTCTACGTGTTGATGCCAGTATCGCCGTCTTTGACGCCCCCATCTGACCGCATCTTCGACCTCGCAGATTTCTCGGATTGCTGTATTCCTAACTCGATCACGTAGGGTCTTGCCAGCTATAGCGCGGATTGTTTTCATCTCGGTTGTCCTGAGCATGCTCTTTGTCTTGACAGTATCTGCCCTCGATTCAATGCCATATGTGAGGATTGGTCGCATACAGGTCTTATAGATGCGTACCTTGCTGTCAGTCCTCGTGTCCTTGTTTCTCCATATGACATCTTTCAGGCAGCCTGCAACCGCTGCAGCCCCATCCACCTGTGATCTCACCTCTCCTCTCTTTAAATATTTATGTGTCTCATTTATTATTTTTAATATCACCCCACTAATTAAGTGACTATCCAAAGAATCATCGATTTTTAATGTACGAGTATTTAAACAATATTATTTGCACTTTCGAGTATGCTTTTCTCGACATGTTTCCAATACTTCATACCATCCTCATCTAGAGAACGATGTTAAGTCAACAAAGAAATGAATTATTTTTATTTTTATCGCATTACATACATACGCGTGAAAATAATTCAATAAATATAACACTGTTATAATATCACATTTTTTCTATATACACTTTTTGAGAATGTCGCGACAGCTGTTACGCCAACTGAAATTGGCATTATCAGGTGTTACAAACAATTCAACTTTATTTTGATGATGCCAACATCGGTTGAAGAAGCAGCTGTGCGACGTTCTCAAAAAATGTTTAATTAATTTTTTTTTAAATATTTATTAAATTTAAATGAATATTTGATTTTTTTGTTTATTTAAAAAAACATATGGTAGTGTCATAGAAAGGCGAAACGCGAACTGCCATGTAATATATAATATTAACACTTCAAATAAACTAATATTTAAAGAAAAATGATTACGTACATTTCCTATCAATTATTTCTTGAACAAAGATCTAAAAATCCATATTAAAAAAATATATGAATAAAACTTCCGTTTTATAGATGATTTATTATTATATATAATATTTTATGGGAATGGCATGGTTGACCTTGCTAAGGTATTATCAAATAATTATTTCTTAATCCCTTAGAAAGGAAAAACATGTCATTACCATAAAATATAACCTCAAAAATTTTCGTCTTTCATATAAGCGAAATTATAATAATACAGCAGGAAAATTCTAAATCATAGATGAAAAGTATCATGTCTTCCAAAAATCAAACAATCTCTTATGGATTTCTAGTATTCTCTTCGTTGTTTCAATCTTAAGGATTGGTCAGTCTCGTCTTCCACTGCGCTTGGTCTTCTGCAGCCCTCTTCAACTCAACATGCAGCTCTCTTCAAGATGCAATTCATGTCCTCGCACACATGTTTCAGATATTCCCGTCGGGGGGCGCCCTCTATAATATATTCTATGATTCATTCCCTCCATTATTTCATGCAGTAATTTAACTTAAATAGATGCCTTCACAAAATTTAATAAGTGTTTTAGATTCCTTGCTTCTTGTAAACGCGTATTTTTTATTATTTCAGAGTGTGACTGGCTGTACCAGGACGTGGGGTGCCGCGTACGTGGTGCTTGTGCTGCAGCCAGCCCTGGGTATCCAGGCCTGTATCCACCGCGGGCGCGGTGTCTCTATCTCATCGCCACCAGCTCCGTGCACACCCGGGTCAAGCTTAACTTCACGGCTGTGCTACTTCCAAATGGGTAAGGCATCATCGTCATCATTTTAAAATAATAATTAAATAAAACGATGTTTTTTTAACTACTTCCACTTTTGTCTTTATTTCGACAGCGACCGATTTCGCCAGGCTCGCTGGCATCGACAGACTGGTCATTTAAATTAATTCATCATCAATTCATCAAGAAATTTTAGTCAAATCATTAGTCATCATTTTTTTTCATAAATAAGTCAAATGAAATAATGTTAACAACATTGAAAAAATCGCGTATATCAACTGTTTGCCATATTTAAGGTATGCTTAATGAAATCATATTTATAAGTATAATATAATAATAAAAAAACTTTTCATGTGCTTTTTGGTAAAATTGGTTTTGGTAAATTTAAATAATAATAAAATAAAACGATGTTTTATAAAAACTAGTCTATCGATGCCAGCAAACTTGGCGAAACCGGTCACTGTCTTAATAAAGACAATAGTTGAATATTATTGTTTCAAACCATCGATTTATTGAATTACTATTTGCATATTTATTTTATCAAAGTATAGGTATTTTACAAAATAAATTTTCTTATCGAATATTTTGAGCATACTCGTACATAATTTAAAATATTAAATATTTTTACTATATTTACTAATCAAAATTAAATATTTTTTCTTGTTTTGTAGCTTTTAAAAAGCTACGCTGAGAGTGAAACCGGCTGGTTTGATATAATAAATCATCAAAAATATAAAAACATGCAAAAAAAAAAAATTATATAAAGTTAAAATTTTTTGAAAAATCCAGGATAAGCAATATTTCACAACGGAGTTCTACGTGTGGTATATAATGTTTGCGAAAATTTCAAAATCAATGTTAAGTGAAATCCTGTTTAAGTCATCTAAACATAATTTATTTCATAAGTTTATGTAATCTTCCTAAACATGTAAACTTCCTCATTTACATTCCACTTACGCGTTGTTTTAATCGCTTCTAATATAAAACAAATACCGGCAAACTCCATAACGCTACACTAATTCTGAGTACCTTGAAACTTATATTCTTAGCGAAGATTTAATTCATTCATAACAATATAATGAACAGAACCGACAACAAACAGAAGGATTAAGCTCTCCTGAATTAAAGGACTAAGTTGTCAACGTATACTCTTCCTCAAATAACAGATGCCTGACTTTCACAAAGGTGTATCAACAATTTTCTGCATATCATTTTTTAACATTTGAAATACCTATATTAACACACTTTTTTTTCTAAACAATGGTATAGGTATAAATTTCTAAATAATACCTCTGCTTGCCCATATATGGGATTTTATTTATTTATTTATTGATTGATTGATTTATTTATTTAATTATTTATTAACATTCTATATATTTATTTATTTATTTATTTATTTATTCATTTATTTGTTTATTTATTTACTTATTTATTTACTTGTTTGTTTATTCATTTACTTATTTATTTATTCATTTATTCAATATTCATTTATTCATTTATTAATTTATTAATTTATTCATTTATTCATTTATTCATTTATTCATTTATTCATTTATTCATTTATTCATTTATGCATTTACTCATTTATTCATTTATTCATTTATACATTTATTCATTTATTCATTTTCATTTATTCATTTATTCATTTATTCATTTATTCATTTATTCATTTATTCATTTATTCATTTATTTATTTATTCATTTATTCATTTATTCCCATTTATTCATTTATTCATTTATTCATTTATTCATTTATTCATTTATTCATTTATTCATTTATTCATTTATTCATTTATTCATTTATTCATTTATTCATTTATTCATTTATTCATATATTCATTTATTCATTTATTCATTTATTCATTTATTCATTTATTCATTTATTCATTTATTCATTTATTCATTTATTCATTTATTCATTTATTCATTTATTCATTTATTCATTTATTCATTTATTCATTTATTCATTTATTCATTTATTCATTTATTCATTTATTCATTTATTCATTTATTCATTTATTCATTTATTCATTTATTCATTTATTCATTTATTCATTTATTCATTTATTCATTTATTCATTTATTCATTTATTCATTTATTCATTTATTCATTTATTCATTTATTCATTTATTCATTTATATTCATTTATTCATTTATTCATTTATTCATTTATTCATTTATTCATTTATTCATTTATTCATTTATTCATTTATTCATTTATTCATTTATTCATTTATTCATTTATTCATTTATTCATTTATTCATTTATTCATTTATTCAGTTATTCATTTATTCATTTATTCATTTATTCATTTATTCATTTATTCATTTATTCATTTATTCATTTATTCATTTATTCATTTATTTATTTATTCATTTATTCATTTATTCATTTATTCATTTATTCATTTATTCATTTATTCATTTATTCATTTATTCATTTATTCATTTATTCATTTATTCATTTATTCATTTATTCATTTATTTATTTATTCATTTATTCATTTATTCATTTATTCATTTATTTATTTATTCATTTATTCATTTATTCATTTATTTATTTATTTAAAAGCAAAAACGAGCTTAAGTTTAATCATATTTTAATAATGATATATCGTTTTACCCAAAACTATTGATAAATGCTAACAACAATCGTTGTTGCCTTAAAGCTCATTCATAAATGATTGAATTATAATAATTTCTGATAAATATTTAAAAAAAAATAGTAATAATAAACAATTAAGTACAATTAGAAAACAAGAGAAACAAATACAAATTTAATATACAATATAAGAGATGGATGCATTCTAAGGGTGGCCTAACTATCGTGAAAAATGTTCGCATCCGAAGAAATGCGATTTAGAAGGATTATTGCCCTGCCCACGGGCATTACCTTAGATAGATTGGTTCTGCAAAGAATCAGGTGAAATAATCTATGTTGCCGCTGTCGCAGATAATTGCCAGAGATAAACGTAAACATATCTGGTCCAAGTTTGACATATAGATAGGAGTGACATCTCCAGGTGGCTTCTAACAATGCGCTAATGGCGGGGTAGCCTTTCACATTGTGTTAAAAAGATGTTCTGCTTAATGCTAAATAGTATGTAGATTATATAGAGTAATCTTAAAGATTAACATATATAATCAAATCTTCATAGATGGCGCATTGAAACTGACATGTGAATTCTGGTGTTGGACTTTAACATATACACAACTTCCAAAAAAATTTCAGACATGGTCATAAGAAAGGTGGAATGGGGAATGTTGTAATTACATAAAGCGTGCGCTTAACCCAACCAATGACATGTCATAAGTCCTGTAAACACCTTGATCAACCATATTCAGTTTCCAACTTGCATCTTCGTCTCTATTGAGATACAATTAAATCATGAAAGTCAAGTCATTCAAAATATTAGAGTTATGTATTCAACCACGAATCAGTTGAAAAAAGAAATATCCAAATGGATAGTTCACCTGTTTTCCAATGATTGGAAGTCCAGCACACCTAGTAAGAAATCAATTGCGTACAGCTAGGGGTAAACGTTTTATTTTAGGTAAAAAACATGTAGGAACATTGAACGTATTTTCTCAATCAATAGACAATATTTAGTTTCATGCGGTACCTACACCAGTGTACTATTTCAATCGACTATGACCTAGAAGACATACAATAACATCAGGACTTTCGAAATTTAAATATATATGAAAGCTTGTTTATCTTTTCTTCTTTTTAAAACAAATAATATAAAGTTTAAAATCATTTGCGTATTCCTTGTATTATTTTGATTAAAACTTTTCGTTCTTCATTCATACTAATCTCTTATTGGATATTCTATCATGTTATGATTTAGGACAGATTCATCAGGCATATGAGAATCTCATTTATACCGCATTTATTTTACCTTTTGCCTTATTTTATATTTCAGTAATAATACATATTTTCGGAAATTTGTATTAATCAAAACGCTATTTATTCCACTTATGTGGGTTTATTTATCTCGACGTAATATATGTACATTTTATTTTCTTTGTCATATTTATCTAAAAAAACTACATAAATGTATTGTTTTCCAAGATTATTTTAATAAGTCTTTGATATAATATATTTCAAACAAAACAAATAAATTATCTGTAAAACTTCACATATACAGATACCTATTTTTGAAAATTTTATTGTATAGTGAAGACTAACTAACTAAATAACCATCACGCCGTCTCCACGAAGGGGTTGGTAGAAAGAATGGACTGCCACACTTTTCTTTCCTGACATATTTCTCTCGATTCCTCAACATTCATACATCGTGTCATGGCCGACATTCAATATTTAATTTATTTGATCGTGCCATAATTTCCTCGGTCTTCCTCTATTTCTGGTTCCATTTAAATCGTTAACATTTCATTTTTTGCCATTTTTTCTTTAATCATTATTTCCATATGTCCAAACCATCTTAATGATCCTTTCATTTTTTTGTTCATTACACCATCATTCGCACCGCATTCACTTCTTTTATTTTTATTCGACACTCTATCATACATTCGTCTAAGAGATCTAATTTCTTCTGCCTATATTCTACTTTAATCCTTCTTTTACTAGTTCCATGCTTCGCTTCCATACATAAGAGTCGGTAGAAGAACACCATTGTGCAGTGAAGACTACTTTACTTCAATTACTTTACTTTAATTTATATTAAGAACTAATAGTAGTTGTTGTCTGTATCTATTTGTGTCCCACATTTACGACTATGTATTTATGGATGTTCACAATATTTCACTTATTGAACGCTACGGCATTTACACTCTGGAATTCCATAGCTGTATACTTTGGAAATTGAAAAACTTTGTTTAATCCACTATTTATTACTCTTTGTTTAGTTTTTATTATATTTTTCACCTGAAGATGGAGGGATCCTCCGAAACATGTCGAGTTTTTAAATATTTTTTTATAAATAGTGGATAAAACAAAGTTTTTCAATTTCTAAAATAACTAACTAACTAACTGACTAACTAACCATCATGCCGTCTCCCCGAGAGGGTAGGCAGAAAGAATAGACTGCCACACTTTAATCGATGGAGCACTCCATCCTTTTTTTTCGCCCCCGCGAGAGACGCGGTGTTGGGTTGCGAACCTCATCGCCACCAATAGGCATCTCCCGCGCACACTTAGATCGTCCAACGTCTACAAAATAAATCTATAACAAATTATATAAAATACATTGATATAAAATAAAATAAAATAACAAATAAAAATAAATGATATAAATAATAAAAATATAATATGTCTTTAAACTATTAAATACTCGTATATACAATTTCATAACCACTCTTCTTCTTCTTATTTTTGTCCTGTCACACCTCCGTGGTGCATTTGATTTGCTTCACTCAATTCGTGAGGTACCCACCTTTCAAGCTTTTTCACCTTCCCAATTTGCTTCAAGTGAATTAAAACAGTTTTATCACTAATACCGCAGCCTGCAGCTAACTCGGACGTGGTTTGCGATGGATCAGCTTCCACAATAGCCTTCAATTCTTCATTATCAACTTTGGTCTCCGGCCGTCCACGGGGCTTGTTCTGCAGGTCGAAATTTCCAGAACGAAAACGTTGGAACCAAAAACGCACTGTGTTTTCTTTTGCGGCACCGTCGCCATACACATCATTAATCCTTCGAGCCGTTTCTGCAGCACTGGTGCCACGGTGGAACTCGTACTCATAAATAACGCGATATTTCAAGTTTTCCATTTTGTAAACTGAGTGACGCAAAGAAAAAAAACAATTGAGGAAAAAACAAATGAATTATAATTTTCGAAACACAAATACTTGAGTAACTAGCTGTATAAATTTGAATTTGGAATTCCTAACCAAAGAGAAGATATTTGAGATCAAAGTTGCCAGTACGGCAAAACGCCAATTTCATATGTAAGGACCTAATATAAAATGAATGCCCCGTGTTTACAAATATTCGTTAATGTTAGGTTAGGTTTGAAGCGTTTTAAGGCGAAATGTATCACTCTCATTAAATAAAATAAAACTTCTACAAATCCGATACTTTTATTTTAAACAACATTAAAAACAAATTAATTAATATTTTTAATTGTTAGAAATCAGCGATTTCCTAATTTAAATCGAATTTCATTGTCTCATTTCTGAAGAGGTCGTTCACGTAAAATTAGGGAAATCGATTTACGTCTATAACAATGACAGACGACGACTCAGGAGTGCTGTGCCCCGTACCTGCCCCTCACTTTGCGGCGTACGACCCCTCCCTAGGGGGCGCTACATTCAGGGGTTACGCAAATTAATTTCCTTTACACGTTTCCGGGAGGAATGCTTTACACTTATACACAGATCCAGAAACATTAGATGTTAAAATAATTATAACGAGTTCACAGTAACTTCGTGTACATGAAAACATTATTTATATATTTTTTGTGAATTTTTGAACAATTTATTTATTTTCATACAAGTTTCATTACATCAACTATACAAAAAAAATATGCGGGAAATTTTTATTTTGTTTAATCACAAATCATTTCTAGTCGAAAAAACACTTATTTTCTTCAATTATTTTACACGTAATTAATAAAAAACATTTATAGGTTTTTTAGTGTGTTTTTAAAACATTTTTCGTACTTTATAAATTATATCACTTTGTGTCACAGATATTTAACATTTTTAATGATATCTTATACAAAACAAAACGCAAATCTTTCTTCCACAATGTTCAGAACAAGTCACATACTTTTTACACAGTCATAACTTTGGTGATCAAGAGACATTACTTATTTTTTTTTTTTTTATGAACTAGTGATCAATGATATTTGAAATAAATCGAACAGTATAGAATACAAGATCTAAACATTTCTATGGTAAGTTTCACCTTCGTGAAGAGTGGCAAGAGTTACGACTGCCACGCCGAAAGTCCCGGGATCGATTCCCGGCGATGGCAGTGTGATTGTCACACTTTCTTTTGGCCTGGTGTACAATTCACGTGACAATAAAATGGCGATCAATAAGTTACATTCAAATCAAATCAAATCAATCAATCAAATCTATTTATTTTCTCAAAAGATATTACAAACAACAATTTTAGTTTAAGACATCTATTAAGAACAGGTAAAACATAAAAATTTATAATATCTGGAACGCATGAGAGATGGTTCGAGATTAGGAATACAAGATATTCTCCAAAGTCAAGAGTATTTGTCTTCTGAACGTCCTTTCACGAATATGAAAGACGTCGATCTCCGAAACGATCATGTTAAGCAGTTTGAATGCTCTCCCCACCGGCATCACCAGAGGCAGGTTGGTTCTGCATGCTGGGAGATAAAACAGTCTGTGCTGACGCTGTCGAAGATAAACATCTGGAACATAAAGATGGATAGCCTCCAAGATAATATTTTTTGCTTACTTAACTAACTAACTAACCAACCATTACGCCGTTTCCTCGAAGGGGTAGGCAGAAAAAGTGAACTGCCTCACTTTTCTTTCCTGAAATATTTTTCTCGCTTTATTAATAATCATACATCGTGTCATGCACGCACGTTGGTTTCTACGACATCTCACGTGGCCAACATTCAATATTTGATTTATTTGATCATGTCAGGTTTTCCTGGGTAGTAATGTAACAACACAAAGAAAAATAATATAATGTTCGGCATCTCAGGTAATTTCAATTTATTTATTTTTTACAATCATAAACATCACAGTACAAACCTACATAACCAAATCGCTTATGACTATAGAATGCAAAAAAAACATTTTTTTTTAAGTCAATATACAATTATGAAATTTAAAAAATACAATATAAATAATAGACATAAACACAAGATATTTTAAAAAATATAGTATGAGAAAAATTAAGTAAAAATAAACAATAAGAAGAACAAGAGAAGCAAATATCTTCTTTTTTTTTTATATAAGAGATAGATGTTTCCTGAGGTTAGCCTCACTATCGTGGAAGATGTCCACATCTGAAGAGATGCGGTTTAGAAGGATTATTGCCTTGCCCACGGGCATTAACTAACTAACTAACTAACTAACCATCAAGCCAAAATGCTCTTACCTGGCATACCTCTCGGGATTCCTCTTCATTAATACATCGTACCATGCACGCACGTCGATTATTCCGACTTCGAATGAGGCCGCCTTTTAGCAATTGATTAATTTGGTCATGCCATGTTTTCCTCGGTCGTCCTCGGCTTCTTTTTCCACTCACGCTGCTTGTGTACAACTTTTTAACCATTCTTCTCTCATCCATTCGTTCCATATGTCCAAACTATCTCAATGATCGTTTTTTAATATTATTCATGATGCAGTCATCTGCCTTACATTTCTCTCTTATTTCATCGTTCGGTATTCTATCATACAACGTTTTCCCGCACATTCTTCTTAGTGATCTCATTTTATTTGCTCACGGGGATTACCTTAGGTAAATTGGTTCTACACAGTAGCAGGTGAAATAATCTATGTTGCCTTTGTCGCAGATGAAAATGTCCGTATTAAACTCGAATATCAGAAGATATAAACCAGTAGTAGAAACATTAAATACATGAAAACTGTATTTTTACAGTCCCTGCAAATAATAGAATGGATAACCTCGGGTAAAATGAAAGCTTATTTGTCTTTTTGCCTTCCAGGCGATATAACAAAGCCGTTACCCCCTAATCTCCCGTAATAACATGTTTATTGCGTTTTTCCTTCAAGCCATAATAATAATTGTTATTATTACGTACCACACGGCTGTCCGTAGTGGCTTCACGTGGCGCTGCTGTAGTAATTAAAACTTGTTTTTCTCGTTATGAGGGAGTAATAGACAATAACGAACACGTGTAAGTATTTATTCCAACTCTGAATTAGACGCACATTTCATACATACTCGTATACATCATACGTTTATAAATTATGAGATGCTCTCACGCGAAAACGGTTTAATTTTAACAACATAAATAAACCGGGTGGTGGTCTAGGGGATAGATTGCTTGGCTCCTGATCCAGGGGTTCAAGCCTGAACACGACCAGGTTCCTTCTTCATAATAATGAGCTCTTTTCTGCTCACATTGAAGATTGTAAAATAAATTCTAATATCATTGATTAATTCCTTGATGTTAAGTCTTTAAAAAAAAGAAAAAACATCACGCCAGTTCGCCTGAAGGGTAGACAGAGTGAATGGACCCTCACATTACTCTATCCTGACCTCTCCAGCTTCCTCCATATTCAAACAGCGAGTCATAAACGTACTTCGATTCTTCCGACTTCTGACATGGCTGATATTTAAAATTTGATTAATTTGGTCATGCCAAGTTTTCTTCGGTCTTTCACGATACTGTACTCCATTCACATCGTTAATGTAAAATTTCCTAACCATTGTTTATTCATCTACGCGTTCCATGTGTCCAAAATATCACAGTGATTCTTTCATTATTTTGTTCATAATACTTTCATTCACTCTACATTCCTTCCTTATTAGTATGACCACTTGAAGTTCTGTATATCGTTTTACCATATATTTGTCTTAGAGATCTCATCTCTACTGCATTTATACTGCTCTAATTTTTCTTCTACCAGATCCATGCTTCACTTCCATAAATTGTGGAAGTGTTGTTCCATAAACATGGAATGAATGACTTAAGAAAAAGTGTTTATGTTAAGATATAAACGGTCCAATATTAAGAGAAAAACGTGGCAGCATCGGATCAATCAAATATTAAATATCGGCCATGTGAGGAAATCGACCACGATATATGAATGTTGAGGAACAGTGAGAATTATTTAAGGAACTAATATTATGGCGATGCATTCTCCCTACCTACCCCTTCAGCGAGGTGGCGTGGTGGTTAGTTAGTAAGTAGTTTAAAAAAGGAATGTTTTTTATTCAAATTTCATGTACTCGTATGATATATTGTACCATTTTAGTTCACAAATCTCTTCTTTTTGTCCTGTCACACCTCCGTGGTGCATAGGGCCTCAACGAATCTTCTCCACCCGACTCTATCACATGCCTGATGCCTAACATCATCCCAAGTGAGGCCCGCTGCCTTAACCTTGTCCTGCAGGGCTCTTCTCCAGGTGGCTCTAGGTCTGCCTCGCTTTCTCTTTCCCCCCATAGGGGACCAGTCTAGTGCGCCCTGAGCGATGCAGGCTGGGTTCCATCTGAGAGTGTGACCGATCCACTGCCATTTGCGTCTAGCGACTTGTTCTCTAATTGGCTTTTCGCCATGGTCCAGAGAACGGTATTTGACACTGTTTGGGGCCAATAGACTTTGAATATTGAGCGAAGGCACCTACGAAACGAAGGTATTGAATATTAATGGTAAAAATAATGCTGTTAAGCTTAATATAAAAAACAATCCAATATATTTTATATTTATTTTAAAATATATTCCATAATTATTTTCTAGGAACTCAATTCCAACGAATTTTATTAGTTTTCGTTTGTGATACGCTTAGAGTTCGTGTTCCATTCAACTTTTACCTCTGTGAATATATTATATATAAAATTGAAAAAAAAAGTAACAAACTCGCAACTTCCTTCACAAACAAAAAATATATCCTTCACGTTTCCACCCGACAACACGTGAAAAGTTTTCTCTCATCTTTTGGTCTAAAAGTTCAGTTTTTCCTTTTATTTTTTATCACATTGCCTTATTATTTTATACCACGTAAACAACAGATAACAATTGATTTGATATAGTACTTCTGTTTCTGAACACTGATAAACTCCATATTGAATAATTAATATGAATGAAAATGTCTATTTTCTAGAAGTATATTATATTTTATGTGACTAACATATTTCGCTTGTTTAGGGTATTATCAAACGATTATTATCAAACAAATCGCATTATGATAGACATGCGTAATATGTCAGTCACATAAAATATAGTAAAATCTCCAGAAAACAGAAGTTTCATTCGTATTCATTACTCCTGTATGTATTTTTTAAGTCTTAGATATAAGAGAAATATTGCTTATTTTCGTGGCTGAAATACAAATTATAAAAATATATTGTTTATATGTTTATACACTCTTAATGAATGTAATTATTGTGATATATTAAATTTAAATAATATAAGTTTTCTAAGGATTAATTTTATCTCAACAGAGACGAAGATGCAAACTGGAAACTGAATATGGTGATCGATGTGTTTACAGGACTTATGACCTATCATTGGTTGGGTTAAGCGCACGCTTTATGTAATAACAATATTCCCAATTCCACCTTTCTTATGACCACCTAGTTTGACAAATTTTTGGAAGTTGTATATATGTTAATATCCAACACCACAATTCACATGTCAGTCACAATGCGCCATCTAAGATTTCTGGAAAATTTCTCCGAGATCGTGTCCGTAACGCAGGCATAAGAAAAAATTTTGAAACAGAGGATATCGTTTGGTGGAGTAGATCCAGAAGAAGATACTGGAAGGACGATGTACCGCTTACGAAATCCCCTTCGAACACCGTCATGCTAAGAGATGGAGAGACAGTTAAATCTCATCATCCCAGGAGACGTGATTTCTGTGGCACAGATCGCTAGATCTATTAATAGAAGAAGAAGTTATAAATGTTTGCTTTGGCTGATGAAATATTGGGCTGATGCAAAAGTTTTGACATTTTTGTATGATCGCAACGAAATTTTTTTTTCTCATAACTGATGAATAAAATCTGTTTTAAAATGATCCTCTTTGTAAAGAATACTTTCCTTCTATTTTCTATTCAGTTTTGGCCTAGCCAAGGTACAGTGAAGAGCCCTTATATTTGTTCAAAATTCGGTCGAAAAAGTGCATTTACGTCATTATATACTGTATGAATTCCATAAAGACAATAGTGCGACTCTGGCAACCAAAAACATTTGCGATGTGTGAAGAGCAGACGTCATCAAAGTTTGACTAACACAAATATGGTTTACAAAATTTCGATCTGGAGATTTTTCTTTAATGTCGAAACCTTGTATTTAAATTATTTTTGTAGAACCTGCATAAAAAAATATTTTTCTTCTTCTTCACTTTTGGTAGAATCAGAAGTCTGTTATTTCAGGCGGGTCCTCTTGAGACGCTGAACACCAGCTCTCTCTCCACCGTTTCGGGGGTCTTCCTGGTCGGCGTTGTCCGGTTGGCGTTCCATGGAGAGCTACGTGTGGTATCCTATTTGAGCTCATTCTTTCTTCATGTTGATGCCAGTATCGCCGTCTTTGACGTCCCCATCTGACCACATCTTCGACCTCGCAGATTTCTCGGATTGCTGTATTCCTAACTCGATCACGTAGGGTCTTGCCAGCTATAGCGCGGAGTGTTTTCATCTCGGTTGTCATGAGCATGCTCTTTGCCTTGACAGTGTCTGCCCTCGATTCAATGCCATTTGTGAGGATTGGTCGCACACAGGTCTTATAAATGCGTACCTTGCTGTCAGTCCTCATGTCCTTTTTTCTCCATATGACATCTTTCAGGCAGCCTGCAACCGCTGCAGCCTTATCTACCTGTGCCCTAACTTCTCTAGGGAGGTCATTAGAGCTGGTTACTTCGCTTCCGAGATATCTGAATTGGTCTACCTGTTCAATTTTTTCCTGGCGTACGGAGATTCCGCATCTTAGTTGATTTCTTGAGAATGTCATACACTTCGTTTTTGAAATGAATATGACCACAAAGATGGTGCCTCCATCACTCATTAATAAAAAATACGTTTTTTTAAAATCCGTTAAATTAAAAGCTAAGATGGCAGTGCACAATGGTGTTCTTGTGCCGACCCTTATGTATGGAATTGAAGCATGGAACTGGCAAAAGAAGGATGAAAGTATATTAAATGCAGTAGAAATGAGATCTCTAAGACGAATGTGTGACAAATCTGTATATGATAGAATGACAAAAGCAAGAATGTGTGAATGTGGTGCGAATCAAAGTGTTTTGAACAGAATAAGGAAAGTGTCATTAAGATGGTTTGGACACATGGAAAGAATGAGTGAAGACAGAATGGTAAAAAAGGTAAAAGGTAAAAAGGTAAAAAGGTAAAACGGTACAGGTAAACGGCGTGAACGGAGCTAGAAATAGAGGAAAGCCGAGGAAAACGTGGCACGATCAAATCAATCAAATATTGAATGTCGGTCACGTGAGGAGTCGGAAAAAATGACGTAAGAAGTATGTCAGGGCAGAACAGTGTGGCGTTCCATTCTTTCTGTCTACCCCTCCGGGGAGATGGCGTGATGGTAGTTAGTTAGTTAGTTAAATTAAAAACAATTTGTCAAAAATACTTTCGAGTTATGTTTCGGTTAGCATCCAAAATCCCTTCTCATCCACCGCAACTCCCTTCGTTCAGGACACACATGTGTACATATTATATAAAGCCGTAGTAGATTAAGTTTCAGTTTAACTAACATGCGTAACAAATAACAGTAATACGAGACGTCACGTGCGAAAATCTACCCTTTATCAGCCTTCTGAGTAAATTGTATTTACAAACACCGAATCAAGGAGTTCCGTACAGAACTTTGAATATCAACAAACATTTAATGTGATTGATTCGAGTAGCTCCTTTGGCTTCTATATTTACACCGTATTAAATCAGGCTTTCGGTTTACTACTGTGGGCTAGACAATATATTCTAGGGTTGATTAATTTCGATATGAACAAAAACATATTCGAATGCCTAGAAGGATTACATAAGAAAACTGTAACATTTTATTATTTGCAATTAATATAAAAGATCATTAAAATTACTAGTAATGAAATTAGTACGTGAATTTGCACATTTGAATAAAATGTTCAGTGTCTAGTTTAATAATGCAATGGATAAAGTAAGGAAATTATTATTATCTAGGAGTTATAATTTAAGCTTTGAATTTATTGCTCATTCTTTGAATGTAGAACACTGAACTGAAATTTAGAAATACGCAATATTAAATAGATTTTTTTTTACAGTTTCTCATGTTTCATCATATGAGGCATTATCAAATTGATTTTTGAATATTGAATCTGAAACAATTGCTCTGTTAACAGATTTCACTCATGATCGAACTACAATATTAAATTATTAAAAATATATATTCCGCCCGGGCGAATCTCTGTGATGAGTAAACCGTTAGCACATTTATATACGAGTACATTCCATTTTTACTTCGAATTTTCAAATAAAAAGTCGAAATGTATGATCTTTACCAAAGCACCAAAAATTTGTAACCTGACTGGACGAATATCTAGGTAAACAGGTAGATCTGGTTGGAATAGCTGATCTGTGTGAAGAAATTCAAGCCCATGGGATCAACATAACTGCAATTTCAGGTGCTTTAAAATCCATAATATGGAAAAATAAAGATAGAGCACAGAGAAGCTAGAGCAGAGACCGCCAAGATCAAACAAATTTTAAGGATTTCTGAGATGAAGACATTTATGATGATAGCAGGCACGACATTAAGAGATCGATGAACAAAATAATAATAGAGAAATGTGTCGCAGTGAATGTTATAAGATGGAATATACAGAGAAGAAATAACTGGTATTTTCATGTACAAATAATGGACAAATCTAAACCTTTATTTATTGTTTATTGAACAATGTTGTAAAACTCCATATTAAATAATTAATATAAATGAAAACGTCTGTCTTCTAGGAGTTTTATTAAATTTTATATGGAATGACATGTTTCGCCTTTCTAAGGCATTATCAAATGTTTAATAATGTCCTAGAAGGGCAAAACATGTCATTACATATAACATTTAATAAAACTGTTAGAAAACAGACGTTTTCGAAGTTTTCGTTTTCGACGTTTCGTCACATTCGAAGTCGGAATAATCGACGTGCGTGCATGGTACGATGTATCAATGCAGAGGAATCCCGAGAGGTATGCCAGGACAGAGCATTGTGGCGATCCATCCTCTCTGCTTACCCCTCCGGGGAAATGGCGTGATGATTAGTTAGTAGGTTGTAAATCTATAGCAAGGAAGAAGAAAACTTGCAAAGCCAATAGTTATTGCTTTTTTTGCATTTTTTTTAAAAGTAAAGTAATAGTATTATAAAATATATGTTTTAAGAGATAATAAACTCATTGAAGTGGAATAACTAGGGTTTCAATTTGTAAAACTTTATTTTAATATTTTTGTACAGAATATCGGTGAAGTGCAGTTAATTTTGGTGTTAAATACGAGCTAGTTAACCTTTAGCGAAGCTGACGGCACACCACGGTATAGCTCTGTGGATGCTGTGGGTGGGAACACGACCGAGGCGGGACCAGCTCATTAATTGTCATTAATTCTGGCACAGCATTAAAAGTCAATTAACAAATAATTTACGATATCCCACCATTAGCGTGAGGGTGCACTATTTCTGTAATAGGCGTACAGTTTGAAGCTGCTTGCAATTCATTATTCACATACTTCGCGAGTCACTATTTTATTTTATTTCATTTATTTATTTTAAACATATCTAAAGCATTACAGATTTTTATTTCAATACACTAAAGATACAAGTTAGAGATACACAATAATAAGTAATACATAATAGATTAATAAAAAGAGCGAGAAACATAAGATACATGACAAATTAATAAAATAAATATACCATACAATTATAATACAGATAGAACTTCCCTCAGATGAGCCAAACTATCACAAAATATGTCAAACTCCGAGGTGACACGATTAAGCAAAGATATTGCTCTACCTACGGGCATAACCATTGGCAGGTTGGTTCTGCATCGTGGGAGATAAAACAATCTATGGCCCCTTTGTCGAAGATAATTATCAGGGACGAACAGACCTACATCACTCAGGATTTCTGAGTTGTGTATACAACTGCCTATCAGTCGAAAGAAATGGAAAGAAAGAAATTTAATATTGATAATCTTCTTCTTCTTATTCGTCTTCTTCTTCGCCTTCTTCTTCCTCTTAGTTTAGGTCGTATGACCTGTTTGTGACGGTGGGCTGTCCTGGGATGATGATGTCCAGCCAACTCTCCATCTCTTCGGCGGCCTTCCTAGTAATCTCTTGCTGCTTGAGTATTCATCTTTAACAATTTTTGCAATTCATGTATTCTCCATGCGGTCCGCGTGGTCTCTCCAAAAGCGCCTTCTGCTTCTTCCCCATCTCACTATGTCTTCAACACCATAGACAGACCTTATCGTTTCATTTCTAATTCGATCTATGAGGGTTTTGCCTGCGATGGAGCGTAGGGTTCGCATTTCTGCTACTCTAAGAAGGTTCTTAGTTCTATTGGTATCGGTTCTGACCTCTATTCCATACGCCATGATATTGAAGATGTTTTTGAAATATTTATTATATGTATACAATACATTGAATATTTTATTAACTAACATCAGGTGGGAAGCATCGAGACACTACCACATTTAAAAGATCCTAGCTGCATCATAAGAATCAGCAAATAGGTTTAAAGACTTTGACCAATCCTTAGGATTTAAAATAAAAAAAATTATCATGATGTGCCTGAGGGTAACACTTCACTTTCTATGGCCGTACAACTCTGGAAGAGTTTTAGTATCCTTAACGATTTTTCGCCAAGCTCCTCGATCCTGCGCTTTTTGCTCCCAGCAGTCCGATTCGCCTAACCTAGCCAGATCAGCCAGAACATTGTCCATTACGTGCTGTCTAGGTTTTCCTAGAGGTCTTACTCCAGTCGGTCTAGACGCGTACAGGGTTTTGATTTCTCTGGTCTCTTCGGCTCGGCACACGTGCCAATCCATGCTAGGCGACCGGCTCTCACAGTGCTCGTTATAAGGGGCTGCTGGGTAAACAGAGAACAATAACACAGAAGGTCCCTGGTTCGATTCCCGGCGATGGCAATGTAATTGTCACACTATCTCTAGTCTGGTATAGAATTCACGTGACAATAAAATGGCGATAGATTTAACTATCCATCACATGCCATGGGAATCAATATGATAGCTACACTATTTACACCGATTTGGCTCGCGTTGTTATTATTATTTTCTTCTCCTTCCTCAGCCTCTTCCCGTCCACTCCTTGACAAAGGCCTCCTCTATGCGCATCACCCGGTAGATGATGTCGGTAACCTTTGTTTTTTCTCTAACATGGCTTTTCCATGACTTTTTGGGTCACTCGTAGTTTCTCGGCACTTTGTTTGGACAATGTTACAGTTTCAAGACCATAAGTACCAACTGGCAGAACGATGGCTTCATAGACTTTTCGTTTCAGGTTGATCGGTATTTTCCGATTTTTAAGGATGTAACCCATATTTCCGCCATGTTGCTGCTTAGCTTCGTTTATTATTATTCCAGTTAGTTATTATTATTATTATTTTGTTGAATCGCTCTTTACATCATTACAGCGTGAGCCAAATCGATGTAAATGGGTATATCTAGCATATTGATTCTCATGACATGTGATAGATAGCCATACATTGCCATTTTATTTATTATCACGTGAATCCTTCACCAGACCAAAGACAGTGTGACAATCATACTGCCAACGCCGGTAATCAAACCCGGGACCTTCGGTGTGGCAGTCAAAGCTTTACCACTCGGCCACGAAGGTCGTCGTGGTGTAAAGAGCGATTCAACAAAATAATAATAATGATAATAATATAATAATAAAAAAATACAAACCATCACGCCGTTTCTCCGCAGGAGTAGGCAGAGAGAATAGAACGCCTCACTTCTTTATCCTGACATACCTCTCTAGCTTCCTCCACATTCATACAGCGAGTCATACACGCACGTCGATTCTTCCGGCTTCTGACATGATCAACCTTTAAAATTTGATTAATTTGGTCATGCCATGTTTTCCTCGGTCAACCTCGACTCCGTACTCCATTTACATTGTTAACGTATACTTTTTTAACCATTCTTTCTTCACCCATGCGCTTCATATGTCCGAACCAACGCAGCGATCCTTTCATAATTTTGTTCATAATACCTTTTCCCTCTACATTCCTTTCTTATATCAGCATTCAAGATTCTGTCGTATATCGTTCTACCACACATACGCCTTAGGGGCCTCATCTCTACTGCATTTATTCTGCTCTCATCCTTCTTCTGCCAGTTCCATGCTTCGCTTCCATATATTACGGGTTGGGACCAGAACTCCATTGTGAACTATTATATTGATTTTTATTTGTTGTAGCATGTAACTGGCCTCACTTTTATTTTTTCTAAGTGTTTTTTCAAAGTGTTTCTTTCTAATATCATACGCTTCTGATATCTTTTTTTCTGATAGCTCGTATATCTTTCTAAATATCTTTCGCTCTACATTCCTTTCTAATAATAAAATAATAAATAACGTTGCTCTTTATATCGTATATTTTACAATGATTTCGTCATATTTTCTACCATAGAAATGAGTATGTCCTTTTTTTACTTCAAACGGAATTATTTTAATAAAAATAACAATTATTTATGTTCGGTCAATAGAAAGCTTGCGCGTTCCTCACGTAGATATTTTAGTGGGAGAAAATAGTCATACGCCGCGTATTGGATTATTCGTTTTATTTGACAGTCTCCATCTGTAAATCAACTCGTGTCGCCAAAGAGGACATGGAGCTTAAAGCCTAAATAAACACAAATACCCTTTGAAATGAAAATTCAGTCCGGTTATCTGTACCCAAATCCTAAAGCGTATCATACATTTTTATCGGTGGGTATCTGCAAACACGAATCTTCTATTCGAGTAACTTCGGTGTACGTTGCGGCAAAGGGTATTTTTATATCGAATAGATATCGTCCCTTCACAAGGTATATCCGCTTTAACATACAAAAATGATTCAATCATGAATAAATAAATTACTATTTTTTTAATTCTATATCCCAACTTTATTGCATCATATTTTACACTTTAAACTATTTCTTGATATGGAATAAAATTTACTTTCAGTGTAAAAAAAACTAACTAACTAACCATCACGCCGTTTCCCCGAAAGGGTAGACAGAAAGAATGGACTGCAACACTTTAATCGATGCTGCACTCCATTCTTCTCTTTTCGCCAACGCGAGAGACGCAGTTTGATGGGTTGCGAACCTCATCGCCACCACGTTCTTTTAGATGGTGCACTTGTCGTCAGCTGGACGATCCGGACATTTGTGTTTATTTAATTTTTTATTCCACTGTTTTAATTTTAATTAAGCACTTAAAACAATCCAACACCAGCAAAAACTTGAAAATTTGATTGAAGAATTTATTCAAATTGTCATTGGAACAAATGAAAAATTTATTTTTACACCTGTCAAAATTATTTTTATAAACGAAAAAACTTGTATTATTTTAACATCAGAAGAGTGAAAACGTATTTCGTGTCACAAATAACTATCACAAAGTACTTATATTAGTATACTTTCAGTGTATAAGATTTAATATAATATATTTCTTCTATGTTCGCCTCACTTTGTGTTGTGGATTCATATTTGAATAAATACTTTGTATTACAACACTTTTTATTTTCACTGAACTCAGACATGCTTCGGTTATAAGTAACCTTTATCAATGTATACAATTTTAACAATCAAATAAAATAAAGCGGTCACTTATATACTAAATGGAGATCGAGTTATGCATAAAGTGGAAGGGGTATAATTAAGAATGAGGAGAGGGGAGATGTACCGGGAAATTATCGAGCATAGGAATTGAATTTAAATTGAATTGGTTTTTTATTAAACATTCATTATTTTTGATAGCTAATAGTGTCATTTACATCGATAACGTATTTTTTTTTTACTATGATTTCTTCATTCATTCTTTTTATGTGTCCAAACCATCTAAATGATCCTTTCATTATTTTGTTCATGACACTTTCATTCGTACCGCATTCACTTCTTATCGTTCATCTAAAAGATTTCATTACTACTGCTTTTATTCTACTTTCATCCTTCTTTTGCCAGTTTCGTGTTTTTTTTAAATTATTATATTCCTTTAAATGTACCATTAGTCATATATCACTTTTCCACACATATAAAAATGTTCGTCGTCAATAGAACGTGCCACAAATGTCAAATAAATACATCGTCTGGGCAGCTAGAGCAAACGAAAATAACGAGTTAAGCCTAACATGTAATAAAAAGTTAAGCATAGCTATGAAATCTGAAAAAATCCTCTCTGAAGTTGGGTACCAAAAACGTCCTTTGAGAGCCGATACAAAGCCAGGATCATAAAATATACCTTTTTTATAAATATCACCATTTTGGCTGCCTTAAGAGTACTATGTCAAATAATAAATTAGATCTCAAGTAGTAGAGAAAATTCTTAAGACTGTATTTTTTTAAAACATTTACAATAATTTCAAGAAAAAATTTATCTTGCTTTTTTATGTTTCAAAAGAAATCTGACTTATTATATAATTGAAATCAGAAATCTTAAGTTATATAAAATGTATTTTTTTTCTGCTGACAGTAAGTTTAAATAACTAACATCAAAATATATTTAATATTCCTTGTTACCTATTTTTTTTCTAATTATTTTGATTAGATTTTTTTACCAATTAAGGATAATAACCATCCGAAACATACGTTTAAAAAGAAATACACAGTTACGACTGCTTTACAAAATAGTAAAAATTTTAATTTTAATTGACTATTTTATATAAATATCTATTTTAGATAAAATAAATTTTATAATTTATACTGAATCATTAACTCCACCACGTATTATTATAATTAAGAAAGACGTCTTTCGTCACAAATAACAAATATTTATCAGGTAATATGTAGAAGAAAATATTTATCAAGTAACTTCATATTTTGTAAACTAATTTGCTTGATCATTTACGGCACCGATACAACAATCTTTTGTTATCAATACTCCCAAATTAAGACTTCGATATCTAGATGTTTGATATCTGATGTTAGATATTTCTGATAATTAGTCTAATAATTAAAGGGATAAGCGGAGACTAGAGGCTTTTGAGATGTGGTCCTATAGAAGGCTATTAGGAATTTCCTGGAGAGACCACATCACGAATGAGGAAGTTCTTCAAGGAATCGAAGGAGGAAGGCACCTGCTCAGGACCTTGTCCGAAAGGCGTGCAAGATGGATCGGCCATGTAATACGTCAAGAAGGTCTCTTGCATGCCATAATGGAGGGTATGACCGAGGGGACAAACTCTAGGGGACGCCCACGCCGAGAGTACCTGGAGGACCTGTTGGTGGACGTGCGCCGCTCATCATATGCAGATTTCAAAAAAGCCGCACAAGACAGGGAAGAATGGAAGAGAAGAATAGAGGAAATTGCTGCAAACCAATCCCAGGATTAAAACCAGAGAAGAGAGTCTCACTATATTTTTACAAATACCATATTTATTATGTCTTTAATGAAAACAATAATCGAAAAGAGAATTAATGGTTAAATTGGTTAATGAAACTTTAACAACTTACATGTTTTTAATTTTATATAAATATTCGTGATCGATTTCCAGCGATGGCAGTGTGATTGTCACACTGTCTGATCTGGTATAGAATTCACGTAACAATAAAATGGCGATAGGTTAGATAAATATCACATGTCATGAGAAACAACAGCTAAAATGTTGTACACAGTAATTGGGTTCAAATAACCTACTGTGTACAAATGTGGAAAGCAACGGGAAACTATCACATTAAAGGCCCAAGTGGCATCCCAAAAAAAAAATGTTACATTGTGTTGCAAACCAATCCCTTAGATTGAAAATAACGAAGAAGACATTAATTAAATGAATTGATAGTTATTATAAATAAATAAATACTCGTACTTAGACTTTTTACACTGATATACTCGTACTCGTAAAGTTACATTTGGGTGACCCTTAAAAAATATTTTTATATTTTTGTAAGTCTCATTCCCCTAATTTTTTTGTAATTTTTATTTATTGATAACACGTGCCCCAAAGGGGGTAAAAATTTAACTAAATTAGTTAAATTCTTAAATTTGCGCAAAAACTATTTTATTTATTTTGTTTCAAATTTTCAAAAGTGGTTAGAAAGTAATCGATGACATTGCAAAAGTAATGAAAGTTTATGTAATAATACACAATATTTTAACAAAAGAAGAGGACCAAAAGAAATACCTATTGCTAGTCGTAAATACTGTCGGAGTCATTTTCCATATCGGCCAAAGCATTAATGAACCTTTAAAATTAAAATTTCATGTATTATATAAAAACTTTTTTTTAGTGCTGAGTTCTAGGCATAGTTTTAAATTTTAAACAAAATTAATAAAATGGTTTTTGCGAAAATTTAAGAATACTAATTTTGTTAAATTTTCATGGAGCACGTATTATTATTAAACAAAAATTACAAAAAAATACCAGTTACTTACTACCCCGAAAGGAAAAGAATTAGGGGTGACACTTATTCAAATATAAAAATATTTTTAAGGGCCACCCTCATTGTATCTACATTTTTTTTTTAAATCTATCACAAATATTATCTAGATTCCCAATCATTTGTCATAGCATTTATCATATTATATCAAATTTTCTTCATAAATATTTTCCGAGCTAGGTATGTCTTATCTATCTCGCGGGAACGATTACTAAAGAGGTACGTAATAATTTCCTTTCCAGACGATGTTCCACGGACTTCCTGGCTCTGTACCAAGGAGCCTCCCCCACAGACCCCCTCCTAGCCAAGGTCTGCGAGCCCGGACCGACCCTCCTGGAGTTCGCCGGACCAAATCTGCTACTCGAGTTCAGGTAAATTAAATTACATAGTCATTTTGCTGGCATTACGGCCAAGTCACTCCGGTGATCTAATGAGTGTGCCGACCTCATTTACATTTTGCTTTGTTTTCGGCCCTCGTCAACGAGAAAACTGAAAAAACCTACCGATAGAATAATAAGGGTGGAATACGAAAGAATAACCCTGAATTTACAAAGGTGACATGTTACCTTTACATCGCTGGTCTTGCATATTTATGAACCCACATAATTTATTTTGTAAGTAAATTAAAACAATTGTATGTATTCTGTTTTTACACAACTATTTTGTGAATTTTTTTAAAACTTTGTAAAATACACGAACTCTATTGAAAAAATGAAATTAAAATACAAATATGTATTGAAATTAAAATACAAATAATAGAATTATAATTCAATTCTTCTTATGTCCATTGCATCTTTTCCCCACACCCAACAATTACTTTCTGCCACTTCATCATGCTGGGCATCAATAGCCTACAGATTAGGAGGGATGGGTTCAGACTCATTAGGGGATTCTTTGTGATTTCCATCTGTATGTTCCGGATGATTATCTTCGACAGCGTCAGCATTGACTGTTATATCACCCAACATGCAGAATAAACCTGCCTCCGGTGATGCCGGTGTGGAGAGCAATCAAACTGGTGAACTTATTCGGTTCGAAGATTGACGTCTTTCATATTAGTGAAAACGTTCAGAAGACAATGACTTTAGAGAGCATTTTGTATTACTAAAGTCGAACCGTCTCTCATGCATTCCTGACACCTGATGATGTCAAAATTGGTTGATGGAACAGCTATCGTGAAAAATAAAAAATAAAAATTTAAAAAATGGAATACCATAATCTGCGTTTTATATTTGAATAGGTAATTTTTTTTGAATATAATTAAATTGAAACTATGTCCCACCTTCCTTATATTATTTACGTTTTTGTTATTATATTCCATTGCAAATATATAATAATATAATTGATAGATTGTCTGATTCGAAGCTCAGCAGGTTAAAAAGTATAATATATATGTTTTTGTTTTTGTTTTCTTAGCTCCGGGGATCACGTGCCACCGTACGACTATAATGGATTCATGGCCATTATAGAGTTCTTCGAACGTCCCGCAACCACGGCTGCTCCAGCGGCGCTTAGCCTTAACACCACTCACGCCCTGGACTTGGCTGTTCCCGCCTCAGGTACTCTACAAATTAATTTTGAAAACTAAAACGCAAAAATCTAAATAATTTCAGCCCTTAATATATGAATTACCCTATTGAAAATGTTACCGTTATGACACTATATACTGATATGACACTACATACTGATATGATACAACTTACAGATATGACACTACATACTGATATGATAAATTGTCTGCGGGTAGATTTGCGCAGTTATTAACACTCATAGCTCTAAATTAAAATATAATCATTTTCAACACATTTCGACATGTTTTTTACCCCTTTATTTTTGTCATATCAAACCATCTGGTTTCGTTACCGTCAGAGCTTTATCAAGATTACAAAACAAAATAAAATAACATTTTGAATGTATACAAATTCTTGTAGACAAAATACTGGATTTTACCCATTGCGAATATTTTTTTTATATATAAGGATTAATTGTATCTCAAATAACACATTCATCTAAGAGATCTAATTTCTACTGCATTTATTCTACTTTCATCCTTCTTTTGCCAGTTCCATGCTTCGCTTCCATACATAAGGGTTCCATGCTTCGCTTTAATTCGTGAATAACTATCTAACTTACCATCACGGCGTCTCGCCAAAGGGGTAGGCAGAAAGAATGGACTGCCACACTTTTATTTTCTGACATTTCTCTCGCTTCCTCGACATTCATACATCGCATCGTACAGGCACGTCAATTTCTCCGGTTCCTCGCATGGCTTATTGGCCATTCAGTATCAATATTTGATTTATTGATCGTGCCACGTTTTCCTCGGTCTTTACATATTTCTAGTTCCATTTACATCGTAACATATATTTTTTCACAATTCTTTCTTCATTCATTGTTTTGTTTATAACGCTACATTCACTACTTATATTTTCATTTGACACTCATTCATCATACACAGATATTGACACAATCGTCTAAGAGATCTCATTTCTACTGCATTTGTCCTACTTTCATCCTTCTTTTGCCAGTTCCATTCTTCGATTCAATAGATTATTATCTTTATGGAAATCCCTTTTTACTTCTTCTTCTTCTTCTGATTGTAGATCTTGCGATCTGTTTATGCAGGATATCAACCCTCTTCCTGTGATGAAGACGACCAACCTTCTCTCCATCTCTTTGGTGGTGGTCCTGGTGGTCAACGGCTGCTCTGGTGTCTCGTGCATCATGATATTAGGAATTCTTCCCTTTTTACATACATTAAAAAAATAATCATAAGCTCTTTTACCGTGAATTCGAGGATTTGTATGTGGGTATCCTCTCGTGAAAAACAAAACTAATGGTAAAGGCAAAAAATAACATTTTCCCTTTTAGGCTTTCAGTACAACAAAGGCTGAAGCCGGTTGTAAAGTGACAGAGTGAATGAGAATATATAATTCTGTAAAGAAATATTACAAAGAAGGAATGTGTAATATGTGAATGACATTTCTAATAGACGGAAGATACCGATCGCTTCCCCATTGTACGGCTGGCGGCCGCGTTGATGTGTCGGCAGAATTAATGATTCGATTACGGTGTCGGATGGTGCCTTTGTGCTCCTCTTTTGTTGGCTTCCCGTGCTGCAGATATTGGCTTACCAGAACTTTTCTCAAGGCGGAAAACTTTTAACTAAGTGGGGAAATGCAAAAAAGAGATAGTAAACAATATGTTACAACAGACCTTTGTGTGCTGCGAATTTTCCCGGCGCGGCGTTTGTGAAAAATGTGTTTTCCTTCGTTATTTCTTCACTCATCGTCAGGCAATTTAAATTGGATAGCTAAGTAAACCGCAAGTAAAATTTATTAACAAGATAAGCGTGTTATTTATACTAAGTGCGATTAAATATTTATTTTTGTATGTATACATGTATAAAGATGCCTGTTGGTGGCAATGAGGTTCGCAACCCATCACACCGCGTCTCCCGCGGGGCTAAAAGAGAAGGATGGAGTGCCACATCGGTTAAAGTGTGGCAGTCCATTCTTTCTGCCTACCCTTTCAGGGAGACGGCGTGATGGTTAGTTAGTTAGTTAGTTAGATCAAAAATTCTCGTATTATACAAGATCCATCCAATTAATACGCGAACTGATTTTTTCAAAATTTTATTTTACAAAATTTAGGGCAGATCAATCTTAAATCTTATCCCCTTCAAAATGCTCCCCATTTGAATCAATGCACTTGTCTCACATGCGTTTCCATTTTTCAAAACATTCCTGGAAATCATCAGAGCTGCTGAACATCTATTTAGCTGTTTGGTCGTTTCACGTTTAATCGTCTACACGTCGTCCCAGTGCGCCCCCCTCTTGACCTTTTTACATTTCGGGAACAAAAAGAAATCGCCAGGGGCTAAATCTGGTGAATAGGGAGGGTGATTTATCACAAAGATCGCATTACGGGTCAAAAATTGACGGACAATCAGTGATGAATGTGAAGGCGCATTGTCATGATTTTCTTAACTTAAAATGTTTTGTGAAAATCATGTGCACAGACGATTTTCCTAAATTTAGTTCATCAGCAATCATCCACACAGTTAATCGATGATTGGAAGGCATAACAGATCGAACATCTTCAATGTTTACATCAACTAAGGAAGTCGACGGTCGTCCTGAACTTGCATGGTCCCTGCAGTCATCACGGCCCTCACTAAAACTCTTGATCCACTTAAAAAGGACATTTTTTAACTATCTTAACTCCATAAACAGCCCTTAACATTTCATAAATTTCCCGATAATTTTTCCAAGTTTCACCAGAAATTCGATGTTGACTTGGTGTTCCATATCTGTTTGTCAATCTCCATTATCGAGAAAAGCATAAAATACACGCCAAAAAAAATTCCCCGTTCGAGCGGTACGTTTACTTCGACGGTTTGGTGATTACGGATTCACTGAGTGTCTTACCTGGCAACAAAGTAGCTAGTGTTCTTGCGCGAATTTAAATTAAAGATCTTCTGAGCAACGCAATTCGCGTATTTAATGGACAGATCTCGTATATGGGTTGGTGCGGATAACAAAGTGAATTTATTGAAGTTTAAAAATAGTTATTGGAAACAAGAATTTATCAATGAAGCAAAAATGGCCATTCACAATGGAGCTCTGTTCCCAGCCCTTATGCATGCAAGCAAAGCACGGAACTGGAAGAAGAATGATGAGAGCAGTATAAATGCTGTAGAGATGAGGTTCCTTAGACGTATATGTGGTAGAACGATGTACGGCAGATTTTCAAATACTGATATAAGAAAGGAATGTAGAGCAGAAGAAGGTATTATGAAAAAAAATATGAAAGGATCGCTGCGTTGGTTCGGACATATGAAGCGCATGGATGGCTAAGAAAGTAAACGTTAACGAGTACGGAGTCGAGGTAGACCAAGGAAAACATGGCATGACCAAATTAATCCAATTTTAAAGTTTGGTAATATAAGAAGTCGGAAGAATCGACGTGCGTGTATGACTCGTTGTATGAATGTGGAGGAATCTAGAGAGGTGTGTCATAATAGAGAAGTGTGGTGGGCAATTTTCTTTGCCTACCCTTACGGGTACTATTTTTTTAGAAATTAAATAAATTGTTAAGTTAGAACATCGTTCCAATTTAAACGGTGAATATTGTAACAAAACACTTTATTGAAAATAAAAGAATATTAAATATTAAACAGCAACATAAAACATGTTTTGGGACACAGAAGCCTATCAACAGTGTAATTAAATAATATATAATATAATATATACAAAATAAATATTAGAGGAATGTGTGGAAATATCGTTTACGAGTGATAAAAAAGTATACGTTAAAGATGTAAATGAGACTAGAAATAGAGGAAGACACAGAAAGAAGTGGCACGATCAAATTAATGAATTATCTAGAAAACAGAAGTTTTCACTCGTACTTATTTCGAGAAAAACAAACTCAAAAGTCAGCTCAATTTTGAATGTCGGTCACTTGAGAAGTCAGAGAAATTGACGTATGAATGTTGAGAAAGTTAGAGAAGTGTGTAAGTTATTATAAGTGATAGTAAGTTAGTTAGTAAGTTTAAATAATTATTTATACAATTTTTAATTGAATGTGGTCAGTTCTGCCAGATGTTAAAATAATTTACGTGAATATATTATTTAATTTTCCGTGAAACCTACGTCTATGAATAATATACGTGAACTTAGCATTTTGGTTAGGTTAGGCAGTCAATTCACGCGTAACCAAATTATCGTATACTAACGTACATTATCTTCCTTCGTACCACGTTCCATTTTAGTGAAGAAACATAGTTGCCCCATTTTGCTTGAAAATTGGACAATTTGGTTTCCGTACCTTTGTATTCACAAAATGTATATTTGATAAATACCATTCGGAACTTGGGGCTTAATAACTTACAGTAGGTTTGGCTATTACAACGCTAATGTACACAATACAATAATTTTAATATATGTACATTCATTAATCAATTCTTCAATGTTCGTTTTTCGTTTCCTTTGAACGTTGGATACTTTGATAAAAGGTTATTGATTTCTACCATAGTTTTAACCGTGTGCTTATGATGAAATTTTAGCCAATTATGGTAAATTACAGAATTCATAAAACGTAAGCTTTTAATTAAATATAATACATAAAAAGGTGATCAATGTACAATCATAAAAAAGCCATATTCTTCTTCTTTCCGTGTCCTGTCAGGTATCCCCAACGTTGACTATCACCCTTAAGTAGGCCTCCCTGTCCTGGGCAGCTCGGAACAGCTCCTCCACGGTCCTCAGCCCTGTCCACTCTCGGATGTTCCTCAGCCAGGAAACCTACCCTCTCCCAACACCTCGTCGACCCTCGATCTTACCCTTTAAGATCAGATGTAACAGTGCGTATTTTTCGCCTCTCAGAACACAGCCCAAGTAGGACATCTTACGGAATTTGATGTTGGTCAGCAATTCTCTGTCAACTCTGGCTCTATCTGTGTTGCTGACCATGTCAGTCCGAGATGTGTAACATCCTTCGGTGTATCCACATCTTAAAGGTCTCTAATCGGTTCATAATATTGACTTGGTCCATGACTCAACCTCGTATAACGGCACTGACCAAACATAGCATCTGACCATTCTTTGTCGTAATTATAAATTAATATTAGGTCCTTACATATGAAATTGGCGTTTTGTATGGGAGGAACGTAAAGTTGATTTTTTTTAATGTAATATATTGATTTAATCAAAGTATGTACCATTGCTATCTATGAACTTTTGCCATCTCATAGGTAGTTCATCGATCCCTTTACTAAAAAAACCATTCGGACGGGAATCAATAAAATCTTTGAAGTCGGTTTGGACTGCCCCATCGGAGTTGAATTTTTTTCCTTGCAAGAAGTTATCCAAATTTCGAAAAAAATAGTAATCTGTTGGGGCAAGGTCCGGAGAGTACGGTGGATGTCTTAGACATTCCAATTGAAGCTCTTCAATTTGGTAGCCGTCTGTTGTGCAGTGTGTGGTCTAGCGTTATCATGAAGCAGCAGTGGCCTAGAGCGATTAACCAGCCTTGGTTGTTTAGCAGCCAGCTTTTCCATCATGGTTTGCAGTTGCTGATAATAGACATCTGCCGTAATCGTCTGGCCAGATTTAAGAAAGCTGTAGTGAACGACACCAGCAATAGTCCACCAAACGCTCACAAGTAACTTTTTTGGAGTCAATTTTCGCTTGGGGCATGGTTCGGCTGGTTCGGCAGGGTTCAGCCATTGCGATGAGCGCTTCCGATTATCATAGTGGATCCACTTTTCATCACAGGTAATGATTCGATTCAAAATCCCTTCATTATTGTGCCGGTTGAGTAATGCAACGCAGCAGTCAACGCGCGTTTGTTGATTTGCTTCACTCAATTCGTGAGGTACCCACCTTCAAGCTTTTTCACCTTCCCAATTTGCTTCAAGTGGATTAAAACAGTTTTATCACTAACACCGCAGCCTGCAGCTAACTCGGACGTGGTTTGCGATGGATCCGCTTCCACAATAGCCTTCAATTCTTCATTATCAACTTTGGTCTCCGGCCGTCCACGGGGCTTGTTCTGCAGGTCGAAATTTCCAGAACGAAAACGTTGGAACCAAAACGCACTGTGTTTTCTTTTGCGGCACCGTCGCCATACACATCATTAATCCTTCGAGCCGTTTCTGCAGCACTGGTGCCACGGTGGAACTCGTACTGTAAATAACGCGATATTTCAAGTTTTCCATTTTGTAAACTGAGTGACGCAAAGAAAAAAAACAATTGAGGAAAAAACAAATTAATTATAATTTTCGAAACACAAATACTTGAGTAAATAGTTGTATAAATTTGAATTTGGAATTCCTAACCAAAGAGAAGATATTTGAGATCAAAGTTGCCAGTACGGCAAAACGCCAATTTCATATGTAAGGACCTAATATTATCATCGCAGTTCTTATCTTATTTAAGAAAATCCATACATACTATTATATAACTTAAAATTTTAAGTATTTTCTTATTCAATCTTTCATTATTTATATATGTACTTAGTATACAACACTCACTTTATTAAAAAATAAAAATAAAATTATTAACATATTTCTATATTTCATATCACTGATTCTATGTATGAATATCTGTGTCCGAAACATATTTGGTATTTAATTTTTTTTTTTTTAATAAAGTGAGTGTTGTATTCTTAGTATTATATATAAAAAAAGAATTATTAAACATCTACAACACATAGTTATGACGAATATAGAAGATTTTCTAATACTTTTCAGTTTATTTGTAAAACGTGTTATAAAGTTTATAAAAGCAATTTTTTCGTAACAGATGATGACGCGGATCGCTGAAAACTTTCGGGTTTCGCCTTGATATCGTGTTTTTTTTAAATATACTGTAATGCCGCGTTCAATAAAGTATCCCCCGTGAAATTAAATTTTAAAAGCGCGTATTAAGTCGAGTTAAGCAGTGCTTAAATTTACGTCGAGCTTTAGAACGTACCTACACCAAGGACTCGGAGCCAGCGGACATTTTATGAAAAATGTAGAATAATATTGTGTTTCGCTTCAGAGGAGAGGAACGGGGGGCAATTTCTTATGTAAAACATTTGTATGCAAATTAAATGGACCGAGGATGAAAGCTTACGGAATGAAAGTGACATTTAAGGTTGTTTTTACATAATAGAGACATACTTCATCAGGCCTAGGGAGACCCGAGTTCGGACATTTTACTCTGGAAAAATGATTGGCTTTAAAAACTAACCAACTTACTATCGCGCCGTCACTTCACGACCTTCGTAGTAGAATGACAAGAATTGTGACTACCACATTGAAGGTCCCGGCTTTGATTCCCAACGATGGCAGTATAATTGTCACACTGTCTTTGATCTAGTGTAGAATTCACGTAGAATTCATAAAATGGCAATAAAATGGCTACCTATCACATGTTACGAGAATCAATAGAATCTTCTCCGGCGCTACAACCCTTGGTGGGTCTTAGCCTCCTCCAAGAAACGTCTCTATCACGTCTTGTCTCTGGCCGCTACCTCCCAGTTTTACTGCTCCAAGACCAGACAGTCTGCCTCGGCTCCATCCAACCATCGCAGTCTCGGTCTGCCGACGCTTGTTCGCCTTACTGGATTGTCATATAACACTATTTTAGGGAGCTCCAGATCCCCCATGCGGTGCAAGTGCCCTAGCCAGCGCAGTCTGTTAATCTTTATAAACTTATACAAGCTGACGTCCTGGTATGGCTCGTAGAGCTCTGTGTTGTATCTCCTTCTCCACGTCTGACCATCGTTAATGGTTCCGAAGATTCTGCAGAGGATTTTCCTTTCGTCAATAGAATAATCGATAGAATAGCTCAAAACAAATAGTGTATACAGAAATTGGGTTCAAAATGACATGTTCTTTGTTCTGTTCAAAAAATAAGTTAGAAAGTAAGAAAAAACTGACACAACACGCTTTTTTGATACACTTTTCGCGATTCCTCAACATTCATATATCGCGACATGCACGAATGTCGATTTCTTCGGCTCCTCGCATGGCCGACATTAATTATTTAATATATTTAATCGTGCTATGGTTTTCTTGGTCTTTTTATATTTCTACTTTTTTTTTAATTTTTCCATCTATCCAAACCATTACAAATTGGAGCTGTATCGTGATAAATAAATAACTGAAATTAAATTTCAGCTTTTTATTTTGTTTTTGAGAGATGATATATAATTATTGAAGGCTCATAAATAAAGTTATTTGACAATATAAAAGCCATTAATGAATTATACCAACGTGCATTGTGTTTTTTCAAATATTGAAGGTGCTTCAGCGGTTTTCAAAGAAGAGTTTTTTTTTTAATTGTATTGGCCTAGCAGTGTGAATCATTTTACTCTAATTTAATAATTTTAATTATTAAATAAAACGATGTATTTTAAGAACTGCTTCCATTTTTGTCTTTATACAGCTACCGGTTCCGCCAGGCTCGCTGTCATCGACAGACTAGTGCCAGCAAGTCTGGCGAAACCGGTTACTATCAAAATAAAGACAAAAGTGGAAAAAGTGATTTGCAACTTCTTGTATGTAAACCCGCTTTTGCCTGTCTTGTTATCATGCAATAAGATAATATTTTAATTACACTTCTGAAATTGCTTTATACGCATTAATCACGCTTATTTAGACACCCTTCTCATGCGTGCACCGCTCCTGATACCTTGGAAATGCTCCAAATTATTATATGCAAACTTAATACATAAAATTTCCATTATGTTTAAGGTAGGGGGATTATCCCTCTCGTTTTATTTACTTAAGTATGTACAAAGTGAATGAAATATTTTACTCTTACACTCAAAACGTCACGAAATGAATCAGACGGTGTTGGAACTCCAAGCTGAAATCCCAGGCAAACATTTTATCTCATATTTGAACAAGTTTAATGCGCACGTACTCTGTTCATAGTTAAAAAAAAGCGAGATGTGTACATTTCTCAAAATTATAAATGATATTCAAACCCGAAATGGTTCTACTTGAAAGGATATGAGCACTCAGAAGATTGGGCGAAAATTATTCGCTTTGTCACCGAGCAAAAAACGAGACGCGGGAAGAGGAACAAGCAGCTCAACAAGAATATCCAGGTAGGCCGCCATACTCGCGGAGCCTACCTGTTGGACAGATTGGGGCTCGCTCCCCCGGGATACTGATCTACCCAAATTTGTGACCATCTGGAAGGAGCGAAGCCTCCCCCACGGGAGGGTTTCAGCTTGATGAGAAGGATCTCCTCCCACACACTTGGCCTTGTTTTATTTAATATTCAAGAGAGCCCATCGGATCGGAAAAACTTTTATTCCTATATTTTCCCCGGTTCGAAATTGAAAATTTCCGATGATGCTTTTTAAGTTTCCTTTAATAAATTTTATAAAAACATAATTTACGGGAGAGAATATATAAACTCCGATTTCTTTCCATGCGAAAGCATTATCGTACAGTAATTTTTGTTTTCAATTTTCTTTACCATACTTTTTGTGAAAATTTATTGTGCCCACTATTACAAATTTTCTAATATAATATTTACTCAAATTAGAATTTTAAATATCCATTATTGAATGAATGATTTTTTTTTTATTCTGTTATTGGCAGAATTGATTTCATTACATTACATTCATTGTTGATACAAATAATTGGCATAAATCTAAATACATTTTTCTTACAGTAACACGAAAAATAAGCGTAAGACAAGTTAAGACGATGATCAGTATTAAAGTTTAGAATATTTAGATCATTAAAGATGAAAGGTTTAATCAGTAAATGTACTAGAAATGAGAAATATGAATACGACTAACAATTAGCTAGCGATATTTTTTTTCAATATTTTATTGTGATAGAGTTTTAATATACAAATAGTATAAATTTGAACCGGTTTGCCGAAATTATGAGTTTAGTGAAGGTCGATACTTTTTAAATTAAGACAAAAAGGTCTACTCTTGACAAGAGTTTGCAAGTCTAGTCATTCTGGGTGCATTACATCCATATTTTGTTTTATGCAAATTTTTGTAAAGAGTGTAATTTGCCTAAGATTTCGTAAGACAGGGTGCATCAAACTCTGAGTATATAAATTTTAAAAGGAAGATGAAATCATAATTATTTCCGCAATTTACTAGTTGTGAAATATTCAAATAGCTTTTCTGGTCGGAGTAGTCGTAACATTATTGATTGTTTAATTAATGATGTAAAACTCCATATTAAATAATTAATATTATGAAAACGTTTGTCTTCTAGGATTTTTATTAAGTTTTTTTATGGAATGACCTGGCATTATCAAGTAATATCACACGAATGGCCTCTTCCATAATGAGTAAGAAAGGATGGATGATAACGATGACAGATTAGGCATGACATTTTTCGCCTTGCTAAGAAGAGGCGAAACACATCACTAACATAGAATTTTATAAAAAATATATAAAACTGACATTTTCGTCAATATTAAATATAAATAAACGTGTATTATTTCGGTTTTCGCTTTTTTATGATTATAATAAACATATTAAAAATAATAGCATTGAACACAATGTTAAAATGTCACATCTTTTTATTTTGTTTTTGTATACAACAGATCCTTTGAACTAACTACTTTTTATAATTTGTTTTTAGCAATTATATTGATTCTCGGGAAAATGGGATGGACCACTAATCTAACGCTTTTTTAATGTCACGTGAATTCTACACCAGACAAAAGACAGTGTAACAATCAAACTGCCATCGCCGGAAATCGAACCTGGGACCTTCGGTATGGCAGTCAGAGCTCTTACCACTCTGCCACGAAGGTCATCTTGTGGTGGTTTAGGGGACATGTGGCTTAGCCCCTGATCCAGGGTACACGGGTTTAAACCCGGACACGACCAGATTCATTTTTCTTAATAATTAGCTATTTTTGCTCATATTGTAGATTGTAAACAAAATTTTAATACCGTTGATTTAAGACCTTGGTATTTTATTTCATTGAAAGTCTTTTTAAAAAATTTTAAAATAGCATTTGGTACCTATTGTATCGACTTGCCAAAACCAAGTTACGTAATCCTCGCAAGTACATAAGGATCCTCACATTGTTTGTCATATCGCAGAAAAGGCCTATATTCTGTATACAGATTGAATCCTTCCCCTCCACCTTCAAACAGCGGGACAAAGGGTAGACCTTTCTGTTAACTTCGCAACTCCTTGTCACTAAACTAATTCTTAACTTAAAGGAATTTGTCTCTTGCAATATTGATATCTTGAAATGGGAGAGGCCCGGAATATCATATACTCGTTAACTATGATTAATATATAATTTATTTAGCTAAAATAAGTTGAACATGGATTTTGAACATACATTAATACTACGTTTTACTAAAACCCTTAGACGTAAACTACGGATCCTTAATATTATGATAATCAAATGATTTTACTGAAATCTTTTGACGGAAGTTCATTTTAAATAATAATTAAATAAAACGATGTTTTTTAACTACTTCCACTTTTGTCTTTATTTCGTCAGCAATCGGTTTCGCCAGGCTCGCTGGCATCGACATACTGATCAATCGACGATGCCAGCGAGCCTGGCGAAACCGATCGCTGTCGAAATAAAGACAAAAGTGGAAGTAGTTAAAAAAAACACCTTAATATTATAATTGTTTTGTTGAGCAGCTCTTTACATCATTACAACGCGCCAAATCGATGTAAAAGTATAGCTATATTATTGATCCTTATGACATATGAAAGGTAGCTGAATTCTACACCAGATCAAAAAAAGTGTGAAAATCACACTGTCTTCGTCGGAAATCGAAATCTGGACCTTTGGTGTGGCTTTTCCCAAACTGCCACGTAGGTCGTCAATATAAATAAATTATATTACTTGAATTAATATAACTATACTTAGTACTACAAAACTTTATTTCATCTATCACAGACTTGTTTCGGTTAAAACATCACATTTTTAACCCTTTATAGACGACCTTCGTGGCCGAGTGGTAAGTGCATTAACTGCCACCCGAAGGTTTCGGGTTCGATTCCCGGCAAAAGCAGTGTGATTGTCACTTTGGTCTGGTGTAGAATTCACGTAACAATAAAATGGCGATAGATTAGCTACCTATCACATGTCACGAGAATCACTATGATAGCTATAATACCCTTTATATCGATTTGGCTCATGCTGTCATGATGTAAAGAGCGATTCAAAATAATAATAATAATAGGTCACAAGCTAAAAACGGATAGTTTTGAGACCGAAAACATTAAGGTCTATATTTCTATAATTTTTCAAGTTATAAACACCCTAACGGGTTTTAATAATTCTCAGATAACATACAGAGGTTTTGAATCTAAACAACCATCCTGAAGTTCGCACGTATTGAGTAGATGACGAATAATGCGTCCCGGTCAGATAACTCAGATAACTGACCAGGACTCATTATTCATCATCTATTCAATATGTGCAAACTTCAGGGCGTATGGCTAGATTTAAGACGTCTGTTTGTTATCTGAGAATTATTAAAACTGATTAGGGTGTTTATAACTTGAAAAATTATAGAAATATAGACCTTAATGTTGCCTGTCTCAAACTATCCGTTTTTAGTTTATGACCTATAAAGGGTTAAATGTTTTTTTTTAAATTATGTTGTCCATTAATCCTATCTTCTTCTTCTTCTTCAGCCTGTATTGACCGTCCACTCCTGGACATAGGCCTCCTCTCGCATTTTCCATTCTCCTCTATTCTGAGCGACCCGCATCCAGGGACTTCCCGCACTTCTCCGGACATCGTCGCGTCAACGCAACTGTGGGCGCCCAACTCCACGCTTTGCCGTCCTTGGCCACCAGCACAGCAGTCGCCTTGTCCACTTTTCATCCGGATCTTTAATCCTATATTTTCTGTTATTATTTTATATCTTGTATTATTTTTTTTTTATTCATTATAAACTTCGTTAATAGGGTATTCGGCAGTTTTAACGCCTTAATTGATTAAAAACATATGTTTTGTTTAAGATTCCGGAAGGGGAGGAAGAGGGTGCGAGTTGTCCTTCTCCGCAGACCGCGATGGTCGCTCCGGCAGTTTCGATACGCGGGCGCTACCCTTCCACGCCGAGTGCCGCATAGCCTTCACGGGCCGTCACTCCGACGTTGTACACATCTCACTCTTCAACTACAAGCTCAGGTGAGTCACAGCATTTATATATTTTCAAACACAGTCACAAATTCCAAATTCAAAAAAATCTAAATAATCATCAATCTTCTTTTATAGGGATTAATTGTATCTCAATAGAGACGAAGATGTAAATTGTTTTCTGGGAACAGAAGGTGGTAGCCGAGGCGCTTACAGGACTTGTGACCTGTCATAGGTTGGGTTGAGCGATCGCTTTATGTTTAACAACATTCCCCATTCCGCATTATGACCACCACGTCTAACAAATTTTTGAAACTTGTATATATGGTAGATTTCCACGCCTATCCTTACATTTTTAAGTTCACTCTACACTAGCGTCATCTATTAAGACCATTTACATCTTCGTCTCTATTGAGATACAATTAATCCTTATAAAATTAAAATAATTTATCCGCAATGGGTGAAATCCAGTATTTGTCTACAAGAATTTGTATACATTCAAAATGTTGTTCTATCAATCTTCTTCTTATTCTTTCTCCGTTTCCTTATTACTGAGGGTCGTATTATCCCGAAATCAGTAACGTATTATCCCGAATATTATTCCGAAATCAGAAACCGTCAATCGGTCGGCTCTCGAAATGGTACAAGAATACACATATCCTGGCCAAATTTTTCAATTAGGTAGAAACAATTTCGAGAAAGAAGGCGACCGAAGAATTCAGTTGGGTTGGGCGGCCTTAAGAAAATTACGTCATGTTCTCACCTCTAAAATACCACAATGCATCAAGAGTCTAAAGTCTTCAAGCAGTGTGCCTTGCCAGTCATGACGTACGAAGCCGAGACGTGGACATTGACAAAAGGTCTAGTCTACAGATTCAAGATCGCCCAATGCGCCATGGAAATAGTCATGCTTGGAATAACCTTGAGGGACAGATTTAGAAACGAATTTATTCGTGAACAAACCAGGATGACTGAGGTAGCTCTGAGGATGGGCGGGCTGAAGTGGCGATGGACTGGCCGTATCTGTCGGAGAACCGACGGCCGATGGAGGAGACGGGTTCTAGAGTGGAGACCGCGTACATGATTCCGCAGAGTTGGACGCTCCTCCTACGCGCTGGACCGACGAGATGAAGAGGATTGCCGGACACGGATGTATGGGAGCGGCAATGGATAGGGGGCTGTGGCGTGCTTTTTGACAGGCCTACATTCAGCAGTGGATGACAGACAGCCGATGATGATGATGATGATTATGAGGATCGTGATCTATGGACCTGTCCGTGACTAAAACAAAAGTACTCCAATCCTCTCTGTTCTCCGCAGTATGCACCGCCGAGTAGAGGTTTTCCCCGGTCATCTCATTAATCTGGTCTTACCACCACGCGAAAATCAGACTCTACTTCTTTTTCCTGGAACACTTCCTGTGACAATAGTTTTTCCCAGGTCACTAGGGTCTCTCAACACACCGTGATGGCGAATATTGAAGAAAATGATACCTTAATTGAATCGTGTTTTTCAGAAGTAGTACACATCCAAGTAACCTCAACTTTACAAGACGGACAAAAAACTGTCTGGTACAAAATTTTCCTACAATATATATTTCTTTTTTCAATACACATTTGTCATAGGGAGTATAAGACAAATGTGTATTGAAAAAAATATATATATTGTAGGAAAATTTTGTACCAGACAGTTTTTTGTCCGTCCTGTAAAGTTGAGGTTACTTGGATGTGTGCTACTTCTGAAAAACATGATTCAATTATAATCATTTCTTCCCCTGTTTTTCCAGTGTCAAAATCCTTGACATAACAATCTATCGCGAGGTAACGAACAATAACAAAGCACGTGTAATTTCTACCTCATTTTTTTATTCTGTCTAAGAACCAACGGCTTATAAGAGATACTTCTGCTACAAATCAAATAACCTATCAATTTTCGGGACAAAATTACATTATGGGTACTGACGCAGAGGACGGTAGCACACTCACACACACATAGAACAGCATACACTTATCTTATAATATACTTTCACACAAATATGATCGGGTCAACGTACTATAAGAAATATTCTATTAGAACAAAATGTGAATTAATACAAATAATAAAAATGTCCGTTTTCTAGTAGTTTTTTTTTATGGGGATAACATGTTCCGCCTTTCTAAGGCATCGTTTGATAATGCCTTAGAAGTTTTCTTTCGTATTATTATAATTATTTATTATAATAAGGAGTTTTACATCATTGTTCAAGAAACAATAAGTAAACTATATTTATGTTCATGAATTTTAATTGTATCTCAATAGAGACGAAGATGCAAACTGGAAATTGAATATGGTTGATCAAGGTGTTTACAGGACTTATGACCTGCCATTGGTTGGGTTAAGCGCACGCTTTATGTAATTACAACATTCCCCATTCCACCTTTTTCTTTATGACCATGCTAAAAATTAATCTCCATAGATGGCGTTAGTATGTGGATTATATAGAGTTATCTTAAAAAGATTAACATATGTAATCAAAATCTTCATAGATGGCATATTGAAACTGACATGTGAGGTTAGGCATAGATTTGTAACATAAATATACAACTTCCAAAAATTTGTCTTACATGGTTATAAAGAAAAAGGGTGGAATGGGGAATGTTGTAATTACATAAATACACTATGTAATTACACTATGTAATTACATAAAGCGTGCGCTTAACCCAACCAATGACAGGTCATAGTTTGCATCTTCGTCTCTATTGAGATACAATTAAAATTCATGAATTAATAACCCACCGTGGGTGAAATCCAGGATTCGTATACAAGTATAAGTATACATTTACAAAATATATTTATGTTATTGATGGTTGAGATATTAGTTTTGTTAAACTCCATTGTTAATTTATAATAAACACGTTTGTTAAGTGGTTTTCCTTGGATTTAATTTATATAAATGATATAAGTAGTGACAAGTCGCCTTGCGAGCAAACAAATTTGTTACTATTTATATAAATAGTCCATTGTTTTGGCCGAACCACTATGATACTTCAACATTACGAGTATTACTGTTAAAATTTATAACATTGTTTTAATATCATTTCGACTAACTACACTAATAAGTTTTTTGCCCTATTAATAGTAAGTATTTTCATTTGTTACTATAGTTTATTGTAACACCTGATGATGCCAACATCGGTTGGCGAAACAGCTGTTGCGACACTCTCAGTGAATAAAAATAAATTGTGATATTATAACAGTGTTATAAACTTTAACTGTAACTATTTATATCAATTAAATCCAAGTATAACCACTAAACAATCGTGTTAACTATTATAAAATAATATTCATAATATACGTTTTTTAATTTTTTAAACAATTTTGAATCGAATTTTGTCAATCAAATAAAACATAATGAACTAGCGGGCCCGACAGACGTTGTTCTGCCCGAACGTTGGTTTGCCTGCTATTAGCTGGTTCAACAAAGTGTAGTGTTGCGTAGATTTAAATTTAATGCTTAAACACATAATTAGACATCAGCGCCATCTATGTTAAACAAACAAATCTATAAATTATTCTTATTTCCGGTAGGTACCGGATCCAATTGTCAATCTTAAAAATCAAGCACACACAAAAGTCACCAAAATCGGTCCATCTGTTTAGGAGGAGTTTAACTACATACGCCCATACAGAGTAATTATGTATATAAAGATAAGCAAGAAAATTTGTACGTTCAAACCACGTCATTTTCACGATCAAACGAGTATTGGCTTTTCGTGTTTTGGCTTTTCTACCACTCGAAATTCAATCAGATTTATTTTGACAGTTTACACTTAAAGTTTACATATTCCTGCAAACAGATTCGCCTGACCTTTACGAATCTGTTTGTATTCGAATTTGAATTTTTATTTTTGTTTTATTTAAAACACGTTTTGTACTTTGAAGGTCTTGAAAGTTTTGAAGGGTGGTGTGTGCAACGAATATAAAAGTTTTAACAAATGTTACCCAACTGTACAATTTTCGAGTCAACTGTTAAATAAAAGATTATTTTATAATATATTAAAATATTCACATTCGTTTATATGCTTCAAAAGTTTATGAACAATGTATGAGCATTATTCTGATATAAATTCTTCTTTCTCTTCTTCTTTTAGACCATTTTTCTATTCCTAGACCAAAATATATAATAAAAATAATAATACACCATCACGCCGTCTCCCCAAAGGGGTAGACAGAAAGAATGGACTGACACACTTGAATCGATGCAGAACTCCATCCTTCTCTTTTCGCCTCTGCGGGAGACGCGGTGTGATGGGTTGCGAACCTCATCGCCATCAATAGGCATCTCCCGCGCACACTTCGATCGTCCAACAAAATAAATCACACTTTCTATTAATTTTCCATTTTTATTTAAATTTGGTTCATTTTTTATCATTTTTTCTTGTTTTCACAATTTCACTTCTGCCTTCGAACAAAACGTTTCTCATAATATATGTGTATATATAATATACAAAAATGATACATACAAAGCTTCTTCGTCCTGTTTTTCAAGCTTTTTCTCTCCACTGCTGGATATAGACCTCTTCCATTTTTCTCCATTCGTTCAGGTCTTGTCCCTTCAGCATCTAGGTCGTTCCAGCTATATTCGGGACATGTTATCAAACCATCATTGAGGTGGCCTCCCGACATCCCTTTTCTTTTTTCAAGTCCTCCATTAAAATGCCAAATGCTCGGCTTAAAGCCAAGAGATAAAATATGAAACGAAAAAAATTAGACGCTGAACTAAAGTTCCCTATATTGTAGATCTTCTTGTTATTCTTTGTGTATGCCTTTTGGCCTATTTCTTAAGAGGAATTGGTTTCCACCGAGGCCGATCCCAGCTGTTGATCCATTTTTTTGGTGGTCTGCCAGGGGGTCGTCTGCCTTGGAGTTGTCCACGCAACACAATGAGAGGGAGTCTGGATAGTTTCATTCTTCTCACGTGTACATAACAATTTCTTCTCCTTTTCCCACATCTTCGATCTCATATTTGTCCATTATCCTCGAGTTCCTTATTCTATCGTACAGCTAAATTTAAATGGAAGTTGGCTGGACATATTGCCAGACATGGCAGTACTAGATGGATATTCAGAATACCCACTGCATTCCTCTTGGGCATGCTGGGGACCAATAGTTTACAGATAAGAAGGGATGGGTGCACACTTACCCATTTCTTCAGACTTATCAGGGGATTCTTTGAGAACTCCGTCATCTTGGAGGCTATCCATCTTTATGTTCCGGATGGCTATCTTCGACAGCGTCAGCACAGACTGTTTTATCTCCCAGCATGCAGAACCAACCTGCCTCTGGTGATGCCGGTGGGAGAGCAATCAAACTGCTGAACATGATCGCTTCGGAGATCGATGTCTTTCATATTCGTGAAAGTACATTCAGAAGACAAATACTCTTGACTTTGTAGAGTATTTTGTATTCCTAATGTCGAACCATCTCTCATGCGTTCCTGGTATTATATATTCCTTATGTTTTACCTGTTCTCAATAGATGCCTTAAACTATAAAAAATGTTTGTAATGTCTTTTGAGAAAATAAACTGATTTGATTTGATTTGATTTGAAATAAACGTTGTGCTTTAAAAATCTCCCAATTTATTCATATTAATATTATATTGCTTGATTTTATTTTCGTTAAAACTTAGCGCTAAAACATTGTGTAATGAGGTATTTTGCTCCACGTATAAATATCAATAGCGCCCTTCTAAAATTCACGTCAGAAAATATCATCTTCGTATAACGTAAACCACTCCCGCTGTCTGAGACGAGCCATTATTTTGATGAGCGTCTACAAAACATACGTTCGTAAATATTTTATCTCCATATCTGCACATCACACACCTTGCTGCTTTTTCAGTCGGAGAATTTAATCGGCAATCCGCGATCATCATATTACCTGAAGGTAATAACTTAAGGTATCGTCGAGCACACGGTAATATGCGAAATTTGAATTCCGAAGAATGTATTGAATTTAGCTACCGACGCCTCAAGGGGGATGGGGGTAGGGGCGGCGGGCGCATTCCGCCCCATCTTTACCTACAACACGATCCGACAAAGTAGCTTATAGTAAATTCAATTTTTCAATAAAACACTCGAAGGTCGCTGAAGATTTCGTGAACAGGATATTTTTTCCCCAAAGGAAAGTACCAAAAACCCCGCAGGGCATCTTCTAGAATGCGAAATTTTGAGTAATATCATTAAAAATCTTGACATTTAAATTTTTTTTATTTGTATTTAAAATAAAATTTAAAAAAACAGCGCACTTTGTTTTTGACCACTATGCGGTTTTTTTAATTGCCGACTAGTTTCGCTTGTACCCAAGCTTCCTCAGGGCTTCAAAATAACCTGAGGAAGCTTGGGTACAAGCGAACCTAGTCGGCAATTAAAATAACCGCATAGTGGTGAAAAACAAAGTGCAGTGTTTTTAAAAATCTTGATGTTACTCAAATGGTTAATTACAAAACAATATTCCTCTTTTTCTTCTCCTAACGGAAGTAGGATAACATTATAAATATGTTTACTTTTGATGTTGCAATTGAACCATTCTCGAAGGTTTTCAAGCCAGGATTTTCTACTATACTACAAAACTGTAGAATATTTACAAAGCTATAGTTACTAAGCACCTGAAAATCGTATTCAATTTGCAAAAATCAATTAAAAATTATATAATTAGTTTATTTTTTATGATTTTATGACTAAAAATGGCGTCGTATAGCCTAACAGTGTGGGGTTCGACAGACGGCGTGACGGTTAGTTAGTTAGTTGTTCAAATATGAAATAAGTTTTACATCATTATTCAAGAATTAATACGAACGAAAACCCCAGTTTTCTAGAAGTTGTATTATATTTTATGGGAATGACATGTTTTGCCCTTCTAAGGCATTATCAAATTATATGACATTTATGATATGATATGACATTTGATAATGCTTTAGAATGGCGAAACATATCATTCCCAAACTTCTAGAAAACTGACGTTTTCATTCGTATTAATTATTTATTATGGAGTTTTTCATCATTGTCTAAGAAACAATAAACTATTCAAGAACATCAAATACATTTAAGTATATTTGATTTTTTTATCTTTAGAGCACCATCGTGCCGGTCAGTGATCGAGGTCATAGACGGCGAGTGGACTGAGCGCGGTAACCATGGGCCGGACAAACCCTTGCTCTTGAAGCTCTGCAGCCCGGCGTCGCGTCAGGCACGGGATGGCGCGGGGCGCTTCTTGGAGCCAGGCACGCTGGTCTCCCGAGGCCGCTCGCTCACCCTGCTGCTACGCCGACCCGCTCAGCACCAGGGCGGGGACACGGAGTACCTTGACGGTGCCTTCATGTTCCACGATGGTATGCCAACTATTATTAATTACCTTCATCTTCTATTTCTTCCTCTTAGTTTAGGTCGTTTGACCTGTTTGTGACGGTGGGCTGTCCTGGGATGATGATGTACAGCCATCCCTCCATCTCTTCGGCGGCCTTCCTGGAAATATCTTGCTGCTTGTGTTTTCATCTTTAACAATTTTTTTAATTATTGTATTCTCCATGCGGTTCACGTGGTTTCTCCAATAGCGCCTTCTGCTTCTTACCGTTTGATTTCTGATCCGATCCCAATTATTAATTAGCGTTATCAATATTTACATGAAACTCAAGTTTACTGCGTCATGAGTGAGTGCAAATTCGCTTTATATAGTATACTTGTTGCAATCCGTAAATTATTCAAGGAAGTAAAGGTTTTTTCCCTTTTTAAAACTTGGTTCACTGTACAATCGCGTAATCACTGTACAATAATTAATATAATAAATTATTATAAATGATTCATTTAAATAAAAATAAATAATTATAATTTTAAATTTCTATTCACATTGTTCTAAGTTCCGACTACCACTTGTTTAGATCGATGACACGCGACTTGGCTGATCAACATTCTTTTTCTTATGACGATGACGGACCGAAAATGGGTCGATGATTGGATTAAATCAAAAGACGCATTTTTCATCCAATACGGATTACGAAAAATGCCTGAAATATGGGAGAAAGTAATAGCTAGCGATGGACAATACTTTGATTAAGATATTCCCTATCAGTTTTTTTTTATAAAATATCAAATTTAAAGAAAAAAAACAGCAAGAACTAATCTTTACCCTTAAATTTGTATTCAAATTATAATTATATTTTATTTTCTGTTTTCTCTCTCTCTCTCTCTCACTCCTGGGCTTTATGGTCATGATAATTCTATTTATAAAATGGCAGTGCACAGCGGTGTTCTTGTGCCGACCCTTATGTATGGAAGCTAAGCATAGAACTGGCAAAAGATGAATGAAAGTTGTATAAATGCAGTAGAAATGAGATCACTTAGAGAAATGTGTGGATACTCTATGAGTGTGTAGAGTGTCGAATGAAAATACAATAACAATAAATAGTGAATGCGGTGCGAATGATGGTGTTATGAACAAAATAATGAAATTAAGATGGTTTGGACACACGGAATGAAAAATGAATAATGAAAGAATGGTAAAAAAGTATATGTTTACGATGTAAATGGAACAAGAAATAAAGGAAGACCGAAGAAAACGTGGCGCGATCAAATAAATCAATTATTGAACGTCAGCTACGTGAGAAGTCAGAGAAATCGACGCGCGTGCATGACACGATTGATGAATGTTGAGGAAGTGAGATAAATATGTCAGGAAAGAAAAGTGTGGCAGTCCATTCTTTCTGCCTACCCCTTTGGGGAGACGGCGTGATAGTTAGTTGGTTAGTTAGTTATAATCAAATTCATTGCAGTTTCACAAAAAATATAATACAATAATCCCAGCGTAATGAACGTCAATCTATGAAATATAATAGATCAAATTGCACAGACATTCGACAAACAATAAATCGCTGTACACCGAAGTGCACAGGGACAACACTTCATAATAATGTACACGCATACACTATTTATGACAATGCTCCCATTGTATTTCGCTAATTGCAATTTCATGTCCCGTCCCGACTCCACTCAGAGCTTTTAGTAGACTCAAATAGCTACCACGTCCCGATAACGTAAAGTACGTAAGCAGTCATTTGGAAAATGAAAAACAATTTAAAGTCCTTTTTTTCTATCCACGCAATTTATTTATTAATTTTTACATAACACACAAATGAGACATTACAAACGAAAAACATTTAGGCGACTCATTTGGATACAAAACGATGTTACAATGGTAAGATAAAACGACATGAAACCAAAAAATTATACATATCAGAAGGAACCCAAATATGTCGACGTCAGTGAGAGTCAGAAACTGTCCAAATCCGAGGCGATTAGATTCAACGTCCGAATTGCTCTTCCCACTGGCATCACCAAAGGCAGGTTGGTTCTGCGTGACAAAGCAAAGAACAATTGATGAACAATTTATTTAAAATTAGCTTTGTTATTTTTAACTTTTGTTGTATAAATTGAGATGGTTTGGACATATAGATAGAATGAATGAAAGAAGAATTTTTAAAATGTTCTATCAAAGCAGTGTAAGTGGAATGAGAAGCCGTGGAAGGCCAGGAAAAGCCTGGCATGACCAATTTAATAAAATACTAAAAACCGGCCAGATTCGTCAGGTCGGAAAAATCGACGGATATGCGTGTTTTGATGTATGAATGTAGAGGAATCTCAATAGGTATGTCAGGACATAGTAGTATGACGGTTCATCACCTCTGTCTACCCATATATTTAAATTCCGTGATGGTTAGTTATTCAGTTAACTGTAAATTTTTTTTAGTTTAATACAAAAACTTTATTTCTTGGGATTTTTGATATATCCGCGTCTCTAAGCATCCTCCTCTATCAACCTTTAGAAGATCGATACAGACTCTATTTTCAGATGAATTATTTATGTTTTTACAATTCTCTGAAAATCGAGTCTGCGACAAACTCTAAAAGTCGATTGAAGAGGAGACATAAATCAATCAATCCTAATAATTCACGAATCGTTAAAGATCAGGACTATTTAGTACTTTGAAATAATGTGATTATTTATTCCTAGGCAGGAATTAAATAACATCTTAGATGCCTTTCTAATAATAATTTTTCGGGGTTCGCTAACCATTTAATTGAAAATATTCATGCATTTAACAAAGAAAACGGGTTTGAAAATTTGCATATTAATAATAAAAACCTAACTTTAAACAATGAAATTTGAGAAATTAAATAAGCCATTTAAAATAATGAAAATATAATAAATAACCAATTCAATTTAAATTCAATTCGCATGCTCGATATGTTCCCGTTACATCTCCCCTCTCCTCAATCCTAATTATACCCCTTCCACTTTTATACATAACTCGATCTCCATTTAGTATATAAGTGACTCGCTCTGTTTTATTTGATTGTTAAAATTTTACACATTGAAAAGTGTTACTTATAACCGAAACATGTCTGAGTTCAGTAAAAATAAAAGGTGTTGTATTATAATACGAAGTATAATTATATTTATTCAAATGATTCTTGAACAATTTGATAATGGTTTAGAAAGGCGAAACGTGTAATATTCATACATTGCAATGAAACTTCTTTAAAACAGTCATATTTATTCATAATAATTTAATAGTTAGATAATTTTTAATGTAAATACATTTTTAATTATTTGAAAGTCTTAACTTTGTTTAACGGTTCACTATTTATCTCTTGCATTGTGCTTCTATAATAACTTTTTCTTTGTAAATTTCTGTCATGGGATTTGCAATAGTCTGTTTCTAAATTAAAATGAATGCGATGCAAAGACAGTTTTAATAATTCCTACTTTTATATTGACAAGTCAATCGACATCAGGTGACCTTCAATCGCTGATTTTTTATCATAGCTGTTTTTGTTTGTAAAAAACGATAATACTCAAAAAAGATTATTGCATAAAATATACATTATATCTGAAAACTATTACCTCTAATCCTACAACAATTTGAAAGAAGTCACGTCATGTCAAATGATAATAAAATAAAGAAAACCTGTCATAAACCGATTATATTCAGATCCCATTTCATTTTAAATCCGTATAAAATCAACAAAATCTACATATATGTAAATATAACAGGCATTGAAAAAGATTGGTTGTCGAGGATTTGACGTATTTATCTAAAATAGTCTGATCATAATCATATTGTCTAAATCTGTATATTTCTAAAATAGATTATATAATACTCATATATGTTACCTATAATTTCTATCTATAAGTTATATTAATGATGTAAAGATATTTTCAGCAATCCAAAACAAAAAGTTAATGAATCATAATATAAATAGGTAAGAGCCAAAATGTCATCAAGAAATAGTACGAGAATATTTTGAATACAAGAGAGCGAAAGAGGAATAGTTTTTTTGAATTTTGTTCCGATTCTGAATCTTATTTTGAATTTATTGCTGATTATTGTAGTATGACAAAAGTGTAGAAATCAAAAGGAGTAAAATTCTGTATCGTTAATTGTGAAATTTTAACGTGTGTGGAAAAACGTATTTACATTAAAAGTTAAAACTTATTACTAATTACAATTGAACAGTGAACCAAGTTTTTAAAGGGTGGAAAATCTTTACTTCCGTGAATATTTCACGGGTTGCAACTAATTGGTTATATTCAACAATTTGGTGGCCAGTCAATTTCATTTACGTTCCTTCGAAATAAAGGTGTGATTATTTGTGGTATAATTTGTTTGCCCGTAACGTGTGTTTTTTTTTTATCTTTTGGTAGATTTGATATACAATATTGTTATTAATATGTATCAAAAAACGATAGTTTTCAAGGAGTTTTATTATAGTATTTATGTATGACATGTTTCGCCCTTCTAATGTATTATCAAATGTGATAAATAATAAAACTCCTTGAAAACTATCTGTTTTTAATACATATTAATATTTTAATATGGAGTTTTACATCATTGTTCAAGAAACAATAAATACAATATTGTTCTTCAAGTATGACATGCCACAGACTTAAAAACAAAAGTGCTGGAGAAGTGTGTGTTACCTGTGATGACCTATGGATGCAAGAATGGACGTTAACTAAAGAAGCAATGCACAAAATTAAAGTTGCACTCTCTATATTGGGCAAATAATCTACATACATATTTGTATTCTTATAGTGATAAAAGTATTAACTCGTTTTAGGTTTTTTTTTCGTTATTATTAAAATGTTCTTAACTAACTAACTAACTAACTAACTAACTAACCATCACGCCGTCTCTCCGGAGGAGTAGGCAGAAAGAATGGAACGCCACACTGTTCTGTTCTTACACACTTCTCTCGCTTCCTCCACATTCATACATCTTGTCATGCACGCACGTCGATTTCTCCGACTCCTCACGTGACCGACATTCAATATTTGATTAATTTGATCGTGCCACGTTTTCCTCGACCTTCCTCTATTTCTAGCTCCTTTCACGCCGTTTACATATACCTTCTTTACCATTCTGTCTTCACTCATTCTTTCCATGTGTCCAAACCATCTTAATGACCCTTTCCTTATTTTGTTCATAACACTTTCATTCGCACCACATTCACTTCTAATACTTGCATTTGTCACTCTATTATATAAAGATTTGGCACACATTCGTCTTAGAGATTAATAAACAACTTTAATTTATCTGATTTTCTCTCTTTTGGCATCTATTTCATTATTGGTTAAGTATCACACCTATCATGTTCTTAGATTTAAGTTAGGTATCTGTCTGTATTCTTAAAAAAAAATATCGGAATTTTTCCGTCCATAAAAAATAAATAAATATCAGTATCAGTCACTGGTGACCACCATGGTGATAAAATAACATTTTACCAATAAACAATCTATAAGCTAGCGGAAATATCCGAAAACTTACGAATGTACATTGTGGTGATTTCGTGTCGCAGAGCAAGTGTCCGGTACGCTGCAGCCTGGAGGGTTGTGTGAGGCGCAATATTACGGGGCGAGCAGCGCACCTGGCGGGCAGCTTACAAACCCTGCGGCAGCACCGCTCTTCTGGAACGTGGATGGCCCGCTGCGCTGTCGACACCACTTCGTTCCCGCCGCCAACCAGAGCGTCACTATCACGGTATTATATCCTATGATAACTTTGATTTATTTTGATTTTTTAATTCTTATTCTTCTTCTTAAAGTGCTGTTAGGTCCCTCCGAAGTCTATCACACAGATATAAGCTTCTCTGTTTTATGCTAACCATAAAAAATACGTCCACTCTCTGAGGTTTCTTAGCCAGGATATATGCCGTCTTCCCACGCCACGACTTTCTTCGATTTTTATTTTTTGAAGAGGTGCAGTAAACTGTAATTTCTTGTGGAGAATGTGACCAAAATAAGCCATTTTTTTACTATATATATATTTTTTTAATTAAAATTAAATATCAAACATGTTTCGGACTACCCAGCCCTTCCTCCGTGATATTATATAGATATTTAAAATATTATAAAATCGTTTACAAATATGATCAGTTTTAACAGATATTAGGTCCTTACATTTGAAATTGGCGTTTTGCCGTACTGGCAACTTCGATCTCAAATATCTTCTCTTTGCCCCAACAGATTACTATTTTTTTCGAAATTTGGATAACTTCTTGCAAGGGAAAAAATTCAACTCCGAGGGACAGTCCAAACCGACTTCAAAGATTTTATTGATTCCCGTCCGAATGGTTTTTTTAGTAAAGGGATCAATGAACTACCTATGAGATGGCAAAAGTGCATAGATAGCAATAGTACATACTTTGATTAAATAAATATATTATATTTAAAAAAAATCAACTTTATGTTCCTCCCATACAAAACGCCAATTTCATATGTAAGGACCTAATATTATAAAGATTTATTTTGGAACGTTTATGCTTTTGTTATAACAAATACTATGAATAAATTTAAAATAATAATTTTATGTTCTTATTGGGATTCAGGTGTAAACAAAACGTATTTCGGATAGCTGACGTGCTTCCTATTCTTTTTACGCAAAATAAGAACATATTCAGTCCGAAACGTGTTTATGAAAAGTGTTGTGAAATATATATACAACGTATTTCAAATATGAATCTACAACTCAAGTGATTCAAAATAAATTCCAAATGTTTGGGATATGAGAGGTATTTTATTTTTTTACACAGAATAAGGACGTCTGCGTTACGAAACGTGTTCATGAAAAATGCAATGTTTTTTCAAATAATAATCTACAACATATGGTGATTATAAAAGTAATTTGAAATGTTTGGGATAACAGACGTCTTTTCTATTATAATATGTTCACAGAACAAGGACATCTGCGATCCGAAACATGCTTATGAAAAATGCAAAAAAGTGAAAATACAATGTTTTTCAATTATTAAATCAAATCAGTTTATGTCATCAACAGACATTAAAAAATTAGGGTTTAAGGCCTATTGAGAACAGGTAAGATAATTTATATTGTATATAGTATACTACCAGCAACGCAAGAGAGATGGTTCGACATTAGGAAGACAAGATACTCTCCAAAATTAAGAGTATTTGCCTTCTGAACGTACTTTCACTAATATGAATGACGTCGATCTCCGAGGAGACCATGTTTTCCTCTGAATTATGAACCCACAACACAAAGCCATGAAAATTATTAAATATATTCCAAATGTTTAATTACGTTTTCAGATCCAGTCGTTGGGTCGAGTGTCGCATGACCGTCACTGCGTCACGGCGTGCGGTGACAGCGGCTGCGAGTGCCGTCCTGCCTCCTTGCCTCTGGAGCAACTGGATCACTTGCTGCTGCTCGCAGAGGGCGGGCAGATAGCTGCCTGCCTCTGCGGGAACTTCAGGGTAAGCCATGTAAATTATTCTTCTACATTTCTTTGTTGTCGTTGACTTCTTAGATAATTTGGGTTTAGAATCTACCAACACCCATAAATAGGTACGTGTATTTTAATGAACATTTGGTTTATTTAGTTGTATGAAACAAATAGTAGTTTTATTTTCACATACATGTATTTTATTTTTTATCATTTAATTCCAATGTTTATGCCTTAAGTTTACAAATTGTACATGTTTTTAAGATAATTGAATGATATTACTGAAATCTCTTGATTGAAGTTCATTTTAAATAAAACGATGTTTCTTAACTCATTGCGTTTTAATTGTGTTTTAACTCCAAAATTTTAATTCCGTTTTATTGACGAATTTTTTTTAATTAAAAAAACAGTTTTTTCCACTTTTGAGTTTATTTTTCTCGACATATTTCGAAGGCTTTGCATCTTGAAATAATTGTAGAATGCTATTAATTACTTCTAATTCTGGTGGTGTACACACCATGATGGCGGCGAGCTGCCGAAACCGGTCGTAGACACAAACATCAGTGGATTTTAACTCAATACACATTTAAAAAATATTTTTACAAAAAAAAAAAAAAAAACATTTTTTAAATACAATGAACTTCTACCATGAAATTTCAAATAACAACATTAATTGTTATATCGTTAATATTTATTATGTAAATGCAAGTTATTCAAGAAAAAAATCAAACACTTTTTTATTGTATTTTAAGACCACTCCTCTTTTTATTTTTAAGCACTACTTTAGGCCAAGCTTTATCAGGGTTACAAAAAAAATGTTTGTTTTGTTATAGCAAAAACGGTCGGTAGTACTAAAATCGAAACTAATTTGTATTTTAACTATTGAAGCGTTTTTATTTTATTTCATTTATAAAAATGGCACGCCATGAACTGGTGCTTTGAACGAAAGCAATAAATGTTGCATCCATAATAAATGTAAAAAAAAAATGCTGCGCAAAGAGTAAATTTAATTCAAAATTAAAGATTTACGTTACAAAATATGAAAAGTTAAGATGCTATATAACTTTTTTAAACATTGATCTTTTTGAAACAACCTTTTTGGTTTGATGCACGCCACTGATGCAAAGTATTATAAAAAAGGTCTCTACTTTAACGGCGCCCATATTTTATTCAATACTGTGCATCAGATGCAATTTCCATACCTTAGACCCTAGGTTCTCAACGTGGGATAAAACGCCCCTTTGTGGGCGTTTGAGACTTTCAGGGGGGCAGTAGAAGACCCCAGAGAAAAATAGGTGGCGTAGAGATGGCACAGTGAGGGCGTGAGTGGGTAAAAAAATTTAGTCTAACAATGACACAAACACGATAATCACGTACGAATAAAGCAAAGTAAACTTGAATATTAGTTATTATTTGTAATTGTATGTATTGTAATCATTTTTATCACGTGTGCAAAAATTTACATATTTCGGTAGTTCGGGAAGTGGATGAAAATTGAACTGAAAGATTCCATTACATTCAGGTCTACATTAACACGTTGTATCCCGGAGCCGTGTAAACACGTGATTGTAACCCGGTCCCGTGTTTTCACGTGGTTTACCAGTCGCCTAAAAATGTGCATTTATTGACGTCTAGTGACTTATTTTATAACTTTTTCGTAGTTTATGAATAGCAACTACTTAAACCATTCCAAAACCAGGTATTTTATCTTTTCTGATAAAAATAAACAGCGGTTCTTTCATAAGTTTTATATTTTCCGTCACTTTGTATTGTGAAATTAAACTTGATTTTTTTTTAATCATTGTAGTTTCACGACACTTAATGACATTCTTCACAGACATGTTTTGGATAATTCTCATCCGTCTACGGTATTCAATTTTTCATAATGTAATGGAGTCGGTATAGATTTTACGTCCCCAGGGGGCGTTGAAATCTTCCATAGGGGCGGTGGTCCAAAAAAGGTTGAGAATCTACGAATATATGCCTTAGACGTTTTTAACGTTCTTCGATGGTAATGGCGTCTGCTTTTAGAAGCACTGAACTGGATTGATCGAACACATTTTATTTAAAAAAAACACAATTATATTCATAGCGCATAAAGTCACTCATTAATTATTGATAAATCCGATATAGTCAGCGATCCTTTGAAATGAAAACTACACCAAAAATATACTTGATTAGATATAATTTTCACTGATTAACGGCTTTTGCGATCTACAGTTATTCTTAATAACCATATTCTACAGTTATTCTTAATAACCATATTCTACAGTTATTCTTAATAACCAAGTAATTTAATGGTAAATAGGCTGCGGAAAATATCAGGTTATTGCTTTTAACTTGACGACCTTCGCGGCAGAGTGGTAAAATTTATGACTGACACTCAGGTCCCGGATTCTATATTCTGATATTGTGATTCTCACACTGTCTTTGGTCTGGTGTAGAATTCACATGACAACAACATGGCGATAGATTAGCTACCTATTAAATGTCATGTGAATCAATAATATAGCTAAAACAAATAATTGTGTACAGTAATTGATCACAAAAGTCCGGATCGTCCATGTCAACAAGTGCACCATCTAAAATGAACATTATGTGTTAAAATATTTTTATTTTGTTATTTTATTTTATTTTATATCATTGTATTTTATATTATTTGCTTTAGATTTATTTTGAGGGTGTTGGACGATCGAAGTGTGCGCGGGAGATGCCTATTGGTGGCGATGAGGTTCGCAACCCATCATACCGCGAAAAGAGAAGGATGGAGTGCCGCATCAGTAAAAGTGTGACAGTCCATTCTTTCTGCCTACCCTTTCGGGGAGACGGCGTGATGGTTAGTTAGTTAGTTTTGTTCTATATATAGGATTCCATATGTTAGATTATATTCATTAAATATTATGTTTAACCATAAATAAAATCTTATGCTACCCTGTTTATATGTGAATATCTAGTATGCTTCGTATGTGACGTTCGTTAGTAATGCAGTGTTCTAATAGCAATTAAAGTTGTCCATTAAAACTTTGGAAAACGTATATTATTTTAGAAACTGGACCGATATTGTGCAGCGCCCAGGGACAAGCGAAAAACTCGGCTGTCGCATCATAAAATTGTTAAAACTTTCATCCGAACATGTAAAGTGTGTATCGGATTGTAAACAGGTGCTAGAACAAATCGGCCAAAAGACGAATTGAAAACAAACTTTGTGCACTACCTCTGTTACGAAGTTCCGAATTTTTATTTCAATTACTTGTTATTTATCATTAGCAAGTTTCATAAGATGTTCTCATTTCCAGTTTAATACTTTAAAGGGTATATAGGTCAGAATGACAAATTACTGGGACGCCATATTGAATAATCATTTCATTTCATTTTGGTTTGGGAGGATTTGCCCTAATCACCGCGCTGGGCAGGCGGGCATTGCTGGACATGGATGGATGGGAGCAGCAATGGATAGGGGGCGGTGGCGTGCTTTGGGAGAAGCCTACATTCAGCAGTGGATGACAGACAGCTGATGATGATGATATTGAATAAAAGTCTTTCTCTTTTTAAATGTTTAATTTTGAAATAATTTTATTACTCATCACAATTTATATATATATATATATATATATATATATATATATATATATATATATATATATATATATATATATATATATATATATATATATATATATATATATATATATATATATATATTATACATATATATATATATATATATATATATACATAAAGTATATGTATATATATAGTATATATATATATATATATATATATATATATATATATATATATATATATACTGCTATATATATATATATATATATATATATATATATATATATAATATATATATATATATATATATATATATATATATGAGTTTGTCGCGACAGCTGTTTCGCCAACCTATGTTGGCATCATCAGGTGTTACAAACCACAGTTGTTTGAAACACCTGATGATGCCAACATTTGATGACCTTCGTGGCAGAATGGTAAGAGCTCTAATTGCCATACTGAAGGTCCCGGGTTCGATTCCCAGCGATTTTGCGAGTGTGATTGTCATGCTGTCTTTGGTCTTGTGTAGAATTCAAGTGACAATAAAATGGCGATAGATTAGCTACCTATTACATGTCATGAGAACCAATATAATTGCTAAAAACAAATTGTATACAGTAATTAGGTTCTAACGACCTGCTGTATACAAAAAAAAATCTTTGGCGAAACAGTTGTCGTGACACTCGTATAAATGAATTGTGATACGTAACAACAGTGTTTCAAATTTAAACATTTAATAAAAATGAAATATCATAGTGTTTTGGCTAAAACAATGGATCATCTTATTTTTAATGTTTGTCTTTTGGCCTCTTTCTCAAGAGATATTGGCCTCTTGCAAGGTAGATTCCCAACTGTCAATTCATATCTTTGGTGGTCTGGTCGGGGGTAGTCTATCTTGGGGTTGACCGTGCAGCACAATATTAGTCTAGATGGATCCATTCTCCTCACGTGTGCGTGCGAATGTCATTTCTATTACCTCCCCCACCTAACGATATCTACGCATATTTCCCTTATTCATTAATTCTTTATTAGGTCAAGCAGTGTCTTGCCAGATATGTTCCCGAGTGTCTCCATTTTTGACATTTTAAGCTCATTTTTGAGATTGTGGTGTATCCCTGTATTATATTCCATATTTCATGAAAGGTCGCAGACGACTTTTTTTAGAATTATGAATTTGTTGATTGTTTCTTGGGCAAAGATTATTTTCTAATATATTCGCCTTCACTTTTTGTTGTGGATTCACATTTGAATAAATAGAATCACACTTTTAATTTTCCACAACTCACTATTTTTATTTATTTGAAGATATGTTTCAATTGTGACCCAACCTTCTTCGATGCATACATTTTAAAGATTAAAAAATATCATCAATTTATAATTTGCGCATCGAAGAAAGTTTTGTCGCAATCGAAACATGTTTGCAAATCAAAAATAAGGTGTTGTGAAAATACAAAGCATTATTCTATTTTTTTAAAAGATGATATTAATAATCCAACTATTAATACGAATGAACCCGTCAGTTTTCTAGAAGTTTTATTATATTTTATGGGAATGGCATGTTAAATGACATTAGATAATGCCTTAGAAGGGCTAAACATGTCATTCCCATAAAATATAATAAAACTTCTAGAAAACTGACGTTTTCATTCGTATTATTTATTAAATATGGAGTTTTACACCATTGTTCAAGAAACAAAAAATAATCCAACCATTGTTTTCTTTACAAAATACTACATTTTTTAAACTGATAGTATCGCTGAATTCTGTTTCAAAAAAATATTATCAGAAAATTCATTGCTTTGACGGAAATACTTTGATATTTTAACATTATTAACTGTTTAAATAAAATCACCATTATAGAATATCATAATTGATTATATTTCTTTCAAAATGTGTATATTGTAACACCTAAACGTTCGCATTAACGTTCAAAAATAAATCTTTATAACATCGGTCAGATCATGTAAACAATAACAATTTTATAAATGAACAAACAAACAAACTATCACGCCGTTTCTCCACAGGGGTAGGCAGAGAGAATGGGCCGCCACACTACTCTATCCTGGCAAACCTCTCTAGATTCCTCCACATTCATACAACGAGTCATACACGCACATCGATTCCTCCGACTTCTTAAATTCCCGACCTTTCAAATTTGGTTAATTTGATTATGCCAAGTTTTCCTCGGTCTCCCACAACTTTCCTAGTTGAGCCGACAGCGCTTTACTATTACTATATACGAGTTTATGCATACATAATATATGAGTTAGTCAAATACAACAGTCGTTCAGTTAGTCAACATGACCAACCTTTAAAATTGGATTAATTTGGTCATGCCATATTTTCCTCGGTCTGCCTCTACTCCGTACTCCATTTACATCATTATCGTATACTTTCTTAACCATTCTTTCTCCATCCATACGTTCTATATGTCCGAACCATCGCAGCGATCGATTAGCGAAATAGCTCTCGCGACAATTTCGAAAGCAAAGAATCAAATGTGATATTCTATAATAGTGATTTTATTTCAACAGTTTTAAAATAATGTTGATACAACGTTAAATGCATTCAAATGTAGTTTAACGATTTTTCGGAGTAGCTATATCCGGCGGCAGAGTTTTAGGTAGCGCGACACTTCGGCGCAAATATTTGTTGATGAATTATTGATTCGCAAACAGTGACAAACGGAATAGTCCGTTTCGTTCCGGTGACTTTTATGAACTCGGATGTAATTTTTATGTCAATTTATGCGTAAAACAAAAAACGGGTACACAAAACGTCCTTTAAACAAACATCCCATTTTGCCGATAAATATCGCATATTTCACCGCTTTGTGGTGCGTGAATTGCCGCCTCTCTCATTTCCTTGATGTTATAATGGGATAAGAGATAACGCCGTTATGCTGAAATATAAATAAATGTCAAGCCTAATGTATGCCACATCTAAAAATTATATTACTCCAAATTAAAAAAAATATGCCTTATGATGATTTCCGTCTAATTTGTAGCGTAAAATAGATTGATAAACTTAAGGCGTTTACAATATGGAATTTCATGATTTTTTTTTAAATTAAATAACAATTTTTTTCCAAAAACCAACTATATTTAAACATTTTGTAATGATGAAATATAATAGTGTTTCGATGAAAACAATGGATTTTCTTATTTTTGATATTTGTCCTATGGCCTCTTCCTCAAGAGATATTGGCCTCTTGCGAGGTCAATCCCCAACTGTCAAACTAACTAACCATCACGCCTTCTCGCCGAAGAGGTAGGCAGAAAGAATAGACTGCCACACTTTTCTTTCCTGCCTTCTTTCTCTCACTTCCTCAACATTCATACATCGTGTCATACAAGCGCGTCGATTTCTCTGACTCCTCACGTGGCCGACATTCAATATTTGATTTATTTGATCGTGCCACGTTTTCCTCGGTCTTCCTCTATGTCTGGTTCCATTTACATCATTAACATATATTTTTTTTACCATTTTTTCTTCATTCATTCTTTCCATATGTCCAAACCATCTTAATGATCCTTTCATCATTTTGTTCATGACACCATCATTCGCACCGCATTCACTTCTTATATTTTCATTCGACACTCTATCATACACAGAGTATCCACACATTCGACTAAGAGATCTCATTTCTACTGCATTTATTCTACTTTCATCCTTCTTTTGCCAGTTCCATGCTTTGCTTCCATAAGGGTCGGTAGAAGAACACCATTGTGCACTGCCATTCTAGCTTTTTGGATAGGTTTTTGTTTGCGATGATAACTTTAAGTGCACCATTCACTTTGTTGCCTGCCCCAACCCTTCTTTCAATATCCCTCTCCACTCGCCCATCTCTTGTAAACAAACTACCTAAATATTATACATTCCTTTCTTATATCAGCATTTGAGATTCTGTCGCATATCGTTCTACCACACATACGTCTTGGAACCTCATCTCTACCGCATTTATTCTGGTACATTCTTCTTCTTCTTCTTCTTCTTCAGCCGTCTCTCCACTGCTGGATGTAGGCCTCTTCTAATTTCTTCCATTTTTCTCTTCTTTGTGCTTCTCTTATCCACCTGCTACCCGCGACAGGGACAATATCATCGGCCCAACGTTTCTGAGGCCGGCCTATTCCTCTTTTCATGTCCCATGGTCTCCATCCTAGGACTCTGGGTGCCCATCTGTCTGTTCCCTGTCTGGCAACATGACCTGCCCATTGCCACTTTAGCCTGGCAATACGTCTATGTCCGGTACATTATTGTATATTAAATTCTAATTTCTGGTACATTATTGTATATTACGAGTTAGGAATACAGCAATCCGAGAAATCTGCGAGGTCGAAGATGTGGTCAGATGGGGACGTCAAAGACGGCGATACTGGCATGAACACGTAGAAAGGATGAGCTCAAATAGAATACCACACATAGCTCTCCATGGAACGCCAAACGGACAACGCCGACCAGGAAGACCCCCGAAACGGTGGAGAGAAAGCTGGAGTTCAGCATCTCAAGAGGACCCGCCTGAAATAACAGACTCCTGAGTCTACAAAAAGGGAAGAAGAAGAAGAAGAAGAAATTCTTTATTCGAATATTTGGAACTTTTGCAATAATTTTCTCTTCGCATATTTTCCAATAACTTAAGCTTTCACATGAATTTGGCCTTAAGTTTTGCGTTGGGGGCTTAAGAGGCGTTATTTGTCCATGTCCCGAGGAGTGTCGGGGGCGCCTCTTAATGGCCCATTACCGGAGCGAGCGCGGGCACTAACATGACAAGCATCTTGCGACCTAGTCCCCGGAGAGCTCCTACGTAAATCAGATTTTTTCCTTTTCTACCTTTCATTTAATTCGTTCGCCTATCTTGCTGGTACAGAATGTGCGGATTCATCATTACTAAAAGGCGACCAATCGATTATTTCGTGGAACTCTAAAATATGTAACGTTTTTAATGCTTTTAAAATGCAAGTAAATATTGTAGTTTATTTCGCATATAATATATATCGTGGGTATTCTGCGAAAACAAGAATTTATCAATGAAAGCGAAAACGGCCGTTCACAATGGAGTTCTGGTCCCAACCCTAATGTATGGAAGCATGGAACTGGCAGAAGAAGGATGAGAGTAGAATAAATGCGGTAGAGATGAGGTCCCTAAGACGTATGTGTGGTAGAACGATATACGACAGAATCTCAAATGCTGATATAAGAAAGGAATGTAGAGCGAAAGAAGGTATAATGAACAAAATTATGAAAGGATCGCTGCGTTGGTTCGGACATATGGAACGCATGGATGGAGAAAGAATGGTTAAGAAAGTATACGTTAATGATGTAAATGGGGTACGAAGTCGAGGCAGACCGAGGAAAACATGGCATGACCAAATTAATCAAATTTAAAGGTTGGTCATGTTAGAAGTCGGAGGAATCGACGTGCGTGTATGACTCGTTGTATGAATGTGGAGGAAGCTAGAGAGGTTTGCCAGGATAGAGTAGTGTGGCGGTCCATTCTCTCTGCCTACCCCTGCGGGGAAACGGCGTGATGGTTTGTTGTTGTTGTTGGTGTTCTGCGAAAAAGCACTAAGTCAAAATTACTACTTGTGAGATAATTGAAGTTCACAGTTTGTAAGGATATAACAATTTTTTTTATACTAAACATTACTAAGCCAATTTGAAAAAATGGTTTATTGAACTATTAACTACATTTTATTTAATGGTTTAATAAATAATAACTGAACTATCTGAACATTTTTTTCAAAGTAATAGTGGATTGACATGACTTAGTGCATTTTCGCTGATACATAATACCACAGTAAGGTATTCGAATTGAAGTCACATTGTACCTACCCACTATAGTCACTTTGTGAGAAATGATTTTTTTCCTTTAATTAAAAAAGTTATGCAATATTTTTATCTTATGTACAGTACCTATTACATTAGGTTAAATAACAATTAATAAGTAAAAAGAAATAAAAAAATAATTGTCACGTTTGCCCCTGAGTGAAGCATGTAGACATCACTTACTAGACATCTCCAGGATATCATGTCGCCGACCAACAATCTCACCTTTTTTCAAGTCAGTAGGGGAGATGTAGGTAATGGGAGTCACTTAAGCGAGAATTGAAAAAAAAAAAAACTATTAGTTAACTATTTATTGCTTAAGCCTTATTATAAACTTTAGTTATTAAACTATTAATTGAGATCACCTTTAATCACTTTGGCTTTTTACTTTTGGAACAATAATCATTAAAAAAAAAACAGGTTTGACCACCATTGCCCACATCTGTTGGCAATGGTGATCAGCATGTTGGCAATGGGAGTCAACACAAATCGTACACATAATTGCAAGCTGAGTCCCACCCAGTGCAATCTGAATGAGCCCAAAGTCCACATGAAGTGCATCGGAACCACATCTCATTATCTCGCCCGAATTCGCCGCATACAAGACATTGGTTGTCAGAATCTTCTGCATCATCGTTTTTGTCGTCCTGGTACAAGTCATCAGTGTTCATTTCTGACGCTGAAGTATTGTTCGATTCCTGCAGAATTTTCTTCTTGATCTATTTTTTTCGCGTACCTCTTCTGAAGACTCGAAAATGGGATGTTCATTGTTTTCGCGGCTTTTCTTATTAAATAACCTTGTTCATCGATGAGCTCCACGGCCTTTTTCAGGTTAGCTATAGACCAGTTAGCCTTATTTGTCTTTCTAGGACGAACGTTCGGTATCTACAAACCAAAAATAAGATTATTTTATCGAAGACAGGAAATGTTAACAATAAGGGTCACCTGACTCCGATTGCCTACATCGGTAAAAAAGAGAAAAAATCTACCTTGACATTAAAGTAAAAGTGATAGTGGTAAAATGAGTTTGAAATCATGATCTAAAATGCTTTAGTCATTACATATCACAAGCGCAAAAAGAAACACTCAGTAGTTTGATCCTTACCTTCGGATTTGTCCACTCGAAAAATTAGATCAGAAGGGCCCGAAAACTTGTTACGTCTACCACTCTCTAGCACGTGATGCGAACTGAGTAAGCTGCCTACCGCGGATGTTACCGGCAAACATCTAGCGTATGACGTCACTGAAACCGCCATCACGCGTATTGTTTTCGAATTAAAGGGGTGACTCCCATTGCCAACTGACTCCCATTGCCTACATCTCCCCTACTGCTCCATATGCTCCACCGAATTCATCCGAAATATTGTTATTGATAATTTATCATCAAAAATTTATCAAGGGAATTTGTATTAAGTCCCTTGATGCTTTTTCCCTGAACGGATTTATGTTATATGGACTTATTACAGAAAATATCTCGACTTTTAGTGTAGATAGAACTTAGTGCGATTTTTGCAGATGGTACAGTATTTTTTCAACAGTATAACCTCATCCATTAAGTCAAAACAGCAAAATTTTGACTTGGTGCTTTTTCGCAGAATACCCACAATATATAATACGTTACTGAAAAACTCTATCTTTGAAAACATATAAATGTAAAATAAAATTTAATCACCTTTTTACTTAGTGTAAACCACTTTATTTAAGTAAGTACTGTCAACCAGTTTCACTATGTAGCGAGACTATTCATAAACAGTCTTTTTGCCCCGAGTAAGCTCGCTACAGAGTGAAACCGGTTGGCACTACTAACTCAAATAAAGTGGTTAATACTTAGTGAAAAAATGTTTAATTTTAATTAATATGAATGAAAACGTCAGTTTTATAGAAGTTTTATTATTGTTTATGGGAATGACATGTTTTGCCCTTCTAAGGCATTATCGAATTTTTAATTTTATTTTTAAGTATTTCAAATCACCAAGCTTCGTTTCAAAACATATAAATGTGTAGTTCTTATGTTGCCCTGATGAAGCTTGGGCATAAGCGATACTAATTGGCCTCAAATACACTCGTAATTACCATTCCGAGGTTGAAAAACCAAATGTTTATTTTATATAATGTATTCATAAATTTTAAAATATCTAACCACACATTGAATGCTTTTGAAAACGATTGTTTTCTTAATGTTTTATTAAATTTTATGAGAATAATGTGTTTGCTTTGCTTATTTATTACTAAATGTTATTCCTTTAAAACATATTAAACTTCTAAAAACAGACATTATAATTTATATTTTCATATTAGTTATGTGAAATGAAGTTTTACTTATATGTTCCAGAAACGATAAGCTTAATGGAAAGAAGATGTTTCTTATTCAAAACAATGAACTTTTAGCAAGTAAAATAATAAATTATAACGACGTATTTTTTTAATAATCAAAACACTAGAAACGATGTTTATATCGTTATTCCGATGACAAAGGTGTAATACCTTCGAAACATGTCGAAAATAATAAACTCAAAATAGATAAAAAAAAAAAAACATTGTTTTAATTCACAAAAAAATTCGTCATTATGGATTCCACAGTGTTAACGCCTTAAGTTATTCAAAAATTAATAAATCATCTTTAAAAAAATCGTAACTTGTTTATTCTATGTGGTTTTTGAATGTATACAAATACTTGTAGACAAATACTGGATTTTACCCATTGCGGGTTAATCATTTTTTAAGGATTAATTGTATCTCAATAAAGATAGTTTCCAAAAAAATGTACATCTTCGTCTCTATTGAGATACAATTAATCATTAAAAAGAGATTATTCTATTTAAAAAAGGTTGTACTAATTCAAAGAAGTTCCAGTAATACAAAAAAGTCACAATAAATGTTGTTTCTTTGTTCTTGTGCCGAAGCGTGGAACTGGCAAAAGAAGGATGAAAGTAGAACAAATGCAGTAGAAATGAGATCTCTAAGACGAATGTGTGGTAAATCTGTATATGATATAGTGACAAATGCAAGTATAAGAAGTGAATGTGGTGCTAATGAAAGTGTTATGAACAAAATAAGGAAAGGGTCATTAAGATGGTTTGGACACATGGAAAGAATGAGCGAAGACAGAATGGTAAAGAAGGTATATGTAAACGGCGTGAACGGAGCTAGAAATAGAGGAAGGCCAAGGAAAACGTGGCACGATCAAATCAATCGAATATTGAATGTCGGTCACGTGAGGAGTCGGAGAAATCTACGAGCGTGCATGACAAGATGTATGAATGTAGAGGAAGCGAGAGAAGTGACTCAGGACAGAACAGTGTGGCGTTCCATTATTTCTGCCTACCCCTCCGAGGAGACGGCGTGATGGTAAGATAGTTAGCTAGTTAGTTTCTTTGAAATAAATTAATCGTAATTCTATGGTATTGTATGTGGCTGTTATCTTTAAGGACAGTGGAAATCCTCACACCACTTTTGATGGGCACATTTGCCCTCACTCCAGACGTATGCATGCGAGTCCGTCCATAACCATTATGGCTAAACCCTTTTTTGATCCTCTATTATGTTCCTGCCGCGGTCTAGAAACATAATCGGAGTAGCGATACGGACCGCTATTGAATACAAAGCGATGCTATTTATGTTTTAGTGCGCCCGCCTCCCCCTCTCCACCCCTGGATTTTTCTGGTTTGTTAAAACAGTTGTAGGTTTTTCCACGATGTCGGACGTTAGATGTTATTTTACGGCATCACGTTGCTCCCTCAAATACTAAAACCCAATATTTAATGTTCGGTAATACGTAAAGGAGATTTATTACGACAAAATTGGAAACATTGTTGGGTCTAACGTAGATATATTTGCATATATTATTGCGCATACCTAGCGAATTTTCATAATTTATAGATGTTACCTTTTTGTGTTTATTTTATATAAATGCTTATTGCAAACACATAAATCTGTTTCGAATATATAATATTTCAATTTTATAAGAATTTAATTGCTAAATTTAAACACATTACATTATTCAGGAAAATATACAAAATATACAAATATACACAACAACAACAAACCATCACGCCGTTTCCCTGCAGGGGTAGGCAGAGAGAATGGACCGCCACACTACTCTATCCTGACATACCTCTCTAGAATCCTCCACATTCATTCAGCGAGTCATACTTGCACGTCGATTCTTCCGGCTTCTTCTGAGCGAAATTTCAGAAAAATGATCGGAACAACCTTTCGGCGTAGATAATGCCATAATGTAAAATTACTTTTTCTTTTTATTTCCACTATTATTATTATTTTTAACTCTTAATATTTTGTTTAACCTTAATTTTTCCATTCAAATCTCATTTCATACTGTCATCAATCAATCAATCAATCAAACCATCGCGCCGTTTCTCCGCAGGGATAGGCAGAGAGAATGGACCGCCACACTACTCTATGCTGACATACCTCTGTACCTTCCTCCACATTCATACAGCGAGTCATACTCGCACGTCGATTCTTCCGGCTTCTGACATGACCAACCTTTAAAATTTGATTAATTTGGTCATGCAATGTTTTCCTCGGTCTACCTCGACTCCGTACTCCATTTACATCATTAAAGTATACATTTTTAACCAATCTTTCTTCACTTTTTTTAACCATTCTCTAAAGCTTCCCTTAAGATTATATTGTACACTGTGAAATGCACGCTCGTCAATTCTTCAAGCATTTAATCTGACGCATTTTTAAACTAATTATTTTCGTTAGACCATGTTTTTATCGCCTTTCCTTCATTTATTATACTACTTATATATAATACATTTTAAAGATAATTCGTTTCTCATTCATTTGTTCCATATCTATACTGACGACCTTCGTGGCAGAGTGGTAAGAGCTCTGATTCCCATTCCGAAGGTTCTGGGTTCGATTCCCGGCGATGGCAGTGTGATTGTCACATTGTCTTTGGTCTGGCGTAGTATTCACGTAACAATAAAATGGCGATAGATTGGCTACCTGTCACATGTCACGAGAATCAATATATCAGCTTAAAAAAAAATGTATACTGTAATTGGGTTCAAGCAACCTGTTGTATACGTAAAAAAATAATAATAATAATAATAAAAAAATAAAAAAAACTATATTTATTATCAAAAAATAAATATTTAATCTGTCTCTCTCAGTGACCCCCTAATTTTACTAAGATCGCATTCACTTACCTTACATTTCTTCATGATTTCCTCCATCGCCTTAAATTATTCTTAGTAATCTCATATCTTTAGAATTGATTTAATATTATCATCCTAATTGCACCATATCAAAGTTATTGATGTTTTTGATTGAAATTTCTTTGTAGAAGTTCATTGTAAATAATGAAAATAAAAATAAAATATTAAGAATTTTTCTATGTTTATTTTTAGTGTAAAATCTACTTATTAATTTTCGTCTTCGACCGGTTTCGGCAGCTTGCTGCCATTTTCTGGTAGAGGTAGACCAGAAGATGGCAGCGAGCTGCCGAAACCGGTCGAAGACGAAAATTAATAAGTAGATTTTACACTAAAAATAAACATAGAAAAATTCTTAATATTTTTTTTTTATTTTCATTATTTCCATGTTAAAGGGTTGACATTAGAACTCCATTATGTACTGAAATGAATAAATATGCTTTTGGTATTTTCGTGTGGGAGAATTCTTGTCAGATTTAGCCCCGTCCCGCTCGGGCGGAGGACCCTTGAACTAAAAGCGACAGGAATATGTTAGGAGGTGGCACCAAAAATGACGGAAACAGTGACTCGGCCGAGAGGTCTGGCTGGAGGGCCCTTCGGGGGCCGCCTCCCCGATCTGCCGCCCTCAAGTGTCAGCCAACTTCCGGAATATTTCTGCCTGCTTCCTGGCCATTTTTGATGCCTTTCTAAAAATCACACCAAAGATGATAACCAATTTATTTATACGATATTTAAAAATAATAATAAAACCCTTTTTTACACCACTTTATGTTGTTAAAACCAACCGTTTTGCCCCACGCCGGAGCTTCGTCAGGGTTAGGCGAAACAGCTATCACGAAAAAAATTACGATACCATAAACAACCTTTAATATTTTAGCAGTTAATAATAAAGTGGTGTTTAAAATATTGAAAGTGTTTTATTATTATAAATAATGAAAACAAAAAAAAATTATACAAAATGTCTTCATTATTATATATTTAGTGTGCTTCCACTTGTGTTTATCGTCGACCGGTTTCGGCAGTTTGCTGCCATCTTCTGGTCAGCCAGCTGCCGAAACCGGTCGACGATAAACACAAGTGTAAGCACACTAAATACGAGTACATAATAATAAGGAAATTTTGTATTAAAAATGGTTTTCATTATTTAAAATGAACTTCCACCAAGAAATTTCAATTAAATTTTTTTATTATTATTATTATTATTTATTATGCCACAACACTAATTAAGCGCTTTATATTAAGGTATTCGTGATTTTTTCTTAATTAATTTATCTCTACAGATATTATCTACCTTAGTCAGGCGAAACATATAAAATATAATAGAACATCTAGAAATATTCGTATTAATTATTTGATATGGAGTTTTTCATCATTGTTAAAGAAACAATAATTATTTTATGAATAAGTTGATATTTTTTAATCTTATGAATAGAAGAGACGCATGGAACTGGTAGAAGAAGGAGTCTATAGAGATACGGGATGATGGAAGATGGAGCCAGAGGGTTACTGAATGGAAGCCAAGATTGGGCCGGAGAAATGTCGGGAGACAGCCGACCAGATGGAGCGATGATATTATGCGGACGGCGGGAAGGGTCTGGAGAACACTGGCGAGAGACCGAAAGAGATGGCGTGGGGGTGGAGAGGCTTACGTCCAGCAGTGGATGGAGACAAGCTGACGAATAAAAATAGAGATTTATCAAGATAGAGTAGCATGACCGTCCTTTCTCTTTGCCTACACTTGCAGAGAAACGGCGTGATGGTTTTTGTTGTTGTTATATCTTACTTGCGATAATAAAGGTGGAGGTGTTTTTGTATTTTAGGTAGGTATTTAAGTTATTTTAGGTATTTCATTTTAAGGTATTTTTTAACTGTGAAGGTATTTTTTTATATAATACTTTCGTATGAAGCACATAATTTGTAATTGATATTATAAATTATAATTGAACACTTGTAAATTTGTATTAAAACCACTTTATTCTTTAAAACAACCAACCGGTTTCGCACCTGCCGGAGCTTAGTCAGGGTTACAAAAGACACAAAATATGATCCATACTTAGTGTCCTTTGTAACCCTGACGAAACGTAGCGAAACCGGTTTGTTGTTGTAAAAAATAAAGTGATTGATATACCAATTTATAAGGTTAAAATTACAGTTGGAGGTATTATTTAAAACAAAGTTAATAAAGCTCGTAAAATATTAAGCATTTCTAGCTTACGTGAAAAAGGTTGTATTACTAGGCAATCCACGTCCCACGATACTTTTATTTTTATGTGTTATTTTGTATTATATTTTATTGTTTGATCAAAGCATCATCAATTGCTTTTAGCCCATTGTATATAATATAATTTATTATTATCCGTTACAGCCTTAAATTCGTTGTTATCAAAGTGTCCTTTGATTTGTCCCCAATTTCCGATACCATGACCACATTTCCTCGCAACCTTCCTATTGAATACAATCTGCTGCTTTACCTTGGGTGTGTATAAGGAAACTAAGCCTCCACTAGAGATGTATCTAATTCGCCCGAGTATTACCTTTACAAAATGTTTCTATGATTTCGATCACACTTTAATTAGTTGGACTTTATACTTCCAGCCTTAAAATCACACAGACTAGGTGTTTTATTATAGATAGGAAAGTAGTGAGGCAAAGTTCATACGACATATCTTATTTAATAATGTTTAATTGTATCTCAATAGAGACGAAGATGTAAATTGTTTTTGTTTCTCAACAAAGTAGCAAATATACATCTTTCAACAATTTGTCAGACGTGGTGGTTGTAAGAAGGTGTCTACAAGTATTTGTATGCATTCAAAAAACTAATAATGTTTAATTTGAAACATTGTTGTAATATCCAATGTTGGCATCTTCGTGGGAGCAATACCGGTTGGTTCGTTTAAACAAATTAAGTACTGTAAAAACTCGATATAATGATCCTCTATTTAACGAATTTCGGATATAACAGACAAAAAACTCGGTCGAATGTAAAAAAATTAAAATGTTCTTTTAATATCTCATGCTTAAATTCAAGTGTCGCCGCATGTAAACAATTTTAAGCGGCCATGGTAATCACGTCATACGTTAGAATATGAGACATATTGCCGAGGATGGAAGTGAAGATAGCGAAGAAGAAGAAATAACACTGCCGAAAATTAAGTCATCAGTGGTAAGATCACATCTCGACGATCTAATAACATTTATTGACTTAGTCCATTATATCGAGATATTATTATTATTTATGGTGATTTATATTTTATGTGCCCCGATTTGTAAAATCAATTATCCTAGGAATCACTAGGAAAAGATTGACCGAACAGTGCAGTTTTCAGATGTTTCTTAAATTTAACGTCACTTACCTCATACTTAATACCAACATGGAAGCAATTCCTCCCCAACGGACCCGCATCGCTGAAAAACTCGATCGTAGAAACTTGCTTTATTGGCTCTGCCTGGAATCGTAATGTTGTTCGTATTTGTTTCTACTGATCGGAGTGAACGTTGCCTTTACGTTGGCATGGGTGTCACGCAGAGGTCCGAAATATATGCTGGCGCTGTCTGGTGTGTTGTTGTGTTGGTAAAACACAATACAAAAGTATTTTTAATAACATTTTGAATGTATACAAATACTTGAAGACGAATACTGGATTTTACCCATTGCGGGTTATCATTTTAAGGATTAATTGTATCTCAATAGAGACGAAGATGCAAACTGGAAACTGAATATGGTGATCGAGGTGTTAACAAGACTTATGACCCTTTATGTAATACAATATTCCCCATTCCGCCCTTTTTACGACCATCATGTCTGACAATTTTTTGGAAGATGCATATATGCTACAATGTTGGGGAATACTTCACATTTTTTAGTTCAATCTACACTAGCGCCATCTATTAAGATTGTTTTTAATAATGCTATATCACAAGTTAAACGCTTCATACGGAAATTAAAAAATACATTAATAAATTAACATATACTGGTACATATGTTAACGTCAATAAATAAACAAGACATTATTTTCATATACGTGAGTAGGCACAAGTTACCGCAAAAAGATTTTTAACTGTAGTGTTCCCACTCAAAAAACATTCGCATTTCCGAGTGCGGATGTGGATGCGGACGTCGGAACACCCTTAACCCCGAGTATATTCCGGAGAGCTTTGCGGTGCGTGTCCTCACTTAACTGCCGCCCAGGCGGGGGTCGATAAAGTCAAAACTTTTAATATTTAACCTTTGGTGACTGTTGCCACATAACTTTATCGGCCGACCCCGGGAATGTCAATAAAACTACAATTTATGTATCCGTTTAAAATCTGCCTTTTATTAAACTGTCTAAATTTTGGGGCGTATAAAATTTATCAACATATTTAGTGAAATTATTTCTCCACAAACACCTTATTCCAGATTGCATCTTCGTCTCTTTTGAGATAAAATTAATCCTTGAATTGATAACCCTCAATGGGTAAATAAAATCCAGTATTCGTCTACAAGTATTTGTATACATTCAAAATGTTGTATAAAACAAAAACTGGTCCAAGTTAGCATATAAATTGTAGTGACATTTCCAGGTGTTATCTAGCAGTGCGTTAATGGCGGTAGCCTTTCATATTGCGTTATAAAAAGATTGTCTGCTTAATGCTTAAATCTAATCTTCATAGATGGCGCTGGTCTATAAATTGAAACTGAATAAGAATAAGAATGTCATAAGAAAGGTGGAATGGGAAATGTTGTATTACATAAAGTGTGCGCTTAACCCAACCAATGACAGGTCATAAATCATGTAAACACCTCGATCACCATATCCAGTTTCCAGTTTGCATCTTCGTCTCTATTGAGATAAAATTAATCCTTGACCTAAACAAATATTTGAAATTCTTTATTTTTATCTGGGATCTGTTATGAACTAGTATTATTATCATTTTCTTTTGGGTTTCTTCGTTCCACTGTATTGTATATCTGGAAGAAAATTATTTTTAACTTGGAGTCAGTTTTTTATTCGTGCTGAAATAATGACTTCCTCCCAAATTAGCTAAGGATTCGTGAAACCTTAATGTACCCAAATTTGTGTGGCAGACTACTCTAAAACCTCTGAATAAAGGAGGGAATACGCCATAATGACATTTTATTCCTTTAAATATAGAAATAGTCCCCGATATGATGGGAGATTTTTTATTCACCTTGCCTTTGTTCTATTGACTCTAATGCGGAAAATATTCTTTCATCGGGTAAAAAAGACCCTAGTTTATTTGAGAGAATGTAATAAAATCTGCGTACCTTCAGTAATATCATTTTATCCCAGTGTGCAATAATATTGGGCGCGTAGAAATTTTCGTTTCTTTAAGAACTTTTGTGAATATCGTCATTTATATTTGAATAGAATTTTAGTTCATTTTTTTAATGTATACAAATACTTGTAGACAAAAAACGAGATTTTACCCATATGTGTGATAATTGGGTTTATGGCCTTTCACATTACAAATAAAGATTTTCTGCATAATGCTAACATCTAATCTCAATAGATGGCGCTAGTGTAGATTGAACTAAATATGTGAAATGTTTCTCAACAAGGTAGCATATAATACAACTTTCAAAAATAATTGTCAGATGTGGTGTTCGTAAGAAGGGTGGAATGGGGAATGTTGTATTTCATAAAACGATCGCTTAACCCAACCAATGACAGGTCATAAGTCCTGTAAACGTCTCGACCACCATATTTTGTTTCGTTATAATTTACATCTTCGTCTCTATTGAGATACAATTAATTCTTAAGAATTTTACTTGTTCGATTATCTAGGCGCATGCGTGTTTGTTATAATTTAATCTCCATTGTTACAACAAAATATATGTGTTTCAATTTGATGTATTATATAAAACTATTAAGTGATTTACGTTTTATTGTTCACTCTTCCATATTTTTAATAAACTTTGAGGCTACGGTCACCCAGGTAGGGTTCTCACTTAGTTGTCATGTGGTACAAACTATGAAGTTATATACTTTTGCAATACTGAACGCTTCGCGCCACACTTGTGACATTATATTAGATTAGCGTAGCACCCAGATAAGCAGATTAATGTTAATACTTCAGTGTGGCTTTTCCCTTTTAGGATTATTTACATGTGTGTGATTAGATTGAAATCCGTTAATTTATTTATTTCCATAATTACATATCTATGAATACACATATCTATGCATGTAAAGTCAATTTTCTTGAAAATTGTTTTAAAAAAATACTTGTACCAATTAATTTAAATAGTTTTAATACTTGTCAGATATTTATCCAGACAATCATTGAATTAATATACTTATGAAATTGAAAATAACTTTGTCTAATCCACAAAATAATCAAAAATATTTAAAAACACGACATGTTTCGGAGGATACCTCCATCTTCAGGTGTAAAAATAAAATAAAAACTAAACAAAGAAAGATTTATATAAAAACGCATTTAAAATTCGATACAATAATTCAAATTTGAAAATTAAACTGAGCTATTTGTTATAAGTACTAATATTATTTTTTTATCGGTAAGAACTGATAAATAATATTAAATAATAATGATGATAATATAAAAAATACATGATGATAATATACTATGAAATTCCACAGTGTTAATGCCTTAGCAATCAATAAATTGAATTAATAATCAAATGATTTTACTGGAATCTCTTGATGGAAGTTCATTTTAAATAATAATTAAATAAAACGATGTTTTTAAACTACTTCCACTTTTGTCTTTATTTAGACAGTGACCGGTTTCGCCAGGCTCGCTGGCATCGACAGACTGGTCGATGCCAGCGAGCCTGGCGAAACCGGTCGCTGTCTAAATAAATACAAAAGTGGAAGTAGTTAAAAAACATCGTGTTATTTAATTATTATTTGAATTAATAATATTTTCGTAAATATTAACGTTGGTTATTCAGTTCTAAACTGATTATTTTGATCTGACTATATAAAACATCGTTATAGCAAAAAAACAGTTGTTGAAACAATACAAATTACAGATCATAAATTATCATTGAAGTGCTTCTTCTCCGTTCTCATTCTAATGATTGATCTACAGTAAGGCGACGCATCTCCTCTTTCACTCCGCTCGGTCCTCGGCAACTCTCTTTAACTCCGCATAAGAGGTGCAGCCCATATCTCGGCAAATCCGTCTAGGTACTCCTGGCGAGGTCGTCCTTGAAGTACAAAAAGACTTAATTATAAGTCTTCTATATCGAGCGTCTAAAGCGCGGTTTCAAAAGTGAAAATTAACAGAAATATCCATATATTTAGGTTCATCACACAATCGATTAGTTAAAGTAAATATGTATGGTCAATTGATATCTGGTTCTTTCGGATTTCGCCAAGTAACCTGGCGTTTTCTGTTCACAGCCGGAGTGGCTGCCTGTGTCCCTGCGTAGCTGGAGCGGCGTACAGCTGGTGTACTCTGTGGGCCACTACACGTGGACTGCCAAAGGTTTCACCTTCGGTGCTTCTTACCAGTTTAAGGACGACGCCATGTGTGGTCACCACACTGTAACAACACACTCAGGTGAGATTCAAATCCAATAAATGGTTTATAATTTTACGTTAAAAAATATACACAATGTTTATAGTTTTGTAGATTCTCTCGTAGCTGATCGTATTTGGCAAAAGAACACTTGCCAATTTTCGCATTTTACAGGAGAGTCATTTAAAAGTTTTAAGATGTTCAACAAATCCTTGTATGAAAATAGAATAGTATTATTTTTTATATAAAAACCCAACATGTTTAAAACATACATTTTTTTTTTTAAATACTAAAATAATTTGTTGGGGTATTAAGCTTTTAAGGCATATAGGGTTTTGTCAGACTTTTGATATATCATTCTCGTATTTCCAGATTTGATTTCGACAGTTCATGACATGTACCATTTTTCCAGTGGGTTTTGTACAAAATCTATTAAGTTTCTATTAACATAAGATTTGGCCATAATCTGTAGTTGGTGTAAGTGACATATTGGCATTAAAATATTAAAATTTACATGTGTGCTTTTGACAAATAAGTTGTTAACTAATGTCATACTTGTGTCAATTGAGATCCTCTTTTTATGTTTTTAATTATACATTTAATGGCCCACGACTTCTTCTATACATTAATCAATAAAAAAATCTTGTAAAATGTATGGCCAATGTGTATAAAAATGTGGACTTAATTTTCCTCTTGTTTTTGATTATTGCAATATATTATTATTGAAAGTAGAATCAGTCCATTAGTTAACAGTAATCATTAATACATGTTTAAAATATAACTTAATCGTTGTCAAGTTGTTTAACATTTGCCAATGTTTTTTGATTCGTTTAAACGATAATCCTTTAATATCTCGAAACATGAAATTGCCTTATTCCACTCCCAAAAATAACGGCTCATATGTTAAACTTGTGTTCATTAAATCGCTTTACGAATACAGTAATAGCATTATCGTATTTTCATGGCGGATTTTACTTAAGTATAATGAAATATCAATCAATTCATTCATTCATTTCTCGGCGCTACATCCCGGTGTGGGACTTGGCCTCCTCCACAACGATACTCCACTGACTTCTGTCTCTGGCCATCTCTCTCCATTCCCCAGCTCCTTCCATTTTCTCCGAATCTTCTTCCACGCAATCCGCCCATCTTTTCCTCGGTCTGCCTCACGGTCTCTTTTTGCCGGGCACCCATCTGGATATAATTTGTGATGTTCTACCCTCTGGCATTCTTTCCACATGGCCAGCCCACCATAGGCGTTGAGACTTACAGAATCTCACAACTGTTTCATGGTTAATCAGTTCTTCAAGTTCAATTATTTATTATTCAAGTTCAATCAATTATTAAATAATAATAAACAAATACGATTTTCTCCTTTATAATCATACGTGAGATTTCATAGTGTTTTCGTACATTTGCCGCTTCACGAATGAAGATAAATAATTAATTAGGTAAAATATTTGTACATCTCCCAACACAGCAGAGCAGCACACACTTATTCATATTAAATAATGAATTTCTCCTTTCGCATTTTCCCTTTCTTCTGTATCCTGAGGAGAGATTTTCCAAGTCAACCCAAATTAGCCGAGGGCTTTGTGTAGTTAAACTCCGCCGTTTTCCTGTATAATTAATCCTACGGAATCTTTTTAATACATGCTACACGAATCCTACAATTTCTTAAGCCACTTTAGCTAATTTGAAGCCTTTCCATTTATAAGATTTAATAAATTTGCACTTTGTAAATAAACCCGAGTCGAAATTGATCGTGTGAAACTCATATTGATTTATCTTTGCACAGGGGAGATCTACTCCAAAAACCTCTCATCCACGGGCACAATCAACAACTTCTACCACCAGCACTGCACTTGGATCCTCGACTCCAATGTTGAGAGACAACTCTTCATAGAAATTTCTACTAATCAGGTATTTATTTATCAACTAAGGGTATATTGAGATATCCATATTTTATTTTATTTATTTACTTGATATATAATAGTACACATGTTCTAATAAAAACAATTAAACATTTAATTATAATAATAAGGTTACTTATGCTCTGCACACTTTTGACATCCTCCGGTATATCTTCATAAATTTTAATTGCTTTATACTTAAGGGAATTCTGAGATTTTTTTATGAATGGGAGCCTTAAATTATTTTTCTTTCTTGATTTATATAGATGTTCATGTTGGTTACCTACTTTTTATTTTCCTTAAAAATTCTTGGGAGGTGTGCCCATAAACAGTTTTGTGAATTAGTAATAAAACGTTCTATTTAATTTTTTTTTTAATGGCGTAATTTTTAGCTCTTCAAGCATCACTTTAATTCTGGCATATCATTACAGCGCGAGCCAAATCGATGAAAAGGGTGAAAAAATAAACATCAAAGGAAATATACATTGAACTTTATGAATAGGAATATGCCAGTTATTTCCTTGCTGGCTTTATCGTAAGGGTATTCACGAATTCGCCATAATTGCATCCAAAGAGGTCTATCTCTTTTGCAACCTCATTTAAAAGTTGAATCGCTTTCAATACAGGAGAACTTCGAAGGGCCTCTGTGCGGTAATTTGGGGCATAAAATAATATATGCCTCCTTGCTCTGCTATGACTATGGGGAACGTATAGATTTATTTCTCTCAATATTCCTAGATTGTAAATACCTCCAGATAATAGTTTAAGAAATGCTTTCCTAGAAAGATCATTCGACGAGTTTCAAGAGTGTTGAAATCCAACATTCCTGAGAAAAATAGTGAGGGGTACAAAAAACACCTAGAAACGCTTAGAAAAAATAAAAGTTAGGCCAGTTAAATGCTACAACAAATAAAAATCAATATAATAGTTCACAGTGGAGTTCTGGCCCCAACCCGTAATATATGGAAGCAAAGCATGGAACTGACAGAAGAAGGATGAGAGCAGAATAAATGCAGTAGAGATGAGGCCCCTAAGGCGTATGTGTGGTAGAACGATATACGACAGAATCTCAAATGCTGATATATGAAAGGAATGTAGAGCAGAAGAAGATATAATGAACAAAATTATGAAAGGATCGCTGCGATGGTTCGGACATATATGGAGCGCATGGATGTAGAATGTATGGTTAAGAAAGTATACGTTAACGATGTAAATGGAGTACAGAGTCGAGGCAGACCGAGAAAAACATGGCATGACCAAATTAATAAAATTTTAAAGGTTGGTCATGTTAGAAGTCCGCAGAATCGTCGTGCGTGTATGACTCGCTGTATGAATGTGGAGAAAGCTAGAGAGGTGTGCCAAGATAGAGTAATGTGGCGGTCCATTCTCTCTGCTTACCCCTGCGGTGAAACGGCGTGATGGTTTGATTGATTGATTGATTGACGACAGTATGAAACGAGATTTGAAAGGAAAAATTAAGGTTAAACAAAATATTAAGAGTTAAAAATAATAATAATAGTGGAAATAAAAAGAAAAAGTAATGTTTCGTTATGGCATTATCCACGCCGAAAGGTTGCTCCGATCATTTTTCTGAAATTTCGCTCGTTCAGGTGGAAAACATCAATGTCTCCAAAATGCTTATTGTAATTGTCGCAAATCCGATACATTGCCGCGCTCTGAGCTTAGTTAGAGCGATAAACAGAAAGGTGGAAAACTTGGCTCGCGGTATGTCTTATGCGAGACATCAAATCAAATCAAATCAATTTATTAACTCAAAATACATTACAAACAGCAAAATGTTTAAGCCGTCTATTGAGTACAGGTAAAATATTATAAAAATACAAAATTCTCGTAATACCAGGAACGCACTAGAGATGGTTCGACATTAGGAAGACATTATACTTTATAAAGTCAAGAGTATTTGTCCCCTGAACGTACCTTCACTAATATGAAAGACGTCGATCTCCGAGGAGACCGCGTTCAGCAGACAAATTGCTCTTCCCACCGGTGTCACCAGAGGCAGATTGGTTCTGGTGGCCGGTTGGTAAAACAATCTGTGCTGTCGCTGTCGGAGAAATCTATCAGGGACAAAAAGACTAACACCCTCTACAACGGCCGAGTTCTCGAAATATCCCCTGATTAATTTAAAGATGTGGGTAATGAAATGCCCATCTCTTCGAAGCTGTAAAGAATTGGTTCCGAGCATTCCTAATAAAGCCACGGATAACTACCAGCCTCCTTCATGTAGAGATACCTCAGAATTTTTTTCTAAACCCTCTCCAGCATGACGGAATATCTCGCCTCGTGAGGACTCCATATCTCAGAACCACTTTCGAGTCTGCTCCGATCCAATGCGTTGTATAGGACTCTGAGCACATTGGGATTTTGGAAAACTCTTCCGGTCCGAATGATGAATCCCAACATCCTCAGTGCAATGTCACAAATCCTCTCGATATGTGCACGAAAAGTCAGCCTACTCTCATAGATGATCCCGAGATCCTTCATCGTAGATACGTGTGTTAGTTGCTGGTTGTTCATTGTGTATCTATGATACACAGTTCTCAATGCTTTAGTAAACGATAGCATAGCGCACTTAGAGACATTGAAGTGCATTTTATTATTGTGACTCTGGTTAACAATATTATCAATGTCCGATTGGAGGCGAAGACAGTCGTCAGGATTGTTAATTTCTAGGAATAATTTCAGATCATCGGCAAATAAAAGAAATCGCGAGAAGTTTATCACCTTCGCAATATCATTTATGAAGATGGTGAAACATGGGGGTATTGAGTGTCAATTTGCAAAGACGTTCAGAGTTATCAATCTCTCTCTTCGTCAATAACCAACAGTAGTAATTTATGTAAATTTTCACTTGGGATTGATTTAAATTTTCCAATGTGACTCTCCAATGAGAATCTAGCGCGAAACATTTTCATGTATTCTCAACAAACTAGCGAAGCGTTAAGATGCTTAGCACTCCGCTACACCCCTCTAGTGTAGCCGGGTCCTCTGTCGCCGAGCCTGTAGCCCGGCTGTTCCGTGCTACCCATGCAAAGTTAGCCTCCCATCCCGTTTTGCCCCGAACCTAATTAATGTACTCCGATAGAAAGGATCACTTTAATAACTTGCCTCATTTTCAATCTGGCCTCGGGCGCCAAGCAGAAACGATCTGGAAAATATATTTTCCTCCGCACTCGTTACCGAACTTTCACAAAATAGTGCTTTTAATTAAATCGTTAATGTATCAGTTAAAAATTATAATTTTGCTAAAGCAGTAGTTTTATCCAATTTGCATTCTGGAAACACTGTTCTTCATATTCATGTACCCAGCTAACTAACTAACTATCACTTCGTCTCTTCGAAGGAGTAGGCAGAAAGAAAGGACTGCCAAGATTTTTTTTCCTGACATACTTCTCTTGATTCCTCAACATTCATACATCGTCTCATGCACGCACGTCGATTTCTCCAACTCCTCACGTGGCCGATATTCAATATCAAATTGATTTTATCGTCCCACATTTTCCTCGATCTTGCTCTATTTCTAGCTCCATGTACATCGTTAACACATACATTTTTACCATTTTATCTTCATTCATTCTTTCCGTATGTCCAAACCGTATTAACAATCCGTTCATTCTATTGTTCATAACAATTTATTTTGCACCCCATATTTTCATTTAAATTCGACACTCTATCATACCCAGATTTTCCGCACATTCGCCTAAGAAATATCATTTCCACTGCATTTATTCTACTTTCGTCCTTCTTTTGCCTGTTCCATAATAAACATTATCCATCTCCTATAAATAAGCATCTCATGAGGCGTGATTTCTGGGTCAAAGATCCTCAGATCTAATATTAAATGAAAAAGAAGAAGACTGAAAATTTACTTGTTAATAAATCAGAGATTAAATTACCATCAGGATATTTATCTCAAAGAGTAGACAGAGAGGGGGATAATCACAAATTTATGTTGTTCTGTTCCATAGTTACATATATACCTAACATTTTCTTTTCCTTGCTCATACAAAGTATGGAGAGATGATAACTTAATATAATTATATAATAATTAATTATACTCAGACGGATCAGACATGATAAGGTTTGCTGACGATATTGCTATGGTTGCTGAAAGTGAGGAGGAACTGCAGAAGGCCTTAGCAACTTTGCAAGGCATTCTTCAAGATAGCTACAACATGAAGATAAATAAAGACAAAACAAAGCTGCTGACTGTAGGCCGAACGCAACATCAGATGAGAGTAGTGATGTCAGGAGTTCCACTAAAGAAGATCAAGGAGTTTGTCTACCTCGGGAGCAAAATAACATGGGACGGTCGGTCTAAGAGCGAGGTCGACAGCCGTATACATCAGGCTAGGCTTGCATTTAATAAAAGGTCGAAAATAATATAATCTAATAATATAGACCTAAAACTGAGAATACTCCTCATCAAGACCTATGTACCTTAGAGGCTTTTGAGATGTGGTCCTATAGAAGACTATTAGGAATTTCCTGGAGAGACCACATCACGAATGAGGAAGTTCTTCAAGGAATCGAAGGATGAAGGCACCTGCTCAGGACCTTGTCCAAAAGGCGTGCAAGATGGATCGGCCATGTAATACGTCAAGAAGGTCTCTTGCATGCCATAATGGAGGGGACAAACTCTAGGGGACGCCCACGCCGAGAGTACCTGGAGGATCTGTTGGTGGACGTGCGCTGCTCATCATATGCAGATTTCAAAAGAGCCACACAAGACAGGGAAGAATAGAAGAGAAGAATAGAAGAAATTGCTGCAAACCAATCCCAGGATTGAAACTTTCTAACTATAATTATACACGTATAATACAACGTCGTTCGCCTACAACTAACAGCTTACTGACGCACCGTTCACTTTTGCACCTGCATCGAATCCTTTCAGCTCTTTCATACTCTAATGATGATGAATTATTTTATTGTATAATCAGAAATCTAGTGACATTTATATAGCATTGATATTGCATTGGTTGGATAACGTACGGTTGGTATCGAAAGTCAAACTTTAGTGTAATCGAGTTTATTTTAACCCTATTAGTACTCGCGTATTTGAACAAGAAAGCTCGCTAACGGCTTCAGTACAAACATGGTTTCAGTTTCAAACACAAACCCACAAGTTTCTTGTAAATGCACTTAGTATTTCGGCGCCATCCCAGAACATTTCTCACCAAAGCTTTAATAATATTAATATTAATATTATTACTCACCACATTCACTCTCCCGCCGCAACACTTGCCTAACTGTGGGCGATATTGTTTGTCTACGGCTATAGAAACAATGATCAATGGTTATTTTAGCATTCACGTGTGTTGTTAATTCATTCAAGACAAATTTCCTAAATCTTCCGCGGCTAAATCCAGAGTTTTTGGTTTCTTGAAAAAATGCAGCAAATATTTTTTTTATGGTTTGAATAAATAGTAACGCATTTTGTATTATCACAACACTTTATTATTTTTTTAATTGTAAACACGTTTCGGTCCTTCTTCGGCGCAATTTTTTTAACAATAAATAAACTGAGAACTACCAACTAAATTTAAATTCGATGTTCGAAATGTTCCCGTTATCCCTCTACTATCTTCTCTAAATCCTAGTTAGTTAAAAATTATCCCCAGCATATAGGCATAACCCCACCTCCATTTTTTAGTATATACGGTAAGAGACGATTCTGTTTTTATTTATTGTTAAAAAAAATTGCACAGAAGAAGGACCGAAACATTTCTGCAATTAAAAATAATAATAAAGTGTTGTACTAATACAAAGTGCGTTTCTTTTTATTCAAATGAGAATCCACAACACAAAGTGAGGTCGAATTTAAAAGTTTTTTTTTTAATTAAAACACCGTTTTTCCACTTTTTAATTATTTTTTTTCGATATGTTTCCACGGTTTAACAGCTTCATCTTTGGGAGAACGATTGAACAGTTAATATCGTTCTCCCTATGATGAAAGTGTTAAACCTTGGAATCTTGTCGAGAAAAATAAACTAATTTTTATGAATTATAACACTGTTTTTTCCACTTTTGAGTTTATTTTTCTCGACATGTTTCGAAGGCTTACACTTTCATCATCGGGAGAACGATAAAAACAGTTTATATCAAATTAAATCAGTTTATGTCGTTCTTCCAGAGATGAAGGTGTAAGAAAGTGTCGAGAAAAATATAGGTCCCGGAGGTCCCGGGTTCGATTCCCGGCGATGGCAGTGTGATTGTCACATTGTCTTTGGTCTGGTGTAGAATTCACGTGACAATAAAATGGCGATAGATTGGCTACCTATCACATATCATGTGGATCATCAATATAATAGCTAAAAATAATGTGTATACAGTAATTGGGTTTAAGCGACCTGTTGTATACAAGAAAAAAAAAAAAAAAAAAATACCCAAAAGTGAAAAAAAAACAGTGTTTTAATTCATAAAATTTCGTTATTATGGAATCCCACAGTGTTAACGCCTTAAGTTTATCTAAAAAAATCATTGTATTGTAAACAGAATGGTATTAATTACTTCTACTTACGGTGGTGTACCCACCAAAATATAATGGAATCCTTTAATTCATAAATTTAATTCATAACAAAAATCGTTATCATGTTGTTATTTATGTCGGAAGAAAATAAACTTTGATATTGTAGGAAAATAATAACTAACTATTTATGAATATTACGTATTTTTAAAATCTGCAATACTCAAAATTTTACATTTTTTGTCAGATAATACGTAATTTCTTTTTCTTCTCCTTTATGCTAGATTTTGTGATCTGTTTAGACAGGATATCAAATTTGTGATAAAGTCCTCCAACATTATGTGATAAAAACGTCCAACTTTCTCTCCATATCTCTGTTGGTCGTCCTGGTGCTAGACAACCTTCTAGGGTTTCATACATCACGATTTTAGGGATCCTCACTGTGTCCTCTCGACGTGGTCTCTCCAGAATCGTCTCCTCTGTCTACTCCATCTCACTATGTCATCAATTTTCCAGTATCTGTAAATCTCTTCGTTGTGTATCCTATCTCTAAGGGTTCTACCCACGACATGTGGCAATCTTTTCATTTCTGTTGTTCTTAGTGCGTAACACACGTGTGTACGTATCACAGTATCAAAATACATATTCCATTTCTATCATAAATACAAAGTCTCCCGCTAGCAAAGTGATGTATGTATATACAAGTGTATGTAGAATGATCAAAAACATTCCTTGCGAAGTGCTTCTTACGTAAATGGTTTGAGAAGCCCCTCCCGAGCCAGATAATGTAAGGTTATGTGACGTGGCTTAAGAACACACGCCGGATAACGCTACCTCGCTAAGAAAATCCCACCGAAATTCACACCTATAAGTTAGGTCTCCTTTATTAGGGCAATCAGGGCGAAATACGGACACACGATAAGAAAAAACGTTTTCAAGGTGGGCGATTAGATGAAATTGAATAATAATTTTCAACCGCGGACTTCGTAATGTTGTAGTTTTTTATCAAACACTTTATAATGTAGATTACTTAAAAAAACAAATTACTTATCTAACTTAGTTTCAACTTTGAGCATTAACTGTTAAGTTTATACGTGAATCATTTATTCTGTAAAATTATATAATACATTGAGCCATTTCTCATGCGTTTCTGGAAGTTTACCTGTTCTCAAATATATACCTTAAATTGTACACATGTTTATAATGTCTTTTGAGAAAATAAACTGATTTGAATTATATAAAAACTTTGAATTTGAAATATGTGCTCGATTTCGATCGCCATTTTCCAGAAAAATAACATAACATAATAAGACTTACTAACTAACCATCACGCCGTCTCACCGAAGGGGTATGCTGAAGTAATAGACCGCCTGGCGTACTTTTCTCTTTTTTACCCAACATTCATACGCACGTGTTATGTACGCACAACGATTTCTCTGACTCATGTGACCGACATTTAATATTTGATTGATTTGATCGTACCATGTTTTCCTCGGTCTTCCTCTATTTCTAGTTCTGTTCACATCATTAACATATGATAGATTCCGTGATAGATTCCGACTTCGGAGACCCAGACTTGAAAGTAGAGAAAGGTGTTTTTTATAAAGGATTTAAATTATATAACAAATCGTCGAATGAGGTAAGAGATGCCGGTTCTTTTACGATCTTTCGTCGAAAATACTTTCAATGTGTTCCAAGTAAAGATGTTTAATGTTTTGTTGTTTTTTCATTTGCGATTTTTATATTATTAATTTATTGTTTATAAAAGACTGTTTTATAAGTTGTAAAATGTTGCAATATTTTATTATAACTTTTTTAAATAAATAAATAAATATACTTTCTTTACTATTCTTTCCATGTATTAAAACCATCTTAATGATCACTTCATTATTTTGTTCAAAACACATTCATTTGCACTGCAATCACATCATATATTTATATTCGACACTCTATTATGCACAGATTTTCCACACATTCGTCTAAGAGATCTCTTTTCTACTGCATTTATTCTATTTTCATCATTCTTTCGTCAGTTCCATGCTTTACTTATTTCCTGTACCGACCATTATGTATGGACATTAGGGTCGGTGCAAGAGCTCCACTGTAAATATGTATATAAAATCTTTTGAGAAAATTAACTAATTAATACGAATAAAAACGTCAGTTTTCTAGAAATTTTATTACCTATAAAATGAAATGGGAATGACGTGTTTCGCCCTTCTAATCCCTACCTTTCGGAATTCCCCAAATAATTATTTGTCAAAAATGTATAAAGTAACATCAATGTTCATTAATTATCATATTCTGCTCCATTTACTAGTGTATATAAACTGCAACGAGTTGAAGTTTCGTCACATTTGATAATGCCTTGGAAGAGCGAAACATGTCATTCCCATAAAATATAATAATACTTCTAGAAAACTGACGTTTTCATTCATATTAATTATTAAATATGGAGTTTTATATCATTGTTCAAGAAACAATAAATAAGACAATCAACTGATTTGAATTAAAATAAAACCCTGAATTTGAAATATGTGTTTGATTTCGAATGTAATTTTTCCCCAAAAATAAAAATCAAATAAACACATATTAGAATCGATAAAACATATTGTAACATATATACACAAGAAAGCCTATATAAAGGTATAATATGTTATCAACAATTTTACGGTGCCCCTATTTGATGGAATGAAGTCACCTTCACCCGCAATGTTTGCGAAGACATATGAAAGGTTTGGATGTGCTTTCTAGATAAAATCTTGCGGACCGTGTCAGTGGTTTGATGCAAAGAATCGCACGTGTGTACTTTTGGACACTCCTTTCGAGTTTGAGAATGCCCTCGCCAGGCGAAACGAATTTGTAATTAATATGTATATTTTTTGTATAAATGATATCCATGTAAAACTAATTGACCAATCGCGTTTGATACTATAACTTATAAAGGAATTATACAAAACTTACAAGTGTTTTATACTCGTATATGTCTTTTAAAAATAATTAACTTTGTGACAATTTTCAGATGAACTTTGTTCTTTATGGCTTTGTGTTCAAATTCTTTATAAGATTAATTAGGGTTTTATTTTTTTAATTATCTAAATGCTTTATTATAACAAATTAGGTTTATTTTATTTTATTTTTGTATACAACAATTAGTTTTGAACGCAATTATTGTATAATCTTTTAAAATTGTTTTAATGATTTTCATGACAAGTGATAGGTAACAAATCTATAGCCATTTTATTGTCACGTGAATTCCACACCAGACCAAAGTGTGAATCACAATGCCATTGCCAGGAATAAAACCCGGGACTTTCAGCGTGGCGTTCGTAGCTCTTGCCACTTTGCCGCGATGGTCGTCATTTTTTATCTCAATTAAATATTTTTGTATAAACCAAAGATCATACTGTAATTCCTTCTACTATTTTTCCTTAATCAAAGCTCTGTTCTTTCCACTTTAATGGGTTTATTATATTTACCTCGACAAGTTTTTAGGTTTTTTGAGCTTGCATTGTTTGCCTTTGCCCAAAGATGCTATTCCCGGAACAAGTTTAGATAGATAAACACATTCAAATGTAAAAACAATGATTTATTTAACAAAAGTTTCATCACGTACCGAAATGTGTGTTTACATGATTTGACTTTGTACCAAAGCACAAGTTAATACAAATATTAGAAAGTGTATTTAATATGGGATCGTATTTTCCTACATTCTCCTCAATACTCGAATAGCAATAATAATTATATTAATATTAGTTATAATTAACAAAATTTCAACTTATATAAAAATAAACTTTAAAAGCTTGCCTTTGCCCAAAGATGAAAACATCTGTCAAAACTGACCACATTCATGAAAAGCTTGATTAAATATTTATTTCGTATATATAATATTAAACTACACTGATGAAGGGTTTCTGTGTCCCGAAACATGTTTGGGTTAATATATTTAATTTGTATTTTAAATAATGTGTTGTTTTACAAAGTAAAAATATTTTTGAATTTTGAATCCGCAACACAAAGTAATGGTGAATAGGAAGAAACGAAGTTTCAATTAAGTAAATAGATAATTGATAGTTTAGACCATGGGTTGCCAACCTTTTCTGGACCACCGCCCCCTTCACAAGAAAAAAATATTCCAATGCCCCCCTCTTTCATAATAATGATTTAATTTTATCTATACCAATTTACATTCAAAATGTTGAAATTCAAAAGATTATCGAATGTATCAGAAATACTTATATTTATGTTTATGTTCGTTTATGTTCGTTAGATAGTTTATGTTCGTTGTTTTTAAAATCATTCATTATTATTTATTAAAATACGTACGGCACGACCGCCCCCTTAACTGCCTCAAAGTCCCTCATTTACCTCCGTACACATTACCGCCGCCTTAGAAAGGTCTAGCGCCCACTGGGGGGCGATATCGCCCCCGCTGAGAAGCTATGGTTTAGACTGTGGTACTGTAGAACCCCGAGTGACCGTTTTCAGTTTTATACTGACAAACAACTTACATTATGTATCCATTTTTGGTCCATAAAATATATGAATGGATATAGAGAAACAGAGATTTTACCGCTGAAGGTATAAAGTTCATAACTCGTACAAGAAGAAATACACGTTACTTCAAAATTATAAGAGCAATTTGACAAATTGTAATAATTGCTTTGTTGATCAATTTGGTTTTTGTTTTTTCTCGAATAAGCTTATGTAATGTCATGAAATCGATAAAGATGTACTATAAATGTACTACACAATTTTGCCTTAAAATGTCAAAGGAACGTTTAATAAAGAGATTTATGATTACAAAAAAAATGTATTGTAGGATTCTAAAAATAAATATTAATATTAGTCCGGTAGGGTGAGAAACACGGCTATCCGCGAAATCTGCAAGGTGGAAGATGTCGTGAGATGTGGCAGACAACGCAGAAGATACTGGAATGCGCACGTGCAGAGGATGGATCCCACCAGAATCCCACACGCTATGGATTAGATTCCTACCGGCTACCTTCCCCCCGAAAGACTGCCAAATGGATGGAGGAATAGCTGGTAGTCGACCTCCCAATAGAGGCCAGCCTGATTACAGGAACAGACCAAAGGTCTAAAAGAAGAAGAAAAATATTACTCCTAAAAATCATGAGCAATACAAGTGTTATATAACTTTATTTGGCTCTCCTAATAAATACATCATTGAGCACATTATTATTATTACTTTGTTGAATCGCTCTTTGCATCATTACAGTGCGAGCCAAATCGATTTAAATGGTATAGCTATTATATTGATTCTTGTGACATGTGTAAGGTAGCTAATCTATCGCCATTTTTATGTCATGTGAATTCCACATCAGCCAAAGATAGTGTGACAATCACACTGCCATCGTAGGGAATCGAACCCAAGACCTTCGTCACATATACCTCTTTACCAAAATACCACAGAATTTTTATATTAGAAAAATTTATGGGTCGTTAAACGAACAAGTAGTATTTTTTAATAAATAAGTATTCATGAATTTAACACGTTCGGATGACAAAAATCAATCTAACGCGATTGAAAGACAAAAAAAATAGCAAAGTTGTAGAAAACTTCACGTTAGAATAATTAATATTTCGGACGCGTCTGCTGCTGTTCTACGAGCTGTTTGTAATTTCAAAACTCGAGGACTTTTAGATGCATCCTCGCCGCTCTGGAAACTGTTGATTAAGCGTGGCCGCCTCCTCTGCACCCCCTTACCGCACCCTGCCGCCTGCCTGTTGACCTAAAAGTGAAACAACTAAGCAAGTCATTTAAGTGCAGTACAAGCGTCTTGGGATTGCCAGGCGAGAGAAAATCCAAGTACCTACCTACACCCTCTGCGCGTGTATAATGTCTGAAAATTGCATTCTTTATTTGACCTCCTTACATAAAGAGTAGATAAGACATTATGATAATTAATACTGCGCTCTTTAACATAAAAAAATATTGGTTTATTCTTCATATACTCGTATACGTATTTGCTGTATCATTTTCTTTCTATTGTGTTATTTACCAAGCATTATTTTATTTTTATTATGTATGGAAGTGAAACATGGAACTTGGAAAAGAGAAGGATGAAAGTAGAATAAATGCAGTAGAAATAGATCTCTTAGACGAATGTGCGGTAAATCTGTATATGATAAGAGTGTCAAATGCAAATATAAGAAGTGAATACGGTGCAAATGAAAGAGTTATGCACAATTAATGAAAGGGTCGTTTGAACCCATGGAAAAGATGAACGAAGACATAATGGTGAAGAAAGTATATGTAAACTTGAACGGAGCTAGAAATAAAGGAAGGCTGAGGAAAACGTGACACGATCAAATCAACCAAATATTAAATTTCGGTCACGTAAGGAGTCGGATAAATCAAGTGCGTGCATGACACGTCAGGACAGGACAACGTGGCTGTCCATTCTATCTGCGACAGCTGTTTCGCTAACCGATGTTAGGATCATCGGGTGTTACAATCTACAGTTGATCGGTTAGCGAAACAGCTGTCGCTACAATTACAAAAGATATTATTATTATTATTTGAATCAAATCGAATTGATTGAATTGAATCGCTCTTTACATCGTGACAGCATGAGCCAAATCGATTATAACTATCATAGTGATTCTCGTGACATGTGATAGGTAGCTAATCTATCGCCATTTTATTGTCACATGAATTCTACACCAGACCAAATATAGTATGACAATCACACTGCCTTCGCCGGGAATCGAACCCGGAACCATCGGGGTGGCAGTCAACGCACTTATTACTCGGCCACGCAGGTCGACAATTGACATATTCTATAACAGCGTTTTTTATTAAAACAGTTAATAATATTGAAATATCAAATTGTTTCTGCCAAAACAATGGATTATCTAAATAATCTAAATTATCGTAATAATCGATGCGAATCGAATTATTATTTATGTAGACAATCCATTGTTTTGGCGAAAACACTTTAGTATTTCAACATCATTAAATGTTTAAATAAAAACACTGTTATAGAATATCACCAGTAAACCAGTCTGTCGATGCCAGCGAGCCTGCTGAAACCGGTCGCTGTTGAAATAAAGACAAAAGTGGAAGTAGTCGAAAAAACTATATTTTGTCAGATGTGGTGGTCATAAGAAGGGCGGAATGGGGAATGTTGTTAAACATAAAGCGATCGCTCAACCCAACCAATGACAGGTCATAAGTCTTGTAAGCGCCTCGGCCACCACATTCTGTTCCCAGAAAAACAATTTACATCTTTGTCTCTATTGAGATAGAATTAATCCTTATAAATAAAAAACTATCTTTATTTAAATATTTTTTAAAAGTTAATGCTTATTTTTAAAAAAATGATATTCAAAATTTATATAATGCAGAGATAAAGATTAAATCTTTGGAGTGTCTGCCCTCTAAATATTCCGTAGCTTTCAGTCGTTTTTAATCTCAAGGAAATGAAAGGTTTTACTAATTTGTTTTGCTCTTTGGTAGAGTACAGGCGCCCTATGTATTATATATACGAGCAGCGTGTAGAGGAAACAGTATTTCAGTATTGAGCCGAGAAGAAGGCGTCCATGAAATATACATAAGCCGTACGTGTTCCACGTTTAAGATTCCCATTCAATGATTTTTCAGTGAAAATATTTTTAGGATTCCTGCAGCAATATGATAATGGGTTCCCGGAAGTAATTTAAATACCTTCCATGCTTTATGAATCCTTTGCGCTCAAAGCGAGTGGAACCAAATATCGTATTTAACCACTTTCCGCCGTCACGCCTTCGATAACTTTTGTTTGATTATTACTTTGTCTAAAGGCGGCTGAATTTAAATATTTCAAGGAATTATTCAGCATAAATCGCGATTACAATATTAATTTATTCCAAATGGGGGTCTTTGGGCGTTTTGTGTACATAACAAAATAATATTTTATGATAATTAATACGAATGAAAACGTCAGTTTTCTAGAAGTTTTATTATATTTTATGGGAATGACATGTTTCACCCTTCTAAGGATTTTCAAATGTGACGAAATTTCGGCTCGTTGCTGTTTATATACACTAGTAAATGGAGCAGAATACGGTAATTAACGAAAATTGATGTGACTTTATACATTTTTAACAAATAACTATTAGAGTAGGTCCAGAAATATTGGAAAGAGTTTCTTGAAACTCGTTAAAAAAATTATGACAATGATAACATGGTTAGGATACTGAATGATATTACATAAATCAAAAATAAGTTATTTCAGGTAGTACGAATTCATGTGTCTCTTCTTACAAATTGTTTACAAATAATTTTACATATTTCAGGGTGACTAATAATTCTAAGTATTATATATTCGTATATTTCTGGGCCTACCCAAATAATTATTTTTTTTAAATATACAAAGTAACATCAATTTTCGTTAATAACCATATTCTGCTCCATTTACTAGTGTATATAACTGCAACGAGTTGAAGTTACGTCACATTTGATAATGCCTTAGAAGGGCGAAACATGTCATTCCCATAAAATATAATAAAACTTCTAGGAAACGGACGTTTTCATTGGTATTAATTATTTAATATGGAGTTTTACACCATTGTGCAAGAAACAATACATATTTTATAATAGAGCATCGGCTTCTGAAATATGTTGTGATGCTTAAAATTCAGTTGGAATTGTTGATTGGTTGGATGAATGGTTCACGTGATGTGATGTTTTCAGTCGCGGCCGTGTGGAGCATGGAACATCAGCGTGCACGAGTATTCAGCGGCGGCTGAGGAACACCACCACGCAGGACCTGCTATTCACACATTCTGCCCACGAGACGCGAGGAAGCTGTACACACTTCCCTGGAGACTCAACACGGTGGTAGTCAGGTAAACTGTTGCAACTTGAATATAATATGATAATAAATCGCCTCTTCGTATAGGGTGTTTTTTTAGAGGTTTGGTTTTTAAATTTCTACAGACTGTCAATTTGACAGTTGACAGTTGATTTGCAGTCAATACGTTTTGCCATTTTACCATGAAAGGACTGATTTCAGAACAGCATTTTATTTTGAAAATCATAGTTCGGTTCATCGTGCACTACGTCCATTTAACGTTCGACATAATTATCCATCCGAGCAAGTTATTCAGAAGACCATGGATCGTTTTCGCACCATGTATACTCTAGTGGATAATGCGCATCCACAAAGACAACCATTGTCGAAAATTAGACACGATTGCGCTTCATTCGAGCTAGCCGTGGCGCTCATATGCCCGAAATCATATTTAAACAATAATGGCATAAAATAATCTATTAAATAAAGCAAATATCATAGACATTTACATTATTTTAATGTGTTTTTTTTTCATTTTGAATATGTATTGTATACCTCTAAAAAAAACATCCTTTATTATTATTTTCTTTTATGTTTCAATCCTTGAGATTAGTTTGCGGGAAGTTTAATGTGGTAATTTCCCGTTGCTTTCTACATTTTTGTATACAACAGGTTATTTGAACCCAATTACTATGTACATTTTTTTATGCTGCAAAGAACCTACAAGATGTAAAGCTGACTGTTGATGATATACCTGTGGAGCATGTAATTAGTTTAAGATATTTGGGAGTAGAGTAGACCTTTATACCGAAATACGAGAACAGGTCAGTAAAGCCTCTGCAGTGTCAGGATGTCTGAAGAATCTGGTCTGGAAGAAAAAGCACATGCGTAATTTAGGATAAAGCTTTATATTAATTTTATTAAAGCTTTTATATTAATTTATCGTCATTTTATTATTACGTAAAATCTTCACCATACCAAAAACAGTGTGATTCTCACACTGTTTTTCGAATCGAGAATCACACTGTTTTTTTAATCGAGAATCACACTGTTTTTAGAAATCGAGTCGTGTCCAGGCTTAAATCCAAGTCCATTAGATCAGAAGCCAAGCATTCTGTCCCTTAAAAAATGGGACAGAAAACTTGAAAGTTTGCTAGTGTATTGTTCGTGTGGCGTCGGGGACAGTCTGAGATGTTGCATTGGCTTAGTGGATAATGTTTTTTTTTTTTTTCAATGCATATTTTTTTGTTTCAGAGTGCTGGCAATGACTCGTACGGCACCTGTGTATCAGGTCCGATGGCGTTCCAAGGCGGCCGTAGGCGGCCCAGCGCCAGCCGCCGCAGCGCTGGCCCCACGTGTCAACTCGATCCCACCCATCTTCCTTGCGCTGCTAGCAATTACCCTGACGCTCACCTCGTCCCTTCTTCCTATTGGCCTGCACACAACCGCCACGCCCTGCTCATAGCCGGTCACAACTCATCACTGGCCCATAGCTTTTACTGGCCCAGGCTCTTAGTTCGTTGCCAGTTATAGCTCGTTATCAGTTATAGCTCGTTACCGGTCATAGCTCTTTACCAGTTATAAATCATTGTCGGTTCTTACTCATCGTAATGATTTATAACTGATAACTGTTCATAGCGGCATGACATAGACATAGACATGATCCGTTGTCTCATTACCGGAAAAAGCTTGACTTATTGTCGCTCAAAGCTCGTTACGGGTCATTTCTCGTTGCCGATCATTGCTTTTTGTCAACTGTAGCGCATTACCGGTTATGATTTTTAGCTAGGGCATTGTCAGTTATAGCTCATTACCAGTCACAAGTTCATTAGAATTATGGTTCTTATCTGGTCTCAGCTCACTGCCAGCCATATTTAATTACTGGTCATAGATCATTACCGATCGTAACTCATTGCTGGTTATAGCTTGTTGCCGATCTTTGCTCGTAACTTAAACCGGCATCAAGCGGTCATAACAATGACCAGCGGGTATGGTCAATCAAAGTTTATAACCGGTAACGGTCATTGCTAAGAACTGGCAACAGCTCATGACCGGTCTAATCCAATGGGTAGTAGCAGTCAATATTGTTCACGGTCGAATTTATCGGGACGCTATTCAACTTTGTTTTTGATAATCTTCTACCACGTTTTATGTTTTTATTTTATTTAAATTAGGTTATAATTGGGAATACATAGAATTAAAAATACAATTTTACGTTAGTAAAACTCTCATTAAAATATACGTTTTTTATTATTCATAATTCACCAACGTTTTCTCAAAGTAATCGACTTAAAAATAAATGTTTTCTTGATTTTTTGTGCAAATGTAATATTATCTAGAACTTTTAATTAATCGGTATATTAAATGTCAGGCATTTATTCGTTTTTATATTTTTATTTTCGTGGTTATAAAAATAATGAACATAATTTTTTGAAATCTAATTATCTGATCACTTCGCATTAAATGTTAATTTGCAAATTTTTAAACATTATTTGCGTTGTTGTTGTTGTTTTTTTACTACAAGTTTACTATTCAAGATGACTGAATCTTCATCTATACAATCCAAAATTCTAATATTGTTAATATATGTCCTACAACTTTTCCTTTCAAATTTAGCGCCTCGATAAATTCAAACGTACTGTCCATATAAATTGTTTTAAATCCATTGACAAATGTGAATATGCTTTGTTACAATTTGCTCAACACAGTTACATAGAAAAACTGCCTAATTAATCAACGCGTTCCATATTTAAACACATAATTGATGCACAAGGCACTAGACTACAAGAAAATCACTCATAAATTAGATTGACAATAAATACCAAATTACTATGACTTCACAAATTCAAATGTATTTGTGTATTACTGGAATTTTGCACACAAAATACAATCGCGTTTAATTCAATGTATAATGTTTCACATTTACAAAAGCGATTAATTTATATATAATACTCTAAAGTAATCACAATCAACGATAAATGTAACACGTAATAAATTTCTTTAGGCAAAACAGTGTTTGATAATGTCTTTAAAAATTTACAAAAAAGCTAATGTGATAAAACATTTTCAGTGTATCTTCAAACTCTTGGATGTGGCTATCCCCCCAATAAACAAATTAATACCAAAGAAAACGTATATTTTCTAGAAGTTTTATTATATTTAATGGAAATAACGTGTTTTGACTTACTAAGACATTATCAAATATCACCTTGCTAATGAATTTTTTAATGATATTTGATTATACTTTAGCAAGGCAAAAAGTGTCATTCGCATAATATATATAATACTAAAACTTCTAGATCTTATTCGTATTGATTATTTAATAATATAATATAACAGCAAGAAACAAAACGAAATCTCGATAAACATTACACGTTAAAAAACATAAAGTTTCTCCTCCATTTAGAAGAAGAATGGAACCATTTTGTTTTACTTGTTTGTAAAATAAATAAAAAATTAATAAGAATTTTAATGGTACTAAAGATTTTTGTTCACAACGCATTTCATCAAAACAGTATTAAAAGATTTGTAGAAAAATTGTTCACAGTGATTTTTCTCAGTCAAAAAGTTATTTGTACATTTTAATTACGATGAACAAAACTTATTAACAACGGACTTTACCACAAGTATTAAAACAACAGAAGTTGTGATTGTGTTGTCTATATTGTTTGGTGCCATATGGATAACAACCCCCGGTGAGTGTACAGGATAACAAAACAAATGAACGTATAGCAAATTAACGCAAGCGCACCTCACCCTGATCATAATTTTGTGTCCACGAAGTTTTACGACTAATGTTAATGTAAATATTGTTTCTAGGAAAGTATCCAATTTTGTACACACTAGACGTAAATTAGAGCCGTGGTGGATCGCGTTCTAGGCTAAGGCACATTCAAAATGTGAATAATTGTTATGTTTTGAAAAGACATGTTTTAAGAATACGTACACGGGAGAGAGAAGGAGTACATTTAGAAATATTAATCAAATTTGCATTATCGTTAAAATTGTCGAAAAGGGATTAGATATTATGATTTTTATTTGTTTTACAAAATAAAATATTTAAATTAAAAAACTGCGTTTTATTTGTGAAACTTGGTCATTTATAATTATTATTAATATTATAATATTATAATTATAATTTTGAAGGGAAAAATAGAGGGCAATAGGGGGGCAGGGAGAAGGCAGATCTCTTGGCGCAATGTGAGGGAATGGACGGGAATCGGAACTGTGGAGGAGCTATTCCGGACAGCGCAGGATAGGGAAGAGTTTACCAGAGTGATCGCCAACGTCGGGGGGACCTGACAGGGCACTTTAAGAAGGAGATTAATTTGTTCTTCTACCGATCCTTATGTATGGAAGCGAAGCATGGAACTGGCAAAAGAAGGATGGAAGTAGAATAAATGTTGTAGAAATGAGATCTCTTAGACGAATGTGTGGATTTTCTGTGTATGATAGAGTGTCGAATGAAAATATAAGAAGTGAATGCGGTGCGAATGATGGTGTTATGAACAAAATAATGAAAAGATCATTAAGATGGTTTGGACACATGGAAAGAATGAATTAAAAAAGAATGGTAATAAAATTATAGGTTAACGATGTAAATGGAACCAGAAATAGAGGAAGACCGAGGAAAACGTGGCACGATCAAATAAATCAAATATTGATTGTCGGTCACGTGAGGAGTCAGAGAAATCGACGCGCGTGCATGACACGATGTATGAATGTTGAGGAAGTGAGAGAAACATGTCAGGAAAGAAAAGTATGTGAAATATGTATATCTAAATAATAATATAAATATGTATTGGACTTAATAAATGAATAAAATATCTAAAAACATATTATTTATAATATTTTTTTTATTTTTAATAGCTTTTTAATTTCTAAAATGTTAAGATTATTTCAAGAAATCCGCAACATAAAGTGAAAATTATCAAGGATATACCGTGATATTGACAATATTAAATTATCTTATTTATTGAGATCAAATATAAAATATTACGAAAATATTTATAAATCACAACATAGAATGGAGATAGAAAGAGAACATTTGATAAGAGAATTACTCGATTCGAAATAATAAAAAAGGCAGAGAGACTTGGATATCTCGTTTTAATTTATACATTAATGCATAATAAGATTCTCTAATATATTATTCCTTTTATTTACTAAATCACAAAAAAAAATTATAAATATGTATATTTAAATGTTACTTCCTGATACTTTACTAAGCTACCTAAAGGATGGATTTTATAAAGGAATATAGAAGTTCCCGCTACATACCTGAGGCTGTTTTATAGGGCGTAGTGGCGCCCTTTCGTCAGCCTCGCTCGTACATTTCCCGGGCCTGTCCCGATCCGGGACTTACATTTAAAGATGACAACAACAAGGGGGTGCCAGACCACATTTAATCTACCAAATTTTTCTTCTATGTTCCGTTGTACTTTATTGAATAAATGAACAAAACATATACAATGCTGGCAGATCGAAGACTGAGGGTTCGGGAGCTTAGCGAGATGATCCCAGATGTCAGCAAGACAACTATAGACAAGATCCTAACAGAAAATTTATGTTATTCTAAGGTTTGTGCAAGGTGAGTGCCCAGGATGCTCACCACCGCGCTCATTGAGAGATTTGGATGGGAGATCGTCCTACACACCATACAGTCCGGACTTGACTCCGAGCGACTACCATCACTTCTCTGATTTGAAGAAACACCTCGGTGGAACGCATTTTGCAAACGAAGAGGCGCTGAACGGCCTGGCGGGAGACTTCTATGACCAGGGAATCAAAAAGATGGTGACCCGGATGAAAAAGTGCATCGAAGTCAACGGGGACTATCTAGAAAAATAGCTGAAAGTCTAAGCTTTCCAATGATGCATTGCTCGTTGTAAATAAAAATGATTTTCGTTATGAAAAAAAAAAAGGAAACTTATTTTACGGATAACACGCGTGTGGACACACAAACTCTCACAAACTGTACTCCAATTTTTCCAATCCCGCATTTGTCTCTTCTGCCTCTCCTGTGCTTCCCGCTGTATACCTGTGGTGTATTTTTGTTTTATTTTAATATTTTATTTAATGTTTCTAAAAGATGGACTGACGATATTGCCCGAATAGCTGGAACGACCAGGATGCGGAAAGGACAAGACAATGACGAGTGGAAGAAAAGAGGCCTATATCCATCAGTGGAGAGAAGAAGGCTGAAGAATAAAAATAAGAAGACTAGGGGTGATCCTGGAACAATTTTATTGTACAATAGCTCTGGTATTATTATTTCACATTCTACTAGAATTCTCCAAACATGTTAAATTCCTAAACATTCTGGAAATTCGTGATTTATGTGCTATGATCTATATCAAATAAATTGTCTTAAACTAACTAACTAACCATCACGCCGTCTCCCCGAAAGGGTAGGCAGAAATAATGGACTGCCACACTTTAACCGATGCGGCACTCCATTCTTCTCTTTTCGCCCCCGCGAGAGACGCGGTGTGATGGGTTGCGAACCTCATCGCCACCAATTGGCATCTCCCGCGCACACTTCGATCGTCCAAAGTCCACAAAATTAATCTTAAACAAATTGAATAAAATACAATGATATAAAATAAAATAACAAAATAAAAATAATTCAACAGTTCTTTTAGATGGTGCACTTGTTGTCAGCTGGACGATCCGGACATTTAATTTATATTCCACGTATCTGCTGTTTTTTAAATTAACTGCAATTAGGCACTTAAATCAATCCAATACGAGCAAGAACTTTAAAATATTATTTAAGAAATTATTCAAATTGTCATTGGAACAAACGAAAAATTTACTTTTGCACCTGTCAAAATTCTTTATATAAACGAAAAAACTTAAATAATTTTAACATCAAAACATTGAAAATGTATTTCGTGTCACAAATAACTATTATAAAGTGCGACAACAATCAAATTGACCAAAATAATTCACTTATACACGAAATATCTCTAAATTTACGGGAGCACCACATCAACCAAACCAAATTTTCAAAATCAGAACCAAAATATCTAAGAAATATCTAGATTATAAATTTACTTGTACCTATATCCCTAGAACAATACGGCTGCCGTGCCAAGCAGTTTGCCTGAGCTGAATTTTCCGTTGTATCAACAAGATTGCACTCTCTTATCAAGGAGAGTAAGTTCACGTACAAACAACTTGGGCTATTCTTTGTGCGCAAGTTTTTGTTTTTTTTTTCTTTTTAGCTTCTGGATATCAGGAAAGCGATGTAGGCTACCGTTGTTTCCACATAAATTATAGATAATGTCAGCATATGTAGTTATATACGGGCGACTGGCGCTAGGCGGGCAGAAACAGACTTTGCTCGAGGTGCACAGAAGTGTGTGGACATCGTTTAATATAATGTGGTTACACCCCTTGAGGTAAAAGCATTTCGCAGTGTCACTTGGCGAATTTCCAGGAAAACAAATAACTGTGAACATCTATTATTTAACGTATATTTCAAAATCTACGCAGTCCTAGATTGTTCGTGAAATTCCGAACCTTATTATTTTAGAAATAAATGCAAATAAGCTTATTGGTATAGCTTATATTTATTTTAATTACATTCATTGAAAAAATAAAATACATAGCTAATTAATACGAATGAAAACATCCGTTTTCAGTGAGTTTAATTATATTTCTCTTTTTTTTTATACACTTTATTTATACAACACTTACATTAAAACAATTTAAATTACATAGACATGTTTCGGACAACAGATCATGTAAACAATTTTATAATGTTTTAAATCTGTATGTACCTTTATAACATGTATCACTGAAACAGGACTAGTTGTCCGAAACATATATATGTAATTTTTAATGTAAGTGTTGTATAAACAAAGTGTATAAAAAAAGAAAAAGAGAAATAAAGCAATTACAACACAAAGTATGACGAATATAGAAGAAAGTTATATTAAACTAACTAACTAACCATCACGCCGTCTCCTCGAAAGGGTAGGCAGAAAGAATGGACTGCTACACTTTAACCGATGCGGCACTCCATCCTTTTCATTTCGCCCCGCGGGAGACGCGGTGTCATGGGTTATATAATATTATAATTTACTATATGTGAATGACATGTAAGTGTCGTATAATTATCAAATGTTTTATTTGCAATATAAAATGTCATGACATTTGATTATGTCTTTTACAGACGAAACATATTATTCATATAAATACGTAGCTAAAATCTATCGTCATTTTATTGTTGAGTGAAATGCACCAAACCAACCAAACACGGTGTGACAGTTACACTGTCTTCGCCGAGAATTGATCCCGAGATCTTCGGTGTGCAAAGCATTTGCCACTCGGCCACGAAGGTCGTCCTAGTTTAACAACTAGGACGACCTTCGTGGCCGAGTGGCAAATGCTTTGCACACCGAATGTAACCATCAGTTGTTGATTTTTAAGATGTCAGCATAATACGCACATATGTTGACAAACTTAATACATTAATCGTCAATAACAAGAATGATTTGGTCAATAAATACATATAGGGTGCGGCAAAGCAGACAGTGCAGTTTTGAAAGACCGGTACATCCCGTGTGGTGGGGATAGAAACCTGGGAGTGGTCTCATTGTATCGGGGGGGTCTTACCGTTTTCAATTGTTGCCATGGTTTGGTCCGGACAACACCGGGTCTTTGCCATCTGCACGTTTCTTGAAAATGGCCGTTCTGTCATCGCCACCCAGCGGGCCTTTCGGCTGCACTTCAATCTTGGGCGTCGTGATATCGTCCCTCACCGTAATTTAATCGTAACTTCGGTGCGTACATTAGAAGGAACTGGTTCCACATTAAGACCTAGGGGTTTAGGAAGACCCAAAACCGTAAGAACATCCGGAAATTTAACGAGAGTGTGAGAAGCTATTGAACTGTCGCCTCGGCGCTCTGTCTGGAAGCACGCAATTGCCAATGGCATTGCTGACCGCTCACTAAGGAGGATTTTGCATCAAGACTTATCATTCCACCCCTACAAGATTATGATGGTCCAAGAGTTGAAACTTCCTGATTGCATGCGAAGTCAACTTTGTTCAGTAGTGACGAGGCCCACTTTCATCTCTGTGGAGCGATGAATAAACAAAATGTTCTGTACTGGGCTGAAAATAATTCAAGGCAACTTCACGAGAGACCTCTATACTCCCCAAAAGTGACTGTGTGGTGTGCGATTTCCAAATTTGGGTGATTGGGACGTATTTTTTCGAGGAGAATGGACGAACCATGACTGTCAACGCTCAACGTTATGTTTCCATGTTGGAATTTTTTTTTTGAACCTCAATTGAAAGAACTAATGAAAGAAACAGATCTGGGAGATATCTGGTTTCAACAGGACGGTGCTTCGGCCCATTCTGCTCGAGTTTCGATGACAAAACTGCGACAGATGTTCCCTGCGCGCCTCGTTTCTCTGAGTGATGGCCCGCGCGCTCACCTGATTTAAGCATTTGCGACTTTTTCCTGAGGGGCTATCTGAAAGAAAAAGTTTTTAAACGTCGATCCCACACCTTGGAAGAACTTAAAGATCGAATTCGGGAGGAAATCGCCGCTATGCCCATCGAGATGTGCCAAAATGCAGCCGAAAACTTAGAAATCGCCTTCATCAATGTGTCGCTGCTGGGGACCATCATCTTTCTGATGTCATCTTCTAATGTAAAACGGCATGATGTACCAAATAAAATAAAATTAATCTCATTTCTGTAAGTTGCGCCGTTTTTTTAATAACCCTTCAAAACTGCACTGTCGGCTCTGCGGCACCCTGTATATGGGCGTTTTTCAAAAAGTTTGCTCGTTGCGTAATAATTCCACTACGTCACATTTGGCGTTCCACTAATAAATCACGTCGCGTAGTGGATGTGACGTATGATGCCAGTATTGAAACAAACTCCAAAATGCAGGTTTATGAATATGATTTTACTAAATATTACATTGAATTCAGATTCTAGATGTCGGTCATTTTTACCCATGAAAAGCTGTAAGTCAAACAATCAATACTTACATTATAGAATCACGTTCGTAGTGGAAAATAAAACAGCACGTCGTGACGCCCGACCACTATTTCACATAACATAATGCGACTGGTGTCAATTTACGAACATGGCGACCGTTGACGAGCTATAAAATGTTGCCATCAATCAAATATATACTTAGTTTATAGTAAATTTTTCGTTTAAATCAGTATATCGACGTAGCGTATACGGAATTTTCTACCAACGTCGTTTTGAGTGACTAAATAAAAACAGTATTTTATATTATTTTGAACTCTAATACGCTGTTATCTAGGAATATTATTGAATCTGGATCATATAATCCTTCCAAATAACATAAAACTCTTGGACAAGAAGTAGCTTATCAATGAATATTTTTCGTTTATAAAGTGCAAAAGGAGCGTGGAACACTAGAAAAATCACCACTTTTCTATCGTATATTCCCAATAATTAAGCAAAATAAACAGATATAAGTACTTTTGGATATGTGAATAATCAATTTGTGAGTTATTCTGTTGTTTTGAGATATAAAAAAAACAGTTTTAAAATCAATAGCCTGCAGAATTACCTCGAAAGTCATAGGACATGTAATTTTCGAGTAAACATTTTATTTGAAAAACACCCATATATGTTCACAAACTAAACACACTTCTCATCAATAACACGAATGATTTGGTCAATAAATTACAGACAAGCCAAAGCTGCCTTCGTGTTACATTACAGCACAAAAGATGTTCAGATGTAGGGTCAGATAAAAAACGGCAATCTTTAATAAGCGAACAGCCATTAATCACATATATTTTAGTTGTAACTTATGGCGCCCAGCCTCCCTTCTCCCCTAAACATAACTGCCCCGGGACCGTTGCTAGGTAGGTACTCATTTGTGATTCAGGGCGCACACGTAACAAACGACCCCTCCCGCCTTTTCACGCAGACAACAACATCCAGCATTGAAAAGAGTTCTAAATGAACAAATTAAATTTCGCTTGTCGGCAAAGTGTGTTGCTCCGAGCGAGAACAATTCCGAATTTAAACTTTTGATAGTTTGTCAATTTAAATTGTTAACCACTGTCACTCACTGACAAAAGTTTACAAAGGATTAAGTGTGTTCAGCAATGGAAAAACAAATGTTGGAAGTCAGTCTCAATGATAAAATTATAAATGAGGAGATAAGACGTCGAACAAAGGCTATCGATATTGCAAGAAGAACAGCAAAGCTAAAATGGAAGTGGGCGTGGATGAGCCGAGGTGATCACCTAGAAGTAAAGAAGAATTGGACTAAGCTGGGCAGCTTTCAGAAACATGAGTTACATCCTTAAAAACCGGAAAATACCGATGAACCTGAAACGAAAAGTCTATGAAGCCTGCGTTCTGCCAGTTGGTACTTATGGTCTTGAAACTGTAACATTGACCCAAAGAGCCATGGAAAGAGCCATGTAAGGAATAAGCCTAAGAGACAGAGTCAGAAACGATACGGTGAGAGAAAAAACAAAGGTCACTGACATCAATCACCGGGTGGCGACTCTAAAATGGCAATAGGCAGGTCACGTAGGCAAAAGCTCAGATGAAAAGTGGACAAGAAGACTGCTGACTTGGAGACCATGGACGGCAAAGAGAAGTGCAGGGCGACCGCGACTACGGTGAAAGGATGATCTGAACAGACACGTTGGAATAACCTGGATGCAGTCTGCACAGGACAGAGTGTCATGGAAGCGAATGGAGGAGCCCTTTGTCCAGGAGTGGACGAATTCCCGTATTCAGGCTGAAGAATAAGAAGAAGTAAGTAGTAGTAGTAGTAGAAATTAGTGATGCAGCAGACCTCTGCTTCTGCTTCCGTCACTGCGGAAGTTTTGCACATTTTTTTACATCCGTTTATGTTTCTGTTTCCGCAACTTTTATAACGGAAATTTGAATGGAACTTTGAAGAATCCATGTTAAGTATGAAAGAAGACCCGCAAGACTCGATTACAAATAACGAGAATGACAATCTATTTTAAAAACAATTGCCTTTACATGAGGATCCCCTTATGTGGTGGAAATTAAATTCATACAAATATACTAATCTTTTGGCATTAGTGCGCCGATATTTATCTACTCCTCCCAGCAGCATCGCCAGTGAGCATTTTTTTAGCGGAGCTGGTCTTATACATATAATGAAGAACACCGGAAAAGATTGTTGGGTATAAAAGCGGCTAAACTACTTTTCACAAAATATAACTTACCACTACTAATTTTGAATATTAATTTCTTTAAAAATTGTGTTTGTATTTTTTATTCTTTTTTTATTCATAGTATTTACACTTCCGCTTCCGCATCCGTTTCCGTTTCTGTTTCCGCTAAAATTAACTTTTTACATCTGGTTCCGTTTCTGCTTCCGTTGTGACGCTTCCGTTGCATCACTAGTAGAAATCTATGCTTTATTCTAATAAATACCAAAACATTCGTTTGGAAGAATGATTTGAATATTGTTTATGTATTTATAAGCTTTGACGAAGAACATATAATAAAACTATTTGTTATTTGTTTTCACAAGAGCATCAGAATTCCCAAAGCAATATTCAAAACCCAGAAATCTCATTTTCGGAACCCGCAACAGTGAAACTTGTCTTTGAAATATCGGAATATGGAAGTATGTTTTGGCCTATATCTTTGCTCTTTAAGAGTTTTATTTAAATTCAATAGTATATTTTATGTTAGAACTTATTTTTGCTGATTTGATGGATAGCATTTTAATGATTTTGAAACTAATGGTGACATCTTGTAAACAATATATTTACAGATATCTTTTTTATACTTTTTATTCACAGTAATGGAGTAGTGTTTATTTAAACTATAATACAAAGCCATTTGCTTGGTGGTTTGATGTATTTAAAAATAATATTAAGCACATTTTTCACTTAGCATAAGCCACTTTATATGACACGCCAATCGGTTTCACTCTGTAGCGATCTTCCTTGGGGCTATACAATTTGTGCATATTGTTATACTTCTGTATACTAGGAGTTTTAATTTATTTAAGATGGAATGAAATGTTTCGCCCTTCTCAGGCATCATCAATTTGATAATGTCTTAGAACAGCAAAACATGTCATTCCATCTGTTATGGAATTATTCTGTGACAAAAATTATACCATTTCAAAATAATTGACAAACCACGCTTTTATTTGCGCATTCCGGCTTGTCAACCTTCCCCGACTGACGGCATCGCTGGACCTCCCTTCTGGTGAGCTATTCTCCCGAGGACCCTGGAGCCGCGGATGCACGAGAGGACTCGGCGAGAATCCGGAAGGTAGGTCAGGTACACGGCGATGAAAGAGGCCGGAGCGTCCATAGGACACCTTGGATCGCCTTTCCCCCGATCTTCGGTGATCGTTGAAGCTCCTTTTCCCGCGCATTTTTCTCTAGCCTGTTCTGTTTGGGAGGAGAGATGACACATCTAAAATATAATAAAACTCCTAGAAGGCAGACGTTTTCATTCATAATAATTTTTCATAATACTTTCTTCCGCTCTACATTTCTTCCTTATACTCGTATCAGCATTCGAAATTATGTCGTAGGTATATCGTTTTAACATACATAAGTCTAAGGGATCTCATATCTACCGCATTTATTTTATGTAACTAATACTCTAAGCCTAAAAATATATCTAAGTTTCTGACACGGCCCGGCTATGAAACCTCCCTATTTCCTTTGCGCTGGATCGATCCTCGAGCAAACAAATGCCTCTTTCTCTTTGACACTTGTCACTATTCAAATTCGAGTCTCGATAAATCAAACTGCTCGCATTCCGTCTCAGGAAAAGGGGACGCGGTCCCATTCGCCTGGCTCCCTGCGGTACGGGAAATCTCATTGCACAGACCAATAAGCCGCACTTTGAAAGTTGTCATAATCAAAGAGTTTGCCGGTGGAAGCGTGTGGCGTAGGAATGCTCTTCGCAAGCCGCATTACGTTATGCATTTATAAACTTAGTGAAGTGGTTGATGTGTGCTTCAAACTATACATTGAATGACATGTTTCGCCCCTCAAAGGCATAATCAAATTAGGCCAGAATCAAGTGCGCGATCGTTTATATACTCGAGTTAATGTCACAGAATATGGTAATTAAGATAATTGAAATGGTTATGAAACTATTACAATGTTAATGTTGGAAAATACTGGAAAGCATTTCTTGGAATCAATTAACGAATTTAATGACAATTTACAAAGCATAAACGGATATTAACATATATGGGCGTTTTTCAAAAAGTTTGCTCGTTGCGTAATAATTCCACTACGTCACATTTGGCGTTCCACTAATAAATCACGTCGCGTAGTGGATGTGACGTATGATGCCAGTATTGAAACAAACTCCAAAATGCAGGTTTATGAATATGATTTTACTAAATATTACATTGAATTCAGATTCTAGATGTCGGTCATTTTTACCCATGAAAAGCTGTAAGTCAAACAATCAATACTTACATTATAGAATCACGTTCGTAGTGGAAAATAAAAACAGCACGTCGTGACGCCCGACCACTATTTCACATAACATAATGCGACTGGTGTCAATTTACGAACATGGCGACCGTTGACGAGCTATAAAATGTTGCCATCAATCAAATATATACTTAGTTTATAGTAAATTTTTCGTTTAAATCAGTATATCGACGTAGCGTATACGGAATTTTCCACCAACGTCGTTTTGAGTGACTAAATAAAAACAGTATTTTATATTATTTTGAACTCTAATACGCTGTTATCTAGGAATATTATTGAATCTGGATCATATAATCCTTCCAAATAACATAAAACTCTTGGACAAGAAGTAGCTTATCAATGAATATTTTTCGTTTATAAAGTGCAAAAGGAGCGTGGGACACTAGAAAAATCACCACTTTTCTATCGTATATTCCCAATAATTAAGCAAAATAAACAGATATAAGTACTTTTGGATATGTGAATAATCAATTTGTGAGTTATTCTGTTGTTTTGAGATATAAAAAAAAACAGTTTTAAAATCAATAGCCTGCAGAATTACCTCGAAAGTCATAGGACATGTAATTTTCGAGTAAACATTTTATTTGAAAAACACCCATATACAACTTCCAAAAATTTGTCAGACATGGTAATCATAAGAAAGGTGGAATGGGGATGTTGTAATTACATAAAGCGTGCGCTTAACCCAACCAATGACAAGTCATTAGTCCTGTAAACACCTCGATCACCATATTCAGTTTCCAGTTTGCATCTTCGTCTCTATTGAGATAAAATTAATCATTTAAATCATTGTTTAAGAAACAATAATAATATGTTTTGTTTATAATAAATATGATTGGTTTTTTGGTGTTTCATAAAATTATTCACTTTAAAATTGATGATGTTGTAGACAGAGTGAATAGAACGCAACGCTACTCTTTCCTGACATACTCGTACTATACAGCCATTCAAACAGCGAGTCATACACGCACGTCGATTCTTCCGACATCTATCATGGTCAACCTATGAAATTTGATTAATTTGGTCATGCCATGTTTTTCTTGGTCTTCCCGACACTATTCTCAATTCACATCGTTAACGTGTGCTTTCTTAACCATCCTTTTTTCATCCATGCATTCTATGTGTCCAAACCAACACAGTGATCCTTTCATAATTTTGTTCATAATAATGTCTTCCGCTCTACATTCCTTTCTGATATTAACATTTGAAATCCCGTATCATATCGTTTTACCACAAATATGTCTAAGGGATCTTATTTTTTGGAACTAAATCTCCATTGTGAACGACCATTTTTGCTTTCATTGATAAATTATTGTTTTCAATAAACGTAAAAAAATAAAATAAAATATTAAAGGAACTCCTTTAAGGAAATGAAATAAATCTTTTTTGGGGGATTTGTATCCAATGATGGCGCCGAATTTGCCTTTTAATATATTTAAGATTTTCGATTATTCGAATAAATATTTGTTCTGAATTCTGTGCTCATTTAGTGTTCTAATTTCAAGTTCTAATTCTAATTCAAAAGCTACAAGATCTATAATGAGATGTTACGTTTAAATTGTTTCTAATACGTAGGTACTAACGTAACAAGTATGTTCGAACATTGCCGAGTGTGTCGGGTTACACCAAAAACATTTGAGCGAATCTCTTTTGTTTTTGTGCCCAGCGCAAACATTCGTCTACATTTGTTTGTGTGAGGGAATGAGTAGAAATAACCTCTGCTATTTTTATTTTCAGCCAGAAGTTTTTTGCGTGTTATTTCTATATAATTCTTTTCCGACTTCTGCTCTCCGTTATCCCAAATACGAAACATCAGAGCGGCAAAATCAATCAATTATTCTGTTCTTGTGCCTTTTTTCCGGTCTATTTCATTCCTGCCTCACTTTTACTGTTCGGCCAGGATCTCTACCCACATCCCATCTCATGCGTGGCATGCGGAGCTTAGATCTTACTGGTAGGAACCAATTTTATGTTCTTTTCATAATAATATGCAAACAAATGAATAACATTTCGTTATCCCCGATATTAAACACAAAAGGCAAAATATTAGACGAAAAATGGGAAGTATTTGCACAGACAAAATATTTACTCTTTTTACATACGACATTGACGACCTTCGTGGCAGAGTGGTTATGAGCTCTGACTTCCATGCCGAAGGTCCTGGGTTCGATTCCCGGCGATGGCAGTGTGATTGTCACACTGTCTTTGGTCTGGTGTAGAATTCACGTGACAATAAAATGGCGATAGATTGGCTACCTATCACATGTCACGAGAATCAATTTAATAGCTAAAAAATAAAAATTGTATACAGTAATTGGGTCCAAACGACCTGTTGTGTACATAAAAAATAAAAGGGTAAGAGAAAATATATGACTATACTATATTACAAAATACTTACCAATACTTTACAAAATTGTCATTTTCAGCAACATTATATTAAATATTTATTATGGAGATTTACAATCGGGAGATGCCGATTGGTGGCGATGAGGTTCGCAACCCATTACACCGCGTCTTCCGCGGGGCGAAAAGAGAAGGATGGAGTGCCGCATCGGTTAAAGTGTGACAGTCCATTCTTTCTGCCTACCCTTTCGGGGATTCGGCGTGATGGTTAGTTAGTTAGTTAGTTACAATTAATATTTATTGAGATTATTACATATTTATTAATTTCGACGTTATATTAATACAATATGAAGTACATTATCATTATTCTATGATAGAAACAATAAGTGTGTAGGATATTTTTTTATGAATTAAAAGACAACACGGAGCTCTCTGCGCTGGCTAGGGCACTTGCACCCCATAGGAGATTTGGAGCTCCCCAAAAGAGTGTTGTATGACAATCCAGTAGGATGAAGAAGCGTCGGCAGACCGAGACTGCGTTGGTTGGATGGTGCCGTGGCAGACTGTCGGGTTCTGGGGCAGGAAGACTGGAAGGCGGTGGCCAGAGACAGGACGGGAAGGAGACGTTCTTGGAGGAGAAGAAGAAGAAGAAAAGACTGCTTATTCCACTTTTAAGTTTATTTATCTCGATGTGTTTCGAAAGTTTTACACCTTCATAATCGGGAAAATGGTATAAATTGATGTTTATATTGTTCTCCCGATGATGAAGTAATGATAAAGATATTTTTGAAAAATTCGTATTTTGTTTTTCCAATGTTCTTTTCTGTTACTGGTGACCCTTTAGATTCGGTCTTACGTATTCCGCTATTCACGGACACTGAAATTTCAATGGATTTTGAGAGATTTGAAAGCAGAAGGAAGGGCGAAGAAAATGGGATCTCTCCAAAAAAAGTGATTGATGGAGATAAGTTGTAAGTATGTAAACTAGGGCCGGGGCACCCTATCCCTTCCCCCAAATCCCAGGCCCCGCCCGCGTGACTGAAGACTTCTCAGCGCGGTCAAGGTTTACCTGTATGTTATATAACATGAAACGAATGCCTAAATTACTTGAAAATAATACAGAAAGCCAAATACAAGTTTTATTATTAATCTATTGTAAAAGCGAATGTGTTCTTTTTATAAATTTTCCTAAATAATGGATTCGTAACTTTGCAATCGATTGAGCTTTATTTTTAGATAATACGTAGGTAGAATATCTTCAATGAGAAATGAGATATCATTTGATAATTCTTCAAGTTTAAACTTTTGATACAATTCTTTTAAACAAAAAAGGACGATTTGAAATTATTCTTAATCTAATGAAATCGTCTGTTTTCTAAAAGTTACGACGTGCTAAACCATTATAAAATGTCACATTTGATGTACATTTACATAGCTGAATTGTTATTCTCATAAAACTAAAAAAGACCTCTAGAAAACAAACGCTTTCATTCAAACAAATATTTTAATATGAAGTTTTACATCATTGTTCAAGAAACAGTAAAGACTGTTAATATTTATATCACTAGAATAAATTCTTAAAATAGTACAAGTAAACCATTACCGTCTAAGTTTATTTTTTAAATTATTTTAGAACGCTTAATGTGAGTAAATCAAAAATTAACTCTCAATTTCCGTGTTTATTTATTTTATTTTATCTATATTCAATTCAATTCTATGATTACAGTACGTTCAACTATATTAATCGATTGAATTTTTAATTGTTACAAAATATAACATAATTCTATACTTACACAAAACTAGCACTGCCATCTATCTTAGAAAAATAGAGTTTTTTCAACGTGATAATTAATATTATATATTATTGTTGCATATTTTGGTAAGGTACTTAATAAATTTAAAAAATCCAGTAAACAAAAATATTAAAAAAATTAAAAGTTTCACATACAAAACTCCATTTCAAATTCTTATGCAAAAAGAGGGTTTATTATTTTTATATGCGTGTTTTTTTAGCTTCTTCTTTTCTTCTAGTATCATGTCAGGTCTCCTCGACACTGACTATCACCCGAGAACATGCATTTTTGTCCCTGGCAGCTCGAAATAACTCCTCGACGCTCCTCAAGCCAGTCCATTCCCTTATGTTGTGGAGCCAAGGGATTCGCCTCCTGACTACACCTCGTCGACCCTCTACTTTTCTCTACATTATCACATTTATTTAGCTACCCCTTCGATTTAATAGCGACAAACTTTATTGTGTTCGAACTATACCAATGCCGTCTCAAATCTATATATATATATAATTCTGGGTCCATCAATCTAACAGCTGCCAAATTTCAAACAATTTTGGTAAAAACAATTAATAAAGATAAACATTTGAGGTTATTTGAACATTTTACATACTAAAAATGTATACAAAACTATATTATACAATTGAATGGGCGTTCAATATATTCCTAGTACTTTTTTAAAATACTAAACACACTGAAGGAAATGCATATATTATACATACTTTACAAATGGTCCGACACGAGGAGAGAGGTTGTAACCTCTTTCGGAAAATCAAATGTATTATATTCAAATGTTTGTAACACGTATATAAGGAGTTATAATATGATCGTTGTCGTATTTTACATTAATTTCACACTTATAATCCAAATAAAATACGAGATTACGGCACAAGACACATACTAACGGCCCAGAAAAGCTCCATGTTTAAAATATTGTCTATGTACTTACATCTTGGTTTCATGACGACATTGACCATAGCTTAGAAATTAAGTATAGATGAAGAATTCATATTTTTGACAGATGACAGTTCATCCATAGATCCATCGATTTTAAGTGACAGTTAAGTGACAGGTCGAGAAATGTTTTCGTTTGTTTTCATTTATAAATAATTTCGACTTGAGATATAACCATCAATAATTTAATGTGTATTCACCAACCTTTCGAATGGCTAATCATATTAAAATACTAGCCCCGAAATATACAGGAACTTGCCAATGTTGTCTACAGACTTCATCAAACTTGAAAAATATGTTTCATGTTTTTATTTTTGAAAATAAGGAACTGACATATTCTGAAATGTTCAAGTTTTGTTTTTCAATAAAGGTTTAGTATTATTGTAAACGGAATCAATAATTCTGGTGTCTATTAAATATCTCATTTAATAATTATTATCTAGAATAACAAATTTTCTGATTTGATAAATCGTCACCTGAGAGTAAGAGGGTTCCAACTAACAAAATTTCACATTTGGCTTTTTTTCGTGAAAAGGGTTCTTACTAACCTTATCTATACATACAATTTAAAAAAAAACATGTAATAGTATCGTCATTTTGATGTTACGAAAAGAATCAAGTTCCATCTGATCATTCAAAACACACGATTCACTGAAGAAGGATTCATTTAAACTTAGAACTTTATTATTCCAACTGTTGCCAGACAAAATTTACACGTTTCTCGGTAAAAGAATCTCTAGAAATTGGAATAAAACCCCTTTATTCCAAGATACACACCCGAAACCAACAAAACTTTGACTTCATTTTTCTCAGCTCTTTACTTTTGTCAGTTGGAACCTTCTTACTCTCAAGTGACGAAATAATGAGTTCTTATGCTTGGTTATTATTTAGTCATATTTAAGGCGTTTCAGGAAGTTGTTTCCTCTGTCAGAATGTATTTTTAAAATTTTAGGTATATTGCAGCAACTCTGAAGATGCACTTTATCTTATTTGCAACAAATGCATCGCAAAATTGAAAGATTGTTATTTATTTAGAAAACAGATTGTGAAAGCACAAAGAACGTTCCAATTAAATAATCAAATTATACAAGCACATAACACAGGTAAACTAATACACTCATAAAAAGAAACCCATTTTTCAAAATTGTGCATATGCAGTATTTAACCACTCTTGTGCACTGGCTACATTTGCAGTCAAAAAAATTGTTTCACATTGCGGTATGCTACATTTTCCTGCTCATATATGAATGTATCTTATAAACGTTTTTATTTAAACTCCTTTCTATTAAATTGTGCATAATATTTATATAAACTGGAGCAGAGCTTTCAGAGGTGCAAATATAGTCAGCCGCAGTTCGAGATAATATTTTTTTTCTACTGCAGATGAAGTTTTGCGTACAATGGGGGTTAAGTACAATAAATGTTATTTTTCTTGGCTCTGATTTAATTTTTTTAGACGAAATGTTACTTAGTACATACATTAACCCTTTCCGGTCCCCAAAAAAAAACCCACCAGGCCCACAGTAGATTTACAGTATTTCATTTTTGTAAATAAAAACACGATTGTGATTAAAAATGGGAGCTTGCATTTTAAATCAATAATACTAACCCACGAGGAAGAAATAAATGTCCAATGAGATTCTACATTGGACCAGTGAGGGTCTAATTATGTTTTTTTTTAAATCTATATTATAAAATTGATATCCCATGATTGTTTAATGGTTTCAGTTGAGAATAGAGTCAATAATCAGAGATGCCAACCTGTTGATAATGAAATTGATTTTGATTCATTTGATTTTCTTGATGATCCTGGTGCATTTCAACAAAACATAATTAACAACTCGAAAATATCAACTAAACTACCACTGGAAACAGGTAAATAATATGTTTATATCTATTTATTTTTTTTGCTCTTGGTATAAAAGGGATACAACCATTGCCGGGAATCGAACCCGGGACCTTCGGTGTGGCAGTCATAGCTCTTGCCACTCTGCCACGAAGGTCGTCAATATTTTATTATAAAATTTTCCTTATATTCCCTTTATACAAGGTGTCTCAAAATATTGTTTACATTTAGTGAATAATTTTTTTTAAAGTAAGCCATTTATCGAATAATTGTTTATTAATTATTAAGTACGCAATTTGGTCATTTATTTCTTAAAAATTGTATCCTCCAAATGTAAACCCTTGCTTTTGCAGCACTCATTTAATCGAACAGTAAAATTTCTTATGATGGCAGGTAGACTCCATGATGATTGCCATTTCGTGACATATATTTTCTTCCAAATGCACCAGGGAAGTCAGTTTATTGGCCTAAACTTTAGATTTGAGATAGCACAGTCCATAAAGGTTCAATCAGGACTGCGTGGAGGCCAATTTATGTCACCTCTCCTGGAGATCAATTTGCCAGGGAAAATTTCACGAGCTTGTGGCAGAGACGTATTGGACAAGTGTGATGCTGCTCTGTCTTGCTGGAATTATATTCTTTGGTTATAGCTAGGAAAGTTTTGCAGTTCAGACACCAAGAAGGCGTCTGTCTAACATCTTCACATAACACTCTGAATTCAAACATAAACTCTCTTTTAAGACACCTTGTATTAAAAATATGTTTTATATAACAGTATTCTGATCACAAATTTTATTTTATTTTTCTATTTTCAGTTTTGTACCTTATGATATTACAAAGGCTTAGTCATAGCACATGATATGTTTCTTAAATGCAATAATATTAATCAATAACCCATTTTTTGTATATGAATGTATTTTGTATACATGGACCAATAAATTTGAGTATGTATTTTAATTCAATTTTATTTCTGTCTGTTTACAGATGAAAAAATATTAAAAGCAGAAAAAGATCTAGAAATTGAATTCTGGCCCTGTGTAGGAAAAAATGAATTCCACAATGATCTTAATAGTGACAAACATCAGATTCTCAATTTAGAAGATAGTTTACCAATCAAACCAATTAATAAAAATATAAAATCCATTAAAAATAAATCCACCAACCATCAAAAAAAGAAAACGACATTACCATACAACTTGGACCCTCAGGATTTGACTTGTAAAATTTGTAACCTGTCTTTCACTAGACATATACAACTTTTGACTCACATGGCTGTGCACTTCCCCAACCACATTTGCCATCTCTGTGGAAAATTGTTTGTTTTGAAACATAGCTTAACTAATCATATATCTAGTTCTCATAGCAGCGAAAGATTTCCGTGTTCAATTTGCAGTACACTATTAAAAAAAGAAAACCTGAAAAGGCACATGCTTAAACATAGTGGCGGAGGCTATGTCTATAAATGTCCATCTTGCCCAGAAAAGTTTGTATCTTACTGCACCCGCATAACTCACATGAGAGTCGTTCATAAGATATTCAAATACATTCATAAATGTCATATTTGCCCCAAAAAATTTGAATTGAGAAATCAACTAGCTATTCACATACAGAGAACTCACACAAAAGAAAAAAAAGTTATATGCGATATTTGCGGTGCATCATTTTTTGATAAAACATCGCTGAAAAATCACATGGTGAGACATTCGCCGGATAAAGAGTTTACTTGTGATATATGTCTGAAGACTTATGCCAGGAGAAAAACATTGATAGAACACCTCCACATCCACGATGTTGTTAAGAGACATGGCTGCACTGTTTGTAATAAACGTTTTACCCAGAATTCCTCCCTTAAGAGTCATATGAAAACACATCATAATTCAAATTCATAAAAGATAGTGTGCTAATGCTGTTTTATATTGTGTTTCATGATCGAATACTGCAATTATTTTACATAGTGAAAGGAGCCTGTTACAGAGAAAAACTGCTTTTTCTAAAATGAAAATTTGTCTATTTTTTGTGCAACATCATATGTATAAATATTTGGAGTCTTCCATAACCAAGGATGATCCGATTGCACCACAGAAATCTGCTTTTAAAAGGTATTTTTTTAATGTTTTTTGTTTTAATGAAATGACTTAATTACCTATTGTTTTTCCTTTTAGTTTATCAACTAAAAAAAAAAATTTTTCTTTTGTATGGAGCATTTCATTTGTGGTGTGACATTTTTATAAATAAAATAAACACTTAAATATTTTATGTTTTGTGTAATTTTGGGTAACGCTGTGTGATTTATCCTTCTCGACCGACGTTTCGGAGATCGTTACAGTCTCCATCTTCAGGGTTATGTGGTAATTACCACCACCACATTACCCTGAAGATGGAGACTGCAACGATCTCCGAAACGTCGATCGAGAAGGAGAAATCAACCGTGAAAATCGACGCAATTACTGAAATATTTTGTTTTAACGCAATTTATTTTGTTTACTAGCAACCAGTTTCGCTCCAAGCTTCATTTGTGTAGCAAAACAAAGTTTATTTAATGTGGAGTGAACCTGTCTGTAATTTAAAATAACAGTTATAAACGGTGTGAAAATAAAACATTTAAGTGTTTCATTTACATCTAAAACAAAAGCCTTATTATATATGCTATATAAATGTTTTCATAATCTTATGGCTTCGTGCTACAATTAATATTTAATTGTTTATCATAATTTTAATGTTCATCATTTTTCTGATTTTCAGATCATGAAACAAATATGTATATACTCGTACATACTCAATACAGCTAGATATTTGAAAATGTGGATGCATCGAGATTGGAAAGAAATCATTAAATAATTCCAATATTACATAATAGTCTTATTACATTTTTTATTGGACGGATAATTTGTTTTTACATGAACTAATCTATCTTCTATCTATATACATATACGAGTACATATATGTAAAAATGAATGTTTGTCTGTATGTCCATGATTTTCTAAAAAATTACTAAACCGATTTCGCTGAAAATTTCACAGTTTGTTTTTATTTGTTCCAGGAAGGCTTTGAGAGTAGTTTTAATGAAATCCAATTCTCTTCTTTTGGAAAAACCCAATTGCTTTGAATTTTTGTTATTTACCGATTACTTCGAAATTTTCACACAACATTGCATTAGAATACTCACTTGTTTATATACACTCTTATTTTTCTTCTTCTTCTTTTGGAAAAAAACAATTGCTTTGAAATTTTGTTATTTACCGATTGTTTTAAAATGTTGACACAACGTTGTATTAGAATTTGCGCGTGTTTTTATTTTCAATTTAACCAAACTGTGCCACAGCGATGCATGGCTGGGTACATCTAGTAATTAATAAAAATGAGATGAAATTAATTCTGCAGTTTAATTTTTCGACCCTCCAACCTCTCCGATATAATAATAATTGGTAAAAGTAAAACAAGTTTTATTTTTAGTGTAATTGATAGAAACAAGGATAAGATTTTTTTACTGCTGATTTGGGAAATGTGTTGATATATATATATATATTTTTAGTTGACATTTATAATTATCAAAAACATATTTTTAAGGTTCGAAAAGGCTTTTTGATTTTCTACAATAAAAACTGATCTAATCTAATTATCTGTTATCAAAATGATTGAAATTTTATTGATAAAATGTTTATTATTCATAAATAATCATTATTTATCTCGCTCCATCTAACTTATCACAATCCATTGTAGGCATTACTCACATACACGTCATATTTGCAAACATTATGTGATATTTTTACATATGTAAAGTTAGTTACACAGAGATAAAAAAAAAACATACAATTTTTTATTAGCATTAGTTGAAACTGAATCGACCATAAAACAAGAATACCGATACATTGATATTTTTTTTAAAGAGTTATTGTATTTTTATTCTTCTGGTTATGACAATAGCACTAATCATACCCAATGCAATAATGATTAAATTGATCTACCCCCCAGGGGTCTACGACAACTTGCAAGGGGTCTATGACAATTGTAAAAAAAATTGGGGGTCCATGAGATGTAAATGGGGGTCCACGAGATGGGCTTAAAAAAAGGTCAACAACGAATTCCAGCTTTTTTATTTCGGAATTTTTTTTCCCTGAAAAAAAAGCTATTTTAGGAAAGCAGGGGGTCTACACAAAATAGAAGAAATCGGCAAGAAGACAAGTACAGAGATCTAATACGCAACCTAAATTATATAGGTACATTTTGTGACACTTGGTGAATATTTTATTATTCAATAATGATTATATTTAGTAATAATATTAAATTTTGAATCCTGTTGTATGCGTAGAAACATAGGCTCTAAATATGTTATGTTATTATATGCTATGTTATAAAATTAATAAATGCAATTTTGGCTTAAAGTGATAGCGCTATTTAAATTTAATAGTATTGGCAGATGCTGCCATCTTCTTCATCAATCAGAAAATGGTTGTGAGCTTTAAAAACTGATTGGAACGGGATAAAAAAACAAATGGAACCAACTTTGAACAAAATTTTCAATAACCAACTTTTATATTTTTAAGTTCGCAATCCATCACACCGCATCTACCGCGGGGGCGAAAAGAGAACGATGGAATGCCACATCTGTTAAATTGTGGCGGTCCATTCTTTCTGCCAATCCCTTCGGGGAGACGGCGTGATGGTTAGTTAGTTTGTTAGTTATATTTTTAAGGAAAAGAAAAATCATTATGATCACTAATCGGTTCTGAATTAGTGCTGGTTATTTTGATTAAGCTATTATAATTGTAGATAATGAAGGTAATTTATTTTTAAATTACCTACTTAATAATTGGGGGGTAATAATTGACTGAGTCGGAGGCTAGGTGGATACCTATCGAACCAACATATGGCGTACTATGGGACCGGGCACACTATAGGGTTCACAAGCGAACTGTGTCTTGGCGCCTATCCAGGCACTCCGGTGTGACCGAACCCTATAGTGTGACCGGTCCCATAGTACGCCATATGTTGGTTCGCCAGGTGTCCACCTGGCCTCCGACCCTGGCACTTCGGTGTGGCCGTACTCTAATAACTCCACTATTATGTGCCCAAATCCTATTTATCTACTTCTCTACACGTGAAGAATTATTTTGGAAGGAAGGGGAGTGTTATTCTATATTCTGAAAACGTCTATAATTTCCTCGCAAAATATACAACATAATAAAGCTGAATCTAAAATTTTAGCTTTTCACAGAAAATAATATTGAATTATTTTGGTGTCCATTCTTAATATATTGTGTTTTATACCCTATCAATAATAAATAATATATTATATTTCTAGGACGATCATAGAAAAAAGTAGCGCCCATAGATAGTAGGGTTATCTATGGTAGCGATGATTCACTTGACAGTTCGTGTCACCCACTCAATCTCTGGTCCCAATTGTTGAACTTTTATTATGGTTGTCGGTTCGTGGGTTGTTTTCTTGTACTATATGTGAACCTCTAATTATGATAAAATAATACATTGGTACTTTTATTCCACAAACCTGACTAGTATTTAACGTAAGTAGGTCAATTTCGGCATTTTGCATTGTTTACACAAATGTCAAAGTTTATTTGGAGATTCATTTGTATACGTATATTTTTTACAGAATGATTCATTTGTATAAGATCATCAATGAATTATAACATATAATTTTTATTTATCATGTAGTTAATTATTTATTTGTTGTATTAATTAACTTTTCATTTCCCCATTATTTGGTTCCATTTTATGTTAGGCCAAGCCCTTACTTATTAAAAACATTTTTTTTGTATTTGCGAACATTTTAAAAAAAAATCAAAAGAATTGATAGAAATGATGTCATAATCAAAAAGATCAGCTTTCTTTTGATAATGATCTTCAATGTGTTAAAAATGATTTTATGATAAATTTCTACAGTTTTAGCTTTTTGAAATGGACCAGCAAAATAGAAGTAATGGTAATACGCGCCGAAGAGACTTGGACAGTTTTGGCTTACAAGATGACGGTCCCACTGTATTTACAAGGGGCAGAGGAAGAAGGAACTCAGGAGGTTTTGTTGATTTAGGAAATGAATATCAATATGGTGCCGGTGGACACCAAGCTTCTGGAGCCAATGAATTATTCGCCGAGGAACAGGTTAAAAAAAAATCTTCCTTATATTTTAATTGTATAACTAAGCATAAATTTTAATTGTATAACCAATATCAAAACATAAATACACACTCAGCAAAACAGTGCCAACTTAAAATTCTCCTTTGAATTACACATTTTATTAAGGTATGAAAATTTTATCCATTTTGATCATTAAATGTGCTTCGATATTGTGAAAAATTATGCAAATTTATATGAAAATAGATATTTTAGAGAGCTAGCTACGGAAATACAATTGCAATTTATAGAACAACGAAATTCCTCCCAATACTATCATTATTAATTGATCCGGGCACCTGGCAGCTGTTCAGCGGTGCGGGTGAGAGTGGTTGGGCAACAAAGGGGTTGTAAAAGCAATTGAAGGTGTGCAATTTATAGAGCTTTGGGTTTGGTGTAGTATTATAGATAATTATGTATTTAATTCAAATATAACATTGCCAGGCGTTTTGGTTGGGGCAAAAGTAGTACCAGGTGATCTTGTTCGTTGTGTCAACTGGCTCCAACCCGCACCGCCCTCGCCCGCGCAGCACGCGTTCGCCCGCACTACGCCGCGCCGCATCTGCCATACGATGTCGATGCCCGTGTCCGCTCATCGCTTGCTTGTCGACTATCCGTTTCGCTAACAGCGCATCCCGTGTCACCTGGCACTACTTTTGCCCCAACCAAAACGCCTGGCAATATTATATTCGAATTAAATACATAATTATCTATAATACTACACCAAATCCAAAACTCTATAAATTGCACACCTTCAATTGCTTTTGCAACCCCTTTGTTGCGCAACCACTCTCACCCCCACCGCTGAACAGCTGCCAGGTGCCCGGATCAATTAATAATGATAGTATTATTAACTAACTAGAGGGATTTCGTTGCTCTATAAATTGCAATCTTATTTCCATAGCTAGCTCTTAGTAGGGATGGCCAAAACGACTCATCTCAGGGATCTGATCTAAACGGTTCCGCTCAGCAAAGTGAGCCGACTCTTTTTAACGATCCACGGTTCACCATTTTGAGTCGTTTTTTTTTTGCTCCTCAGCCAAAAAAGTTTACTCCGCTGACCGAAAAAAATTATTGGTGACCTTTTTTTTTTTGCTCCTCGACCAAAAAAGTTGACTCCGCTAAAAAAAAAAAAGAGTCACCAACGACAAACAACTTTTTTAAGAAACGACTCGATAATTATCAAGAAGAATCGGCTCACTTTACTGAACGGAACCGTTCAGCTCAGATTCCTTAAAGAGATCACTAAAAAGAGTCGACTCTTTTGCAATAATATACGATTCACCCAGCGGATCATTGAGCTGCCGCTCTTTTTTTATGGATCATCGCTCACCCGCTCACCAAAAAGATTCGAATCTTTGAGTCGACTCGTGAGCGGATCGCACATCCCTAGCTCTTAGACTATATGATTGTGTGAATTTTTGTATTAGTGTATTCTTATAATAAATATTTTTTAGGGTGATGTTCCTTGGTGGCGTTCTAACTTCTTTATATCTCAACCAGTTTTATTCGGCACATGGGACGGTGTGTTTACATCGTGTATGATTAACATATTTGGTGTCATCGTGTTTTTGCGGTCAGGTTGGATAGTCGGACAGGCCGGTGTTGTCTATGCTGTACTTATTGTTCTATTTACAGGTAAAATAAACTGTTTATATAATCACTTTTTTGTTTTTAAACTAACACACATTATTAAGAGCTTTGCTACCTCTTGGCTTTGCCCAAAATTAACTCTGTAAATATTTTGTTATAATATCAAACCATTAAAAAAATATATGGTGAAAATAGGTACATTGCCATTTTTTCTATGCCACTTTTTCTTAGGAATGCATTTATATTTTTTTTTTAACTTTTGCATTAATATTATATAAAGACTTAAAGAGATGAGCATGTCAATCAAAAATATATGTTCAAATGATTTTACTGAAATCTCTTGATGGAAGTTCATTTTAAATAATAATTAAATAAAACAATGTTTTTTAACTACTTTCACTTTTGTTGTTATTTCGACAGCGACCGGTTTCGCCAGGCTCGCTGGCATCGACAGACTGGTGACACTATTGCAAACCGAGTCCTTTATATAAATACATACAAGAGCAATGGTCAGATCAGGGGTGGTAAACATGATTTTATACAAAAATAATTATGTAAAATTTACTGAATTTAAATATTGGTATTATAGTTTATTCAAGAAGATTCTTATTCAATACAATGTAGCTATAATAAAATTTAAAAATCCATTGTATTGAATAATAATCTTCTTAAATAACTGTTATACCAATTCAGTAAATTTCATATAATTATTTGAAGACTATTTTTGTATAGAATCATGTTTACCACCACTAATTTGTATGTATATAAAGGACTCAGTTTGCAATAGTGTCACCAGTCTGTCGATGCCAGCGAGCCTGGCGAAACGGGTCGCTGTCGAAATAATGACAAAACTGGAAGTAGTTGAAATCATTGTTTTATTTAATTATTATTTTAAAAATTATGTTATAAAACTCCCCAATATTGTAGAGTTTTAAAAACAATTTATTATTATTCTGGATTTTGTTTTAAAGAGTGTAAATTTATTAAATGTATCAGTACCATAAAAAATTTTCTTCATGTGAACAAAATTATTCCAATTTAATGTCATCTTTCCAACCAATATTAATAATAAATAGGTTATTTTAAAAAAGCCGGATATGCCTATTGGTGGCGATGAGGTTCGCAACCCATCACACCGCGTCTCCCGCGGGGGCGAAAAGATAAGAATGGAGTGCCGTGTCGGTTAAAGTGTGGCAGTCCATTCTTTCTGCCTACCCTTTTGGGGAGACGGCGTGATCGTTATTTAGTTATTTTATAAAATCAACTTATGTAAGAAGGGCACGACTCAGATGAGACTTTGTAGAATTGTATCCCTAAGGGTCATCGATAATCAAACTAAGAAAGTGGCATTAATATTTTGAATATATACTTTTTTCACCATTCTTTCTTCATTCAATCTTCCCATAAGTCCAAACCATCTTAAGCTGAAGGCATCATCTTTTTAATAGAGTACAAGAGCAATGGTCTGACGTTAAGGAGGCAGAATACTCCGTAGAATCAAGAGTGGACATTGCTCCATTCGTATGAAAGATGTCCATCTCTGTCCTAGAGAAATGCAGTGGAATAGATGATACATTATACCAGGAGCACAAGAGCAATGGTCCGACATTAAAGAGACAGAATACTCCGTAGAATCAAGAGTGGACATTGCTCCATTCGTATAAAAGATGTCCATCTCTGTCTGAAAGGAATGCAGTATGCTAGATGACACATTATACCAGGAGTATACGAGCAATGGTCTGACGTTAAGGAGGCAGAATTCTATGGAGTATTCTGCCTCCTTAACGTCGGACCATTGCTCTTGTGCTCCTGGTATAATGTGTCATCTATCCCACCGCATTCCTTTCAGACAGAGATGGACATCTTTCATACGAATAGAATAGATTACTACTTATTCACTAACACCGAGGTTCTTTCTGCTTTATTTTGCACTAACGTTTCACTGTTTTGTTTTTAGTGTTTATTGCACTGGTATCAGTATTATCTGCCGTGGGTATCTGCGAGCGGTGTCGGATAGAGAGTGGGGGGGTTTACTTTTTACTCTCACATACCCTCGGCTCCAGATTTGGTGGATCGCTAGGATTGCTTTACTGTTTTGGACAGGTACTCATTTAAAATACGTTTTTTTTTTGTTTTTACCAGCTTCTTAACCCGTTAACCGGGGTTTTTTCTTTTTTTTTGCAATATATGAAGTCGAACGCAATAAAAACACGCAGTGAGTCCATACAACTCGGTGCCTGGATATATTTTGTATACAATATACAAAAATATAAGCTGTAGATCGTCATCCCCATTAGAGGATAATATTATAAAGATATTGGCGGAATTTTCGTCATAGCTGCTCTTTCTTGGAATGACGTAATATCACATTATACCCTGTTAACGGGTTAAACATCATATTTTGCAAACATTTATAAACCATAGCAAGACGAGATCAAAGCTCGATAGCAAAATACGATAACCCATAGCAAGACGAGATCAAAGCTAAGATGGCAGTGTATAATGGTGTTCTTGTGCCGACCCTTATGAACTGGCAAAAGAAGGATGAAAGTAGAATAAATGCTGTAGAAATGACATCTTTAAGACGAATGTGTGTAAACCTGTATATGATAGGGTGTCAAATGCAAGTATAAGAAGTGAATGCGGTGCGAATGAAAGTGTTATAAATAATGAAAGAGTCATTAAGATCGTTTAGATACATGGAAAGAATGAGTGAAGACAGAATGGTGAAGAAAGTATATGTAAACGGAAACAGGAAAGAGGAATACGTGGCACGATCAAATCAATAAAATATTTACTGTCGGTCACGTGAGGAGTCGGAGAAATGGACGTGCATGCATGACAATATGTATGAATGTAGAGGAAGCGAGAGAAGTATGTCAGGACAGAACAGTGTGGCGTTCCATTCTTTCTGCCTACCCCTCCGGTGAGACGGCGTGATGGTTAGTTAGTTAGTTCATAGCAAGACGAAACATATTGTAGTTTCCTTAAAATATAATAAAATTTCAAGAAAATGAATATTTTCCCATCCATATAAAGTAAATTCATGATTATATTGCATTCCAAGCTTAGATTCAAATGTTTATGTTTTGTTTTTTTGCAAGTTCATCGAAGAATAAAGGAAATTATCGAAAATTTATATTTTTGTATTATAAGTATTCAGTTTATAGTCACATATTTTTTGTTAACTATTAATCAAAGTATTGATTATATATTATTTGTTTTTTTTATTGCCAGGCTGTTGGGTGTGCTCTCAATGTCCTCGGCTTCGGTGAGTCCATGGCAGGTTTGGTTGGGTTGAGCGGAGACGTGTGGGCAGCGAGGGGCTTTGCTGGCAGTGCCGTAGTGCTCCTGGGCACCATCAACCTGGCTGGAGTCAAATGGGTGGTGAAGCTCCAGTTTGTCCTCTTGCTCATACTTCTGTTAGCCGCCCTCGACTTCTCTGTTGGGTCATTTGTTCATGTGGACGTAGGTCTGTACTCTTACCTAACTAACATTACTGAATATATTCAACAGTGTAAAAAAAAACTATTTTGTTTTACCTAACCCTTAACGGACGTATGTATGGAAACGAAGCATGGAACTGGCAAAAGAAGGATGAAAGTAGAATAAATGCAGTAGAAATGAGATCTCTTAGACGAATGTGTAGATACTCTGTGTATGATGGAGTGTTGAATGAAAATATAAGAAGTGAATGCGGTGCGAATGATGGTGTTATGAAAAAAATAATTAAAGGATCATTAAGATGGTTTGTATATATGGAAAGAATGAATGAATAAAGAATGGTATAAAAATTATATGTTAACGATGTAAATGGAACCAGAAATAGAGGAAGACTGAGGAAAACTTGGCACGATCAAATAAATCAAATATTGAATGTCGGCCAAAAATTGCCTTCTACCTTCTAAAAATGAAATGAAATTATCATTCCATTAGAAAAAAGTATGTTTCTTCTTATTCTTCATTTCCTCATTACTGAAGGTCGTGATCTATGGAACTGCCCGTGGCTAAAACAAAACGCCTCCAATTCTCTGTTCTCCGCAGTCCGCACCGCCATGTAGAGGTTTCCCCCAGTCATCTCCTTAATCTGGTCACACCACCGGGCAGGAGTTCTGCCTCTATTTCTTTTGCCTGGAACACTTCATGTGACAATACTTTTTTCCAGGTTACCAAGCTCTCTCTCCTGGCAATGTGACCAAAAAAACTCAATACTCCAATGTTTATATGGGTCAAATCTGCAATGCTTGGTGGAAAACATGATCTTTAATAAATATTTTATTCTTCTTCTTTCTCAGCCTATTCCCGTCCACTCCTGGACAAAGGCCTCCTCCATTCGCTTCCATGTCACTCTGTCTTGTGTAGACTGCATCCAGGTTATTCCGACGTGTCTGTTTAGATCATCCTTCCACTGTAGTTGCGGTCACCTTGCACTTCTCTTTGCCGTCCACGGTCTCCAAGTCAGCCAAGTACCCATTGCCATTTTAGAGTCACCATAGAGGTGGATGATGTCAGTGACCTTTGTTTTTTCTCTCACCGTATCGTTTCTGACTCTGTCTCTTAGGCTTATTCCTAACAAGGCTCTTTCCATGGCTCTTTGGGTCAATGTTACAGTTTCAAGACCATAAGTACCAACTGGCAGAACGCAGGCTTTATAGACTTTTCGTTGATTGGTATTTTCCGGTTTTTAAGGATGTAAACCCGTAATATTTTATTAACCTGATTTAATAAATAAATAATGTTTTTGTACTATTAACAGTAATTCTGTATGTTGATTAGAAAGTGGATTTGATGGCTGGCTGAATGGAAACATGGGGAACAACACATGGTCCAGCTACCAAGATGGCTACACCTGGTTCACCGTATTCGGGGTCTTCTTCCCAACTGTAACTGGCGTGTTGGCTGGCATCAACATGAGTGGTGATCTCCGTTCCCCCTCCACCAACATTCCTAATGGTTCCCTCGCCGCCATGTTTACTGGGTAGGTCTCAATGGAAACTATTCTGTTTTAATTTTTGATAAACTTAAAGTGTTAAAACCCCCAAATCTGAGTAATTGTGCCCCCGCATAAACCAACAACCCACGAAACACCTTCTAACAATGTCCCCATCACACGTAAGAGGAATAGCCACAAGACCTGAACCTCTGTAAGCCAGAAGAGGTTTTGATTAAAAATTTATTACGCAAGCCGGGCTTCTAGGCTTCAATTGGAGTACCGCCACTGACTGTCTATGGTCTGGTGTAGAATTCATGTGACAATAAAATGGCGAGAGATTAGCTACCTATCACATGTCACGAGAATCAGTATAATAATAGCTAAAAACAAATTGTATATAGTAAATGGGTTCAAACGACCTGTTGTATACAAACAAAAATGGAAATAACAGTGTTTTAATTAATGAAAAATTCCTTATTCTGCCTTTTTTAATTTGAAATATTAATCATAATTTAAATGTGAAATGTATTTTGGTGTTCCAGGACATTTTTATACCTGGTATTCATTGTTACTCTGGGCGGTACGTGCCAGAGGAGTGCCCTTCTGGAAGACTCGTTCCTCACAGCCAAGGTGTCAGCGGTGCGCGTGTTGTTGCTGGCGGGATTGTATGTCAGCTCCATGAGCTCTTGCTTGGGGGCCATGTATGGTACCCCCCGAGTGCTGCAGAGCATTGCCAACGAAAATGTCATACCCGGTCTTGGAATCTTAGGGAGAGGCGTGAGTTCATTATTTTATTTCAAACCTTATCTTCAAAGGGATTTTGAACATTTTAATCATTATGCATATTTATTCCTCAAATCTATTGTTAGTATATGCTCCCTATCACTATTTTTTTATTTATTCAGTAATACGAGGCCTTTCAAAAGAAAGATTATATTTAGTGGATCGATTTAAAAAAAAAAATCATTTATGGAAAAAAAATGTTTATTAAGTATTGAAGTACACAATTTCGTTATTTATTTCCTAAAAATAATATCATCCAAATGTAAACCCTCGTGTTAGCGGCACTCATTTAGTCGAACAGTAAAATTTATTATGACGGCTCGGCAGATAGATGTGACGAATATTTTCATTCAAATGCGCCAGGGAAGTAGTTTTATTGGCGTAAACTTTAGATTTGAGGTGACCCCACAGGAAAAAGTCCATGGAGTAAAATCAGGACTGCTTGCTGGCCAATATATGTCACCTCTCCTGGAGATCAATTTACCCGGGAAAATTTCATAAACTCATGGCTGAGACGTATTAGACGTTTGTGATGTTGCTCCGTCCTGCTGGAACTTTATTCTTTGGTTATAGCCAGGCACCAAGAAGTCGTCTAACATCTATCCACATAACATTCTGCAACGTAACATACACTTTCTTTTGAGACACCATGTATAGATTCATTTAATTTTCACTATTTTGTCATATGAAACACTTCATTTGTGGTATGAAATTTATAGGAATAAATTAAAACACTTTTATATTACCAACCGGTTTGTGAGTGAACCTTCATCAGAGTACAGATTCTTTTTTTTGTTACTATGTATGATATAGCTCCGCTTGAAGCAAAACCAGTTGATTTTGTTTTAAAAACAAAATAAAGTGGTTTAAATACTGAACATGTAATTGTTTTTATTTACTTATTTTACTATTTTCTTTAAGCATTTGTTTTGATTAGTTTTTTACGAAAAAATATCTTTTTCAAGGCACACTGTTAGTATTTATGGTAAAAATAGTATGATTTATTAATTATAACTTAAGACTAAAATATTTTTTCTAGCGCGGTCCCAACAGAGTTCCGGTATTCGCAATGGCCGTAGTTGCTATCGTCACCATAACATTTATTTTGATTGGTGACATCAACAGACTAGCTCCCATCGTGACCATGCCCTTCCTGATAACCTATGCCTGCATCGATTACTCGTATTTTGCTCTTGCACAAACCTTCGACCTCCAGCACAGAAGGGAACAGAGGTATGTTATTCCTATTTTAATTCAAATTAAATTATTTTTCACTCTTCAAATGATCACATTTAACACATTGTATATTGAATCTCTTGGCATTTTGTTAATTAAACTGTTTATATTAATTATATAATATTGATAAAAAAAATAGCCATCTTCTTCTTGGAGTGGCATGTCAGGTCCCCTATCACTCTGGCGTAGGCCTCTCTGTCCAATGCCAGACGGAACAACTCCCCCACCCTCCGCATTCCGGGTACACTCCATGATATTCTAGAGCCAGGACATCTGGGGTCTTCCCACACCGCGCCTACCCTCAATCTTACCTTTTGTAATGAGGTGCAGCAGATCGTATTTCTCGTTGCGGAGAATGTGTTCCAAATATGCCATCTTTCTAGACTTCATATCAGATAACAATTATCTATTTTCTATAAGTTTTATTATATTTTCTGGGGGTAACATGTATTTCATTACTGAGACAGTTACGTATATCAAAAGCATATCAAATTACTTTTTTCATTTTAATTTCAATTGTTTAAGATATGTGTATACAGTAGAATGTTGTTTATCCGGACATCAGTTAGCCGGAACGTCAATTATCCATACAAGCCGAGATGATGAAGCCCTTAAAAAAGACGAGAAAATTTTGTGTAAAAAAAGACCTGATTATTTTTCCAGTACTGTAGAGTAATGTTAGCCTAATTTATGTACTTGTACTACGTACATTCATGTTTTTACAGTAAAATTTATAATTTCGTAATCAATAAATGAGCCGAGGAAAAAAAATCGATTTACACCTTATTTTGCTAAAAGAATTAGCGCTTGTTTGATTATCCGGAAAAATCGGTATCCGGAACACCTCCGGTCCCAATTAGTCCGGAAAAACGACATTCTACTGTATTATTGTTTATAAAATCATTATTACTCCTTTGCGCCATTTTCCTTTCAATTAATTTATTTGTTCATATTTTCTGAGAAGTGGTATTTAATACAAATATGAGGTCAATTACCGTAAAAAATATGTACGAGGTCTGTTCAAAAAGTATTTGTTTATTCATGAATATCTATTATGTCCCCTTCAAAGTAATCCCAACCAGATATTATACACTTGTGCCAACGTTTTTTCCAATCCTCGGAGCACTTCAAAAAATCATTTTTTGTGATCTTGTTCAGATCCTCCTTCGATGCCGTCTTTATCTCCTCAATCGTAGTGTAGCGTCATCCTTTCATGGGCCTCTTCAGTTTCGGGAACAATAAAAAGTCACAGGGGGCCAGATCTGGGGAATACGGTGGCTGCGGCATTAGTTTGTTGTTTTTGGCCAAAAATTCGCACCAAGCTACAATGCAAAATTGAGCAATTTTGGTACGAATTTCGCGGTGACCCGTCTCATGCCCAAATCATTGGTAAAAATCGAATGGCACGAGCCAAGCGATATGCTCAGCAACTTCTCTAGCGGTGACTCGACAATTGGCCAATACTATGTTTGTACCACCGATAAACGTTGCTTCGGTCCAAGATAGCTTCACCATATGCCACAGTCAACATTCGGAATGCGTCCGCGCACTTAATTTTGTTTTACTCAAAATTTGATCCAGATTCTTTGATCCATTTTTTTGGAATGGGAAAAAATCGAATACGAGCCAAAACACGTGCAAGCCAAGCAGCTCTCAAAAATTAACTGAACATTCAAAATAGCTGAACTTGTCGGCATAAGTGAGAGACATGAGTACCAACATAACACCACAAAAAAATCGAAAATCGAATATACGTAATCCGCGTAAATTCAAAATTTGCGATACTTTTTGAACATACCTCGTACACCTAGAACGTGGAATTAAGTGATAATTTTTTTTTCTCCAGGTTCCAGTCACAATCCCAGCACCCCTCTTCCCAAGGGGAATCTCCTTCAGGTGGATACGGCTCTACGACTAATGACTTAGATGTTCTATTTCCGGAGAGAACCAGACATAAGAATCTCACAGTATGTAGACAATTCTGCCATCTGCCATTATTAACTAACATAACCTTAAAAATATAGACAATATACACCGCAATACCATTGATCCTGTTTTTTTATTTTAATACAATGTGCATATTTACATGTTTTATGAATGAATTTCAGTCATCGTCCCCAACAAGGACTACTATCGCGGAGGTAAACACCTCTCCGTTGGGGGACACGGAGCCCATAACTCAGCAGGCTCGCAGCTCACACATCCACTCCAAGACTAAGAACTGGTACTCCAACTTCTGCAACCGATGGCTCTCTCTTGGCGGGGTGAGTTCTTATCTAACTCATTTCAACATTATTCAGATAAAAACTAACTAGCCATCACGCCGTTTCCCGGAGGGGTAGGCAGAAAGTATGGACTACCACCCTGCTCCGTCCTGACATAACTCTCAATCTTCCTCTATATTCATACATCGTAACACGCACCCTAATGTGGCTACCTTTGGTAATTGATTAATTTGGTCATGCTATGTATTCCTCAGCCGTCCTCAGCTTCTTTTTCCATTCACACTGCTTGTATACAATTTATTTAACCATTCTTTGATATAATCCATTTATTCCGTATGTCCAAACCATATAATTAATCCTTTTTAATTTTACTTAGGATGCAATCATCAGCCTTACATTTCTTCCTTATTTTGTCATTTCTTATTATATCCATACATCATTTTCTAGCACATTCTTCTCAGTGATCTCATTTCCACTGCATTTATCCTACTTTCATCCTTCTTTTGCCAGCTTCAAGCTTCACTTCCATACATAAGGTTGACACTAGAACTCCATTATGTACTGCCATCTTTGCTTCGGTGAATGTATTTCTATTTGGAGTGCAACATGTATTTTGTTTCCTGCACCAACACTTATTTCGATGTCTTTTTCCATTCTTCTGTCTCTTGTAAACATGCTTCTTATTATTCAGATATCACGAGTTATTTCTCATCTTTTTAAACATCGAAATCCTGTGATCCACAGCCCACTTTATCCATGCATCCTCAAAAGACATTACAAACATATTTATAGTTTAAGGTGTCTATTTGAGAACAGGTAAAATACCAGGAACACATGAGAGATGTTCTACTTTAGAAAGACAAGATACTCTTTAAAGTCAAGAGTAAATGCAATTTCAATATTATGAAAGACATTGATCTCAGAGGTGATCAAGTTCAGTAGGCTGTTTGCTCTTCCCACCGGCATCACTAGAGGCAGATTGGTTCTTGCAGCCGGCAAAAAAACAATCTATGCTGGCAAAATGACCCACACCCTCCAATACGGCTGAGTTCTCAAAATATCCCCTGATTAATCTAAAAATGTATGTGTTAGGTGGTTGTAAAGCTGGTGATAATGTTCCTGGTACATTGGGGTTATGCGCTGGGCTGTCTAGTCATGGTGTGGCTCGTGTGGCTGTACGTGGGCACGGCCAACCCGGCTGTTAAACCCGGCCGCACTGCCGAGTTCAAGTTCCTCACTTGGCTTAAGAACATCTTCCTTCAAGCAATGGGGTAAGGTTACAAAATTCCTTTTATATTTACTAATTACTATATGGGGTCGTTTGACAGAAAGCTGGCCTAAGTATGAAAATGCATGATTTTTGTTGTTTTTATCATTTATTTTTCTACCTGGTCCCATTTTAGGGCAAGGTGACTTTCCAGCTTTTTCATCCCTTCCGAAAAGTAACTTTGCTCAAGCTCTTCAAGTTTTGGGCTTCATTTCATCATTTATTGCAAAATGGCATCCTAAGAACCATTTTTTTAGGTTTGGGAACAGGAAGAAGTCACAAAGGACTAGATCTGGTGAATACGGTGGATCGTTGTTCAATTTTTAACCTAATTGGTTCAATTTTGTCTGCACAATGGCCGATCTGTGAGCGGGTGCATTGTCATTATAGAAGAGAACTCAGCTTTAAAAAGTTCAGCTTTCCAAAATGTATCTGTTGCTAGCGAAGGTGCAAACTTGCCATAAACAACATCCAGTTTGGCTTTGATTTCTACAGTATTTTTCCCTTTCTTTCTTAGGAACTGAACGATTTTTGACTTTTTCCATTTTTCACAAAACACACAAGTTGCTTATTTGCGATGGTCATAAAAACCAAACTATTTGTTATTTTTGCTTCAAATTTTGACAGACGTCATGTGTTGGATGGCAGATATCAAAACCAATATGGCGTGTCATTTAATGCCATCTATCGAAGGCCAGCTTTCCATCAAACGACCCTCGTATTTAATATACCATAAAAAATATGATATTATCCCACTTGTGGGTCCCAGGTGACAAAAGAGAGCCCAATATAGAAAATGTTGAAAGAGTTTAGAAGAGGCCTATATCCAGCATTGGAGTGAGAATGGCTAGGAAGGAGAAAAAGAAGAATAAATTTAATTGTTTCTGTTATTTTTTTTAATTTAATGGCATGATCCATTTTATTAATTTGAAAAGAGCATTTAAATCACTGTATCCACTTAATTCATTAAATATTTTTACAGAATAAAAATATTATACACTCCACTTTTCGAAGGCTCCATCCTCAGATATAAATATAACTGGTAAATATAAAGGTTTTAATTATATTTATACCTGAGGATAAAGGAGGTAACCTCGGAAACATTTCCTTTGATATTCTTTTATTTCACCCTTTACATCGATTTGGCTTGCGCTGTAATGATGTAAGGAGTTTTTTCAACAAAATAATAATAATAATAATAATAATAATTTAGTGTATAATATTTTGATATTGTAAAAATATTGAATAAATAAAATGGATTATATTCTCCTTCCAAATGTGTTTAAATCCTTCCAGTGTTTAAAATTCTCTTTCCAAATTAGCAATGGAATTCCGCACTGTCGACTTAGCTTTCAATAAAGTGCCTTTCTCATTATAAATTCATGAAACTAGTTACTTTTCGCTGCCACTAAAAATTGATGAAATCAGATATTATTAAAAGCCAAAGTTTCTTCTACACCACTTATTTTGAAGGCAAAAAAATACTACCACACTAAATAATAGACTACCAGAGAAACCCTAACAGTCAAATTCGAAGCCAACATATTAATCTGCTTATGAATTACCTGAAACTTTATTATCAACCACAAATGCTGATAATATCATAAATTCCAACAGAATAATCTAATTTCTTATTGTTTTATCACAACGACTTAATTAATGTTTATTTTAATTCAGAAAAAGGGTTATGGAGTACGAACAGTTTGTGGTGACACCCGTGCACCCCGGCGTGGATGTGCACCCTTCGCAGCTGAACGAGGATAATGAAGACTTCTCTTCGCGTCGGCGCTATCACCAATCTGCCACCGTGCACGGCCACTATGTCAATGTAGAAGACTAATCCTTTAATCATTCAGGGTACATTTTGAGATTTTTATCTGCGTTAACATTATTTTCTAATAAGTTGACTTTTAACCATGTCAGAATATGTACATACTACTTAATATGTAAATTATTATTGTGGTTTACAAAATATGTGATTCTGCGCATTTTAACACTTTGTCTGCAAATAGTTTTGCGAGCTTATTAACCTCTCGAGTTGTTAACCCATTGCACCACAAATAAAGATTACATAATTTGTTCATACAACACACTATTTAATTTTGACAATTTTTTTTATTACAATAACATTAAGACTAAATTACACACAAAATAAAAATGGTAAAACATTAACTAACTAACTAACCATCACGCCGTCTCTCCGAAAGGGTAGGCAGAAAGAATGGACTGTCACACTTTTACTGATGCGGCACTCCATCCTTCTCTTTTCGCCCTGCGTGAGACGCGGTGTGATGGGTTGCGAACCTCATCGCCACCAATAGGCATTTCCCGCGCACACTTCGATCGTCCAACACCCACAAAATAAATCTAAAACAAATAATACAATGATATAAAATAGAATAACAAAATAAAAATAATTTAACACAAAATGTTCTTTTTAGATGGTGGTAAAACATAAAAGCATAATTTTTTTTTGTTCGTAAGCTAGATCATTATGGCTCATCCCCGGGTAGTTTTGGAAACGTGATTTTCTATGGAACTGTCACTTGACACATCACTTTCACTATTTGAACGCTCCAAAACATTGTTCGAAGGCGTAAAATCACTAGAATCACTAGAATATTTATCAACTTCATTCTCACTACCACTTTCCAAAAGGATTCGCGCTGTATTTCATCCTCATTTGATGAAATATTACAAGCGCGACGAGTTTGTTTACGAGTGCGTTCGGCCATATTGGAGATATTGACAGATGTTAAAATATCATAATATTTTGTAATAAATAATGTGAAATTGTGATTATACATTTTGTTATGAAATCAGTATCCGAAATATACTTATTTATGTCATTTTTATGAATAAAGTTATTGTCATTCAGTTTTAATGTTAAAAAATCACTTCAAAGACAAACCGGCGAATTGCCGGCTTTGTGAGTCAGTGACAAATTGATCTTGGCCGGCGATTCGCCGGCTTTGTGTTGCAATGGGTTATAGATATTGATGACATTTACAAAACATTTTTTTGAGTTTGTAAAGCATGTAATTAACTGATAAATTATTTAATTTTGTGTACACCAATAGATGTCCCTGGTAGTCCAAATTTTGGCATAATCTGGGAATATTTGAGAAATTATAAATGGACCCCAAACATGAGGGAATCGTACCCTATCTGAACATTTATGCAATGGTACGCACAGAGAGGTTAACACGCGTAGCTTGAAGTTGAAATACAATTATAACATTTAATTTTATGTACACTTAAAAATTTCTTCAAAATATGTTACTAAAATTATGTACCAAAAGTTCACGCCGAGTTCTCGAAAGAAATATTTATACCCTTCCTGCCGGCCATCACCATTCCAGTAAACGGGTATTAACACGATCACTGCATTGGATACGGCTCCCGTGTCCGTACAAAAATTATAGAAACTAACTAACTAACCATCACGCCATTTCCCGGAGGGGTAGGCAGAGAGGATGGATCGCCACACTGGCCTGTCCTGGCACACCTCTCGGGCTTCCTCCACATTCATACATCGCACCATGCACGTCGATTATTCCGACTTCGAATGTGGCCGCCTTTTAGTAATTGGTTAATTTGGTCATGCCATGTTTTCCTCGGTCGTCCTCGGCTTCTTTTCCCACTCACACTGCTTGTGTACAACTTTTCAACCATTCTACTCTCATCCATTCGTTCCATATGTCCGAACCATCTCAGGGATCCTTTTTTAATTTTATTCATGATGCAGTCATCTGTCTTACATTTCTTTCTTATTTCATCGTTCGGTATTCTGTCATACAACGTTTTCCCGCACATTCTTCTTAGTGATCTCATTTCTACGGCGTTTATCCTGCTTTCACCCTTCTTTTGCCAGCTCCAAGCTTCACTTCCATACATGAGGGTTGGCACTAGAACTCCATTGTGTACTGCCATCTTTGCTTCTGTGGATATATTTCTATTTGCAGTAATGACTTAAATTATAGCCGTGTTCATAATATGATGCTCTCAGTGTTACCAACCAAATATTCTACAGCATATCTACAATTGTGGTTATTTAGTTTTAACACCGTAAAAAATCTTTCAGTGTTATTAAGTACTTGTTTGGACGTTTCGTGGCATTTCATTAAAACCCTATGAAATGTAAAGGCTTGTTCACACTAGTGTAGTCGGAATTCAATACATGTTATTAAGTACTTGTTTGGACGTTTCGTGGCATTTCATTGAAACCCTATGAAATGTAAAAGCTTGTTCACACTAGTGTAGTCGGAATACAATACATGTTATTAAGTACTTGTTTGGACGTTTCGTGCATTTCTACTGGAAACCCATGAAATGTAAAAGGCTTGTTCACACTAGTGTAGTCGGAATACAATACATGTTATTAAGTACTTGTTTGGACGTTTCGTGGCATTTCATTGAAACCCTCTGAAATGTAAAGGCTTGTTCACACTAGTGTAGTCGGAATACAATACATGTTATTAAGTACTTGTTTGGACGTTTCGTGGCATTTCATTGAAACCCTATGAAATGTAAAAGCTTGTTCACACTAGTGTAGTCGGAATACAATACATGTTATTAAGTACTTGTTTGGACGTTTCGTGGCATTTCATTGAAACCCTATGGAAATGTAAAGGCTTGTTCACACTAGTGTAATCGGAATACAATACATGTTAGTACTTGTTTGGACGTTTCGTGGCATTTCATTGAAACCCTATGAAATGTAAAGGCTTGTTCACACTAGTGTAATCAAAATACAATACATGTTATTAAGTACTTGTTTGGACGTTTCGTGGCATTTCATTGAAACCCTATGAAATGTAAAGGCTTGTTCACACTAGTGTAATTGGAATACGTACATCAAACAACATATTATATTTTGTTGAAATATTGTTTATAGTTTGTAAATTGGTTTTGTTTCAATTTTTCTTATTATTTTCTGAATTAATTATTTTTTATAACGATTATTTTTTTTTTCTAAATTCCGTGTTGCTAATATTTTACAATTTGAGCTAACATATAAACTTTGTCCGATGTTTTAGTGCATTTGTGATCCCTTGTGTTTTAGTAATATTGTGATTTTCATTTTTTTCCCCACTGACAATGAATCGACCAATCTGAAATTAATTCTATAAATATATATACTCGTATAAGTCATTATAATTTTTGTCTCGATTTATATGTATCTTCAAATTTTTTTTTAAACGTACTTAAAATAATCTAACATTCAACATTCTTTCAAAGTAATATCATATATTGTAGTGTATTGTGATAGTGTAAATTACGTTTCAACTATTTTTAAATCATAGTGTACTTTTTCAACAAAAAGAAATATTATCAACAACATTTTTTGTGAATGTATACTTATACTTGTATACGAATACTGGATTTATACTTGTATACGAATACTTGGTGGGTGACTAATTCATGAAATTTAATTGTATATAGGAGTGACATCTCCAGGCGGCTTCTAACAATGTGCTAATGGCGATAGCCTTTCACATTGTGTTAATAAAGTAGTTCTGCTAAATGCTAAAAATTAATCTCCATAGATGGCGTTAGTGTGTGGATTATATAGATTAATCTTAAAAAGATTAACATATGTAATCAAAATCTACATAGATGGCGTATTGAAACTGACATGTGAAGTTAAGCATAGATTTGTAACATATATACAACCTCCAAAAATTTGTCTTACATGGTCATAAAGAAATAGGTGGAATGGGGAATGTTGTAATTACATAAAGCGTGCGCTTAACCCAACCAATGACAGGTCATAAGTCCTGTAAACACCTTGATCAACCATATTCAGTTTCCAGTTTGCATCTTCGTCTCTATTGAGATACAATTAAATTTCATTATCAACAACATTTGAAGTTGAATTAATACCTGTAAAACAAAACAAAGTAAAAAAGGTAAGATTAAATTCCATTCAAAATAAAATTTAGATAAACGCAAAATATGTTAGTGTGAATATGCCTTAGCACGTTTCAGACGGCGACTTCAATAAATAGTGCACGTGTTTCGATATCTGATAAGTAAACAATGCGAGTACATGTGGGACACATATGTCTTTTGACCTTGCCAGTGACAGTAAAGCATTTGATATTTTTATGCAGGCAACATGTTAATACCCATCCCGCAGACAATAAGTTAATATTTATTCATATTTTTTTACACAAATTTGTTATTCTACATTACTCAATACTTTTGTATTGTGTGTGGTAGATAGATTTATTAGATGCTTTGTACTTTGTAACTTACTTTTTTTATTTATTTAAATAACACCACTAAAATGTGATTAATATTTTAATTAAATTAATTAATAAATTTACAATTAACAAAAGAATGTTTCAAAATCTTATATTTAATCATATTTTTTAAATCTTTATTTACATGTCAGATAATTGTGTATTTCTAAATTGGATTCATTTTTGCAAGTTATGAAAATTAAATTGTAGTTTTGGTGACCTTTTTATCTATGAATTTTTCAATATTCTTGTAACACCAATTTATGCAATTTATTAATGATTGAATTATCATGTAAGTCGTGACTTTTGAATTTCAAAGACTCTATTTATTTAGATATATTTAATATTAATATTTATGTCTATTTTTAAGTCTAATGTACAATAATCTACAATCATACAGATGTAAATAATATCTTATAGTTATGTTTTATGTATAAGTGTAATAATAAGTGGAATCTAACAATTTAATATCCGTACTGTGCCCGTACTCACTTTGTGGATAGACATTTTAAATTTTAGATAGAAAGTTTCAATCCTGGGATTGGTTTGCAGCAATTTCTTCTATTCTTCCCTGTCTTGTGCGGCTCTTTTGAAATCTGCATATGATGAGCAGCGCACGTCCACCAACAGGTCCTCCAGGTACTGTCGATGTGGGCGTTCCCTAGAGTTTGTCCTCTCGGTCATACCCTCCATTATGGCATGCAAGAGACCTTCTTGACGTATTACATGGCCGATCCATCTTGCACGCCTTTCGGACAAGGTCCTGAGCAGGTGCCTTCCTCCTTCGATTCTTTGAAGAACCTCCTCATTCGTGATGTGGTCTCTCCAGGAAATTCCTAATAGTCTTCTATAGGACCACATCTCAAAAGCCTCCAGTCTCCGTTTATCTCTTTCGGATAGGCACCATGTCTCGTAGCCGTACATCAAGATAGCGAGTTTAACTTGTACCCAAGCTTCATCAGAGCAGTATAAAATCTTTTTATATTGCCCTGATGAAGCTTGGGTATAAGCAAAACTAGTTGGCTTCAAATATAATTACCAGTCCATGGTTAAAATACAAAGTATTTCCTTTATAAATTTAATTGATACAAAACAAAAATTCTCAATCCCAGGACGGTTTCCTTATCATATGTGAGTGAGTTTCATGATGGATTTGTGAGAAATAGCTTTCTTTTAAAATACACCATTAATCATCACCTTTTTTTAAAGTATATTATGAATACATCGTAGCGGAAACATTTAAAAGTGCATAAATTCTATTTTGTATATTTGTAAAACTAAAAAGTTAATTGATTCCAGGAAAAATGTGCATGATACGCATATATAAACAAGACTTGATTTTTTATAAAATAATACCAATCCAGAAAGTGCCTATCAAATGTGTCTTACATATCTGTGAGGTCCAAATTTGTCTGTACACGTAGCACAAATATTAAGGTGTCCAGCTTATATTTTATCTCTTGAATAATTTACTTTGTAAATCTTCGAGTTCCTCTATGCTATCTTAACTGCCAACTGCATTTTATGTATTCTACCTTAATTACCTCATTTAGTTTATTAAGATGCAAAGTGTGAAGACTATAATATTATAGTAATACTTCAACACTCATACTCGACAACTTAGATGGCAAATATACATACTTCAATCGCCATGTTGTTGTTCATCACACAGTAGAATTTTAACCAAATCAATCAATTTAATTTAATACAATAAAAAATAAACATTAAATAAAGTATTAAACAAAAATTGTGTACATATATTACACATACTCGTATGTATAGTTTGAAATGTTACCATTCTAATTTAGAAATTATCTGAAATTATAATGGCAGCTAATATTTATTTATATTACAATACCTACCAATCTATTAAATATTAATTTGCAATCATATTTACTATTGCATTATGTATTTCTCTTCCAGAAAAACTGTGGTTCTAGTAAATTTGTGTTTACTTATTTTTATTAATATTTCTAATTTTACTCATTACTATTTTAAAAAATACTGTACACAGACTTTTACTTCGGGTATTTTTATTTAATTGTGTAATTAATGAACCAATGGAATAAATTATGTTTATTTATTAAAAAAAACAAATGCAACTTTATAAACATCCAATTAATTTACAGAGAGTATCGATATTGGTAAATTCCTGATTGCATTCCAAAAATAATTTATATAATTCAAGCATTATACTTCATTTGTTTTAATCTTGTATATATATAAAAACATTAACATATATATTGTATATTAGTTGAAGAAACCAAATTGGGGTATTTGAAATGATATATTTTTTCTACTAGACATAACTGACACCAATTATGCCTGACAGATGAAATACCCGACATGTATTATTTTTGTTGGACAGCACAACACATGTTTAAAATTTTATACATGTTTATAGGTTATAAGTTATCCAAAATTACCGTGTGTATTGTGGCAGAATAAAATAAATGCACAAAATAAAACTTGACTTAAATTATGTATATTTTTATACTAAATTTAATATGCTTATTTTACTGACAGCAATAAATTATTAAATTATAATGGAATTTCAATATTACTTGTAATTTTAGCGCATGTGTGAACAAATTCACATCAAATAAACCTTTTTATTACAGATTTTTGCAATGTACAAAGCTTAGCTTGTTTGTGTACATGATACAAATTAAATTTAAATAATGTATAATATAATCGACTGTATATACAGTATACATTGTTGCATTTCATATATATTTTCACTACTAGGTAATGTACGATTTAACTGGTAAGTGTGTGAACTCACCGATCCAAACTGGTCACATCTTAAACAAGCAAGATCCGTCAGAACTGAGACTAAAAATAATTATGTTTTCTAAAAGTTTTACTTATATAAAGCTTCTAGAAAACAGACAATTCCATTATTATTCATTTAATATGGAGTAACTAGTTTCAAGTAAAGATTTTCTACCCTTCAAAAACTTGGTTCACTGTACACTCGTTATAAGTTTTAACTTTTAAAGAAAATCTTTTTTTTTTCACACGGGTTAAAATATCCCAAACCCCTCTATACAAGAAACCTCTAACTACACCCCCGACATTCACTACCGTCACAAGCGCCCAAAACACATGGAAATAATAAATTAAAAACGGAAATGATGGAAATAATAAATTAAAAACAAAAAAAATTCTGTGTTGAAAATGTTTATTTTATTTCAAAATACAGAGTATTCTAGAAAGTATATTTCTATAACATTTTAAGACGGCAGCGACAGAGTTCACTAATAACTTTTTTTTTTCCAAAACATGGTTGACTTACTTTACCACTGAAAATCTCAGGAAACATTTTATACTAGAAAGAAAATACAGTTATTTTGTACAAGTTCACATTACTGTACAAGCACAAGTTCCTATACTATTTCATGTGTATAATTATTTCCTTACTGGCCAAGATAATTTAAGCCTAAAGAAACTATGAATACAGTCAAAAATTATAGACCTGTGTATACACAGAACTGACATATACTGATTCTTATGGTATACATAGATAGTTTATAATATCTAAGTGGACTAACCAAGTACTGTACAAAAAATATGAGATTAGGTACCCTGAACACTGAATTCAAAATAGTCGTGAAAAATATGAATTCACAAATGTGGTTGGCCGAAATTAGTATTTTATGATAAGAATGGGGTAAAAAATATAAATGGTTACATTCATTATGCCTGTTCGTAATCAAATCCTAGAACAGGTTGGTTATACCATAAAATATATAGAATTTTATTTAGGTTCATAAAAAAATATATGGGATATTCATCGAAATGAGCATTGCATTGAAAATGATGGTAAGTATATATGTACAGTATTATTATAATTATTACGTATGTACACAGTATATAAATGAAAATTCTTCATGTTATTCATGTCAGTTAATTTCCCATGTTCTAAGTACAAAATATTTTATGAAATGTCGCTTGGCATAAGAAAAATCACAATGAATGTTTCATAGTTTCAACTTACAACTTAACCCGTCCATCAAAACTTCACGATTTTCACGGTAAGTAGCAATATGTTTTTTGTCCATGAAACTTGTCTTTCTGGACCGACGTTTCGGAAATTGTTGCAGTCTCCGTCTTCAGGGTTGTTAACTACCCTGATGATGGAGATATCTGTCCAGAAAGACGATTTACACAGATTTTCCCAAGATCCCACCAAATAGCAATCAACACCAAGGTTTAAAACAGATGAAGGAATGGTCAACAGACACTCCCAGTTATAGCAATGATCAAAACCTCCAATTTCTTATTATTTATCGATGGATTATCATAATAAACAATATCTCTCAAAATATGACATTTACCAGTTCAGTATTCATAAAAAAAAATATTTTTAACAAATTTTGGTTAAATTCTATAATCAGTAGATTTTCTCGGTCGAAATCAGCAGAAATGCTGCTGTCATTACCAGAGATAAAAACCAGAATGGCAGTATTGCTGCCAAAACCTACAAAGAAAATTTAACTAGAATTAAACTAGAACCAGAATATTTTATTAAATATCAGTAGTGGGTTCATGAGATAAAAAAGATTGTATTTAATATTAAAAAGAAAACGAAGCATCATTAAGCCCCTTTTCTCCACTTTTCTCCCTGTGTGAACTCTGTCATTGGCCGTCCGGATATCCCACATGTGCCGATACCGACTCTCCCATTCACATTATCGGGCGAAGCAAATATACTTTTCCCTTTGGCTCCAGATTTCTTTGAAGATTTTGCAGCAAACGATAGCCATTTATTTTTCTCGGTTTCGCGATCTTCCTCAATTTGTTTATATCTCTGTTGTTTTTTCTGCTTTTTCTTCTTTAGGTAATCCCGGCTGTGGGGTTTTCCAAGTCTAAAAAGTAAGAAAACATGTGTCAGGGTAATCCACAGAAATGATTAATTAGGGGTATCAATTGTATACGGGAATCTATATAAATAAAAGACAATGTTCGTGACTATGAGACTAATAGACTCAACAAATGCTGAACTGGTTGCGACAAAATTTTCACTGTTTATTAACATTACTTTGGCAAAGGTTTAAAAAAATATTTGATACAAACCGACTCATAATGCACAGTTAAAATGCAGATTGATGAATTCTTAGTGTGACAGACAAATTAATCTTTTAACCGCCCTATCTTTGGGTTATTTTCCGAGAAACGTGCAAAAAATTAGCAGGTTTTTATCAATAAAATTTAATTAGAAATTAATTTTTTTGTTTTAAATTACGAAACATCAAATACTCGGCCGCACACTTCACCTGCCCCTTGTAAAACTATCATATTTATGAAGACTTGTACTCGAGTGTTGTTGGCACACGCGTGTATCCCTAACAGTTTGTACATTTTAGGTACATTACTTTTTCTCAAGCGCCTACGTGATACAGGATAGCGTAGAATGGTACAGTCACAGGGAACGTATCACGTACGTTCAAATACGTAGGGTGGTTAATACCAGGACGTTAGTCTATATTGGAATTAACTAATTTTCTTTGCGGTGTGATGTGATTCACCGAGAGATGGCGCTCAAATCAGTTTAAATAACAGCTGTCAATCGTCAGACGATCGATATATTACTGCACGTGCATTCAAGCAAAAAATCATTAATGGATTTCATTGTTAAATGCCATGCATTTGGAGAAACACGTTAGAGATAGCATAAATCAATTGATTGATTGAATTTCAATTGTATTTACTAACTCATATATATATATTATGTATGCAAACTAACTAACTAACCATCACGCCTGCTCCCCGAAAGGGTAGGCAGAAAGAATGAACTGTCACACTTTTACTGATGCGGCACTCCATCCTTCTCTTTTCGCTCCGCGGGAGACGCGGTGTGATGGGTTGCGAACCTCATCGCCACCAATAGGCATCTCCCGAGATCCTCCAATCCATCCAATCCTCTGTTGTGGACTCACATTTGAATAAATAAAATTACATAATAAACTCATATAATTATAGCAATAGCAAAGTGCTGTCGGGTCGACTAAGAAAGTTGTGGGAGACCGAGGAAAACTTGGCATGATCAAATTAACCAAATTTTAAAGGTCGGGCATTTAAGAAGTCGGAAGAATCAACATGCGTGTATGACTCGCTGAATGAATGTGGGGGAAGCTAGATGAGTGCGTCAGGATCGAGTAGTGTGGCAGTCCATTCTCTGTCTACCCCTCCGAGGAAACGGCGTGATGGTGTGTTATTAACAATGATCAACATTAAATTTATTATCGTGAATAATTCATAATAAACTATCTTACTTGGAAGCTTCGTCACCAGAATCATCGGCCGGTCTCTTAACTCCTCCTGTGACCTCTCTCAATTCCTCCAGGTCACAAGTCTCCTTTTGGTTGTACTCAGGGAATGTCACCTTTGCTGTTGTTTCGGTTAACTCCTCGATCAGTGCCTCATAGAACCTGCAACATCAGGATACTTCCAATACCAGTCAAATAATTCCTAATTCAAAACATGCGTACAATTCTTAATGATACACATTAACACTAAAAATATTCTGCAGAGTAAGATGGAAAGTATCACAAACGACTTTGAAATAACACATATCTTTTTTTTTTTTTAAACACTGATAGCCACTGTGATCGTGTGAAAAAAAGTTTTAATTTAAAGTATTCCTTCGAAAATATGTGTATAAAATTTTAGGTCAAATTTCCGAAAATTTACCGAGTTAGTGTCATTTTAGTGATAGAAAGTAGACTATCCTTGTGCCGACCGCGACGCTAACCGGGTGAAAGCCGCTGAGAATCGCATGGAAAGGGACAATAAAAAATATTAAAAAGTCAGGGACACCACTGGAGATAAAGAGGAAGAACCATAATATGGTCCAGGACTCAATAGTTTAATGTAAGTATCAATACTCATGTTTTAGAAGAAACATGATTTTATGGTAAGAAAAATGGACTTTTTTTAACTGGTCGCATTGATAACTCCAGAAATTATCAACCACTTTTAATTTTTAATTTTTTGCATTCGTTTTTGCAATAGCTATCGTTAAGCGTAGAAAATTTGATTTTTACTATTTTATAAAACTGCTTGAATACAAAAAAAAATTGAAAAATGTTCAGTCGAATTTTGTAAGAAATCAAAATAAACAAAATCGGCTACATACAATGATAACTACATTCATACAGAATATAATTAATTTTGATTTTTTTTCTTCAGATAGCCACTTTTCGAGATCGATGCGATCATGGAGACAATTTTTGAAGACTCTACAGCAACGCTAATTTTGTTACTATTTAATATTTTTCAATAATAATTAAAAAAAACTATAGTGAATGTACTAAACTACACTTAATAAAATAAATAAAACGCGATCCCCATATTCCTTTATTATCCTGGTCAAAAAAAAAACGAAAATCACTTATTTTTTCGACCGTCACAGTGGCTACCCCCCTTAAATTAAGAAAGTTGAGTAAACTATATTTCTCATAAATCCTAACAAGTTTTAATGATATATATACCCCAAATTAAGCCCAAACACTTCATAATACAATAAAATGGGGTCTGAGGATACTTCATATAAAAACTTTTGCGAAACCCATCCCACGATTTTAATAATAAATATTAACATTATCAACTAACTGAAGAATAGAAAACACAAGATGTCTTTTGTTAATAAAATATAAATGTCATTATATTACATTACATAGGTAGATACACTACACATATTAAGCAGAATGTCGCAATAAATAAATTAATGTTATATATAGATACTAACTGCCCATCGACTTTCCACTTTGCTTGACACTTGTCACCAATTTTCCATTTTCTCTTTTTGTTTGTGCCGTGAGATCCAATTCCTCGTTCAACCGCTAACAGGGATGCCGTGACGTCATCTTCGAGGTTATGGTGTCCATTGGAGCCTCGACTATCTTCCGAAAACTTAACATGTTCTTCCTGCTGAGTTTTAATGAGATCTAGTGTCAATGCAATTACTTCCTCCAAGTCAGCTTTAAGTTTTAAAAGCTCATCGTTATTGGGATCTGCTGTGAGAGCGGCATCCACCTGTGAACAGCATTAAAACATAATTAATAAATTAACAATCGTTGTCATATAACAACAATATTTTGGGGTAAACCCGACTGTCTAACCTGCTGCAATTGTATTTTATAGTTCCGTAAATCTTCTTCCATGTTGAAATATTATATAAAATAGTTGTTTACTTCGGTTATTATAGCAATGGCAAACTATATGATCATTTAAATAAACACATAACCTAATAATACGATTATAAACGAAGCTTCAAAATTAAACCCAGATCACAAAACCAACACAGATTTCAGAGGGAAACCTTAGATAAAATAGGTGAAATATCTATTTCAAAGACAATCCGCCCACAGTTTTCCATAAACATATGAAAATAATTTAATTTATAATCAAAGGTACCTACGTATAGAATTTCGTTCTTATTTATGTTTACATGATGTTGACATTACTGTTACAGAAATCGCCGTAATCCCTCTTTCGCGTCAAGCTGACGCCCAACATTGTGGCACGACCCTGAGATTAAGAGTCTCATGCTCTACCAACAACCGCAGACCCAAATTAGTGGGATGATTCTGCGGCCCTGCTTCAACCTAGAACTTCCTCGTGTCCGAGTTGCTGCCTGTTGCTACCTAACTTGTCGCTGCTCTTGCCAGCCTGAGCCGTTGCTGCCAGCCACCGTCTCCAGACCACTCCGATTGCTGCCCTTGATTCACACATCAACTTTAGGTTAAGGTTTTAGAGCTAAATTGATTTAATTTATTTTCAAATTGACTTTATAATTGCCCGGATCTCATTCAATCATCATCAATCTCAATTGACTCTCTCAATCTCAATGACCATCGTTAAAGAGGAGATAATTTCTGCGACAGGTGGCCTGATGTTGTCGTCACGGTGATATTATGGCTATCGAATTCGCCGTAATTCTCTCTCCGTTGCGTCATGCATATATCTATTTTCTCCCAATTTTGGCGTCTCGAGAATAAATTTATTGGAAGAAAAAAAACTTTATGGAGTTTAAATACCACCATGGTAAATTAAATACTCAAAAAATGTTGAAAAAAATCGAATGAACCAGTAAAAGGTGTATTGTATTATATAATATCCTGTTATTTGTCACATGTATTAAATCGGGTGGTTTTCCAGGGGATAGAACGCTTGGCTCCTGATCTAGGGGATTTGGGTAAGCCTGGACACAAGAACAAATTCCTTCTTCATAATAATGATGAATTAATGACCAGATATAAGGCAGCAAGCGACCGAAACCGGCCGAACATAAACACAAGTGGAAGCACACTAAATACATAATAAAGACATTTTGTTTCCTTTTTGTTTTTTGTTTCCATTGTTTAAAATGAACTTCTACCAAGAAATTTCAATTAAAAACATTTATTATCATAATAATGAGTTATTTCCAGCTCATATTGAAGATTGTAAAATAAATTCTAATATCATTCACATAAATTCTTGGTATTTTTATTTTTTTATTAAAGTGGTTCATTATTTTGATCTTGTAAAACGTGTAAAAAAAAATTTTCTTGCCGCTTATTTAAATAATGGTTAAATTTATTGAATAGCAATATGCATAAATTGCGACTATTTTATTATTTTTTACCATGTTTCCTTTCTAATGTTAATTTATATTAATTTTAAATAAAAATGTGTTTTTCAATTGCATATTTTTTTTTATTATGTATAGTAATTTTTACATTATTTAACTATTAAATTATATATACAGAGGTTCGCTTGTGATATATAACGTTAAAGGCAGTCTAACTTAAAACTTAACATATAAAACCTAAAAAATAATAATAAGTCTACATTTACATGATAAAGTTTTGAAAATCTTCTATTTAGCATCAACACTTTGAGAATAATTATTATAAACATCCATAGCCCGTTGAATCCCTAATATCTCCTATATGGCTAATCTAGTATAATATATTTTTATGTTTTATAATTTTATTAAAGACACTTTAGTTATTAATATTATGTTGTTCATTGCCCAGTCAAGAAATGAGTGTATCTTCAATAAATTTAGTACTTAATTATTTTATAAAGTACATCTAAAAATGTTTTTCAATAAGTAAATTAGAAAAAGAATTTGAAACAGTAAAATTGATGTAAATTTTTAAACATAATCTAACTTATAAAAATTAATATTTTCTTCTGTATTTAGCAGATTTGTTTACAAGTAATATAGGCACATAGGAGGTATTACAGAACCAACATGATAAATCAGCATGGTATGTATTAATTTTACTAGAACTATAGTTTTACTGCGTAAATATTCTTCAACAAAATTAAATTTATTCTTAAATTCTTGAATATATATGGTTTGAAAATTTTGCAGAATATAAGGATTTATGTACCTACACAATTAAATATTTCATGAAGATAATTTTTAAGATTATCTGTCATTGAATTGATCTTGTTTCCACCAAATATATTATTCAAATGACCATAAAGCAGAAACTAACTCACACAATTGTGATCATCTACTAATAATATGATACATTAGTTATGTAAAATGAATTTTACTTATTTTTCATTGGACACAACTTATAAGATGTAGCATTGTTTCAAGAATTATTAATTGATTCTGTATAATGTACATATTTTTAAATACTATTCGAAAAATAAGGACAATTCAATTTTGGATATTTTTGTTAATTGCAATAACAAAATGTTTCATCGTGGACAGCTTTCAAATATCATTTTATAATTTGTGACAAAATATAGCACACATTTTATACCATTTAAACAGAGGTATTATTTATGGTTCAATTATACCAAAAGTGACTCAAAACTTGTTATTATAATAATCTGGAATATTAGAATTACGAAATCTAATTCATATTTTTCTACATGTTGTTATATCTAATAAGTATTACATACACATGTTTTGACTTTAAAATATTTAATGTGCATTTCAAGCAGTGTTCTAGTTTGGTCGGTGATCGATGGTGGTCAGAAAAGTGAAACGTGTGGAAACTACATACAAGAAATTATTTTTCTCTTAAAGCTTTTACCACCTTGAAATGTTTGTTCATTTGTAATCTTAAGTTTAAAGAAATTGTGTCTAGAAATTATTGTTATATAATTTAGAAAGCTTGGTGTTTTAAATATTTCTCTAAATATGATGTTATATACTCTTCATGTAAGAAAAATAATTTTATAAATATATTTAAAAAATTAAAAATCTTAAATAATATGTGAATATGTTTTTTACACAAATCAAAACATAATTTATTAAATAATAAAAATAAATATATAAATATACACATATTCATTAATAAATGGTCACAAAGAAATAACTTAGCTTACAATTAGGTTACCTCCAAGTCCGGTACATTGCTGTCTGCGGGAGGCTTTGTAAGTCTAAAAACATGCTTGTATATTAAGTTATACAGTCTAAGTTTGGTGTTACTTTATTAGGTTTATGAGTACACAATACAAAAATCTTCTATTAAAGTATTACACATAAACATGATCAGGATAATTCATTGAAATACACATAAAGAGAATATTCAATTTTCAAAATTAACTGTCAGGCAGTTTTTTTAAACACATGAAATTAATACATAACAACTACCACATGACAACTAAAGATGTGTGTTCTTTTAATCAGAATCAATAATATAATTGAAGATAAGTAAAATAAGGTAATTTTAGCGTATAAAAAAACTCAATTATTTATGTAGGTAAAGTAACATAATGGTCATTATTTGTGTCATATATTTATGAACTTTTGTTTCAAAGGCTCGATGTGACTTATCTCAAAAAATGAATTAACTCTGTATTAATTCGAAACGTATATGTATGCATCACTGTTGAAGAAAAAATAAATTCTCAGAGTACTTGTGTACAACATTTTTATTACATAAATCCTATGAATGGCATATTCATCTAAAACAATTAAATGGAATGGTCAGTTATGTTAACCTATGTAACTAAGTGTCACTTTATTTAAATCTTATTAATTCATTGACTATTTAATCCTTAACAACACAACTCTACTATTTATTTTTTAGTAAATGAGCAGTGACGGATCTGATAATCTAAATATTTACTCGCTCCATTATAAAAATGTTTCTTCATAGTATTTCACAATACAAATAATGTCTGTTCTCTTGATGTCTTATCATAATATTTACACGATAATGCAAATAATTTATTTATTGTTTTTTCATGTTTGTTGAATAAATGGAATTTGTTCAACATGTTACTATTTGTTATACAAACTTTGTTGATCATGTTCCAATAAGATTATTGAGAAGTATTCAATAGAATCTGAAAGATTCATATTAGGTTTTATATATTTTTAAAATGATCAATATCATAATTACAAATAACCAATAGACAATATGTAAACCATTCTAAATAAGTTATTATTTTGGGATAGTTTTAAAATTTGAAATTGGCTAAAAACATTTTGTTGTATTGATTCACACTCTGAATGACTAATTTTGATTTTCAAACAATTCAATTCATTATACAAAATAAAAAGTTTTTCATAATCACAAATACACGAATATTTTACAGAAAATACATAAACAGTTACAATAAATTTTGACACCTAACTTTTTCAACATCTTATTTACAATGCTTCGATATTATTGATTAAAAGTTTATTGAAATATTTCAATTTACCATACTTACGAGAAAGTTTTCGAGACACAAAGGCATATTATTGATGCAAAATATATATTTTTAAATCAATTAATTAATACAGCATTTTTAAATGTTATGAGATACTGAATATGTACGTACTTTGAAGGCTGGACATGACAAAGGTGCCAAGATTACATTAAGTCAAAACTTAGTTTTTGATCCCAATTGGTGTTAAACATAAAGGCCAACAAATGTGCAAAGGCGCAAAGTGATTGAATAATATCGTGTAGTTCAAACGACACCCCAAAGATGTCACCGGTGGTACATAACATATGGAACAAAAAACAGTTGTTTCTTTGCTCTATGTTTAAATCACTACTTGACACCTTTGTAAATACCAGCCTCCAGTTAATATGTATTTATTTGGAAAACTGTGTGTGTCTGTTTTGATAATTAGTAATTAATTAAATATTAAGAATTTTAAACCGAGCAAATGAAACAAAATAGCAGTAATCCCTCACACAAATACATAGTTAGAATGATAAACTTTTAATATGGCAATAAGGATGTAAATATATGTATTTTAATGTTCATTATAACTATGGTAGAGTATCGATACTCCCTAATAAAATATTTCTTCAAAGCTATGGATCAAAATGTAATCTATATAGTCCACGAGATATATAGTATTATATAATATAGTATTACCATTGTAAATATTTATTGTAAGCGTCATTTTTGTGCCCTAATTATGAATAATTTATTTACCTACAGAGATAATGTACCGGTTAAGATTCTAATTTAGGTTCCTTTTATATCAAAAGCAGTAAGCGTCTTTATTTCTTATCATTCTATACATTTGAATGCCAATATGCATTAAAATTTGTTTTGCACTATTAAATTTTTTAATTGTAATATTATTTACCAAAAATGGAATTGTTTTATAAGGGACACTTTCATGGACCGCCTTTAGTAATGAGTCATGTTCCCTGAATTGTTTATCTATTATATACTTCTCAGGTGTTTGCAATGCCAGCATTCCCATGGTAATTCATGGTGCGCATAGCAAACTGCACCGCAATTCCCAAGATGACTACATTCTCTATTCCTACCGAGATCTACTTAGTAGTTCCCCAACTCGCACATCTTCTATACCATCCTTAACCGAGTACTTCCAGTTAACAATGCAGTAATAAATACTTGAAAAACTATTCAGAAGGACTATGTAATGTATATTGCGCACTTACATAAACCCGGACAACGGTGAACAAACAACTGAATGTGGGCTATTAGAATTGTGGCAGCATAGAAAGAAATTCTACTTAAGGTATCACTGACTCGTGACAACTAGATGTCCCGGCGGTAGGTAAGTGGCCGAGTGTCAAGCCCAACTCTCAGGAAACAGAATAAGATTAATTTTTCCTAAGCACCTCTTTGTGAGCCTTGCAGACTAATAAAATTGTTGCAAACTTATTCGTTATCGATTGATCACATTTTTAATAATTGTATTATATAATATTATTTAATATGTTACTTACGGCTAATATTTAAGATATTGTACAGTTCGTAATACCTACTTTATAATATTACTTTAATGGTCTTTAGTTATGCTAAAATACAGAAAGATTTCGAATTTTCCTGGTTAACTCTTAGAATCTACAATTTTCTAATTATTTTATAGTGTTCCGAAATTAGGAAGCCAATCGAATATTGAAGCTGGATGTTAATTTAACTACAAGTTCGTTGTAAATAAACTAATTGTTTTGGTCTTTTGTCAGCAACGGCAAACTAAACTCATTACTTACTAAATTACATCTGAACCACCATGATAGAAAATACAAGAAAAATTCAATATTCCCCATTTATCTAATAATTAATTAGTCCATTATCACTCAGGAAGATACAAATATCAAAAGATCTTCACGATCTAAGACATAATGGAATCTAAGAACGTTTTTCTGGGAAGATGTGGTTTATTACATCTATTTATATTAAGGTTTCTATTCAATGTTTCGCTCATTTTTGTATGACATTAATCCCCATCGTGCAAATAGCTTCATTTGCAGTAATAAAAAAATGGTCTCGAACTGCAGTTGGGTACGTGTATAGCTCCAATAGATACTCTCAGTTCATCATAAAATTTAGTAGTAAGGAAGTCAAAAGGTTTATATGGTACTTTCAAATATAATATGAGCTGCAAATGTAGTATGTTATATTTCAGTTCGAACCCAATTTTTTCTACTCCAAATGTACCCTGCACCCAGTGGCGGTACTCCCATAGAAGCCCAGAAGTTCGACTTGCGTAAGAAATTTTGAAATTAACCCCCCAAATCTAAGTAATCATGCTCCCGCATAAACCAACAACCCACCAAATCACATTCCAACAATGTTATCAGACGTAAGAGGAATAGAGACAAGAGCTGAACCTCTGTAAGCTATGGGAGGTTTTGATTCAAAATTTCTTACGCAAGCCGGGCTTCTGGGCTTCTATGGGAGTACTGCTACTGCCTGCACCATAAGGGTTGATGAACAACGTAAAACTCGAATGAGTACGATCGTAGAGGATAAGCAGCACTTTGAAAACAATCAGCGTCTAGCGCGGGAAGGGAGTGATGTCTCCCGAGGGCCCACTGAAGAATGGAAGGTTGCTCGCGTATTTTCAGCTGATGAAGACGAACTTGAAACGGCAGCGGAGAGAGTGCGCGGAGACGGCAGTCGGCGGGCGCCGGCGGGGCTCGGGTCAGACCTCCTCCGCCGCGCGCGGCCGAGCCGGCTCCGGGCGCAGCAGGTGGAGGTCCAGCGGCACGGGCGCGTCCCGCCGGCCCCGCGCGCCCGCCCGCCCCGCGCTCGGCGTGATGATGATCTCCGTGGCGGCGGCCGCCCGCAGCAGGGCCGTGTCCTCCGTGGCCAGCGAGTCGCAGTCGCCCTCGCCGCCCTCTCCCGCATCGTCGCCCTCTCCTTGATCCTCATCGTCGCACTGCTCGTCTCCTTCCCCTTCTCCCTCGTCTAGGGTCTCCCCGTCCACCACGGCCCAGGCCGCATCATCGGCAGAGCCACTATCGCTGCCATCAGCGGACCCTGGAAACAAATTAAATGCATTTTAAGATCATATTTTATATATTGACATAAACATGAAAATTGATAACTAACTGACAATCACGCAGAGAGGAGGAAGGCCACATTATTATTTCCTGACATACCTCTCGAGATTCCTCTACATTCATACATCGTAACATCCACGCTCGACTTATTCCGACTTCAAATGTAGCCGTCATTTAATAATTTATTAATTTGGTCATGTCACGCTTATCTTGGTCGTGCACCGCTTTTCTTTCTACTCACACTACTTGTATAAACTTTTATCATACATTCGTTTATTATGTCCAAACCATCTCAGGGACCCCATTTTTACTTACGAATCAATTATCCGCCGTATATTTCCTTCTTATTCCGATGTTCGGTTATGATGTGTGATTATGTATATCGTTTTTTCTCAGTGATCTCATTACTACGGCATCTATCCTACTTTCATCCTTCTTCTGCCAGCACCAAGATTTACTTCGATACATAAGGGTTGGCACTAGAACTTCGAAAAATGTATATTGACAACCTTTATTGCAGAGTGGCAAGCTATGACTGTCACACCGAAGGTCCCGAGTTCGATTCCCGGTGATGAGAGTGTGAGAATCACATTACACTGTCATTGTTCTGGTGTAAAATTTACGTGACAATAAAATGCCAATAGATTAGCTACCTATCGCATATCATGAGAATTATAGACCCCAATATAGACCATTTATATTGATTTGACTCGCGCTGTAATGATGTTAACTGTTCAACAAAATAATAATAATAATTAAACTTTTGTCGTACTTATAAAGTGTACTCATCACAAAATGTTTTACATATTATAAAACCGGTAAAACACAAGGATATCGTGTGAGGAACATCATAATAATAGATATATGAGGCTGAGGATATTATAAGATGGAGTAGACAGCAAAGGATGGACTGGTACGCTAATGTAGAAAGAATAGACACTACCAGACTCCTCTATGCACTACATAATCAGCCTCACGGGACTCGTTCTCGCGGAAAACCTTCTAAAATATAAGACGCACATGGGAATCCACCTCAAAGAAGGAGTAACCCTTTGGAGAAGGACCACTTAAGTTTATAGCAAGGAAGAAGAAGAAGATAAAACATTCAAATCTGCAAAAATATATGATTTTAAACACAAATTCTTCGTTATACTAACATAATTAAAAGAAAATAAATAATATACTTTGTATTTAACCACGGTATGGTTATTATATTTGATCTCTCTAAACAAGAATACAAACTTTACGTGATTACATAAATTATCATCATGGAAGATTGTAGTGAAAGTTTAAATACAAATAAATTTCTATACGTTATCACTTGAAAGCATATTGTACGAGTATTTATTAATTTCCAAATACTTAACCACATTTGAGTGACTAAAAAATTAAATAAAAACACTTGTTCATCCCTTAAACAAAATTCTAACTGTTTTATTGGTATCTAGATTGCCTAATGAACATTTTAAACACGGATTTTAGTGAATTTTATTAGAAGACTTATAAAATAAATGCCAATGTAACTCAATAAGAAAACAAGAAAGCGATACTCTTATTTCGAATCTCTGTTTGCCTTGATTCCCTAGATTCTCTTAAAGGAATTTGTTTCCGAGAAACCGTTACATCCTAACAAGTTAAACTCGCACTAATTAATTGGCTTAAGGGGTTAGGGGCAGTCAGAGGTATGAAAAAAACTTTTTTTTAAATAAATAAATAATTGTCAGTAAATTCTATAAAACACACAATTTAAAATTATTATACTACGTTTTAACTTGATTTGACCCAAATTTGAAAAAAATATATTAATTATATATGAAGTTATCGCAATATTTGTTAGACCCTGTTCCATAATGAGATGACCATTATAACTTCTTACAGATACATCTTCAATCATTCAAATAAAATAAAAATAAAATATTTTAATAGTTTAAGTGCCTGCTCGAAGGATTTTTTTTTCCTTTTAAAAACTTCTATTTTTTATAAACAATAAACTGTTGCATTTTCCCTTGAAAATCCCTATGTAAATTATCAGAGGCCGACAGGCAAAAGCTTCGATCAGGCACTAGATTAAGTATAATTTTTTTTATTTTTTTATTTGAATGATTTTAGATAAACCTGTAAGAAGTAATAATGGTCACCGCGGAGCACCACTTATGAAACAGGGTCGAATAAATATGAAATAACTTCATATATATATTTTTTTCTTGGGTCAAATCAAGTTAAAACATAACATAATAATTTGATATTGTTGGTTTTATAAAATAAATTAAATTACTGACATTTTTTTTTAAATACTTGTTTTTCCATACCTCTGACTGCCCCTTACCCCTTAAGTTGTGGGCTGGGATCCGCTCACAGAAGATTTAAGTTGTTTTGAATCGCACTAAAAATGGTTAAAATGTCTTTTTACTACCTTTGTTAACTTTAAGGCAATTATTGACACTTCAAACTAAGCTTACAAATTGTATCTGATCTTATAGGTGGGTACTATTAGCATTAGACACTAGGATCAGGGAGAAATAATATTATTATCTATAACTGAACGTATCTAATATAATATACGGATAAAAATATGGCCGAGCCATAGAGGGCTCCCTCCGCTTACCCGAAGCTGTTATAGGCGCAGCGGCGCCTATAATAGCTTCCCTCATGCACTCTCTTAGCCCGTCTCCCGTATAATTATAAAAAAAATCATAGGGACTTAGGGGAATCCCACCGCTTTCCCGAAGCTGTTATAGGCGGACGTCGCCTTTCGTCAGCTTCGCTCTATCAATCCCTAGGCCCGTCCCTCTATCCCGTATAAGAATTTTTTTTTTAAAGGAACATAGAAGTTCCCCAATAACCCGAGGCTGTTATAGGGCGTAGCGGCGCCCTTTTATCAGCCTCGCTCGTACACTCCCTGGGCCTGTCCCCGGTCCATCCGGGACTTACATTTAAAGACGGCAACAACAAGGGGGTGCCAGACCACATTTAATCTATTACATCCTACTTCTATGCTCCGCTGTACTTTATTGAATAAATAAACATAATATATAAATAAACATAATACATGAAAATTTTAGGAACATTATATAAAAGATAAAAATAATGATACACCACAGGAATATACAGCGGGAAGAACAGGAGAGGCAGAGGAGACAAATGCGGGATGGGAAAAAAAATGTTGAGTACAGTTTTTGGCAAGTAGGACAAAGGACGAGGTTTAGGAAGCATTTCATAATATTAAATAAATAAATAAAACCACTGCACAAATTATTATAATGGCCAATTTGCATCGGTGGTTCAGTGGTAGAATGCTCGCCTCCCGTATAAGAATAGAAGAATGCGCCTATTTTAAGAAAAAGGTGTATTTATTTATAGAACACTACAGGCGCAGAACTTATAAAATATGAATACATACGAGCCGAATGCCCATGTTTGTATAAAACACAAAGTGCCTTTCTGTAGAGATCTGTTAGACCAAGAAGTCTACAAAAAGTTAACTTCAACTTTATTATTCCATTTTATTGGGGTCATAAAGGTTCTCCACCTTCAAACATTAAATCGAAATGTTCTTTAATTCGTTCTTATTTACTTTACTGCTGAAACTTTGGACGCAAACGGGCCCGAAATGTCAGCTGACCCCGGTGGAGTGAATGAAACAAGGCCTGCGGCGACATCTCAGAAGAATGTTTACGCGATTTTTAACGGAAGAGCCAAAATGTCGGGAAACAAGAGGGCCTCCGACGTATCGGCGAGCCTGTCGCGGCAATATAAATTGTAAGACCCGAATCAAAATTTCATGCGAACCCCCAAATAAATTTAGGCCGCTTGCAAATAGACCGCGTAAACAAAAGTTAATCCGGCAATGGCGACTCGAGCATGCTTGTTGTAACTCCATGCATTTTGTAAAGAGCACTACAAGCGACTGTACAAAGTTACACTCCGTCTCTTCACATTCAAATAAAATAAGGTTTGAAGGTGAATTATCCTCGAAATGTATTAAATATGTACATATATACATCTTGGGAAACGTCAGATAATCCGTAAAAACGGGGGGAGTTATGTATTTTCTTTTACTTTTCTTATACATATAAATAAATGTCGACCTTCGTGGCATAGTGGTAAGATCTCTGACTTCCATACCGAAGATCCCGGGTTCGATTCCTGGCGATGGCAGTGTGATTGTCACACTGTCTTTGGTCTGGTGTAGAATTCATTTGACAATAAAATGCCGATAGATTGGCTACCTATCACATGTCATAATATTCAATATAATAGATAAAATTATTGTGTATACAGTAATTGGGTTCAAACAGCCTGTTGTATACAAGAAAAAAAAAATTCGCCCTTCGTGTTAGAATGGCATACCGAAAGTTCGATTCCCGGTGATGACAGATTGAAAAAATCACGTTGTCTTTGGCCTGGTAGAATTGCAGGTTGGTTATTACAAAGGTGCCAAGTGGTTTAAACATAGAGCAAAGAAAAAAAAGAAAAAAAAGTTTTTTTCCTATATTATGTACGGGTGGCATCTTTAGGGTGACGTTTGAACTACACTACATTATTCAATCACTTTGTACCTTTGCACAGTTATTTACCATTATTTTTAACACTAACTGGTATCAACAACTAATTTTTGACATTTTTGATAGTCGGCACCTTTGTATTGTCCAACCTTCAATTCACGTGATAGTAAAAATGGCGATAGACCAGGTGTCGTGCACATGTCGCGAGAACCAATAGCTTAAATGTTGTACACAGTAATCAGGTTCAAATAACCTGTTGTATACAAAAAAATTATAAAGTAACGGAAAACTATCCCATTAAAGGCCCAAGTGGCAAACCAGCAAAAATGTTACACTTTACTGCAAACCAATCCCTAGGATTGAAATCGGGTGGTTGTCTAGGGCATTGTTCCGCAAAGCGTGTGCCGCGGCACACTGGTGTACCGTGGTCATCGGTTGGTGTGCCGCGGAAAAAAGTCAATGTTTTGTGAAGATAATACACCACAAAATAGCTGAGAGCTATAAGAGCGAGGCGCTTTGTTACGCGAGGGGCGGGACAGCCTCACCGGCGTGGCGCGTGTCGCTCACAAGCTATTGCCGAACGCAGCACGCATGCGTATCGAGTAAGGTACTTGTTTTTACTCGTTTAGTTATTAATAAATATTAAATAAACATTGCTTTTTTCTTTGGTGTACCTCTAAAATTTCTTGATTTGATAGGTGTACCTTGAACAAAAAAAGTTTGCGGAACACTGGTCTAGGGAACAGAACGCATGACTCCTGATCCAGGAAACTTGGTTTCAAAACTTTACAAAGCCAGATTCCTTCTTCATAATAATGAGCTTTATTCGGCTCATATTGAAGCTTGTACAGGGTGCGACAGCATAACTTCCTTTTTACAAAACTTAATATTATACCCATTGTATGAATCCAAAAATTTGTTTTATGTAATGTAGGAACATACCTAAAGTTTTGTTTTACTTAATTTATGAATTTCAAATCAGGTAGGTAACGTCCCCCATTCTCCATACACTGAGTAAACCGATTGCTGGCGTTTGTCATGACTCTTGCCAGCATATCAGTCGTTATCTTGGTAATTTCTTACTGAATGTTGGTCTTCAAATCTGTTAGGGTCCCTGGACGGTTCACATAAACACGGGATTTCAAAAAACTCCATAGAAAAAAATCACAAGGGGACAAATCGGGAGAGCGGACCAGCCACACCAAATCGCCCCTAATTGAGATGAGGCGCTATGGGAAGTGTTCCCTCAAAACAGCCATCCCGTGACCGAAATCCCGTGTTTATGTGAACCGTCCAGGGATTGCCAAGTCGTCTGCAACCTCACAATTACATAATAATAATTATTTTCAAATAACATTAAAAAAAATAACAACAACAAAAATACATAAATACTAAGCGTCAGAGATAACAATCACAACATTGATATTGCATCCCTGAGGCAACTCACACTATCACGAAATATGTATAAAATGTATGAAAAGCCTTGAAATATTTTGTGTAATATGATGACATTTATCAGAAATTTATCGCTATGCCGAGCCACTAAATAAAGAATGTATAGAAGATATATTCACTTTGTATGACACGTAACAAGGATAAATTGAGTTGTCCGTGACAACATTTAGTCTATTTCCCGCCGGGGCGAGGACAGGTGGTTGTAAAGGACAGGTCACGTTGTTTTGCAAATTTCAACACGTGGATCTTATTGGACGAGACAGGACTGCGGAATGAGGTGAAAAATAAATAGTGACGTACGAACCTTAGGCTGTCGCTTTCAAATTAATTTTTCCCTTAGCTATTTCCGAAGTCCATTATATAAGCATTTTACATTCGCATTTTCAGAACGAATAAATACGGGCTGCGTAACTAAATATCGTCACGTAGTTTATACCTATCATTTTTCACACTATTTTCCTGACACAACTACATTCATGATTGTACTTGCGTTTGTTTTAGAAACTACTCCTTAACGTTCCTAATAATTTCTTTTATATTCGCCTTCACTTTGTGTTGTGGATTCGCATTTGAATAAATATTACTACACTTGGTATTACAACACTTAATTTCACTTAACACAGACATGTTTCGGTTATGACATAACCTTTATCAATGTACACAATTATAAGAATGAAATAAAACAAAGTGGTCACTTATCTACTAAAAGGGGGTGAAGTTATGTATAAAGGTGGAGGGGGTATAATATAATAAACAACCAGTTAAATCTAAATTCAATTCCTATGTTCGAAATGTTCCCGTTACATCGCCCCTCTCCTCAATCCTAATTATACCCCGTCCACTATTATACATTCACCTTTTCGTATATAAGTGACCACACTGTTTTATTTTATTGTTAAAATTGTGTACATTGATAAAGGTTATGTTATAACCGAAACATGTCTGTGTTAAGTGAAATAAATGTTGTAATACCAAGTGTAATTATATTTATTCAAATTCCTCATAATAATAATAATTTGTTTATTATTCCGCATCATACAAGTTCGCTATTAATTCTCATGACATTTGATAGTTAGCTAATGTATCGCCATTTTATTGTCACGTGAACTCTACACCGGATCAAAGACAGTGTGACAATCACACTGCAATCGCCGGGATTTGAACCCGGGACCTAATGTGTGAGAGGTCACAGCCTTTGCCACTCAGCCACTGCCAAGACCGTCACGTCGATATGTCATGAGACTCAATAGCTCAAACAATGGTTGTATACAGCATTTGGGTTCAAATTACCTGGTGTATAAACATGTGGAAAGCAACACTTTAAAGGCTCAAGTGAGTATTCTGTGTCATAGTAGTAGTAATAAATGTATTTTTACATATTTATATACAAACAATTAAGTGAAAAACACCAATACTTCAATAATGACGGGAAATGTAAATAGTTGAAAACATTGTAAAAATAAATGTTGCTCATTTGTTTTGGAAAGTTAGACAAAATGTAATTATAAGCATACGTAAAAAGAAAAATCGTTTCCATTGGTACCTAGTTACTCTTGAGTAAGTAGGTACCTACCAATGCAATAAGAACATTATTTTATAATTCGTTGGCAACTTGGCAGTAGCGGTAGGAACTTTGTTCACAATTCAAACCGGCGATCTTAGCCCGTATTATCCCCGCATACTCTTCAAAATGTCGTTTCATTTTATGCATCGTTCCGTGCATACTTATTGATTTACCACAAAAGTAATATTTTAACCGATCCTTGGGTACTTCGAGTAGTGAGGTTGAAGTAGAACTCTCCAAATCGTACAATTGCGGTATCGATCCTAACCAAGACCTGAACGTAGCATAAAGATTTCTAATAATTTCTATAATATCTGTAGAGTAATTATTGTACTAATATATTGTATAAACCAAATTGCAATCGAAACTGGCAGAATATAGCTAATATAAAATGAAAACAATAAATTATAAGATTTTTTTTAAATGTAGATATGACATATGATTCTTGTCTGTGTACCAGCGAATGTATAAATCCTCTTTTGATAGAAACTATTATACTATATTCGTTAATTAATAGTCATAAAGACACGGCACAGACACGTCGGAATAACCTGGATGCAGTCTGCACAGGACAGAGTGACATGGAAGCGAATGGTGAAGACCTTTGTCCAGGAGTAGACGGGAATAGGCTGAGGAAGAATAGTCATAAAAACGTCCGTTTTCTAGAAGTTTGAATATATTTTATGAGAATGACATATTTCGTCGTGCTAAGGTATTATCAAATGTTGTCATAAATACTCGTATATTTGATAATGCCTTCGCAAGATGAAGAAACCTACTACATAATTTTTTTAATGCAATGTACTATTTTTGTATTCATTAAATTCAATAAATTTTTAGATACATATTACCACTTTTGGTTTCTAATTATTTTGAGATTTGTCAGGGAAACAAAGAAGACTCAAAGTAATTCAGCATCATTTGCTCTACAACTAGATTTAAATATAATATAATCCGGAAGATGGTCTAAGAGACAGAGCGCTTGGCTCTTAATCCAAGATACATGGATTCATTCCTGAATATGAGCCTGTTTATTCTTTACCAACACTCTGTATATTCAAGAAACTTTAGGCTATTAAATAGACTCAAAACTAAAAACTCCCCGTGACCATAATGAAGACACTCAGATAGTCTGGAAGCGTCATTAGATTGCATAATTTTAAATTCGCCCATATAGAATATAAGGTTAAGGAAGTCAGGTTAAGATGGTTTGGCCAAGTCAGGTAGAGGACTGCCTCTGGCGACATGGGGCAGTGGCCGTACTTCCATACAAGCCGAAAAGCCGGGCTTGCCTTAAAAAATGTATAAAAAAAACGATGTTTTTTTTTCGCGTTTGATCATATATGGTAGCTAGGTGCATATATACCAGAAGATATCTACAATTTTTGTATGGATTTGAAGCCGGGCTTTATCACTCTGAAGTATGTTACTATTCGATGTGTCACGAACTTCATTTCTATTGTCATGGGGGCTATCTATGAAGGAAACTGTCAAGAAATATAGCCTCATCAGAGAGCTGACCCAAGACCGTGGCGTCCTAAAGAAATCATGTCAAGATGGCCACCAAAAATAGAGGGGTAACTTTAAGTAGAAAATGGTAAAGAGAAAGAGATTGAATGTTGTAAGTACGTTTAATAGTGGGGATTACAACTTTCTTTAGTTATAAGAAAAAATTATATCGGCCACCCCTACTGTAACCCGAGAAACCTCCGCTTTGATGGAGAGCCCCATAACTCAAATTGACATAACGTAATTTGGTCTCAATTGTTGCTTATAAGATTGAGAATTTTTTCTACTTCCCAGCAATAATTCGATACTATTAAATTATAACTGCGCTTGGGAAACGGTACCACAACGACCCAAAATATCTCCGCAAACAACACAACTTCCCGGCTCGTTTAACCAATTCGCGACTGTCGGATAGATATAGAAAATACTATTATACGTCAAGTCGAAAAAAGTTATACAGATTAAACAGAATTGTATTTTGCTGAAAATGAGATAGAAACTTTTATATTTACTACAGCAATAACGAAATACGTTGTACATAAATATTAGTTTTTTACTCTAATTTAATAAATTACCTAGTTTTGCTTCTAATTATTATTATATTTGTTATTGTGTTAACTTGGAATATTAACCGTCGCGTTGCCATGTGGTAAATTGAGTTTCCACTGCCAATTTAAAGTTGATTTTCTTAAAACCTATGGACCCTTATATTATAAAAAAAATTGTAATCTTCCATTGAAGTGTTCTCAATATTTCGTAATAAAAAAAAAGCAAAAAATTACTTCCTTCATCCCAAAAAAAAATATTTTCTAAGACTGCCCTCACCTTCATTCGTGTTAAGGTAGAATTTGTTTTGCTAATATTTACAACTTTATCAAAAGTGACAAATACTTACTCGCTGTTTTGAACGTATTATAAATTATATGTCTGGCCTTTTCAATAGATACGTAATAATAGAGACTGTGGATGAAAACGCAGCATGCAACTTAATAATATCAGAACTGTGAAAATATTAACACTTTACCAAAAGGGACAAATATTAATACGTACTCGTTGTCTTGAACGTACTATACATTTTGCCTAGGTGCCTTTATCATACGTAAAATCTCGTAGAGTTTCGCCCCGCCGGCCGCCGGCCGCAAGACAAGTATATACCCGTATGTCCAGTCGCCCGTATGCTATGACGCATTACATATCAGAAATCGCATGGTTCCAGAAAAAATTAATAATGATATGTTTTTCAAATAATCCATGTATGTTATAGATATCGATCTATTCCTAATGAAATTCCCTACAAGATGACATAAATTAAATTTTGATTCATCTAGTCATATGCTTGATATTTAGATAAAGTTAGCGGTAAACTGAACTTACCACATGGGAGCGAGCGTTTTGTTTTGAACACGGTACGTTAAGGGTTAATATACCCTAACTTAATGACTATAAATGTACATATTGTAAAAAAAAAACTCTTCGTATTTTAGTAAATAATTGATTTTATAATCAAATAATATACGTGTATACTTTTTTGTTGCTTTGTTTAATGATTTTTGAATATCCTATTTTTTCTTTTTTAAATACTGGAAACTTGAAACGAACTGTTAATTTGTCTAAATATTAAAGCAAAATTAAAAATAAAAATTAATTATGCGATCAAATAATCGATTTACTTTCGTATGAAGCATTTGATTTGTGGTGTGGCATTATTAAAAATAATATAAACACACTAAACGCCGGTTTCGCTCCCGCCGGAGATAAGTCAGGATTAGAAAAAATGTTAATTCCCTAATGCTCATGACTCATCGTTCTACCATACTAATTGTTTCAGCCTAAAGTGGTCACTTTTCACTTTGACACTTCAGCTGAAACTTACTTTCGGTCCTGGCACTCGGCTAAGCGGAAGCACGGCTTCCTGATGGTGCAGCACACATACCCCCACGGCACTTTTCCAAAATAATAACTCCGGTCTCGGATCGAACTATTTAATTCCGCCCAAAGCATTACGACATTCCTAGCAAATGTCCACTTCTTCGACGGAACGGAAAACTGACGTGAGGTCGCGGGAGCGTAAGGATGGTCCTTACTCTAGCACTGACAAGTGGTGACTTCTGCCTTCTCTAAAAGGGTACTGATTATAAAGCCAACCCTGACAAAGGGTGGCTGGTTTTCCCGTTACCTCAAGTCCATTCCGTTCCGTGACATATTTATGCACATTAATTACAAAATGAAAACTTAATATTTAACTAATTATAATCTTAATCTAACCACACCGTAAGGCTTTACCTTTTACCGTGTAGGCCAATTAGATCCATTTACATAAAATCCTAAGTCGTTACATATCTATTCATATAACACAAAGACAAACAAAGACACACAAAACATTACAAAATTTAAATACTGCAATAATGTTAGGTATAACTAACATATATCTAAAATGTACTCTAACTAACCAACTCTTTTTATTTATAATAATAAATTTTTTAAATAATAATTTTCTAACTGCCTACCCTCTCGGGGAAACGGCATGATGGTTTCTTATCGTTTTGTAGACCTAAAGTTCTCTGAACCATGTTTACTGCTTTAAATTTTACAAAGTTATGAAATCGCTCCGATGGAGGTATATTTTTAAATGCTATCAGACGATTCAATGCCCGACTAGTCATATTAAACCCGCCTTTATCATGCATAAATCTGATTTGTCTTATTAGATGCTGCGCAGCCTCACCTGATTTTACGCTATCTAAGTAAACTTCCATATAATATTTAATACGAAAAGCATCTACTGCTTCCGGAAAATTTTCAGAATAATTTTCCCCATTTTTCTTTTTGACATATTTTGCAGATAACATTAACGATTTAGCCCCAAATATTATTGAGCACATTGCATATGTGACAGGTGGCAATTCGCGATTATTTCCTCTCCAAAGAAATAATAATTTATTAAAAACATCTTTCTCAGTGATGTTTATCTGCAAAATCATTTTCTGTATGTTAGCCGTTAACACGATTTTGTGTTGTCTAAATTTAAACATTATTCCTAATACTGAATTATATAAGTCGGGGCCCTTTAGTAATTTGTCATGCAACGAGATAACTTTAAGTTTGGCCGCTGCATCGAACACAATTACCAATTTTCCTGATTTATTTGAATTAAATACTGTGAAGCGAGGCAAGTAAAACTTATCTATAATACACATAATATTTTTAACCAAAAATTGTCTTGCATAAACATTTAAATTACAATTTTCTATTTTATTACAATTAGCTTCGGAAAATTCCCTATTTTTATAAACCTTTTTCCCTAATGTGATTTTGTCATTTTCACATTCCTTATTTTTATCTACATATGATTTGCACACTACCGATTGCTTAGGTATGTACAAATCCTCAATAACACTGGCATTTACACTGTGCAACTTATTTTCATTATTTGGCCTACCGGTAAATAAAGATAAAGCCTTACCTTGATCCGCGATGCGATCGACTACAGCTGAGTCGTTCGATGAGCCGGGAACTGGTCTCCCGGATTTCTCTGCATGTGGCTCCACCGATGTCATCTGGCGCCTGTATGGTTGACTGCCGATGAATTGGTCCGGTCTCCCTGCAGGATGTCCCATGGAAGGATCGTCTTTGTTCTGCTGCTGCTGCGGCTGCTGTGAGTCCCGCCCTGAATGCGACGGACCCTCGTGTTTCAATTTTCGAAATTCACCCCGCCTTGATAGCGTCGGGCCCTCTTGATCCGCGATACGATCGGCTACAGCCGAGTCGTTACACGAGCCGAGAACTGGTCTCCCGGATTTCTCTGCATGTGGCTCCACCGATGTCATCTGGCGCCACCGCTCGTATGGTTGACTGCCGATGAATTGATCCGGTCTCCCTGCAGGATGTGCCATGGCAGGATCGTACTTGTTACGCTGCTGCTGCGGCTGCTGTGAGTCCCGCCCTGAATGCGACGGACCCTCGTGTTCCAATTTTCGAGAATCGCCCCGCCATGATTGCGTCGGGCCCTCGATCTGTTCAGGCGACTCGGAAGATGATGTCCGTCGCCTTTCCAATTCTGGAGTTTGACTTCTCCAGTTAGAGACACGTTCCTTTATACATGGCGTATTTGAACTTGTGGATCTCATTTTAAACACAAGTTCATTGTGAGCTTCTTCGGCCTCCAAAATTGCCATTTCTGCTTGAAGCTGCGCCTTCCTTTTCGCTTCTTCGGCCTCCAAATTCGTCTTTTCTGCTTGAAGCTGCGCCTTCCTTTTCGTCAACCTCAGCTGCTCACGGGACTTCCATAACAACGCCTCCATTCTTGAGCGTGTTGAGAAGCCACTCATCACTGAAGGTGCTCTTGACGCACCTTTAGCGCCCTGCTGCTCCATCTTCTTCAGCCAAGTCCAAGATCCGGCTCGAAGGACCAGATGTTTCAGCCTAAAGGTCACTTTTCACTTTGACACTTCAGCTGAAACTTACTTTCGGTCCTGGCACTCGGCTAAGCGGAAGCACGGCTTCCTGATGGCGCAGCACACATACCCCCACGGCACTTTTCCAAAATAATAACTCCGGTCTCGGATCGAACTATTTAATTCCGCCCAAAGCATTACGACATTCCTAGCAAATGTCCACTTCTTCGACGGAACGGAAAACTGACGTGAGGTCGCGGGAGCGTAAGGATGGTCCTTACTCTAGCACTGACAAGTGGTGACTTCTGCCTTCTCTAAAAGGGTACTGATTATAAAGCCAACCCTGACAAAGGGTGGCTGGTTTTCCCGTTACCTCAAGTCCATTCCGTTCCGTGACATATTTATGCACATTAATTACAAAATTAAAACTTAATATTTAACTAATTATAATCTTAATCTAACCACACCGTAAGGCTTTACCTTTTACCGTGTAGGCCAATTAGATCCATTTACATAAAATCCTAAGTCGTTACATATCTATTCATATAACAAAGATGCAAAGACAAACAAAGACACACAAAACATTACAAAATTTAAATACTGCAATAATGTTAGGTAGAACTAACATATATCTAAAATGTACTCTAACTAACCAACTCTTTTTATTTATAATAATAAATTTTTTAAATAATAATTTTCTATCTGCCTACCCTCTCGGGGAAACGGCATGATGGTTTCTTAACATTGTACCTACTGCTAGGATTATCCTTTATGAGCGCTCTATAGAATTTACTGTTTACATAAACTTTAAGTAAACTAATTTTAATGTTTGGGACTAACCCATTTTAACTATTTGGCCTAAACAAACAACCTAAATGCATTGTTTGAAGAATACGGGAAAAACTGCAATTATGTTTATTGACCTTTTAAAAATACCTTTCTCCGGTCTTAAGCCAGCACCTTTGACTGTTCGGCCTATACAAATAACATCCAATTATTTAATATTTTATTTGCCGGAAATACCCGCGATAATATTCAAAAACCTTTACAAGTCGGCAAACAAAGGTAAAAATTATATCTACATAAATAACATCTGTAATTATTTAAAGTCTAAATGTCTAGTTGCTAACATCTTTGTTTGATTACAAAAATAGCCTAAACACTAATTGACCACGTACACACTTGCTGATTCTAATCCACCCCCCTTTCATTTTATATTTTTATACATTGCGTTATTCTCTGATTTTTATTTCATTTAATTATTTATTTTATTAAGTGTTTTCTGTAACCCTGACGAAGCTCCAAAATCGGTTGGTTTAAACAAAACAATAAAGTAGTGCAAACACTAATAAAAAGTGTGTTAATAGTGTGGATGGGAATTGGCTGAAGAAAAATAAGAAGCATTAAGATTAACGTTTTAACGTTATCTTGACTATCGTAGTTTAAGTGCGATTTGAAATAAGTAATTACGTAATAAAAAGTTTGCATTAATGACAAAATGTTGGGCTTAGTGAGGTGTTATGCCGATTGCGGGTAAACTCACATTGAGGCGCCTGGGGGCTGAGGGTTGATGTGTTTCGACTTTATCCAATTATTGAGCTTTCAATTTAACAGATCACAATACTAATTAATCTGCGCCGTCGATTTGGATTGACAGAGGCTGTTTCTGTTATTGATCTCTAAGGAGCTCGTCATATACTCATCGTTTGTCAGGGGAACTCCCCGCAGCGCCCGGTGATGTAATATTCTACCGTACCTCAGTGGCGATGTCTGAATAACGGATTTATGTATTCCCTCTCGATTGACATATTTGAAAAACGAACCAAAATCCGTTTATGGGAAATTGTTGTTTTATCAACATACTAAAATCAAGTCAAATCAAATCAGTTTATTTTCTCAAAAGATATTACAAACAAAAATTATTACAATTTAAGGCATCTATTGAGAACAGGTAAAAATAAAATATACGAGTATAATACCAGGAACGCATGAGATATGGTTCGACTTTAGGAATTCTAAACGTGCTTCCACTAATATGAAAGACGTCGACTACCGGTGGATACCCTTCTAATTGATCAATTTCAATGTTTTTTAATGTTATTTTCTTGTTGCTAACACTTTGAGCTCCGCTCGAATACCCATAAAACTTACCCCTGTGCTTTAATCTTCTTTTCTATTAGACTTGAGTGAAATATTTGAATATTTAAAGACTTGTACAAAATAAAATATGAAACTATAATGTGATCTGTAAATTAATTATTAAATAACAATAAGACTTAGAGGTGACACAGTGTGGTAATTGAATGCTGGCAAGGAGATGAGTATTAAAGTTTAGATAAACTTAAGGCATTTGCACTGTGGAACACCGCAATGACGATTTTTTTTTCTGTTTAGACACTTTTTTCCACTTTTGAGTTTATTTTTCTCGACATGTTTCAAAGGCTATACTTTCGTCATCGGGAGAACGATATAAACAGACATTTTATAGATAATGAGTTAATTTACGTTTTTAAATTGCTGTTCTCACTATGATGAAGGTGTAAAGCCTTCGAAATGTCGAGAAAAATAAACTAAAGTGTGCAAAAGAAGAGTTTTAATTCATGATAAGTATAAATTTTTTATGTTTAAATTTAAACAGTTATCGAAACCAGCGTCACTGCTTCAACTAGTAAAAGGGCATAACGAGAGGATTATCAACTCCGAGGCAAACTTTACTTGCTGCAAATTGGTTCGTTATCGCACTTGCGGTGGAGCGTTAAAGATATTCACTTTTTCTCAATTCGGTTATTGGCACGTATGCCGAAAGTTTGAGAAGTACGCGCACGAAAATCAGTTTTTTCAATATCGCGACGTGCCGCGCCCAGAAATATTGTAGATTTTATACTTTAATTCACAACGAAAGGAAATGTAATATCCAGTATTCTGGCAATTTAAAAACGTAATTTTACTCATTGTTTGCGGGAAGGATAAAAATACCCTTTTACTGGATTGGCAGTGGCCGATGGAAAGGGTATTAATACATTTTTATTCTATTGGCGGCTGGAAGGGTATTTAATACGCTTTTATTGGTTTGGTGGTGGCGGACGGGAAGGGTATTAATACCCTTTTGTTGGCGGTGGCCGGCGGGAAGGGTATCTATACCCATGTATTGTATTGGTGGTGCCCTGTGGAATGGTATTTAATACCCTTTTATTGAATAATGAAAACAAAAAATAATCATTATTATTATATACTCGTATTTAGTGTGCTTCAACTTGTATTTAACGTCGACCGGTTTCGGCAGCTTGATGCAATCTTTTGGTGTTACCCTTTTATTGGTTTGGTGGTGGCCGACGGGAAGGGTATTAATACCCTTTTACTGGATTGACGGTGGCCGGCGGGAAAGGTATTAAATACCTCTTTCGAAGACTCGGAGTAAAAAAGACGTATTTTTTAGCACAATTTAAAGACTACATAAAATTAATGTCATAATTGTATTTCAATTTCAAGATACGCGTGTAAATAAGCCTACGAATCAACCCGCAGATTATGAGTTTAAAAAAATACATAATAATAGCATTTGAATATATTTTTTTTAAATAAAAAAAGTTGTCAAAAATCTTGTTAAACGAAAAGTTCTTAGTTAAAGAGAAGAATTGTATGAAATGTAAAATTTTCTAGTATAGTTTTGGTACTATTAACACCGTTTTCATTTCTACCATACACGTCCCTATATAAGTTTATAACAAATTTAATAAAGTTGTTCCAAGAAATGGAAGCCCACTTTCGGAAGTTATTTCAAAGTTAAATGAACTTTGAGAGTCAGTTAGGTAGGTACGCGAAGCAATATCGTAGCTACTGAAAGCATTGATTGATCTCATATTTCGTATTGGAACATTAAGTTTTCTCAACAAACGATTACTAATGCCGAGATGAGAGACATCTCGCGGGAAGAGAAGCGAACTACGAGAACACCGCGCCGCCCGCCGGTGTACTAAACTCCGTTCTGTATTAAATTCTTCAAGTGTCATAAAAAGTCCATTCTTCTCTGTTCATTTCTTATTTACGCGACTAGCCCGAAGAGGAATTCATAAGATAATGTCTTCGAGTAGCGAACAATGTTTCTTTTGTACGAGAGTTTTAAACATTTTCATGGATTTCTTTAAAGTACGCCGAGCACATCACTATTATTTTATAGCTCAGATATTACGCCGTCAGCATGTTTCATGGTATTACAGCTTTCAACAGGGGACCTAGAATATAATGCTGAATAATTCCAACAATTTGCTGAACACAAATTCGTACCAACAATTTATTATTAAATTAATGAAATTCGATACTCCGCTAACACACAATTATTCATCTTAAGTTTTGCCTCGCATCCATCCAAGTTTCTCGCACATAATTGTGAAATATGTATTTGCGTATCGGTAGCCCGAGACATTGTGGTCGGATATTGGAGTAAAGTAAATGAAACCACGAAGATTCCATATTTTACAGATCAGTACAAGACAAAGCACGTGGGTACATTCAAAACTCATCCGGTCCAACCCATGGGTACATTTAGTTAAATAATCTATTTTTCTGCCTTTTCTTCTTGTTTTTATCGTAGATCGCAAGATTTACAATAAAAGAAGAAAAAGTAGAGGAACCTTTCTTGCCCCGGTAGGAATGATACGTTTCTTCTTGTAAATTTATTTTTAATGCCCTAACAAGGCCAAGCGTCTCATATCATGAAATTAAAAAAACTTTCAGAAAACTGACGTTTTCATAAATTATTTAACCGTTTGTGTACCTACCGTGATGTTTTAGGCTTAGGAACACTCACATAACGCATGTTTTTAGTTATTTTTAAAAAGTCACAAGCATAAATAAATATAATTTTTACATTTTTACAAATAATGTTGTATCAGTTCTTTTCAGTTGAAATTTAATTCTTTCAAGTGAAATTTAATTCTTTCAAGTGATTCTTTCAACCCCTTTTGATCCTTTATATCAATCTCACCATAAGTGGTAACCCTAGTGCTCGACTTCTACAAAAATCCCTTTTTCAATAATTTCAACCAATGTCAGAAGGTTAACTTTTTTTGCAGATATAGTGTACAGATGTGGCCCGGGTGATTTTGGCTCTTGATGTTATCTAAAATCAAAAATTCTTAATGTAAAGACATGTCATTCTGGTCGGAACTACAGAAGTTAAATTTCATGGATAAATAACAAAATGGCGGACTTTGAAAAAAAAGTCAGCAAAGAAGGGGTTGTAAAATAAAAAGTTAGAGGTGAAAAAATGTTTGGTAGTTCCAAAGAGAATGACATGTCTTTAGATTAAGAATTTTCAAGAATTTTTGATTTCAGATAACATCAAGAGCCAAAATCACACGGGCCACCCACGCGCTTTTTTTCGAGGTGCCAACTTCGATTATTAATAATAAAAATAATAAACTATTAAATTTTTTCACAATAATTTTTTTTTTAATATTAAATATGTAAATAAAAACATCCTAAATTTCCAAAACGATTCATTTTTATTTTCCTACAAAAAAACGCCCTCCGAAAAAGACATGAAAATCGGCTTAAGTTACCAGACCTACTACCAGGGTGTTAATTGAAGTTTGCCGGTTTTTTCAATAAAGAAAACGCTTACTTCTCAAGGGAATCTCAAATTTTTTTTTATTCAAAGTATTGACCATCGGATTCTATACATTTTGCCCATCTTTGAGGCAAATCATGGATACCATTCCAAAAAAAAAATTCTCTTTCGAGGCAAACCATTCGACGAGCAATTTTTCGACTTTTTCAAAATTGGCGAAGCGCTGCTCTGCGAGTGAGTGTCCCATCGATGCAAAAAGGTGATAGTCGGACGGGGCAAGGTCTGGAGAGCACGGCGGGTGCGATAATATTTCCCAATTCAATGCTTTGAGAGTGTTCTTGTGTGAGTGCATTTCACAAATGGTTTTTCGATTTTCGATTTGTCTCTCGTTCATTTGGTGTGGTACCCATATTCCATACTTTTGGATCTTTTCCATGGCTTTTAAACGTTGGCAAATTGCTCCTCGGGTCACATAAAGTGTTTGGGCCAATTGTTGTCGCGATTGGGTTGGGTCTTCATCCAATAACGCCTGCAATTCCTCGTCTTCGAACTTTTTCGTTGCACCAGGATGTTCATTGTCTGTTAAATCGAAATCTCCACTTTTAAATTGACGAAACCATGTCTCATATGTTCTAATCACTGAAGCATGTTCATCATAAGTTTTTACCAGCAACCGATGAGCTTCAACTGCTTTTTTCTTTTGATGAAATAAGAAAAGCAACGAATGCCGCAAATGCGATTTACTTGGAACAAAACTCGACATATTCACTGAGGTAAACAACTATGACACTATTATTTTGGCAGAATGTAACTTGTGTATTTTTGAAGGTTAATGTCCATAGAAAAATATGACATAGATGCCAAATCATAGAAATGTATATATATCTCTAGCGACATCTATGAGTAAAACCGCCAAACTTCAACTAACACCCCTATGTACCTTAAGTACTCGTATAATTTTTTGCTAATCGTATAAATTCAACCGAGTGTGGTTTTGCATAATATACATATTTCCATCACTTGTGGATACAAAGTTAATATCTATGGAGAAATATTAATAAACGGATATTTGGTGAAATTCAGTGTAACCCGGAGACTTAATTAATCCGGGGTGAGATCGCATTCTTCCCTCGGGCGGTTTAGTCTGGTACCTACCCACATCCGCCCTCACTCACACCCTTCACTTGTGTTGACTGCACTGCCCTAGGAGCCGTCCATCGATTTATGAACCCACATTCTGATCGTGGCCGAAGGCGTCCCCGTATTTAGGCGCTCGGCAGGCCTACCTGCTGGCAATAATGACTACTTTCAGGGCTAATTCATCGCCTGGGGAGGGAAAGTTTAATTATAATTTTAATTCCCAACTTCCTTTAATTAATCCAATTAGAGGTAGGTACGTATAATTTGGGCCAATTATCTTTATTAAAATGAGATGGAAACATTTACGATAATACATTCGAATTAAGAATTTATCTCACTTTTGTTTTGTAAAATGTAATCATCGTGTTATATGAATCTTGGACCTTGGATCTTGGAATAGATTTTAATATAATTATTATATTCCTTCTATATTCAAGGTTCAAACTTAGGGCCACTCCTCTTCACCATCTTCATAAATGATATTGCGAAGGTGATAAACTTCTCGCGGTTTCTTTTATTTGCCGATGATATGAAATTATTCCTGGAAATTAAAAATCCTGAAGACTGTCTTCGCCTCCAGTCGGACATCAATAATATTGTTAACTGGAGTCACAGTAATCAAATGCAATTCAATGTCTCTAAATGCGTTTTGCTATCTTTTACTAAAGCATTGAGAACTGTATATCATAGATACACAATGAACAACCAGCAACTGGCCCATGTATCTACGATGGAAGATCTCGGAATCATCTATGAGAGTAGGCTGACTTTTCGTGCACATATCGAGAGGATTTGTGGCATTGCACTGAGGATGTTGGGGTTCATAGTCCGGACCGAAGAGTTTTCAGGGATCCCAATGTGCTCAGAGTCCTATACAACGCATTGGTTCGGAGCAGACTCGAAAGTGGTTCCGTGATATGGAGTCCTCACGAAGCGAGATATTCCGTTATGCTGGAGAGGGTTCAGAAAAAAATTCTGAGGTATCTCTACATGAAGGACTATGGTAGTTTGTAATGTCTTTTGAGTAAATAAACTGATTTGATTTTATTTGATTTGATATTCGCCATCACTTTGAGTTGTGGATTCACATTTGAATAAATTTTTGGTAACATTGTATTATCACAACACTTTTTAAAAACATGTATCGGGACACAAACTTCCCTTCTTCGGGGTACAAATTTTACCGTTAAGTTAAAATTCATACACTAAAGAAGGGACGCTTGTGTCCCGAAACATTGTTAAAAGTGCAAAAAAGTGTTGGGATAATACAATTTACCTAAAAGTTATTCGAATAATTATTATATTATTATCCTTCTTCTTCTTCCTTACTGTATGTAGACTATGTAGACCTATGTGGTCTATTCTCCGTGAGTTGATTCTCCTGTGATGCAGATTCACAGCCATATTTCCATTTTTTTGGAGGTCTTCCACGAGGACGAGCCTCATGAGGCTGATTATATAGTGTAATATTTATGAATCTGGTGGTGTCCAATTTTAAATATATATAAACAAAAACAATATAATTATTCAACATTTTGAATGTATAGCCTTTCACATTGCGTTATAAAGATTTTCTGCATAATGCTTAAATCTAATCTTCATTGATGGCGCATTGAAACTGACATGTGAATTGTGGTGTTGGATATTAACATATATACAACTTCCAAAATTTGTCAGACATGGTGGTCATAAGAAAGATGGAATGGGGAATGTTGTAATTACATAAAGCGTGCGCTTAACCCAACCAATGACAGGTCATAAGTCCTGTAAACACCTCGATCACCATATTCAGTTTCCAGCTTGCATCTTCGTCTCTATTGAGATAAAATTAATCCTTGAATATAATCATTGTTTAAGTTCATAAATTAAAAAAAAATCAAATCAAAAATACACATTTATTCAACAAATCAAAATAAAATCAAGGTGCAATAGAAGTATTTTGAAATAATAATAAAATTTGATTAGGAATCAAAACTTACGACTTTCGTTATGTGTTAAAAAAAGATCTATGAAGTGTTTGAGATAACGTATTTCTAATATCATTGATTCTTATCTATTTAAAAATACCCATTAATACAACTTAAATAAACTTACTTGACTGTTTTCGAACTCATCATCCATGCTTCTATTGGACGCTAAATATCAATTTTGATATTATTCGGTTTTTGTTTTCTTGTTTTTGTTATTTTTATTTTCTTTGTTTGACCACATAGCAATAAAAGAAGCTTTAATATCAACCTATTAACCTGTAGTTTTCTAGTATTAATCTGAAGCAGGTACAAAGGAAAAGCATATTTTTCTTAAAAATATCAAAACATTTTGAATTTTTGTTTTAAATATGATATAATATACGAGTATATGGAAGTATTTCACTTTATGATTTGTGTAATGGCCTTTCTCATTTACAGTCATTTTTTAATTAGTCTAAATTGTTTGATTTGACTTTTTAGCTAGTCAATTATTTAACTTTCATGACGTATGCTGTAGAGACGCGGGCTGACACTGTATGAACAAAGAGGCTGCTAAGAACATCTGAAATGAAAATCTCCGAGATGTCCGTAAAGCAAAAATATGAAAAAATGCGAAAAAAGGGAACATAATTCGGTGGAGTAGGTCCAAAAGAAGATAACGGGTCAGAATGGATAGTGACACCGTCCATCTGGAAGATCACTAACTAACTAACCATCACGCCATTTCCCCGGAGGGGAAATGGCGTGATGGTTAGTTAGAGAGGATGGATCGCCACAATGCTCTGTCCTAACATACCTCTCGGGCTTCCTCTACATTCATACATCGTACCATGCACGCACATCGATTATTCCGACTTCGAATGTAGTCACCTTTTAGTAATTGATTAATTTGGTCATGCTATGTTTTCCTCGATCGTCCTCGGCTTCTTTTTCCACTCACGCTACTTGTGTATAACTTTTTAACCATTCTACTCTCATCCATTCGTTCCATGTCCAAACCATCTCAGGGATTTTTTTCTAATCTTATCCATGATGCAGTCATCTGCCTTACATTTCTTTCTTATTTCATCGATCGGTATTCTATCATACAACGTTTTAAAGCACATTCTTCTTAGTGATCTCATTTCTACTGCATTTATCCTGCTTTGATCCTTCTTTTGCCAGCCCCAAGCTTCACTTCCATACATTAGGGTTGGCACTAGAACTCCATTGTGTACCGCCATCTTTGCTTCTGTGGATATATTTTCGGGAGTCATGCCTTTAGGTGGCGATGAGGCACGCAACCCATCACGCCGCGTCTCCCGAGATGGCAAATAGAGGAGGGTTGAGTGCCGGATTGGTACGTGGAATGTAAGAGGAGGAACGGATAGGTGGATGATCACTTCAGAGATAGAGTAACAATAGGACATCATCATCTCAGGAGACATGATTTCTGTGTCACAGATAGTCAGATCTATTTAAAGAAGAAGAAGAAGGCTGTTATATAGGATTCCCCTTCAGAATCTTTAAAAGTTCCTCGCTTAGTGAAATGTATAAATAAATAAATATGTATAAAATCTACCTCTGTTGTATAGGTATGTATCTTCAGTACAAACATAATACTTATTCTTCTCTTAAAAGCTTCCTGTGTAATTGAATAAATTATTTCCTAAACTTTACAAGAACGAAGAAAGTTTTTGATTGGAAAATAAGTACCTGATAAAATGAAGAGTTCCAGTTTGGTATACAATAACCCGATTACAGAACATCTCTCAAGAGTCTAGTACGGCCTAACGAGAAAAGTTTGCAAGGAATCCGTACCGAATCTGCATTTCACTTGTTTTACTGATGACAGACGTACAAGGAGCGATTTCATATTTTTACGAGAACATTTCGTTTTTTCCCCTCTAAGGTCGGGCCCCATACTGGGACGCTATAAAACGACACCCGTTGGTAAATATGTGCTACGTGAACACATTCAACCGGGATATTCGATTTCATCGAATTTTATTTTTCCACTTATCTCAAATGCTACCATATAAAAGGTCCCCTGCAAATCTCATAGATAAAACAAGCACGCACCAAGTTGACAGATACAATTTAATACGGTCTTTTAGACCATAGAAAATAATACAATAAATAAAGTGAGACGAATAACTTTTAAAACGTGTACTTCGTTACACATGTATCATATTTAGAATGAAATAGATAGCCACGTGTAATGGCACGCTTAAAGTTTCTATGGTAAAAAAAAAACTCCATCGAATATCAGTGTACAGTTATCTTCCTTTACGAACCCTTTGGTAAAATAATGACGGCAAACAAACTAACGCCGTATCCTGAAGGGGTAGGCAGAAAAAATTGATCGCCATACTGTTATTTCCTGATTCTCTTTTCGCTTGTTTCCTTAAACATCGCATCTTTCACGCACGTCGATTTCTCCGACTCGACAAACGTTTTGTTGCAAAGACATTTGGTAGTGCCTTAAGTAGGCGAAATGTGTAAAACCCACAAAATATAATAAAACTTCTGGAAAAAAGATATTATCATTTGACACGTTTTCATGTTACTAACTAATAAACATTACACTATTTCATACATAGAAGTGGTAGGCAGAATGAATAGACCGCCATAATGTTTTTCCTGACACACTCATCTCACTTCTTCAAAATTCATATACGAGTACAGTGTTTTGCACGCGAGAAATCCATATTTTTGAGTTTTTTTTTCGATTTGAAAAAAAATTTCTTCATGTTCGCCATACTTTGTGTTATAGATGTTTTATTAGTCTTTTTATTTTTTATATACTTTGTATATACAACACTAGCTTTACATTTTTTTAAATTATATATCAGACATGTTTCGGACAACCGGTCCTTCCTCAGTGATATTATAAAGATACATAATTAAAATAATATAAAATTGTTTACAAATATGATCAGTTTTGACGGATGTTATAAAGATTTATATAAACGTTCCGTATAAATCTTTATAACATCTGTCGAAACTGATCATATTTGTAAACAATTTTATAATATTTTAAATATGTATCTTTATAATATCACTGAGAAAAGACCGGTTGTCCGAAACATATCTGATATATATATTTTTTTTAAGTTAGTTCTGTATACAAAGTATATAAAAAAGAAAAAGACAGATAAAAAAATGTGTTCCATTTTACGTAAATTAAAAAATATATATAATTGCTCAAATAAAAACAAGTAAAGGATGGTGGAAAACAATTCCCTAACTATTTATAAGCATCCCAGCTGTTAATTTCATTAATAATGAGCTGGGAAAAAGTTTGCGTTTGTAACGATTATTTCATCAGCCGATAAAACAGAGAATACTTTGTGAAGCAACCGTTTGTACGCATTTGGAGTAAAATATCCCATTACTTTCCTTGGCGCCCAACTGCGACATCCTGAAGTCCGTACCCCTCAACCCCGTCACCTGTCAAGAGGCTAACCAACCTAAATAAGAGAATTCAAAACTAACAAGTTCCTAAATTAGCGGGTTTCTTTTACAGATTATTAATAAAAATCTTAAAAAATCTACCAGTAATTTGTTGCCGGCGTCATGTCTAAAAAGAAAAAAAGTTTGATACAAGCATACTGCCTATCTTAGCATATAGTCTAGAGACAATCTTCCTAACAGCAAAGGTGTCCTTCAGCAAAATTCCTAAAGCATTCCGCAGTATCATTGTTAAATATTATCAACAACAAAAGTAGTGTATTTAAGTAATCAACTAAATGAACATACACTTCAAGTTCAAACATTATTTTTCGATACGCTTTCTATGATAAAATCGTTAATTACAAATTAATACTAAACATTATTATAACTAATGAGAATGACATGATTCGGCTCTCTGAGGCATTGTCATTTGATAATGACTTGGAAAGACAAAATATATGATTCCCATAAATTATAATAAAATTTCTAGAAAACAGACGTTTTCATTAATTATTTATTACGGAGTTTTTTACACCATGGTTCAAGCAACAAAATAAAGAGACGGGAACATAGAAGGGTTTCCACCACATACCCAAGGGCGCAGCGGTGCCTTTTCGTCAACCACCCTCGTACAATTTCTAAGCCTGTCCACGTGCATCTGGGACTTATATTTAATATACGCAAACACAATGGGAGCCAGGTCACATTTACACAGCTTTATATTTCCATCTGTGTCCCACACTTCCACATACAAACTTCTATTTACTTATTTCAAAAGAGAGGAAATTTCAATAATATAACAACAAAAACAACAAACCACCACGCCGTTTCCCCACAGAGGTAGGCAGAGAGAATGGACCGCCGCACTACTCTATCCTGACATACCTCTCTAGATTCCTCCACATTCATACAGCGAGTCATACACGCACTCAATTCTTCCGACTTCTAACATGACCAACCTTTAAAATTTGATTAATTTGGTCATGCCATGTTTTCCTCGGTCTACCTCGACTCCGTGCTCCACTTACATAGTTATCGTATACTTTTTTAACCATTATTTCTTCACCCATGCGCTCCATGTGTCCGAACCAACGCAGCGATCCTTTGATAATTTTGTTTATAAAACCTTATTTTGCTCTACATTCCTTTCTAATATCAGCATTTCAACAATATGAAATAAGTGTATAACAAACATTCTTCAGCGCAAACATATTTTTTAAAAGTAGTTTATTAACTCCAAAGTCACCTTCAAACTTTGGCCTATTTAAGTAAGTCAGACTGGGGTACTGCAGCCGGGTGATAAACTCGCCATGTCCAAAAAAGCTGTTTTCAGTTATTTTCCACCCCACGGATGATGTCGAGTTAATTAGCCCCACTGAATAATTTAGCATATATTTTGCGTTTCAGCTTTCGCGTCTCCTATCCCGTCTATCCCGTCCCGTTTTATAAAATGTTTCAGGGAATGTGCGCCTTCACAAGAGAGCGCTGGTCGCCATAATTTTAAAAGCATATTCACCTGATTGCATTAGACCGCGAAATTTATGGTCGAGATACTCACCGCTACGTGCGGAGGTTCTATGCGGAACAAAGCGTCACTTCACGCGCCAGGGACTAAGGACCTACGTTGCATTAAAGCCTCGATTACGTGGTAGCACGTAAAACGAGGACATTAGAGGTTCGACAATAAAACATAGATTTACCCAAACGTAACTTTACCATATTTTATACGTTTTATCATCACCACAGACCGCAATGAATTTCTAGTTAATCAGAATTATATGTGATACTATATCCCAACGTGTGGCTAGTTGCTTGACGAATGCTGTTTGGAAAAATTAAAATATGCTAAAGGAGAGCAAAATTCGAATCTACAAGACATGCGTACGTCTTATAATGACATATGGAATAGAAACGAGAGCTGACACCATCAGAAAACAAAAGTCTCCTAAGGACCTATGTTTCTGTTTCAAGCCTAAAATTTACATATTTGTTCATTTCACTCTCCATTTAATATCTGTGTAGTAAATATTGTAGATGTAGTATCATAGTAATTTATATTTAACTTTTAAAAAACTTAAATTTGAATGTAATTTTTACTTGCCGTAATTTGTTATTTGCTCGATTGTTTAGTTTAGTTAGTTTTAAGTAATTCTATGTATAATTTTTCACAATCTACAAGAAGTATATTTACTGGTTATAATAATGTATAAAAAAAATCATGTCATAAATAGTGGGGTATCAGTAATGAGAGTCCTCTCACGATACTCCCATTTTAAATCGTATAAATAAATAAATAAAAAATAAAAAAAAACACAGAAATGAAGACTCTCCGATCCATTGCGGGAACGACACTCCGAGACAGAATAAGAAATTCTGAAATAAGAAAGATCTGCATTGTGGAAGATGTCGTGCGATGGGGAAGACTGAGAAGACGCTACTGGAGAGATCATGTGGAAAGAGCATGTTCTGAAAGAGTGATAAATATAGCCGCAAATAAAGTACCAACAGGAAATCGACCTGCAGGAAGACCACCTAAAAGATGGCGAGACAGTTGGACATCTGCATCCCAGGAACAGGCTCCGAGAAATAACAGGACAGAGTCCTAAATAAAGCAGAAGAAGATGTCCCAACGTATAATCCAACTGCATCAATTGAAAAAAAAACAGTTATGCGAGTACATAAATTATTACGTTTTATTAACTAACTAACTAACCATCACGCCGTCTCCACGAAAGGGTAGGCAGAAAGAATAGACTGCCACTCTTTAACCGATGCGGCACTCTATCCTTCTTTTTTCGCCCCCGCGAGAAACGCGGTGTAATGGGCTGCGAACCTTATCGCCACCAATAGGCATCTCCCGCGCACACTTCGATCGTCCAACGTCCAAAAAGTAAATCTTAAAGAAATTATATAAAATACAATGATATAAAATAAAATAACAAAAAAAATTACTTAACACATAACGTTCTTTCTTACGTTTTATTCCTCGTGCTCTTAGATATTAGGCATCAGGCATGCGATAGAGTCGGGTGGAGAAGGTTTCTGGAGGCTCTATGCACCACGGAGGTGTGATATGACAAGAAGAAGAAGATTCCTTTTGCTATTCTAGTACCGACTAGTTTCGACAACTTGCTGCGTCGTTTGGGAACTACAGGAATTGAAAGAACGAATTGAATGTATCTAAATATGTATTATTGACTACCTTCGTGACCGAGTGGTAAGTGCTATGACTTCACACCAAAGGTTCCGGGTTCGATTTCCGGCGATGTCAGTGTGATTGTCTTTGGTCTGATGTAGAATTAACGTGACAATAAATTGGCCATAGATTAGCTACCTATCACATGTCATGAGAATCAATAAAACAGCTATACCCTTTCCATCGATTTGGCTCGCACCGTAATGATGCAAAGAGCGATTCGCCAAAATAATAGATACATAATTAAATAAATAATCGTAATATTTGTTATTACTTCATTTACAATAAACTTATCTCGAGTAAATTAAATTACATGCCTTAGTATTTTTGAAATTTTATTGAATTTCGAATTTAAAAGAATTATTATGAAAATGGCGGTTGAATGCTTTGTTAAGATGAATGGTATACCGTAAACTTTGTTACTTTGCAGAGTTAAATATTTTAATAACTTTATTTGCAGAATTAAGTGGAAACATATCAATTGTAATGTGTAATAACAATTTTAACCACTGCATTAGTTGTGTATCGAATATTAAGGGTTAATTTCCAGATACTTGTGATTTATTTTATACGAGTACATTAATGGTGGATAATTGATATAGACGCGTGAATCTAATTTCATCTTCGGTGTTTACTGATTATATACAATATAATCCCGTTCATGTTGTTCATATCCTAAGAGAATGATTACCCCTTATGCTTAATAAAAGCTCTTCAAATATACCAAATAATTATCAACAAACACTTGTCAAACACAAATACTCATAATTGGTGTGTATGGAACATTATTACTAGATCATTAATACAATGTTTAATCTTGTCAGCACTGAAGGAATGAAGCTATTGGTGTATAATAATTAAGATGTAAGTATCAATTAGGCAAACATAGGAACAGATAATAAAAATATCTAGATATCATACATAATAGTTAAGGATGTGTTACGTTTGAATGGTAAGTTTGAAAAATTAATACGAATTAAAACGTCAGTTTTCTAGAAGTGTAATTATATTTTATGGGAATGACATGTTTCGCCCTTCTAAGGCATTATCAAATGTTTATCAAACATTTGATAATGATATATGATATAAATATCAAACATTTGATAATGCCTTAGAAGGGCGAAACATGTCATTCCCATAAAATATAATAAAACATCTAGACTGACGTTTTCATTCTTATTAATTATACGGAGTTTTACATGATTGTTCAAGAAACAATAAATAGGTAAGTTTGAACTGATTAATTTGGTAATTTATGATGTTTTCATTATTTTTTATAAATGCCTTTTTAATTTCTGAAATTTCAATAAATAAATCAATCAAATCATTTTATTTTCTCAAAACATATTTCAAACAAAATGAGAGTATAAGGAATCTATTGGAAAACAGGTAAAATATAATATATAATAATATAATACCAGGAAAATATGATAGATGGTAAGACTCTAGGAAGACAAGATACTCTGTTTCATTATCGTTATCTTTATTAAAGGAATGATCATTTTTAATTAAGTGATTAACAAATTTGAAGGATGAAAGTAGAATAAATGTAGTAGAAATGAGATCTCTAAGACGAATGTGTGGCAAATCTGTATATGATAGAGTGACAATTGCAAGTATAAGAAGTGAATGTGGTGCGAATGAAAGTGTTATGAACATAATAAGGAAAGGGTCATTAATATGGTTCGGACACATGGAAAGAATGAGTGAAGACATAATGGTAAAAAAGGTATATGTAAACGGCGTGAACGAAGCTAGAAATAGAGGAAGGCCGAGGAAAACGCGGCACGATAAAATCAATCAAATATTAAATGTCGGTCACGTGAGGAGTCGGAGAAATCGACGTGCGTGCATGACAAGATGTATGAATGTAGAGGAGGGGAGAGAAGTATGTCAGGACAGAACAGTGTGGCGTTCCATTTTTTCTGCCTACCCCTCCGGGGAGACGGCGTGATGGTTAGTTAGTTAATTAATTAACATATTTGATAATCTGAATCGAAAGAGTATTTTTTAAATCGAACGATAAAATTGTGTAAAATATGATTCGTTGATTTTGAAACACCGTGTTTACTCTTTAAGCTCTAGAGATCGCTGGCGCCCAGTGTGGATAAAACAATAAAGCCGAATTAATTGGGACAGTGGAGATTATAAATTTGTGACCGCGTCGTTATGAAACAATACAAGGACGTACGAGCAGCATGCACCACGAGAAGCATTTCGTGTGCCAGTGCAGCCGGCATTATTCCAACTGTTGTAGCCTCCACAATCCTTCGTAATCTACATTTGATTAACCAATATAAATTCAAATAAAACGGAAACAAAGCTACTCAAAATGAGCCCCACAATCAGCTTATAAATATACATATATTTCAACTTCTGACAAAATAATTATTACGAATGAAAACGACAGTTTTCTAGAAATGAAGACACTGAGGACGATAGCAGGCAAGACACTGAGGTATCGCGTGAGGAACGCCAGAATAAGAGAGATATGTGAGGTTGAGGATATTATAAGATGGAGCAGACAGCGAAAAACGGACTGGTACGGTCATGTTCAGAGAATGGACACCACCAGACTCCCCTATTTGGCATTGCATAATCAACCTCATGGGACTCGTCCTCGTGGAAGACCTCCAAAAAGATGGAAGGACCGCTGGGAATCTACCTCACACCTCCTGTGAGGTAGATTCCCTATCAGCAACAATCTGGAGAACAGACCACATAGGTCTACAATAAAGAAGAAGAAGAAGAGTTTTACATCATTGTTCAAGAAACAATAAATATTCCGACAAAATGTTTAAGGACAATTATTCTGAAACATCATGCATAAAAAAAATCCTGTCTTCTGAATTAATCACCATTCAATAAATAAAATATCACTTTGTATTTTGAATAATTGCAAAAATTGTTGAAGACGAAAACCCAAGCAGCAAGAGATTACCAGAAAGGCCGCCAAAGAGATGGAAAGATGGCTGGACATCATCACCATCACAAACAGGTCATACGACCTATACTAAGAGGAGGAAGAAGTAGAAGACTTTGTATTTCCACAGTATTTTTTTTGCAGACATGTTTCGGTTGTGATACAATAATACAAGATGCAAGGTTCAAAGTTTTTAAAAAATGTTAAGATGTTAGCATCGAAAAAGGTTGGTGTTGTTACAACCGAGAAACATGTCCCCAAATCAAAAAATAAAGTCTTGTGAAAAAACAAACATTTAATTAAGCTGTTTGTTTATTGTTTCTAGACCAATAATGGAAGCCTCATAATAAATATTGTACATAAACCAAATAGGTCTCTTTTCTAGAAGATTTATTATATTTTATGGGAATAACATGTTTTGCCTTGCATTGTCAACTGATTTTGATTTTAACATATAATAATGACTTCCTTATCATTTGAAACATGACGTAAGTCACAATAAAACTTCTTGAAAACGGACTTTTCCAGTCATATAAAAAACAGCATTTTCTGTTGCATCAATGCATCCTTACTTTACGTTCAAAATGATTTTATTTTTAATTAATGCGAATGAAAACGTTTGTTTTCTAGAAAATTTATTATATTTTATGTGAATGACATGTTTTGTCTGTCTTATGTATTATCAATTGATAATGCTTTAGACAGGTGAAATAAAACTTCTAAAAAACATACGTTTTCATTTGTATTATTTATTTAATAAGTGTAACATCTTTGTTCAGGAAACTATAAATACATTTTCTTTTTAATAAATTAATATAATTCAATTCGAATTACACATGATAAAATCAATTTATATTGACTTTTCTACAAAACAAATAGGTGGATTGCGCGATTTTCTACAGAGCAAATAGGTGGATTGCGCGATCAACAATGAAAGTCGATTCAAATAACTCAATTATACACAATCAATGCTTTGAATCCGTCCGTTTAACGTAGAATTTACAATGGAGCTCCAAACATTCTCTAGCGCTTTCACCGATTTGTCGAAAGTGTTGATCAGTTTGAAAATGCATTCGAGTGGAAGAAGACATTTTAATTGCTTAAATATTGCGAATGAAAATATCGTGTATCGTAAAAGTCTAACAAAATTTACTAAAATTTTGAAAACGCATTTCTAAAAATCATCTAATTTGATAGTGCAATTTTGTAACCATTTAAAATCATTACTTCACCACTGAACAACCAAATAAATCCTTAAAATGATTCAATCATTCCGTATGGTTCCCAATTGTTTTTTATAAAAAAATAATCACACTTAAGAGATCCCCTTGACGAAGAGATGGAAAGTCAAATTATCCGAGCCGTAAAATTGATCGTAAAATACTTTAAACGATAAAATAATATATCTATAAAAAATGCACCAATCACTTGATCGATGGTTTACAGCTCTGAAAAGAAACGGTTTTCAAATTTACCGAACCAAAATACGATTTATTTGTTTTTTCTTTTTTATATACTTTGTTTACAACACTAACTTAATTTTTTTTTATATCAGACATGTTTCGGACAACCCGGTCCTTCCTCAGTGATATTATAAAGATATTAAAAATATTATAAAATTATTTACAAATATGATCAGTTTTGACAGATGTTATTAAGATTAATTTTGGAACGTTTATGCTTTTGTTATAGCAAATATTATGAATCAATAAAAATTATTAAATAATAATTTAAAGTTCTTATTTTTATATAGGTAAAACAAGGCGTAATTAAAGTAAGAATAAATGCACATAACATGTCTCATTGAAAAAGATCATTCATTTAATAAAGATAATGGTGTTAAAATTTTGCATATTAATAATAGAAATATAACTTTGAGAAGAGAAAACAGCAATTAAAAATAAATAAAATATTATTAATAATCACATAAATTTAACGTCAAGTCCAATCTTTGATTTATATTCTTTGTTGTAAGTTATTTATTACCTGAACCCCAATAAAAGCATTTTATTTATTTATTTATATTGATTCATAATATTTGCTATAACGAAAGCATAAACGTTTCGAAATAAATCTTAATAAAATCTGTCAAAACTGATCATATTTGTAAACAATTTTATAATATCATAATAATATCACTGAGGAAGGGCCGGGTTGTCCGAAACATGTCTGATATTTGATTTTTTTTTTAAGTTAGTGTTGTGAACAAAGTATATAAAAAAGAAAAATATAAATAAAACATCTACAACACAAAGTCCGGCGAACATAGAAGACGATTTATTTAACTATTTTTAGTTTATTTTACTCGACATGTTTCAAAAGTTTTAAACCTATATCATCGGGAGAACGATATGTCCCAAATGATGGATGATCAAATGATTCAAATAGCCGGTGAATCAGAAAATAATCTAGTTTTTCGTAAAATAAAAACCATCTTTTTTGCTTTATAATGACGCCAGCCTCCTCTCATAGTTTGAAAAATAATATATAACAAAAACACGAGTTAATATATAAGTGCTGAGGGTTACTTAAGCATTCCTGGGTTAAAAAAACTAAGTGTTTTAATCAAAAGATTAATGTTTAACAACGAGTGAAAAATTCAATTTAATCCATTAACTCATCTCCGAGTTCACAAGTAAGATGAGACAATCAAACACATCTGGTTAATGAAAAACGTGAAAACTTTACATTGTTAAGGACTTGTAGAAAGTTCCTTAAGAAAAACTTTTCCTTCAGAAGAATAGAGATGACGTTATAATTTGTATAATGTAAGTACATCATTCATCTTATCTTCCTAAACTGTTCCGGTGGGAAGGGAAGTGGAGAACTGTCATTTTGTTTTTATGACTTCTTAAAGAAATTAGGAGCCTTTCGTTTAATAGTTGCTTCACTGATCATTATCTGGCGGAAGTTTGAAAGCAATTTAAAATAATTCTTCTTAATCTTTATGGCATATTAAAAAAGCAAAAAATGTTCAAATACAATAAAAAGTCAAAATGAGTGTTTTTGAAGATGAGACAGAAAACATTAATATATAATCTGTTTATTTATATGACATACCTTTAACTTCTGTCCTGACATACCTCTCGAACTTCGTTTTTATTCATACATGGTTACATCCATGCTCGTCGATTTTTCCGACTTCGAATGTGGCCGCCTTTTAGTATTTGTTTAATATTTTAATAATAATTTGAGTATTTGATAAAAATGACGACCTAAAATGACTTTTCTGTAAAAGAGGAAAAGCAACAAGAGATGAAATTCGTATGCCAGAAGATCTAAATTCAGGCCATATATAATACATAGAATGTAGAAAATTTGCTAGTAAAACTTTATTTTTAAATTCTTACTTTCACCAGATAATAAAATTTAAATATGAACAAAAGACCATCACGCCGTTTCCCCGAAGGAGTAGCCAGAGAAAATACCGCCACACTACTCATTCTGATACACGTTTCTAGCTTCTTCCACATTCATACAGCGAGTCATACACGGACGTCGATTCTTCCGACTTCTAGCATGGTCATGCCAAGTTTTTCTCGGTCTCCCACGACTCCGTACTCCATTCACACCGTTAACGTATACTTCATTAACCATTTCTTCCTCATCCGTGATCCTTTCATAATTTTGTAATAATACATTCTTCCGATCCGAAGAAGAAGAAGACTTTCTTCCGGTCTACATTCCTTACTTATCAGCATTTGAAATTCTGTCGTACATACGTTGGTACTAAAAAAAAATTAAATAGTCCATTGTTTTGGACGAAACACTATGATACTTCAACAGTATTACTGTTAAAATTTAAAACGCTGTTATAATATCACAATTTCATTTTATTCACTGAGAGTGTCGCGACAGCTGTTTCGCCAACCGATGTTGGCATCATCAGGTGTCAGTTTATTGTAGCATCTGATGATGCCAACATCGGCTGGCGAAACAGCTGTCGCGACACTCTCAGTGAATAAAAATAAATTGTGATAAAATTTGAAATAAATTTGAAATAAAAATTAATTTGAAATAAAAATAAATTGTGATAAAATTTTAACAGTAAAAAAATAATTGCCTCTTATAATGTCACATAATATAACACTACCATTATTGAGTAAATTAGGCTTTTTTCTATGTCAACTAGATTTCAGAACACCCTGGTTCACAATGCCAAAAAATATAATGAAAGTAATAATGGCTTGTAGGAAAAAAAAACATTTTATTCAGTCTAGTAACCTAATTGGTGAATTTGATAACGTACAGGGTGGGTGTAACAAATGCTAGGAAATGGTTTCTAAGGCGCTTATCCGGTGCAAATTAATTATCCCGTAATTGCGACAGCGGCCGGGAGGAAAATGTGCTAATCCATTATGTATTATATAATCCTGTGTAGAGAAAAATAACAAACTAACTCCTCTAACAAAATGAAACACACCATCAGCCAAAATTGCTCTCCATTATTCATACGAAAGATCTGTTCTATGGACTACCAAGGAACACGAGCCGCGGCTCTCGTCCGAGATTGTGGGAATAAGACATTATTTTCTCCGACGACTTTCTGGGAAATGTGGGCCACTTGTATTTACGTACGTAATGTCAAACAAGACACTCACAGGTTAAAGAAAACACAACATTTATTTTTACGTGGAATAGTTATGATTTCTCCTAACAAATCTGTGTATTAACCTGTACGCCTCTCTAATAAATATGAGTAGTTTTCGGAATTTGCCAACTACGTCAATGAAAAATATCATTCGTTTATAAAAGATAACGGCGTTAAAATTTACACGTTTATAATAAAAATAACTAAATAACTAACTAAAAATCACGCCGTCTCTAAAAAGGGGTAAGCAGAAATATTACTCCGTTGTGCTAGAGAGGGTCCAGAAAAAAAATCTGAGGTATCTCTACGTGAGGGAGTATGGTAGTTATCCGTGGCTCTATCCCACAGCATTTCTTTTAGGAATGCTCGGGACCAACTCTGCAACTTCGAAGCGATGGGCATCTCTTAACCCATTTATTTAAATTAATCAGGGGATATTTCGAGAACTCGGCCGTGCTGAAAGGTGTTGGTCGTTTTATCCCTGATAGATATCTCCGACAGCGACAGCACATATTGTTTTACCTACGAGCCACCAGAACTAATCTGCCTCTGGTGGCACCAGTGGGAAGAACAATTAGTCTGGTGAACGCGGTCTCCTCGAAGAAGTAAGTTTTAAAGCTTTTAAAAACAAAGATAAAATTACTACAAACCAAAAAAAAAACAATACTTTTCCCATTTCCCTGTATTTCTAATTAAATAATAAACACTTCTTTCTGTATAAATATAGAAGTAACGATTTTGTCTCAAATTATTGTTTAAATTTTAAAGGGCGCCTGCGGCCCGTACCTAATATGTTTCTGAAAAACGCAAAGAATTTTTTTTGAAGATACAATAATATTTTCCAAACTTAATTCACGTGTGAATGTATTATACAAAATAATTGTGAATATAGAAATGCTTTTTTTTAAAACAAAAACACTCTTAAAAACAAATTAAAATTCATGTGGTTTATTATAACAACACTTCATTTTGTTTTTTAATACAACCAACCTATTCTGGTGCAAGCGAAACATTAATGGGATTACAAAACAAACTTTGTTTTGTTACCATAATGAAGCTCCATTTAGAGCGAAACTGGTCAGTAGTGATTAAAAAAGTGGTGTTAGAACGGAATATACGTGTTTTCATTTATAACCCAAAATGTCACACCACTACTTAAGTGCTCCATTCGAAGATAAAACACTTTTGTTTATAATTATACTTTTTAATATAAATGTTCAGAAATAGTTTTGTCTAGTTAAGTTAGTTCTGTATATATATAAAAGTCGAATTATTTGAATGAAAACATTGATTAAATTGGAAAATATTTTTCTTATTTCTTTCTCATAAATAAACTTTAATTTATACTTTATATTCGCTTGTTATAAATAATTGTCCAAGATTTCTAATATAACAAATAGATACGAAATCAATTCATTTTGTTTTAGCAAAACTATTCAAGAATACACGCTTTTGTTAAAGAAATATTTTACTGCTTTATGGATTATAATGGACGTCACCTGAAATCTTGAAATAAGACAATAAAAAAAATATTACAAATTATTCACGATTACTTAAAAACAAATGTAACATATTTTAAAAATTAATTTAAATCACTGATTAAAGAAAACCATATTCAAAGTACTTCATTAACATTGGAATTATCTTAATAACATCAAGATGAAAAACGAATAAGACAAAACAGTATGAAACACAAATAAATCTCTTGAATTTCAAATTTAAAAAGGGTCAAGTGCTTGTCGATGGAAAATAAAAATAACATCGAGAGGATTACTCGAAATGGCTAAAATGTAAGTGTTACAGCACAAATGTCATATTTACATTTCAAATGCAGTGTGAAACTATAAAAAATATATAAATATCCACCAACGCAATACACGAGAACACAACCGTTACACTTAAAAAATATTTGAATCATGCAGAGCAAAGAAGATCACATGTTTCCTACACAGATATTGTTCACAGACGATCACGAGTTCCATCCACTACGGACTAATTTAGACGAACATTTCTCGGGTGGATTTCCGCTAAGTGATGCAGGTGGACCAAGGAGTCTAAGATATTACTAGGTGATAGTCGAATCTTCATCATACCTGATATTTAAAACACATTGAGAAAAAGTCAAAGAGCTCTAGGATCGATTGTAAATTAACATATATTGTTTATTTGTTTTGTATCTACATCCTACGCATTGCAATACGATATATATTTTACACACAGTTCTATTAGTTTCATGTATTTTAAAAATAGAAAACACATTTTTTTTAAACATATACTCGTATTTTACTGTGCCCAGGCTAACACACCATAGCTAGTTAAAAATATATATAATATTTTTAAAAATATGTAAATTATAAGCATTGTGAAATAACGTATATAAAAGAAAATTTCAAGAATGTTACTCAGATGCAAAGATATTTTGTGTAAGATTTTTAAAAGATATTAATGTGTAAGTGAAAAAAATTGTCAAATATACAGATAAAATTTTCCGTGAGTATTAATAATATATATTGTATTTATTTCTTTTTTTCTTTTATGTAAACTTTGTATAAACAACACTTATATTAAAAAAATAAAATTACATAGACATGTTACGGACAACCAGTCCTTCTTCAATGATACTTATTATAAAGATACATTTTTAAATTATTATAAAATTGTTTACGTGATATAACATCTGTCAGATCATGTAAACAATTTTACAATATTTTTAAAATGTACCTTTATAATATGTGTCACTGAAGAAGGACTGGTTGTCCGAAACATGTCTATGTAATTAAATTTTTTTAATACGAGTGTTGTATGTACAAAATATATATAAAAGAAAAAGATAAATAAAGCATCATAACAACACAAAGTATGGCGTACATAGAAGAAATATATAGTGTACTTTCAAAATAAAAATGCACAGAGATAAAAGAATAATGTGAAAAAATAAATAAAGATCAAGTTTAAAAAATATGTTTTAGGAGAGATAGTGTGTAAAAAGAAGAAATAAATTTCGAGAGATTTTTCTTATTTAAAATGCCAAGCTGTTTGACTCTTTCAAAAATGCTGCATAATTACAGAAGTTATTCATATCTTAATCAACGCCAAGGAGAGTAATATCATGCTGAGACAGAAAGTAATGTTTCGTTCAGGAGACGGGGTCAGCTAACGAACAGGCAGAAGGGATATACACAGACAAAAATATGTACATTTGGACTCACAATCTTGTTAGTAATACGTTAAGTGGAGACGCCGTATCGCCACTTTCCTAAAGGGAAGTCGATGATGAAAAATCTTCGTAAGAGTCTGAAATGCACAAACACACATCAGCCACGGCACACGACCCCATCACCACATTACCACATCCAACTTATTACCATATCGTCATATTACCACCCTGTCTGTCGGCAGGTGCTCCGAGATGAAAGTATTTCGTCACGTTGAATAATAAAGAGTCCTCGAGTTTCGGAGTAATCTTGTTTTATTCAACCGAGGTGTCGAAATACTTTCCCGGGAGCTAACCGACTCGAGTTATCCTTTGAAGGTGTTAGGAACAAGTGAGAAAAGCAACTCTTTAAAAGTAATTTAATTTGTTTTGGTTAGTTTTTGTTTTAATATTCTTTTTATGTTATTTATTCGGATCACGTAAGAGATATGTTTTTTTTATACAATACACTACCAATAAGAAAAATATTATTAAAATTAGCTTCATGTTATAGCTTATTTACTGTTTTATTATGAATTATTTACTGTATATACAAATAAGTCTGATCGTAGAAGTATTATTTAATGTTAAATAAAATAAAATAACGAAGTTAAAAAAAATCACAATAAGAATATTTCTGCCATAATATTCTACAAAATATTCTTCACGTAACTAAAATTACTTAAATTCCTTGAAGTATTAAAAATTATTTAAAAGTGATTTGAAACTCTTAAAATTAATTTCGATTTCTTAAATGTAATCTCAATTTCTTAACTAGGTACTTAAATTTTTAATGTTGTTAATAAAAAATCTTGGTAGAGAGAAGCTAATTTTAAATAATGAAAATTTTCGAAAATTCCTTTATAATATATTAATTTATAATATATAATATATAGTTTAATTGTCGTTGTAATTAATACAAATAAAAACGTCTGTTTTACTATATTTTATGTGAATGACATGTTTCGTCTGTCTAAGGCAATATCATATGTTTATATTTGATAATGCTTTAGACAGGGGAATCGTGTCATTCGCATAAAATCCACTTAAACATTGATATTGTTTGTAATGTCTGTTGAGATAATAAACTGGTTTGATTTGAAAAAATAATACAACTTCTAGAGAACAGGTGTTTAATTTTAATTTTACATCGTTGTTTAAGAAATAATAAATATTTATATTTGACTTTACGGCTTCGACTGGTTTCAGCAAGGAGATGCAACGAGCTGCCGAAACCGATCTAAGTCATAAAATCGAGTGGAATTGAAATAAATACGTAGTAAAAGGACTTTTTTATTATTTAATTTCATTCTTATCCATTTTTTAAATTATAAAAATATAAGCCGTCTTCGACTGGTTTCAGCAAGGAGATGGAAACGAGCTGCCGAAACCGATCGAAGTCATAAAATCGAGTGGAATTGAAATAAATACGTATTATAAAGGACTTTTTTATTATTTATTTTCATTCTTAACTATTTTATAATTATAAAAATATAAGCCGTCTTCGACTGGTTTCAGCAAGGAGATGGAAACGAGCTGCCGAAACCGATCGAAGTCATAAAATCGAGTGGAATTGAAATAAATACGTATTATAAAGGACTTTTTTATTATTTATTTTCATTCTTAACTATTTTATAATTATAAAAATATAAGCCGTCTTCGACTGGTTTCAGCAAGGAGATGGAAACGAGCTGCCGAAACCGATCGAAGTCATAAAATCGAGTGGAATTGAAATAAATACGTATTATAAAGGACTTTTTTATTATTTATTTTCATTCTTAACTATTTTATAATTATAAAAATATAAGCCGTCTTCGACTGGTTTCAGCAAGGAGATTGAAACGAGCTGCCGAAACCGATCGAAGTCATAAAATCGAGTGGAATTGAAATAAATACGTATTATAAAGGACTTTTTTATTATTTATTTTCATTCTTAAGTATTTTTTAAATTATGAAAATATATATAAATTATAATTAATACGAATGAAAACGTCAGTTTTCTCGAAGTGTTATATTTTATGGGAATGACATGTTTCGCCCTTCTAAGGCATTATCATTAGATTGTGCCTTAGAATGGCGAAATATATCATTCCCATAAAATACAATATAACTTCCAGAAAACTGACCTCGTTCGTATTAATTATTTTATATGGAGTTTTACATCATTGTTCAGGAAACAGTAAATATAAAAATATATATTTATTATATTTTTACACGTTCTTACCTTTCTGCAGTGAGGTCATCATACGAGTATAACGAATCTCCCGGATATACGATAAAATATTAAACGATTCCAACTCTTCCGTAAAGCCATCGTGCGATTCTATAGCATCCCTCTGGCTCGCTATATAGTACACTGTCGCTGCAGTGTCAGGGCTCCTCCCGTCTCCCCGCCCTTTTCAGCGATTTATTCCCTAACAATGGCTCCAATGACACCCGCAGTCCCCGAGCGGACCCTTTGCCGCGAATATCCCCCCCGAGCACAAATAACTCTGCCGTCAGACTTGAATAAAGCAGGTTCTCATAGATAAAAACGAAGACTACTAAATTATTCAATCCAACATAAGACAGGTATTTTTTCATGGGCATAATTATTTCATCATTATATTAACTGTATTCTTAATTTTAATAGTATCCTAAAAAACTAACTAACCATTACGCCGTCTCTCCGAAGGGGTAAGCAGAAAGAATGGTTTGCCACACTTTCATTTCCTAACATATTTCTCTCGCTTCCTCAACATTCATACATCACGTGGCCGATGTTCAATATTTGATTTATTTGATAGTGCTACTTTTTCCTCGGTCTTCTTCTATTTCTACTTCCATTACATCTTTAACATATACTTTTTACCATTTTTTCTTCGTTCATTCTTTCCATGTGTCAAAACCATCTTCATGATCCTTTCATTATTTTGCTCATAACACCATCATTCGCACCGCATTCACTTCTTATATTTTCATTCGACACTCTATCATACACAGAGTATCCGCACATTCGTCTAAGAGATCTCATTTGTACTGCATTTTTGCCAGTTCCATGCTTCGCTTCTATACATAAGGGAGGTACAAGAACACCATTGTGCACAAATAGTATCCTTCTTTCTGAAATATTCTATATACCGTGTATTCTTGTAGTGATAACAGTCTTAACTCGTCTTAGGCTTAATTTTTACCGTTACTCTTAAAATGTTAATAGATTTTGGTTTTAAAGATCTGATTAAAAAAAAAAACAAGTAAAAAATATTTGGTTTCCGAGCCTTCAAAGAATGATTCCATTTTTCAAAACAATATAATTTTTGTGCTATTCATTTATTATTATTATAATTTTAAATAAAAATTAAATAAAACGATGTCTTTTAATAACTACTTCCACATTTGTGTTTATTTAGGCAGCGACGTAAAAAAAATCGTAGCTCGATAAGTAAGTAAGTTCCCCTAATACAGTGGTCGTGCCGGGACTAGTTGATTCTTCTTTATACGAAAGGTTATTTAACACGTGTGCGTAATAACCATCCGGTGTTCTTAATAAAATCGTTCTCTGTTCCTTGGGTATTTCCAAAATGGACAATTTAAACCGTGAGTCGAGCCGGAATTACAATGAATTCAAACCAAGAAATCTAGGAAAGCATTACACGTCACGCACGGCAATAAAACCGTATAAAACGGTAAGAAGTTTAATTTATTTTATGTTGAATCGGCCTCAGGGAATCGGGAGGAAAAGGAAAGGCGACCGCGACCATGCAGGCCGCTTCGGTGTCCGCTGGGCGAGGGGCGCGACCGGGAAATAGCCAAAGGGGTGCTTACCCAGGGTACCTACACAGAGTATTTTTTTATTTCTTCATACTTTCTCTCTCACTTTAATAATCACAAAAAGAACTGCGTGATTCGATACATTCTTCCTCCTCTTGGCTCAGGTCGAATGGCCTGTTTATTACAGTAAACCGAGGTTTTCATTTTTTATAATTTTTGCAAGTCTTGTATCTTCCATAGGGTCTACGTGATTCTTCCAAAAGCGCTATCTTATACCGTGGCACGATCAAATAAATCAAATATTAATTTTGGATAAACTTAAGGCGTAAGACGAATTTTTTATGAATTAAAACACTTTTTTCCACTTTTGAGTTTATTTTTCTCGACATTTTTCGACAGTTTATATCGTTCTCCCTATGATGAAGGTGTAAGCCTTCGAATATTGAATATCAAATATTGAATTATCGGCCACGTGAGGAGTTAGAGAAATCGACGGGCGTGCACTACACGATGTATGAATCTTGGGAATCGAGAGAAATTTGTCAGAAAAGAAAAGTGTGGCAGTTCATTCTGTCTGTCTACCCCTTCGGGGAGACGGCGTGATGGTTAGTTAGTTAATAAATAAATATTTTTGAACGAGCCAATTGCACCACTGCAGAATGGAATAAATATTTTCTAGGCCTCCTTCCCTCGGGCCTAGCTGTCTCTCTCACTCACCCGCTTCCTGTACGAGCTAGCGACGTTCTTATCGCCTTCGTATAATATGTAAATGCGTTCCGATGCATCCGCTATGGACTTATCGCCTTCTCCTGCTTTGTTTATGACTTTGAACTACTGTGCCGATGGGACGTTTATGATTTTTTTATTATTCGACTGCATTGAGTTTCAAGTTTTATAAGCCTATTGATTCAAGCTAAGTCTTCATAGATGGATTACAAAACTTCTATGTGTGTTTGAGATTCAAATTGTTTCTTACATAGATATTTTTAAAATTATATATATTATACTCCCATACAGTATATATCTTCTTCTTCCTCAGCCATCTCTCCACTGCTGGATATAGGCCTCCTCCATTTACTTCCACTCCACTCTATCTTTGACTTTTCTTTGCCACATTTTACCCGCGACAGGAATAATTTCGTCGGCCCATTTATTTGGAGGTCGGCCCACTCCTCTTTTTCTATTCCATGGTCTTCATTTGAGGACTCCGGGTTCCTATCGCTCTGTTCCCTGTCTGACGACATGACCTGCCCTCTGCCATTTCTACTTAATATATGTTTACAGTATATATTTTCGCATACAATAGCAAGAGTAGACACTGTCAGAACCAAACATCTCTTAAGAGTAGCAGAAATGAGAACATTGCGACCTATTGTGGGGAAAACCCTTAGAGATAGGATACCCAATGAAGAAATTCGCAAATTCTACAAAATTAAAGACATAGTGAGATGGAGTAGGCAGAGAATACGATTCTGGAGGGACCACATCGAGAGAATGAATCCAGCGAGAATTACTAATATCGTGATGGACGAGACTCCAGAGGGCCGTCGTCCACTAGGATGACCACCAAAGAGATGGAGAGAAGTCTAGTCGACTTCATCACAGGAAGAAAGTTGATATCCTGCATAAACAGATTGCAAGATCTACAATCAGAAGAAGAAGAAGCTTATCTAAAGAATCAAATTTGTGTGTATTAACACAATGACTTTTTTTAATAATTGATTAGTTACCGTCTTAGAAATAATAATATGCATATTTATATTTATGCCATTCATTTATTTTTTTCTGTATAACCGTAATAAATATTTATGAAAACGTCTGTTTTCTAGACGTATTTTGTATTTTAAGGTAATTAAAATTTTCGCCTTTATCGCATTAGCAAGACGAAATATATCATTCCCATAAAAAAATAATTAAACTTCAAATGATTCAAATGATTCACTTGACTAACTAACCATCACGCCCATTCTCTAGAGGGGTAGGCAGAGGAATAACCGCCACACTGTTCTGTCCTGACATACCTCTCTAGCTATCTCTATATGTATATATACATCGTAACACGCACGTTCGTCGATTTTTTCGATTTTAAAAGTGGCCACCTTTGATTAATTTGGTCATGCCATGCTTTACCTGGTCTTACAAACTGCTTGTATACAACATTTTTACCATTCTTCTCTCGTCCATTTATCTCAGCAAAACTTGTCATAGAGAAATCTGACGTTTGCATTCGTATTTATTTCATAAGGAATTTTAGATAATTGTTTAATATAATAAAATAAATAAAAATATGCTTCTAACTTTGTTAACCAGCTGATAATATGATAAATTTTATGGTAATAATGTGATAAAGTTTATCGTAAAAGGCAAACACAAAACGTTTTGTGAAAATGTTTAATATGAGTGGTACTAGGTAGGTACGTGTATAAAAAAGCTCCGCAATCTGTGTCTATCGAGTGTCAAAGTTCGTCGTACGAAAGACTTGTCCCATTTCGTACAATGTTTCTAGGCACACTAACATCACACACGCCACGCTCTACCCTCCTTTAACGTTATTGGATGGGTCGGATTTTTATCGATTTTGAACTATAAACTATTACAAAGGAAATTTATCAAGGAAAAGGCTACAAACTCTGACACTCTCATCACATTTTTTGTTTATATATTATAAAAATATTTTTTTTATGTTATTTAAATATATAATATATTGTAAATATATGGAAAAGTATTTGTAAACAATTTGTAAGCAAAGTTTTTCTTAGATACACTTTATTTCGTCCTACCTCAAATAACTTATTTTTGATTTAAATAATATCATTTATTATCCCCTAACTGTGTAATCATTGTCATAAAATGTCTTAACGAGTTCCAAGAAACACTTTCCAATATTTCTGGACCTATCCAAATAATTATTTGTTAAAAATGTATAAAGTTAAATCAATTTTCGTTAATTGCCATATTCTGCTCCATTTACATGTGCATATAAACAGCAGCGAGTTTAAATTTCGTCTCATTTGATAATGCCTTAGAAGGGCGAAACATGTAATCCCCATAAAATATAATAAAACTTCTAGAAAACTGACGTTTTCATTCGTATTGATTATTAAATATGGAGTTTTACATCATTGTTCAAGAAACAATAAACAAGTTGTTTTGTTGAAAGTTAATCTAAATGTAATGTAATTTTATAATACTTAATTATTTTAAATAAAAGATGGAGTTTTACAAAACTAATACCTGACCATCGATAAATATTTGAATTTATTTCTTATCTATAATTTACTTATATTTTGTTTAAATGTATGCGTCGTTTCAAATGCCTATTTATTCATTCCGAAATCCACCCTTTAACAACAAACAAAGTTATTGAACAAAGGAATAATTAAAGTTTAGTGAATTAATACTGTGAGAACAGATGTTTTTTTAATTTTTATTATTAATCCATGTCGATTTCCTCGGTGCCATTTATTTATAATAGGTACTTAACTAATTTAAAATAAAGGATTAGATCTTCACACATTTTAAGTTCACAAGTTTAGACGTGTAAAGGTTTTTAAATGAAATACTATTATCAAATATTTTATTTAAATACAAAAAACTTGTAAAGGTTTTAAATTAAGTACAATTATAAAATCTGACAAAAACAGTATTTTTTAATTCAGAAGGCATTGACAATGTGGAATTCAAATTTAATGTTCTTTTTTAAATTAAAACATTGTTTTTTCCACTTTTAAGTATATTTTTTTTAACATGTACCGAAAGTTTTACACCTCCATCATAAAATAACGATAGAAATTCTACATATATCAATAACTCAGTAAATATCGTTTAACAATTAATAAAGTTATTGGGAACGTTATAAAGATATGAAATCTACATATATCGGTAACTCAGTAAATATTGTTATCCCCATAATGAAGGTGTAAAAACATGTCGAGAAAAATAAACTCAAATGTAGAAATTTTTAATTTAATTCTTTACAACTAAATTAAACAAAATCGAAACATTCACTGTTACACGTTAATATTTTTTTGCGCAAAAACGACGATAATAAGTTTATAAATTACCAATTTTCAACATTATCAAAGGCTTGAAACTATTTCCTTTAAATACTAATTCTTAGCGTTTTGAACTCTACGTTTATAACTATCTGCAGTGCGATTTTATCGGAAATATTTCCTTCCACAAAACTATTCAAACTTCTTCGTGGAGTTATTCCGATGTAAACCCGCCTCTATAACCTGGAAGGGTACTAACCTAGCGAGAGCGTAGAGGTGTTACCTTCGTTAAAAATTTCCGGACTATTTGATCCATCCGGTGCTACCGATCTCAGATCATAAAAAAACAATCATGAATAAATTTCGCAAAGTGGATTTGGTCACCGTTTTGTTCAAACAAAAGGTTACTGTTAAAGAATTTCACCTTTCCTCCCTTGGAAAAAAGATCATTTTTATGAACGTCCTCGATACATATGTAAATGAATAACTTTTAAATAAATATAATAACCCTTAGTATTACAACACAATATTTCTCTTAACACAGACATGTTTTGATTATAACATATTCTTTATCAATGTACACAAACAAAGTGAAGGAGAATATAGAAGAAATTAATAACTAGTTAACTAACTTACCGATGGCTGGAGGGCCGCCACACTGCTCTGTCCTGACACAACTCTCGAGATTCCTCTACATTCATACATCGTAACATGCACGCTCGTCGATTTTTCCGTATTCGAATGCAGCCGTCATTTAATAATTAATTAATTTGGCCATTCCACGCATTCTTTGGTCGTCCATAGCGTCTCTTTCCAATCGCGCTACTTAAAAAAAAAATTCTTTCTTTTTTGTCCTGTCACACCTCCGTGGTGCATTGGGCCTCAAAGAACCTTCTCCACCGGCTCAACCACATGTCTGATGCCTAACATCATCCCAAGTGAGGCCTGTTGCTTTAACCTCGTCCTACAGGGCTCTCCTCCAGGTGGCTCTAGGTCTGCCTCGCTTCCTATTTACGCCCTGAGCGCCCTGAGCGATGCAGGCTGGGTTCCGTCTTAGAATGTGACCGATCTACTGCCATTTGCGTCTAGCAACTTGTTCTTTAATTGGCTTTTCGCCTGCCATGGTCCAGAAAACGGCATTTGACACTGTTTGGGGTCAATAGATCTTGAATATTGAGCGAAGGCACCTATTTATAAACACCTTGATTTTTTCAATAACGTCCGTGGTAGATTTCCAAATCTCACATCCGCACAGCAGTACGCTTTTAACGCTACTGCTGAATATTTGTAGCTTGAGCTTTATCGGAATGATACTGGAACGCCATACAGGGCGAAGCACAGCGAAGGCTCCCCTTACCTTGTTGAGTCTGCTGGCTACATCTTCCTCCGTACATCGTTGCATGCTTGAAAGTTATACTTTTTATTTATTTGTTCTCATCCATTCGTTATATACGAGTATGTCCAAATCATCTAAGGGATCCATCAAAATTTTGATTAATATAAATTGACGATTAATACGAATGAAAACGTCAGTTTTCTAGAACTTTTAATATATTTTATGAGAATGACATGTTTCGCCCTTCTAAGGCATTATCAAATGTCATTCCCATAAAATATAAAAAAACTTTTGGAAAACTGACATTTTTATACGCATTAATTATTTAAGAATTGTTAAGAAAGTATACGTTAATGATGGAAATGGAGTACCAGAAAAACATGGCATTACCAAATTAATCAAATTTTAATGGTTGGTCATGTTAGAAGTCGGAGGAATCGACGTGCGTGTATGACTCGTTGTATGAATGTGGAGGAAGCTAGAGAGGTTTGTCAGGATAGAGTAGTGTGGCGGTCCATTTCCTACCCCTCTGCCTACCCCTAGGGGAAACGGCGTGATGGTTTGTTTGTTTGTTGTTTGTTTAATTATTTAATATATAGTTTATATCATTGTTCAAGAAACAATGAATAATTTGACAATTTTATTTCTCTGTGTTTCTTCGCTTCAAATTTTACAGCATTATAGTGAACGATAAATCAAAGAAACTTTTAATTAACCAGATTTAAAATATTGTGTTCGAATAAATTTCTTCGTAACTACACTTCTTACGTCATGTACAGTCAAATATCAGTGCCGTACGTGTTGCACGCAACTGGAATGAGTGGCAGGAACAAAAGCAAAGAAGAAAACTTTTTTTTATTCATATTAATAATTCCACACTGGTACTGCGTAGGTATAATACATTACAATGCTATGTATTACTTTAATATCAAATATTTTTTTTTTAATAAAATGACTAATACCAAGGATTTAAATTAATGATATTAGAAATTAGTTTTACAATCTTCAATGTGAGCAGAAAATAGCTCATTATTATGAAGAAGGAATCTGGTCGTATCCAGGCTTGAACCCAAGTACCCTGGATCAGGAGCCAAGCGTTCTATCCCCCAGACCACCACCCGATATCAAGATCACTTATCTTGAAATGCGTAATGAAAACACAGCATCGTAACACGTTTACTTTTTGCATGAAAGATCCTTGTTTTGAGAATGTCCTGCTAAAGTAAGTATGAACATAGAGTTTTTTTTTTTTCACACACACATTCGAATAAAAAAATATATTTTTTGCTTTTTAAAGTAGTTTTAAACTTTTTAAAGTAGTTTAAATATAATACGAATGACTATTTTTACCAGTTCAGTGACAAAAAATCATTTCTAACTAACTAACTAACGAACCATCACGCCGTCTCATCGAAGGGGTAGGCAGAATGAATGGAATGCCACACTTTTATTTTCTGACATATATCTCTCGCATCCTCAACATTCATACATCGTGTCATGCACGCGACTCCTCACGTTGCCGACATTCAATATTTGAATTATTGAATCGTGATACGTTTTCTTCAGTCTTACTCTATTTCTAGTTCCATTTACATCGTTAAAATATACTTTTTTTACTATTCATTCTTCATTCATTCTTTCCCGTCCAAACCGCCTTAAAGATCCTTTCATTATTTTATTCATAACACCATCATTCGCACCGCATTAACTTCTTATATTTTCATTCGACACTCTATCTTACACAGAGAGTAACAACACTTTCGTCTAAGAGATCTTGATATTTTATATTGTTTTTAAAACAACAATAAATAAAAAACACTCAATTTTATTAAAATTTCTTGGGCCGAATGAAGTATTAACTATTACACTTGTATATCTATAAAGGTTTATGGTAGAAAGTTCAGTTAAATGCACTTATGTAGATAAAGTGAACCCCCAAGAAAGTTGTCCCAGTACCTGTTAGTTTGCCTCGTGTGTTGGGGTTTAAAGTTTAAATCTCTTCAGACTTTTGTGTAGTATATCTTTGTGCTGTTCAGCTTACATACCTTCTCGTTTGTCGGGGCAATCTTGACAGCCTTTTTCTTACAACACAAATTCACACTTTATTTAACGTTAAATAAGGTACGCTTTAACTAACTAACTAATGGACTGCCACACTGTTCAATCCTGATATACTTCTCTCGCTTCCTCTATATTCATATTCGTGACATGTGACCGACATTTAATATTTGATTGATTCGATCGTGTCACGTTTTCTTCTTTTTCTAGCTCCGTTCACGTCGTTAACATATACCTTCTTCACCATTATGTCTTCATTCATTCTTTCTACGTGTCTAAACCATCTCCGCCAGGTACACTTTATCTTACTTTAATCTTTTTCTTTTTCTTTCTCCTTTCTCTTAGTTTAGGTCGTATGACCTGTAAGTTACGGTGGACTGTCCTGGGATGATGATGTCCAGACATCTCTCCATCTCTTTGGCGGCCTTTCTGGTAATCTCTTGCTGCTTGGGTTTTCATCTTTAACAATTTTTGCAATTCTTGATTTCTCTATGCGGTCCACGTCTCTCGAAAAGCACCTTCTGCTTCTTTCCCATCTCAACACCACAGACAGACTTTTTCATTTCATTTCTGATCCGATCTCTGAGGATTTTGCCTGCGATGGAGCGTAGGGTTCGCATTTCTGCTACTCGAAGGTTCTTAGTTCTATTGGTATCGGTTGTCGTTGCATAATGATACTTGCTTGTTCCATATATGAGTACCCAAGATCTTCAGCATATCTCAACGTTATTCAAGGGTTATATCCCTTTGTTACTAGTATATAATATAAAAATCCTCAAAAAATGTGAATATGAGGGTTGTAAGAATATTGATAACTAACTAACTAACTAACCATCACGCCGTCTCCCCGGAGGGGTAGGCAGAAAGAATGGAACGCCACACTGTTCTGTCCTGACATACTTCTCTCGGTTCCTCTACATTCATACATCTTGTCATGCACGCACGTCGATTTCTCCGACTCCTCACGTGTCCGACATTCAATATTTGATTGATTTGATCGTGCCACGTTTTCCTCGGCCTTCCTCTATTTCTAGCTCCGTTCACGCCGTTTACATATACCTTCTTTACCATTCTGTCTTCACTCATTCTCTCCATGTGTCCAAACCTTTACTTTATTAAATATTAAGGTAAAAGTCTTCCATGACAGTGGTAGAAACAACGAATTATTACAAATATCACGATAAGAGTAAAATAAAGCTAGTAGATGATTTTGTATTTTCTCTAAGAATATTGTATAATTCCACATTTAATATCTAATATTGATCAAATATGACGTTTAATAGAAAAATCGCATTATTTTAAGAGAGTGATATATTTCGCATTAAAATGACTTTGATAATACAAATTTGACAATGCCTTTGCCAAATCGCGTCATTCTGTTAAAAAAACGCTATCCTAGAAAATTTACGTCTTTCCTAATATTCGTATTTTAAGAATAAAAAAATCAAATGGAATGACACTTGATAAAGTCAGGAAAAAATACAAAAATATAGTTATAAAATTAAACATTTTAATTAATACGAATGAAAACGTCAGTTTTCTAAAAGTTTTATCATATTTTATGGGAATGACATTTTTCGCCCTTCTAAGGCATTATCTAATGATAATGCCTTAGAAGGGCGAAACATGTCATTCCTATAAAATATATTAAAACTTCTGGAAAAAACATTTTAATTTAGAATTATTTGACTTTAATTTTTATGGAAAGTTGTTGATCAAGATAGATAATTAATAATATTTAATTATACTGCAATATAACACTTCTCTATAATTAACCAGGAAAACAGCGTGATGTAATGGTTAATTAATTACCAATATAACGTGAAAATTTCAGAGCAATTTGTACATGTAACATGGTTTGTGCTGTAGACCAGTTCACGCCATGAAACAAGAAATCCCCAGGTACAAGCAAACCCGCACGCCATATTACCTCCCGCAGGTACTGCGGCAAGCAGGCAACTGAAGGGTTTGAAAAAGTGCAATTTAACACGAGGCTTTGTCCCGAGTACCTACTGTTGCGGGTAGTGCAAGTACTTGCGCCCTCGCGTATGCAAATCCCGCACAGGTTTTTCCTTGCAGTGGATGACAACGGCTCTCCAGTCTGAAGACATTCTGGTTAAGTTGAAATTTTAAAGCGTCGGATTCGCGTGACTGTGAGTTTACGTGAGTATGAGAATTACTAGCTTCTGGTGAAGCGTGCATTTTAACTAAATTGTATTGGCTCTTGAATAAAGTAAACTTTTAGTTGAATGGACATTTCTTTAAAATATTTCAATAAAACAAACTAACCATCACGCCATTTCTCCGGAGGGTCAGGCAGAGAGAATGGATCGCCACAATGCCCTATCCTGGCATACTTCTCGGGCTTTCTCTACATTCATACATCGTACCATGCACGCACGTCGATTATTCCGACTTCGAATGTGGCCGCCTTTTAGTAATTGATTAATTTGGTCATGGCATGTTTTCCTTGGTCGTCCTTGGCTTCTTTTTCCACTCACGCTGCTTATGTATAACTTTTTAACCATTCTACTCTCATCCATTCGTTCCATATGTCCAAACCATCTCAGGGATCCTTTTTTAATTTTATCCATGATGCAGTCATCTGCCTTACATTTCTTTCTTATTTCATCGTTCGGTATTCTATCATACAAAGTTTTCCCGCACATTCTTCTTAGTGATCTAATTTCTACGGCGTTTATCCTGCTTTCATCCTTATTTTGCCATCTCCAAGCTTCATTTCCATACATGAGGGTTGGCACTAGAACTCCATTGTGTACTGCCATCTTTGCTTCTAAGGATATACTCGTATTTCTATTTGGAGCAATGACTTTCAGTGCGCCATTTTAATTTATTTCAATTTGCAATGTTAATTTAAGCATTGTCATTTCATTATACAGTTTTTGAATTATCACAAATATTCACTAAATGCATTCACATATAAAAACTCGCAGAACTAATCGGAAGAATCGAAAGGGAGAGTGAGCTGGTGGGCTTGAGGATAACAGATCAATGACAAAGATAATGATGATAAGCAGATCTAACCAATTCACAAACACGGGCCTTCTCTCAGATTTGGAAGTTGTGAATGAATTTGTCTATCTTGGATCGCTGATAACTGACCAGGGGGGATGCAAGAGGGAGATTCGACGCATAACCCAATTGGCTTAATCTGCCATAACAAAGCTTACCATGATATGGTAAGACAAAAAGATCTCCAACAAGACCGAGATGAGACTGGTTCAAACCCTTGTTTTCTCCATATTCCTTGTTGCGGGTCTTGGACATCGAACATCATATTCGAACATCAGAGAGGTCCTAAATTGATGCTTCGAGGTGTGGTGCTGGCAACGAATGCTGCGTATACCCTGGACAGCAAGAATAACAAACCAGTCAATCATTGACCAACTGGGTATCAAGTCAAGATTTTCGCGGATGTGCTCTCAGAGAGTGTTGAAATATTTTCGGCACATTGCCCGGAGAGATCAGGACAACCTTGAAAAGCTCATCATCATGGGCAAAGTGGAGAGAAGGCGACCACAAAGACGACCACCGAGCCGCTGGTCCGATCAAATCAGGGATCCGACGCGTCTCTCATTAGCTGCAGCCTGGAGACTGATGGGTGACAGGAGCGCATGGCGTGCCATGGTCAATAGTTGACTGGATGGACACGACCCTCAATCATGAGGAATACAACCGAGAATAAAATAAATAAAGTCAGTGTGTAATTTCAACTAAAATACAGCGTATGAAACTTTTATATCATTTTAACCCTTAACACATCTTAAACGTTATTTTTTACCTATCACCAAAAACTTTATTGATTTATAAAAAGTCGTAAATAAGGGGTCTCAATAAATAACGGTTTTGAAATAGTGTAAAGGTTGTAAATTAATTTTTATTTTTGAGTTGGTGTAAGAAATACTATGACTAAGATGTGTCTAGTAAGAGTAAGTAATAATTTTTTTTTAAATCGTAGAATCAATTCCATCCATTTGATTTGATTATGTTCAGTTTATTATTTTCAGTTTTCAGAGATTCCCATGTGCTCAGAGTTCTTTACAACGCATTGGTTCGGAGCAGGCTCGAAAATGGTTCTGTGATATGGAGTCCTCATGAGGCGAGATATTTTGTTATACTGGAGAGGGTTCAGAAAAAAATCTCTACATGAGGGAGTATGGTTAGTATCCGTGGCTCTATTCCGAGGCGAGATATTCCGTTATGCTGGAGAGGGTTCAAAAAAATAATCTGAGGTATCTCTACACGAGGGAGTATAGTAGCTATCCGTGGCTCTATTCCACGGCATTTCTTTTGGACATGCTTGGGACTTACTTACTCTCTATAGCTCTGAAGAGATGGGCATCTCATAACCCATTTCTTTAGATTACTCAGGGGATATTTCTAGTAGTATACTAAATATACGAGTATATGTACAATATACCATTTTACCCATTCCCAATAGATGCCTTAAACCTTAATTTTGTAATGTCTATTGATGAAATAAACTTAATTAATCTGATTTCATTATTATTAAAGGCTACTTTGGTATCAAAAAGCTTCAATGAAGGATAAATTCAGTCAAGGCTTAATTCAATTCAGGTTTATATATTGGTTCAATTTAGTAACGAAAAGGTTAATAACATTTTATTAGTATACTTGAACTAATCTAAAGTGGTATAACCAAAAGTAACGTAAGATTTCGCGAAAAGTAGTATTCATTTTGAACGTGAACGTTTGATTGGACAAGTCAAAAATCACCGTATATCTGATTCAAAGTTATAAAATAATAATCCATTGTAAAAATGTGTGTAAATACTGTATGAATATTAATTAATTGGTGTAATTGATGTTAAATTATGGCACATTTGATTCTTTCGTCTTTATATCGACCTTTTTAAATATTTTAACATAAATATCAATAATGTTAAAGAAATGGCATAATTAAAAAAAATATATAATGCATTTTTTTTACAAATATTCATTTTGATTTTATCAACATTATCCATCACTTTGTATGATATTAAGGATTCACATTTCAATGACTTTTCAAAACATAGTATTTTCACAATACTTTTTTACACTATTTAGACATATTTTGGATTGTTCTCGCCTTCAACAGGGTACGAATTTTACGTAAATCTGGAATGAATTAGACACACCGAAAACATGTCTGTAAAAAATGTATTAAATGTAAATGAAAACACAGTGTTTTTTTTAATGTTATTCAAATTGTAAATTATTAAAGAAATTGTTTAATGAACGATAAAATCTCCGTTTCTTATTTAATTATTTATTTGTTTTTATTATAATTTTTACACATTCTTTAAAAATATTTGTTTATACAGAAAATGATTTAGTTCATTCGTGTTTATGTCCTATAAAACATCACAAAATGTAACACCGTTTTATAATAAACTTTGACTATGAGTGCAGGAAACATAACGTGCTGTGCTTTACAAAAAGACATCGATAACTTAATAACCCTAATGGAACACGTACTTACCTGGTGAAGGAAGAGTGGCCGAACTCCTAGAGTGGACTAAGTCTCCGGGGTCAAAAAGCAATCATCTAAAACTCACTCAAAGAGGGGTGCTCCAAGGGCGTCCCGAAATCACCCCCCTTACGGAGCAATGCAGATTCAAACTATTCGATTTTATCATTAAAATGATACTTCAACGATTTCAAAACCAACCATATTTTTATATTAAATTGAAGAATGTACCGAGTTTTGATTATCAGCACTCGAACACAAAATCATAATCGTTGGAATGAAATGTGTTTTGAATTATTCCATATCCCGGGAACATAGCGGCTTAACTTCATAAAATGTTTCATTTAAATAATTTTTTTAACAGTCACCGCACGGTGATGGATATCGAATAACCAGTGATGCGCGAGTGCATTCTCGTCACGACTGTCGCGCGCAGCCGTTACATTTTATTTATTGAACTTTTTTCACATTATTACTACAGAATTCGACATTTAATTCAAGATAAAATTATTTTTTAAGACAATAATGAACCCTCAAAATGCTGATTATGTAAATTGAAATTTATTAATAGAAATGAAAATTAATAATCATAAAAAAAATCCCTCGTAATATAATATGTATTAAGATTAAATTTATTCCATTTGATTGGAAGTTTCGACCGGTTTAGGCAGTTAGTTCAAAAGCAGGTCGAATTTAAGAATCGAGTGGAATAAAACTAAACACATGTTATAAAGGCATTCGTTTTTTTTTCATGATTAACAATTAATATTTAAAGGTCAAAAACCGAGAGTTAAGGATGTATTTAGCACCGTAAAGCGAGTGTCATAGTACCTGAAGGTAGGTCATGGAAATGAATATACATTTGTGGCAATTTCGAATTAGTTAAGGTCTGGAACTTACCGTTGTCATTGAGCTGGCCCGAAGAATCTTGGGAGGGGTGTGGCCGGAGGGGCGGGTCTCCGCATTGTGGTACGCCACTGAAAATTTTTACAATTTATTTAATACGTTTCATTTCAAATAATCAATTTAAAACATCAAATAAAAGTTTCCATAGTAACTTGTACTTGAAAAGAGTAAAACCCATTACATAGATAGGACATTTTTGAAAGAAAGAGGAAATAATATTGCTAGAAAATATACGTTTTCTATTTTATAATAATAATAATAATGTGTTGCGGGATTGGTCATGTGTTGCGACACCAATGTTTCCTGCATGATGTATTGATGTAATGGTCGAGAGATAGATTGGCAGAAGACGACCTCGCCAGGAGTACCTAGACCAGATTTGCCGAGATATGGGCTGCACCTCTTATGCGGAGTTGAAGAGAGTTGCCAAGGACCGAGCGGAGTGGAATAGGAGATGCGTCGCCTTGCTGCAGACCAATCATTAGATTGAGACCGGAGAAAAAGAAGATTTAATATGGTTGATTCTATAAGAAACATTAAACCAAATTATACTACTGAGAAGTAAATAACTAATCACAAGAAAGAAACAGTTCGATATACTCGTATGTATACATCTCCTTCTTTCGGTATCGTGTCAGATCCCCCAACGTTGGCGATCACTGCAGCAAAGGCTTATCTATCCTGCGCCACTTGGAATAGGTTCTAAACCTTTTTTATTTCTATCCATTCTTTGATGTTCCCCAGCCAGGACAGCTGCCTTCTACTAACTCTCGGACGTCCCTCCACTTTACCCATTAATATCAGTCGAAGGAGGTGGTATTTTTCTCTCCTTAGAACATGACCCAAATATGAGACCTTTCTAATTTTCACACTCGACAACAGCTCTCTTTTGGCTCTGGCTCTTTGTAGGACGTTTGCATTACTGACCCTATCGGTCCACGGTATGCGGAGCATTCTGCGGTATATCCACATCTCGAACGCTTCCAACAGGTTCATTACATTCACTTTCAGAGTCCAGGTTTCGCAGCCATATAGTAGAACAGACCATAAATAACATTTAATCATTCTTTGTCGGAGTTTCAAGTTAAGATTGTCGTTGCAAAAGAATATTCTCATTTTAATAAATGCAGCTCGTATACATGTATGTATACATAAGGGATGATATTTCTGTTATTACCGAATGTTAATTTCGCATACGAAAGACAGAGTAAACACAAAGTATATTTGACAGTTCGATCAATTCACTAATTACTCACGGCCTTAGAGAAAGTCCAATTCCAGTCGTATGTCAAAAACAAATTACGGGAGTTTACACGGCCAAGATACATAAGAGACCACGCGGACGGGAAACTTCCAGACGAACTGTTCGCAAGGACTTAAGATTTCCAGTACTTCACTCGAGTGGATATCGACTTTCTCTGAAGGGACAGACGGGACCACATTTTATGTCCAAATGGAGGGCATTATCGATCCTATCCTTTTTGACGTTTTCTAAGTGCTTTCGGTCAAATTAACATTTCGGAACATCTGGGGCTCGTTCAATCAATGATGTTATTTCGTCTCTCCGCGAAATTCTAAAATGCAATCATTCGTGAATAATGTTTGGACTTCTAAAGTATTAATTAATGAGGTTTAATGTTTAAGTATCCATTACAAGTAATATAATAAGACACCAATTTAAAACCGCTCTGCCCAGTATACATAGGCTTGAACAACAACAACAAAAAAACCATCACGCCGTTTCCCCGTAGGGGTAGACAGAGAGAATGGACCGCCACACTACTCTATCCTGGCACACCTCTCTAGATTCCTCCACATTCATATAGCGAGTCATACACGCACGTCGATTCTTCCAACTTCTAACATGACCAAACTTTAAAATTTCATTAATTTGGTCATGCCATGTTTTCCTCGGTCTACCTCGACTCCGTACTCCATTTACATCATTAACGTATACTTTCTTAACCATTCTCTATCCATCCATGCGCTCCATATGTACGAACCAACGCAGCGATCCTGTCATAATTTTGTTCATACTCGTAATACCTTCTTCGCTCTACATTTCTTTCTTATATCAGCATTTGAGATTCTGTCTTATATCGTTCTACCGCACATACGTCTTAGAGACCTCATCTCTACCGCATTTATTCTGCTCTCATCCTTCTTATGCCAGTTCCATGCTTCGCTTCCATACATTAGGGTTGGCTTGAATGTTCACTGAAATATAATTATTAATATTAGACTACAGATTGAATCATTTGCATTCCTGATTTTTCTTTGGAATCAAGCACTCCGAGCCATAAAACATTGCAGGCGAATATTTCAATATCCATAAATATAATAAAACTTTTAGAAAACAAACGTTTTCATTTATAGTTATTTTTAATATGGAGTTTTAAATCATTATTTATTAAATAATATAATGAATGTATTTTAATGGTGTTCTTATACCAACCCGTACATATGTAAGTGGGACATGGAACTGGCAAAAAAATATGAAAATAGAAAAAATGCTTAATAAATGAGATCAATGAGGCAAATATAAATATAGTTCATTTGTCCAAATCATCTTAATGACCTTTTCATATTTTTTTTCATAACACTTTTATTCGCAGTGTATTCACTTATTATATTCGACACTCTATCCCTAAGATTTACCGCACCTTCGTCTAAGATATTTCATTTATACTGCATTTATTATCATTTTTTAATTCTAATTGACGACCTTCGTGGCCAAATGGCAAGTGCTATGACAGCTATACCGAAGGTCCCGGGTTCAATTCCCGTCAGTATTGTTGTCTTTGGTATTATGAAGAATTCACGTGACAATAAATTGGCGATTGATAATACCTCATCACAAGTCAAAAGAATCAATATGATGGCTTGATGTAAAGAGCTTCTTCTTCTTCTTCTTCCTCTTAGTTTAGGTCATATGACCTGTTTGTGACGGTGGGCTGTCCTGGGATGATGATGTCCACCCATCCCTCCATCTCTTCGGCGGCCTGCCTGGTAATCTCTCGATGCTTGGGTTTTCATCTTTAACAATTTTTGCAATTATTTTGGTCTTACTAAAAGCGCCTTCTGATTCTTCCCCATCACACTATGTCCTCAACACCTCAGACAGACTTTATCGTTTCATTTTTGATCTGATCTCTGAGGGTTTGCCTGCGATAGAACGTAGGGTTCGCATTTCTGCTATGTAAAGAGCAATTCAACAAAATAAAAATAGTAACAATTTGTTGTTCTGATTTTAAAAATTTGGTTTAGTTCATGTGCGCTCCCGTAAATTTGGAGATATTTCGTGTAAAAGTGAATTGTTTTGGCCAATTTGATTGTTGCCGCACTTTATAATAGTTAATTGTGACACGTAATACGTTTGTGCGGTTTTGACGTTAAAATTATACAAGTTTTTTCGTTTATAAAGAATTTTGACAGGTGTAAAAATAACATTTTCATTTGTTCCAATGACAATTTGAATAATTTCTTCAATATTATTTTTAAGTTCTTTCTGGTGTCTGATTGCTTTAAGTACCTAATTGCAGCTAATTTAAAAAAAAAACGATGGATGCGAGTAACATAAATCTAATTATCACAAAAGTCCGGATCGTCCATGTCAACAAGTGCACCATCTAAAATGAACATTATGTGTTAATGTATTTTTATTTTGTTATTTTATATCATTGTATTTTATATGATTTGTTTTATTGTGTTTTACGATCGAAGTGTGTGTGGGAGATGCCTATTGGTGGCGATGAGGTTCGCAACCCATCACACCGCGTCTCCCGCTGAGCGAAAAGAGAAGGATGGAGTGCCACATCGGTTAAAATGTGACAGTCCATTCTTTCTGCCTACCCTTTCGGGGAGACGGCATGATGGTTAGTTAGTTAGTTAGTTGGTAACAATTTTGTTAGCTCCATGTTTCGTTTCCATACATAAGAAATAAATGCGCGTAAATCTCACCTTAAAGTAACTCGTTTTCTTATTCTATTTCCTAGGTCCGAATATCCCCGGTGCATCGGTCTCCGGAGCTGCGGCGCGACGGCAGCCTGCGTCTGGTTGAAGGTAGCTATGGGCGAGCTGGGCTCGGAGGCCTGCTTGTCCACCAGGATGGGCCGAGGGCGCGGCGCTGCGCTGGCGGGCAGCGAGGCCGCCGTGCCTCCTCCGCCCTCGCCCGCACCCCCCTCGGGCGCCGCCTCCAGCGCGGGCAGGCGCTTGCGGTCCTCCAAGTACAGCTCAAGGAGTTGGTCCAATTTCGTCTCTATATCGTCAACCTAACATCAACACATAACTATTTTACTATTATACATTATTAATAGGAAATTGGGAGATGCCTATTGGTGGCGATGAGGTTCGCAACCCATCACACCGCGTCTCCCGCGGGGCGAAAAGAGAAGGATGGAGTGCCGCATCAGTAAAAGTGTGACTGTCCATTTTTTCTGCCTACCCTTTCGGGGAGACGGCGTGATGGTTAGTTAGTTAGTTACTTAGTTTTACATTATTAATTTTTTTTAATGCACTTAGGGTGTGATCATAGGGAAATTCAAAAACGACGATTTTTTTTATGTTTTATTTCTCTTTTTCTCTTTGTTATATACTTTGTATATACAACACTTATATTAAAAAAATTAATAAAAATACATAGACATATTTCGGACAAACAGTCCTTCTTCAGTAAAGATACATTTTTAAAATATTATAAAATTGTTTACTTGATCTGACAGATGTTATAAAGATATATTTTTTAAAATGTATCTTTACTGAAGATGGACTGTTTGTCCGAATCATTTCTATGTATTTTTTTTAATGTAAGTGTTGTATATACAAAGTTTATAAAAAAGAGAAATAAACCATCATAACAACACAAAGTATGGCGTATATAGAATAATTTTTTTTTATGAATTAAATCACGGTTTTTTCCAGTTTATTTTTCTTTACATGTTTCGAAAACTTAACACGTTCATCATCGGGAGAAAAACATAAACGATATGACTTGTTTAAATCGTTCTCCCGATGACGAAAGTGTAAAACCTTCGAAACATGTTGAGAAAAATAATCTCAAAAGTAGAAAAACAGTATATTAATTCATAAAAAATCGTCAATGTTGTATATATTTTATAATACAGGCAAACACTGTTTGCATTCATATTCCCACAATAAGTTAAAGTAATGTATTTGGTACTCATAAAATCACGGATAGTAATAATTAATCATGCAGCAAATGTAACATTTTTGTTCGTTCTTGGGATGCCACTTGGGCTTTTAATGTGGTAGTTTCCTGTTGCTTTTCACATTTGTCAAATTTATTTACATTTTTTTTTTCATAAATTAAATAATAACATAATTTATTCTAAATTATAAACCATTCAATGGAAGCTATAACTCGTGGAATAAAATTAATAATATGTAATACATCACATTTTTCAAAAATATATTAATATACCGACCGGTTTCAATATTGATATGAGTTATATATATTTTTTTTAACAAATGTAAAACAGAAATGCAAAATAATTCTCGACCAGTTTCGGCATATAATCGAACATTAAACATGTAAATTAATATTTGATAATAATACTCATGATTTTATTCATTTATCTGTTATTCTTTTCTGTAAAATATATCAACATGGATGTCGTTATCCTAAATACAAATTTTTCGGATAGCTCAATTTATTATATTTATTTCGTTTAAATAAGTTTATTAGAAAGTTATTTGATCCATGAAAACGATTTGATAATTTTAATTTTTAAAAAGTACCTACATAATAATGTAAATTTAAAAAAAGAACGTTTCCTTACCTGTCTTTCTACTTTAACGACTCTACTAGCCAGGCTGATCTTTGAGGCGTACACGTCCTTTGCTTTGGAACCTTGCTTACCAAGAATTTGATCTAACCTAAAAATAACAATCAAAATTATATTGAACAGTTAAACATAATTTTCATCTTATTATTTTAACAAAACTTACCTTATGAGCTGTCATTGTATTTTAACATTTAAAAACCACGGAAAAGGGATGATAAAACATTGTGTCAGCAGATAAAGAAGCCTTATATTCTAATAGAAGACATATATGAAGCACAATATTGGCAGCGTGAAATATTTAAATAACTGAAATCGAACTTTTTTATGCTTTTGTTTTTAAGCCAAGTTAATTTGTTTATTTGTTTTTGAATCGCCGGAGCTTCGCCAAGATAACAAAAGAAGAAAACGAAACTCAGGTGGAAACAAAATCGAGTAGTTGTTTAAAAACAAAATATAAGTGAGTAGTTCATATTATTTTTGAATAAATTAGAGAAGAGGAAGATTAAGCACAACATATGATTCGCTGCTTGGGCAATGTTTTATAATTCCAATCACGTGTTTTGAGAAAAAAAAAAGTATTATATGTTCGAGAATTTTCAAACATAAAAATTTTGCGTATTATATTATACATTTTGAAAATATTTAATGTATAAATATACTCGTATATTATTTTTTCTGATAATTATACTATGTCTTATATTCAACATTTAAAAATAACATTTCAAAATAGTGTGAAATTGTATACAGTTTATAACGGAAGTTGTGAAAATAAATGTATATATATTAATTTAAACAATATATCAATATTCATTGTTTTTATAATATGAATTTAAATAATCTATAAACAAATTCAGAATCACGATTTTTTGTAAACAAATAAATCATTAAATATGTCTTGTTTTTATACTTAATATAATCATATAAAAAAAAATTTTTTTTAAATGCTATATCAAAGTATGAAATTTAAGAAAAAAGCATTTTTATGAAAAGAAATTGAATGTTACGCATGTGAAGTTAAACATGAAATGATACAATAAAAATGTAAGTAACATAAAAACAGGTAAAGTTATCACAAAATGGATCATGAAATGAAGTTATGAAATAGGAATTTAGCATTATTCACTAGGTATCTTTAAAGCAACTATACATACCAGAGAACAATTTCTTTCACCAGAATGAAATATGAAGTACTGTAACCAAACACTGTTTAGCAAATTGGTCACTCAATTAATACTATAAAAGCGATTTATCAAAAAAAGACGTGCGGTGTCTGATCAAAAAACACACTTATTCTATCGTTGCGGAAAACCAGGTGAAACTAAAAGCAAAGTGTATTTAAAACTCCTAAAATATATAAAATGTGATAACTCATTCTTACATAATAAAATTCAGCGGCTATAATAGGTATATTATTACAAATCGTGATAAAAAAAATCTAATATTAAGAAGCAGTACTAAGCGATTTCGTGAAAAGTGATACGGTGGCCTATTACTGATAACCTAATATTCAATAAGTTTGCAATTAATCTAATTCTAAATCTAAACTATTTTGCAGCAAAGTACCTAATTGCAAGTTGGTTTGACGCATCTCATACCATGTTATTTAGCAAGAAGCCTAAATTATTATAATACTGAAAAGCTCTCAGATACGATCGTGAAAGAAATAGACTCGTTGGTTTTTATCTGACTACTCGAATTCCTAGCGGTAAAAATATTTAGTAAGGGAGGATACAAGAAAATTCTCGACATTTTTGCTGTCGTAAATCACCGATTTTTTTACAACGTATCCAGAAAAAAAATAACTGATCAATTTGTCTTATTGTTTGCTTATAGATATCTAAGTATTAAAGTATTCGAAACGCTATCGGAAAGCAAAAATCAATTCAAATCACACATCTTAGAATGTTAAACTGTCTTGTCAAAACTTAAGTCGTCTGAAAAATTTGGGCGAAATAGTATTGAAGCCTCCCTCCCTAGGCTCGGGGACTCACCTGAACTGGAGATTCCTGGTCCGGTTCAGGAGGTCGGCGTGTCCCGAGGAGTATTGCTCAATCACGTCTTTTACGTCGTAAGGCTTCAGCGCCTCCCTAAATCTCTTGCGTGCGAGAAAATACTTGAGCTACACGGAACATACAAAACAACACACAACATGTAAGGAAAACAGCCAATTGTAAATACATAGGGGAAACGCATGTGATGTGATATTGCATTCATATCAGTACTCATGAGGGATCGGTTCATCTGTAGATGTAATGTCACTAATGATAAGCTTAGAGTAGGAGGGCTCATGTTGCGTCTTCTAGAATCTTTATGAGTGATGCCTAGATCTAAGAAGCGAGAATCGAATATTTTTATTGTTGGCGACAAAAATATTCGATCAGGTTTCAGAGAGGTTCAATGTTATGTAAAATAGACTTGTTCCTTGATAAACTAGTTTAATACCATGCGGAAAACTGTTTGTAAGACATAGAAACTACAGTAATTGGTTAGAGTTTCTGCCACTAGTTCATGGATTGCACCGGAATTATTAATGCCTTTCGGACGTTATTTCTACTGTACATGCAAAATATACTAAAGAAGTAACGCGACAGTCGGAAAGTTAAGTAATGCCAATGTTTTTATGTTACAGTAAAAACTTTTAGGACATTTTCACGCAAACTGTATAGTTGAAGAGTTAGCACTAGTGAGACACTGCGCGTGGCACTAGAGTATGCAGCAAGGGAAGATACGGAAGAGACAGGTTACTGTATGCAGCGAGTTAATGTAGACTGGAAGAGTGGCTCATGCTCGCGGACGGCCGAGTACCGCCGCCAGCGCATGCCGCAGTCGGTCGGCCAGCGATGCAATCGGACCCCGCTCGGAGGCTAGTTCAGTACAAAGAGCATCGCTTCTCGCTGACAACACCGAGCCCCGCGAGACGGATAGTATTGTGGGTGTGGGCTGTATAGTGTACCCGCGCCCGGGGGAGGAATGCACACGCAAGAGTTAGGCGGTGAGGTTAGTTGTCAGGTGCAGCGATGTCTTGGGTTAGAACAACACGGCCAGCCACATTAGAGCACAAAGGAGACATGTACTGATCACTGAGGAGCACTACGGATGGCAGGGCCTGTACCTAGTTTGTACATTTTTGACCCTCGCCAGCAGATCGACGTGCCCGGCGGAGTACTGTTCGATCACGTCCTTAACGTCGTAAGGCTTTAACGCTTCCTTAAACTTGCGCCGCGCAACAAAATACTTCATCTGTAGGAAAATAGGGAAATCAACAACATTTAGCACTATTCACACATTCATAGAGTATATCAAAGAGAAGTGTTAGTACTATGTCTCTTAGTTTGTCCTTTATCAGTGGGCTTCAATTCAAATCATTCGAGTCACTCTACATTATACATATCTTACAATTTTATTTTCTTGCAAAAATCATTCCAACACTTTCAAGCTTTTGCAGAAGCTCATGGTTATTGCTTTTGAGAAAATGGATTTCATAATTTATATTTTATTTACTTAAAATTATACCAAATAAGTTCTTATAATATAATAGTTATTACTTTTCTTCCATTTATAATTATACAAGTTTTATATTATCGAAATATTGTTATTATTACAACTTTTATTTATAATAATAATTAGTTACAATGTTTTTAATTAATTGCATTTTATGTCACTGAGTTTTTCATTAGTATTTTTTGTATTATTTTCAACGACAACAATCATACAAATTAAAAACATATTTTAAAAATACTACCCGCCACTATTTACAAGGAACTGCGTCTCTTCTTTACATAATCCACAGGAAGATTTATTTACAAAAAATTATACAGATAACTTGGATGTTGAAAATATTTAGTTTACATAAAATATAATCCTTGTAAAATTCGCCGCGTATTCGTTTCACTGAAAATTGTAAATTCTTCCGTTTATGTTAAAGCACATATGGACTCCTCTTCTGTGTCTGGATAATTAATTACTCAAGATGAATTATGGGGCTCTTGCGGTAACCCCAAATGATATTTTAAACGTACTGTGTATTAAAGTTATTTTTAAATGAGTTTTTAAGTCCCATTTACCAAAACTTTAAATTTATGGAACATAATCGTAAATATTGTTTAATGGCTTTAAATATTTAGATTATTTATTGTTTCCTCGAACAATGATGTTAAACTCCATATTAAAATATTACGAAGAATATCTCTGACATGTTTCGCCTTGCTTAAGGTTAGCAGTGCGAAAATTGGCATTTTCGTAAAATATATTAAAACTTTCCTTTTTTATTCATATTATAATTAAATAAAATTAATCAGCTTATTATCCCAACATATATTACAAACAATATCAATGTTAGATAATCCATTGTTTTGATATGTCAACATTATTAACTGCTTTAATAAAAAAACTTTGTTATAAATATCACAATTGACAATATTTTGTTTTTTTCAATTCCAATTCCTTTTAAAAAACATGCCACAAGACCTACACTAAGAAGAAGAAGAAGATCTTATTGAAAACGACCATTCATTTAATAAAGTTAGCTGCATTATATCCAGAAAATATCATAAGCAACAAATTAAATTTAACTTCAGGATCCATGTTCGAGATGTTCCTGTTACCCTCCACGAATTCTAATATTGGTTAGCGAAACAGCTGTCGCGACAAAATATAATCAATTGTGATATACGGGTATATAACAAAGTTTTTTTATTTAAACAGTTAATAATATTAATGTTTAAAACATCTATTGAGTACAGGTAAAATACAATATAATACCAGGAACGCATGAAAGATGGTTCATCATTAGGAAGACAAGATACTCTCTTAAGTCAAAAGATTTGTTTTATGAACGTACTTTCACTAATATTAAAGACGTCGATATCTCAGAATTTTTTTCTAATTCCTATCCAGCATAAGGGAATGTCTAATCTCGTGAGGACTCCATATCACAAAACCACTTTCGGGTCTGTTCCAATGCGTTGTATACTATACAATGTACAGGTTTCTGAGCACTAGGATATATTGAACTAAATCATCAATGCATGGGAATAAATACTTTTAAATGATTAACAATGGATGTTAGTTAATTTGATTTAATAATAAACATGGATTCTCTGTATCTTTTGTCGCGGAAGCAGAATAAATCAGGGAAATATAAGCGGGAACAGCCTCCATAATCCCGAGCGGACGTAATTGACAAATTAAACAGTGAATGATTTGTGGCCGTACAATGGTGTCCTTGTGTAAAATTCTAATTTGAAAAGGGTTCGACGGATTTTGGAGGTCTGAAAATGTCATGTTATTTCGGCCGCGATGGCCTAATCGTCGAGCGGTTAAATGTTTTAAAATAATGCCCCTGAATAATGTCGAATTAAGTGCCAATCGGTTTATTGATTTTCATTTTTATTCCGCTTGGTCCTGATTGTCCGATGATTGAGTGGGGTCACGGCCTCCACTGAGCTTTCATTAATCCGATTTGAGGGAAGTGCTTTTATTCACAAATTAGGACACAATAATTTCAGATTTGAGAATAAATAAAAAATCCAACAGTTTTCTAGAAGTTTGAATATATTTTATGAGAGTGACATGACTCACTATGCTTAAACATTTTCAAATGATATTTAATACTGCCCTAGCAAGACTTGGAAAATCACCTTCCAACAATGTTCCCATCAGACGTAAGAGGAATAGCCACATGAGCTGAACCTCTGTAAGCCAGAAGATCCAAGTCCAAGTAATACTGCCCTAGCAAGACAAACATATCACTTATATAAAATATAATAAAACTTCTAGAAAACTAATATTTCAAATAGAGTTTTGATTAATACGAGTGAAAGCGTCTGTTTTCTAGAAATTTTGGTATACTTTATAAGAATGACATTATGATCATTTTATTGAATCGCTCTTTACATCATGACAGCATGAGCCAAATCGATATAAAGGTTATTATAGTTATCATAGTGATTCTCGTGACATGTGATAGGTAGCTAATCTATCGCCATTTTATTGTCACGTGAATTCTATACCAGACCAAAGACAGTGTGACAATCACACTGCCCTCGCCGGGAATCGAACCCGGAACCTTCGTGGTGGCAGTCAATGCACTTGCCACTCGGCCACCAAGACAAAGACAATATTAAAAATATGTCTACTTGTCTCATAAAAATATAATAAAATTTCTAGAAAACAGACATTTTCATTCGTATTTATAATTTAATATGGAGTTTTACATGATTGTTCAAGAAACAATAGGTGTTTTAATTTTATTTATAAGGGTTAACGTAGATTTTTCGGTTTGCATCAAATTTGCTACACCATGCAATGTTCATATCCATAAGTCTTTTCGTAAATTGTAAATATTTAGCAGTATTTTCAAGCAATACGTGGCTTAAATAAGTTAACAAACTAATTACATTAAGTTTTTATGATGCATTGTTGAATTGTTCTATTTTTAATTAGTTATTTGATTTTTTTTTTACTAATCAAACACATAATAATTTATTATTAGCAAAAAATTAACGCGAATTATTTATGTTCTAGGACATGTTGAACTTCCCTACCAAGTGCAGTGTAGTTACCATATATTGCTTCCAATAACTAAGTTATCTCTATAAAACAATGAATTCTATGTTAAGATTATTTAAAAATATTATCACTTTTGACTTTACCTGTAGTTAATTGAAGCGATTTGCTACGAATATATTTCTGATTATTTCCGATGTTAAAAGCAATCATTTTGAAACATATTTTATAATAATAACACAGCATCGTAACTTGCGGACTTTTGGACCATATTAAGCGAAAGATTACGCCATGTTTTTTTTGTATTCATCCTATTATTTATTTATTAATTTATGTATTTTTTGTTTTTCATTTAAAGCACTCACATTGTACTTAGAGTTTTATCATTTATAAATACATATAACGAAATAAACACTTTGAATTTTCATAATGTAATCAAAATTACAGTTTCACTTGTACCTAAGTTTCATCGAGCAATATAAATAATAATTGCTTGAAAAAAAAGCAATTATTGAAAGCTTGGGTACAAGCGAAACTAATTGACTTCAAATGATTACGTTTCTGTGGTCAAAATAAAAAATATTAATTTTATTTTACATATTTATAAATTTTATTATATTGTTTTTTACGATTTTTATTTGATTATTTTATAAATAGTCCATTGTTTTGGCCGAAACACTATGATACTTCAACATTATTACTGTTAAAATTTATAACACTGTTCTATCATAATATCACAATTTATTTTTATTCACAGATTTTATTGTAACACCTGATGATGCCAATATCAGTTGGCAAAACAGCTGTCGTTACATTCTCAGTGAATTAAAATAAATTGTGAAATTATAAAAGTGTTATAAATTTTAACAGTAATGATTATTTTATGTTAATTCAAAGTTAAGTTCTTCTTCATTTTTTATATTGAGATTAATATATGTAAATACATTGTTAAAACCTCACTTACCACTCTCATGATTTCACTGAGAATCAGCCGCGTGTCTCCTTCTTCAAGATTTTTTTTTTTTTTTAATTATATTAAAATATTTATATAGATTATCAAAAAGGACATTAATTAATAAATAGTTATTATAATCTGAAATGTAGATATTATTAAGAACCATTTTCTCTGTAATTAAGGTAGCTGTCATTGAAAATTAAATCATTAAATCATATTGTAAATGGAAGTAACTCACCTTTCTTATAAATCGAATCGCACTTTTGTGTTGGTTAGTGAGCGCCACGCAGCGGGGCTCATCGTCTTCATCTGAAGTCATTCAAATATTGATTAGTATAATACCCAACACATAGTAAATTATCGACACAGCATCCATTTAGAAATGAATATATGCATAAAAAACAAAAAGAAAATTCAGGTTAAACATTGTATCAGAGAAGAAATGTGCCAAATTTTTTTAAATTTAATTTATTGAATGTAATTTTCCAATGTAAAAAATGAATCCTAAAGAATATTCGTTTTTTTTCTTTTAACGTTGAAAAATGACATGTTTCGCTGTATGGAGACAATATCATCAAATAACATATTTTAACTATCAAAAGATACCCTTTATGATATAGAGAAAATTACGTTATATCTGAATCAATTTATTCGATTTGAAGTTACCAGTAAACACCTCTAGAAAGTCGAATTATTTTAATGAAATCACTTGATGGAAGTACTTGAAAACGATGATTTTAAACTACTTCCATTTTTGTCTTTATTTCGGCCGTGACTTGTTTCGCCAGGCTCGCTGACATCGACAGACCTGGGACAGACATCGACAGACCAGTCGGTTGATGCCAGCGAGTCTGGTGAAGCCGGTTGCTGTCAAAATAAAGAGAAAATTGGAAATTAAATGACATCATTTGATTAAACTATTATCTCTAGAAATTTTTTTCTTTTGCGGGTTTCAATCGAAAATCTTTTGATGTTCCGCTAAAATCAACAACAATCAAGAAAAATATTAATTTTAAGCTGATTTTTTTTTAACTCTGGGAAGAATTATACAAAAACCACGTCACGTGAACGAAGGCATGTTCTGTTGTTTCCTAGATTACCAATTAATAACTTTTGGCAATGTGAAAATATATATAGTCTCATTGCATGTATACAATAATTGATCGATTGTGTTATTTGAGGATAATTAATTCGATTAAAAACGTCTGTTTTCTAAAAGTTTATAATATAACTTCTAGAAAAGAGACGTTTTCATTTTTAATAATTATTTAATATGGAGTTTTATTTATATTATCATAAATATTATTTGACACGCAATAAATATTATATCTGAGGATACTGTCTCAGAGCAAAACATAATCAAATTTCAATTTGTATTTTCAAGAAGCATTAAAGGTAATTATAAATAATTGCATAGTATGAAATTTTTATTTTTGGTTAAAATGAAAATAAATGTATTTTATTAAAATAATTTATAACAAATCGTAGACATCGCTTAGTTATACATAGAAAGCTTCAACATAAACATAGAACAATGAACATCGAGGGACAACATCGACACCCAAACATTCAACACCGAGTGCATGCAGCAATAGTTACTGACAGATTTCAACCGTGCACAGAGGTCTACTGATGAGGTGGGTGGAATGCGAGGATACTCAGGAACCATAAAGCAAAATAAATTACACTTGTTAAATGGGACAAATAATATTTGAGGACAGTCATGGCCGGTGGGCTACGGGTGATCGGTGAGGATGGTGGTGTGATATCTATTGAACATTACATATTTTGTTTATTGTTTTGTTTTCTGTTTTTTAGGTTAAACTCACGTTTTAAATGTACTCCTCGTGTCAGCTGGGGTAGTTATAAATGTGCATTGTTCATTCATGTTAATTTAAAAACAGTTTTTTAAGAATTTCCCTGCGTTATTTAAATTTAATTTAAACAAAAATTTTATATCCTTTATAAAATAAATTATACGTAAAAATATTCACCTTTTCGAATTTTATATTTATTAACCGTCGTAGCATTACCCATGGGTTCAAAAGATATATCATTTGGAATAATTAACCCACATGCATAAAATGAAGAGATTCATGCTTGCAATAAAATATCACGTGATACTAAACATTTAACAATTATGGCAGTACTCCCATAATTGACTTTAGAAAGTATCTTGTCTTCCTAATATCGAACCATCTCTAATGCGTTCCTGGTACTTTGTTGTATTTTTATAATATTTTACCTGTACTTAATAGATGCCTTAAACATTTTCCTGTTTGTAATGTTTATTGAGTTAATAAACTGATTTGATTGATTGATTGATAAAAACCCAGAAGCCCGGCTTGCGTAAGAGATTTTGAATCAAAACCCCCCCAAATCTAAGTAATCATGCCCCCGCATAAACCAACAACACACCAAATCACCTTCCAACAATGTTCCCACCAGACGTAAGAGGAATAGCCACAAGAGCTGAACCTCTGCAAGCCAGAAGAGGTTTTGATTCAAAATGTCTTACGCAAGCCGAGCTTTTGGGCTTCTATGGGAGTACCGCCACTGAAAGATACCCACAGGCTTATCACAAAAATATTAAATTCATATATCTATTGGTAGAAATAAAATAAAAAAAATTAAATATTTTTTTAGATTATGACGGTTTAATTGCATTCGTATAGATTTTTACCGAAAGTCGTATCAAGGAAGACGTTGGAAATTGTATTGCTATTATATTATACGGCGTCAGTGCTAAAATCTCAATCTTTCATGCGTTAAACAATTGCTGAGAAAGATTTTATTCAATCTGTATTTTTGTTATGCCTTATATTATAAATTCGTGAAAAGTCGAAAATAAGTTACAGAGTGTCAACTTTGAGGGCTTGATGGTATATGAAAAATCTTTTATATATTAAAACTCCTTATTATTGTGGATTTAAATATTATCTCACTTAACGTCAGTTCTTCTTACAGAGTTATAGACATAACGTTAAATACTCTGGAAAATAAAATAAAGCTCACATCGATAACTCACAGACGCTTCATGTTTAAGTCAGATCTTCTGGTCCAAAAACGGAATATATTTTTTTGCGGCAGCCAAACCTCTACTTGTGTGAAGGGTTATTAGGGTGGCCATACATTCCGGTAAATATCTACACGAGGGGCCTACTGGATATTCTCTTAGGCTCGTAGCTTAGCTACGGGCATGACGTCAGAAGCAAAATGAAACGGTTAGCGTAGCGATACCACAAAATAGCGATATTAATAAAAATCATGGTAATGTGTAGACTGCGATTGAAGGCTGGTTATTACAAATGTGCTAATTGGTTTAAATTTAGAATACGTAAAAAGAGAAAAAAAACTGTTAATTGTTACATTAGTCATGTACCACCGGTGGCATATTAAGGGTGACATTTGAAATACACTATATTATTCAATCACTTTGCTCGTATGCACAGATATTGGCCATTATGTTTAACACCAATTCGGATCATTAACTTATTTTTGACTGTGTTAATACTTGGCACTTTTGTATTATAATGTTCAGCTCTAAATTACGCATGAAATGTAATGCTTGAATTTAAAGTAATTTTAAATATGAATTAATAATACAGTATCTATTTAGAAAATTGGGTTTTCGTGAGTCACAAAAAATCTTTGGCTCATGGAGAGAACTATTTTAAATGCTCTAATTAAACAAAGTTTTCCGTAAATACACAAGACTTTTAGAATTTATTTCGCTCTACTTATTATCCGCACTTGTTTCAGTAATTATTAGGATAAATTTGGCTTTTGGTGTCGTGTTTTCAAACACGTAAAAAGGAAACGTAAAAAGCTCGTTTATAATTTGAAGAATTGTGTCGTCAGCGCTGGGCCGTTATTTAATGAACTTAAGAAGAGAAAATTTAAGTGTAACTTACTAACAAATGCTAAACTTTGTTAATTACCGGTTATTCTCCTGGGGATAGTCCATCAAATTTGATAAGGAGCGAGGACCTCGACTTGATATGCTAATACCACGGAGAGTTCCGAGTAGGCATTTTAATAAAATTTTAGCACCGAGAAAGTTGAAAACGCTCTTCTCGCAAACTTGAGCCTCTCGTCACTTGATTATCTTTAATATTCTGCGAAAACTCGGAAGTCTCCAGAAGTAGGTACATATTGATGTTTCGGAACTAGCTGTGTTTGTCATACAACTTCGACCCCTTCATAAAGTGTCAGTTTGCGAATAGTTAACCTACTCAACATCATTAACACGAGCTTGACACGTACTCGAGCGATGTACTTAATTACCCGTGCTCTGTCTACCACTTGTGGTGACCGCAGACATTCGTTGTGTTCGCCATTTAGGTCTAGGCGTAGAGCACACAATACTATAGAAGGCAGTTCCTAAATTTGTAACATATTAAGTGTGGAGTGTTACAATCCTGCATATTTGCAAGCAGTTATGTAAAACAATTAATTATATTCACTCTCTATTCAAAAGTTTTGTATCGCGCTTAAACGTAAATGCTTATATTCAAATTAAATTAGATTGATACTCAAGTTTTGCGTTCCCAAGCAGAGAACACAACTCCAAACTTTCTCCTTTTACGTGAAACATCACAAGCTCTTGGCGTATGAAAGCTACGCGTAAATATTATATCCCATTCAAAAGTCCAAAGGCTCCCCTCGCGAGCGAAATGATTCCGCTTACATAACGGCGGAATGGCGACTTAGAAAAAAGAGTCTCGTCATATTTAGGTTATCTTGTAGTTTATTCTCTAAATAATCACGAAAACTTCTGACGTCTGAGCAGTTTATTCGAGAGAGTATCATAGATTAACCTTGAAAAACTTTTTAAGAATATTCTTGTGGGTTTTGGTAGAATGTCCCTTTAACACATCCCGTTTAATGCAAACACTGTCGGCTTAATAGTTCCCAGTTTGCCAGTTATTTTTATTAATAAACCGCTATAGGGGTTAACCTCCATAGTGCGGCTGGCTACATTTGCAGTTTAATAACATGGTTATGAACTGTGACAGACTATATTTGCAGCCCATATTTGAATGCATATTATAAACCTTTTTATTTTCATTCCTTACTACTAAATTGTAAGTATGTAATATAAATTTGTCTGAACTGCAAATGTAGTAAGTCGCAGTTTGAGATCATTTTTACTTCTAATGAAGTCAGCTGCATAATGAGGATTAAAACAAATTATATATAATATTTTACTAAAATATAAGTCAATGGTGTTTTTTTAAATTAACCTTTACTTTTTTTCTACTTAGATAACATTAAATAAACTCTTTGCGTTCTAGTTTTACTAACGAGATCCGAAAATGTTAATTCAAAACTAAATATATTAAAATATTTAAAATTGTTAATGGATTTTGTTGATTGTGGATTTTTTGTATAAATGCATATGTAGAGAATGGTTTAACATTCAAATCGCCACTCGGAAGTTGGAGGTAAACCGGAAACGGAACCCGCAGCTTTATGTTATTGCATTATTCAACACGAGAACATGTTCGAACATTAAAATAACTAAAAGAAGTAGAAGAATAAAAAGTTATATATTTCATAATCAGTAATCTTATTTTTGTTAATACAATTGACTTGAATTCACGAAATTGTTTTTACCGTCATTGGACAGCTGGCTTCATACGCTGTAAAAATATAGTCACGAACTGCGGCCGACTACATTTGCAGCTTAGATAGATAGTTCATCATCAATACTACATTTATCAATGTTAATACAATTGACTTGAATTCTCGAATATTGTTTTAAACTTCATTTTGTGTCTGGGCTCATTAACAGTAAAAAATTTGGCGGCTGACAACATTTACAACTCAGATAATATTCCATTTATTAATGTTTAAACAACTGACTTGAATTTACGATCTCAAATGTGTGAAATTGTATTTAAATTAAGATTTTTTTTTTAAAGATGGCTAACAACTATCGAAATTATCTATAAGTGTGGTATTAACAATGCCTTCGTAAGGTTAAAAAAGTCTAATGCTTTTTTTATATACTTTGTATAAAACACTCAATAATTAATGTAATGTGAAGGCTATCAACTCAATTATCACACTTTACTAGACGACGTCTGGAGAAAACTCTCCAATTTTTACATGCTTTAACTTTGACCAGTTTTTTTACAACATTTTGTTTTTTAGAATGTATACAAAGCTAATAAAGATGTTCTGCTTAATGCTTACATCTAGTCTCAATAGATGGCGCTAGTGTAGATTGAACGAAAATATGTGAAATGTTTCTCAACATGGTACCATATATACAACTTTTAAAAATAATTGTCAGATGTGGTGTTCGTTAGAAGGGCTGGATGGAGAATGTTGTATTACATAAAGCGATCGCTTAACCCAACCAATGACAGGTCATAAGTCATGGAAACGCCTCGACCACCATATTCTGTTTCCAAATAATTTACATATTCGTCTCTTTTCAGATACAATTAATTCTTAAGTTTATGATATTTTTAATATTTATATAATATCACTGACGAAGGGCTGACTAGTCCAAAAAATGTTTGATATTCAATTTTTGTTTTATTTTCAATAATTGTGAGTATTATATACAAAGTATATAAAAAAGAAACATGAAACATCTACAACACAAAGTTACGGCGAACATAGAAGAAATTTAAAAAGTCTTTTCAATAAAAGTTTTTTATTTCGACAAAACAACTTCTAAATAAGATATGTAAATTCGTTGAAAACAATTTAAATCGTGTATCTACCAGTACAACTTAAATAAATAATGACTTCTTTAGAAACAAAAATTACTTTCTTTAGATAGATTTGTTTCGGGTGAACTTAAAACTTATTTAAAAGTTATAATTCCGAAGGAGAAAAGGTGGAATTGTTTTGAATCTATCCCGGCTTATCACGTTTATGATAATATCAAATATTTTATTATTTTGTATAAATTTTATATCTTTTTTAACATTATGTAATATACTCAAAAGTCTACCTTCTTTTCGAATCAAGAATTTCTCTCTTCGTATATCCTGTCTGTGGAGTAATTAGATGAGCTATCATAATAATTTTAATTTGATTAAAAAAATTAAGACAAATCTATTGTATGCACTTTCTACAAACCTCCTCAAATTTATACTATTTATTGTCACGACTTGTACCTTATAACCCTACCACAATATAATATAATATTATATGTCGCTCGCTAATTGTTAGTCGTGTTCATATTGTAGTACATTATCTCTAGTACATTAATGTATTAATCCTTCCTTCTTTAATGATCTCAATATTCTTAACTTTAATATCGCCTTAATTTCTCTTAGGCTTAATTTTTACTGTTACTTTATAAAATGTTCTTAGATTTATGACAATTATCAGTATCTTGTATGGATACACAGGGTGTCCGAGAAGTCGACTTGTCATGCTTGTAATGAGACAAATGTAAAAAAACAGGGTGTTTGTTTTCTGTTTTTTTTTAAATGTCTTTAAATAAAAAATACAAAACTTTGATTTTTTTACATGTATAACTAGCATGACTTGCCTTATCATCCGTTTGTGGCTTGATGTCGATTACTGTGACACCCTGTACATTAAGAAAAATACAGGGGTATCTTAGAAGTCGACGTCAAGCCATAAACGGATGATAGGGCAAGTCATGCTAGTTATGAGAAAAATGTAAAAAAAACTAAGTTTTGTATTAAATGGCTTTAATAATGTTTAAAAGAGCTATTTATGTCATAAATAGTGGAGTATCAATAATAAGAGAATTCTCACGATACTCCTACAGTGAATAGAATTAATAAAACATAATATTTAAAAAAAAAGAAAAAAATATTATATAAAATAAATATTTTAGTTAAAAAAAACATACATTAATATACCTTATAATTATAATTCATTCCAATAAAATCTGCGATATTACTATTAGTACGACACAAGCGATTCTGTTTCACATTAATACGGCGTATCTAGCTTACCTGGGCACACAATAAAATTTTATATTGATGAATGTAGAAACTAAATAAACTGCTCACATCAGATGTGATGTCCATTGAAACAATCGAGACACATGGGACATGTGACCTTCGCCATTAAATCTGATATTAAAACATGGATTTTTACTACTCCTTATTGTTTTATGTTCCTTACTCTGGAACAGTGATAGCGAACCTTTAAACTGTAAAAAGCCGGCATGGGTTAATGTCTGACCCGCGGGTCAAAGGTTCGCCATCGCTGCTCTGGAACATAGGTTCGCAACCTTTTCTGGACCACCGCCCCTTTTACAAAAAATAAATGCACGACCCCTCTCCCATAAATATTAGAATTTTGTAACAGATTGTCCATATTTTTTTATCTCTCTATCTATAGAAACATGCTTTGCTAACCAACTTGTATAAACTTGTAGCCGAAAATTTCTAAACAATATTAGGTATACGAATACCTAATACGAATCTTAATAAAAGCATATTCACATAATAACAATAAGATTAAAAAATATATTTATTTTATAATGGATAGATAAAATAAATGTTTATTCGTGAACGAAAGTTTAAACCTAATTACTGAATACAATTAACTAACTAACTAACCATCACGCCGTCTCTCCGAAGGGGTTGGTAGAAAGAATGGACTACCACACTTTAACCGATGCGGTACTCCATCTTTCTCTTTTCGCCCCCGCGGGAGACGCGGTGTGATGGGTTACGAACCTCATCGCCACCAATAGGCATCTCCCACGCACATTTCTATCGTCTAACGTCCAAAAAAATAAATCTAAAACAAATAATAAATAAATACAATGATATTAAATTCAATAAATAACAAAATAAAAATAACATTACAAATATATGTTTATTAAGGATTTATTGTATCTCAATAGAGACGAAGATGTAAATTATTTGGAAACAGAATATGGTAGTTGAGGCGTTTACAGGACTTATGACCTGCCATTGGTTGGGTTAAACGATCACTTTATGTTTGACAACATTCACCATTCCGACCTTCTTACGACACCACGTCTGACAAATTTGTAAAACTTGTATATATGCTAATATTTTTTAATAACTTCACTTTTGGTAGGTCAATCTACACTAGCGCCATCTATTGAGATAATTTGTAAAAAAAAAAAACAGACGTGGTGTCATAAGAAGGGAGGAATGGTGAATGTTGTTAAACATAAAGAGATCGCTTAACCCAACCAATGACAGGTCATAAGTCCTGTAAACGCCTCGACTACCATATTCTGTTTCCAAATATTTTACATCTTCGTCTCTTATGAGATACAATTAATCCTTAATAATGATTAACCCGCAATGGGTACAAATCCTGTATTTGTCTACAAGTATTTGTATACATAAAAACAAAAAATATATGTTTGTATATAAAGTTGTTGTTTTTAACATTTATATTGAATCTCAAGACATGTGATATTTAAAATAAGACAGTTTTATTACCACTAACGCCCTCTATTGAAGGCTCCAGCAACCTCTAAACGTTAGGAACCTATGCTCTAGAAAACCATTTCTAATATTTTATTTAAAATTTTAAACATGTACTTTTCTTACTAGGTGTGAGTTTATATCAAGATTAAATGAAAATAACAACAACAACAAAATGGCGCCAATGTTGACATTGATTAATTTTCTCCTTTGTTTTGTTTAAATTACTAATAGTTTAATTGTTATTTCCTCCCTTCCTTAATTAAAATTGATTAAAAAACATTTAATTCGTCGCTCTTTTCGTCGTTTAAACATATATATTCTAAGCCTCAAATACAAATACTAACTAACTAACTAACCATCACGCTGTCAACCCAAAGGGGTAGGCAGATATGATGGACCGCCACACTTTTCTTTCCTGGCATACTTCTCTTACTTACTCATACATCGTGTCATGCACGCACGTCGATTTCTCATGTGGCTGACATAAAATATTTTATTTATTTGGTAGTACCACGTTTTCCTACTAATTCCACTAACATCGTTACATATACGTTTTTAACCATTATTTCTTAATTCATTATTTCCATGTATCCGAACTATCACAGTGTTCCTTTCACTATATTCTCTATATCAATTTCATTCGCAATGCATTCACTTATTTTATTTTCATTCGAAACTACCGTACACAGATTTTATACACATTCGTCTAAGAGATTTCATTTCTACTACATTTATTCTATTTTCATCCTTCTTTTGCCAGTTCCATGCTTCGCTTCCATACATAAGGGTTCGTACAAGAACACCATTGTAAATATTAACAAAGATTGTCAATACAAATAAAATATTACTTCCATTTTAATATAATAAATAAACGGATTTCAATAATTAATTATGTCTTTAAAATACATACTAGTTTTTGAAAGATTCAAAATTTTTATGTATTTAAAAATCAGTTTTTCTAGAAGTTTTATCATATTTTATGGATGTGACATGTATCTCTTAGCTTGGGTATTATATAATGTTAAAAATAATAAAAACTAACTAACTAACCATTACGCTATCACCCCGAAGGGGTAGGCAGAAAGAATGGACTGCCACACTTTTCTTTCCTGACATATTTCTCTCGTTCCTCAACATTCATACATCGTGTCATGCACGGGCGTCGATTTCTCTGACTCCTCACATGGCCGACATTCAATACTTGATTTATTTGATCGTGTCACGTTTTCCTCGGTCTTCTTCTATTTCTGGTTCCATTTACATCGTTAACATGTATTTTCTTTACCATTCTTTCTTCATTAATTCTTTCCATATGTCCAAACCATCTTAATGGTCCTTTCATTATTTAATAATAATAAAAGTTCATTAATAACATTTAATCAACGCCCGTTATTAGGACATTGCAACGCTTTGGCCCTAGCATTCAAAAATATGTCACTCCAAAATATATAATAAAACATCTAAGAAACTGTTATTTTTGCACATAATATGGATATTTTCATCGTTGTTCAAGAATAATAATATATTTGAAATAAAAAAAAATAATTAATATAAAAATTACAAAATGGCATCAAGATAGTGTATTTTCAATATTAACGATTGATCACATTATTTTTGAAGTTCCAGTGGTTTAAAAGCACTACGCCTTTAAAATCAGGGTTTGGGGTTTGATTGGCGTCACTTAGAAGGAAAAAAACGATCATTTGTCGAAATGACGCTCGATGAATAAACTTTATTACTATAAATGCTATAAAGTAATTTTGTTTTATATTCTGGATTAAGCTACTATTTTAAAGTAAGCATCTATTTTATGAGATTGCATCCCGACTGCATTTTTGATAAACTTTTATTGTTTCCAGTAGTTTAACAGTCACGCATACTTCCATCGGAGATAATAAAACGCGATGATTCCACGGAGGAAAGAATTCCTTTGTCCTCGTAAAGTTTTCAGCTATAAAACAGAATTATTGCAAGATTGCATTCAAACGATGTTGTACAAGTCAGTGACAGAAACATTAAATTAAACTTTAATTTAATTTCATAATAACAAAACGTAAATAAATGCTAATAGTTGCAAATTATTTTCCTTTGAAAAAAAACATCAATTTTAGATTTTTGTACTCTATTACTTATGAATATTAAACTTAATCCAATTTTAATATCATAGAAAAATATAGGCAGCGTAAAATCTAACAATTTTTTTATTAAAATTGATCGATTTAAGCTTTTTGTACTCTGTTTCTTATAAATATTAAACTAAAATCAAATTTTAATCTCATAGAAAAATATAGGCAGTGTAAAATCTAACGAAAAATATTTTAAAATTGATATTTAAAATGAAAAATAAGTTAAATAAGGTTTAAAATAATAAATAAAGATTAACACTATGTATAAAAAATATATAATTTTTATTACACTTTTATAAAAAGCGTTTTTTAAACGAAAACTGTTTGTTTTGAATGTTCTAAACAAGGAGTTTAGTAAAATTTACAAAAATAAAACCTTAGGCGATAATTGCAATTTAAAAAAAAACATTTAGCAAAAGTAAATAAGAAAAGAATTGTTTTTTTTTTCAAATTATTTAAAACACTTTTGTAATTTGTTTTTACACCATTTAATTTTGTTTTTTCGGACCAACCAGTTTCATTTTCGCCGCAACTTCGTCAGGGTTACAAAACAAAACTTATAATACTCGTAATATTTATATTTAAAGAACATAGCTGATCATATATTTGCTGAAACATTACCGTAACAGAGAGTTCATAAAGTTAGAGAAAGGGTAGTTTAGAATTGAGTTAGTACCGATGAGTGAGTAAATGCATTTAAGGGTGTATTTAAAAACGATATTCAACCGACCCATCGCTAATAACGCTAAGCTACCCCAGGTGACGGCAGGGTGTGGGGACGTGGGCTCGCAGGGTGCCTGTATTATGTATTTTCCGTAGCCACAATTTCCATTTCCTTTGTAATCCTGTTTAAATAATTACACCGGCGGCGAATACGCACTTACAAGTGAAAATTGTTTTCATAATTGGCCATTATAAGGTTGGAATGAGTTTCAAGTTACACAAGTTTCAGAAATAAACAACAAACTAAAGGAAAAATTATGTTTTGAAGAACTCTGAAGAACCAACTTTGTTCGCGAAACGCTACATCCAAATAATTAAAATCTTTGCGGATTCCGAGACCTTGGCATTTGACGATGAGATATCGCTTTCTTTGGGTGCCATTCCACACGAATACTATAAATATTTAATATACTTGTTACAATATTTTTTAAAATTACTTTTGTATATAAATCTACACTTAAAATATCTTATGTTATTTTGCGTGGCATAACGAAATTTGATTCGTAATATTACAAAATGACTTTAAACAAAGGAATGAAAACCTAATAAACCTCGATAAGATTAATTTGGAGATTGCAGAAGCCGAAAAAAGAAAAGGGAAGATAAAAGGATCACTTTTGGAGAAATCCGAAAATCTCCTAAATCCTCGCCTTTTTTTGCCTTTTACAACTTGCCGCAATTTCATTAAAATACGTACACATTGATCTCCAAATGTTTCGAGTAAGGAACATAACATCTTCTTTATTTAAATTTTGAAGGAAAATTCTCGAACGTCAGTTTTAAATATATAAAACTAAGCAAATATTTTCAACGCAATCTCTATTTCTGCTTGGTGATCTGATGGTTTTTACTTGAAAAAGCGCTCTAAATACTTGCATTTTGTTGATACAATGAAATCAAGATGATGGGTACGATGTAATAATAAGGTTGTATATAATGTAGAGGTAAATATTTATGTATGTAATAATATAAAGCTTTGTGAAGTGATCCAATACACGCAACCAATATATTGTACTTATCGTGCTACCTACAAGATGTTCAGGAAATAATACAAGTATATGTTATATAATAATTAGACGGACAACAAAATAGTGATGGTAATTACTTATCTACGGCACTGCTGCGTCAGTGAGGAGTGCTGTTATAATTCAGTATATTTCATTAAAGGGAAAAAGCAATGTCTGCAGCTTATATTAAACATGAATTCATAATCGTCATTTGTTATTTGCAATATAGTTCTGGGAGATATACAGGTCACTTGTATTTCAGTATGTATATTTCGATTAGTAATTGAAACAGTGTTTTAGGTAATTTATTATTTAATTAATACGAATGTTAAAACATATGTTTTTCTAGAAGTTTTATTGAATTTTTTGGGGATGACATGTTTTGCCCTTCTAGGGCACTATCAAATGTTTAAATACATTTCATAATGCCTTAGAAGGGCGAAACATGTCATCCCCCAAAAAATACAATAAAACTTCTAGAAAAACATGAGTTTTTTCATTCGTATTAATTATTTAATTTGGAGTTTTACATCATTGTACAAAAAATAATAAATAATTTATTATTCAATCAAAAATATTTTTTTCGTTAACACTATCCATAGCATAAGAATTCAATTAACTCAATTATTAATGGTTGAAGTTTTTGATTTGTAAAACAGAATTAAAAATTAATAATTGTAATATTAAACGCGATTGTTTAAGTAGTTTAAAATATATATTATTTATAAAAAAATATAAATAAATAACAGTTACAAATTTATTTAGCCTTGCGAGGGCATTTTAATCAGAGCTTTCGCCTTGCAAAGATATTCTCAAACACAACTTTGAGAATGCCTTTTACAACGTGAAACAAATTCATAACTTATATTTATATTTTATAGTAATAAAATATATGTTAAACCAACCAAACAATCGCTTCTGATATTATATATATATTTTTACAATATCATCACTATTTTTTTTACAATATCATCACACAACATAAGTTGTTGTTTAACCAACCAACCGATTAGAATCAGTTTTATTAAAAAGAATAAATTATGTTAATTACAACATAAATATTTAAACATTATTAATTTACTTTTAAATATATATGGCGCACACACACATAAGTGTACTTGATTTACGAGTATTTCAAATGAAATCGTTTTTTTTATTTTTTTATTCATTTTTAACAGTATTATTTAACTGTCCAAATGCATTCAGTTAAAAGTTTATCATTATATACGTCGTAAGCTTTACTTATATTAAAACACACATTTCTTGATTGCACATATAAGTATAATAATGTGAGGGTAAGTTGTTTATTAAATTAACACAAGTATTATAAAAAAAAACATATTTTATTATAGTACGCATGTAATAACGCGTTTGTTTCAATTATCTGGATTGTATAGTATGGTTTCTTGGTATATATTATATATAATCTAAGTACATAATTAACAGGATTTCTTATATTATTATCGTTTGTGTACACAAATCAGATATGTTGGAAATACAGCGTACCCAGAGCCGGTGGCAGAACACACAAACTAGAAATGAATACAAATTGGCGACAACAATGGCCATCGCCTTCCGATCACGTAAATTAATCTGACCTTTTAAGAGTAAACAGTCTAAGTAACGCCACAATGGACTACAATGTCCGCCATTAGAGACTTATATTGGGCGGCCAGAGCCCGGATCTGGGTACTGGGAAAATAAATTATGACCCGTGACGTTGCGCTTTAGAGCATTTCAAGGAAATATTCTCAAAGATTTTTCAGTAACAAAAGGAAATCTTTTGTATTTATCGATTTTACACAGTTTTTCAAATGCAGCTCAATTGCGCTGTAATATGAGAATCTACACGAAAACAATTAAAAATATAATTGTAATTATTGTATTTTGACAACATTTTATTACACTCTGCTCAAAAAAATTTTGAATCATTTATTATTCAAAAAACCATGGTGTAAAACTCTATATTAAATAATTAATACAAATATTTTAAAAAAGCCTATTTTCTAGAAATTTTGTTATATTTTATAGGAATAACATGATTCGCCTTTCTAAGTCCAAATTAAATGTTATTAATAATTTAGAATGTCGAAACACGTCATTCCCATAAAATATAATAAAACTTCTAGAAAACATGCGTTTTCATTTGTATTATTTATATTTTGGAACGTATTACCCTTCTTCAGTGTACAAATTTAAGGATTATTTAATTATAATGAATTTTATATCTTGTATAATTAATACGAATATTATGAAAAAACGCCTATTTTCTAGAATCTTTTTCATATTTTATAGGAATGACAAGTTTGCGTCTTTCTAAGGCCAAATTAAATGTTATCAACATTTGAGAATGGCGAAACATTTCATTCACATAAAAATAAAAAAATAACTTCTAGAAAACGTGCGTTTTTATTTGAATTTTTTATATTTTTTTTCGGTGTACAAATTTTAAGATAATTTAATTAATGTAAATTTTATATACTTTAAAGGTTGAAAAACTTGTTTGTTAAGAGTGTAATAATGTGTTGCAAAAATACGATGTTCAAATATGAATCTATAACACAATGTGATGTTTAAATCATCACAATTTAAATTTGTTATAGTTGATATAACATGATGGAATAAAATACAAATATAGTTTTTTTTATAAACTTCACTTCAAAAATAATATCTTATAAAAACACGCTAAGTGAAAACACGAAAAGCTATTCGTTTTAACAAATCACATTATTCAACAGACAAAGTTTTCAAATTCGTGTTTAGTTTTAAAAACTTTTTCATTTGAAACTTCCCAAAGATTTTAGAGGTATTCCGATAATACTGTAAACCACAACGTCACATGTATATAAACTAGTAAAATATTTTGTTTTGTTAGCACAGAAAAAAAAAATCCAATCACCTCAATTAGTTCCAGCGAACTGTGAAATTAGAGTAGTTTAGCATTTTTTTACTAACAAAAAATATTATAATTCGTATACTTACATACTCGCTTACAAAGTTGCATGTGATGTAAATATAAATTAATAATAGGCGGAAATAGGCAGTTTTTAACATTATTTATAGACCACGGAAACGTTTATAATCAAAGTTATAACAGTTTTGCATAAACTTTACACAAAATTATTATTCTGAAGTTTGTTATACGTACGGCTTTTAAAATTTTAAACATAGCTTATTTTAAAAATTATCCAACACGTAACATAAGGCAAAGTAATAAAATTCTATATTTTGGAGAAAACGTATTACTCTATGGTTTATTTATGGTTAGAATTTGTTTATGGTTAGAATTTTTAACACTAGAGTAAACGTTTTCTGAAATATCATAAATCCACAAGATTGTTCGTATGAATAAATAATCAAGAAGACACGAACGTTTCTCACAAGTCATCAATATCTAATGAAGCTAAAGGTCAAACAGGAATGACTACCGAGAAACGGCTTGTGAAACTTTCATTTTTCAGTATTTAACGCTGCGACCCATTTAAATTCATAGAATACTAAATAATGTTCAGTTTACCCAAAGTTCTTACTTAATAAAGACCCAAAACAATCAACTTGTTAATTTATATACAAGGAAAAAACTCAGAGATTAATTACATAATAATGATCTACAAATAGTCTCCTCTTCCACAGAGCGCGATTCACAGACACGGCAGAGTAGATTTGACTGAAACTGTCCGATTCTAAAAAATAAGATTATTTGCATTTTCAGGTTATTTCTGCGATTTGCAATAGATTTCAGCCAAGCCTACTCTGCAGTAGCAGCAAATCGTTCTCCTTACGTAAGCTGTCCTACAGAGGTGATTGATATTATTTTTTCTGCGTGTGTAAGTCCATTCCCAGAGCACAATTTTATACCACGACGGTGTAGACTTGGCCGAAATCGTTCAGCTGCTTTGAAAAGGCAAAGTGTGGAATAAATACTGTACATATTTCCATATCCAAATTTCTAATGTTCCTCTAAAAAAACACTACAAAAATAACAGAGTTTTTAAGTTCAAAGATTTTGACGTTATTATATTTAAAAAAATTTACATGTTTGTGTTTCAAATAAATTATATTGTCAAGATACGAAATGCACGTGTATTTCGAGAAAGTTTGACTTCTTAATTTCAATATATTTTAATCATAATATAAATAGACAAAAACCCATATGCCATCAAGAAAGAGTACGAGAATATTTTGAATACTAGTTTTAGCATCATAAAGGTTGAATTAATGTAACACTGAAAAACGAGCCTTTTAAAAATTTATACCAATGGAGGATTCAAATCATCCTAAATATGTTTGTGAAGAGTGAAATTGAGTGTGGTGAAAAATTTTTTTTTTCTCTTATTAATTTAGACGAGTATATTTTAGATACGATTATGTGCTAACTGTAACTTAATATCCAGTTTAAAACGTTTTAAATAGTCATAAGGCAGAAGCTACAAGGTGAAACATTGTGACAAGCTCTATAAACGGTTTCATCAAAGGTAGATTTAAAAAAAATATAAAATAAGTATAAAAAAAAAGACTTAACACCCTCTACGTATGTTCATCTTTTGCGAGATTCGCGACGGGAATAAACTCGCGCGTCACTAGTCACTCGGTATCAATCACCGTGCGGCGAGTATAAACTAAATAACGTCTGTGTCTGTGAATAATGAAACTGATTATTGAGAAAAAAAAGTGTTCGTATATTGTTTCGAATGTAAATTTGCAACACAAAGTTAATGCGAATATGAAAGAAATTTAAATACGTACATCAAAATATTAACAAATCGAATTAACCCATTATGTTCTGGAAGCTACGGATGTGTGTATCAGTTATTGATGGTTATGACTAGAATTTAATGAATAAAATAATAATAAATTGAATGATTCATATAGTGCGATTTTTAAGGAATTAATCATCTTATGGGCACTGGACTATGGAGTAATACAGTTTTCTTTCACGCCACTAGCGTTGTGCAGCTGATGAGTGTAGCGAATTCCAGCCAAGTCTAGTTTGTCGTGGCGGAGTATCGCGCTCTGCGGGTAGGGCGGTGTTGTACCCCGGGTAGGCGGGCAGTAAAGGAACCGTACTTTCCGGGAAGAAGAAGACCGACCCCGCGTGATCGGGCTGCAGCAGGCCCAGCAGGGCGAGAGGAACGGCGGTGGCGCCCCCCAGGTGTCGCACGGCCCCCGAGCACGCCCCCGGGCCCGCGACCGCCAGGTCCGAGGAGCTCCCAGACCGCAGCCCCGCTGTGGGCCAAATGTATCACTCTCGCGAACCATCATGAGATTTACCGATTTTTTTTACGTTTTTGTCTGCACTCGATGAAGGAATTGCGAAAATACATTCAAGAAATTTATCATGTAAATCAGAAATCTCTACAATGAACTTTTAAGCGTTCAATGTATTATATTATACATTGTAAAAAAAAATATATCGAACCATATTTTATTTGCAGCAATAATGAAGCTTTGTTTAAAAAAAATGCTTTATGTGTATGACGATTTTTATATTAATTAAAACGCTATTTTTCCACATTTGAGTTTATTTATCTCTGCATGTTTCGAAGGGTTTACACCTTCATCATTGATATATCGATGTAAACAGTTTATATCATTGTCCTTGTGATGACGAAAGAATGTCAAGAAAAATAGATTCAGAAATGGAAAAACAGTGTTTTCATTTATAAAAAAAAACGTCATTAGTAAAAATGAATACAGGTGTTTATTGTAAAAGTTACACACTAGGATAAAAAATATCTGCAAAACATGTTTCGTGTATTATTTTAATATAAATAAAAAATATTTTTTTAACTAATAATCATTCCAAATTAATAAAAGAATTCTAATGCCTTAAAATAAAATAAAGCAAACCAACTATCGACAGTTGATTTTGTTAAAATAAATAATTTAAAACCATTAAATATTTTATTAAATTCATTTCTTTATGCGGCGCTAAATATCAATCTTACGATTAAATTGTTTTGCAAAATATCATTTGTTTTATTTTAAAAAATCCTTTCGATATTATTGTTCCTTCAAAGAAAGCTTCCAAAAACGAATAAAAACTTCTCGATGTGAACTCATATAAGCATGATGACTGTGTAACACGTACACAATTAGCTGTCTAAGATCGTGTCGGTGTGCCATGTGCTTCCACTATGTAACTATGTACCTGATGTACCTATTTGAATTAAAATCTATTCGTGTAAAATAATTCATCGTGTTTTTACTGAGTGCTCAATATCGATCATATTGTTCGCTAAAATGATTGTACTATTATCAAACATGTCACACCTTTTTACACTTATTTATATATTGTACAATAATTCCAGTTGTTTCAACACTTGAGAAAACGATATTTTATATTATTATTGTTATCGAAGACTGATTATAATGTAAACATATCATTTTCAGCAGTATTACCCTCACGCAGTACCTAAGATATTAATAACATTTTGAAACATTATTATTGTTTCAGTTAGTAATACATGTAGCTACCTGATTAATTATTTAATTGTGTGGTATCATCAATAGATGTCGTTAGTCCAAGTTCTGTAACAATCTGGTAATATTCGATAAGTAATAAAAGCGCCCCAAATATGGGGCCATACCCTTTCTGACACAGAGAGATTAAAGAATTGCCTTTTTTTATAAGAATCTTCACACATATTCATCTCTATTGCGGATGTATTGATAAATACGTTCAATTATATAAACAGCTCTAAAATTAATAAATTGTTTTCAGAGATACGATAAAGTATTTCTATCACGCCACGTAAAACGACTTTTTACAAAACACAAAAGGTAGAAATACATCTTCTTTCTTCTTGTCCTGTCACACCTCCGTGGTGCATAGGGTCTCAAGGAACCTTCTCCACCCGACTCTATCGCATGCTTGATGCCTAACATAAAGTGAGGCCTGCTGCTTTAACCTCGTCCTGCAGGACTCGTCTCCAGGTGACTCTAGGTCTGCCTCGCTTCCTCTTTCCCCGCATAGGGGACCAGTCTAGTGTGCCCTGAAGATGCAGGCTGGGTTTCGTCTTAGAGTGTAACCGATCCACAGCCATTTGCGTCTAGCGACTTGTTCTCTAATTGGCTTTTCGCCTGCCATGGTCCAGAGAACGGCATTTAACACTGTTTGGGGCCAATAGATCTTGAATATTGAATCTAAAATAGTCGAAAATATTTTTTTTTGTATCTGAAGTGTGACATTATAACGAAACTGGTATTTTATATGAAATAAAATTTTAAACTTGCGGCAGGAATCTGACATATAAATCGTCGAAACAGCGTGAGAATATGAAAACTCTTATAGAAATCTATTTAGGTTTATGGAATATCAGACCTCCATACTTGAAAGATCATTTATTTCATTCGCGACCTTTCAAAAACTGCTCCAATGTTCTCAGGAATTTCAAACTTCATCTGAATTTGCATATTTATTCATTTTCTTCGAGGACACTTTTTTAAACATTTGCAATTTTAAATTACAATTCTTTTGCAAGATCGACCTATAAAAAATCTAATTTGGTTTTTAAGGGTGGCATTACGTTACATTTCACGACAACGGCCAATATTCGAGTAAGAAAGTATCACACTGTTTTATTTGATAGATGTCTTTTAATTTAGTTTTCTTATGTTTCTTTATATTATACATGCCGTAATTTTATTATACATGACATAAAATTTGTGATGAAAAACTATGTAACTAAATAACTAATCGTCACGTCATTTTCCCGGAAGGGTAGATAATGGATCGCTACGGTACGGTCATGTAAGCATGAGGGACAATGAGTACATCGGCATCGTTCAAAAGACCCTGCAACTGGTATACGGAAGGAGAGGACCAGGTCGGCCTCCTACAACGTGGATGTCCACAGTTGGGAAAGACCTGAAGACGCTGGGACTAGACTGCCAGATGACCCTGGATCGTGAGACTTGGCGGAGCCGTATAAGGAGAGCCGACCCCAAATAACAAGAAATAGCTAGGCGAAAGAAGAATATATATAAATACGAATGTTCTTCGAAGAACAAATATAATTACTATGGCTGAAAAAACACGTTTTACTAATAAATCGTATATTCTAACAAGTTCAAATATTGGTTAGCTGTGGACATAGTGAAAAAAAAAACAGAATACAAAAGGAAATATTTAGGCTTTGCGACGTTAGTTTTGGAAGGAAGCCAAATAGATATTTGTGAATGGCTTTGTGTACAGCGAATGAAGGTGATTTGCATTTTTATACAAAATTGTATCTTAAATCACTGAAAGAACTATGTAGAAATGAGATCACTGAGAAAATTGTGTGTGAAAATGATGTATGATAGAATACCGAACGACGAAATAAGGAAGAAATGTAAGGCGGATGTTTGCATCATAAGTAAAATTAAAAAAGAATCCTTGAGATGGTTTGGGCATATCGAACGAATGGGCCAGAGAAAAATGTTAAAATGATGTATACAAGGAGTGTGGGTGGAGAGAAAAGCCGTGGAAAACCAAGAAACGTATTGCGTGACCAACTTAATATAATATATACTAAAAATGGGCCACATTTGAAGTCGGAAAAATCTACGAGGGTGCATATTATGATGAATAAATATACTTGTAGAGGAAGTTTGCGAGGTATTTCGGGACAGAGCATTAAAACGGTCTATATTCTCCGCCTACCCCTCTGGAGAAAAAGCGTGATGGTTAGTTAGTTAGTTAGTCATGAACTATTACCCTAGTGTGAGTTCAAACTTTCACACATACGTAGTATGAAAATTGTACTATGATCACTACAGCAAAGGCATCTCTATCCTGCGCCACTTGGAACAGGTTCTGAACTCTTGTTATTCCTGTCCACTCTTTGATGTTCCGCAGCCAGGACAGCTGCCTTCTACCAACCCCCGACGTCCCTCCACTTGACCCATTAATATCAGTCGAATGAGGTGGTATTTTTCTCCCGTTAGCACATGACCCAAATATGAGACCTTTCTAATTTTCACACTCGACAACAGCCCTCTATTGGCTCTGGCTCTGTGCAGTACGTCTGCATTACTGACTCTATCGGTCCACAGTATACGGAGCATTCTGCGGTATATCCACTTCTCGAACGCTTCCAACAGGTTCATTACATTCACTTTCAGAGTCCAGGTTTTGCAGCCATATAGTAGAACAGATCAAATAAAACATTAAATCATTATTTGTCGGAGTTTCAAGTTAAGATTATCATTGCAAAAGAATGTTCTCATTTTATTAAATGCAGCTCGTGCAACATCAATTCTACATTTTACTTCATTGCCCAGGTTAAGCGCTTTACTGATAATGCTGCCAAGGTATTTAAATTGGTCGACCATTTCAATATTGGCACCATTCAGTTGCAGAGTGGATGAAGAATATTTAAGTCGCCCAAATGTCATCCATTTGGTCTTCTAACGTTGATTTTCATGCCCAGATTCTCTCCTCTCGTTTTTAATAATATTAGCACATTTTTACTAGTTTTCACACCACTTTGTTTTTTGTTGATTAAACCGTTAAAGTGTATTTTTTTTTAATTCTTGGTGAATTTTAATTAACAGATTAAAGAACGACAATTATTGCCAAATGTACGTTTAATCAAAAGTTGAGTTAGTTGGTAATGAATTTCAATCAAAGTTCATTGAATAAACACGCATAATTGAGGGAAATTGTTGGATTATTCAGCACTCGCTAAGGACGAATCAGTTAATTTATACAAAACATCCATTAACTCTGACACGTTATCTCAGAGTAATTATACCCGTTAGAAACAATTGATAAATATATATATTTGAACCCATGTACGCATCGGCAACCTGCAATTCCCTTTGTATTTTACATTCGACCCAAAATAACAATAAACCATCACGCCAATACCCTGCAAGGGAGACTAAGATGATAGACCCTACACTACTCTATCTTGACACACCTTTCTAGATTCCTCCATTTCAATACAGCGAGTCATGAACGCACGTCGATTCTTCCGACTTCTAACATGACCGATTTTTTATTTTGATTAATTTGGTCATGATGTATTTTTCTTGGTCTTCTGCGACTACGTTCTCCATTCACGACGTTACTCCATTCTATATATGTCCAGAACCAATGCAGTGATCCTTTTTTTTCAAATTACATTTTTCTACTCTACATTCCTTTCTCATATCAGAATTTGTAATTCTGCCATACGTCGTTCTAAATATATACTACAAATGTGTTTGCTACAAATAAATATGTCTTAGGAACCTCATCTCTACCACATTTATTCTGCTCTCATCCTGATTCTGCCAGTTCCATGCCCCGCTTTTATTAAATAACGGTTGAAACCAGAATTCTGCATAAATACCTATATAATACACAATAATGAATGTAGGCATTTATGTGATGAAGGTTCGTTTCGAAAACGATTTTGTATAAAAACACTTATATCCGTGAATAGTGATTTTTTTAAAGTCTTAGAAAGCTAGTAATATACTGGAGAGTGATTCACTAACCCAAATGAATTCCATTAAAACTCGAGTCAAGATGTGTATTTTTTTCCAACTGTCCCTAATCACTTTATTGAGGGGTCGTTTACAAAGTCCAATGGACCACTTGGACGGAAGCTGTGAAAGGAGAGCTTAAGTCGGGCACGAAAAACGGCGTATTCTCCTTATCAGGCGGAGTACGCTTTATGGAAGATCCTCGCATCTATTGAAACGAGGAGATTTTTAGGGCTTTACCGCATTCAGGTCACCCGTCTCTCCGGGGGATGTCAAGATAAGGCTTTAGGATTTGACATTTATTTATTTAAAATGAAATCATTCAATTTATTTAAAAACGTACGCTTCATTTTGATAAATGAATCTCACTCAAGAATGATCATTTATCATATAATAATCACCTAGTAACATTTGAGTTCAAATCTGTTATTATTGTCATAATGTAAATAGGCAAAAACCCGTATGTCATCAAAAAAGAGTACGAGAATATTTTGAATACAAGAGAGCGTAGAGGAATACTTAGATTTATTCCGAAAGTAATAATTCTGTATTTTGTTCTGATTAATGTTGTATCACAGAAATGCCGAAAACAATTTGTTAAAAATCCAAGTAAAAAAAATATCATTAAAAGTTAAAACTTATTATTGATTACCACGGTACAGTGAACCAAAATTTTAATGGGAAGAAAATCTTTACTGAATGTGAATATTTCACGGGTTGTAACTTGTATAAAATATATACACACCTGCAAACGTTATTTACGTTGATATTTTAACGTTTAAACGAAATATTTTTGAACAACATATCATTTGACATGGTCGCTATGATATGTTTATTGATAAAACTTTAACTTATTTCATAACAGGCATATACACATATTAATTATAAACCCCCTATTACCATTTTACTTTTAACCAAAACACTTGTAAATAAATAAAAAATCATTTGAACATTGTTTTAAGAACATTGTATTTTCACAACATGTTAAATTTATTTTATAAGTAACGAGTTAGTTTCATTTCATTGTAAAAATATCTACACAGAGTAAAGACGTCTGTGGCCCGAAACAAGTGTTGTGAAATTACAATGTTTAAAAACAATGTATAATGTGAATCCACAGCATAAAATTATGGCGAATACAAAAGAAAAGAAAAATTATATTGATACTTACAAAGTTATGATTATTACTGAATATTTCAATGGTATTTCGAATAGAAGTTGTGTCACGTTTAAAAGGGGTAAACAGTATTTTAAAGCTAAACGAAAACTAACCAACATTATAACCATATCCCTAGGTAAGCTTATCATAAACCTTGGGATGTGATGCTGTGTACTGCAGTATCCGGGTCGAGGCATTGATAGATCGAAAGCTTCTTGCGTGTATTTACTCCCGTAAGCCGACGAGCTCGGCTTTAGAAACAGCACCGAAAAATTATGTTCTGAACGCCAAGTCACAGTGCAATAAGCAAATGATATTTTATTAGCAGTTTGTTTGTATAAACCGCATTCATCTTGGCTAATATTCAAAATCCATTTGTATATTAATCTATTCTATTAGTTCGTGTACGTATAACCTTTTCGACGAAATTTTCATAAAATTTATACTCACTTTTATTTTTATTTTTTTTTTAATTATTATAGCAACTACTTTAAGATGCAAATATTCTAAAATAAACATTCCATTTGATATATTCTACTTACTAAAACAACATTTATTAACGTACTAAGAGACACAATATACACATACATATATAAGTTTACAACAATTATAATGTACAATATTTTCAAACGAAAAATGTACAAATTTTACAAACCTTAATTTTATTCAAAAATTAACAAAGCGTTCTAATTCTTGCATAAGCATACAAGGCAGATAAAATTCATGATTCAATCAAAATAGATCACCAGAAAATTATTTGAAGATATTTAAAATTGGTGAAAACGTCTGTTTTCTAGAAGTAACATATTTTGATGATGATCCTTTATAGAAGTAACATATTTTGTCCTAGCAAGGCAAAACATCTCACTCAAAAATAGATATTAAATATAACTTTGAAGTTTTACATAATTATTCATGGAACAAAAAATAATTTATGAATTTATCATTTAAACGAATCCTATTTGGTCAATATTGATACAATACGGATCTATTTTAATTTTTTTTACAGGAAAATGTGATTTTTTAACTAATCAGAGCCACTCCTGAAATATTTTTAGGTAACTCTTATATGCATATTTTTAAAAACAAAGTTATTGCCGTATAACAAGTATACTGAAAATATTCTAGCTATCGAAAGCTTTAGAAGAAAAAAAAATCATGCATCTTGCATTGTAATCATCAGAAATATTTTAACAGAGTTAATTTAATGTTGAACTGTAGTTTTTTTTAAATATTAAATTGTTTAATACGAATGAAAACGTATGTTTAAGAGAAGTTTAATTTTACCTTATAAGAATGACATGTTTCGACTAACCAAAATATTATCAAAAGTACATTTATTTTATATTTTCAAAATAAATGACATTTTGATAATGCTGTAGCAAGGTGAAAGATGACATTCACATAAAATAAAATAATGATTTTAAATAAACAACCATTTTCATTCGGTTTAATTATTTAAGATGGAGTTTATGTAATTGTTTAAGACACAATTAATATGTATTAATTTTGTAAATTTAATTTAACCTTTTTTACATATGCTTATTAACATCGTAAATTAATAATAAAATCAAATATAAAAGATGATGTACTTTAGACATTTGAAGAAAGACGATTATTTACATTTTTACATAAAAGTTTCGTTTGTAATGGCTACAGAATATGAAAAAAAAAAAAAAAATAATAATAGACATCCAGAGTAGCGGCAGCGGCAACGTGCGGTGCGGTTGCGGTGCGGTACGCGTCTGTACACAGCTAAGGCAAATACACATCAACTTTTACTTCAATTATCTTACAGGAGATATTTTTAGTTACACAAATATTTATCTGTGTTATAACGCTTTGGATACGCAACGTTAAAATTAATGTTTCATAAAACCTTGTTTACTAAAATAGACACGGCCTTATCAAAAAGAGTTTGGGAAAACGCATACGCGTTAACTAATAAAATATTTTTTCACTCCTCCGCTTTCCATTGGCAATGAAAATACATCAAAGAAACGGGTACGATTATAATGGTATCATAAAGCTCACCGAAGAAACAAACCGACAATATTACAATATCCGTTATACTAGTAAGTGATCTCAATTCAAATTCAAAGAATTACAAACATATTATTTTTCTTAGACTGTAATGCTAAACTCGATGCCATATATTGGCACAATTGTCTGCTTTATTATAATTAAAATGAAAGACATTTTTAGCTTCATTAGCAAGCAAACGTGTATGTCTTAAAAAATATAATAAAAATTCAAGTAAACTTTTTTTTCATGCCAAATTGATAATCACTTGTTTTGGCCGACACTATTAAATGTTTTAATTTTGAAACACTATTATTATATGTTTGACGATTTATTTTTATGATATTATCGCGACAGCTGTTTCCCCAACATATTTCACAAACAAGTGTCAAGTGTTACAAACAACACGTCGTTTGTAACACCTGATAATTCCAATGTAGATTGGCGAAACAGCTATCCCGACATTCAATAATAATAAACTGCTATATAATATATAACAGTTTATTATTATTGAAAAAATAATTATCTTTAATGTGTTGTTTCTTGTGCATAAGATTGTTAATGGACACGCCTCCCTAGAATTCATGAGGAAGATTAAGAGTAACCAGCATGAACATTCTTATGGGACAAGAAATAAAGACAAATTGAGGCTTCCATTCAGACATACAAAGAAATCACAAAACTCACTAATGTACAAGGCACTGAAGATGTACGAGGATGTTCCGCAGGAGATCAGAAGTGAGAAGAAAATATGTAGATTTAGAATAGAATTAAGTAAATATGTAACCACACTGTAAAATGAAGATTGTGTTTTTTGTAATGTAACTGTTCTTATTAGGACATATGTACGAGTATATACATAAGTACTTTTTAAAGTTAATAAATAAATAAATACATACCATACGATAACGATGTTTCAAAATTAAAACATTTAATCATTTCAAACACTTAATATGGGGTTTTATATCATTGTTCTATCGATAAATAAATAAAAAAAATACATAAAATACGATTGCGTAAATGGAATTTCTCTTTGAAATGCACAACTGTGTGGATGTGTTTTAAAATAATATTTACAGCGCCCGGAAGGCGTGCAGACACGGGTAATGTAAATAGATGGGATTCTGCGTATTGTCAGGCCCGCGCCCGCGCGTGCAGCGGGTAAAGATATCTCCTGTAAGGTAACGCACATACGCGACGACTTGGTCACTTACCGTCCGAGTTTTTCTTACACAGGGCAGTTTCCGCCACCGAGTCCTCGCTGTGGCTGGCGTTGAGGTGCCGGCCGCCGCCCAGCGCTGGTGTCAAGCAAGCCGACAAGCCAATCAAATCAATCGGGAATAAAAGGATCGCCGGGGCGCGCCCCGCTACGGCTCGAGAGAATAAGATAAATTGTTCCAAATGTTGATCATCCATTAACGCACGCAGTGAAGGATTTTAAGCGTTCGAAAGCGCTTGAAAAAACACAGAAATTTAAAAAGGTAATATTTTTTTCACGAAATGCGGAGAGTTATCCCAACGTTTGCGTACATTTATCTTCAGATTGAGCGGAAAACGTTTGAGGGGCACGTGGTAAGCTCCACTGTTTGTTTTTATACATGTATGTTGTTTTTACTTATATTTCATCATCATAAAATACACTTTGTTTTGCTACTATAACTATACGTGTATATATAATATTATTTTTCTTTTTGCAAAGCCAAGTCAAACACAATTTATTTTTCTTTCCACACAAACCAAATCTTTTTCAATGAAATATTTAATTTAATCAAATGATTTTACTGAAATCTCTTGATGGAAGTTCATTTTAAATAATAATTAAATTAAACGATGCTTTTTAACTACTTCCACTTTTGTCTTTATTTAGACAGCGACCGGTTTCGCCAGGCTCGCTGGCATCGACAGACGACCAGTCTGTCGATGCAGGAGCCTGGCGAAACCGGTCGCGTCTAAATAAAGACAAAAGTGGAAGTGTTAAAAAGCATCGTTTTATTTAAATATTTAATTTATTAATTTCGAAATGACACAACACTTGCGTACCTATTTGGCCAAAGCACACAAGACATTTTTTGCATTTTACAGGAGAGTAGTAAAAATAAGGGATATATCGTCGGTTCAAAAGTAAAACTCATTAAGTGACATTTAATTTATTTTTTTTGCAATTTCTGTATCAGACTTGTGAATTCTACGTCAGAAAATAATCACCAAGTGTTTTTATTAAAGAATAACTGTTATGTTTTAATAAATACACTTGGTGATTATTTTCTGACGTAGAATTCACAAGTCTGATACAGAAATTGCAAAAAAACAAAATTAAATGTCACTGAATGAGTTTTACCTTTGAACCGACGATATACGAGTATATATTTTTAAATATTATCTAATAAAATAATCTATCGAGTTATGAAACTTTAATGGCATTTAAGATGTTAGCAAGCTTTTGATATATCATTCAAGTGTTGCTATGTTTATGTTTGATATTGTATGACATGTTTGTTATTATTTTTCTAATGCCATTTAATATTTTGTAGGTTTTAATTCCATATTTACATTAAAATCTCAGAATCAACAAAAAACTACATGTGTGCTTTTTTGAAATAGGTTCGGGCTTTAAATAAATGAATGGAACACAAAAATCAAATAAATTATACGGTATATTCCACACAATGGAGTTCAATTGTGTACAATAAATTCTTTCCTGAACATTTCAATAGTAATTTAATATAAACGTCGTTAGATAGATTAAGCTATTGATTTAACGGTTGTTAAGTAAATATTACTCAGTTCTGTGTTTTCTCAAGCAAAAGAAAAAATATGTTCTTGTGCAATGTCTCTAGCTACCTCCTAATTCAAACGGAGCCCAAACACCGGGCGCTCGCTGCACCCTAAAGCTGGTGAAAAAATAACAAAATGGGTATATCAACGTATATCTGATATATGTATTGGTTTCTTTATTTTTTATTTCGTGAAATACAAAAAAACTCTTCAGTACGCTTTGCTAGAAATATAAAAGTATTTACAAATTGTGTCGAGTGAGCTTTCATGCTTGTGCTTACACAAAATAAATTATCGTCCAAAACTTCCTAACTTCGCGGGAATTACTCTAAATAAATTTCTTCAAATGAAGCAAGAAACTTTACTGACTATTTGTACTAAGTCCATAATATATTAGGGAAGTCAACATCATTCAATAATTTAAGAAGGAACTTTACCAAAATATAAGCATGTTTAATATTCAGAATCAAATTACTAAATAATTTACACTACCTATCCAAAATTTACATTCCAAAGGATTTTTTTGATAATCCTATTACATGTGTACCATATATGGGACGTAAGCCCTCGGAGTATACGTATACAAGGATTTATTTATTAACGAATATAAAAATGAAAGGTTAAATCAAATTTGTAAAATGAAACATTAGAAGCATACGAGAAAGGGTAATTTTGTTTTTAATGATGCGACAACCTTTGCAAGATGTCATGTAAAGATACAATTCGAGCCACGAAGAGCACGGATACTAAGTAGGTTACCGTGTGATCTATTTCTTTGACATTCAATATGCCATAACAGTGTCAAGTATCGACTTTCATTGACAATTTATTAATGTTCCGCGTTTATCCGATTTAATACCCAGGAATTATTTGAAATATATTATAATGTCGTTTACTTTGAGCTTCTAAATATGTCAGAACTAGTAGTGAATAATAAATTGAGGCATGATTAGAGTTAATATTTTATTGGAGCACAGGTCTAGCTGTTCCATATTGATCGCGGGTTGCTCTATTTTCGTAAAATATTTTTACTCACAAATTCTTAGCGAGATGAAGCCCCGTCCAATTAGCTCGGTTCCACCCGTTTTGTTCGGTGGTGTAATTGTTTTCTCAAAAGAAATCTTTGACAATAAAAACATGTAATCAGGCGGTATTAACGGCTCCGGGGATCGGGTGCGGTGACGTTAACTAATCCTGGCTATCTTCATCTAATCCAATTAGGTAAGTCTTTAGACTTGTAGATATTGCCAAATATAAATATTAACGCCAAGGCGTAAAACTCTTGTACATTTGGGTAAGTACCCTAATAACCTTGTTTCACCGCGGGATACTGCTTACCATAGACTAACAAAAATATCTATTAAGATATTATATATTATACATTAAATACAAAGATTCACTGATACTTATAAATATGTGAATTTATTAATTAATAAAATCTTATTACAAAATTATTACACCATATATTTTTATAATAATAACTTTAGACAGATCATTATGTCGTGATCAAACATTGATTGCCATATAATCATGTATGTGTATTTCTGTAGGAAAATGTATAACTACAATAATGACATCGTGTGCTTATTTTGAATAAATCTGTATTGTACACAAAAAACAAATGAAAAAGCCCCGTTGTCTAATTCTTGTCTACTTTGTTCGAGGAAAAGAGAAAGAAGCAATCGAATTGAAGAATAATATAAGTATACAAAAGAAGAAGAAACGTCGTGAAAGCATAATGAAAACAATTGATGTAATAAAAAAATAATATAACACCCTAGGACACTCCTTTCTGTTTGAATAGAAATCATATTCAATAAAAATATTTCTCCAGTTATTCCATTTCCCAGAAAAACCAAGTGTCGCAAAGAAGATTACCGCTGGCTAAGATCAACCCACTCGAATGGAAGCCAAGAAAAAGAAGAAGATAAAGTATGATCAGTAAAATAGGGGCGTTATACACCCCAAATGTCCTGTAGAAGTAATTTATTATATTTATATTCAAGGAATAAAATTGTTGGAGAATTTTTATTTAAAATTTTACGAAAAACTCTATTCAAAGAATAGATTAGTAACATTCTTAAAAGACTAATAATAACAAACTCTTTTAAGTTATTCTGTGACCTTCCAAAAATTGTATATGTCAAGGGATCTGTTAAGATAAAATTTAAAGTATTAAAAGCAAGTAAAATAATATTTTATTGAAAGTTGCTTCTAAAAAAATTTGCTGTAGATAAAATTATATTAATACATATAATTTACGTACTTAAAAAAATTACTGACGAGCCTAATATAAAGACTGGCTAAAAAGTTACATTTATACAAAATCGACAACTTTAATCACTAAATAAATAGTCATCCCTCACCTCCGAAAAGCTCCCTGGCTATTTGGACAAGTATTAAACACAACTATCTGCTACCTCTGGACGGGAGTTATGCGGGCCTTGGATTTACATAATAACATCAATTCCCACGTTTGAATAATTTGAATGGGAGTTAGTAAGTTATCAATGAGGTAAAAACAAATATGTACATTAGCGTCTGCTGAAAGAAGGCCACGGACTCCATACTGAATATTTTATAAGTTTGTTGTGGTTCTTTCAGCATTAGACGGAATTCATAAATTTCACTCATTTGCGTTAACAAGAAACTGATTCAACTGGCAACACTTGCAATTTTTTTTTTTAACAAGAGCCAACTTAGCGAAATTAAGTTTTAATTATAAACTATATTGTTATTATTCATTTGAAGTAACATCTACAAAAAATAGAATAAATGTTTGGTTCGTGTAAAAAAAAACTGGACGGATGAAATGAAGTGTCCTATTCCATTAGGTACTAGTAGGTATTAGTCAATAATATTTGATAGTAAAGTATCAATACTTCTCCATGAAACAAAGCGTTCCTTCTGATTGATTCAATAAGTCAAGTTTATGAATCATTGCAATATGGTACTTCATAATATTCCCATAGCATTTTGTTAGAGAAAAATCCCATATTTGATCCGTCCCAGATAATTTAGCGTTTTTTTAATGTGTATACGAAAAATGTTATATATTTTAGTTTTATTATACTTTATATATCTTGCAGGAAGTTTGCTAATTAGCTTTGCATGAAAATTTTAATGGTCCACTTAGGCAGACGCTAAATTAGCTGAGAGGGACATAGTTCCACTATAAAACAGTAAGCAGTGACTTTCAACTTACAAAATAAATTGAGTACCTTATGATACCCTTAGAGATTCATAAATATATTTTAAGATATCACAAACCCAAAATAAAATACTTTAAGAAAAAATCAGAGCTTAAACTGCTTCATATTAGAGCGTCAACGTAGTACAAATCACATCACGTGAAAGCATGTATTAATCTATAAATTGAAACCAGTAACTCGTTTTTTGGATCAATTTATATTACAATATATAAAGAGCAATAGATCTTTCACAAATGCTGTTAAATAAAATCAATTCAATCATCATCCGAAATTAATAATCTAAAAAATTACTGTCATATTTTCATGTATGGAATTGATATTAATAATATAAAATAAGTGCAGGAAATCTACAGACGCAATGTACACGCGTCTTGCCCGCGCAGTAGTCCAGGCGACAGGGAAGAACTTTGCGCGTCACTGGTCATTAGGACTTATAACATGCCTTCACGTAGTGTGTGTACCAATCAATAGTCATGAAATAAGCATTCACTCTTCAAATAATATAGGTAGGAACGAGACATACCCAGGTTCTCGGCGCTGGCGTTCATGTCGTGGAAGGGTCGCGGGCCGCGCGCCTTGGCACCCCCGTGCGGTGCCGGCGAGTGCAGAGAGGTGCTCTTGTGCCGCCGGATCGTCGGCAGGCGGGACACGAAGGATGCGTTGTGCTTGAAGCTGGAAGACAGCGGCGCTCGGCTGAGTAGGGCGCAAGGGTTAGTATTAGTTGGTTGGTTAGTGGATTAAATAGCATATAAGCCTAGTACTATTATTATTAAAAGAAATAAATGGTTTCTTCTATGTTCGCCATACTTTGTGTTTATATATATATTTTTTTTTTAATATTCTTTGAATACAACACTCCCTTTTTAAACAAGTTAAAATTAAATATGAATTTGCAAACCACCTTATTGAAAACAATCATTCATTTAATAAAAATAATGGCGTTAAAATTTTGCATGCTGATAATTGAAATATAACTTTGAACAATCTCGAAATTTTAGATATTAAAAAAGCAATTAAAAATAAAGAAAATATGATAAATAATCAAATAAATTTAACGTCAAGTTAATCGCCCAATCTTTGATTTATTTCCTTTGTTGTTAGTTAATAACGGAACCCCAATAAGAACGTTCAATTATTATTATTTTTTTTAATTTATTCATAATATTTGTTATAACAAAAGCACAAACGTTCCAAAATAAATCTTTATAACATCTGTCAAAACTGACCATATTTGTAAACAATCTTGTAATATTTTAAATATTTTTATAATATCACTGATTAAGGGCTGATTAATCCGAAATATGTATGATATTTAATTTTAATTTGTATGAAAAGTGTTGTACGAGTATACAAATAATATAAAAATAATTTAAGTAAATGGTAATTAAATGTTGATGACGACAGCAGTGTTAGACTGAGTAGAGCACAAGGGTTAGTATTAGTTGATTGGTTAATTAATTAATAACATGAAAGTAATTATAATTAATACAAATAACCTGACAGAAGCCTACTTCTTCGGAAAGACGGCGTGATGATTAGTTAGTTAGTTAACATAAACTTTTTTCATGAAATTAAAATTGATAGTTTCAGAATCAAACAGAATGAAAATGTTTCAAAACAATTCACTTAGTAGAATGGAAAAACTTCCCCGCAATATCGGGTACCTATGCTAAGTTCTTTCTCACACTTAAGATAGCTTTCTCCGCAGATACCCACATAAAATTATATTGCCTAGATTGTCCTGGCGCCGAATCCGTAAAGGATTGTACAGATTTATTCCACAGATCCTACTAATCGCACACGATGCTCGTCTTAATGGCATTGTTCCTCAGACAAAAGTTAGCGGCTAATAAGACAGAGACATCCTCTAATTATAGTCAACCGCCCAGGTAAACCGATTACGGGAACTTGTTTTTGTCATTAAGTACTACCTCAAAAATACTATGCCATAGATTTCCAAAGTAGACATTTAAAAATAAAAACAGAGGCTTATCCTAAAAAGCTAAAATGGCAGTGCACAATGGTGTTCTTGTACCGACCCTTATGTATGGAAGCGAAGCATGGAACTGACAAAATAAGGATGAAATTAGAATCAATGCAGTAGAAATGAGATCGCTTAGACAAATATGTGAAATATCTGTATATGAAAGAGTGTCGAATGAAAATATAATAAGTGAATGCGGTGTGAATGATAGTTAAGAACAAAATAATGAAAGGATCATTAATATGGTCTGGACACATGGAAATAATGAATGAAGAAATAATGGATAAGAAAGTATATGCAAATGATATAAATGGAACTAGAAATATGGGAAGACCAAAGAAAACGTGGCACGATCAAATAAATCAAACATTGAATGTCGGCCACGTGAAGAGTCGGAGAAATCGACGTGCGTGCATGACACGATGTATGAATTTTGAGGAATCTAGAGAAGTATGTCAGGAAAGAAAATTTTGGCAGTGTATTATTTCTGCCTACCCCTTACTCGTTTACGTCTACGTCGTCTAGAAAGCTTCATCAAATTACTTTACTATATTTTCCCCATTTTCTTTAAACCAAGCGCGGGGGCACCCCACCCGTCCGCTCCTGCAATCAGCCGGCTGCGGTAATGGCCATCGCTAATGTATGGAAAAGTAATATGCAAATTGAGCCCGTAATAGCCCGAACCTCCGTCGTGTATTGATTGATTGGGGATATCAAGAGACATATCGGGTGATACAATAATTCCGCCCCTGAATTGTATGGCGCGATCGGAAATTGGGTGGCTCTTTCTGGTAATTGAACCCCGATCTTGGCATTCACACGGCTGTTACCGCGTGACTCCTTGAGTTATGACGTTCCCGCAAATGGGTAGCGCGCGGGCTACGCGAATTAGGCGAAAGGTTAAAGTCATGCGCTTGTGAAATATCTGGTTATGACATTAGTTAAATGAGTTTTTTGTTTCAGACAGCATAGAATGTTTATCGTTAAATTACCATAATAAAAGATACGGCGCAAAAGCAGTTAGCAAGCGATTTGTTAAGTAATACGTACAATTTTGTTTTATTTAATCTGAACGGTTTCTGAACTCTGTCAATTCCGGGTGATATCAAATAGGAACGGCGGTTATATCAACAATACGAAATATTTCAATTTGAAACATCTTATGAAAAGAATGAATAATGATTTTTAAACCTTACGTTGATATAAAATAAATAAAATATATAATGATTTTACTGAAATCTCTTGATGGAAGTTGATATTAAATAATAATTAAATAAAACGACGTTCTTTAACTAATTCCACTTTTGTCTTTATTTCGACAGCGACCGGTTTCGCCAGGCTCGCTGGCATGGACATAGCAGACTGGGTCCAGACCAGTCTGTCGATGCCAGCGAACCTGGCAAAACTGGTCGTTGTCTAAATAAAGACAAAAGTGGAAGTAGTTGAAGAACATCGTTTTATTTAATTATTATTTAAATAATATACGTATAAAAAATATGATTTTTCATATGATAAAATCCTTTTCATTTTTTATTTACATTCAACTACTTCAACTTCTTTTACATTCAACTACTACCAAGAAATAACAATACAAAACATAACTAACTAATAATCAGGTCATCTCACGAAGGGGTGGGCAGAAATAATGAATCCCCACACTGTTATTTACTGACATACTTATCTTGCTTCCTCAACGTTCATTCATCGTGTCATGCACTACGTTGATTTCTTCGACTCCTTACTTGGCCGACATTAAAAATTTGATTGATTTGATCGTATCACATTTTTCTCAGTCTTCCTCTATTTTTAGTTCCATTTATGTCGTTTACATAAACTTTCTTTATAATTTTGCCATCATTCATTATTTCAATGTGTCCAAATCATCTTATTATTTTGTTCATAATACTTTCATTCATTCTGCATTCGCTTTTTAAATTTGCATTTGAAATTTTATCATTTGGGACTAATACACAATCGTCTAAGAGATCGCATTTCTACCGCATCTTTTCTACACAAGATTATTTAATCTCAAGATTGAAACCAATGAAAATTAGAAGGATTCAGGGGAGAAACTCACGAAGTGGGCGGGCTGGGCAGTGGTATCTGGTGCATCTTCCATGTGGCCACACTCATAGAGTGTTCGTCCGCCGCATAGCACCGCCACAGAGATTGAATGAGCGTAGCAGCGGGCTGCCGTCTCCGGATCATGTGCTTCTGCCGCTGTTGCTGCTGGACCTTTAGAGCGAAACCAGACCCCAGGATACCCTATAAAAAAACGATAAATTTTTCATATTTGCTGTAGCTTAAACAATTTGATAATACAAATGAAAGGAAAAACATGTCATTCCCATAAATAATATAACATTTTCTATAAAACAGACGTTTTTATTCGAATTAATTTATTTATAGTTTCTTGAACGATTTGAAATTGCCTTTCACCTATTCGCATCGGTAGCCATCATATCACGTGTAAGATTTCCTAACCGTTAACATCGGAGGCCGTGATATATCGTTTTGCCGCTTTGCTGTACTCGTAGTAACATTTATTGTAAGAATTTGAAACCACAAATGACTTCAATACTTACCTACATCTATCCTTTACAGAAATCTGTAAAGATAATAAATGAAATGTGTTTTACTTCGTCATAATTATGGTTTACATGCGCGCTGTCGGTAAATCACATTTGTGAAGTATCCCACCGGCCGCCATTATACTATAATCGTTGGTCCTGCGTCGCGCGCGCATTAGATTTTCGACGTGTTGTTATATTATTATCTACAATTTATTATAAATTGTGATAAATTCTACACTTTATCATTCAAATATGAGTTTTTAACAAAAAAAATGTTTAGAAATATTTGCACCGTATTGACGGTACGATTCGTACTTGACCAAGCCATACGGAAAAGGTTAAAAGGCGAAACATGTCATTTCCACAAAGTATAATAAAACTTTTAGAAAAAATACTTTTTACTTTGATATTAATATTTGATAATGCCTAAGAAAGGCGAAACATGACATTCCCATATATTATAAAAAAAAACTTTTTGAAAACAGATGTTTTTATTCGTATTAATATTATTTTAGTAAAACAAAATCAAAAATGTCGGCCATTTAAGGTGTCGGAGAAATCGACGTGCGTACATGACATGATGTATAGCGCGTTCAACTTGGCGGTCCATTTTTTCTGCCAACCCCTTCGGGGGGATGGCGTTGTGGTTAGTTAGTTAGTTTTAGTAAAACTACGTTGTAATTTTGTTTATTAATCCGTAAATTGCGACTGGCTATATTTGCAGTCCAAAAAAATGATTTTGAAATGCGACAGACTATATTTTCAGCTGAAACAGATGTGTAGTAGAATGGAAACCTTGTTTATATAGAAGAAGTAGAAGATGACCCCCCACACGATGACTGGCTTTATAAGTATAAATGCTGGTGACTGGATGCGAAGAAGTATGGGAAGATCTAGGTGTTTGTCTAGTAGTGGAAGACATCGGCAATTTAAGAAGAATAAGTAATCCCATTATGTTTCGGTTTCAATGAAATTTACAGAATAATTCATCATCATCATCAGCCGTCTGTCATTCACTGCTGAATGTAGACCTCACACAAAGTACGTCACAAATCCTCTTCAGATCGTCGGTCCAGATAGCAGGAGGACGTCCAACTCTGTAGAATCCTGTACGCGGTCTCCACTCCAAAACCCGTCTCCCCCATCGGCCATCGGTTCTCTGATAGATATGGCCAGCTCATCGCCGCTTCAGCCCGCCCATCCTCAGAGCCACATCAGTCACCTTGGTTTGTTGGCGAACGTTAACACGTTGAGAAACGAATTTATTCGTCAACAAACCAAGAATACTTAAGCTTATTGAAATATATAAGACTTTTAATGATAAAATCTCGTATTTAAAAGAGTTGCCAAAAAAGGTCCGTTGAGATCTCAGTCGTGATAGTGGAGAGGAAAAATAGAAGGAAACTGCCAACTCAGATGGACATTTACAGCGATGATAGAATCAGATAGAGGACTGATAGCGTCAGGCCCATAACTCCGGGTCCGGGTTTACAATGTTGCTAATCTTTTTGACGAATTCATGAAAGAAGATTTCACTAATCCCGGACCCAGTCTCCGTCTCTAACATCAGACAGGAAGCGGTATAATAAATAAAATAAAATGGTTTTCCGTTAATTCTATAGCAAGAATATTGATTTCCAATATTTTACGACATACGAAATTCCAATTTTTCGATATGAGAGATTACCAAATTTCTAAATAAAAAATTGTTTTCTATGGAATTTTTTTTTGTATAATATGTCATGTGTCTCTTCTTCTTCTTAATGAAGGCCTAGTGGCCTATTTCTTAAGAGGAACTGGCCTCCTGCGAAGTCGACTTATAGCTGTCGATACATCTCTTTGGTGGTCTGCCTTGGGGCTGGCCGTGCAACACAATGAAGGGGAGTCTGGGTGGATCCATTCTTCTCATGTGTACATACCAGTATCTTTTCCTTTGCCTTACCCACCTAACGACATCTTCGACCTCGCAAATCTCCCTTATCCGTGTATTCCTTATCCTCTCTTGCAGTGTCTTATCGATATATATCTGAACGTCTTCATTTCTAACACTCTGAGAGCGTGATTGTGGTGTCCGCCCTGCACTCGATCCCATATGTCATGATAGGTCGCACACAAGTCTTGCCAAGAAAAGCAAATATAATAAAATTGCTATTCGAAGTTTATGAACACCGTAACAATAATTTTCCCGCTGTTTGTTTTTTAAAGCTACAATAGGTAAGAAGCAATGCATTATGTTCTGCCCTATTTTGCCATTCTAAAGTGACATCAAAATACGAGTGCGATATATCATTAAAAATATATCAGTTTAATGAAACACGGTTAATATAAGTTATTATAAGTGAAATAAAACGATGTTTTCTTTATTAACTACTTCCATTTATTGTCTGATTTCACAGCGACCGGTTTTGCCAGGCTAGCTGGCATCGACAGACAGGTGACACTGTCGTAATCTTACTCCTTCGTAGACATACAGATCAGGGGTTGTAAACATGATTCTAAACAAAAATAATATGAAAACAATTAAGCAAAATATAGTAAATTTTAAATAATAATTAAATAAAACGATGTTTTTTAACTACTTCCACTTTTGTCTTTATTTAGACAGCGACAGGTTTTGCCAGGCTCGCTGGCATCGACAGACTGGTAACACTATTGTAAACTTAGTCCTTTATATACATACAGATCAGGGGTGGTAAACATGATTCTATACAAAATGTAGAATCCTGATCTGTATGTATATAAAGGACTAAGTTTACAATAGTGTTACCAGTCTGTCGATGCCAGCGAGCCTGGCGAAACCGGTCGCTGTCTAAATAAAGACAAAAGTGGAAGTAGTTAAAAAACATCGTTTTATTTAATTATTATTTAAAATGAACTTCCATCAAGAGATTTCAGTAAAATCATTTGATTATAGTAAATTTTAATATTAATTTTAATACTTTAAGTTTTCTTTTTAAGTGTAATAAAATTTTAACTGATCAAAGCTGACATTTCTATACACTCTAGTTTGAAAAAAAAATATTATTTTTAACACTGCAGAATTAATACGTAATATTTTACTTAGCTCAGCTTATATTAACAACTAACAGTTATTATAACCTGTTTTTTGCAAATATCGGATAAGTGAGTCTAATACGCGACCAAATTAAGGTACAATTTAAAATTCTACGTGACTTTTACAAACGGCAACCGATAAAACCCTCTTGGGATAAAATACACCGTTACCCACGAAAATACTCACTGAATCGAAATCTCATTTGGTTGATATTGAATTTGCGTACTGTTACAAGCGGAACTCTTCTAACTTAATTCAAAAAGATCAGTGAAAATGTTAATAATCCGCAAACACAAATAACAATCAATGTACAACATTTGACATTGTTATTTCTGATTTTCTTTTCGGTATAAAATAGGAGATTGCCTAAAGAATGAATCATATAAAACTTATATGTAACATTAAATAAGTGTTATTAGGGGTCTTTTATTTCAATCAAATATATTTTATCCTTACTGGATGCTTATAGCGTGGAATATACAAACAGTTATATGAAAGACCTCGATCTCCAATGCGATCATGTTCTGCAGTTTGATTGCTCTCCCCACCGGCATCACCAGAAGCAGGTTGGTTCTGCATATTGGGAGATAAAATAGTCTATGCTGTCGCTGTCGAAGGTAACGATCCGGAACATAAAGATGGTTACTTTCCAAGATGACGGAATTCTCAAAGAATCCCCTTATAAGTCTAAAGAAATGGTTATGTGCGGACCCATCCCTCTTTATCTGTAGACTTTTAGACTAATATATAGCTCATTTATATCTTGTAGATTCCCAATTCTTTTTCTCCTTAACATGGAACCCTAACAGATTCGTTCGATGACCCAGCAGCCCCTTTTAACGAGCACCGTGAGAGCCGGTCGCCTAGCATGGATTGGACACGTATGCCGAACCTAAAAGACCAGAGCAATCAAGACCCTGTACGCGTCTAGACCGAATGGAGTAAGACTTCTAGGAAGGCCTAGACAGCGCCTAATGGACAATGTTCTGGCTGACCTGGCTAGGTTGGATGAATCGGACTGCTGGGAGCAAAAGGCGCAGGATCGAAGAGCTTGGTGAAAAATCATCAAGGAGGCTAAAACCCTTCATGAGTTGTATGGCCATAGGAAGTAAGTAAGAAACATGGAACCCTAGCAAAGGTGAGATCATCCCCTAAGGGTCCAAATAAACCATTTCGGGAATTCATAACTAGAAACATTTATACAAACTGAAGATTATCTGATAAATTTTCTTTCCAATATCACCAGTTTCAAGAGTGAACTTTTTTTTATTTTTTTTTATGTATACAACACGTTGTTTGAACCCAATTACTGTATACAATTTATATATTTAGCTATTATATTGATTCTCGTGAAATGTGATAGGTAACCAATCTATCACCATCATATTGTCACGTGAATTCTACACCTGACCAAAGACAGTGTGACAATCACACTGCCATCGCCGGGAATAGAACCCGGGACCTTCGGTATGGAAGTCAGAGCTCTTACCACTCTGCCACGAAGGTCGTCATTTGTCAGCGCTAGCTTTATAAAAAAATGTTTTATACGTGGATTGATCACAAGTGTTGTGAACATTCCTAGACAGCAATAAAAGTCAAAATTAAGATGTAAAACCGTTAAAACAATGGTTTTATAAAAACATGACACTAGCGAACATTTTACGAGTGGTTAACTGGAGGATAACGATTGATTATAACCGAGCAATTGTACAGCCGGGAAGAGATGAACACACGGAGGGAGATAAAAAATACCGCAGAGTTCTAAATTCTTGAAACCTCCCTATTAGTTTGACCGCAACGTCCGTTCGTACCAAACTCCTCAAGACGTAAACCGCGGAACGCTTTCATAAACACACGCCGTAATATATTTACACGAGAGCCGATCAAGAAAACGGTCGAGACGCTATTAAAAATAAAGACATTAATTGAATGTTTTATTGTAGTGTGAAAATCAGAAAACGATTTATTTTAAATACAATTAACAAGAATTACGGCGTATTTTTTTTTTATTTGATTCAAGGCTAAGTGCAAAAAAACTTTTTGGAATAATAATTGTAGTAATATAATGAATGAAAACATCTGCCTTCTAGGAGTTTTATTATATTTTACGAGTAGATGGAATGACATGTTTCGTCCTTCATTCCATTTAAAATACATATAAAAAAAAACTCCTAGAAGACAGACTTGTTTACTCGTATTAATTATTTAATAAAAACAACAACAAAAAATATTAACTCGAAATTAATACTAACGCTAACTAACTAACCATCTGGTCATTTATCCGGAAATTTAGGGAGAGAGGATGGACTGCTACATTGCTCTATCCTGACATACTACTCAAACTACCGTCAAACGCACGCTCGTTGATTTTTCGGACTTCGAATGTGGGCGCTTTTTAAAAGTTCTCATGGGATGTTGTTAAACTATACAATAAATATTTAATTTTGACGAAAACATCCGTTTTCTAGAAGTTTTATTATATTTAATTTTGCTTTCTTTTTCTTCTTCTTCTTATTGTCCTGTTGTCTCCGTGGTGCATAGGGCCTCAAGGAACCCTCTCTACCCGACTCTATCGCATGCCTGATGCCTAACATCATCCGAAGTGAGGCCTGCTGCTTTAACCTCGTCCTGCAAGGCTCTTCTCCAGGTGGCTCTAGGTCTGCCTCGCTTCCTCTTTCCTCCCATAGGGGACCAGTCTAGTATTGAGCGATGCAGGCTTGGTTCTGTCTCAGAGTGTGACCGATCCACAGCTATTTGCGACTAGCGTCTTGTTTTCTAATTAGCTTTTCGCTTAATTTTGTCTTATGTTTATAAAATTTGATACTGACCCCGAAAGGCCTTGTCGCCTCAATAAAATAAAATAAAAACGGATATATAAAAATTAAAGAGAAAGTGTTTTATTCTTATTGTTTTTTAGAACTTCTTCCTCTTCCTCTTACTAAGTGTAGACCTGTGTGGTATGTTATCCACAGTTTTACTCGTTCTGTTTCTTGAACAAATATGTATTACTCCATAGGAGATACTATGTGTATGATAGAGTGTCGAATGAAAATATAAGAATTGGATGCGGTGCGAATGATATAATAATAATGAAAGGATCATTATAAAGGTTTGGACACATGGAAAGAATGGTAAAAGATATATATGTGGACGATGTAAATGGAACGTAGAAATAAAGGAAGACCGAAGAAAACGTGGTACGATCAAACAAATCAAATATTGAACGTCGGCCACGTGAGGAGTCAGAGAAATCGACGCGCGTGGATGAGACGATGTATGAATGTTGAGGAAACGAGAGAAATATGTCAGGAAAGAAAAGTGTAGCAGTCCATTCTTTCTGCCTACCCCTTGGGAGAGACGGCGTGATGGTTAGTTAATTAGTTAGTGAAATATAATAAAACTTCTAGAAAACATGCGTTTTCATTCGCATTAATTTAATAAATTGTTTCACTGATATAAAATATCTTGCTTTAAGTAATAAATGTTGATATATTTATCAGTACAAATATATTATTATGAAATCGTTTTAGTGTGAGAAAGTAAAGGGCTTGATTTGGCAAACAATTACATTGAAATAGCGAGACCCGTCGCTTTATTCCGTTAATAGAGAAACCAAGGAGGGAAAAGAATATGTTTAGACTAGTCGGACTTTAAGAGACGTAGGTGAAACAGGAGCGCAGACCTAATGTGCTCATTTAGCTAATTTAAAACAGATAATCGTCTCCGCTCGGCAATGAAAAGGGAATTCGATGCTTTGTTTTAACAATGCCAATTTCTAAGGCCTTCGAGTTTCATTTCAAATCGAAATAATTAGAAAAACATTTGTAAGTTTAATTCGGATTGAGCTTTGGCACTAGTCACTCCGCAGGCGGCGTTAATGCTCAGCATTGCGGGGCGATAATAAAGCTAATTGATGGAAATTTTCATAAGGAAACTTCACCGCTCTTTGATTGCTTAATTTTTAAACTTCCCCAATCACTAGCTATAAAAACTACCATTGCTCCCTTGAGAATTTATTTAATATGAACATCGATAACTTTCTTCTATATTCGCCATCACTTTGTTTTGTGGATTTACATCTGAACTTTGTTATTAAACATTGTATTTAGGGTCATAGACGCACTTCCTCAATTTCTACACTCCACAAAACTGAAGCTTTGTTACGAATCCATTACTTAGCGGTTTGACATGTTTAAAAATAAATTTAAACAATTTTTCACTAACAATATTTTTTAAATAGTTATTAGTTAACTAACTAACTAACCATCACGCCGTCTCCCCGAAGGGGTAGGCAGAAAGAATGGACTGCCACACTTTTATTTAATTAATAATGTAATTTTAAACAAACTAGTACATCAAAACTACTACATATATTGTCGACCTTCGTGACAGAATGGTAAGAGCTATGACTTTCATACCGAAGGTTCCGGGTTCGATTTCCGGCGATGGCAGTGTGATTGTCACACTGTCTTTGGTCTGGTATAGATTTCTCGTGACAATGAAATGGCGATAGATTGGCTTCCTATCATACGTCATAAGAATCAAAATAAATTGTATACAGTAATTGGGTTCAAACGACCTGTTGTGTAGAAGAAAAAAAAGGCGAATTAAAACAATAATAGAATGGTCAATAATTCAATTGTCTTCCGGTTTCTTTCTATCTTTGTCAAGTCCCTCTCGCCTCTGTGATCGTTGACAAATAGAACACCCCTTTGACGACAGGCAGGTAGCCGTATACCGATAACAGTCCTGGGGCTTCCCATCCCTATTTCTATTGACATTTATGGCCCCACGACTCCGTTTGAAACGGCTGTAGTATAGTGCAAAAAGGGTAATTTTTTATTTATTTATAAGGTGAAAGATCTTACCGCAGGTAGAGCGAAGAAGGATATTCCGAGAAGCGCGCAGAAGGAGGCTATCACCTTCCCCTGCCAAGTCTCCGGGACCATGTCTCCGTAGCCCACGGTGCAGAGCGTTATCTGAAACGGAAACAGTCACTGTAGCACACTGCCACACGCCACTACCTGCAGGGTTGTCAAGTGTGAAGTACATTACACGACGAAAGAGAGTCGCTACGTGTTACATCTAAGTTAATACTGTTTGTTGGAACGTAATTTAATGTATAAAAATATAGATACAGTTCAAAACAATCATAGGTGATATAATGAACCTATTTGAATGAGCTTTTATTTTATATGAAAAACATGATATTGAGTATTACGCCCAAGTTAAAAATTTTCCATGTAAAAGTGTAGTTTATTTAACAGAACTTATAAATTAAAGCTTTTAAAGAAAGTGTAAAGGTGTATAAGAGTGCATAGCTCGTGAATAAGCTTATTTTTCTCTATTGACGCAATGCCCAATCGAACCCCTAAATGCTAAAAATTTAAAAAGATCCCCTAAAACGCGAACAAAGGGGCGCTGGCACCCCGGTTAAGAATCACTGATTTAAACCAAAGGTTCCTAACCTTAAAAGCTTCTCACCTCCTTAAAAATATTTTTTTAAATTGCAAAAATGACGAATTGTTATGATATTACAATAATATTTTTGTTACATGTTTTTTTGGGATCTTGGGAAAATCCGTGTAACACGTCTTTCTCGAGCGACGTTTCATAGATCGTTACATTCTCCATGTAGTTATGTCATAACTACTCTAAAGATGGAGACTGTAACGATCTCCGAAACTTCGGTCGAGAAAAACGAGTTTCACGAATATTCTTAAAATCACAAAAAAACATATCCTACCAAAGTGAAAATTATTTATATTTTGATTTGACGAAATAATTACATTTATCATGTCTGATAAAAATATATATATTTTTTAAGCATTTCATATTTAAATATTTCGCAATTCACTATTTCTATTATATTAAGAAACATATTTTTTTTTAACAATGTTAAATTTCAAGAAGATGATAGATTTAAAACTATTCAAAATATAAAAAATTTATTCACATTTGAATCACTTGTTGGTAACATTGTTATATCACAACACTTTTTTGCACTTTTTACAAACATGTTTCTGGACACAAACTTCCCCTCTTCGTTGTGTAAGAATTTAAAATTTATACACCGAAGAAGGGAAGTTTGTGCCCCGAAACATAATTGTGAAAAGTACAAAAAAGTGTTGTGATAATACAATTTTACCAAAAAGTTATTTAACAGCATCATAAACACAAAATCATTCTTCAATACGTTTGACATGTTACGTCAAACAATATTTGAGTTAATTAATTAAACATAAATTAACACCAGATAAACCAACCAATTGCAGTAATTTGATAACAGTAATACCTTTTAACTTTATCAATTTTCATTATATCTAGTAATCATACAATTAATTAGTCGTATAAATCGTCCATATTTTGTAAACTGTCTGACAATCCATCGTTTTGTGGGAAACATTTTGATACTTCAACATTATAAACAATTTAATTTAAAACCATATAGATAAATCACAATCTAATTAATTAATTTTTACAAAATTGTCACGAAAACTGTTTCGTCAACCAATGATTGCATCAGGAAATGTTACAATCAAATCTGTAATGTACTGTGCTTCGTTTCATTCCGTTTCTTGAAGCGTTTCTTCTGACCACCATGTGAAGGTTTCAAGGACTTTGCTTCAACTCTTCAACGCTTCAAGGACTCCCTTAAAGGACACCTACAAAATACTAAAATCGACTGTGATTGCAGGGAAAAGACTGCAGAAGACAGACCTAAATGGAGAACAACAGTACATAAAGGCACGCAAGACTATAAACACAGCGCAGAGATGACGTCGCAGAGAGGAGGAGGAAGAGAAAGGAGAGACCACTGGGAGATGGTGACGGTTCCATTACAAGGGCCTTTCCCTGCCCCAGATGCCCCAGAATATGTGGGTCCAGGATCGGGCTCTTCAGTCACATGCGGACCCACAACTGTGAATGACAGTCTTCCTCAGACACAAAGGAAAGCCGATGATGATGATAAATGTACTGTGACATTATTTAAATTAGTAAAATATAAATATAATATAGTGACAAAGTGAAACAAAATTTAATAAAATAAATGTAGCACTCTGTGACATTTTTAATAAGCTATATTATTCATTATATTATTCATTAAATTGGAGCAAGTTACTGAATTTACGTATCTGGGAAGCATGTTTACAAGAGACGGAAAAATGGAGAAAGACATCGAAAGGAGGGTTGGTGCTGGGAATAAAATAAATGGCGCACTCAAAGTCATTACTGCAAATAGAAATATATCCACAGAAGCAAAGATGGCAGTACACAATGGAGTTCTAGTGCCAACTCTCATGTATGGAAGTGAAGCTTGGAGCTGGCAAAAGAAGGATGAAAGCAGGATAAACGCCGTAGAAATGAGATCACTAAGAAGAATGTGCGGGAAAACGTTGTATGATAGAATAGCGAACGATGAAATAAGAAAGAAATGTAAGACAGATGACTGCATCATGAATAACATTAAGAAAGGATCCCTGAGATGGTTTGGACATATGGAACGAATGGATGAGAGTAGAATGGTTAAAAAGTTGAACACAAGCAGTGTGAGTGGGAAAAGAAGCCGAGGACGACCGAGGAAAACATGGAATGACCAAATTAACCAATTACTAAAAGGCGGCCAAATTCGAAGTCGGAATAATCGACGTGCGTGCATGGTGCGATGTATGAATGTGGAGGAAGCCCGAGAGGTGTGCCAGGACAGGCCAGTGTGGCGATCCATCCTCTCTGCCTACCCCTCCAGGGAAATGGCGTGATGGTTAGTTAGTTAGTTAGTTATTATTCATAATAACAATAGGTTGATTATATTACCTGATGATGCCAACTCGCGACAATTTCATAAAAATAAAAATTTACAAAACGCCGAAGAAGGGCTTCTGTGTCCGAAACACGTTTGTACTTTATTTTAATTTTATTAAAGTAAATGTTGTATACGAAGTAAAAAACATTGTTCAAATGTAATTTTCCCTGAATAGAATCGAATCGGCTAATTTATCCGCTGAACCGGCCGCTATCAAACGAAAGAAATACCGCACCAGTGACGTAAAAGGTACCTACCGGTTACACAAAAACGTTTTCCAACAAAAAAATTCCTCTCGAGGTAGTTTGGAATGAAAATGTGGGGAAAAAATACTTTTCGTGCGTTTAAGTAATTTATGTGTCTGCACCCTTATGCTATAAGTAAATCTAACTGAATTAAAGAATTCCTTTGGCTCTCATTATGTTTCAAAGAGAAAATGAAAGTTTTATATTTTTCAGGAGCCTTTTTTAGAATATTTCTCGAACAAGGTAAACTACCTCTCTAGAAGAATGTTTCAAATCGTGGAGAATTTTTTCGTGACAACGTTAACTTTTATATTAATGAAAGCACTTGCGTATTTATTTAGACCTGCTCAGAAATATAACACAAAAAAGTAAATACTTCATACAAAAGCTAAAGGTCGTTTAAACTTAATTACTGTACAATTTGTTTTTTTAAGCAATTAAAATTATTCTCATGACATGTGATAGGTAGCTAATCTATCGTCATGTTATTGTTACGCGAATTCTACACCAAACTTTTTGACAACTTGTTTGCGGTGACAACTTATCCACTCACCCATCCTATGTAAACATACTACCTAAATATATAAATGTATCTATTTGTTCAAGATTTTCACGAAAACCGTTTCGAAAGGACCTTAGACTTATTCACATTTATAATCAGATTATTTTGCATGCATATCTCAGATCTACTATTCACTAGGACTTTTAGTTCATGCTCTTTGTCTGTAAGTAGGACATCGTCATCCGCATACAACGGAGCGCCCTTAAGCGCCCTTGAGGTGAGCTATTTACGAAAACGGCGCTATACAAATTAGCCTAATTATAATATTATTTTAAAATACAGCTTACTGACACTCCGCTTATTTTGGCACCAACATCCACCATTTCAGCTCTTTCATACACTTGTTCATATAAAGATTTAATGATTAATAATAAGTGATTAATGTATAAATGATGTTTTTTTTTAATTTGGGAACCATCAGAAGATGGCAGTGGGCTGCCGAAACCAGCCGAAGCCATAAAATCAAGGAATTTAACTAAATATACTAGTATTATGATATATACAATTTATTATAAAAGGATTTTCCGTTTATTTTTTATATTTCTTTATTTACAATAAACTTATACCAAAAAAATTGAATTAACAATATTAATATGTTTTGTGGAGATATCTAGTTGCAGAGATCTGTATAATGAAGTTAAAATACAGACTGATAAAGCCGCTGTTATCTCCGGATGCCTAATGGACACTGTTTGGGACAATAAGCAAATGCTAGTGGAAAGCAAAGTTAGAATATATAAAACCATCATTAGACCCATGATGACTTATGGAATCGAAGCAAGAGCAGACACTTTCAGAACCAATCATCTCCTTAGAGTAGCAGAAATGAGAATATTGCAACCTAACGTGGGGAAAACCCTTAGACAAATATCCAATAAAGAAATTCCCAGATCCTGCAAAATTGAAGACACAGTGAGATGAGTAGGCAGAGAAGACGATTCTAGAGAGACCGCTTCGAGAGGATGGGAGCAGCGAGGATTCCTAAAATCGTGTTGCACGAGACTCCAGAAGGCTGTCGACCACCAGGACGACCACCAAAGAGATAGAGAGAAAACTGGTCGTTTTCATCACAGGAAAAAAGCTGATATCCTGCATAAACAGATCGCTTAGCTTACTAACTAACTAACCATCACGACGTCTTCCCGAAGGGGTAGGCAGAAAGAATGGACTTTTCACTTTCCACACTTTTCTTTTCTGACATATTTCTCTCGATTCCTCAACATGCATACATCGTGTCATGCACGTGCGTCGATTTCTCCAACTCCTCACGTGGCCGACATTTAATATTTGATTTATTTAATCGTGCCACGTTTTCCGTATTTCTAGTTCCATTTACATCGTTCACGTATAATTTTTTACCATTCTTTCTTCAATCTTTCTTTCCATATATGCAAACCATCTTAATGATCCTTTCATTATTTTGTTCATAACATCATCATTCGCACCAGATACCACCATCATACGTATAAACAGATCGCGAATATATTATTTTTGCATGTAATGTTTTATTTGCACTTAAAAAGTGACAATTAAAAATTATTTGAATAAGTCGGTGTGATAAAACTTGAATCAACTGCATTAGAGCAAATTGCCCTGTAAGGGGAGGAGAAGCAAGAAAACGGTTGGCCAGAGCTTGGGGAAAATGTAAAACTTTAAAGAAATTAGGGTTACCGAGACGGAAGCTTTTAACCAATTCAGACTCAAGACCTGCCGTTAAATTAGAACCATCGTAAGGGGACCCTTGTGTCCGCTGTTGCATAGCAAAAGAGAAATATCAACTTGCATATTTAAAGCCCAAAGAGTAAAATTACTTGAAGAAAATGGATCCGATTTAATTGGATACCGCCTATTCAAAATCATTGCTGAAAATTTAATTATTTTAACTAATGTTTTGAAATCTTGTATTAGGGGGACCGGAAAATTTTTCGTTTTTTTTTGTTCTCGATCTTCATTGGTCAGTTGTGCCTCGCCAGCCGATCTTTAACAACGTGTTTTGGGTTGCATAGTAGACTATATAATAATACATACCTGAAGCGTATTGCAATTTTAAAATAAAAATAATAACAACCAAATTTTCAACGGTTAGCTTTTACTGAATAAAGAACTTATTCGAAATATTATGCTGTACCATTTTTGAAAAAGTGACCGCAACAAGTTCTACAAAAAATATTTTTGCTACATTGGAGAATATTTAAGATGTTCAAGCAGTTTCTATCTGAATTTTTTTTTTTAAATCTTGTGAGTGGAAGACCAGCTTAAGTGGATGACGATATTTTATATTGCTTTTTGAACAGAATCCAAAATTAACACATTATTTTTTTCGTAAAGAAATATGTAAAACTCCAGATTAAATAATTAATACGAATGAAAACGTCAGTTTTCTAGAAGTTTTATTATATTTTATGGGATATGTTTCGCCATTTTAAGGTATTATCAAATGTCTGATACATTTGATAATGCCTTAGAAGGGCGAAACATGTCATTCCCATACAATATAATAAAACTTCTAGAAAACTGACGTTTCATTCGTATTAATTACCAAACTTAACTATTCAAAAACTCGGATATTAATGGTCAAGTGTAAAGGAGCACATTAAAAAACTGGCAATGAGATTTGTCGCGATAGCTGTCTCGCCAACCCATGTTGGCATCATCAGGTGTTACAAACAAAAGTTGTTTGTAAAACCTGATGTCGCTAAAATAGGTTGGAAAACAGCTGTCGCAACAATCTCAAAGATATTATTAATACATAAATTGGGATGTTTGAATATTATATTATATTATAATATTTCACAAAGTTGAAATGTCATAGTGTTTCGACCCAAAAATGGACAAACAATCGATTTTAATGAAAATTTCCATTTTATAGATGATTTATTATATTGTATTGTAGACGTTGAACGATCGAAGTGTGCGCGGGAGATGCCTTTTGGTGGCGATGAGGTTCGCAACCCATCACACCGCGTCTCTCGCGATGGCGAAAAGAGAAGGATGGAGTGCCGCATCGATTAAAGTGTGGCAGTCCATTCTTTCTGCCTACAGTTTCGGGGAGACGGCGTGATGGTTAGTTAGTTAGTTTTTATTATATTTCATGAGAGTGACTTGTTTAGTCTTGCTAAAAATATCAAGTTTAAATAAAAAAAGACGTTTTCATTTATATTATATATTTTTAAATGGGTTTTCATTTTTTCTTCAGGAAACAAACAAATATTACAATTTGTTGACATAAAATTAAACCTAAACAATGAATAATGCAAAAGTGAACACACGTAATGTTTATTTAAAAGATTTAAGAACTAGTAATTTTTAACATATTTAGACATACTTTATACCTTTACAATCCGGTTTCTCACCGCTTACCCTAAGCTGTTATTGGACGCAGCGGCGCCCTTTCGTCAGCTTCGCTCATGCAATCTTCAGACTCGTTCCTCTTCAATACCTTACTGACCTTAACTAGGGAATGCAACATTCCAACAAAAGCAAGAGGAACCCCAGGCCACATTCAATCTGATTTCATTTTTTACAATTTTTTGATACAATTAAGATTGGCTGCATAATGCAAATAAATAGAATCCAAAAGACAGCTCGTGACAGTCTAGCGGAGGGTTCCCGATCACGCAGCCGACCACCGAAAAGATGGCGAGATAGATGGCGGTCCAATTCATAGCTGGACGGAGATGCAACCATCAACAGGTCATCAGACCTATGAGTAGAACAAAGATAAAAAGAAGATTGGCTGCAAATAAGAAATTTTATAATTCCTCTAAAAATTTTAAATCTTCTTATTCTTCTTCCTGGCGCTATCCCAACTCATTGTCTGTGTTATCTATTGAGTTCGGCTCTTCTTAATCTCAGGCTGTACTTAACTTACGGTTCTGAGTATCGCCCTCACTCTAGCCATTTCTCTGAAAGACGATATTGCACTGAATCACCCACATGTTCCTAGGTCTAACTCTGGATGGTTGACGAGGAAGATTCACAGACAAAGCTGTTTACTGTGTGATCTAGTGGTCTCCATTTTATATGCCCGCACCATCTCATCTGCCTCTCTTCAAGCTTAATATTTATATCAGTAACTCCTAGACCACCCCGTTTGTGTGAACTTTTTATTTTTTCTCTCAGCGATACCCCAACGGACCACCTAAGCATTCGCATTTCTGCCATTTCCAGTTGCTTAGTGAAGCCGATGTACATTGTCCAACCCTAATAGCCGTACATAATCGCAAAAAAAAATTAACAACATTTTTAAAATGGAAAATTAGTTTGCTCCAAGAAATATATGGCATTGCGAATTTTCTTAGAAATATATGAAACACCGGACAAGAAATTTCCAGTGGGAAATAAGTTAATATGAACTCGTCTTGATTTAACAAACCGTCGTATACGTTTTTCTCACGTACCCTCGAAACACAGTTTTCATCTTCGCCCGGCCATCTGCTAGGGTGCCCGGGGTGGTCGGGGATGTGAAGGGACTTGTATGCGTCCCCAAAGCATCACAAGGTACAAGTTCACTACTTAGTTCAGTAAGTAAGTAAGTGCCTACTTAGTCGTGGAGCCACGCTGTGCGCGTCGCGACGCCGCTGTGGCTACAGGCGTCCACCGGATGCGCGAAACATACAGAAACTCTAACACGTTAACAACCGGCGTAGCTGTTACATAGAATATTTAATAATTTAATCAATCATTGTAAATAATGAAATTACTTTTTACATATATTACACGTGATTGTATCTACAAATTCAAATTTATTTTTAACTTAAAATTTATAACACCGTTTAGGTATCACAATTTTTATTATTCACTTGTGTATCGCGACAGCTATTTTGCCAACCGATGTTGAATACTGAATACTTAATATTTATTATGAATTAACAATCAGCGTTGTTTGTAAAACCCGATGATGCCAACATCGGTTGGCGAAACAGCAGCCACGACACTCAAAAGTGAATAGTAAAAATTGTGACATCATGACAGTGTTATACATTTTAAGAGTTAATGTTGAAGTATCATAGTGTTTCAGCCAACACAGTGGAATACCAAATTTACTGCATTCACTCAAAAGACATTACAAACATGTTGACTATTTAAGGCATCTATTTTAAAACAGGTAAAATACCAGGAATGCATGAGTGATGGTTCGACTCTAGGAATACAAGATACACTCTAAAGTCAAGAGTATTTGTCTTCTGATTGTACTTTCAATAATATGAAAGACATCGATATCCGAAGCAATCATTTTCAGCAGTTTGATTGCTCTGACCACCGACATCAACAGAGGCAGGTTGGTTCTGCATGTTGGGAAATAAAACTGTCTGTGCTGACGCTGTTGAAGACCCGGAACACAGAAATGGATACCCTCCAAGATGACGGAATTATCAAAGAATCCCCTAATAAATCTGATAAAGTAAGTAGGTGTGAATCTATCCCTTCCTTATCTGTAGACTACTGGTGCCCAAGAGGAATGCAGTGGGATAAGGCCACGGATATCTACGAAAAACTTTTCTGAACCCTCTCTAACGCGAGCATGTATCTCGCCTCGTGGGGACTCTACATTACCGAATCTCACTCAAACCGACTCCGGACTAATGAGTTATAATTCTTCTTCTTCAAGTGCCCTATCGGGTTCCCCTACGTTGGCGATCACCTCGGTGAACCTGCCCCTGTCCTGCGCCGCTCGGAACAGCTCCTCCACACTTCGGATGCCGGTCCACTCCATTATCAATTTTCCCTTCCATTATCAGTTAGAGAAGGTGGTACTTTTCCCCAAGCACTACATGACCTAGATATGAAATTTTCCGAACCTTGATAATTAACAACAGCTCCCTGTCACCTCTAGCTTGCCTCACGACTTCGGTTTTGGTAACCATCTCTATCCAGGGAGTTCAGAGCATTCAGCGATAGAGCCACATTTCTAATGCTTGCAGTCTGTTCATTGAGTTGACGTTTAAGGTCCACGTTTCACATCCATACAATAAAACCAATCATTCTCTGGCGGAGTTTCAAATTTATATTGTCATTGCAGAAGATTGATTTCATTTTATTAAATGTAGCTCTTGCTGCTTCAACTCTGCATTTAATCTCTACATCTGGGTCAAGGTATTGCGTTAGTATGCTGCCGCGGTCAATGAATGAACATTTCTTCATTTTATTATATGTATTGAATGTGCAAGATTCCTAAAATCTTGGACAATAAATACTGATGATAGTTAATAACTAGCACAAATTCATATTCCAATCGTGTAAATTTTCATAATAAATAATGCGCATTGTTTTCTAAAAGTTTATGCGAATGATGTGTTTCACGTTGTTAAAGCATTATCAAATGTTTTGCCACATATGATAATATCTTAGAAAGGCGAACTATGTCATCATCATTATATAAAATAAAACTTCTAGAAAACAGAGGTTTTCATTCTAGAAAATCTCTTCTTTCCCTTTGCCATTTCCCATCATCTGGGGTCAGCCCTCTTCGTACGAAAACGCCAAACTTTTCTATTTTGACTCATTTGCACTGTCAGATTCTCGCGTTGGAGCTCCTTTTCCATGTTGGGCCACCATGGAAAAAATTTCTGCGCTTTCTTTACCTCAGGGAGCGCGGTTATTACCCGTGGCTCTTTCCGACTGAATTCTTGCTAGGTATGCTAAGCTACCAATCATTGGAGAGAAGGAGGAACATTCACTTGGGAGTTCACTTCTTTCAGCTGATTGGCGGCCGTATACAGAACTCGGATGTCCTGAGTGATGTAGGTCTATTTGTCCCTGATAATTACCTTCGTCAAAGACAGCACAGATTGTTTTATTTGCCACGCTGCAGAACCAACCTGCCAATGGTAATGCCTGTGGGTAGGGCAATCTTATTGCTTAATCGGATCGCCTCGGAGGTCGACATATTTCGTGATAGTGTGAGTTGCCTCAGGGATGCAATATCAATGTTATGATTTTTTCTTACTCTTAAGCTTAATTTTTATTTTTTTTAATGCTTCTCTGTTTATAATGTAATTGCAAACGATTTGGAATTGTATGTCTGTAATGTTTGTGATTATTATCAAAATAAATGAAAATAAAATAAATGAAATGTTGCCATTGGGCGACCTCTTCTTCTTGGTTTTGTGGGAATGCTGAGGGCTTTTTGGACAATGTGTTCACTGTCTCTTCGCATCACATGACCGTACCACCGGAGTCGAGATTCTCTTAATTTTTCCGTTATTGGGGCAGCCTTAAAGCTACCCCTCATGTATTCGTTTCTTATGTGGTCCAGCCTTGTGACGCCTCCGGCCCACCTCAGCATTTTCATCTCGGCAGCGAGGACTCGACATTCGTGGACTACGTTTTCATTCTAGAAAATATTCGTATTAAATAAAAATATAGTTCATATATGATATAAACGGGTTAACTACAGAGTACCTCGTGAAGTTAATTTCGATAAAAGCTGGCGGACGATTAAATGTGGGGGACACTCTTCTCTTATAAACCATTTTGATGCAAATATCTAGAAAATTAATTACTTAACTTAGATGAATTCATTAGCTTTCATTTTAGTGAGTAATTTACAAACAGGTACAATACAATATTTCATTTATTAATTGTTTCATGAACAATGAAGCTCCATACTGAATATTTAATATAAAAAACCCTAATTTTAAGATTTTATAGGAAGCCCGTTTTCCAGATAATTCATCAAGTCTAAAATCAACTTAAACGAAGGCGTCTGTCATTATCACTAAGTAAAATTACAGAGGATCCCTGGGATGGTTTGGACATATGGAACGAATGAACGAGAGAAAAATGGTGAAAATATTTTATGCAAGCAGTGTGAGTGGATAGAGAAGCCGTAGAATACCAAGAAAAGCACGGCATGACCAAATTAGTCATGTACTGATAGGACGCCACATTCGAAGCCGGAAAAATCGACAAGCGTGCATGGTTCGATGTATGAATGTAGAGGAAACTCGATAGGTGTGTCAGGACGGAGTCGTATGGTGGTCCATCCTCCTACACCTTCGGTAAAATGGCGTGATGGTAAGTTAATTAGTTATTATACCATTATTTCGTGGGAGCGAAACCGGTTAGTTCAAAAAAACATGAAGAGGATTTTAAAATATGTTTAAAGAAATTTTATTTAATATTTAATCCTTTCGTAAAAAAATATGTTTGGATAAGCATTTTATAATATTATATATTTTTCTTAATTAAAAGAATTTCTAGCCAAAATAATTTCTTAAATCACAAAATTCGTTTGAAGCCTTTGACTAGTTTCTCTCATACTGTTTGCTAAATATATTTTTTAATATCGATAGTATTTGTTTTTCATATTTTTCTACACAACGTTTTTTTTTTAATGTACTCAGAGAAACGTGCGTGCATGACACAATGTACTAATGTTGAGGAATCAAAAGAAGTGTGTCATATAAAAACAATGTGGTGATCTTTTATTTCTGCCTACTCCTGCGGGAGACAGCGTGATGATTAATTACTTTTTTACTCGTATTCATTAATTGTTCATTATTATGTGTGTATATTTAAAAAAATGTTTTCATTAGTTTAAAAAACATTTTGTAACAACAACAAACCATCTCGCGGTTTCCCCGTAGGCGTAGGCAGAGAGGATGGACCGCCACACGACTCTATCCTGGCACACCTCTTTAGATTCATCCACATTCATATAGCGAGTCATACACGCACGTCGATTTTTCCGACTTCTAACATGACCAACCTTTAAAATTTTATTAATTTGGTCATGCCATGTTTTCCTCGGTCTACCTCGACTCCGTACTCCATTTACATCATTAACGTATACTTTCTTAACCATTCTTATAATATGTTTTATTGGGTGGTGAATAATGTACGTTAATTAATATATGTTATCTTATAATTTGAAAAATGATTGTTCAATAAAACATTCATAATTAAATCTACAAAAAAATTTACGGTCTTTGAAACTCAAATTTTATTTATTTTTAATTAATCTGGAATTCAACCTAAATTACTTGTACCCAAATAACATAATTTCATTACCTTAATAAATCCCTTTTAAGTTAAAAAATGGAACTCGTATATTATCGAAAAACCATATACACGTTTAATTTTCACAAGTGGAATTATTTAATGATTTAAATTCTTTGAATTTTTCTTCAAATGATTATTCCTTACATCTCTATTTCGATTGAATGGTTTCAGTAATACATTTGAGTCAACTTTTATCTATTTACAAGAAGTAGATACGAAATTACATTTATAATCGTGACATCTTGACATTTCAATTTTGCAGCTTCATTTCAGATTGAAATGTACCAAACCGTATTTCATTTCATCAAGCGAACATTAAACGACTTTCAACGAGGGCGTCTATAGAACTTCTTATTAACATTCAAAATAGAACCTACGTGAAGGAATCTGAATCAAAAATCTTTTTAATATTAGATTTGCCATTATACGAGAATAATAAACGTTTTAGAAGATCTTCAAAAGAACACTGATTAAATTATTTCTAATAAAACTTCAGTTTTCTAGGAGTTGATTTGTATTTTATGGAAAATAAATAATTTCACTGAAATCTCTTGAGGAAGTTCATTTTCAAGTATGTTTACAAAAGATGGGCGAGATGGGGATATTGAAAGAAGGGTTGGGGCAGGCAACAAAGTGAATGGTGCACTTAATGTTGTCATCGCAAACAAAAACCTATCCAAAAGAGCTAAAATGGCAGTGCACAATGGTGTTCTTCTTCACGATCTGTAAATGCAGAAGGGGCGCAAGAGTTGTGTCAGAATAGAAAGTGTGGCGGTCCATCCTCTCAACCTACCACTCCAGAGAAACGGCGTGACGGTTAGTTAGTTAGTAAGTTAGTTAGTTAGTGAGTTTATTTTAACGGAAGCTTGAGGCGTTTATATGTATCATTTTGTATTATCTGATTTAAAAGGTATATGCTTAATTATATTCAAGGAAAAGAATCCAGAAAAAAAAACTTTAAATTAAAATTTACAAAGTAAAGTCAAACAACCTCATTAGGCTGTTTTCTTTGTCTTTTTATTAAATTCTGACCATAATTACGTTCATTATTTTCCAACATCATTCATACCTTTGAGTTAAAATATAAATTTTCCCAGGTCTGGTAACATTTTGTATCATCGGAATTACATCACAGGAGTAAGAAGCAAAAGAATATTATCTTTAAAACAAAGGAATAGTATTTCGTTTCCAAAGCACTTAGTAATAAGATCTCCGTAGTTTACGAGACTCCATTCTTCCCTAGGGACAATAAATCACTTTAAATTTTCATCGCCCCGTTGATTGTGCCCTTTTTGGGTGTGAATAGACTCTTAATAAAATTAATTTGATAGTCATTTCTGTATTTTGATGTTTCTCTTCGCGCCTACCTACCGAGATCTTAATCCCGAACAAATCCCCAATTGAACGTTTCAATCCGTGAAGTTTGTAGCGTTATATTATTCAGTTATAATAGAATAAAGATAATTTCGATACAAATGTATTTTAATCTGAGTTTATATTGTGTTTCACCCAAAATAATAGAAAAATTATGTTTTATTGAATATGTATGTTTTTTGGGATCTTAGGAAAATCCGTGTAACTCGTTGGTTGGTTCCAATCTCTATCTTAAGGGTGGTTATGACTTTATTTGTTCAGGAATCAATTGTATCTCAATAGAGACGAAGATGCAAATTGGAAACAGAATATGGTTGATCAAGGTGTTTACAGGACTTATGACCTGTCATTGGTTGGGTTAAGCGCACGCTTTATGTAATACAACATTCCCCATTCCTCCTTATTTTTTCTTATGACCACCATGTCTGACAAATTTTTGGAAGTTGTATATATGTTAATCTCCAACATCACCCTTTACATGGTAGTATATTCAATCTACTACACACTAACGCCATCTATGAAGATTGTATTTTAAGCATTACCAGAAGATCTTTTTAACGCAATGTGAAAGGCTACCGCCATTTACCGCATTGCTAGAAACCGCTTTATTTGTCATTACATATTATATATTGGTAGTCATAACCACCATATGTAGACTGCAAAGATCTCCAAAACGCCGATCCAGAAAGACGAGTTAAGGTCCATTTATAGTGGACCGTAATCAGCCGATACCGACACGTCACGCGTTTGCGTTAAGCAAATACATGATTTGTTTATTTTGATACTTTTAATTAATGCCTATTCCGTCCATATTTTATTTAAATTCCTAGATAATCACCTTCTCCACGGCGAATTTAAATGATAGTAAAAATGGTACTCTGTAAAAAAATAATCATATACCTACTGTAGGAAAAAAAAAACTGAATTATTTATTAAGTGTCAATTTTATGTAGGTAGATGCTTTCTTCGGCAACCCCCGACGGCTATTTTATTATAGCATTTGAGATAACGAGTTAGTTTGATTCAATGCTATTTTTATCTTGACGTGTCGGTATCGGCTGATGACTGTCCAGTGTAAATGGACCTTTAAACGGATTTTCCCAAGATCCCAAAAACATATAGCTGCCAACCGTGAAATACTGCACAATTATTTAAATATGTATATTCAAAACGTTTGCTATATTTAAAACGTTTGCTATAATATGGTAAAACAATTTATATAAAAGCGAACTTTTTATTATTCACTACTTGTAATAATCTTAATTTTAGACAAAATAAGGCGTAAAACTGTGAAATTCCATAATGACGAATTTTTTATGAATTAAAACACGCTTTTTTCTACTTTTGGGTTTATTTTTCTCGACATGTTTCGAAGGCTTACACTTTTATCATGGGGAGAACGATATAAACTGTCTTATAAGGTGTAAGCCTTCAAAACATGTTGAGAAAAATAAACTCAAAAGTGGAAAAAATAGTGTTTTAATTCATAAAAGAATCGTAATTGTCTTATTTAGGTTTAGATATGCGTCACTGAATAATTCATTTGCTAAATCAATAGCTTATAAGTAATAAATCACTTCTAAAACGAATTTTTTTTTTCCGGTACATTATATATGAACCTTTTAATCTCTATAATAATAATTGTTTTGTCCCTGGTTCTCTGTCTAATTTTACTTAACTTAATTAAAGTAAGGTTCAAACAAAATTTGAAAAAAATCTAAAAAAATTAACTCAAACGTAAGTAAATCGGCGTTTTCATTCATTAATGTAAAACTCCGTGTTAAATAATTTATACAAATGAAAACGTCTGTTTTATAGAAGTTTTATTATATTTATGGGAATCACATAAATATAATTAATATTTATGTCTCAGAAAAGAGACGTTCTTTTTCGTATCAATGAATGTTTTAATTTATATGAAAAAAATATATTAAATATTTGTTGTATTGTAAATTAATATGTTTATTTTCAAGAAGTGTGATTATGTTTTATAAAAATCGCATGTACCGCCTAGGCATTATAAAACGTATTCAAAAGGCGCTTCATAACAAACATGCAATTCCAATAAAATATTTTTAAACTTCTAGAATAGAGACGTTTTCATTCTTATTCAAGAAACATACAAACAAGAATTATATAAAAGAAGTAACGTATGTACACGGGAAACGTTACCATATGCACAGAGCAACAGAAAACAACATCTGGAACTTAGCCGAAGACGTGACGATAAAAGCGGATCTATTTCGCATTTTCCATTAACGAAACACGTTTATTTAATTAAACTAATTCTCCTATTTGGTATTTCCCCTTTTTATTTAGATATCAACTACAAATCTCACAGTTTTATTTTTGTTTCTTTCTTTAACAGCTATTGCCGTCCACTACTGGACATAGGTCTCCCCCATACTTCTGCATGTATGACATGTCATACGGGGGGTGGTTGGCATTACAACGCCACGCTTGCCAGACGGGTTGGCGAGGTGTCCTTCCACGTTAGCCTATGCATCAATATTATCCACCGAGGCTTTAAAAACAATTTAATGTCATGTAAATGTAAATACGTAGGTATTTTCTTCTTTTTTGCCTCCATTTTGTGCTGTAGATTCACCATTAACTTTTGGAAAACATTCAAAAAACTTTTTTGCCCTTTTCACAAAGATGTTTCAAACCGCAGATGTCCTCGGTGTTAAAATTTTACAATAAAATGATTAATTATTTACATAATCAAAGTGATAAGAGTTATGTTAAGATGTATGGGTTAATTTTATTTAATTAGGATTGTAAAACAATAGAAATGTATATCAATATTTGGAATTGCAGTTGAATTAATTTGGTTGTTTGTTGCATTTTCTTTATTTAATGTAGTTTAGTTTTCAAACGTGTAAAAATTTCAATGATATTGTCATTAAACGAATGATATTTTTTAATGAGGTGTTTTTAATCCAAGTGAAGTGTTATTTTTCCATTATTGAATAATGAGCAATCATAACATTTCAATTTAATCAAACTAAAGAATAAAATATGAACTTTTTGTGTGAAAGATAAAAGGGTTTAGTTTGTTTCCATGTTTTCGGGATTAAAATATTAAAAGTGTTTTGACGAAAAATATAATAATTGGTTCGAATCCATAACGCAAAGCAGATTGAGCAGTAAAGCTCTATAGGTGAATAAGGAGATCAGCATACATTTGGGTCACAGCATTTATTAGCAATAAATCCCTTACCACTCCCCACCAGAGCGCCTGTGCGAAGTTAGAGAATTTGCTGTCCTTGACATCCTTCTCCGCCAAATAGACCAGGAATGAAGCGAAGATTAACCCCAGGAAGCCGATGTACAGCGTCGTTATCAGCTCCTGTGGAAAGAGATTCATTTAATTAGTTATACACTTACATTATAAGAAAACTCAGAAAGAAAATAATGTGAAGCGATAATTTAACGAAATAACAAATTTTTTATGATACATTTAGGTACTTGTCCTATTATATTACCATTTATTAGTGTCTTAGCAAAAATACAATATAATTTTATTATTTAAGATTTCTTCAAAATGAAATTAATATAAGTCTTTAATAACCCGTAACAATATTGTAGATATTAATGTAAACTGATAATTCCAATATGTGCAGTCCATTCAAATAATCTGAAAGATGATTTCATTTTCATTGTTTAACCGTTTAAGTGCCAAACCTATTTCACCAAAATATTCTAAAATATCAAAAGAAATGTATATTTTTATAGATAATTTATATTTACAAGAAAACAATGTGCCATTTCTGTAAAAATACACTAATTTTCATATTTCTTTCAACATTCTCGTCACTAGGTTTCACACCATGATAATAAAAATATAGAAATTGAATACTATTAATCTACCTACAAGCGCGACGGCGCTCTTCGGCACTCTAACGGTTAAAGTATAACATAACGTTGTTAATCTCATTGTCTTTGTAGAAATTCGTTGTAAATAATAATAAAATAATAAGATAGAAGCAAAAAATACTTTGTAAAGTATATATAATAACGAATTTTTATGAATTAAAACACTGTTTTTTCCACTTTCGAGTTTATTTTTCTCGACACGTTTCGAAGGCTTACACCTTCATCGGGAGAACGATATAACGATATAATCGTTCTCCCGATGATGAATGTGTAAGCCTTCGAAACATGTCGAGAAAAATAAACTCAAAAATGGAAAAAACAGTGTTTTAAATCATAAAAATTCGTCATTGTGGAATTCCACAGTGTTAACGCCTTATGTTTATCTAGAAGTATATATAATAATATTTTAGTTAGTTTTTTTCCACTTATTCTTTTTTTTTGAACGGTTATGGCTGTTCGCTACAATCTTCTGGAACTATCCAATATAAGATAATAAGATAACAAGTGGATTAAAACTAAAAGTGTATTATGGTATGATATATATTTTTTATGTTCAAAGTAGGTTGTTGTTTCAAACAATTTTACTTTACGATGTAATTTTTAAGACCATTTCACGGAGCACTACTGTTATGGGTATGTAATTCTAGGAGCACAATAAAATATCACCCATCAGATAAATTGGAAGTTCCTACAGTAACTTTTCTGACAATTATTATTTTGCTGGGAATCTTGCAACGTTAACATTTCCGAGTACTCGAGAGAGAGAGAGAAGGTTAGGATCGGGGGAGCAAAATTATTTCACAAATTTAATTTCATTGAAGAGTAATTCCGTTCAACGTAATAATTCACTCTGAGGCAATATTTAAATTGATTTCGTTTACCAAAATAAAAAATTTTCCTCGAAAAGGTACATGGAATGTTCTACATAAGAATGTAAGCAATTCAGGCGTTGAATTTTATGATTTCGGATGTGAATATTTTAAGAATCAGCAAGGTGGTGCTTATAAAAAATATAATATTACAACAGGAAAGAGCGTCGTCTTTCTATTGTCAATTTTGGTTAAACATATTTCACTATTTTTATATAACGACAGCAACAAACCATCTCGTCATTTTTCCGAAAGGGTTAGCAGAGAAAATGGAATTCTACTATTATGATGATAAATTATAATTAATACAAAAATGTTTTTATGGAATTTTTTTATAATATTGTATATGTGAATGACATATTTCGCCTGGTTAAGGCATAATCACATTATACCGTAGCCACATAACGCCTTAGCCAGGCAAAATATGTCATTCACATAAATTATTATAAAACTTCTAGAAAATCGACGTTTTCATTCGTATTAATTATTAATTCATATTATGTCAGTGCACAATGGTGTTCTATTACCGACACTTATGTATGGAGACGCGAAGCATGGAACTGGCAAAAGAAGGATGAAAGTAGAATAAATGCCGTAGAAGTGAGATCTCTTAGACGAATGAGTGTCGAATGAAATTATAAGAAGTGAATGCGGTGCAAATGATGGTTTTATGAACGAAATAATGAAAGGATCATCAAGATGGTTTGGACACGTGGAAAGAAAGAATGGTAAAAAATATATATGTAAACGATGTAAATGGAACTAGAAAAATAGGAAGACCGAGGAAAACGTGGGATCAAATAAATCAAATATTTAATGTCGGCCACGTGAGAAGTCAGAGAAATCGACGCGCGTGCATGACACGATGTAGTAATGTTGAGGAAGGGAGAGAAATATGTCAGGAAAGAAAAGTGTGTCAGTTCATTATTTCTGCCTACCCCTTCGGGGAGACGGTATGATGGTTAGTTAGTTAGTTAGTTTACTGTTGAAAAAAAAAATTCCAGTATTTAACAAATAGCCCAGGTTAATTTTCAAATTTGAATTATTGTACGGAATATTATTTAGATTTTATTGAAATTATTTATTTATTTAGTTTTTATTATATTTTTACACCTGAAGATAGAGGAATCCTTCGAAATATGTCGTATTTTTTATATATTTTTTAATAATTAGTGGATTAAAATTATTTTCAATTTCCTAAGTATACATAAATTACTCTAAAACTTCTAGAAAACAGACGTTTTCATTCGTATTTATTATTTAATATGGAGTTTTACATCATTGTTCAAGCTAAAATTAATACGTTAAATTATCATTAGATCTATCCAAGCCCAAATGTTATCCATAACTAATTAATTGTCATGCCGTTTTTCCGAAGAGGTAGGCAGAGAGGCCACACTGTTCTATCCTGACATCGGTTGGCCAAACAGTTGTTGTAAAACTCAAAAAGTGAAAAATAAAAATTGTTTAATATCATAGTCACAGACTTATAAATTTTAACAGTTAACATTTTTATAAGATTTTTAAAAGCGTGTGTTAAATTTTTGTGTTCATAAAAAAATCGTTGATAAAAATTGTGATGTCATCACAGTGTTATAAATTTTAACAATTAATAATGTAAAAGTATCAGTGGCAGTCGATATTTCGACCGTTCTCGACGGAAACAGAATTAAGCGGACATAATATCCGCAGTAACTCGCTTCACGTGGAATCATAAAATGTAACGGCCGATGAACAATCATTAGTCCTAAGTGAACCGTGGACTAAGAATAGCCCGCTAAGGCGAGGAGGAAATTGCCGCACGGCCACGGCCCGGACCGCCCTCTATCTCCAGAATAGACGAGACGTACATGTATCAAGCGCGGGCATAGGCGCCGGGGGCCAGAGGCCGCGGGCGACACGTGATGAGGCTCATTCGCACCGCATTATAGGGTGAACTGGGCTAACTACGTGATACTTTAGGACTATAAATAAAATTATATATTCAAATTCAAATTAGATTGTTAAACAATATACGAGTAAGGACTAATTTTATCTCAATAGAGACGACGATGCACACCGGAAACTGAATATGGTGATCGAGGTGTTTACAGGACTTATGACCTGTCATTGGTTGGGTTAAACACACGCTTTATGTAATTACAACATTCCCCATTCCACCTTTCTTATGACCACCATGTCTGACAAATTTTTGGAAGTTGTGTATATGTTAATAACACCACAATTCACATGTCAGTTTCAATTTACAGACCGATACGAGTACTTTACAAACTATTATCAGATCAGTTTATTTTCTCAAAGGATATTACATACAACAATTTGAGTTTAAGACATAAAATTAGATTATTTTCTCAAAAGATATTACAATACTGATTCTGATTTTGAAAATTTTGGTTGGTTCATGTGATTCTCCCGTAAATTTGGAGATATTTCGTGTATAAGTGAATTGTTTTTGTCAATGTGATTGTTACCTCACTTTATAATAGTTAATTTTGACACGTAATACGTGTGTACTGTTTTGATGTTAAAATTATACAAGTTTTTTCGTTTATATAAGGTGTAAAAATAAATTTTTCATTTGTTCCAATGACAATTTAAATAATTTCTTCAATATTATAATATTTCAAAGCTCTTGCTGGTGTCGGTTTGTTTTAAGTGCCTAATTAAAGCTTATAAAAAAACGGTGGATTCGTGGAACATAAATTAAAAAGACAATATGTGCACCATCTAAAAAGAACATTATGCGTTAAATTATTTTTATGGTGTCATTTTATTTAATATCATTGTATTTTATGTTATTTATTTCAGATTTATTTTGTAAATGTTTTACGATCAAAGTGTGCGCGGGAGATGCCTTTTGGTGGCGATGAGGTTCGCAACCCATCACACCGCGTCTCCCGTGGGGCGAAAATAGAAGGTTGGAGTGCTGCATCGGTTAAAGTGTGACAGTATATTCTTTCTGCCTACCCTTTCGTGGAGACGGCGTGGTGGTTAGTTAGAGAGTTAGTTAAGATATTATAATCAACAATTATAGTTTGAGATATCAAATCAGTTTATTTTCTCAAAAGATATTACAAACAACAATTATAGTTCAAGACATCTATTGAGAACACGTAAAAAATAATAAAATTATAATACCAGGAACGCATGAGAGACGGCTCGACATAAGGAATACAAAATACTCTCCAATGTCAAGAGTATTTGTCTTCTGAACATACTTTCATGAATATGAAAGACGTGGATCTCCGAAGCGATCATGTTCAGCAGTTTGATTGCTTTCCCCACCGGCACCACCAGAGGCAGGTTGGTTCTGCATGCTGGGAGATAAAACAGTATGGCTGACGCTGTCGAAGATAATCATCCGAAACATTAATGAACAGCCTCCAAGATGACGGAATTTTTATTATAAATATGAGAACTCTTAGACGAATGTGTAGAAAATCTTCGTATGACTGAATGTCGAATGAAAATATAAAAAAGTGAATGCGAATCAAAGTTTTATGAAAAAAATAATAAATGGTTCATTAAGATGGTTTGGATACATAGAAAGAATGTATGAAGAAAAAAGGGTTAAGAAGTATATGTTAACGATGTAAATGGAATTAGGAATATAGTAAAACCGAGGAAAACGTGGCACGATCAAATAAACCGAACATTGAATGTCGGCCACGCGAGGAGTCGACATGCGTGCATGACACGATGAATGTTGGGGAAACAAGAGAAGTATGTAAAGAAAAAAAATCTAGCAGTCTATTCTTTCTGCCTACCTCTTCGGAGAGACGGGGTGTTGGTAGTTATTAAGGGTTACAATACAAACTAAATTAAATAAACAATGCGATGAAAATGTCTATTTTCTAAAAAAATTGTTATATGTTATAGAATTGACATGTTTTGCCTTTCTAAGGCTTTGTCAAAAGATGCCTACAAAAATAAACGATAAATCGATATACTTCTAAAAAGATAATACGAGTATGTAATATCTGCATATAATAGTGTGCTGTCCATTCTCTCTGCCTACCACGTAATAATAATAATAATATGCCAACTTTTATAGCGCCGTTTATGTGATGTAATCACCTCAAGGGCGCTTTAAGACGTGTTTTAAATCTAACAATCTAAATGTGAACGCTGCATCTGATTTTCGCGATCAGTTCAAAAGTGTAGTAGAACAAAGTATAAACGTTTAAATTTTTTTTTTTAAATTAAAAGACAAATACCAAAGATTTAAATCAATTATATATTATTAGAATTTATTTTACAATCTTCAATGTGAGCATAAAATAGCTCATTATTATGAAGAAGGAATCTGGTCGTATCCAGGCTCGAACCCAAGTCCCCTTGATCAGAAGCCATGCGTTCTATCCCCTAAACCACCACCCGATTATAGCTATGAACAGCTAAATGGAATAATTTTGTGCATAGTGTAATATATGTTTGTATTTGTGTGGATGTGGATAAGGAAACTGAGCTATTTGATTAATGGAGCATAATAAATTATAAGCGATGGATATAAGATATTTTATGAACATATCCGTTATTGAACTTTCCCAGGATATGACGTATTTCCGCTGAACTGACTTTCCAATCTCGTGGGATTGTACCAGCTGCATAATAATAACGTCTCCCAATAAGAATCTCTTGTCTGGAGCCGATCATCCACCTTCATTTATATGATAATAGATTTACCGAGGATGCTGACAACAAATTGATTTATTCTACATGTTTAAACAGTACGTGTTTTCGCTTTTGCTAAATCAAGTTTTAACTAATAACAATCATTGAATAATTAAAAAACATGTTTAAGTCTGCTATTTAGAAGATTCATTATATGTGAATGACATGCCTCACCTTGCTAAGGCATTATCAAATGTCCTGTCATTCCCATAAAACATAATAATACTTCTAGAAAACAAACGTTTTCATTTATTTACTGTTTCTTGAATAATTTTGTAAAACTCTATATTAAACAATTAAAACGAATGAAAATGTCTATTTTCTAAGAGTTTTATTACATTTTATGTGAATGACATCCTTCAAAACCGAAAAATTCCGATCAACCTGAAACGAAAAGTCTATGAAGCCTGCGTTCTGCCAGTTGGTACGTATATTTATGGTCTTGAAACTATAAAATTGTCCACACAAAGTGCCGAGAAACTACGAGTGACCCAAAGAGCCATGGAAAGAGCCATGATAGGAATAAGCCGAAGAGACAGAGTCAGAAACGATACGGTGAGAGAAAAATCAAAGGTCACTAACAACATCCACCGGGCGGCGACTCTAAAATGGCAGTGGGTAGGTCACGGAGCCAGAAGCTCAGATGAAAAATGGACAAGAAGGCTGCCGACTTGGAGACCGTGGACGGCAAAGAGAAGTGCAGGGCGACCGCAACTACGGTGGAAGGATGATTTGAATAGACACGTCGGGATAACCTGGATGCAGTATGCACAAGACAGAGTGACATGGAAGGGAATGGAGGAGGCCTTTGTCCAAGGTGGACGGGAATAGGTTGAGGAAGAATAAGAAGAAGAAGACATGTTTCGTGTCGATACAAATTCGCCTAAAATATAATAAAACTTCTAGAAAACAGACGTTTCCATTCGTGTTAATTGTTTTCATTTGCATTAATTATTTTTTCAAGAAACAACATATAAAGGTGTTCCAATAAGGACTATAATATACTTATATTTACATGTTTTGTTTATACAATGTGATGATGGAGTATATAACATCATCGAGTGTTGTTTTGTATCGCGAATGAAATATAATATCAAACAATCCAAAATTTTGCTCACGGAACATTACCCAACCACGTTAAGTTTGTTTATTATACCGTCTCAATCAAACGCTCCAGAACAAGTTTCGAAGGAATCTATTTCAATTGATTATCTTTGGCAGCCGAATTTGCACCCTGTCAATGTTCAGTATTATTGTATGAACCATTCCGACCGATCATTTGTTTATTATTCAAGTTTATAATGAAATCTCTTAAGTCTATCAATAAAGTACAAATACACTGTATTAAACACTCGAATGTCAAATGGTGGCTAGTAGAAATCAATCAAATACTTTTAAATCGATTTTCAACTTTTTGTACATTAACACTCGCTTTACTGTGAAACTCGTTCTTTACACGCGCCCGTAAGTATCCAATTTAAAATATTGAAATAAGTTAAACGTCACAAGATTAATTATGTGTTATTAATAATTAAACAACCAATAATATAATAACATATGGCGTCAAAGCAAGGGAAGACAAAATATAGACCAAACAAGCTTTGAGGACTTCCGAGATGAAGACACTGAGAACGATAGCAGGCAGGACACTGAGAGATCGCGTGAGGAACACCAGAATTAGAGAGAAATGTGAGGTTGAGGATATTATAAGGTGGAGAAAAAGGGACTTGACAGCGAAAAAGAGACTGGTACGGTCAACATCAAAGAACGGACACCACCAGACTCCCCTATATTGCATTATATAATCAGCCTCATGGTACTCGTCCTCGTGGAAGACCTCATAAAAGATTAAAGGACAGCTGTGAGTCAACCTCACAGGAGGAGCAACACTCTGGAGAACAGACCACAAGGTCTACAACAAGGAGGAAGAAGAAGAAGAAGAATTAAACAACGAATAATATAAGTATATTATAATATAACGGCGCTCTCATTAAAGTCATCACTGCTAATAGAAATATATACACTTACGCAAATATGACAGAACATAATAGAGTTCTAGTGCCAACCATTGTGAATAGAAATGAAGCTTGGAGCTGATAAAAGAATAATAAATGTCGTAAAAATAATATCATAAGTAAAATTAAAAATAAATCCCTGAGATTGTTGGGACATATAGAATGAATGGACCAGAGAAGAATGGTTATAATGTTGTATACAAGCAGTGTGAGAGGAAAGAGTGAAATCGTGGAACACCAAGAAAAGCGTGGCATGACTAAATTAATCAATTACTCAAAGGCGGCCGCATTTGAAGTCGGGAAAATCGGAATGTAGAGGAAACTAGAGTGGTATGTCAGGACAGATAAGTATGACGGTCCATCTTCTCTACCTACGCCTCTGGGGAAACGGGGTGGTGATTAGTTAGTTAATTATTTAAAATATAATTTAAGCTCAATTGAAGACTACAGGGGAAAAATAAGGAATGTCAGTAGAAGGTTAATTTGAATAAATTGAGAATAAAGCTAATCACAGTCTATATATTTCTTAGCAATTAGCAATCGATTATCTGGCCAGAGTCGATGACACAGATGATTTTTGAATATGAAAATTTTTCTGTGGATAGATACGTACAAATGCCGCTAGATGGCATAATTACATTTATTTTTAATTTTAACTGACATTCCTTGTTTTTCCCCTGTAGTCTTCAATTAATGTACGAGTACATACGTCATTTGCGCGGTACACTCGTAGTTACGACAGGAACAAACTCGCGGGTCACTAGTAACTCGATATCCTATACAGTGTGGCAACTGTTTATTGCTTTAACGATGCAAAAATCTTTCTTTACCCACGGGGTCGAACTTTGGGTATCCTGTTAGAAATGGGAGTTTCAAATTGATATTTGGCAAAAGTTACAATGTAGACAATTATAATAAACTTTTATTTATTATATATAAAAAAAGATTTTGTTATTGATTCAAATCGATTAATAGCGCGCGACAGTCGCGACAGGATTGAACTCCCGCGCAACTGTTTACCGATATCCGTGCGGTGGCTGTTAAAAAATCTTGAAATGAAACATTTTATAAAAATAAATCATTATATTTCCGCGACGTGGAGCAAAACGTAAATTGAATCGACAAGGAAATAAATTGGCGAGTTTGTCTTTGGCACGCAAAATACGTGGATATCTGTTATAAAAATATAATAAACGCGATCTAATCAAAACTTGATTCAATTTTAATATCGTCAGCTGGAATAACGCAAAACAATAATTGTTCTTTACGATACATAAATATTTCTTGATGCTTTAGTTCAAAGAAAATGGAAACGGTTAATTAATGGTTATATATCTAGATGTCTTATTCCGATTGATAATTATAGAGTTCTATTTCGTTATTAATATTCTGTTGTTATTTCTACTTGTTTGAACTTTTTTTATTCCCTTGTAACAACAACGCGGTTGATTTTCGCTACATTTGATGATGCCTGGGACAGGCGAAACATTCACATGAAGTATACTAAAACTTCTAAAAAACAGACGTTTTCATTCATATTAATTAGTATTTTTTTATGTTTCTTCTATATTCACTATTACTTTGTGTTGCGGATTTATGTATGAAAAAATATAACAACACTTCGTATTTTCACAAAACTTTATTACACTTTTTACGGTTTCAGTTGTGAACCAACTTTTTTCGACGTACAATTTTAACATTGAATATCGATAACGGTTGAGTTATAACCGAAAAATATCTGTAAAAAGTGTAATAAAGTGTTTTAAAAATACGAAGTTTAGTTATATTTATTCAAATATATAAAAACTGTTAAATTAAAAAACTTTGTTTTATGTATGACTATTTTATTTTTATTTTTCGCGACAGCTGTTTCGTCAACCTTTGTTGACATCATCAGGTGTTAAATAATTGTAACACCTGATGATGCCAACATAGGTTGATGAAACAGCTGTCGCGAAAAATAAAAATACAATTGTGATACAAAGTGCAAAGTTTTTTTTTAATTTAACAGTTTATAATGTTGAAGTATCATTTGTTTCGGACAAAACAATGGACCATCAAATATGTATCATCACATTTATAATTGTAGACAAAATAACTTAAGTTCTAAAATACCATCATTTTAGACTTAGCCGCAATCATCACAAGGTCATTCTTGTTAGAATAATTATTTCGTAAATTATATCACAAAGCTCAGAAGGGGATCTGAGATTCACGGTGACAATATTTAACTGCTTAAGTTGACATTTATTGCCTAATTATTGTGCCGCCTCCCAGCAAGCTCCACCGGGCGGGTGTGAGAATGGTTAAGCGGCGAAGGGCGCGGGCGGGGCGTCGGCGTCGCGGTGGACGGAAGGGAACAGAGCACAAAGGGCGAGCATAATAACCGCTTCCGAGACAAACGTCAGAAATAAAACAAAGATTTTTCTGTCCACCGGTTACGTTTCCAGATTGAATCTTTAAAAAAATGTCAGGATCTTTTAGAAATATTCAGAGAAATATGCAAAAATAAATTGCTCAGCCCCTGGCGCTTTCAATTTTCAACAGACCTCAGAAAAAAAATAGTAAATGAGTATGGACTATATCTTTTTTTCCCTGATAGACATCTCCGAAAGCGACAGCATATATTATTGTATTTTACCTACCGGCCGCCAGAACCAACCTGCCTCTGGTGACACAAGTGGGAAGAGTAATTAGTCTGCTGAACGCGGTTTCCTCGGTGATTGACGTCTTTCATATGAGTGAGTGTAAGGTCAGAAGACAAATACTCTTGACTTTAGAAAGTTATCTTCCTAATGTCGAACCATCTCTCATGCGTTCCTAGTATTATATGTTATTGTAACTAACCAACCATCACGTCGTCTCTCCGAAAGGTTAGGCAGAAAGAATGGACTGCCACACTTTAACTGATGCGGCACTCTATCCTTCGCTTTTCGCCCCCGCGAGAGACGCGGTGTGGTGGGTTGCGAACCTCATCGCCACCAATAGGCATCTCCCAATCACACTTCGATCATCCAACGTTCACAAAATAAATCTAAAATATATATATATGTAAAATACAGTGATATTAAATAAAATAACAAAATAAAAATAATTTAAAACATAATGTTATTTTACATGGTGCACATGGTTTTAGCTGGACGATCCGGACATTTGTGTCTGTATTCTCTGTTAATATATATATATTATATTTTACCAGCACTAAGATAGTTGTTTTTAGAAACATTTGTTTGTAATGTCTGTTGAAATAATAAACTGATTTGATTTGATTTATACAAGATGTTTAAATATGAAGATATATTTCACTTACAGGAGCAAAGATGGTGCTTCTGCGTGTAGTGTTAAAACTATTACGGAAACGATACAAAGCCGGCCAAACCTTCCATCATAATAACAAGATAACTATGAGGCATATGCCCTTTTAAACGCCACCCCTACGATATCTAAAACCATTGATATGAAGGAAAGAGAAAAATTACGATAAATGTTATCACATTAAGTTGAACTGATGTACTATTAAATTATATTTTAGCGTAATTGAATACGATTTATAACATTTTTTTACAGCTGAAATCGTTGTCACTTTTATTAATGTCTTCGACATCGACAAACTGAAGCTTGTGAATTATTTTTTTAACCTAATGACGTTTTGAATTAAAATTTGAACGCGATTGTTTTTCGAAGATTTTTGAATTACATAAAATTGGAAATATTAGTTACAAATTTGTTCCCAATATTTCCAAACCGTTTATCAACAACGAAATTCACCACAAAATTTCAGGTCAACAATAGACTTTTCAATAATATAATTCATATTTGTATAAGTATATACAACATGTATATAAATTCTTTAAAATCTACCAAAAAACCGGATTTTTTCATTAATATTGTATTCTTAAAACTAAGCTATAGATCATTGGTTCCCTACGGGAGCAGTACCACCCCCTATTGGTCGCAGGAGCTTTTCATGGGGGCGGTAGCGGGTCCAGAGGTAAATAAGAGAGACGTCGAGGCAGTCAAGGGGGCGGTCGTGGCATATGCATTTGAATAAATTATAATGAAATTCTTTAACAATACACTTTTCATGTGTAAACAATTTAAGAAACATACTTTTTAAGTTAGAAGCAATTTAAGAAACATGTTTCGGAGGATACCTCCATCTTAAAATGTAAAAATATAATATTATATTATTACACCTGAAGATTCAGGTATCCTCCAAAACATGTCGTGTTTTTTTATTTTTTTATTTTCAATATTTTGTGGATTAAACAAAGTTATTTTCAAATTCCTAAGTACATTACTATGGAATTCCACAGTGTTAACGCCTTAACGTTCAATAAGTTAATTTAAGAAACTATCTAAATACGAGTACGAGTATATCATTTTCTTCTTCTTCTTCTTCTTCTTCTTTTGATAGATCTGACGATCTGTGACACAGAAATCATATCTCGTCGGATGATGAGATCCAGCTGTCCCTCCATCTCTTAGGCGGTCCTCCAGGTGGGCGGCCGCACATGCGAGTCCGTCACCATCCACTCGGGCCACATGGTCCCTCCAGCATCCTCCTCTGGATCTACTCCACTGAACGATATCCTCTATTTCGCAGGTTTTCCTTATGTCTGCGTTGCGGTCATTTTCGTATCATTTTCGATTCAATTAATTATGTTCCTAATTTCAACATTGTGATTTTAAATTATACAAGTTTTATTTTCTAAAATTTCAAGTTTATAGATAATGCTTAACCAAATTTGAATATTATTTGTGAAGGGTGTTGGATTATTGGTGTTTATTTGTGGTATCCAAGATACATGTTACTGGTTATAATTAAATGTGTTTTATTACTCACGAGACATAAGGGGTAAATTTGTTAATATTTGGTTTATATTATTATTATTATTATTACTTGGTTGAATCGCTTTCTACATTTTTACAGTGCGAGCCAAATCGATATAAAGGGTAAAACTATCATATTGATTCTCATGACATGTGATACAACAGGTCATTTGAACCCAACCACTGCATACATTTTTTTCATCACATACTATGGCTAATCTATCGACATTTTACCGACAAGTATCTAAACCAGTGTGACAATCACATTACCATCACCTTGAATCGAATCTGAGACCTTCGGTGAGACAGTCATAGAACTTGGGCTCGGCCACAAAGGTCGTCATGGCTAACAATGTGTTTAAAAAACTAAGCAAAAAATATGCAAATGCGGTATAAATGTAAATCGTATGTTAGCAATCTTTGTGACTCAGCGTGCCCTATAGTCAGTTCGGGCAGAATACGGCGGAGTATCTTAATAGCATATTTCGTCATTCTTCTCCTCTGGAGCGAGAGTCCCCATCACCGGAGATAACAAGGCTCGCTATTATCCCGAAAGTTGAGGGCCTCCGCGCGCCTGTGTCTAACCGCCGCCCGACGCCCTGATACGCCAAACAATTCTTCCCAGTATCCCGTAGGATAGGGTTGCCACAATAATCTTCATATTGACCGCGACAAAAATCAAAACTCAAGAAAAATAATGTACAGAGTGTTCCACGCTGAGTAAGAACGCTGTCCGTAGTAGCTGGCAGGTACCTACCTAATAATAATAAATAATAAAAAACAGATAAATATGATAAAGGAACACTTTTATTGCCTATGTTTATTTAGCTAATAATAGAATGACGTATAACGTGACAAAAATTTCAATTTAACAGGAACAATATTGTTTTTAAAATAATAACATTTAAACAATAATAACATATGGCGTCGAAGCAAGGGCAGACACAGTAAGGACCAATCAATTTTAAGGACTTCCGAGATGAAGATACTGAAGACGATAGCAGGCAAGACACGGAGAGATCGCGTAAGAAACACCACAATAAGAGAGATATGTGAGGTTGAGGATAATATAAGATGGAGCAGACAGCGAAGAAGTGACTGGTACGGTCATGTTCAAAGAATGGACACCACTAGACTTCACTATATTGCACAACATAATCAGCCTCATGGGACTCGTCCTCGTGAAAGACTTCCTAAAAGATGGAAGGACAGCTTGGAGTCTACTTCACAAGAGAAGTAACACTATGGAGAACAGACCACAAATATCTACAACAAGGAAGGAGAAGGATATTAATACTTTTAATAAATGTATTTAAACCATTTTATTATTCGCAACAACTAACCGGTTTCGGTCCCGCTGGAACTTCGCCAGAATTACAAAAAGATACTAAACGTAGAACAAGACAGAGTTAAGTGTCTTTTTGTAACCCTGTCGAAGCTCTGGCGGGAGCGTAACAGGTTAGTTGTTGTAAAGAATACAGTGGTTTAAATACAATGTTTTAAAAGTGTATGAATTTGTTTTACCCCGAGCAGCAGGTGGCTAGCCTAACCCAGTGACCCTCCTCCTTCCTCATACAGGCATGGGTGTGGCAACGGCGGAAATCAATTACTGGAAAAACTCTCCGAGATCGTGTCCACAACGCAGACATAAGAAAAACTTGAAATATAGGATATCGTTCAGTGGAGCAATCCCCTCCGGACACCGCCCACCTGGAAGACCGCCTAAAGGTCCATTTACACTGGACAGTCATCAACCGATACTGACACGCCATGATAAAAATAGCCTTGAATCTCACTGACTCGTTATCTCAAACGCTATAATAAAATAGCCGTCGGGGGTTGCCTAAGAAATCATATACCTACATAAAATTGACACTATATAAAAATGATCAATATTTTTCAGGATGTGTTTCCAACAGTATATAATTCTTTTTTACAGAATACCGTTTTTACTACCATTTAAATTCGCCGTGGAGAAGACGATTATCTCGGAATTTAAATATTATGTGAACGGAATCAGCATTAATTCAAAATAACAAGACACCATCAAAACAAACAAAACGATTATTTGCTCAACGCAAACGCGTGACGTGTCGGTATCGGCTGATGACTGTCCAGTGTAAATGGACCTCAAGAGATGGAGGGACAGCTGGACCTCAAGAGATGGAGGGACAGCTGGACCTCATCATCCGACGAAACATGATTTCTGTGTCACAGATCGTCAGATCTATTAAAAGAAGAAAAAGTATTATTATTATATTTAATAATGTCACACCACAAATTAAGTGCCTCATACGAAAGTAATATTAATTATATTTTGAATTCAACGGTTCAAAAAGATTCATCTGTTCTTATGTTTTTCTGTCTTCTTGGCCAGCTTCAAGAGCTTCGGTTTCTCCATAACGTATTTGTGAAGCTGCGATTTTTTTTAAATACCGCGACTCATTTACTCCGACTGGGACATTTGATGGGCAACCGGGACGACTGGGACAGAGTTTCTGAACCGATGACATGTCCCGGTGTAACGGGACGTATTTCAACCCTACCGTAGGTCCAATTCGACCCGATATATCCCTACGCGCCGGAATAAAACTATTCTTGCGGGCATACATTATGTAAACTCGTAAATTCCCCACAAAGGTACATCACAAAAGTGTTTCTTCCCAACAATGTATAAACATTTTCGCGGCTCACTTTACGGCAGTTATTATGACTGGAAAAACATTGATGATAAGTAGATTTTTGAAACAGGTACGTAGTAAAAAAAAATCGTAAACTTTCGTAGCAGACTATATTTTTCCTCCGTTGAAATTGATCATGTTTCTGGAGTGCTATAAATAGCAATGCACGTGTGTACCAAGTTCAAGATATCGTAAGTAGGTTAAACGAAAATTACAATACATCATGTAGTGTGCGAAGTGTGCGCGGGAGATGCCTATTGGTGGCGATGAGGTTTACAACCCATCACACCGCGTCTCCCGCGGGGCGAAAAGTGAAGGATGGAGTACCGCATCGGTTAAAGTGTGACAGTCCATTCTTTCTGCCTACCCTTTCGGGGAGACGGCGTGATGGTTAGTTAGTTACAATACATCATTGCATAATGTATCATATTTCAAATTTAATGTAAACTTAGAGCTTCATTTTATTGAAATAACGTATGCGAGTATGAAACAGAACACAGATCGCAGAAAAAATAATAACTTAACTTAATTGAAATAACTTATACGAAAATGAAACTGAACTTAGAACGTAGAAAAAAATACTTCATTGAAATAACCTATACGAGTATGCAACTGCAGTTTTAAAGAAAGACAAAATGTTTCAAAGTGGTACCATTTGATAAAAAAAAAGCTTAATTAAAATTTAAAACACAGTTATAATATCACAATTGCTTTTTATTAACTGAGAGTGTCGCGAGAGCTGTTTCGCCAACCGATGTTGACATCATCAGGTGTTACAATAAACTCTTTTTAAGTTTATTGTAACACATGCTGTCGCGACACTCTCAGTGACTTAAAAAGTTTTAAATTTTAACAGTAATGATGTTGAAGTATCATAGTGTTTCGGCCAAAACAATGGAATATTTAAAATATATATTGATAATGTGTAACAATATTTATATATGAACTATTATTGAAGATAGGGCGTTGGAAAAAATAGATAACTAAAGGGGAGAGGGGGGTCTAGAAAAGGTTGAGAACCTATGAACTAAAACAATGATATATAATTGAGTAATTATTTTCAAAAGCAATAGTAACTCTTCATGAATCGCATTAAGAATTTACGATGCGGATTGAATGAAGCGATATATTCAACACGAAACAACTTAACTATGCAAATACAGCATACACACACACACACACGATATATCCTGTTCCACTTACCCTGAATATCTTTATCGAGAATGGAGCACATTTCTCCGTAATTTTTCATCGAAAACAACGAAATTCGACAGTTCGATCGGAGGAAAATACTAAATTTATGCATGGAGGACCATTACGCGGTCCCGAACCAGTTCCCTGACTAACTCCTCCCTTCTGCCGACCCTCCCACGCCGGCGGATCTGCTGACAGAATAACAAAACACAACTCCCCGATACGTTTATCCGCGATTCCCGATGTATAATCAAATTGTCTCTGGTGTAAGGGGATTAGCGGTGCTTATTGTGTAAATTGCAAGCTGCTCCCGTTCAAATTGTCTGTCTCTTCTCTGGATCGAATCAACCGCGTCCTTGTTCCAGAAGATTCAACGAGATTAAGACAAACATCAGGTATAGTTTATTCACTTCAGGGAGATGATTTGCAATGCTGTTAGTACAACAACAACAACAACAAATCATCACGCCGTTTCCCCGTAGAGGTAAGCAGAGAGAATGGACCATCACACTACTCTATCCTGGCACATTTTTAAAGATTCCTCCACATTCATACACCGAGTCATACACGCACGTTGATTCTTCCGACTTCTAATACGAACAACCTATAAAATTTGATTTTCCTCGGTCTGCCTCGACTCCATACTCCATTTACATCATTAACGTATACTTTCTTAACTACCATGCGCTCCGTATGTCCGAACCAACGCAGCGATCCTTTCATAATTTTGTTAAACCTTCTTCCGCTCTACTATATCAGCATTTGAGATTCTGTCGTATATCGTTCCACTACACATACGTCTTAGGGACCTCATTTCTACTGCATTTATTCTGCTCTCATCATTCTTCTGATAGTTACATGCTTAGCCTCCATATATTAGGGTTGGGACCAGAACTCCATTGTGAACGACTGTTTTCGCTTTCATTGATATATATATATTTATATATATATATATATATACTATATATATATATATATATATATATATATATATATATATATATATATATATATATATATATATATATATATATATATATATATATATATATATATATATATATATATATATATATATATATATATATATATATATATATATATATATATATATATATATATATATATATATATATATATATGTATCATTTCATTGTATAGTGTCATTATGAATCACACCGTTTATTGTTTTTACAATAAATATTTATAAAACATATTTTAAATCAAAATTTCAGGGAATTTATTTTTGTTAATATTACAATTGAAGCTGATAGCAATTTTATTAATAAATAAACATATTTGTGTTTTTCGGAACATTATTTTTTTTTGCCTTTTATATTCATGAAAATAAAATAAAAACAGCGCCCTGCTTTTTTTTGTAAAAGCACTGTCACTCACACTATTGCAAACAATCTTCCTGAAATGAACGGACTCTACACAAGAGGACAGCGCTAATAAACTCGGACGTAATCTGTGATAGCACGCGTATATTAAAGAACGCTATTTTTATCCACGTTCACATCCACTCGAGTCTCGAAATACAATGAGCAACAAAATAAACAGATTCAACCTGAAAAAAAATTCGACGGACAATTAAGTCAACCCCACATTTCGCGGGAAACTGTAAAATGTGAAACCTCTTTTTTGTGCTCTTGTTTTCAGCAATTCAAAGAAAGAAGAAAAAAAAAGATAATAATCTTACTAGAATACAAAAGTTTCTTTGTGCGAACTCGCCAGGCAATGAGAGCATGTTTAAAAGCTCTTCCTACAAAAAGCAAATAAACATAAAGCTTAATATGTTTCCGGGTGTGATTAAAATACTTCCATTGAGTATTGTGAATTTGATATTAACCACCCAGTTCGAGTATATTCGATAATTACGTGTACACTTGAAAACATCGTTCATTTCTTTTGATTATTATCAAATACTAAAATATTATTATGAATCTTATAAGATGCTATTTACATCGTAAATTAATCACATTTCGCGTAACAATCGTTATCGTGAATCTAAAAAAAAACTTACAAAAACATACCCAAAGATAATGGCACTTGCGAAGAAAAGAATATATATATTTACATATAGACCATCTTCAACGTAAAATTCTCCCAAACATTGCACGATAAAATTTAAAAATATCTTATATCATAAGAATTGGAACCACATGAAAACACTTATGATATTATAATATCTGTATTACCAATGCAGTTTGTTTGTACGAAAAAAATATATATAATAAGGGTGAAAGATTTCAATTTAACATGCAATAGAGCAGGGAGGAAACACGAAACAGCCATGCTACACGTAAGACTCTCAGACCGGATAAGAAATACTGAAATACGTAAGGTCGGAAGTAACAGATGTCGTCGCAAGGGTAGCGAAGCTTAAATGGTCATTTGCGGGACATGTTGCCAGATTGGTAGACTATAGATGGACCAGAAGGGTGGTAGAGTGGAGACCCACGATGGTCCGATGACATTAGAAGAATTGCTGGCGATTGAATGCAAAAGACACAAGAAAAGGGATACGTGGAGAAGTATGGGGGAGGCCTATGTCCAGCAGTGGGCGATAACGGCTGTCTAAGTAAGTAAGTAAGAGCGTTATCCAATATTTTAAAAATGCCTTTGGCAAAGTGAACATTTGAAAACACAGCAAAAATGTGATAATCAAGGCGAAAATCATTCCTATAAAATAAAACTTCTAAAAAAAGTTTTTTCATTCGTATTAATTTGAAAGTCATTAATTAAATTTTTAATATTTCAATAACTTTTGAAAAACATTGTATGTTCTCAATATTTTATTACAAAACATGTTTCGGGTGGTATCATTCCTTCTTCATTTAAAAATATCCTCTAAACAACAAAAAATATTACAATACAAAAACCGAATAAATTTAACTTCAAGTACATTTTTTTAATACGTCCCGTTAGCAGCAATCATCATTAAAAAAAAAATAAGTAAGTAACGATTTTGTATATTTATATTATTAACATTTGGACGCTGAATACGGATGAGTACCATACGAATCCATAACACGAAGTAATAGCAATATCTAATAGAAGAAATATCTTACCATATACCATATATGGATTATACGAGTATGAAAATCTTTACGAACTGGATTAATTAATGCATTCATAATACGATACCATCTTATAATATGGCAAAAGACCAAGTACTAATACTTTGTAAAGTCCCAGACATAAATCTGTTTTAGAAGTTCCCTGGATTCTGGGTAATACAATACATTATTTCGGCTTATTTAATTAATTTTCTTCCACTCGGACAGTGTCGCGCGCAGATACGAGTGCCTGAGTAACTCGATAACAGTAATAAAACGTGAGAAGAGCTAGCAAAGGCTTGCTGTATGTAATGACAACATTAATGGAAATACATTTAAGACATAAAAGACAGATTTAATTTCTCGAGGATGGGTTATCCGAGACCACTCGATCGTAGAAAGGTACAGTCGCTGCAGATAATCACTATCTAACGAACAAAAAATAGACCGAAAATATAATTTTGTGTATTTTAAATAAATAATCTAATTATTTTCGAAAGATTTGTAGCTCAGTATTGTTAAGACATATTAAACTAAAATAAACAAAATCAAATTAATCTAAAAAATACATTAAAGTTTTTTTAAAACTATTTATATTTTTTAAACAAAACAGTTGTTTGACCAATCGATGTTGGCATTTTGACTGTTTTGTAAAATCTGAAATATTTATAGTGTTAATTTAACAATCGTTATAAATTTACAGTGCTTAATTAATAAGTGTTAATATAAAAATTGGAATTTACGAAATAATTTATCTAATATAAACGCGAAAAGAAAACTAAGATAATAACAAAATTCGAAACGTTTATATGATTAAACCACAAAGAGAGATATTTGAAATTTGAAAAACAGTGTTTTAGTTAATTTTTAAATTATAAGCAATATTTATTAACGATTTCATGATTGAATCCGGAGTAAGACAATGAGATGCACTCTCCACCATGGTTTAACCTAGTGCTGGAGGCTTTAGCACGTGAAATTCAATTAATATACTGTATTGATATTAAATCGTCTCAAATCTGCGCTTATGCGGATGATATAGTTATCACAAGCAGAAACAAACATATGATGATAGAGAAAGGTAGTGTCCTGTAAAGAGAAGCAGAGAAATTTGGCCTTCAAATAAATACTTTAAAAACAAAATATATGGTTAGCCCACGCTGGAGGATGGGATTTACAGAATTAAAAGAAACCTTAAACTTGAAGAAATGATTAACCAGGTAACAGTAGTGAGATTCTGTAAGTCTCAACGCCTACGGTGGGCTGGCCACGTAGAAAGAATGCCAGAGGGTAGAACAACAAAAATTATATCCAGATGGGTGCCCCGCGAAAAGAGACCAAGAGGCAGACCGAGGAAAAGATTGGCGGATTGCGTGGAAGAAGATTGAGAGAAAATAGAAGGAGCTGGGGAATGGAGAGAGATACCCAAAGACAGAAGTCAGTGGAGGACCGTTGTGGGGGAGGCCAAGTCCCACACCGGGATATAGCGCCAAAAAAAGAAAGAATGAAAAAATGAATTTATTAAGTAACTATTTTAAATCTTAGAAATAATTCTGCTTTTTAAACATATAGTGAGTTATCTCAAATTGATATCTTGTTTTTCATACTTAATGATAATTGTGTCTTTTGACTGTACTTCAAGTTAATGTATCATAGAAGCATATAGAAATATATGATATTATTTTCAATTAGTTATTGACTCGACCAAGATTTTATATTTATAAATAGTACTTCATATCGATCTACCTTTTGAAGTATTCCATTTATAAATCTGTAGTTAAGTGGAACTAAATGGATTCATTTATCAAAACAATTGTAGGCTGTTAAGTTTTATTGGAGTTATTTTGTGCTTATTGCCAATTATCACGAAGCAATTCCAAAAACTTTGCCTTAAATTCGATACGTATTATGATACATACTTTGGCACAGGTGCGTCAAGATATTTTTTAAACCTTAACATTGAATCCAATATTGCAAGGTTTGTAAAAAAAACATCGTAGATGGTTGGAATGCCACCAGCGAATGGAAAAAACTCGGGAAACTCGATATAACTTTTACCGAAAAATAAATACAAAAAATTATCTCGACACCCGACCAGGTGGAAGACGTTTTGCAAAACATTCAATAAACTCAAACCGTACATTCCATAACAGCAACATTACTTGTATCTTGCAAGTACAACCTAAAAGCCCTTAATTAAATCAATGAGAAATTCTATAAAAAAAATCACTCCATCCTTCTCTTTTCTAATTCTAGAAATGAGAAGGATGAAGTGCCGCATCAGTAAGAGTGTGACAGTCCATTCTTTCTGCCTACCCTTTTGGGGAGACGGCGTGATGGTTAGTTAATTAGTTTAGCAATTTTACAAATAAACAGGTTAAAACGAACAAAATATTATTTTTAATTACCAAAATATGCATGCACATTTACCACTCCAATATCTATGTAAACAATAAATAAAAATCTAAGCCCAATTTAAATGATATCCTCGTATTAAAGAATGTGTAATCTACTCGTATATTATTATTATTTTGCTGAATCGCTTTTCACATCATCTCAGCGCGAGCCAAATCAATGTAAATGGTATAGCCAACGTATTGATTCTCATGACATTATTGAATGGCTGAGCCATAGAGGGCTCCCTCCCCTTACCCGAAGCTGTTATAGGCGCAGCGGCACCTTTCGTCAGCTTCACTCGTGCACTCCCTAGGCCCGTTCCCCGTCCATGCGGGACTTACGTTAAAAATAATAATAATAATATTATATGTGTATATGCAACCAAGGGGGACCCAGACCATATTTAAGCTACGCTCATGACATATGATAGGTAGCTGATCTATCGCCATTTTATTGTCACCTGAATTCTATACCAGATCAATGGCAGTGTGTCAATCATAGTGCCATCGCCGGGAATCGAACCCGGAACCTGCGGTGTAGCGGTCGTAACATTTACCACTCGTCCACGAAGGTCGTCGTGTATATACATGTACATGTATATACATGTTAATAATTTTTTATTTTATTTTATTGAAGAAAAAAAACATTTGCGTCAAAAGTGATGATTTTGCTCTTGACTCTATATTATACCAAATATATCTGAGGTGCAGACATTGTCGTGTGCGGGGTTTCACTTATCTCGTTATATTGACCCTTACCTCAGGAGCCAAACAAATAACAATCCGCCACAAGCACCCCCTACAGCCCTACTGGGGCAAGGTCGGTGAGAGGCCCCACGCGGGGTGCTCGACTACAGAGTAAATTGGATACTCTTGTCATTTCGGTGCCATTCTTCCCATTACGCCTAATATTATTACCCGTTTTCGATACTATTTTCTTTCCATATCCCCTGAAATCTGTTGCTACCGAAATAGACCGTCGTATATAGAATACATTATTTTCACTCCAGTATGTGCCTTTTATGCAGAGACTATCTTTTGTTAGCTGGCATATACTCGTCTTATAATATTATACATACTTAGCACTTTTGTCGAAGCAAAGTATGGAATTGGAAAAGAGAGATGAAAGTAGAATGAATGGTGTAGAAATGATTAGACGAATGTGTAGAAAATCTGTGTTTGATGGAGTATCGAATGAAAATATAAGAAGTAAATTCGGTACTTATGATAGTGTCATGAACAAAATAATGAAAGGATCATAAAGATACTTTAAACACATGGAAAGAATGAATGAAGAAAGAATAGTATAAAATTGTGTAAGTTAATGTAAATGAAACTAGAAATAGATAAAGAGCGAGGAAAACGTGGCACGATGAAATAAATCAAATATTGAATGTCGGCCACGCGAGGAGTCAGAGAAATCGACGCGCGTGCATGACACGATGTATGAATGTTGAGGAATCGAGAGAATTAGCCAGGAAAGAAAAGTGTGGCAGTCCATTCTTTTTGCCTACCCCTTCGGGGAGACGGCGTGATGGTTAGTTAGTTAGTTAGTTAGTTTTACAAAATGAAATAATTGATTCTCGTGACATTTCGATTCTACATTTCAACTCCAAAAGTACGAAAAAGGAGTACATATTAAACAACAGTGGCAACAAAATTAAACCTGCCGTATTATTATTTTGAAATTGATTTAATCTGAGTAGGACCGATTCTAGGCAGTCGGAACCAGTACAGGTTTTTTATGAAGTTCCTAAATTTTTAATATCTGTTGTTATCCTCCTACATTCACATACATTTCCTCTAACATTATCATCAATTTGCTATATGCATAAGCGTTGATTTTTTATCATATTTAGTCGTGACGGTTTATGAGAAAATAAAATCATATGATTTATATCGGTGATACGGCCATGGGAGCAGAAGGGACAATGACTACATCGTCCACAAGACCCTGCTACTGGAAGATGGAAGAAGAGGACCGGGTCGGCCTCCTGCAACGTGGATGACTACAATTAGGAACGACCTGAGGGTACTGGGACTGCCAGATGACCCAAGATTGCCAAATAATAGGAAATGGCCAGGCGAAAGAAGAGGAAAAAAAGCGTTGCATTTTTACAATACTTTACGAGTATTTTAATTTTGTTATTAATAAAGTATTGTAAAGGACGAACGAATCAGTGCATAATGAGCTCAAAATAACAAGAATACTATAAATATGGAGCCGGTGAGTATTGAGTTCCTTTGGTCACATTGCTAGGAGAGAGCTGAGTAACCTGGAAAAAAGTATTGTAACAGGAAGTGTTCAAGGTAAAAGAAGTACAAGCAGATCTGCTGCGCAGTGGTGTGACCAGATTAAGGAGATGACTGGAGGACACCTCTACTCGATTATTGGAGGCGTTTTGTTTTAGCCACGGGCAGCACCATGCATCACGATCCTCAGTTATGAGGATATAATAAAGAAAAAGAAAGATAGACAATTAATAAAGTACATTTATAAAGAAAATGGTATTGAAATTTTGCATATTAATTATAAAAAACCTAACTTTAAACAGTTTAGAAATTTTTCAAATTAAAAAAGACATAAATAATGAAAATAAAATAAATAACCAACTAAATTTAAATTCAATTCCCATGCTCGATAGGTTCCTGTTACATCTCTCACCTCCTCAATCCTAATTATACCCCTTCCACTTGATATGTTCTCGTTACATCTTCCCTCTCCTCAATCCTAATTATACCCCTTCCACTTTTATACATAACTCGATCTCCATTTAGTATATAAGTGACCGCTCTGTTTTATTTGATTGTTAACACATTAACTACCAAAAGCCGACTAGTCCGCTTTTCGCTTTCAACCGTATACGACCAAAAACCGATTAGTCGGTTATTTTACCCTATTGCTACCGGAAAAGTTTCTCAAAATTACGTAAATCATTATATCAATTTCAAATTTGAACTATTCATTTAAAAATGAGATTTACTACGAATTTAAAATTTTAAAAATAATACGCTTAAACTTAAAATTTAAAAATTCGTTGGTAAATAAAGTGATAAAATTGTACACATTGATAAAGGTTACTTGTAACCGAAACATGTCTGAGTTCAGTGAAAATAAAAAAGTGTTGTATTACAAAGTATTGTAAAATAAAGTGTAGTAAAATAAAGTGTTTTAAATATACAATGTTTTAAAAAATATGAATCCACAACACAAAATCATGACAACTATGAAATAAATCGTATGTTCTAATTTAAATGTGCAATGAGATGCACTTGTATTACAGCCGGTCCACCCTGTATTGCAGATCATGCAGATCAATTGTGTTGGAGGAGGGAAGGGGGTATAGAATTTCCGTCCGCCCAGCCGCGAGCCGTACGATATTGCCTAATTGAAAGCGCTTTATCGGATTATTCCATGATTAAGGGGAAGTGTTAACTGTAACTCGTATGCGGATTTTACACAACACTTAATATGGTAAAACTTGCTTAGTATTTTGTATTGCATTACAATTACATCGTAAGGCGAAATTTAAGTTTTTACTTAACACTTTGTGTGGGAGAAAACTTAACAAGTTGACAGCTGATCACGCGTTTGTGCGCGGGATGCCGATTACGCAATTACGCGTAATGCATCATGATTTGTCACATAACTGTATGTTACTTCTATACATTTTTTATTATATCTTAAACCACGGTGTAAAATTGCATATTGAATATTAAAAATGGAAGAATTCGTCCGTTTTCTAGAAGATTTATTTTATTTACTGAGAGAGAAATGTTCTTCATTGCTAAAGCATGATCTGCTAAACATTTGGGGTGGGCCAAAGGATTTTGTTTTAAATTAAAATAAGTCGATTGAAAATTGGCACTTCCAATACAGAGCGGCAGCAAACCTGTTAAAATCGATTTTTTTAAATAAAAATGAAAATAATTAAAATGATAATTATAATAATAACGTTAATAATATTAATACATCGTTTCATGCACTCCTCACAGGGTAATTAAATCCGATTTATTTGAAAATGTATTTTTTAATTAAAATAAGGCGATTTAAAATTGGAATTCCTATACATATATTTGACCTTGTAATGAATGTGTCCAAGTCTAAAGTGATGGTATTTATCTGTTTATATTTTATTATTTTATTATTAATTTATCTATCTGGAAAGCATGTTTACAAGAGATGGAAAAATGGAGAAAGATATGAAAAGAAGGGTTGGTGTTGGGAACAAAATTAATGGCGCTCTCAAAGTTATCACTGCAAATATAAATATTTCAACTAAATAAAAAATGGTCGTAAATAATGGAGTTCTAGTGCCAAGCCTTATGTATGGAAGTAATACTTGGAGCTGACAAAAAAATTATTAAAGTAGGATTAATGCCGTCAAAATTAGATCACTGAGAAGAATGTGCAGAAAACGATATATGATAGAATACCGAACGACGAAATAAGGAAGAAATGTAAGGCAGATGATTGCATCATAAGTAAAATTAAAAAAGGATCCCTCACATGGTTTGTTCAATACTAACTACCTAACTAACCATCACGCCGTCTCCCCGAAAGGGTAGGCAGAAAGAATAGACTGTCACACTTTAACCGATGCGGCACTCCATCCTTCGCTTTTCGCCCCGCAGAAGACGCGGTGTGATAGGTTGCGAACCTCATCGCCTCTAATAGGCATCTCTCGCGCACACTTCGATCGTCCAACATCCAAAATAAATCTAAAACAAATAATATAAAATACAATGATATAATATAAAATAACAAAATAAAAATAATTTAACACAAAATGTTCTTTTTAGATGGTGCACATATGAGGGTACTATTTGCAAACCCGGCAAATTCCACCAACAATCAAAAGTGATATATGAATTGGGTCTTATTCCTAATACATTTGCACACAATTTTTATTGATTTTCAGTTTCAAATTCGGCTTCATTCTGAAGAATTTGCTATTAAAATATAGGGTTTGTTGCAAACATGGCAACCTCCATTTGAGTGTTGCAAAGCTGGCAGACTCCAAAATGAAATTCATTATTTTACTTTAATTATCAACATAATGATGATTATTTCATGGCTGATTATTTTTAAAATACTAATTGGTTGAGATGAAAAAAATAAATACCGTAAAAAAGCGCATTTTATTAGCGTATCAGTTTTTTGCGATTTACTCAAAACATCTAATGATGGAGTTTGCCAGGTTTGCAAATAATACCCTAATATTGTCTATTTAATTTATGTTCCACGTATTCGTCGTTTGTTCAATACGAATTCATAAAATTCAAATTCAAAAGATGTAGCATTTAATCTCATTTCGTTTTATGTGTAGACCATTGTTTGGGATGACAACTCATAGCGCACCATTCACTTATATTATATAACGAAATATTTAAAATCCCACGCGATGCCCGACCCCAATAGTAACAAAATCCACTTTACAGACCCGCTGATGCAATAGAATACCGTTGTATTAAAGTTGAAAAGTATATTCTATTAAAATATATAAAGTTTTCACTTTAACCGCAGATCGGGAATGGATGAGTGATGATGACGTCACAACGCCGATATTCTGGCCGTGGGCCAACGTTGGATTTATGGCCAAAAGTGTGCATTAAAATTTAAGCGTCAGAGGACGAAATATTGCGCTAGTTAAATGGCACTTCCGCACAAAAGCATATTTTATATTCAAACATTATATGAAAGTTCTGTTATTAAAATACTTTTTTTTTACAATTTGCCTATTTATAAACTACGTAAATGATGGATTTAATTCATAGAGTTGTTTGAATACATAGTGCACCTGGAATAGAGTGAAATATAAATTTCTCGTCTGGATGCCTCTATATAAAGGGTTTTCAAATTGATGGCACTTATTCAAAAACTAAAATCTTCAACAGATTATTCATTTTTGTTGAATTCTTTTTGATGCCCAAACAGGGTCAAATGCTGTTCTCTAGGCAATGCCAACCGAAAGGCCCATTAGAGAACAAATTGCTGTGGGCAAATGGATGGATGGGCAAAAAAATGGACGACCTTCGTGGCAGAGTGGTTACGAGCTCTGACTTCCATGTTGAAGGTCCTGGGTTCGATTCCCGGCGATGACAGTGTGATTGTTACACTGTCTTTGGTCTGGTGTAGAATTCACGTGACAATAAAATGGCGATAGATTGGCTACCTATCATATGTCACGAGAATCAATATAATAGCTAAAAAATAAAAATTGTACACAGTAATTGGGTCCAAACGACCTGTTGTGTACATAAAAAAAAAAAAATAATAAAAATAAAAAAAAATAATAAAAAAATAAAAAAATAAAAAAAAATAAAAAAAAAATAAAAAAAATAAAAAAAATAAAAAAAAATGAATTTGTCATATCAATACGGAACCCAGGCTGTTTCGCTCAAGACAAGTCCATTGTGGGCAGAAAGAGAAAGCATGGAAGACCTAGAGCTACCTGGAGAAGAAGTCTGCAGAATAAAGCTATGATGGCAGGCCTCACTACGAATGGTATTAGGCAACAGGCGTGCAATATAGTGGGATGGAGAAGGATTCTCAAGGCTTTATTCAACAATAATGTGTAACAAGATAAGAAAAAGTAGACATTGCATTTAGCGTAATGAACAAAATAATGAAAGGAAGAATGAAACGTGAATGAAACGATATATGAATGTTGAGGGATAAATAGTAGTATGTCAGGATTGAACGATGTGGCGGTCTATCCTATTTGCCTTCCACTTCGAAGTAGGAAACGGTATGAAAAATAGTTTGTTTGATAATGTTTTAAAAATTAACTAACAAACCATCACAACCAAAAGGGATAGACTGAAATAATGTGTCACCACGGTAGTCAGAAATAATGGAACGTAGCATTATCCTTTCCTGGCATACGTCATTCAATTCCTCGCGGATTACTCCGACTTCCCATCTGCGTTTTTTTTTTTCATATTTCATGTTGTAAATAACCAATAAATTAACCATTACCTCCCACGTCTCTCCGAAGGGGTAAACAAAGAGAATAGACAGCCACGCGGTTCTTTCTTGACATATGTTACTTCTCTCTCTTCATAAACATTCATATGTATGTTGCTTGGGCAAAAGTAAAACTATCAATAAGTTATATTATATTTAGATAGAGATGGCTGTGAAACTTGGACTCTGGAAGTATTGTTGAAATGTAATTAACTGGTTGTGAGTGTTTGAGGTGTGGATTTTCCGCAAAATGCTCTGCGATAAGGATACAAAAACTTATAATGCAGACGTACTACAGAGAGCCAGAGCCAATAGAATGCTGCTGTCTGCTGTGTAGGTTGTAAAGGTCTCATATTTGTGCTATGTGTTATTGGGGGGAAAAATACCACATATTTGGCCTAGCTTTTCATAAATTAAAACACCAGTTTTCCACATATTTTTCTCGACACGTTTCGAAGGCTTTACACCTTTATCATTGAGAGAACTATAAAAAAAACTAACTAACCATCACGCCGTCTCCCCGAAGAGGTAGGCAGTAAAAATGGACTGCCACACTTTTCTTTCCTGACATATTTCTCTCGCTTCCTCAACATTCATACATCGTGTCATGCACGCGCGTCGATTTCTCTGACTCTTCACATGGCCGACATTCAACATTTGATTTATTTGATCGTGCTACGTTTTCCTCGGTCTTCCTCTATTTCTGGTTCCATTTACACCATTAATATATAATTTTTTTACAATTCTTTCTTCATTCATTCTTTCCATATGTCCAAACCATCTTAATTATCCTTTCATTATTTTGTTCATGACACCATCATTTGCACCGCATTTAGTTCTTATATTTTCATTCGACACTCTATCATACACAGAGTATCCACACATTCTTCTAATCCATTATGCACTGCCATTCTAGCTTTTTTCGATAGGTTTTTGTTTGCGATGACAACTTTAAGTGCACCATTCACTTTGTTGCCTGCTCCAACCCTTCTTTCAAAATCCCTCTCCACTCACCCATCTCTTGTAAACATACTACCTAAATGCACGAACTCAACTACTTGCTCCAAATTTTCACCATTCACGCTAATGTTGCAGACTGTCGTGGTTTCTTCCTTTTCAAAAATCATTACCTTGGACTTATTAACATTCATCATCAGATCATTTCGCATGCATACCTCATACATACAATTCACCAGGACTTGTAGTTCATACTCGTATATAACAATTAATTTTTCAATCTCACAACAATTAATTTTTGTTGTATTAGCTGGTAATCATGGAAAAGCTAGAGGAACGGAGGGGAGTTGGGAAAAGGCAGTTGTCCCGGCTGTGGAAAATGAGGGATTAGACAGGAGTGAGAAGAGTTGAAGAATTGTTCCGAATGGCGCAGTACGCAGTTTGTTTTCTCTTCAGCTCATAAGGATAAAGGATAGGTAAGTTTATAGATAATATAATGTATAATATTAATTATCTATAATGAACAAAGAAATTGAGACGAGTCCTTACACCGTTAGTACAAAACGTCTCATAAGAAACACAGAAATGATGACTTTCTGATCCATTGCTGGAATGACACTTCGAGACAGAGTAAGAAATTCTGAAATAAAGAAGATCTGCGATGTCGAAGATGTTATGCGATAGAGAAGAACGAGAAAACGCTACTGGAGAGACCATGTGGACAGAACGTGTCCTGAAAGAGTGTTAAATAATGTACCAAATAAGTAATCGGCCTCTAGGAAGAGCACCCAACAGATGGCTAGACAACTGGATATCTTCATCTCAGGAACAGCCTCCAAGAAATAACAAGACATAGTCCTGATAAAGCAGAGGAAGAAGAGGAAGTATAATATTATATTACAAATGGTATACAAGACCTCTTTCAAAGGAGTGCTCTCGCCTTACTGAGCCAAGCGGTGATGTAGCATTTAAATGCGGAACGAATACTGAGAAAGATGCCGGATCTTGGCAATGACATGTGATCGAACATTGTGAAATAGCGATAAGTTTGCATCCAATAAGAGCTCCCGGCGTGAAAGTGAAATCTTTTTTTTAGACATTTGAAAGGAATTTATATATTAGAATCTTTATTGTCAGTGCCATTCCATTTCCTCCGCGATCTTACGTCCACTTTTTATAACTCCCACATTTTCGGATCGAAAATAGGGAGAGTGTCTTATAATAACTTACAAAGGAATTCGTCGTGCCGGGATACAAATAATAAGATAGCTTGTTTATGATATTTCAACAGTGATAGAATTCTGGTACCAATCAATTTTCGTGGCTGTCAAATCTGATAAGGTCAGGTTAAATTAGAATGATGAAATTCCTTTTCAAAAATAAACTATTGTGTCTTTTACATAAAAATATATTCATTTTGCCCAGGGACGTTTGTGATTACCATAATATAAATTGTTTTTTTTTTTTTCGACAAATTTACCAGAGAGTATTCCTTATCGTTACAGGTTACAGGTTTTTTACATATTTAATTACAAACAATAAGTAAAACTTAAAATAACGTAAGGTTAAATAAACAAAAATTAATTATTATTAGATTGATGAAATGATAATATATGGGTTATATACATAATATTTGTGCGGACTAAAGAACAGGGAAAAAAACTTTTAAAAAATTCTTACGATTTTTTTATGAATTAAAACACTGTTTGACATGTTTCGAAGGCTTTACACCTTCATCCCTCCCGTGATGTTCTTCGTTCTCCCAAACGATATAAATTTTATATCGTTCTACTCCCGATGATGAAGGTGTAAAGGCTTCGAAACATTTTTAGAATAATAAACTCAAAAGTGGAATGAACAGTGTTTAGTTCATAAAATAATCTTTATGGAATTCCACAGTGTTTACACCTTAAGTTTATCTAAAACTAATTAATCCTTTAACATTATAAAGTCGTGAAATCACTATATTTTTTAGTTTAATTAAGACGAAATGATTAAATGAGATAATAACAAGTTTTTATTGCGATGACGGTAATACGAGTACTTCAATAGTAATGTAAAAAATACCCTGATGAATTCAATAATATTTATCTAAATTACAATTATATTCAAAATTTAAGTAGAATTTTTAAACAATGAAAGCATTCTCAATAAAACCTATAGGAAGTGACAAAGTGGAATATAGCCAGAACAGAAGTGTCGGACGTCATCGGAAGAGTGACAACGCTAAAATGGCGCTGGGCAGGCCATGTCGCTAGTTCGGACGAAAGATGGACAAAACGCCTCCTTTGCTGATGTCTTAGAACTATGACCCGAAACCCAGGACGTCCTCAACTTCGATGGAGGGACGACATTAAAGAGACCGCCGGTACGACATGTATGCTTGATGCCCAGGATCTACAGACATGGAAGCAGATGGAAAAGGCCTACGTCGAGGAGTGGACGGATATAGGGTGATGATGATAATGATCATTTTTAATATCTATGTATTTAATACCCATACGAAAATACCCATCAACTTGAAAAGGATAGTGTTCAATGCCTGTGTCCTTCCAGTGTTCACTTATAGTATTGAGACAGTCACAATGTCACAAAAAAGTGCCAACAAGCTAAGAGTCACTCAGAGAGCAATGGAGAGAGCCATGTTGGGTATCAGTTTACGGGACAGACTCAGAAATGAGGACATAAGTGTCAGGACAAAGGTTTCCGATGTTATCAAGATGGCCGCAACTCTCAAGTGGCGATGGGCGGGACATGTCGCTCGCGATCCAGATGAAAAGTGAACAAGGCGACTGCTGTGCTGGTGGCCAAGGACGGCAAAGCGTGGAGTTGGGCGCCCACAGTTGCGTTGGCGCGACGATATCCGGAGAAGTGCGGGAAGTGCCTGGATGCGGATTGCTCGGAATAGAAGAGAATGGAAAATGCGAGAGGAGGCCTACGTCCAGGAGTGGACGATCAATACAGGCTGAAGAAGATGTATTTAATAAAAAAAAATATTATTTAAAAAAAGTCCGAATCAATCCGTTTACAACATTGGCGCCATCTAAAATAACATTATTTATTATATTATTTATATTTTGTTATTTTACATCATTGTATTTTATATAATCTGTTTTACAATTATTTTGTGGACGTAGGATGATCGAACACACCGCATCCCTCGCGGGGGCGAAAATAGATGCATGGAGTGCCGCATCGGTTAAAGTATGGCAGTCTATTCTTTCTGCCTACCTGATGGTTAGTTAGTTAGTTTGTAAATAAAAAATATATTAGTTTTTATTTTTATCCCTAACTTAACTTACATAAGAATAAAAAGATAAACTACTTCCATGGAGACGTTAACCATTGTTCCTAAACAATTAATCTACTGGCTTGAGAAGTATGGAGGAAATTCTTATCACAATAATTTCTTCAAAAATATAAAAGACTGACAGGACAGAAAAAAACAACATGTTAATGTATACTCCTATATAGACACAAAATACAATGTAAAAACACTGTAAATATCATTTTCTCGCCATGACTTTGTGTTTACATATTATGTTATTTTTCCATTTTCATTAGGTGGAAAAATATTTCAGGTACACAAATTATAAACCGAACCACATTTTTTCATGTAAAAATTAAATTTCATAATGCAGGAGACAATCTGCGACAAAAAAGAATTTAATTAACATCAAAGCATCTCTTTGCAAGTGGCATCGTGATATCAGAATTTCAAATTGCTGGGAGGGGCTGGAAATTTTCAAACAAAAAATGCTTTGCTTTTAAATAAAAAATACGAGTGAAAATTTATATGAAATAAGCAGAAAACAGATTTAGAGTAGGCATCATTAATTTTGTATGAAAATAACACACAACGGTAAATAAATTATTGAAAAGAAGTATAAATATTAATAAATTAAATGATATACTTTACACATCAAATAAGCACCGCACAAATAAAAATATGTTGTATCCGAACATTTTTAGCAGTTATTTGAAAAAAAATGCAAAATGGTTATAAGATAAACTCACGAACTCCGCCTGATGATATAAACATACATATATACCAAAACCGGTCGTTATAAATACATAGATAGTTTATTATTCTTTGAAGAATGATGTAAAACTATAACTGTATGTCTGCTTTCTAAAAGTTTTTTTATATTTAATGGAAATTACATATTCCTAAGAACCACAGAAAACGTAACTTTGCCATATTTTATACGTTATATCATTATAACAAACCGTAGTGAATTTCTAGTAAATCAGAATTATTTGTGATACTGTGTCCTAACGTGTGGCTGGTTGCTTGACGAATACTGTTTGGAAAAATAAGAATATGCTAAAGGAGAGCAAAATTCGAATCTACAAGACACGCGTACGTCATATAATGACATATGGAATAGAAACTTGAGCTGACACCATCAGAACAAAAAGTCTCCTAGGAACCACAGAAATGAAGACTCTCCGATCCGTTGCGGGAACGACACTCCGAGACAGAATAAGAAATTCTGAAATAAGAAAGATCTGCAATGTAGAAGATGTCGTGCGATGGGGAAGATTGAGAAGACGCTGCTGGAGAGATCATGTGCAAAGAGTATGTTCTGAAAGAGTGATAAATATAGCCGTAAATAAAGCACCAACAGGAAATCGACCTGCAGGAAGACCACCTAAAAGATGGCGAGACAGTTGGACATCTGCATCCCAGGAACAGGCTCCGAGGAATTACAGGACACAGTCCTAAATAAATCAGAAGAAGGAGAAGAAGACATATTTCGCCTTGCTAAGAAATTATCAAATATTTGATACTACCTAAGCAGGACGGAATATGTCATTCCCATAAAATATAATAAAACTTCTAAAAAACAGACATGTTATTACCTTCTAATAAAACGCAACAGTCCATATAATTAAAAAGCATAATGTATTATATAACCCAACTGAGATACTTTTTTTAAAACTTTATCGATGAATAATCAAAATTAATTATTACATTATACATAAAATACTTTTTTTAACTTTTCACCTTTCCTATTAATGTAATCTATGTACTTCTTGTTATTGTTTATCGTTTTTCGTTATTTACGTTCGAAACTCTATACTATATGTAATTGTTCCTTCTTATTACTGTTTTATTATTATTATTTTTATTTTATTGTTATATTTTCGACCTTTAATATTTTCTCCTATAAATTGTAACAAATCGTTCTTTTAATTAAATTATTTAGGTACTTAACTCAATTTCAGCGAGAACATCAAAATTATATCAAAGAAATTATTCAAATTGACACAGGAACAAATACATATAAAGATTCGAAAAATCACGAAAATTTTAACTAACTAACTAACCATCACGCCGTCTCCCCGAAAGGGTAGGCATAATGAATGGACTGTCACACTTTTACTGATGTGGCACTCCATCCTTCTCTTTTCGCCCCGCGGGAGACTCGGTGTGAAGGGTTGCGAACGTCATCGCCACCAATAGGCATCTCCCGCGCACACTTCGATCGTCCAACACCCACAAAATAAATCTAAAACAAATAATATAAAATACAATGATATAAAATAAAATAACAAAATAAAAATAATTTAAATAATTTTACATTTGATATATTATTGTAACACCTGATGATGTCAACATTGGTTGACGAAACAGCTGTCGCGTAAAATAAAATACAATTGTGATACAAAAACCGAAGTTTATTTATTAACAGTTTAAAATTAAGTATGATAGTAGGTACTTGGTTACACTTAGTTTCATGGTCTAAGTAACACGTTAAAACAAATAGTTTACAGGTGAATGTACGCTGTATCCAAAACCCAATCATTTGTGAAGCAATCAAGGATAGATTGATGAGAGTAATTGATTTCCAAGTATTGTGATTAGCTTAAAGAGATTATTTAGGCCCAGAAGACAGCACCTGCCGCGCTGTGTGGCGTCTCGTGTGACTGCTCGCGTCGGGATGTCTGCTTTGGGTAATTCGCGAGAAAATGCGTGACGCGGTTTTAATTAAATTTCCCACCAAAAGTTTGAACTGTGGCTGTTTACATGTACTTAAATTTATTCATGTAATCCAGTGACGTACCCTAAGATTTTTTCAGTTTTAAACATATCTGATAACGTGAATTGTGAAAAGAAAATCAAACGTTAAACTAAATAAACGTGAGTATAAAAATAGAGATTTTTTTCATTAATTAAAAAACATTTTTTTTCCACTTTAAGGTGGAATACAAAACATACAAATGAAAATCTATAAAAAATCTACTACTTCTTATTAAAATCTCATCAATTTACGGCTTTTGATAAACGTAAAAGTCGTTCAAAGGTAATGTTTTATTTTAAAGATCATATTCAATAACAAAAAAGGAAATTCAATATTTAATGATATAAATGCTGATTATTAAAATTTCTCGTTGATACAAAAAATACAAATTATATTTTTTAAATAATGAATATGTTTTTTCTTCATCTCGTTTTCCTTGTTTCGTCCGGTTTCTTCTATTATACCCGATATTTTTTTTATTTCATTATTTACATTGTATATACTGGTATTCTTCAAACACACTCTAATACTATACATATATTTTAGTCGAAGATAAAATATGTAAAAGTATGTATTTGATAAAAGCTATGAAAGATTTATTATACTTAATTACATTGATTTTATATAATCCATTTTTTTGGCCGAAAAACTATTTTAATAAAACAAAAACTACCATTAACATAATCAAATGCTATAAAAATTTGAAGCACTATTGTTATACTATCTTCTTTTTCTTCAGCCTGTTGTGGCCGTTTTACCAACTTATCATTTATATGAAATTATCAGGTGTTACTATATCAAGTGTAACTCAAACATGTTTTTTGGATTACCTGATGATGCCAACTTATGTTGGCAAAACAATTATCACGACAATTTTATAAAAATAAAAATAACTGTGATAATAACCTAGATTCTGTGGTTATTTAATCTATATATGGACAAGTGTATGAAAGTTGTTGGGGCAGGCAACAAAGTGAATGGTGCAATTAAAGTTGTCATCGCAAATAAAAACCTATCCAAAAAAGCAATAATGGCAGTGCACAATGGTATTATTCTACCGACCCTTATGTATGGAAGCGAAGCATGGAACTCGCAAAAGAAGGATGAAAGTAGAATAAATGCAGTAGAAATGAGATCTCTCAGACGAATGTGATACTCTGTGTATGATGGAGTGTCGAATGAAAATATAATAAATGAATGCGATGCGAATGATGGTGTTATGAACAAAATAATGAAAGGATCCATCATAATAGACGGTTTGGATATATGGAAAGAATGAATGAAGAAAGAATGGTAAAAAATATATATATTAACGATGTAAATGGAACCAGAAATAGAGGAAGACCGAGGAAAACGTGGCACGATCAAATAAATCAAATATTGAATGTCGGCCATGTGAGGAGTCAGAAATCGACGCGCGTGCATGACACGATGTATGATTGTTGAGGAAGCGAGAAAAATATGTCAGGAAAGAAAAGTGTGGCAGTCCATTCTTTCTGCCTACCCCTTCGCGGAGACGGCGTGATGGTTAGTTAGTTAGTTTGTTTTACTTAGATTCTGCAACCTTTAATAAATATAAGATTCGATACTATTTAGGATATAATAGGAAGAAACCCTTTTGTTTCACAATATCAAAATAATAATTAAGTTTGCGGCGGTCGAGTGTATTCGACTACATCGAAACATCTGTAAATATTTGGTGAATATTAAGCAAGCCACGTGATGTATTTACACCACGTGTCGCCCGCAAGGCACCCCACGCCACCCCTGATGTAACCATTCAAGTGGCTCAGTAAATACTCTAGTACACCAAGTAATTCATTTTGCAAATTACCCCATTCTTGCAAATCTGTTTAACCTGATTACGTCCGGGCCCCAAGGAAATTTTACAAAATAAGTTTTTAAATGCCTTAAATTACCAACAGGCTAGAGTAACGTTTATAAACTCGCTGAATAAAAATATCGTACTGAGTTTTACGACAAAGTTTTTTTAATATTTTTTCGAAAAATATTAAAAAACGAAAGCAACTTTAAAATCCGTATAATAATTCATTTTTAATAATACACAAAATTAGTCAGCTTTAAGTAAGTACATTAGACCATTTCTATGTAAGTAAGATTAAAAAATATACTAAGCACGAGTTTATTGAAATTGTATATTTATACCCCCCGGAAGACCGCCAAAGAGTTAGCGGATTAGCTGGGAATCAACCTCCCAAGAGAGGCCAGGCTGACTACATGAACAGACGAAAGGTGAGCAGACACTGTCAGAACCAACTATATCTTAAGAGTAGCAGAAATGAGAACATTGCGACCTATTGTGGAGAGAACCCTTAGACATAGGATACCCAATGAAGAAATTCGCAAATCCTGAAAAATTGAAGACATAATGATATGGAGTAGGCAGAGAAGACGATTCTGGAGGGACCTCGTCGAGAGAATGAATCCATCAAGAATTCCTAAGATCGTGATGCACAAGATTCCAGAGGGCCGTCGACCACCAGGACGACCATCAAATAGATGGAGAGAAGGCTGGTCGTCTTCATCACAGGAAGAAAGTTGATATCCTGCATAAACAGATCGTAAGATCTACAATCAGAATAAGATGAAGAAGACTATTGATCTTCTAGGAGAATAAACGTAAAAGTTTTAAAAAAAGCCTTACAGTATGATGAGCGTTTACAAACTAAATCTGCTTAGAAACATAACCAATTTTGATACAGTAAAAAGGAAAATCTTAAGTGTGTTTGACGTTCGAAAGTATCAACATTTTAAAATTAATACAAGACAAATACAGGATTTTACCCATTGTGAGTTAATTATTGAAAAACTGGTACAAGTTTAAAAAGCTTAAAAATTGGAGAAGTATTCTCCTGGCGTTGTCTGGCAAATGTAGCCTTTTACATTGCATTAATAAAGATTTTCTGCTAATGCTTACACCTATTCTTAATAGATGGCGCAAGTGTAGATTGAACGAAAAAATGTGAAGTATGGTCCAACATAGTAGCATATATACAACTTCCAAAAAAAATTGACAGTCGTGGTGGTCGTAAGAAGGGCGGAATGGGGAATGTTGTTAACATAAATCGATCGCTTAACCCAACTAATGACAGGTCATAAGTTCTGTAAACGCCTCGACCACCATATTCAGTTTTAAAAAAACAATTTACATTTTCGTCTCTATTGAGATACAATCAATCATTTTTAAATAATTTTACAACTATTTGTGTATTGATCTTCCACGGTACAAAAATTACGCGATATAATACTTTTATGAAATTTTCTTTGTCGTGTTTGTAGCGGCAAATTCTGTTTGTATTCCATATTCCCCCGTTCTAGTCTGCCGCTGATAGCGACAGAATGCGGGGAAATCAACAGTGTTTCGGTACCCCACGAGGAAAGCGGATAAAAAACAAACAGTATCATCGCGTTTATACTCGTTTGAGTATTAACTTCTTGGGTCGCAGAAAAACTTTGCTTTGAGCCAATCTGCATAACAAGTACGCTAATTTTGCGCGTTTGAACTTACAAAGATATGAATAATTTACTGATTTACGATACAGCGAAGACCCGATTTTATACATAAAACAGCATTTTTTATATACGAGCACAACAGGTAATTTGAACCCAATTACTGTATACAATTTTTTTTGTTTTTTTTTTTGAAAGAAAAGTGTAGCAGTCCATCATTTTTGCCTACCTCTTCGGTGAGACGGCGTGATGGTTAGTTAGTTAATTAATTAGTTAGTAAATTTCATTTGTTCCAATGACAATTTGAATAATTTCTTCAATATTATTTTAAAGTTCTTCCTGGTGTTGGTTTGTGTCAGTGCCTTATTACTGCTAATTTAAAAAAATAACTGTGGATACGTGGAACGTAAATTAAATAAACAATACGTGCACCATCTAAAAAGAACATTTTGTGTTAAATTATTTTGTTTTATTTTATATCATTGCATTATTTGTTTTAATATTTTCGTGGATGTTGGATGATCGAAGTGTGCGCGGGAGATGCCTATTGGTGGCGATGAGGTTCGCAACCCATCACACCGCGTCTCCCGCGGGGCGAAAAGAGAAGGATGGAGTGCCGCATCGGTTAACGTGTGACAGTCCATTCTTTCTGCCTACCCTTTCGGGGAGATGGCATGATGGTTAGTTAGTTTTTTGTTTTTTTTTAGCTATTATATTGATTCTCATGACACGTGATAGGCAGCTGATCAATCGCCATTTAAAAGTCACGCAAATTCTACACCAGACCAAAGACTATGTGACAATAACACAGCCATCGCCGGGAATCGAACCCAGGACCTTCGGTATGGCAGTCAAAGCTCTCGCCACTCTGATACGAAAGTCGTCGAATTGAGGTGCATTAGATTAATTTATAATATAATTAATTAATTTCATACCAACGTTACATTCCATTAAAAATGTTTAAAAAATTCATTACTGTATGCGTAAAACGAACTTATTTTAATTAAAATAATACATGTAAAAACGTTTAAAACATTAAAGTAGGAACAATCGACGAGCATAAATGTCACGGAAAAAATTGTAATAATTAAATATATTATATTTATTCCGTCAGCAATGACATTTATCAAATATGATAACTGATATTTAAATATGTTAATAATAATAAACTTTTATTTTAATATATTTACACCTGAAGATGGAGGTCTCTTCCGAAACACGTCATGATTTTTAATATTGTAGTGGATAATAAACAACGTTATTTTACAATTTCCAAAGTGTATTAGATTGGAATTCCACAGTGTTAATGCCTTTTCAATAAATTGATGTTAATACTGATTATAGATTTTGGTTAATTTCATGAAAACTTTATTAAGCATTAAATAGGCGACACTTCAGCAGCTTCTATGATCCATTCGCCGCCGACTCGTGAAAAAGCTCGATAACGCTTTAAAAAAATATGACATTGAACGCAACTGGAACCGTGTGTCTTTATAGTTCCATTTCCCAGATCCCAATAAAGACCGACGGAGAGGAATAAGCGTCATAAAAGGGCTCTATTGCAAAAAAGGACGTAACGTTTTATCGCCATAATAATAAGTCCGGGTGAATGTTACAGCGAAGGAATCTCTGCCGAGGACGGCGCGGCCACCGCAACTATGATCGCTAGTTTTAATCTAGCCATCAGCCAGCTGAGCGGAATGCTGGAATTTCATCGGCCGCGCCGGAATCTGACGGAGGAAAAGAATGTTCCATAAGGCCCCACTCCGGTAGCATATCCAACTTCACGAAAATTCAATCTACCCCCTAGAGAACACGTGACAATTCGCATTCGAGTTGAAAGCGATCGTGAAATACTCGCGAATACGCTCTGCTCTGCGTCCGAGGTTCAGGAATTTCCTATGAGATGGCATTGCTAGGCTCGGAGAGCGGAATGTTTCTCAGTCCAGTGATTTGAGAGTGCACGATGGTAAAAGTGGAGAATAGACAAAGTTTTATCATAACTTAGAACACAAATTCATATAAAATAAATTCAGATATTCATAAATTTGTTACAACTATCCAAACTGTCTATTGTTTTATCGAAAAAACGTAAATAACTTTATGAATCAATATTTCAACACTGCCGAGATCTAGCACACGTATTAATGAATCATTCACCAAATCTTATTTCAAATAATGTTTCTATCAGACGAATAGCCACAATAGTTGAACATCCGTATGCCAATAGAATCCGATGTTTGTATACATAATAGTTTTATATCAGGTGGAGCGATGATATTGTGCGGACGGCGGGAAGGGCCTGGAGAACACTGGCGAGAAACCGAGAGAGATGGCGTGGGGAATGGAGAGGCTTACGTCCAGCAGTGGATGGAGACAAGCTGATGAAGAATCAAATTTTAAAGGTTGGTCATGTTAGAATCCGGAAAAATCGACGTGCGTGTATGATTCGCTGTATGAATGTGGAGGAACTAGATAGGTGTGTCAGGACAGAGTAGTGTGGAGGTCCATTCTCTCTACCTACCTCTGCGGGGAAACGGCGTGATTGTTTGTTGTTGTTGTTGTTGTTGTTATACATTTGACTTTTTTTAGCTTAATCAACAGAAAAGCACCCTCCCAAATAACTACAGATTACGGGTTTATTCCCTGTTGGTATCATCGCTGACTTTGTTTAGAAATTTTAGTAATAAAATCACCAGTATTCTTTAAATTATTATTTCCTATCACTGTAATGTTTAATTTTAACTTGGCTTTACTATTTCGCTTGTCCTTAATATGAAAGAAAGAATGAAGATGACATCACTATAACAAAATGTTAGCACTTTGCCAACATCATATTATGGGTATTATAATAAATTTATTTATCCCCGATTATTTTTCCATACTGACTACAAAATCAATTCCACAACTGTGTCGTTAATTAAATTAAATACTCCTAAACAAAAGATAATGTTCGCAGTAGACTCAAAAACTACTAGACCGATTTTGCTGAAAATTTCACACATTTTAATTATTAGTACCATGAGTGTCTTGAACCTTCTTTATCTATTAAAAATAATATGTCAATAAAAAAACAATGTTTCAAATCTGTTAAAAATATTTTCAGTGAATAATAAAAAAATTCTTTTGGAGCGAAGCGGAGTAATTTTATTAGTATGGTATAAAACTAAACTAAATAAATCGGTAAAAATAAAATATGAAATTGCAAATATTCTATCCCAAAAACATCAGCGGGACTCGAACCGTTAAGTAATAAATTACGTTAAAAAATCAAAATACGCACATATAAAAAAACTCTTTAGTCTATGACATCAAGTTAACAAATTTTTACCTCCGACTTTTGGCATCACTTAATTATATTGGGTAGGTATCCACTTTAATCAAACGAGTCAAATACGCAGGTTTGTCGTTTTTTTTTAATGAAACGTGTGTTTTTAAAGGTTGGCAACAGAATTCGTGCCTGCGAATATTACGTAATATATTGAATGTAAACATTCTTCGACATTGTAAACACACAAATACGTGGGCTCAAGTAAATTGAAGATCTATACGTAAACACTACAAAAACGAATATAAAAGAAAATGTCGATTCGTCTTCACGGTTGGCGTCTGTTTTTCTATGAAGCGCCCTTAAGCTGTCTGCCGACTGGATTCAAATGTGATTTAGGGTTCCGACACCGCCAATGTTTGTTTTAACCGTGTTTTTTATACCGAAAACCTATTTTGTGGGTTCATTAATGTTTCAAAAATAGAATTCAACAAAGCGTAACCGAACAATGAACTATTTATAATCTAAAAAAGCGAACTACCTGGAATTAAACTGTGATACCCGATTTTTTCGAACATTTAGATTTAGTTGAAGCAATTCCTGTGTGAAATAAAATTATCTGTATTGCTGAAACCGTAAAAGTTATAACGAATTTTAACTAGTAATCGTCGAAGTAACCTTGAGGGACAGATTTTTAAGGAATTTATTCGACAACAAACCAAGGTGACTGAGGTGTCTCTGCGGATAGGCGGGCTGAAGTGACGGTGGGCCTGCTATATCTGTCGAAGAACCGACAGCCGATGGGGAAGACGGGTTCTGGAGTGGAGAACGCGTACAGAATTCCGTAGAGTTGGACGTCCCCCTGCGCGCTGGACCGACGATCTGAAGAGAATTGCTGGACATGGATGGATGGGAGCGGCAATGGATAGGGGGCGGTGGCGTGCTTTGGGAGAGGCCTACGTTCAGCAGTGGATTACAGACGGCTGATGATGATGAATTGTCGAAATAACGAAGAAGAATAATAATAATAGATTCGTCTAGATTCTCTCACATTGTACTGTACGGACAACCCCAACGTAGACGAATCCCGGGCGGACCATCAAAAGTATGGACGTTAAAGAGGTGCTGCTGGGTATCGGCTTTGCAAGAGTCTAATATTTTTCGAGAAATAGTAGACCAGTAACATAAATACTAGCTTGGTTAGTTGGGGAATAATCTAAAAAAAAATCCCGTCTAAAAATCCCATTTAATCTTAGATTATCCATTGTTTTGGCGGAAAAACTTTGATATTTCAACATTACTGTTACTGAATCTAATTACAGTTTTTTCCATCTTTATTATGATTGTTAACAATATTATTACTGTTAAAATTTAAAACACTGTTATGATATCACAATTTCTTTTTATTCACTGAGAGTGTCGCGACAGTTGTTTCGGTAACCGATGTTGGCATCATCAAGCGTTACAATAAACTAGAGTTTATTTTAACAACTGATGATGCCAACATCGGTTGGCGAAACAGCGACACTCTTAGTGAATAAAAAGAAATTGTGATATTTCTAACAAAGTTTTTTTTTATTTAAACAGTTAATAAGGTTATCTTAAGAAGAGGTGATGTATATCACTCGTTTAAAAACGAAAATCTGTGAATAAATATATAATGTCACAAAATTAACTCAGTTCACCCTACAGATCTGGTCAGTTCTCTTGTTAAGCATCCTTTAGCATTCAGACACTTTAATATAAGAACCGACCATTGTATTTTACACTTAAAAGCATAATCGCCAGACATACAGAATATTTCCGAACCATTGGTTTTTTATTGCATCAATTTCCTTCATCCAAACGATATTTTTCGTAGTTCGCTAGGAAATTCGTAAAGTTACATAAAAAAACTATTACGTTGGCTGAAATCAGTACGCTAAATAAATAAATAAATAAAAATTGTATAATATTTCAACATTTTAGGTCATTTAAATCTATTGATTATGTGAGAGTTTAAATCTGTTGATTGTGTGGAAAGGCTTGAAATCAACGTGGATAGCAACAGAATCGATAATGTCCAAGAATATACATACCTGGGACACAATATTCGATTGGGCCGAGATAACCAAACCACAGAGCTCAAGAGAAGAAATGAACTAAGCTGGGCAGCTTTCGGATACATGGGTTACATCCTTTAAAACTGGAAAATACCGATAAACCTGAAACGTAAGGTCTATGAAGCCTGTGTTCTGCCAGTTGGCACTTATGGTCTTAAAACTGTAACATTGTCCAAACAAAGTGCCGAGAAACTACGAGTGACCCAAAGAGCCATGGAAAGAGCTATGTTAGGAATAAGCCTAAGAGACAGAGTCAGAAACGATACGGTGAGAGAAAAAACAAAGTTCACTGACATCATCCACCGGGTGGCGACTCTAAAATGTCAATGAGAAGAGAAGTGCAGGGCGACCGCAAATACGGTGAAAGGATGATCTGAACAGACACACGTTCTATGGAATAACCTGGATGCAGTCTGCACAAGACAGAGTGACATGGAGGTGAATAGAGGAGGCTTTGTCCAGGAGTGGACATGAGTAGGCTGAAGGAGAAGCAGAAGATTATGTGAGATGATACTATTTGTTTTCCATATTTAATTATATAAAAGACCTGCCTGCCCATCACCATTTTAGCGCTGCCACTTCCGATGTTGTTCGATACTCCTGTTCTGACTCTTATAGTGGTGTTTCTCATCATGTCCGTTATTTGATCGCCACCGACTGTGTAACAAACGAAGACGAAGCAAACTGAATTTTTAAACTCATTGTACGTAGTATGTTCACGTGACGGCAAACCTTCCGATTTGTTTGTTCTCGCACCTGACAACAAAACGAAAAATGTCGTATATCACAAGGTGCTTTGATGAAGGGAATCGACCCGAGTGCAACCCATCCAGCAAATAGTTTAATAGAAAGTAGTGCAACAATGATACGCGAATCATTTCGATTCGCTTCAATAAAGCATATCTTGCTGCCACGTGAATTACATTAATTTCAACGTAATTAAAATACTTTTCATTTCAATTTTTGCACATTTATTGAACTTAATTCATTTTGAGTATTCAATTTTAACTAAATAAAAAACCTGAATTTAATTGAGCTAATAAGTTAACACAACATGAATTGATTCTGAGGCGGTACGAAGTTTTCCGGGTCAGCTATTTAAATATAAGCAACAACCAAATATGCATTATTTACTTGTTGAAAATATCATCCAAGCTGATTTAATAATTATAATCGTATTACTGTAAAAATTTAAAACACTGTTATAATATCACAATTTCGTTTTATGCACTAAGAATGTCGCGACAACTGTTTCGCTAACCGATGTTGGCATCATCAGGTGTTACAATAAACTTTATAATTTCAATTCATATAATTTCATCCCAACACAGAAGTTTATTGTAACACCTGATGATGCCAACATCGGTTGGCGAAACAGCTGTCGCGTGAATAAAAAGAAATTATGATATTATAACAGTATTTTAAATATTAACAATAATAATGTTGAAGTATCATAGTGTTTCGGCCAAAATAATAGGCTATTTAATATAATCGTAATCGAAGATTATTGCCTAGCATATTTGACAAAGAAGTGTTTAGAACATCTTTCATGTTATTCTTTGAATAACATCTTCTGACAAAAGCTAATGATTCTCATTACCACTAAAATCTAACATAAATTGAAAAAATTAATCCACTTATTTTTACCGTTTCATTTAAAAAATTAATTTGTCTCATGCAATATAATTACCGTATTTCAGAGCGCGCGTTGAACATAAGAATGCGTTTATTTTAATGAGATAAATAACCGAATGCGTTCATATAAATGGTGTTTTTAAAATGTTTTGACTCTTGAAAACAAATTATGTTTAATTACAAATCATTTTCATCCCAAAACATGAATTCTCCTGACGGAATGATCGATGTTTACGGCCGATGTGAGAAACGGCCGTGGCACACACGCATGTTAAAGTATTGCACACAGGTTCTCAATCATATTATTTATCACGTTGCCTTTTCATAAAAATTCAGTGTCTCTTTAAAAAAATACGGCGAAACGGTGAGCCAGTTCAGTTATTTTGGAATTTGACTTTCAATATAAACATAAACTTCTTCCATTGTATTAAAACAGAATGCTCTTAAATAACTTTAATATTAATAATTAAATTCAGAAAATTAAACAAAATTATTTTGATATTATTTTTGTACAGAATCAGGTTTACTACCTTTGATCTGTATGTATATAAAGGAGTCAGTTTATAACAGTATCACTAGTCTATCGATGCCAGCGAGCCTGGCGAAACCGGTCGCTGTCGAAATAAAGACAAAAGTGGAATTAGCTAAAAAAAACATCGTTTAATTTTTCTTTGTTACTTGAAAAATGATGTAAAACTCCATATTAAATAATTACTACGAATGAAAACGTCGGTTTTCTAGAAGTTTTATTATATTTAATGGGAAAGGCAAGGTTCGTCCTTCTAAGGCATTATCTAACATTTGATAATGCCTTAGAAGGGCGAAACACGTCATTCTTATACAATAAAATATAATAAAACTTCTAGAAAACTGACGTTTTTATTCGTATTAACATCATTTAATTTAATATTTTTTTTAAATGAACTTCCATCAAGAGATTTCAGTGAAATCATTTGTTTATTATAAACATCTTCACAACAATCTTCATAACAAAACATAAAACATATTGAATGAATTTTTATCATTTTTATTATAATAGATTAAATACATATTTGAAAAAAAGTAATAACACTTAAAAAACACAAAGTGTATAACAAGATAAACAAAATAAAAATATAACAAGAAGAAAATGACAGTTTTTAATAATAATAATTTTTTATAAGGATTAATTGTATCACAACAGAGACGAAGACGTCAATTGTTTTCTGGGAACAGAATATGGTGGCCGAGGCGCTTACAGGACTTATGACCTGTCATTGGTTGGGTTGAGCAATCGCTTTATGTTTTAACAACATTCCCTATTGCGCCCTTCTTACGACCACCACTTCTGACAATTTTTTGGAAGATATGCTAAAGTTCTGCACTCATCTTCACATTATTTTTTTTTTTTAGTTCACTCTACACTAGCGTCATCTATTAAGATTTGGAAGCATTAAGCAGAAAATTATTATTAATGCACTGTGAAAGGCTCTGCAAATCATACAGTAGTGTATTTTATGTGAATGAAATATTTTCCCCTTCCGGGGCATAATTTATTTATAATGTGCATAATTGATTATGAATAAGCATGAAAAAACGTGTCACTACTATAAAACTGATGTATTTATAAAACAAATTAAATTTTTGTTCGTCCCCTAAGCCACATCAATCTTTCACTACGGGGTAATATGCCCCCCTTGGGAACCACTGTTCTAAAAGTTTTATGCGTTTTTAGATTCCATCACTCATAAAAATTAAGTCTATAAATAAAGCCCTTCGCCGGTACCCACCGCATACAAACAGAATGAGTTCGGTGTTCGGATAAACTTGGATGCTGTGACCCTGATCCCAATCAGGAGTTATTTCTGGATCACTGGGCCGGGTCAGATGGGTTATTCGATGCTTTTGTTATCACAGCTTCTGGTTAAAGCAATTATTTCGGATAAAACAACATTTTATGCCTTTTCCATAGATCATTACTGCAACTAATTATGCGTCATTAACATACCATATTTTTCTGAATATGTACGTAAAATAATAAAAATAAATTGTATGTATATGACGCAATCAGAAATGATACGGTGAGAGAGAAAACAAAGGTCACTGACATCATCCACCGGGTGACGACTCTAAAATGGCAATGAGCAGGTCACGTAGCCAGAAGCTCAGACAAAAAGTGGACAAGAAGACTGCTGACTTGGAGACCGTGGACGGCAAAAAGAAGTGCAGGGCGACCGCAACTACGGTGGAAGGATGATCTAAACAGACACGTCGGAATAATTCAGATGCAGTCTGCACAGGACAGAAATACATGGAAGCAAATGGAGGAGGCCTTTGTCCAGGAGTGGACGGGAATAGGCTGAGGAAGAAGAAGAAGAAGATATATCGCAAAACAGTGTAGGCTGCGGAAAACAGAGAGGATTGGAGGCGTTTTATTTTAGCCACGAGCAACTCCTTGGATCACGACCCTCGGTAATAAGGAACCGAAGAAAGTCATATACAGGCGGCCCTCGACTTTTGCACTCAATTGATCCTGAAAATGTGTAGGAAAGTTGAATGTGTGAATGTAAAGGTCATGTAAAAAAACCACCAAAATGCTGTGTATTTTCAGTTATATATGTATCAGTCACATACATACGTACATAATAGATAACGCAACGATTTAGGACTTTTTTACGAATTTGTCAAAAGATTGTAGAGTACCCTTATTTTTATATTCCTGATAGAGAGTTCTATAACATGCCGTGTCTTTTGGAAAAAAAAAATTTGAAAATATATTTCCTCAATTTTGAACGTACTCCTTGCGGAACATGTCATTTGATGTTTTTATTCATATTAATTATGCAAAAACCTATCCAAAAAAGCTAGAATGGCAGTGCACAATGGTGTTCTTCTACCGACCCTTATGTATGGAAGCGAAGCATGGAACTGGCAAAGGAAGGATGAAAGTAGAATAAATGCAGTAGAAATGAGATCTCTTAGACGAATGTATGGATATTCTGTGTATGATAGAGTGTCGAATTATAAGAAGTGAATGCGGTGCGAATGATGGTGTCACGAACAAAATAATGAAAGGATCATTACGATGGTTTGGACATATGGAAAGAATGAATGGTAAAAAAAATATATGTAAATGATGTAAATGGAACCAGAAATAGAGGAAGACCGAGAAAAACGTGGCACGATCAAATAAATCAAATATTGAATGTCGGCCATGTGAGGAGTCAGAGAAATCGACGCGCGTGTATGACACGATGTATGAATGTTGAGGAAGCAAGAGAAATATGCCAGGAAAGAAAGGTGTGGCAGTCCATTCTATCTGCCTACCCCTTCGGGGAGACGGCGTGATGGTTAGTTAGTTAGTTAGTTAATTATGCAATAAATATAAATAAAACAAATATTAAAAACCTCTATTCAACAGAATAATATTACAAAGCTGCCAAGATTACATTTTATAAAATTGTTAATATTATTTACTGTATTCTTATTTATTTTTTTATATGATCTTGTATAAACATTCTTGTAAAAATATTCAATGTGATTAGATGCGAAAATCTAGAAAAATATGCAAAAAAATCACGCCCTCCAGTGCCAAGTCGTATACGATAAATACATTACAACACAAATACGTTAAACGATTTACCCGAACCGCTTCCCTTGTACGCTGATTGTAAATTTAATATTTATATGCTAATATTAATTACGACTCTCAGCAACTCTCTTAGTTATTACAATACAAGTATACTTGAACAGCTCCATATTACAATACAGGTACACTTGTACAGCTCCATATTACAAGTACAGCTCTCTCTCTCTCTCTCTCTCTGAAGAATATTACGGCCCCGGGGCCTTACTACTGTGTACCTATGATATGTACGGAAAGCATTACAATGTAAGTACAACGAGTGTAAATTATTTAATGTATTTCGTTCATGTTTGACTGCTGTATATCTGAGATTCATGCGTCACAAAGATTTATTGATCAAAACACCTAGCCACGAAACAAGAAGAAAAATGTCTGTAAAGTTGACACATTTCTAGTGGCATAGTTTCAATATACAATGAAGATTTGTTTGAAATATTGAACCATTCGTACATATGATATCATGTACGAATGGTTCAATATTTCACCGTATGATATCAAATATATTACGGATGCCATTTTTATAATAGATGTTTATTCGAAAGATAGAATAAGATGGCATTAATAAGTCATTTTTGTTCATTAGTTGATATTTGGGTCATGTGCTAAGGGGAGAATAATACCACCTCTTTCAACTGATATTAATTAACGAGTAAACAGTAATTACAAGAGTTTAGAACCTATTGCAAATGGGGCAGGACAGAGATGCCTTTGCTGTAGTGATCGCCAACGTTGGGGGGACCTGACACGGCACCCAAAGAAGAAGAAGTGAAGTTGACAAATTTATATTTTAAGTATTAATTGATGCCTTAAACATTTTCCTGTTTGTAATGTCTATTGAGTTAATAAACTGATTTGATTTGATTTGAAACAAATTCAAAATTAACCTTATAAAATTAGAAAAGAAACTATTTACAATGTGCGTAAAATATCCTGTAATTAGTTTTTAATAAATCATATTCAACTGGGTGGATCGATGAAAGCATATACAGACCATAGAAAAGGTACAAATTTGGATATATCGTTGCTTAAAGAACTTCTATAAGAATATCTTAAGCCACCAATACTCATAATATGCTTAAAAATAACACCCGGTCAAGTTCGAACTATTGTAGTTAAACAATAAAAGCATATCTAGACCATAGAAGAGATATTTCGTTACCTAAAGAAATTCCAAGCCACAAATATTCATAATGTTCATAAAAATAACAACCGTTTAAGTTTAAACTGGTGTAACAATGAAAGCATATATAGACCATAGAAAAAGTACAAATTTGGATCTTTCGTTGCCCGAAGAATTTCTATGAGAAGCAACCAATATTCATTATGTGCCGAAAAATAGCACCCGTTTAAGTCGAAACTCTGATCAGAGTGTTCAATCCTCGTACAACGTACAGGCGGCACAAATGGCGCAGATGAGGCCTACGGGGACCTTTGACAGCGAATAGGCGGCAAACCAAATAAGGCGAATACGTTAATTTGACACATGCCAAGAAAATAAATGAACGCCGGGCGGGAAGAAGCGGGCGGCCCGCGCCCGCCGGCGCTAATATGATGTGACAAGGTAAACAGATCGGATGCGAGTTGCTCCGAGCTTAACACACCTATTGGGAGTTCACTGAGCACACATACTGTTACTACTCTTGAAAGCTTAACCTCATATTTTTGTCTAATAATTTAATTACGATTAATAAAAATCACAAATATTTTCTCCATATTCACTATAACTTTGTGATGTGAATTATTTGAACAATGTTTATAACTTTGTAAACAAAACTAACATGGTATTTTTTATATACTTTTTATAGAACACTTAAACAAATTAAAATTAAATATCAAACATGTTTCGGACTACCTAGCTCATCCTCAGTGATATTAAATGGATATTTAAAATATTATTATATAAAATTCATTCAGGCGTAATCTAGTACTGTATGATTTGCAGAGCCTTTCACAGTGCATTAATAAAAAAATTCTGCTGAATGCTTCCCAATCTTAATAGATGACGCTAGTGTAGAGTGAACTAAAAATTGTGAAGATATGCGCAGCATTCTAGCATATATATCCAAAAATTTGGCAGACGTGGTGGTCGTAAGAAGGGAGAAATGGGGAATGTTGTTAAACATAAAGCGATCACTAAACCCAACCAATGACAGGTCATAAGTCCTGTAAGCGCCTCGACCACCATATTCTGTTCCCAGAAAATAATTTACATCTTCGTCTCTATTGAGATAAAATAAATTATTATAAAATTGTTTACAAATATGGTCAGTTTTGACAGATGTAACATCTCAAAACTGACCATATTAGCAAACAATTTTATAATATTTTAAATATCTATATAATATCATTGAAAGAGGGCTGGGTAGTCCGAAACATGTTTGATATTTAATTTGTTTTAAAAGTGAGTGTTGTATACAAAGTATGTATTATAAAAAATATATAAATATATAAAACATCTACAACACAAAGTATGGCGAACATAGAGGAACAACTAACTTTATTTAAATAAAAATTTATTAAACTAAAAACATATTTCCACAGAAACCCTTCATCAGTGTTTTGTTAGTGTTTGTACAATATACTCGTACACAAAATAAATATTTAAACAGATTTTTCATGAATGCGGTTAGTGTTGACAGATATGTGTATCAGAAATGAAGTGGAAAAGACTAGTCGCTGCATACATTGGGACGGAGAAATGGGTCCGCCGCGTAGGCAGAATATCCTTGTCCGAATTGTGATAGAGTTTTTCTATCCAAAATAAGACTATATAGCAACACCAGGCAGCACAGAAAGCAGACCTTATTATTTTTATACTCCTTATGCACTAACTCACGTGCAATGGGGAGTATTTTAAATAATGAAAATAAATGTATTTAAGAAAATAGATAAGCATAAAATCCACTAATGTCTGTGTCTTCAACCGGTTTCGGCGGCTCGCTGCCATTTTCTGGTGACCAGAGATGAAGAATAAACAAACATTAGTGGATGTTAACTAAATATTCTTTTTTATTATTATTTTTATTAATTTATTGTTTCTTGGAGAATGATGCATAACTCCATATTAAATAATTAGTACGAAAAATAATCTTTTTTCTAGAACACTTATTTGCACTTCTAGAAAATATACGATTCTAGAAAACATAAATTATATTAACACTTCTAGAAAACATACGTTTCCATTCGTATTAATTATTATAATTAAATTGAGAATCTACAGTAGCGCACGTTTCCCACTTAATTTCAGCTGCTAAAGAATAGTGAATGACGCGAAAAATATCTTATCATTAATAATTCCTAAAATTAGCGCCTTAATTAATATTCAATTACTTTGTAAAGTGTCGTACAATAGATAAGTGTAAAACTGAAATCAAACATCAATCGTAACTAACTGACTAACCATCACACCATATTGGCTTATTATAACGTGTAAGCAGAATGAATGGACCGCCACACAGACTGTTATTTCCTGACGTGCTTCTCTCGCTTCCTCAATATTCTTACATCGTGTCACCCACGCACGTCGATTTCGCCGACTCCTCAATATTTGATTAATTCGATCACGCCACGTTTTGTTTACTCGATCTTCCACTATTTCTAACCATTAATTATTCCTAAAATAAACCTCTCACTTAATATCCAATTATTTAGTGAAGTGTGGTATTTGTATTATCTAATATTTGGTGAAGTGTATAATTGAAATCAAACCTTAATCATTAGTGCGGTAAATCTTGAAAAATTAGTTAATTTGACATTTAAGCTGCCGGTCGCTTTGAATACAACATTATTTTAACAACGAATTAGCATAGCAAATAATATGATTATCATCGAACAAATAATTAACGTTTCAACGCTTCGCAATTATCGTATAATATAATACTTGGATACAATGCAAATAACTACCTTACCCAAACTATAAAATGAACAAATTCAGTGAAAATTAACTTTAATGATATATTTAATGTGCGCAATATATTATATGAAACATTTTCTAGCGATTATGATTTCCGTTATAATAAGCCAAAATGGCGAAATAAAAAATCGATTAAAAAAAATGTCACAAGCACACATTTTTTAATCTATTGCGTGTACATTTAACAAAAGTTTAAATTGCAAATATTTTGAAAAGAAAACAACTCGTTTAATACAAAATCGACGTATTTTATATATTGCTAGTTAATTATATGATTTATATATAATAGTTTATAAGCTTAATTCATAAAGGGGGTAATTGGTTCCCCTGTTATGTTATACGACACATTTGACATGTTTTTTAATATATTTAGAAAATTATATTATATATGTGATTGATTTTTACATTTTATATAAATATTCAACCAAATTATACATTTTCTTAAGAAGCACTCGATATGTTTCTTAAGAAACTCACTTTGTGGTTAGACATTTTAAGCTTATAGATATATCATAAAATAATAAAACACTTTGTATTTAACCACGGTATACATTAAACATAATGTGTTTTATTATTTTATATCTATACGATTGAAATCAATATACTTATAACTACAGGTATCAATATTTTTAACGATATCTGGTTAAAATTGAAATCGATTAATGTGATAGAACGTAATGCACTTCTGGTATAGTGATATAAACCGATTATTTAAAAACATTTTTTTTTCAAATACAAAATACTTGACCTATTAATTATATGTAAACTTCATTAAATTGTCATAAATATTTATATTCCGATCAAATCAAGCAGAAATCACATTTAGTTTTATGCTAAAAAATGGCTGACATACATCTTATTCGCTACATTTAATCCCAGGGATAATTATGCAGCAAAGTGTTACAATTTTGTTGGATATTGAGATACCATTTGAGCCTTTCATGTGATAGTTTCCCGTTGCTTTCCATATTTATATAACTAACTAACTAACCATCACGTCGTTTCCCCGAAAGGGTAGACAGAAAGAATGGACTGCAACACTTTAATCGATGCTGCACTCCATCCTTCTCTTTTCGCCAACGCGAGAGACGCGGTGTGATGGGTTGCGAACCTCATCGCCACCAATAGGCATCTCCCGCGCACACTTCGATCATTCAACGTCTACATAATAAATCTAAAATAAATTATATAAAATACAATGATATAAAATAAAATAACACATAAAAATAATTTAACACATAATGTTCTTTTAGATGGTGCACTTGTCGTCAGCTGGACGATCCGGACATTTGTGTTTATTTAATTTTTTATTCCACTGTTTTCATTTTAATTAGGCACTATAAACAATCCAACACCAGCAAAAACTTGAAAATTTGATTGAAGAATTTATTCAAATTGTCATTGGAACAAATGAAAAATTAATTTTTACACCTGTCAAAATTATTTTTATAAACGAAAAAACTTGTATTATTTTAACATCAGAAGAGTGAAAACGTATTTTTATGTCACAAATAACTATCATAAACTGCGGCAACAATCAAATTGACCAAAACAATTCACTTATACAAGAAATTTCTCCAAATTTACGGGAGCAGCGCACCACATGAACCAAACCAAATTTTCAAAATCGAATGTTATTCATATACAATTGGTATATTTATATACAATTGGTTATTGAATCCAAGTACTGTACACAACTTTTTAGCTAATGATTCTCATAACATGTGATACGTAGCTAATCTATCGCCATTTTAGTGTCACGTGAATTCTACACAGTGTAATGATAAATTAATTGAGCTGTGAGTTATATATTATTATAATTTCCATTTTCACATGATATTAAATACTACTCGCTTGAACGTTTGTGACCATATTTTAATTTGTTTTCTAGAATTCTAGCCGTTCGATTGGTCACGTGGTCTCTGAACTGTCAATCGTGGTCTTTGTACCTACGTCGTAATATTTTGTAGGTATATTTATATTTCTAATTCATATATATCTTCAAGTTATTCTATTTTGCCGTTGAAATGAATACATATTATATTTCCGCACTACATATTTCAAAGTTATAGTTCTAATCGCTGTGCCATCGCCGGGAATCGAACGCGGGACCTTCGGTATTGCAGTCATAGCTCTTGCCACTCTGCCACGAATGGCGCCTACAGTTAATTATTTGTTAAATTTATTTAAGATAATGATAAAATAATAATTTGACATGCCTTGATTTACTCATTTTATTACTATTAACTATCAACTAGCTTAACATCTCGCAGTTTCCCCAAAGGAGTAAGCCAAGGACGGACCCCCACACCATCGTATCCTGACATTCTCTCGTCTCTCAGTCTAAGTCTAACGGTCCCGCTTGTTTACTTCCACCTGGGTATCCATTGATTATTATTATAGTAAGGTGTGAGTCCGGCATCCTCTGTACCTACATGTCCAGCAAATCTTAATCTGAGAAGTTTCATACGTGTTTGTTTTTGGTTTTATACATAGTTTATATTGTGAGAAGCAGGGATGATGAATACATCATCTACAATGCCCTTTAAATAGAAGATGGAAAAAGGAGACCGGATCGGCCTCCTGCAACGTGGATGTCCACACATGGGAACGATCTGAGGGCGATGTGACTGGACAATCAGATGACCCAGAACCGCGAAACTTGGCGAAGCCATATTAGGAGAGTCGACCCATAATCAAATCAAATCAGTTTATTTTCTCAACAGACATTGCAAGCAATATAAATGTTTTAGGCGTTTTTCGTATTATAACGAAAAAATATTGATATTACGTTTTCACTTCTTTGATTATTTTCTCAATTATTTATGACTCATCGGTTATTATCATAATATGTATTTTTCCACTTTATAACAATTGTCTTTCACTTGTCAGACCCCTTTTCTACTAATGTTATTTGCTTCCCTGTATATTTCTCATAATTTTGTTGACTCATTAATATTGAATTTCTGTTACTGTTGAACCAAATTATGTTTTTTTCCCATCTATATTATAATTGTTTACAATACTGCGTGTAGTTACTTCTCATCCTAATAATTTTGTATAATAAACTAATTATTTCTTACGTATTTTTTAGTTGATTGTAAGACCTGACGACGCTAACATTGGTTGGCGAAACAGCTGTCGCGACAAAATATAATCAATTATGATATTTATAACAAAGCAATTTTATTTAAGCAGTTATGTAATAAAATGTATACAATATAATACCAGGAGAACATGAGATATGGTGAAACGGGGGTAATGGCTGGGCAAAAGAAGAAGAAGAAGACGTAGTCTAATTATTCTTTAAATTAACAAATCCCGGTCGGAATTTAGTATTAAAGCTTTTAGCTTGAAAATTGTTTTTTTATTATTATTATTAAAAACAGTGACCCTACACTTGCTTTGAGTATTTGATTCAATCAATTATTCTATAATAAGATACTAGAAGTACAAAATATTAAATTTCGTATTTAATCTTATTAACTTGTATTACAAAATGAATGTTTTAAATTTTGGTTTCTCGTGAATAATATTATTATAGTTTTATATAATATAATAAATTTAAATTTACAAGATTTAATCTTGCCATTCAAAGTTCTATACACTCAGTTATACTATATTCAATTTTAACCAGAAATCACAATAATAAAAAACATTTTTACCCTGTTAAAGATGAACAGAACACGTGAAATGCCTCGGGTGTGCTTTTTAGTAATTGAATTTTTACTTACAATTTCAGGTAGAAAATAAAAATAATAAAATCATCGCCTTGAAATTCTATGAACTAGCGGGAATTTGTATTCTCGAAGATATTTTCCCTCTTCAGAAACATTTAATTTAGTATTTAACTTTATTAAAATTGTAAAGACTGACAGCTTGACACAGACTCCCTAATCGGAAATATCTTCTAGAAACAATTTTCACACAATACTTAATTTGTATTAAACGTATGTAAGGTATTCAAATATAGAGCACAATAAATTGAACATAAAAACATTACATATTAATTTATTTATTTTTTCTTCTATATACGCCATACTTTGTGTTGTTATGATGCTTTATTTCTCTTCTTCATTTTTATATATTATACTTTGTGTATAGAACACTATTTAAAAAATAAAATTAAAAAGACATGTTTCGGACAACCAGTCCTTCTTCAGTGATACATATTATAAAGATACATTTTAAAAATATTATAAAATTGTTTACATGATCTGACAGATGTTATAAATACAGATGTGATAATCATTATAACATCTGTCAGATCATGTTAACAATTTTATAATATTTTTAAATTGTATTTTAATAATATGTATCACTGAAGAAGGACTGGTTGTCCGAAACATGTCTTTGTAATTTTATTTTTGTAATATATCTAAGTGTTATGTAACATGTAAAAAAATAACACCAAAGGAATTTTTGCATAGAAACAAGTACGTTAAACAAAAATATATCAGTTATTTATTCATTTCTCTCACCATTAAACTAACTAACTAACTAACCATCACGCCGTCTCTCCGAATAGATAGACAGAAATAACTGCTAATTTTTCTTTCCTGGAATATTTCTCTCGATTCCTCAACAAACATACATCGTGTCATGCACGTGCGTCGATTTCTCCGACTCCTCACATGGCCAACATTCAATATTTTATTAAATTAATCGTGCCACCTTTTCCGGAGTCTTCCTCTATATCTAGTTCAATATTACATCATAATATATACTTTTAACCATTATTTCTTCATTCATTCTTTCCATGTGTCCAAACAATATTAATGATCCTTTCATTATTTTGTTAATAACACTATCATTTGCACGCATTCAATTCTTAAATTTTCATTCCACACTCTATCATACACAGATTTTTGTCATCATAAAGGTAGTCACAAATCATAATTGCTATAATTCCTGTACATATACGTACAAATAGTTGCAGGTATCTCAATTCCCACCTCGTTTAGAAGATGTTTCACCCTCAGCACAGGAGAACGCCAGAGCGCCTCTGTGCGCCAATTTTAGGCATAAAATAATATGTGCCTCGTTGCTAAGCTATGGCTATAGGAAACGTATAGATTTTCTCTGTATTCCCGCATTTTTAATAAGCCCAGATAACAGTTTAAAAAAATATTACCGAGAGAGATAAATTAATCCGTTGTTTAAAAAAAATGTTATTTGAATTATAACATGTACCTGTATATATTATACAATGCTGAACATGATCTCCTCGGAGATCAACGTCTTTCATATAAGCGACATTACGTTCAGAATACAAATACTCTTGATTTTAGAGAGTGTCTTGTCTTCCTAAAGTCGAATCATCTCTCGTGCGTTGCTGGTATTTTACCTGTTTTCATTTATATACATATATGCCTTGAACTTTTAACATATTTATAATAATTTTTGACAAAATAAACTGATTTTAAATGACAAAAAACATATATTTAATAAGAATTCCGTATGTTTCATAAACTAAACTAAACAAACCATCATAAAGAGGATGGACCGCCATACTGCTCTGTCCAGACATACCTCTCTAGATTTTTCTACATTCATCATACATCGTAACATGCATGCTTATCGATTTTTCCGACTTCGAAGTCGGAAGTACGTTTTATCAATTCTTATAAAATAAGCTTTTAACAAAAGAATAAATTTCTCATACTTCAAGTATAAGGGTAACCATCGACGTATGGTGTTACTATGATTATTACTCCTAGCATCCCTGGATACTATTGTATATAAAGTCGGCCAAACGATCCATCACTATAACATGAGAATATGAGAGACAGTGCGATTTACGGGGTATCCCTATCCAAAAAGAATAAAGCATATGTTCATTAAGTATGCACTGTGCATTATTGAAATATAATTTTGTTATCTGTTAACGAACCAGTGGTCGAACATCCGGCACAAAACCGATAATACGATTTTTTTATCATTGTGTTAAACACCCAGATTCAGTCATATGGAATTAATTTGAATGTCAGATAAGAACGAATATAACTTAATTGAAAAACACGCGAATGTACCCAAATATCCGATAATAATTTGTAAGAACAATTGGCAGACTCGTGCTCTTTCGTCGTTTATTAACTGCACGATTTCTACATGAAATTTTTCACAAACAAGCAAAATAGAGAATGTTTCTTTTAAATTATTCCGTAGGCAATAATTTCGCTTTACATCTACGCTAGACTACGGAAAATAATTGTTACGTTTGGGCTTCATTTTCTAAAGCAACAAATTTGAAAGTATTCATCAGAATTTTGTAATTTGTTCGTATTTTTAACTGCTGTAGGAAAATTCGTGACATCGTTTAAAAACGTTGTTTTTTTTTTATAAAGAAACATGTCACATGCGATCTCTCTGTTTAAATTTAACACACGAAACAAAACTATTATCATTAACCCCTTCTCCTATCAATTTAGTAAGTTTTAAACACAAGGCGACAATCAACTAGCATCGCGTATGATACATGCAAACTTCTATCACAACCGCAAAATCAATATCCCTGTCTCCTCAATAGTTATTTTGTACACTGTGGTATTTGTAAACATAATTTTGTGTCGTGAATACAAGCAGTTATGTAACTTTAAATTAATTTTAAATCAATCAAAATATTGCATCTTCTCTTTCTTTTTGAACTTTTACCTCCCACTCGCCGTCTTTCAATTTCAAATTGCTATAAAACCTGTGATACATATTTCCCACTTCAGCCTCTCCCAATCATTCTTCTACCCCTCGGATGTCCAATTCTGATTCTTTAAGAAACGCGCGCACTTGGCGTCCTTTCTTCATGTCCTACCTCTCAATCTGAACAGTTTTATATGTGTTAAGATAAAATGATCTTCATTAATGCGGTATAATTCATCTATTTACTTATGCCCCACTTTTCTCCATCCTTTACGGGACCACAACTCTTCTGTCAGCGTCAATCTGTTGGGTCAGCTATTTTAGAAGTCGGAAGAATCGACGTGCCTGTATGGCTCGCTGTATGAATGTGGAGGAATCTAGAAATCAGAATCGAGAAGTGTGGCGATTCGTTATCTCTGCGCACACTTGTCGAGAAAAGGTGTGATGGTTTGTTGTTGTTTTCTATGCCTTACTTTAATACTCTGTCTTGTACGGGGTAGGTACTTGTCTCGGCTTTACAACGTCACTGTGTTATTTTTGTGTTGTAAATATTATATTTAATTATTCAGTTTTACTATTTTTATAAAGATGATGAATTTTAGTTTTGGGTTGACTTTTCTTTAAAAATTAAATTCTTTGTCAACAGAAAAAAAATTTAACAAAATATTTCAAGATAAAATTTATTAAATTTTGGTAATTTTGTTAATTCATGGAAGAAAATACTTTTTATATCGTTTATTATTCATAAGATAAACAGTGACAATGCATTTATTTGTTTATAAAAAATAATCGTTTAAGCGAATCTAGCAAATTCAACTTCAAAAACAAGGGTAGAAAATAGAATATTTTTCGTAGAAATAATATCACCAAAAAATATAAATTTGCTTTTAAACGATGCATGTTAAAATACCAAAAGAAGAAACAAGAATGAAATTTGTAACAGGCGTACTAAGTAAAATGAAGAAAGTATCACTAAGATGGTTTGTATATGTGAAAAGATCAAGGAATTTGGTTTAAATGTTATACAACCAGTGTGAATGAAACAAATATATATTTTAAAAAATGGGAGCTTTTAAGGAAGAAAAAATCATGAAAGACTGTAACACTAGCGTGAATGGTGAAAATCTGGAACAAGTAGATGAATTTGTTTATTTAGATAGTATGTAAGGTTGAGCGAGTGGAGACGGATACAAAAATAAGGGTTGAGGCAGCAACAAAGTGAATGAGAGTGCACTTAAAGCTGTCATCAGTAAGTTGCCTATCCAAAATGGTGAAAATGACAGAACACAATGGTGGTCTTGTACCGACCCTTATGTATTGAAGTGAAGCACGGAACTGACAGAAGATGGATGAAAATATAATAAACGCAGAAGAAATTAGATTTCTAAGACGAATGTATAGAATGTGTATGATAGTGTCTAATGAAAATATAAGAAGTGAATGCGATGCGAATGAATGTGTTATAAACAAAATAATGAAAGGATCATTGTCACATTGTGATGGTTTGTACACATAGAGAGAATGAATGAAAAAAAAATGTTCAAGAAAATACATGTTAAGGACGTAAACGGAACTAAAAATAGAGGAAAGCCGACGAAATCACTGTACGATAATTTAAATCAAATAATGATTGTAAACCACATGAGGAGTCCGAGAATTCGACGTGCGTGCATGACACGATGTATGAACGTTTAAGAGACGAGAGAAGTATGTCAGGAAAGAACAGTGTGGCGGTCCTTTCTTCCTGCCTACTACTTCAGAAACACGGCGTATTGGTCAGTTAGTTAGTTATTTTAGAACAGTGTGAATTTTAATAGAAAGAGTAAGAAAGACGACGAATGATAGAGTTTGGGATGTGCAAGGCGCTTTTATGAATGGCAGAGGATGCATGGATCATATTTTTGCACTTCGTACAGTGACAGAAAAGTTTATGGCCAAAAACCGTAAACTCTTCTGTGCGTTTGTCGATTTGCAAAAAGCATATGATCGCGTAGACAGAGGTAAACTGTGGGAAATATTGTCGGAATATGGAATAAACACAAAACTGATCACGGCAATTACATCGCTGTACACAGAAAGCACTGCTAGTGTCAGAGTAAATTGGAATCTTACAGCCTGGTTTGATATCAATAAAGGTGTCAAACAGGGGTGTGTAATGTCTCCATGGTTGTTTAATGCATATATGGACAAGTGTATGAAAGAGCTGAAAGGGTCGGAAGCAGGTGCAAAAATGGAAGATGTGTTAGTAAGCTGTTTGTTGTATGCGGACGACGCTGTGCTACTTGCAGACAACGAGCACGAACTGCAAGCCCTGGTGTCTAGTATGTATGAGGTATGCAAGCGATACGATTTGATGATGAATGTGAATAAGTCTAAGGTAATGATTTTCGAAAAAGAAGGAAGCATGACAGTCTGCAACATTAGTGTAAACGGTGAAAATCTGGAACAAGTGGATGAATTTGTTTATTTAGGAAGTATGTTTACAAAGGATGGGAGGGTGGAGAAGGATATTGAAAGAAGGGTTGGGGCAGGCAACAGAATAAATGGTGCACTTAAAGTTGTCATCGCAAACAAAAGCCTATCCAAAAAGCTAAGATGGCAGTGCACAATGGTGTTCTTGTGCCGACCCTTATGTATGAAAGTGAAGCATGGAACTGGCAAAAGAAGGATGAAAGTAGAATAAATGCAGTAGAAATGAGATCTCTCAGACGAATGTGTGGCAAATCTGTTTATGATAGAGTGACAAATGCATGTATAAGAAGTGAATGTGGTGCGAATGAAAGTGTTATGAACAAAATAAGGAAAGGGTCATTAAGATGGTTTGGACACATGGAAAGAATGAGTGAAGACAGAATGGTAAAGAAGGTATATGTAAACGGCGTGAACGGAGCTAGAAATAGAGGAAGGCCGAGGAAAACGTGGCACGATCAAATCAATCGAATATTGAATGTCGGTCACGTGAGTCGGAAAAATCGACGTGCGTGCATGACAAGATGTATGAATGTAGAGGAATCGAGAGACGTATGTCAGGACAGAACAGTGTGGCGTTCCATTCTTTCTGCCTACCCCTCCGGGGAGACGGCGTGATGGTAAGTTAGTTAGTTAGTTAGTGTGAATGAAAAAAGGACAAACAGTTATTAAAAATTTGAACGTTTAACGCAAAAATCTTAAGTTAATATCTTTATATATTGAATTTGTAATACATCAGACATTTAATAAATTTGGAAAGAAAACCTTTATTGGCAATACGAAAACAAAGCGAATTCATAAAAATTCAGGCAATATATTATTTTATTTTTCTCGTAAAAGGATCTCGATACCACGTTTAACTCGCAAAAGTACTATAATCTTAAGGACAATGTTTCACAATGCCACCCAGAGGAAATAAAAAATGTACAAGAACATAAATAAATATTGCCAAATAGACACTGGGAGTTGACTTTTGTAGGCAACATAAATGAATTCAATTTGGTATTCAAGGGATCTCTGCCAGATGCGAAAAAACAAATCCCGGTATGGAAAAGGAATCAAGTACAGAAATATGCTAAGTCAATAGAATAGCTTTATTCTGCATATACGGATACGTGTTAAGAATGTACGCAATAGCCGTGAGGAAAAATACTATAATCTGATCAATATTTGATAGCGTAATGCCCAAAGCGTTCAAACAGAAGCGTAAATATTTAATATGATACATAAATTCATTCTAATATCCTCATTCTTGACCCGAGTTTCTTGGAAAACAATAATATCGATTTCATGTATAAATTCCCCATAGTCAGATTATACAAATACCCTACCTACGCTGATACGTAAGAATGTGGTTTAGATTCCTAGACTCTTGCTACTGATGACATAACACAGAACAATAGAAAATAAACACGAATTATTTAGAGTGTTTTTTGCTACACATTCTTAAATTATAATATAACTAACTAACCATCACGCCGTCTCACCGAAGAGGTAGGCAGAAATAAGGGACCGCCACACTTCTCTTTCCTAACATATTTCTCTCGCTTTCTCAACATTCATACATCGTGACATGCACATATTTCTCTGACTCCTCACATGGCCGACATTCAATATTTGATTTATTTGATCGTGCCACGTTTTCCTCGGTCTAAATCTATTTCTGGTTCCATTTACATCGTTAACATATCATTTTTTTACCATTCTTTCCTCATTCATTCTTTCTATGTGTACAAGGTAGGTATACATAAAAATATATAATTATTTTTTTATTATTCTTCGATGTGTAAATCTTCTTTTTCATCTTCCTAGCCTTGTCCTATTTGTAATATTTCTTGTATGGCGTCTCCAGGAATATCTGTCCTGAGTTGCATCTGGTGGGATCCGATCTCTTTTAAGTGTTCATTAAATAAGTCCCATTCATGTCAGCTTGGGCTTACCATGTCCCCTGGGTCACTGGTCTGTTTCCATTACCCTACTTGTATGGTCAGCTGGGCGACGCATGACGTGGCCGTACCATCTCAGACGGTTCTCCTCAAGTTCACATAATGTGTAAGTAATATTAATATTTGTTTTATAAAGAAACCTAAATCAAATATTGAATGTCGACCATGTGAGGAGTCGGAGAAATCGATCTGCGAGCATGTTGAGGAAACGAGAGAAGTATGTCAGGAAAGAAAAGTGTGGCGGGACATTCTTTCTGACGCCTTTTTGGAAAGACAAAGTGATGGTTAGTTCTTCCTTCTCTTCTTTCAGCCTATTCCCGTCCACTCCTGGATAGAGGCCTCCTCCATTCGCTTCCATGTCATTCTGTCTTGTGCAGACCGCATCCAGGTTATTCCGACGTGTCTGTTCAGATCATCCTTCCACCGTAGTTGCGGTCGCCCCGCACTTCTCTTTGTCGTCCACGGTCTCCAAGTCAGCAGTCTTTTTGTCCACTTTTAGTCTGAGCTTCTGGCTACGTGACCTGCCCATTGCCATTTTAGAGTCGCCACCCGGTGGATGATCAGTGACCTTTGTTTTTTCTCTCACCGTATCGTTTCTGACTCTGTCTCTTAGGCTTATTCCTAACATGGCTCTTTCCATGGCTCTTTGAGTCACTCGTAATTTCTCGGCACTTTGTTTTGACAGTGTAACAGTTTCAAGACCATAAGTACCAACTGGCAGAACGCAGGCTTCATAGACTTTTCGTTTCAGGTTGATCGGTATTTTCCGGATTTAAGGATGTAACTCATGTTTCTGAAAGCTGCCCAGCTTAGTCCAATTCTCCGAAAGAATAATTAGTTAGTTAGATAGTTATTAAAGAACCAGCCGCGCAGAGACAACGTTGCAGAGTGGGGTAGGAGGAGAAAAGAAACAGCACTGCAAGACGGTGACGGCTCCATTACAAGCGCCTTCAGCCCCAGATGCCCCAGAATATGTGGGTCCAGGATCGGGCTCTTCAGTCACATGCAGACCCACAACCGTGAAGGACAGTCATCCTCGGACACAAGGGACAGCCGATGATGATGAAAGAACCAGCCAATAATTTTACAAATACGTACATTTGTTTAGTTTTAGTTATTTCTTGTCAAAATCACATATGCTAAAATAAAAGCAAATCAGATATGAAGTTCTTGATTTAGATTCCAGATTTATTTATTTACTTCGGTACTTTAAAATGGATTATTTAAGCAAATAAAGTGGTCCTAAAACGTTTTCCAATAGCGCTTTTATGTGTTAGCCTCTGTTTTGCTTCTCTCGTACGTAAACATAAACAATAAGGAAAAAAACAATTTTTCAAAATGCTCGCAACGCACATTTTCGGGATTGAAAGCGGAGTCGTTAATAATAAACAGTGAAACGGTGAGGTCCTGCCGCAGGAAAGGGGGTGCTCCTGAAAGGAGCCATCACACACTGTCCGTCAGATAGGCATCGCATTATTCACACAATGTGCAGATCGGGGCTATCTCTCTGCGACTACTGGAAACATCAAACACCCCCCGTTTCCACTTTTTTTTGCAGTCAATTCTAGAATTTATTTCACTTCATTGTTGTCTGCGCGAAGCGCGTCATTGATATCGGAAGCGAAAGTGTCTAAATTATTCAGAAACGATTTATAACAAAAAATGCGTTCATATTTTCTTGTGTTTCTTGGGATTTTGGTATTTTCTTCATCTTGTTCTCGGCGCTACATCCCAGTGTGGTAATCGACGTTCTCTACAACAGACCTTTACGCCTCTTCATTCTCTATTTTCTCCTGATCTTTCTAATTTCTCCCAGTCCTCTCCCACGCAATCCACCCATCTTTTTTTCGGTCTGCCTTGTGATCTCTTGGGTGTTTTCTATCAGTTTTTATTTTATATTCATGGTACTTGTAAAGAATAAGACCCAATACATCGGGTGGCAGTCTAAAGGGATTGAACGCTTGGCTCCTGATCCAGTAGACTTGGGTTCAAGCCTGGATACGACCAAATTCCTACTTCATCATAATGAGCTATTTTCAGATCATATTAAAGATTGTAAAATAAATTCTAATATGATTGATAAATCCTTGTTATAAGTATTTTCTTTAAATACAAATACAATTACACAATAAAATATTACCTTCATATCAGAGTAGCGAGGACTATGACTGCCACACCAAAGGTTCCGGGTTCAAATTTTCGCGATGACAGTGTGATTGTCACACTGTCTTTGATCTGATGTAGAATTGGCGTGACAGTAAAAAGGCGATAGATTAGCTACCTATCACATATTTAAGAATCAAAATAAATGTTATACGGTAAATGGATTCAAACGATCTGTTATATACAAAAAACGCTTTCTTCGTTTATTTTTTTTTTAATATGAAAAAATAAATAAAAATATATTCATGAATAATATATTATTAACTTTGTTATTATACATTCGATGTTGTACAACAAAGTTCATAAAATATTGACAATTATGAATTCACAACACAAAGTAATGGTGAATGTGAATGTAGAAGAATAATATTTCTGGCTAAAAAAATAATGAGAAACAGTAAAATATTTTAAATCAACATGGACAACGATTTCATTTCTTAATCCATCGATTTGGTGCAAACACTTCAACATCATGAAATGTTTAAATTGGAACTCCATTTAAAAGTTTAATATCAATTTGTATTTTTTTTATGATACCGATTTATTATAACACCTGACAGTTGATTGTAACTACCGAAGAGGCCATCATGAGTTGGCAAAATAGCTGCCATGACAATTTCATAGAGATTAAATGAATAAATTGTGATAATATTGCAATGTTCCAAATTATACAGCTAATAAATTTCATTATATTTTATCGTGATTTGCAAAGAATTAATCGTATTTATTGTATCTTGAACAATGATGTAAAGCTCCATATTAAATAATTAATACGAATGAAAACGTCAGTTATCTAGACGTTTTATTATATTTTATGGGAATGACATGTTTCACCCTTCTAAGGCATTATCAAATGTGCCTTACATTTGATAATGCCTAAGAAGGGCAAAACATGTCATTCCCATGAAATAAATTGTAATAAGACTTCTAGAAAACTGACGTATTCATTCGTATTAACTTCTAGTCTTCAAATAATATGTTGATAAGCACTAAAAATTTATAAACGTATATTCTTTGAAATGTGTAATTTTGATAAGTTCATAAATAAATAAAACATTTATAACGGACAGTCTAAAAAGAGTAAATATTTCGAGATGAGCGACTCAAAGCTTCATAAAAAATGTTGTGATAAAGCGATTAAGGTCTTTAAAGTTATTTTTTATGATGTTATTACGTTTATGTTCCCATAATCTAAAGCCACGTGTAGCGGTTACGAAGACGTCACGTTCCTCTCTTGGTCCCCGCATTAGATATTCCGGGAGCAAGTTGGAGTTATGGTAACTGAGGTCAAAACGTTGAAGATGTGACATTAGTTTAATAATTTAAATCACAGCAGCCAGCAAATTGAATTGCTGAGACACCCTACCAACTTGAGCGGGATGCGTTTTTATCTATTAGAATAGGGTTCGACTGAACCCTTTAACCGTCACTATATAAATGGTTTAGTTATCCTAATCGTGCTACCCGTCTTATTCTACGGTAAAGATACATGTACCTTGACAAAACCTATTATTAAAAAACTAGACTTCTTTGAGTTGTGGAAATATCTTAGACTATTTAAAATATTATTGACAGAGAGAATCGCAGACGAGAAAGTACTGCAGCGAATAAAGAGATAAAAATACATTGTATAGACCATAAAACACACGAAACTGGAATACTTAGGGCACATTATGAGGTAAAATTAACGAAAATCAAAGTGTCGGAAAAAGAAGAAAATCCTGGCTAGAAAACCTTCGAGAATGGTTCGGTTGCAGTACAACATCCCTGTTAATAGCTGCTGTATCAAGGGATGAAATAGCCAGATGCTGTCCAACCTCTAATATGAGAGAAACAAAAGAAGAAGAATCATCTTATATTTGGTGCGTAAATCAAAATTATATTTAATTTTGAACAGTGAATTAAGATATTTGAGAAATTTGTAAATTATATTTAAACAATTATAACATATTATTGCATTTATGTTTTGTTGTAAATTTACAGTATATTTAAACAATTATATGATTTTCGCTTTGTTATTTCACAAAAATTCATTCAATTTAAATTGTGAGTTTCCAACATTTGCAATCCTCGGTGTCAAAATCTTTACGGTTTTTACTGATAAATAAATAGTAATAAAATAAAAAGTAATAAAGTTTATTCTGCTATCATATTTTTTATATATGAAGGTCAATTGAAATTATAAAAAAATATACATTTTGTTTAAAAAAAAAAATTCTTGAAAGTTTTTTCTTCGTGATAATGAAGGCTTATAACATTCCCAATAAACTTGTCTATCAAAAATATATAAATGTGATTTTTAAAATACTAATTCCTTCTTAATGTATACACTAAAGTGACGGTAGGTAGATTTTTTTATATTTTCCTTAAGTTTAAGGTATGGATGCTGTAATTTTATTTATTGTAGAAAACATTTTCAATGAAATACGAACTTAAATATTGCGATCTTTATTCAAATAAAAATTTGTAAATTATAACTATTTAAAGTCAATTATTAAACATGTTTTAACAAAAGTATTGTGTTATTGCAAATTCGTTTTAGGCGTATGTAATTTCGATCATTTAAGAATATATTTTTTTTATTATTAATTTTAAATTAATATGAAGGAGATCTTAACCTGTCTGTGCGCGTAGACCACGGAACCTAGGAGTTTCCACGTGCCGCCTCGCCGGTCCATGCGCACCATTCGCAGAATCTGGAAGAAGCGTAGACCGCGCAGGGCGGACGCGGCGAACACCTGCCCCGATGAACCCATACCCAGCACCACGAGGGATGCCAGGATGGTGGTGACATCTGTGGAAAAACAAAATAAACTTATCATTAAAATACCAAACGTTTTGACTGAAATCTAGTTGTTGAATCCATCTATAATACAATTATTAAATAAAATATTAAAAGATTTAAAAAAATCTTATACAAGTTAATTTTACTTTAACCGTTTACGTAAGCTTGTTTATTTCGATGTTTAAATATTTATTTCTTTAAAAGTACGTTAGAATACCGAACGACGAAATAAGGAAGAAATGTAAGGCATAATAAGAAAAATAAAAAAGGATCCCTCAGATGGTTTGGACGCAAGGAACGAATAAACGAGAGAAGAATGATTAAAATGTTGTATACAAGCAGTGTGAGTGGAAAGAGAAGTCGCGGAAGACCAAGGAAAGCATGTCATGACCAAATTAATCAAATACCGAAAGCGGTCATATTCGAAGTCGAAAAACCGACGAACGTGCATGTTGCGATGTAAGAATGTGGAGGAAGCAAGAGAGGTATGGCAGAAGAGAACTTATTTGATATTGATAAGCAAAATAAAATGTTAAGAGTTTAAATACTTTTACAAAAATTTTAGGATTGTGAACGATTTCGGAGCTTCGCTGACATTGATTTATATACCAGTCTCACGATGCCTTTTTTTTGTCTTGTGAGTTTACAATGGGATAAGTATTTGAAATTTTTTAATACATTGTTTTGTGAATTCACATTTGAATAACTTAAAAAAAAACTTCACATACATGATTCGGATGTTTCTCATCATCCGAAATGAAAAAAGTGTACTAAAGATTTATGAAAATATTATGCAAGGTTTTCAGATAGATTTATTTAATAAACTTACGACAATCTGTGGAATTCGATAATGAATTTTTTTAAAGAATTAAAACACCCTTTTTTTCGAAACATGTCAAAAAAATTAACTCAAAAGCGTAAAAAAATGTGTATTTTTGTCATTAAATAAGAATCTGGATTTTTAACAGTTTTTCGAACACAAATCTTTAAATATTACAATAAAATAATTTGAGAAATAAACCATACTTATAAAATAGGTACATCCTAACTAACTAACTAAATAACTGACCATCCCGCCGTTTCTTCGGAGAGATAGGCAGAGAGAATGGACCGAAAAACGGATATCTCTTCACATACCTCTTGACATTCCTCTATATTAATACATCGTAACACGCACGCTCGTTGTTTCCGACTTCGAATGTGGCCACCTTTTAATAATTAATTAACTTGGTCTTGCCATGTTTTCTTCAGCTGTCCTCAGTTTCTTTTTCAATTTATGTTATATAAAGGAAGTTTTTTTTAGAGGAATACAAATTCAAAATGAAAAAAAAAACACATTAAAATAATGTTAGTGTTTTTATTTTAGATAAACTAATGATAAAATAATCTATGATATTGGCTTTATTTAATAGATAATTTTATGCCATAATTGTTTAAATATGATTTGGGGCATATGAGCTCCACGGCTAGCTCGAATGAAGCGCAATCGTGAAGTCCAATTTTCGACATCTTTATTGAGCAACTGAGTAAAATGGCAAAATGTACAGACTACAAATCAACTGTAAACTGTCAAATTGAAAGTCTTTAGAAACAATGCTACAAGTTTAAAAACCAAACCTCTAAAAAAACACCCTTTATATCCGTTTCATACGTCCGAACCATCTAAGTAATTTATTTTTTATAATTTTACTAACGATGCAAACATCTGCTTTACATTTTCCTTACTTCATCGTTTGGTATTATATCATACATCGTTTTGCCGCATATTCTTCTAGGTTATTTCATTTATACGGCATTTATCCTACTTTTATCCTTCTATTGCCAGCTTCACTTCCATACATAAGAATTAGCACTAGAGACCCATTATCATTAATATGTAATAATGAATGTATATTTAAATAAATGTAATATTCCAAGTGGGCATTGATTGGTTACTAAATATGTAAATCATCGAATAAGGGGGCGATAATGGGCAATGAGCAATCCTAATTTCTTCACGAAATTCGTGGAATTTATTCGTGTTTTTTTGCGTCTTTGTCAACACGATAAGTAAGAATTTGAATTTTTCTCTTTGAGGGAAACTCCGTAATCAACGATTACCGCTTTCATCAAACAGACGAACCGAACAGAACCCACACACTCCCGACTGAATGAAAAAACAAATTCTGTAATAAGTGAATACCGACGTACGTCTATTAAAAAAATCCGCTTATACCGAATGACACAAGCTCGAGTTTAAAGCCCTTGTTATACAGTCATACCACTCGCGAGTGAGATCAGATATTTTATGATTTCAAATATAGAATGACCATTATTGAAAAAACAATCACTTCAAGATGTGACGTCATAATTAAAAATTAAAAATAAAAACGATTTGCGTTTATTCCATTTCGATTATGAATTAAGAAAGTACGTATAATTTAACGAGTTTTATTTAAATGTTGGTAGACAAAACACAATTTTTCGATTGCAAATTTTGCAAAAGCAAAAATAATTCCAAAGACAAAATAAGGATTTATAAGACAGGTGTGCCCCAGTTGACCTACGAGTGTCCACAAATGACTCCACCCCAATCTTGCTCCATGGTGTCACCTTTGTGATCACGACCAGCTTTTGCTACCTCGGTAGTATGATAGCAGTCTCGGGAGGTACGGAGATGTAGCCAGCAAACTCAACAAGGCAAGCGGAGCTTCCACTGCACTTCGCCCTGTATGGCGTTCCAGCATCATTTCGAGAAAGCTCAAGCTCCAAATATTCAGCAGTAGCGTTAAAAGTGTACTACTGTAGGTACGTATGTGAGACATGGAAATCTACCGCGGACATTATTGGAAAACTCCAGATGTTTATAAATAGATGCCTTCGTCCAATATTCAAGATCTATTGGGCCCAAACAGTGTCAAATACCGTTCTCTGGACCATGGCAGGCGAAATGCCAATTAGAGAACAAGTTGCTAGACGCAAATGGCAGTGGATCGGTCACACTCTGAGACGGAACCCAGCCTGCATCGCTCAGGGCGCACTGGACTGGTCCCCTGTGGAGGAAAGGAGGAAGCGAGGCAGACCTAGAGCCACCTAGAGAAGAGCCCTGCAGGACGAGGTTAAAGCAGCGGGCCTCACTTGGGATGATGTGAGGCATCAGGAATGCGATAAAGTCGAATGGAGAAGGTTCCTTGGGGCCCTGCACCATGGAGATGTGACAGGACAAAAAGAAAAAAGAAAAAGACAGGTGTGCAATTTATCAAGACATATGGGATCTAATAAAGGACGGACACAACATTCGCAAAAAACGCGCTCAGAGTGCCAAAGATGAAGACATTTATAAACATATCTGGCCAGACATTACGTGTTAGAATTAGGAACTTAAGGATAAGGGAAATATGCGAGGTCGAGTTTGTCGTTAGGTGGGGGAGGCAAAGGGAAAATACTGGTATGCACACGTGAGAAGAATGGATACATTCAGGCTTCCCCTCATTGTGTCGTACGGCCGACCCCAAGGTAGACGACCCCCAGGCAGACGACCAATAGGATGGATCGACAGCTGGGAGTCGACCTCGCAGGAGGCCAATTCTTCTTAAGAAACAAGCCACAAGGCCTACTCTAAGAAGAAGAAGAAGACATCGCTATATATGAATAATCTTCAATAATTATGTCACAAAAGCATATTTTACGGTGCAAATAACGTGATTTTTCTACAGAAATCAGTTATATGTATAATATTATTTGAAGAGCGTAAGCTTTCGTTAAGTCTCCCCAAAGTTTCTCAGTTTAATAACATACTTATATATTCCAGCATACGGTTTCTCTCTCTCCCTCTCTATCTTGTTGGTATTCCTCTTATGGAAATATTGTCGAAAATATGATCTTATTGTGACATTGTTGGAAATATGTTTTTATAGGTTGTTGGTCTACGTAGCGTGATATGCTTATCTCTGAATGTTTCCCTAAGGGAGGATTGGTTTTGGATACGTGTTGTGTCTACAAGTATTCTTCTTCTTCTTATAGTGCCGGGGAAGGTCCCTCCGGCGTTGGCGATTACAGTTGCGAATGCTTTCTTTTGCCAAAGTAATTTCCTGGCAAGTGTTATTGTAGTGATTTTTCGTTGCTTTTTTTCTGTAAGGATTACCTTCCCCTAGCTTGTGAGTCTCGATTTTGTAATGCCGAAGATAAACCATACGCCCTCTCCATATCTCCCATACCCCGATAGTACGGTCAGTGATAACATTGCCTGGGACTCGCGGGATCACGGCGGCTCTATGACGCAAAGGAGTCGGATTTACTGGAAGTATTGCTGTTGTCATGCAAGGTGATGTTTCACGACATTCAAAGGTCCATTTACACTGGACAGTCATCAGTCGATACCGACACGTCACGCGTTTGCGTTAAGCAAATAATCATTTTGCTTGTTTGAGTGGTGTCTTATTACTTTTAATTAATTCCGATTCCTTTCATATTATATTTAAAATCCGCGATAATCGCCTTCTCTGCGGTGGTAGTAAAAACGGTATTCTGTAAAAATGAATTGTATTCTGAAGGAAACACATCCTGAAAAATATTGAATTTTTTATCAAGTGTAAATTTTATGTAGGTAGGTGCTTTTCTCGGCAACTCCCGACAGCGATTTTATTATAGCATTTGAAATAACGAGTCAGTGAGATTAAATGTCCAAACAAAGTGCTGAGAAACTACGAGTGACCGAAAGAGCCATGGAAAGAGCCATAGAGTCAGAAACGATACGGTGAGAGAAAAAACAAAGATCACTGACATCATCCACCGGGTGGAGACTCTAAAATGGTATTGGGCAGGTCACGTAGCCAGAAGCTCAGAAGAAAAGTGGACAAGAAGACTGCCGACTTGGAGACCGTGGACAGCAAAGAGAAGTGCAGGGCAACCGCAACTACGGTAGAAGGATGATCTGAACAGACACGTCAGAATAACCTGGATGCAGTCTGTACAGGACAGAGTGACATGGAAGCGAATGGAGGAGGCCTTTGTCCAGAAGTGGGCGAAAATAGGCTGAGGAAGAAAAAGAAGAAGAGATTCAGTGAAGTGTCGGTATCGGCTGATGACTGTCCAGTGTAAATGGACCTTAATACGTACCTTCCAGTAGGGAATGTTTCACCATGGAAGTGTTCACAGATCAAGATTCGAGAGGTATTTTATTGCAGGATTAGTGTGTGAGATTAATCCTTCACAAAAACGTTCGACAAGTTCGAAAAGCGTAATACAAATTGTAAACATTACCAACGATCCGATTAATATGATAGTGCAAAAGCTGCCCCAGATAAGAGTTCGTAGGCTATAATATGACATTGTACGACATTTGAGTGGATCAATAAAGGCTTTGTTTGTACTGAATATGTACTGTTAGTCGTCAGCCGAATATGAGTCTACTTTCATACGCGCGTCGGTACACAATCTGACAATTGAAAACTGTAAACTCTGCTAACACGCCGCCATTAACTTTTTGCGTTCCTCTAAGTTATTTACCCAATCGATCGGACCCCGCTCTGACTCTATAATTTCCCAATGATTTTGTCCAATGTTGCCCAGAACCGGAAAACTGTAATTTATTAAATGTTAAATTATGTAAAATAACTAACTAACCATCACGCCGTCTCCCCGAAGGGGTAGATAGAAAGAATGGACTGCCACACTTTCCTTTCCTGACAAATGTTTCTCGATTCCTCAACATTCATACATCGTGTCATGCACGCGCGTTGATTTCCCTGACTCCTCACGTGGCCGACATTTAATATTTTGAGCAATATCTTTGCTAAATCGTATCACTTCGGAGTTTGACATATTTTGTGATAGTTTGGCTCATCTGAGGGAAGTACTATCTGTATTATAATTGTAGTATATTTATTTTATTAATTTGTCATGCATCATATGTTTCTCGCTCTTTTTATTAATCTTTTATGTATTACTTATTATTGTGTATCTCTAACTTGTATCTTTAGTATATTGGAAAAAAATTCTGTAGTGCTTTAGATATGTTTAAAATAAATAAGTGAAATGAAATAAATAAATGAAATATTTGATTTATTTGATCGTGCCACTTTTTCCTCGGTCTTCCTCTATTTTTGGTTCCATTTACATCATTAACATATAATTTTTTTACCATTCTTTTTTCATTCATTCTTTCTATATGTCCAAACCATCTAAATGATCCTTTCATTATTTTGTTCATAACACCATCATTCGCGCCGCATTCACTTCGTATATTTTCATTCGGCACTCTATCATACACAGAGTATCCACTCATTCGTCTTAAAGATCTCATTTCTACTGCATTTATTCTACTTTCATCCTTATTTTGCCAGTTCCATGCTTCGCTTCCATACATAAGGATCGGTAGAAGAATACCATTGAGCACTGCCATTCTAGCTTTTTTGGATAGGTTTTTGTTTGCGATGGCAACTTTAAGTGCACCATTCACTTTGTTACCTGGTCCAACCCTTCTTTCAATATCCCTCTCCACTCGCCCATATTTTGTAAACATACTACTCAAATACACGAACTAAGATTAGTAGATATTTGTTTCAAATTTTCACCATTCACGCTAATGTTGCAGACTGTCATAAATATTTTTATAAACTGTTAAATGAAAAAAAAACTTTGGTTATGTATCACAATTGTATTTTTATTTTTTGCGACAGCTGTTTCGTCAACCTATGTTGACATCATCAGGTGTTACAATAATATAATAATAATACAGCTGTGGCGAAAAATAAAAGTACAATTGTGAAACATAAAACAATTTTTATTTTAATATAACAGTGTATAATGTTAAAGTATCATAGTGTATCGGCCAAAACAATGGACTATTATATTTTTAATTAAATGTTCATATGCAAGCTGCATAAATAACTCAAAAATTTCAGAAGGATCCTCATAAATTAGAAAAATTGTAATAACAGTTTATTTGGGATGGTTTAATCGTATTTTATCTAATAAACTTTACATTTAATATGGCAAACACTCCGTGCAAATTCTATTCATAAAGCAAGCAAAAACTGTAAGAATTGGAAACATTTATTTGTTGTCTCCGAAAGTGAAGAATTGAATCTATTTTACAAAGTGATTCCGGGAAAACGATATTATAAAAAAATTAAATGCGGTAATAATGAACTGCGCCTCATATGATAAGCTGAAGAGTGCTGCAGAAAACCGAGCTGGTAAGTTAAAGCTAAAACTGCTGCAAAACCAATCTCTAGGAATAAAAATACGAAGAAGAAGAATTAAAATATTCGCCTTTTGAATTTGAAATTCTGTTTAACACGATTTATAAACACCACATTGAAAAAAAAATTTTACCAAAAAAACATTGAAACCAAATTATTACAGCTATGAAAATAAATGTTTCATTAAAGATTTTATTTGTGCTTTATATAAGCAGACAGCGTATTATCTCAATCATAATAATTAATTTAAATATAACAAATTTAATTAACTTGATACTTTCTCAAGTAAACATCAATAAACTACGTTTCTATATTATAAGATTTTTTTTTTTCAGATTCACTGATATCGTAAAAACTTTATTTATCAGATTTATCTCCTAAGTTTTATATGTGCCTGACATATATCTGAGTTACGAAGTAAATTCGATGTATCAAACTTAGTTTCTTTTGTGATTTTACTTGATACCATTTGGACAAAAACTAGAGTATCTTCTTCTTCCTGTGCCGTGTCAGGTCCCCCCGACGTTGGCGATCACTCCGGCGAAAACCTCCCTGTCCTGCGCTGCCCGAAACAGGTCATCCACCGCCCTCATTCCGGTCCACTCTCTAATGTTGCGCAGCCAGGACATCTGTTTTCTGCCAACTCCCCGTCTTCCCTCTATCTTGCCCTCCAATATAAGTCGGAGGAGGCGGTACTTTTCTCCACGCAGCACGTGACCCAAATATGAGACCTTTTTCACTTTGACATTCGACAACAGCTCTCTCTTGGCTCCGGCTCTCCTAAGTACTTCGACGTTACTGACCTTTTCGGTCCAAGGTATACGAAGCATTCTTCTGTGTATCCACATTTCGAATGCTTCTAACCGATTCATTACGTTCACTTTTAGAGTCCATGTTTCACTTCCGTATAATAGAGCTGACCATATGTAAGCTTTTATCATTCTTTGTCGAAGAGTATATTCTGACTTATTAAAATAATTGTTAAAAACAGTTGTTTGTAACGCCTGAAGATGCCAAATTTTTTTGGTGAAACAGTTATCGCAAAAAACTCACTAAAATACATTGTGATAAATATAATAACGTTGTTTCAAAATAATGATGTTAAAGTATCGATTATCTATACAAAACAAATGGATTATCTGAACCAATTAATTTAAAAACTTCTGAAACAATGAGTATTAAAATTTTCAGATACAATATAATTTGATTCAATTAAAATCTGAATTACTTATATATAATCATTTTTCATTTTTAATAAAACCTTGAGGATTGCGAAGGAAAATCTTTCCGGGAAAAATTATTCAATTTTAAATATACGCAACTTTTCCATTTATAAAATTGTTCCATAAACTTACCAAATATTTACTTTTTGTAACGAAAGCTCTGTTCGCGATTCAAAACTTTATGAAAATGGTTACAAGGATAGGAGTTTGGGCTTCCCTCACTAACAAATTTACACTTACTTTCTATTTTTCTTTCCGATCGAAAAAGTCAAACGAAAGCTCACAAATATTAAACTATAAAGTTTGCGGAAGGAACTGACTCAACGTTTGCTTTTTCTGCTTAATCCGAATATTTTTTACTTTTAACGCTACTCTTATTTATATTCAAGCAGACACACAACTTTGATAAATGTTATCCATCCTCAAAACTCACTAACTAATGCGGCGGTATCAACGAGTGAGAACTGACTGGCTTAAAAGTTATGGAGAAAATGTTTTTCTCGTCCATTCAATCGTGAAATTACCACACGAAAATAACCAAAATGATGTTGCTTCCGAAAATATTATTAATTTAACTAGGCTACATAAACACCGAAGCTTTCAGGACCATAAATTGACGAAAATTGGATACATTACAGAAAATTGCATATCTAAAAAAAAGTTATACGAAAAATGAACAAATTTGAAGGTTCACTCGCCTCTGTATTGTAGCGCCCCTCATACAACGTAGATAAATCCAAGATTACTTTTTTTTTTATAAAACTAATTAGGATACAAATAAGCCGTCTCTCGAAGGGGTAGGCAAAATAAACGGACACCTCCCACACTGTTCGTTCTTGACGTACTTCTTTCAGTTTCTCAAATTCATACATCGTGTCATGCACGCACGTTTATTTATCCGACTCCTCACCTAACCGACACTCAATATTTGCCACATTTTCCTCGGCCTTCTTCTCTTTTTAGTTCCGCTTACATCGTAAACATACACTTTCTTTAACATTATTTCTTCATTTACTCCTTCTTCCGTGTGTCCATTCATTATTTTGTTCAAAACACTTTCATTCGCACTGCATTCGCTTTTTTATATTTTCCTATGGTCTTCCACGAGGACGAGCCTCGTGGAAGACCTCCTGAAAGATGAAAGGACAGCTGGGAATCTACCTCACAGGAGGAGCAACACTCTATAGGACAGACCACATAGGTCTACAACAAGGAAAAAGAAGAAGAATAATAAATAATACCAGAAACAAATAAATGCCAAGGCTGGTTCACATCATAAAAAAAATGTTTTACTAACTATGGGCAACCTCATACATGATTCGAGAGACAAGAGTAGACTGGTTAAAGTGATAGTAAAAGATCATCAATGAAAAATCCAATAACGGATAAGCAAAGAGATAAGAAGTGATAAAGTAGACCAAAAAAGAGGGGAAATATTGGTTTTTAGAACGGTATAAAATACCTCTGTGCCCCAAGGAACCAAAACATTGATTTAAAATTAGTTTAATAAGAAATAATAGCCGCGAATTCGTTGACTTGACGATGTTCTGAAAGACCTGCAATTGTTAGGAATTAGACCTGAGGAGTGGAAATCGTGAGCTCACGATAGAGTTAGCTGGAGAATCTTTTTGGAGGTGGCCGAGGTTTACCCAGGATTGTAGAGCCAGAGACAAGAAGAAGAAGGTAAAATAAATTTGATTCTAATATACCTGTACTCAACAATCAGTTATTACGGCGTTTAATTTAATTAAAATGATATAAGATTTCTTTCAAATGCGACAAATATTCTTTCTTAAATAAGCTTCTTCTTCTTTTTCTAGTGCCATATCAAGTTTCCCTATTTGGCCATCATATGCAAAAGCTTTTCTGTCTTACAACTAACGTATAACAGTTTTAACACAACATCTATCAGTTTTAACATAGCAATATAATACAATATAATACTGAGGTGGCTCTACGGATAGGCGGACTGAAGTGGGGGTGGGCTGGCCATATCTGTCGGAGAACCGACGGCCGATGGGGAAGACGGGTTCTGGAGTGGAGACCGCGTACAGGATTCCGTAGAGTTGGACGTCCCCCTGCCCGCTGGACCGACGATCTGAAGAGGATTGCTGGACATGGATGGATGGGAGCGGCAATGGATAGGGGGCGGTGGCGGGCTTTGGGAGAAGCCTACATTCAGCAGTGGATGACAGACGGCTGATGATGATGATGATGAATATAATACTTTGAACAAAATATAAAACACAGACATGCAATACACACATAGAAAAAACTGACAAAATTAAACAGTTTGTTTTTTGTAACACTGACGAAGCTCCGGCGGTAGCGAAACCGGTTGGTTCGATAAAACAAAATAAAGTGGTATTAAAACAAAATACACATGTGTTCTTAACGATGTCATTTGTACGGCATCTACCCAACTTTTTTTAATCATCATATAATAAATAACGTATTAAGGTGGTTTCACAAAATGGGCAGTTTACGCCACAGCTTAAAATTACGTCCATCCGACAAATTGGTTCGGGCATAAGATGATGTTAATGCATAAATAAAATTACACATTGCGGGATAATTTAGAGCCATCGCTAACTATCGTAAAAGCAGTATTAAAAATACCCCTTCAGAACTATTGCCTTACCGCGGGACATTAGCGTATTTACAGGGCCGTATTTTCCGTACGTAATTTATTAAACGGGGAATTCAATCCAATAAAGTGGATTTTCACGCACAAGCTTATCACGCGAATTCCTGAATATGATATACGTATTCGAACGACATTCATATTATTCTCTTTCTATCTTCCTTTAATAAATTACCATTCGTCTTCTTTCTCCTCAAACGAAGTAGTATTTATATATACCTTCGTGGCAGAGTGGCAACAGCTTTGCCTATTATACACTGCTACATCAAAGGTCCCTGATTTGATTCCCGCCAATGCGCGATGTATGTGTGATTCTCACACTGCCTTTGGTCTGCTATAGAATTCACGTACCAATGAAATGGCGATAGATTACCTACCTATTACGTATCATGATAGCTTTACCTTTTACATCGATTTGGCTCACGCTGTAATGATGTAAATTACTATTCAACAAAATAATACTACTAATATTATAAAGTCCATTGTTTTGGCCGAAACACTATGATACTTTAACATTTTATAACTGTTATGAAAAAACTTTGTTTTTATATCACAATAGTAACACCTGATGATGTCAACATTGGTTGATGAAACAGCTGTCGTAAAATAAATACAATTGTGATATAAAAACAAAGGTTTTTCATTATCAGTTACTTATATTATCGTTGGCGCAGAAGTCGTGTCGCATTTCTGAATACTCGAACCAGGTCTTCTTCGGTGCATTTAACTGGGCAGCTCGAGCACTGCGTTATATGCCTCATAGATTGCTCCGCACCACATATTATGCACACATAATATACAGTGTGTCCCTTCGCCACGAAGATCTTGCCAAATTGTCACTGGATCTGCCAACGTTTCTACGCAATCGGTTCAGACTCATTAAGGTCCACCATTGCAACTATTGTCCTATTGGTAAAGCCTTCTTAGGTTCCAATCAGCTGAGGCATCCATAACTTATCTTCCATTCGACCAATCTTTCCACGTCGGGTACACGCTGAAATGGTGCGGTGGAGTTTATTAATTAAATAAACAATAAAACACCAGCAAAAGTCCAGACGGTTTTCTTGGTAGGATAGACAGAGAGGATGGACCGCCACACCGCTCTATCATGACAGGCAGGCTACTCTATCCTAAGGCATTATCAAATATTAGTAAGGCGTTTAATTTTCTTATATTTTTTTAACAGAGTAAAAAAAATAGCTTCTTTAATTCATATTATTTAATCATCAAATGTCAGATGAGATAGACGAAATATGTCATTCCCAAACTTGGACTTGGACTTGGATCTTCTGGCTTACAGAGGGTCAGCTCTAATGGCTATTCCTCTTACGTCTGTAGGAAACATTGTTGGAATGCGATTTAGTAGTTGTTTTATGATGGGGCTAAATGTATGGCCCGGAGTGTCCCTCCGAAAGAGGGCGAGGGAGGATTTAGGGTTTATGATAAAGTCTTACATTATTGTCAAGAAATGGAATACTAGTTAGACTTGGGATTGTATTTATAAAAATAATCTGTTCCCGGGGGGAAGATAAAAGGACCAGTGCCTGGATGGAGTTGGGGTAGGAGATAGCATCCTGCGTAGGACCATTTTGTTCGGCGGAGTACATAGTGGGCTATCGGGGAGGATTTTTTTTGTCCGCATTTAATGCGGGAGGGGTAAAAGACTGAATGATGGTGGATTACTTGGTGGTAAAGGGTCATTATTTATAAGGAAGATGGTAATAATTTAGGTCGTTGTATGGAAATGAAAGAGGAGATGAAGTTGGAGTAGTGCAAGGAATAATAGAACTAGAGTCGCAGAATTCTGATGTACCAAAGGAGTATGGTAACGGTGGGCTGTCATCGGGCAAGGACGCTAACATTACTCATTAAATGATATGAACCTGTCCCTCCTCAATGCCAAGCTTCCTCTTTAGAGAGCAAGGGAGAAACTCGCCGAAAATTTGAACATCCATGTTCAAGTACCTTTTCGAGCTCTCTAATTTTACCGAATAAGTCCATGTGAAGTAACAATGGCGTATATTGGTATTTGACAATGTGAATGATTTGCATGTGCGATTAATGAAGTATTAAGATTGTTTAGATGAAAATAGATGTTGAATAGTTAAAAAAAAATTATATTCTGTTAAGCCAGAGGTCTCCGTCCGGTTGGCACCAGATGAGTTCAAAAAAATATAATAAAATTTCTAGAAAACAGACGTTTTCATTCGTATTAATTATTTAATATGGAGTTTTACATCATTCTTCAAAGAAACAATAAGAATATATAATATTTTTAGTTTCATTCCACTTGATTTTAAGTGTTGATCGATTTCGGCATCTTGCGGTCTGGGCCAGAAATGGCAGCGAGCTGCCGAAACCGGTCGTTTCTAAATAAAGTGAAATAAAACTTAATATATATTTACTATAGATGATTTTTTTAATTATTTACATTGAACTTTTTTTTTAAATTCAATTAATAAAATTCATATAGTGCTTTATATAGATATAATGTATATTTTCTAAGAAACATGTTGTGGTAAAAATGCATTCTCCCGTTTATTCAATTCTTCTATAGTATCGTACATGTTTTTTAATAGAATCCCTTTGAAAACCTGTTACGGGAATTTTACAGAATAATATAATAATATATCACACAATTTTACTTAACTTTTTTATAGCATCGTAAGCAACATTTCACGTATATGAATGTGAAACGTGTCTACGCAAGTAGGAGCATTGAAAGTATAAATTTTCATTTAATAAAAAGCCTATGTGTAAGAGCTATATAGAAACTGGCGTATCCCGGCGAACAAAAAGTCACTCTCTTTAATGGGGGTACATGTGATAAAATATAACAAAGACATGAATGAAGTATCAAGTTAACAACTCGGAAAAAGCCCACCTATTGAAGGAATCGTTTTGATGGTTGGCATTAATGAAATGTTGAACTCTACGCGTCATCGACTTTACACTTTAAATGAATTTTTCGTTTCTAATTGACATCCATAAGGAACTCTTTGTTTGAATTTTATCAACATATACAAATCGAATGATTATGCATATTTAAGAACGTACATATTGTAGGCATATGAGCAGGACACACGTTGAGAAAAGATAATTATAGGTAGATACATAAATTAAAACGAAGATCACAAGGAAATCGAAAGAAGAATCACAATTGGTAACAAAACATTCTTCTCTCTACTACCAGCGCTCAAATCAAGAAACGTACACTGGAAAATCAAAATCACCCTGTATAAAACAATCATCCGAACAGTAGTGACCTATGGGTGTGAGGCGTGGACAATGACAGCGAAATCGGCAGAGCGACTGGATACTTTTGAGAGAAGGGTGCTGCGCAGAATTCTGGGGCCTGTGAATGACGGTGAAGGCTGGAGAGTGCGGCATAATAACGAGCTGTACAATATTTACAAAGCTCCCAGTCTCTCCACACAAGTCAGACTGAATAGACTGAGATGGGCCGGTCACGTGCAGAGGATGCCGTCATCGCGAACCCCAAAAAGATTGCTGGAGTGGCACCCAGGTGGTAGAAGACCAATTGGACGACCAAGGCTGCGATGGGAGGATGAAGTTGGGAGAGATGGAACAAGATTGTTAAGAGTGTCAGATTGGAGGGTCGAAGCGGAGGACAGGAGGAGTTGGAGGCGAAGAATACTGGAGGCTAAGGCTCGATATGGGCTGTAGGGCCATCGAAGAAGAAGAAGAAGATACATAAATTAATCAAATGGATACCATGGACAATCAAAAGGTGTGTCGGAAGGCCGCAGAGGAGATGGGCCAACAACGTAGCTTCAATAGCTGGTAAACAGTGGGTGAGATAAGCGAGTGAATAAGTGTAAACGTTTCAAAGAGGCCTTTATCCAACAGTGAAGAAGAAGAAAATTATATCATATGAAAGAATTTTTGATTACTTTTGTTTAACGATAAAAATAAAAGTGCAAAAAACGTAATCAATCCAGGAGACATGTATTCAATCTCACATTTTCATTATATACTCGTACAAATCAAAAATAAATCGGATGTTTCTTATTTTACTACATTTTTTTCTGTGTACACCATACTTTGTGTTGTAGAGGTTTTATTTGTCTTTTTCTTTTTTATATACTTTGTATTCAACACTAACTATTAAAAAATATTTAATATCAGTCATGTTTCGGACAACCCGATCCTTCTTCAGTGATATTATAAAGATATTTAAAATATTATTATATAATTTTTTTTACAAATGTGATCAGTTTTTGTAATAACATCTGTCAAAACTGATCATATTTGTAAACAATTTTGTAATATTTTAAATATCTTTATTGTTTTTGATGTTTCTTATTTTACTAAATTTTTTTCTGTGTACACCATATTTTGTGTTGTAGAGGTTTTATTTGTCTTTTTCTTTTTTTATATACTTTGTATTCAACACTAACTATTAAAAAATATTTAATATCAGTCATGTTTCGGACAACCCGGTCCTTCCTCAGTGATATTATAAAGATATTTAAAATATTATAATTTTTTTTACAAATGTGATCAGTTTTTGTAATAACATCTGTCAAAACTGATCATATTTGTAAACAATTTTGTTATATTTTAAATATCTTTATAATATCACTGAGGAAGGATCGGGTTGTCCGAAACATGTATGATATTATTTTTTTTTTTAATAGTTAGTGTTGTATACAAAGTACATAAACAAGAAAAAGTCAAATATTACATAAAAAAAAAATATTTCTCTTAATTGACTGAATTATCGCGAAAATCTTCACCTAAATATATGTTTGTAGTTTTTTCTAAGTAACTAGGAATTTTAATGTAAAGATAAATATGCCAATCCTATAAAACGTAAATAAACTAAAATAAAAGAGACGTTTTTCTTTTACATTAAAAATTGTACATGTCATTCAAAATCATTGCTCAAGAAACAATGAACGAGTTACCAATAAAATATAGTGTAAAATTAGATAATCCATCCACAATCGATTAATTTTTTTTTTTAAATCGCAACATCTGTTTCGCTCACCAATTTTAGCATCATCAGGTGTTAGCGAAAAGCCGTCGCAACAATTTCGAAAGTAATTAAATGAACTGTGATATTCTATAAAAGTATTTTAATTAAACAGTTAAAAATATAAAATAGGTAAGACTTCATGTACACAACAAAAAATTATTATACTATTGAAATATTATACATCAAATCAAAAAAGATAATTGGATGTCTATCAAATATATAATATTTTAATTAAACAATTGAAAATATAAAATAGGTAAGACTTCATGTACACAACAAAAAAATTATTATAATATTGAAATATTATACATCAAATCAAAAAAGATAATAGGATGTCTATCAAATATATAAGAGCACCAAAATTTGTTTTTTCTTTCAATATATCTCTTGTCATCTGACATATTCAGGAAGTATTAATAATTTTATGAAACATATAAAAACAAGTTCTACGAAATAAACTTACAGGATTCAACAAACATTTCTTAATACTGTTTTTCAAGCATTATCTTGAACGATATTTTAATAAATATCAAATATGGTAGAACATTCCAATGTAAACGAATACGTTATTTGTTAGAATGGCAATATTCCGTCGTTTATGTACTTAGAATGATCTTAGAAAAAGGAAACCATAATAACGATTTCTTACACAACTCTTACCTTCCTGAATACCTCGTGGATTCTAATACCAAAGGTAAAATGTAGCCATTATTTTTAGAGGACAAAATAATAGTACGCGTTTTCGTAATCATAGTAATATCTAAAGTAATATATTAATGAGTACATAAAAGCTACACGTTTTTTTATATACTTTGTCTTCGCGATGGTTACGCGGACCTTATTATAAACGTTAATAACAAAGCACGTGATATAACATAACTATGTATGAAATACTTTCTGTATATAAAAAAAAATGTGGAAAATAACAAAAAACTATAACATTTCAATTGGCAAGTGGCATCTCAAGAACCAGCAAAGATGTTATAGACTAATCTACTGAGAAAAAGTAAAAATATATTGTATATAGTATAGCTACCAGAAACGTTTGAGAGATGGTTCGACATTAGAAAGACAAGATACTCTCCAAAATCAAGAGTATTTTCCTTCTGAACGTACTTTCACTAATATGAAAGACGTCGATCTCCGAGGAGACCGCGTTCAGCAGATTAATTGCTCTTCCCACCGGTGTCGCCAGAGGCAGGTTATTTCTGGCGGCCGGTAGGTAGAACAATCTATGCTGTCGCTGTCGGAGATATCTATCAGGGACCAAAAGCTTAACACCCTCCAGCACAGCCTAGTTCTCAAAATATCCCCGGAGTAATCTAAAGAAATGGGTTACGAAATGCCCATCTCTTAAAAGCTGCAGAGAGTTGGTCTCAAGCATTCTTAAAAGAAATGCCATGGGATAGAGCCACGGATAGCTACCATATTCCCTCTTGTAGAGATTTTTTCTGAACCCTCTCCAGCATAACAGAATATCTCGCCTCGTGAGGACTCCATATCACAGAACTACTTTAAAGTCTGCTCAGAACCAATGCGTTGTATGGGACTCTGAGAACATGGGGATCTCTGAAAACTTTTCCGGTCCGGACGATGAATACAAATCCTCTCGATATGTGCACGAAAAGTTATATTCACATCATGACGGAAGTCACCACCGAAATATGTTGTATTTAATATTTTAATTTACCAAATTCGTTCATAAAAAAGTAGATATTAATTAATGTTTTACAAAATTACTGATGATACTTTTTATTCATTTGTTAACAAATGCAATACTGATGATAATATAAAATGTCTTTAAGTTTTATTATTTCATAAAGGAGTGACATGTTTCATAAAGGAGTGACCTATCATTAAGTGCATAATAAATTAATTCCTCTAAAAAGACATGTTACTTAAGTATACATAATAAAACTTCTAAAAGACGAATGTTTTCATCAATATTAAATATTGTACTAGACGTGGACTCGTGTCATCTGACTACAGAGGTAAATTAAATCATACGACCAACGTAAATACTTGATAAGATGTTTTATGTGCATACTATACGCTGCCAGTGTCGTAAAAACCTCTCAAAAAGTAAGCAGGATTTTAAGTAGGACTGACCATTACGGCTTTAATAACTAACCCTTAAAATCACCCTCACTTTATGCTTATCTCTTTTATGGATTCGATGGTTACTGCAGACATTTTATAGGACTATATTCTTTTTATTTGCGAATTGGTGTAAAAATACCTTAACACATTAAAGACAATGAAGTGATACGCTATATGCATGTGCATCTGTGGATTTGTTGTGATACAAAGCACATTTAACTGCACATATTTAAGAGGTAGTGTTTTTACTTCATACTATTATAAATATTGTAATATATTACACCCAGGTGCTGCCTGCGACTCAACGCCGACTGTTGGGCGGCGCTTAATTAACCCAACGCCCCCGGGGACCCAGACCTCTGGAGTGGGCGATGGGCCCGTGGATGGAGGAAATGCCGCCAAACCCATTGTGAGGAAGGGCAGCAGCTTCATCTACTCTTGAGCCGATGAGGACACAGCGCCGAAAGGGTCAAGAAGTAGACACACACGGGCAGAGTTGAAGCAACAGAAAGGTCGTGTGACTGCGAAACTCGCCAACCCGCTAGGGAAGCGTGGCGTTTTATTGCCGAACCCCTTCGTATTTACCATGTCGAGAGAATGGAAAATGCGAGAGGATGCCTACGTCCAGGAGTGGACGGTCAATACAGGCTGAAGAAGAAGAAGAAGATTACACCCAAGGTCAAGCTTAGATTTTGGAATTAGGAAAAATTATAAAATGTACGGATCAGTAAATGAAATGACCATTTATATAATTTAATACAAATGAAAACGTCGGTTTTCTAGAAGTTTGAATATGTTTTATATAAATGTTATGTTTAGCCTGTCTAAGACATTAACAAATATTTTTATATAAAATGTTTTTATTGTCGAAAAATTAATTTAACGTTTCTTTAACAATGATATAAAACTCCATTTTGAATCATTAATACGAGATGAAAACGTCATCAAAGATTGCATTGAAAATAATGAAAGGTGGTAAAGCTGTTGCATATGATTGTGTTGCCATAGAATTTGTCAAGAGTGATGGCCAGGTTATTCTTGCATGGCTATGCAGACTAAAAGATATAAAAAAGGATCCCTGAGATTATTTCGACATATCGCACCTTCGGTAAGATAATGGCATAATTGTTAAAAATTCTCAAAATGAGTTAAGTATGCCAATGTATTTTTAAAAAATTCCTTTATCTGGAGGAACAAAGTCGCTCATTAAGTGCAGTCTCATTTAGCGAGAGGGCGATAGTGTATGATCAATATACCCAGAATAACACCATATTATTCTTCAAAAATCTTAAAATGTCTCTAATGAAAAATTACAAAACTGCAATTGTGCCCTTGTCTTAACAAAGGTACGATATTTAACGATTGGACGAGAGAAGAATGGTTAAAATGTTTTATACAAGCAGTGTGAGTGGAAAGATAAACCGTGGAAGACGAAGGAAAACATGGCATGACCAAATTAATCAAATACTAAACGGCCACATTCGAAATCGGAAAAATCAACAACGGTGAATGTTACGATATACGAATGTAGAGGAATCTAGAGAGGTGTGTCAGAAGAGAGTAATAAGGCGGTCCATCCTCTCTGCCTACCCCTCAATGGAAACGACGTGATGGTTTGTTAGTTGGTAAGTTACGTACCTAGAATATTGAATAAAGTGAATTAATCATTTATCTATTAGCCACTAACATTGTATGTATAATGAGTATTAATGGTTTGTACACAAATCGCCCAGTATATGCATATCTTAAGACAATGTGCAAGGGAGGCAGTATTAATCTGGTTGCTCGGCGGTCTTAAGGTTTGCTCAACTGTCGCATTATTCTGCTCTCATTACCCATTCCAGACTAACGATTAGATCGGCAAAAGCCGGAAGCTATTACACTCAGGCAGGCTAAAGCTCCTGCATTATAATATCCGTTTAGTTTGCATTTGTCCCAGCCTTAGCCTCTCGAGAAGAATGGAGCCAGTTTCACAGCATCCACTTCAAAAATTACCCTTACGTTCACAAATGCTAGAAAAATAAACTAATTGATCGTAAAACTTTGTCTGGTGTCTGTAAAGGGTAATACAAAAAAATATGTTTATGGAATAAAATATTAATTAATACGAATGAAAACGTATGTTTTCTAGATGTTTTATTTTAATTTATAGAAATGACATTTTTCGCTTGTCCAAGGCATTATCAAATGTTATTTCCATAAATTATAATAAATCTTCAAAAAAAATAGACGATTACATTCGTATGAACTATTTATAAGGAGTTTTACATCATTTCTTCGATATACGCCATACTTTGTGTTGTTATGATGGTTTATTTCTATTTTTCTTTTTTATACACTTTGTAAATACAACACTGATATTAAAAAATATATATTATCTAGACATGTTTCGGAAAAACAGCCCTTATTCAGTAAAGATACATATTTATAAAAATATTATAAAATTGTTCTTGTTTACATGATCTGACAGATGTTATAAAGATTTATTTTGGAATTAATCATTGTTCAAAAAACAATAAATAGAATAGTGTTTTATCACGTTAGAGTTAATTATTTTCGACATATTTTGAAAACTATATACCTTCATCATCGGCAGAATAATGTAATTAGTAATATAATCATTCTCTGAATTATAAAGATTAACAACCTTCGAAACGTGTAGATAAAAATAAACTCGTAAGTGGAAAAATAGTGTTTTGATTCATTTGTTTATTCCAACGACTAATCTTAAGTTAATGAAATGTCGGGAATGAAGCGTGCAATACCTAAAGCTTATAAATAAACAAAAAGATTTTACAAAAATAAATATAAACAATTTTAAATGCACAAATAAGGGAACATTAAGTATAAAAATGTGCACTTTCTCAAAATAACTTGGAACAATGTATTATCCGAATTGCTCAGAAATTATTTGACTCGACGTCAAAAATTTCCATCAAATTGAGTACAAACAAAATTAATGTCAACATGACTGCGCTCGCCGACACGCCACACGAGACAAAGAGGTATAAAAAATGCATCAAGGAATTCACTAGTCTACAGAACCATCAGAATATCGTTGAAACAAATTAATTGTCAACGGGGAACATAGCTAAATCATATTATTCTCCAAACAACTTTAGTGGGTGTACTGTCTGCTCCCAGACGGTACTTAGAATTGGGTGGGTCAGAATATTAATGGATCAAGTCCAAATTTTATAAATTTGGAGTTTCATGTTTCTACAGGTAGATAAAACAGATTTGTATGTTGTGTGTTAATAACAGAATAGTAGCCTTTCAATTTTCTTCAAAAATGACAATATTACTATTGATTAGAGATCAAAATTTGAAACCTTTTAGAATATTAGTGAATCATGGCCAATTTAACAGCTCGTTCATCATCAGAGGTATATTATGTTGACTGTTGATTGCTAAAAATGAGTTCAGGTGAAGACTTTAGTTCGTCCAGTGCATGAGACCTTACAAATTAGTGTTGAGCGTTTATACAGGTGTTTGAAGAAAATAAGTCTAAATTCAGTGACAAATGAAACCCGGGAAGTCAGAAACAAGTGACCATGACCAAAGTGAGGAAGGTTTTGAAAACGATGAAGTTATTTACGATTAATGTTGTATTTTAATATTGCTATATTTTGATTTTCTTTAAATGTGTTTCATTTGCGTAAGGAAAATTTCAGAATAATAGTGAATCATGTCCATTTTATTTTCTTTTATTTGTACTTTTAATATTAATAAAGCCTTTGTGTATCTAATTTTTTGTCTATTTATTTCAATTGATTCATCTACTATCAAAATAAATTAAGTGTTTGCAGTGAAAACATCCCTGGATTTTACAAAAGTCTTTCAACTTTAGGTCTAATTATCTCAGAATCAAGATTGATGGACTTGATCCATTAATATTCTGAACCAGCCAATTGCAGGAGGCTGTTGACATACCAAACACACAAAATCTCTTGACGCTGACACATACCTGATGTTCTTTGTCTGGGCGTCCTTCCCTTTCTACCGCCAACCATTCCTCGCAGTATTATTACTCAAACTGGCAATTAATAACAGAGCATTCATATCAGAAGCGCTTGTTACTACTAGAAACTAAAGTCTTATTATAATGGATATAAAATTAAATACCGTTGAAATTGTAATCATTATTTATATACACGCTTAACATTTGTAATACGTGTATATATATGTATTTAATTTGTAATGATTTATGACGTTAAAGGCCGTGCCACACTGTTTGAAACAAGCTCTCCACAAGGGTGACCTTGGTGGAGAGCTGTGGAGCCCACGGTTGGTGTAGTGTCCACATACTGTTGTAAACAAGCTCTCCACATGTAGAATGCGTGTTTAAACGGTGGATCCACACGCATACTATCCGCGTCCGTCCACAAAGTTTGTTGAAGGTCAAACGAATTTTGGCTTCAAACAAGTGTCTACACAGTTTTAAGCCGCCGGTGGAGACCGATGTGGAGAGCTTGTTTAAAACAGTGTGGCGCGGCTTTTACACTGTGGAATTATATATATATTTTTTAATTACAACACTGTTTTTTTCTTTTCTTTTGGGCTGTAGTAGAAAACGGAAAGTTGTAAAATAAAATAAAACTTTAGACATGTTTCGGACAACCAGTCCTTCTTCAGTGATACATATTATAATAATAACTAACTAACTAACTAACTAACCATCACGCCATCTCCCCGAAGGGGTAGGCAGAAAGAATGGACTGCCACACCTTTCTTTCCTGACATATTTCTCTCACTTCCTCAACATTCATACATCGTGTCATGCACGCGCGTCGATTTTTCTGACTCCTCAGATGGCCGACATTCAATATTTGATTTATTTGATCGTGCCACGTTTTCCTCGGTCTTCCTCTATTTCTGGTTCCATTTACATCATTAACATATAATTTTTTTTACCATTCTTTCTTCATTCATTCTTTCCATATGTCCAAACCATCTTAATGATCCTTTCATTATTTTGTTCATGGCACCATCATTCGCACCGCATTCACTTCTTATATTTTCATTCGACACTCTATCATACACAGAGTATCCACACATAATAATACATTTTTTAATTTTTAATAAATTGTTTACATGATCTGACAGATATTATAAAGATTTATTTTGGAACGTTTATGCTTTTTTTTTAACAAATATTATGATTCAATTTAAATTTTAAAATAATAATTTAATGTTCTAATTTGGGGTTCACATAATTGCTTACAACAAAGGAAATAAATCAGAGATTGAACTTAACGTTAAATTTATGAGGTGGTTAGCAAATTCAGAAAAAAATATTGTTAGAGAGACATCTTATGTGCTCTTTTATTCTTAATTTAAAATTACTGCATTCATTTAATAAAGATATTGGCGTTGAAATTTTGCATGTTAATAATAGAAATATAACTTTGAGCAATCTCGAAATTTTAGAAATTATAAAAGCAATTAAAAATAAAGAAAATATTATAAATAATCAAATAAATTTAACGTCAAGTCCAATCCTTGATTAATTTCCTTTGTTGTAAGTAATTACCTGAACCCCAATAAGAACTTTAAGTTATTGTTTTAAAATTTAAATTGAATCATAATATTTGTTATAACAAAAGCATAAACGTTCCAAAATAAATCTTTATAACATCTGTCAGATCATGTTAACAATTTGATAATAATAAGAAGAAGATTATGAAAATTCGATTAAAATCATACTCGTATGAATCACATAGTAAATGTTCTAATTTATTTAACGTTCACATGTCAATAATAGATTAACCCCTAACTGCATGATTTTTATTTAATTCTTTAAAAATATATATGATATGTAAAAGATGAAAAAAAAGACAAGTATTTTTTTTTTTTTAAATAAATTATTTTTTCCTCAAAAAAATATTTCTAAGTCTTCCCCTTTTTATCCCTAGATTTAACACAATATTATCCATAATTTTATATAAAAGTGATCATTTTATTACTTACCTAATGAAAATAATAGTAAACCAGTGTAATATAATTATTTATAGCGTTTTACAAACAAAAAATTACACTTTTGAATATCACGTTTGTACAGAAAATCATAAACCGACAGTTGAAAACAGTCGACCGCACATCTAGTACAACCAGAGACATCTAGCAAGAAGTTTGACAACTAGTAACGCGGATCATAGATAAAACTTTAATGTTATTGCTAAAAGCAATAAATATTATATTATTTTGTTGTTTTTTATGGCGAAAGATTATTTTGGATCATATATGAGACAGTATGCGGTAAGTGGTTAAGAAGAAGAAGATAAGATATCTAGCTTTTTTATCGTGTAAAAATAACACCTACAGCCGCTGTTGGACCGTTGTAAAGTTTAACCTGAAGCACGATTGCGTGTATCTGAAATGCATTATGTGGTATTATATTTCCCGCAAAAATGCGATGGCATGTATTTCATTTCAAACACGAATGATTTTTCACTGCATTGCTACGCTTAACTACAAGATACATAGATTTAAAATAAGTACATTTGCATATACGAGTATGTACAAACGACATTACATCGTTTGTGAACAAATAAAAAAAATAGCGATGGGAACGATTTATATCACAGTATCAAGCGGTAAATAATACTGTCGGCTATTATCGGCAAACTTTGTATTTGTAGAGCATCGTCTCTGTCGCAAAGATACGACATCGCACAAAGACAGTGTTTTTCTTAAACCCGATATGTATCAGTTTTCTGTCCGATCGCCTTTTCAGCGTCAAAATCAACAAGGTCAAATCCCTTGTACGCCCTATCAGAGCAGGAGTTCCCCAAAGTTCAGTATTGGCTCCTACTCTGTTCAACATCTACTGCAGTGACATCCCTCTTCCCCGAGATCAGAACACCCACATTGCCCAATTCGCTAACGATACGGGCATCATCTCCAGTTCTCGCAACCCGCAGGGTGCAAAAACAGGCCGATGTGCTAGAGGTGTGGTGCAGAAACTGGCGCATAACCATCAACCCGAATAAAAGCGCAGCGACCCTTTTCAGTAAAAGACACATTCCTCCAAACATTCCAACATAAAAATGTTCGGCCAAGACGTTCCTTGGACCAAAACAATCAAATACCTTGAGGTTACCTTTGATGCTAAGCTGACATGGAGGCCACACATTACAAATAAAGTCAAAGCCGCGTCAAGAGCAATCTCAGCCCTCTACCCAATGTTAGCTAGAAACAGTAAACTAAGTACCGACAATAAACTCCTGATATACAAAACGGTCATAAGGCCGATCTTACCTATGCAGCCCCAATCTGGGGCTATGCAGCTTCGAGTCACATACGAAAACTCCAAATCCTGCAAAATAAAGCTATCCGTTTATCGCTTGGTGCGCCTTCATGGACCAGGATCACACAACTGCACCTAGAATGGGGAATCCCAATGATAGACGAATTCATTCTGAAACTTGCCAAACGTTTTTACAAAGGACTCCCTTCACATCCTAACCCCACAATAAAAGACCTCTCAAATTACGACCCAAACACCTCCAGCCGCCACAAGCGCCCAAAATCGATCCTCCTTCAGAGGAACACTCCGGGCCACACAAATCATGCCCCCGCATAAACTAACAACCCACCAAATCACCTTCCAACAATGTTCCCATCAGACGTAAGAGGAATAGCCACATGAGCTGAACCTTTGTAAGCCAGAAGATCCAAGTCCAAGACTATACCGGATAATTTACATAATCAATTCACTGTTAACATGTTAATAAAGTAAAGACAATTTTGTTAATCAAAAAATAATGGCGCTGAGCTAAACCTGAATAATTCTTTTGTTCTTATATTCAAGTAAATAAATAAAAATCAGTTTATTATCTCCACAAACATTACAAATAATATAATTGTTTAAGGCATCTCTCAAGTACACATAAAATATAATATATACAATATAATACCAAGAATGCATGAGAGATGGTTTGACATTAGGAAGACAAAATACACTCTAAAGTCAGGAGTATTTGTCTTCTAAATATACTTTCACTAAATTGAAAGACGTCGATCTCCAAAGAGACAGCGATCAGCAATAATTGCTCTTCCCACAACTGTTACCGGCGGCCGGTAGGTTAAACAATCTGTGCTGTCGCTATATAAAGAGATTATATTGTATGTAGCTGTCGCTATGTAAAGAGGTTATAATCTATAAAGCATGCGTAAGACCAATAATAACATATGGCGTTGAAGCAAGGGCAGACACAGTAAGGACCAAACAAGTTTTGAGGACTTCCGAAATGAAGACACTGAGGACGATAGCAGGCAAGACACTGAGGGATCGCGTGAGGAACACCAGAATAAGAGAGATATGTGGGGTTTAGGATATTATAAGATGGAGCAGACAGAAAAAAGGGACTGGTACGGTCATGTCCAAAAATGAACACCACCAGACTCCCCTATATTGCATTGCATAATCAACCTCATGGGACTCGTCCTCGTGGAAGACCACCTTAAAAATGGAAGGACAGCTGGGAATCTACCTCACAGGAGGAGCAACACTCTGGAGAACAGACCACATAGGTCTACATTAAGGAAGAAGAAGAAGAAGATATTGTTTGTTATATAATCAATTCAACTCTTAACATTTACAAATTAGTAAATGGTTTGATTTCAAACTATTTACTCGTTATATTAATTTAATCAAATAACTCACCATGTCAGTTCTATGTAAGTTAAACCGCCATGCATTTAAGCTTTTTACGTGTATGTACATAGTTAATGGGTATACTTCTTACTGAAGCACGAAAGACAAACATTCGGCACGCAAAGCTAAACACGATACGATGATAAAAACTGTAAATAGAGAGATATCACCGGTGTTCATGATGCCGAGAATTAGACTGCATTCATTGCATCAAACATTTAGTCACTAAACTAAAAAAAAAATTATTTATTGCTTCTTGTTTGGTGATTTAAAACTCCATACAAAATATTTTATTTTAATGTAAAAAGATTTATTATATTTTATGAGACGGGCACGTTCCGCCTTTCTATGGCATTATTGGGTGAGTTTTCGGCTTGCTAAAAGCTTCAAATATACGTCATTGAAAATAAACAAAAGTATAAAAAACTGTGTTTTAATTTATTTAAAAAAAAAAACGTGTGTGTGCTTATGTACGCATGTAAAAAGTCACTGAAAAATGTTTCACTACACAAAATGTGAAAAATGAATAAATAATTTATCATTGATGGCATTTACATCATGTACTCGTACATAAATTACATTAGATAAAGCCTTGGAAGGGCGAAACATGTCATTCTATATAAAAATTTTAAAAACTCCTAGGAGACAGACGTTTCATTTATAGTTATTACAAAACTGTGGTTTAGATAACTAATGTTCGATTTATTGTACACATATATATTTAAAACAAGTCGTCTGTTCTTATCGAAAAGTTTTAAGAAATAATATTCCACAAGAAAGCGAAATTACCCCACTAAAATATGACAGTTCGTTCGACGATAATTTTTACAATGTTTACGACTAATTACATTATTGTCTTTTTTATTCCATGTTTCCGCAATTTGTAAATTGACACGTGTGAATCTGTGATCGTTATTTATCATTGATAGCTAACTACATTATGTCGCATTTCCGTAACAGCGTGCGCGCTGTTAGCTCTGAATTTTAACACCTACTAAGCGCACCAAAAGATGTATAATTTTGAAAAATTTATAAGAAAACACGTGTAAATTGTTTTTTCCAACCACAAATCTTAACTGAATGAAATGCCGAGAATGAAGCGTAAACTGATATTATATTTTCCCGCCTTTATGAAAAAACATCTGATTTTCTGTTCTAAATAAAATACTTCACCGCCGTTTTGAAAAGAAGCCAAGGAAGATGTATTCAAGGAGAGCTTATTTTTCATTTTCATACAATTTCCATTAGTTGCTTATATAAAAGTGAATATTTAATAACACGCAAATGAAAATCTCGAGATGAATTCCACGTGCTTTTACCTAATTGTGTATTCTTGGCGCTATTAGCTTTTGTAAATTATTATTTATCTTATCTCTGGTACCTGAGCAATGATACATAACTCCATGTCAATAAGGTTTATTAAAATTCATATTTCAGCTATTTCGATTAAAGTATTTTATCAAACAAACCAAAATTACAGGTAGTCCAATCACCCAATCATAATTTTATCTCGAATATATAACTAATTTTAACGTGTTTTACATATTCGCCTTCAATAAAAACAATATATATTAATATTGTTATTTGATTATGTGTTATTACATTATGTGCTAAATTAAAAAAACGGTGGATTCGTGGAACATAAATTAAATAAACAATATGTGCACCATCTAAAAATAACATTTTGTGTCAAATTATTTTTATTATGTTATTTTATTTTATATCATTGTATTTTATAATATTTGTTTTAGTTTTGTTTTGTGGGTGTTGGACGATCGAAGTGTGCGCGGGAGATGCCTATTGGTGGCGATGAGGTTCGCAACCCATCACACCGCGTTTCCCGCGGAGCGAAAAGAGAAGGATGGAATGCCGCATCAGTAAAAGTGTGACAGTCCATTCTTTCTGCCTACCCTTTCGGGGAGACGACGTGATGGTTAGTTAGTTGGTTTTTGTTATTTGAAATTTATGGTAGAAGTTCATTGTAAATAATGAAAATAAATAAAAAATCTTTATATATATTTCGTTAAATTCCTATAGACCGGTTTCGGTTAACCTGTTATTAAGCCAATATCATAGACATTAACATTATTTTAATGTATTTTTTTTTCATTTTGCATATATTGTATACCTCTAAAAAAACACCCTATATCATGGCCTATCTAATTTTGCTCGTAGCTGGGCAATCATTTTTTCCTATATATCCAGATCTTAAATGTTTCTTAGCAGTTCGTAATACTAATTTTTAAAGTTCTCATTTGATAAATATTATACTAGGAATCAACATGGGTTTCAATTTCGAAGTCATTCAAAATACCAATACTTTTTGAGTTAATCTTTTGAAATAGAATTAACGGTGTTTTATTAGATAGAAAATTGATTTAACCCGGAAAAATGGCGTCGAAAGAAATTTTTCAATGCGGGAAACAGGATTAGTGGAATATAAACGGAATGAAATGTCGGAGCCTTACGCGGCCGCCGCCACATAGCCTATACGGATATACAGCTAGCCGGCCGATCCCGGGAGAGAAAATGGAAAATTTCCCAAATGACTGAATATTCTGGCAATAAAAAAATGATTGGTGTTTACAGATGTACACGTTTATTTCCAAAACGGTGGCGGGTTATCCGAACAAGACAAGTTTAAAAAAAATCGATACGATAATGGGCCAAAATATTGTGGATAGAATGTTATTTATGCGTCAGAAAGTTAACAAAAAAATATATTCAATTTGAATACAGAGGGGATTCGTTAAATTTATATGTAGCCGAAGTTGAGTGATATTCGATCCCTTGAAATTGAGCAGTTTTCTAGCTAACTAACTAACCATCACGCCGTGTCCCCGAAGGAGTAGGCAGAAATAATGGTCTGCCACATTTTTCTGTACTGGCATATTTCTCTTGCTTCCTCAACATTCATACATCGTGTGAATGCATGCGCGTCGATTTCTCTGACTCCTCACTTAGCCGACATTCAATATTTGATTTATTTGATCGTGCCACGTTTTCCTCGGTCTTTCTCTATTTCTGGTTCCATTTACATAGTTAACATATACTTCTTTTACCATTGTTTTTAAATTCATTATTTCCATGCGTCCAAACCATCTTAATGATCCTTTCATTATTTTGTTCATAACACCATCATTCGCACCGCATTCACTTCTTTTCTTATAATATATTTTCATTCGACACTAAATCATACACAGAATATTACACATTCGTCTAAGAGATCTCATTTCTACTGCATTTATTATACTTTCATCCTTCTTTAGCCAGTTCCATGCTTTGCTTCCATACATAAGGGTCGGTAAAAGAACACCATTGTGCAGTTTTCTATATGAATGAAAATATATTTATCGCCTTTATTAAATTACGTAATCTATTTTTATCAGTAAACATTTTTACGATCTGTAAAATTAACATTTTTCTATCAAAAAAGTCAGTATATTTTCTTTACAAAAATAGATTTTGAAACGACAAAAGTTAAAACAAGAAAGAGTATCAAAAACAATATATTGCGAAAGAATTTTCGCTCGCAAGAGAACAGTGCTCTAGGGACCATTCTTTATAGCAAAAAAGTGTTTTGAAAAACTTGTGTATCTTAAGGTAATTCAACTTTGAGAAATTATTACCACGTACATGAAGAAAAAAAGTAATCTTTTTAAGATTGTACCTAGTATGAATTAATCATAAATATCTAATTTGATGGTAGAGAACGTGGATTTTTTCATTTAATATTTTCAGCGTGAAAAAATCGTGTATTTATTTTGTAATTTCTTTGAAGTCTTCTTAAAATATTTATAAAGGAACCTAATCGTCGAATTTTTTATGTTCAAAGTAAGCGTATCGGAGTTTCTGCGTACATTGTTTTTCTGAACTTTGCTACAATCTTGCTGTTTTAGAAATTAATTAAAATTTAATTTTCAAGTTAACCATAAGACATCAAAATAAATTACCAGTTTAAGGTATATTTTAACTAATTAACTAACCATCACGCCGTCTCTCCGAAGGGGTAGGCAGAAAGAATGGTTTGCCACACTTTTCTTTCCTGACATATTTCTCTCGCTTCCTCAACATTCATACATCGTGTCATGCACGCGCGTCGATTTCTCTGACTCCTCACATGGCCGACATACAATATTTGATTTATTTGATCGTGCCACGTTTTCCTCGGTCTTCCTATTTTTCTGGTTCCATTAACATATGCTTTTTACCATTATTTCTTCATTCGTTCTTTCCATGTGTCCAAACCATCTTAATGATCATTTAATTATTTTGTTCATAACACCATCATTCGCACCGCATTCACTTCTTATATTTTCATTCGACACTCTATCATACACAGAGTATCCACACATTCGTTTAAGAGATCTCATTTCTACTGCATTTATTCTACTTTCATTCTTTTTGCCTGTTCCATGCTTCGCTTCCATATAAAGGTATCTTTTATTTAATAATAATTAACAATATATAAAAAGTAGATTTCAGGAAAGAGTGCAACATTTATATTAATTGTTGTATTTTTTAAATAAATAGAAAAACACGTTTTTAAAATCTCCTGATTATGAAAACAACATTTTCTTAGACTTCACAATATTACGACAACGTTTAATAAGTCTGTTGAGTGTTGCGACAATGTTTTCTGAGACTCTTGATTATTGAGACGTTTTTTAAGACTTTCGATTGTTGCGACAACGAAGGGAACGAAATGAAAATGACAGCAATCATAAATTGTTGCAGTCTCAAATAATAAAAAAAGAACATGTGTGATGCCTTTGACGTAATAATCTATTCAATTCATTATTTTACGAAAACTAAATGACAATACATACATCTTAAATAAATCGTCAAGGAAACCTACGTTATTGAATTGAGAATGTTTAATTAATTCAAATGAAAGCGTTTGTTTTATAAAAGGAGTTAAAATAAGATTGCAAGATCTGAACGTGAATCGTGGTGGCAACCATTTTGAGAGTAATGTTAAGGCAACCATTTTGAGACACATTATTGTATTATATTATATAGCGCTTTATGTTTAATAAATCGTATCTGTCTCCTATCGACCTGTCACAATTATTAGCCTATGAAATCATGATAGCCAAAATGGCGCGCAATTCAAATCTTGCATCCTTCTTGTAACACCCTTTAAAAAGTGTTATTATATTTTATGGCAATGACACATTTCGCCTTGCTTATACATTGTTGTGACTGTTTTCGTCCAAAACATTTATAATATTCTACATATATCCACATTTCAAAGACATTCAGCTTTTTGATGATAGCTTTTGTGATCCACGTCCATATATAATAGCAGTAAACATGTATGTTTAGCTAAATACAAAATACTGTTTGTAACAACCAAAAATCGGATGAGTAATCGGATTACAAATATTAAAAAATGTAAACTATTATGAAAATACTAGAACCCAATATTCTAAGTCACTGAATCGTTTTTATAGTGTCGGATCGCCGTTTTAAGGGGTAACCTCCTTGGCGTGATAAGATGGCGTGTCTCGAAGCAATAACCTTTTACAATGAGTTCAATAAAATAAAGGGAATAATAGAAAATAAAACTTAATGCTCTCTTTGTGGATATCTATAAATCCGTCAAAACGAATATCGTTGGGGAATTCGGTACACAGCGGTAGGTACTCTTTAAATTGCTTACTGTCATCAGACTGATTTGTAGTGAAAGGTTTCTAACCTCATTTGTAACCGAAGCAAGACGTCATCTGTGCATATTATATTACGTAGGTATAATATTACGTTTAGTGTACATTCTGTTTATTTATTGTAGATATTTCAAAGGGTTATTCATATCGTTCGATGCCCAAGCTTTTAGGGTGTATCTATTTTAATATATTTTGCACTTTGACTCAAGTTTATTTATAAGAAGAATAAGTATATGAGAATTGACAGTAAGGTCAGAATATACAAAACCTGCTTAAGGCCTATACTGACATAAAGCATTGAGACCAGGGCGGATACCACAAGAACGAAATGCGGGTGGCAGAGATGCGGATCTGAGGATGATAGCAGGAAAGGCTCTTCGAGATAGGGTGAGAAATCTGCAACAACAATAAACAATCACGCCGTTTCCCCGCAGGAATAGGCAGAGATAACGGATCGCCACTCTACTCTATCCTGCCACACCTCTCTAGTTTCTTCCACATTCATACAACGAGTCGTATACGCACGTCGATTCTCCCGACTTCTAACATGACCAACCTTTAAAATCTGCAAGTTGGAGGATATCGTAAGATGGGGCGGACAACGTAGAAGATACTGGAATGCGCACGTGCAGAGGACGGATCTCTCCAGAATCCCACACGTTGTGACGCATCAGATTCCTGTTGGTTACCGTCCCCCAGAAGACCGCCAAAGAGATGGAGGGATAGCTGGGAATCAATATCTCGAGAGAGGCTAGCCTGATTACAGGAACAGACCAAAGGCTTAAAGAAGAAGAAGAAGACTCAAGAGCATCATAAATTATATGAGTCATAACCGTTTTAAATCTTCGAGTATTTGAATCTTGGAACGGAGTTCGGAAAAATCGTTAATATCATTCGAATTATTGAAAAAAATATCAGCATATCTTTTCGGCGCTGTATTCCGGCGTGTGTTTGGCCTCCTACACCAACAGTTCTCCACTGGCTTCTCTACATACTCCATATCTTCTTATTTTCCTACAGTCCTCTCCGATCCAGTCGGCCCATCTCTTCTATTATTATTACTTTTAATATTAATTTTAATTTTATTTTTTGGATTTATTTATGCACCCAATTTAAGAAACGAATTTAAATAACAAAGTTTCAAATGTAACCCACATTAGAACTATAAAAAAAAAATGAATAAATGTAGGGAAAATCTATTGAGTTGGGCAAAACACTATGATGCTTTTACATTATTAACTATTTAATTTAGAACACTGTTATAATATCACAATAAATTTATTTATTTATTGTACTATAAAATATTCGTGACAATTATATCGCCAACCTATATTGTTAACATCATCATGTGTCAAATCAAATAATTCACGATGAAACCAACATAGGTTGGCGAAACGGCTGTCACGACAATATAATCGTAATAGTATAACAGTATCCTAAATCGAACAGTTAAATGTAAGGATCTTAATGTTATTCAAATATACATTTTGTTATGATAGTAACCCATCGACTGTGTAAACTTATGCTGGAAAGTTAATACATTCGAAAACTAGCCCTCCCCTCACATTTGTTCCTATTCTTTTTAATAAAATAGAATCCTTATGTAATAATCACAATGTGCCTATTCGAATTATTTATCTTCTTCTTCGGGTTACACTAAGCTGGTGCCTGTGAGAAGGGCTCGGGCTTTTTATTGTAACTCCCAGCTACTCGCGCTTTCTCTCACTTCCTCATGTGTCAGTCTCAAAGCTATCGTATTATCCCCTTCTTTTCTTTTCTCTGCGATAAGCCCTCTCCTATATCTACTCAATTCCAAGGCGCTACTGTATTTTCTTATTTGCGTACCTACATAATCTACGCTTCTTTAAAATGAAAACATGGTGACATTTTCGTCACAAAAAAAATCTTTTTAACACTCGCTTTACGGTGTTATATTCATTCTTTACCCGCGGTACTTAGCTGTGTATTTTATTGTAAATTGATATACGTATACTGTAAAAACTACAAGAGGAGTTTTGTTCATTATTATCAGTTACCATTATTCAATCTTATTATGGACGAAATCATAGAAGATGTAGGTGTCTTGGGACTAGGTTATAAAATGGGCAGTAAAACTGTGAACGTCATTTCCTCTGCAGACGATGCCGCATTAATAGCTGAGTCTGAAGATGACTTGCAAAGAATGTTGTACAAATTCCACACAGTATCAAAAATATGGCTATATCAGTCAACAAAACAAAAAGTCTCACTATATCTAGGCAACCTACAAGATGTAAGTTGACTGTTGATGATATACCTTTGGAGCAAGTAATGAGTTTCAGATAATTGGGAGTAGATCTGCAGCCATAATGACATTTATACCGAAGTACGAAAGCAAGTACGTAAAGCCTCTGCCGTGTCAGGGTGTCTGCAGAATTTGGTCTGGAAGAACCAGCACATGCGTATCGACAGCAATATCAAAATTTATAAAACATGCCTGCAACCTATCATGAATTATAAAACATGCCTGCAACCTATCGCTGTAGAGACGCGACGTGTACGAACCAAGGGACTACTAAGAACATCGGAGATGAGGGTCCTAAGATCAATTACTGGAAAAAGTCTCCGAGATCGTGTCCGCAACGTAAACATAAGAAGAACTTGCAAAATAGAGGATATCGTTCATTGGAGTAGATCCAAAAGAAGATACTGGAGGGACCATGTAGCCCGAATGGATGGTGACATTATTAATTTATTGACTAACTGATTTTTCCGCTATTGAGAGTATATTTCTCGACTCGTTTTGAAGTTATTTAACCTTCATCGTATGGAGCACAAAACAACTTTCCACAATAAAATGAGATCGAATACAAGGACAGAAAATAACAAGAGATCCTTCGTGAAAATAATATTATGGTGATTATACGAGAGTGTTAAGTTTTACGGTAGAGTTTGATTCTCGCTACGTTTGATCTTTCAATATCGTTTATCATCTTATAATATTTATCATTTTCGTCGTGTCAATAGCATTTCGGTCAAATATCATCGGCCCAAAAGTCTGTGAACTGAACCGCACTGCCGGAAGTCTGAAGCAGATCCTCATTTGAACATGTCACAGGACAGCAAGGCCAACTCCGTTATGTGCAACATGGATTGCTCCGTGCCACAGATGCAGAGCATCAAACATCCCAGTTAGCTACAATATAGAACTGAATATATTCTTTTTTCTTTTTTAAAAAGACTAACATCAAATATTTAAATCAATGATATTAGAATTTTATTTTACAATCTTCAATATGAGCAGAAAATAGCTCATTATTATGAAGAAGGAATCTGGTAGTGTCCAGGCTCGAACCCAAGTCCCCTAGATTAGGAGTCAAGCGTTCTATCCCCTAGACCACCACCCGATCGATCTTAAATATCAGCATCCCAAAAATCAAATAAAAAATTTCATTCTCAATATTTAGAATTGAATTGAAATTGCTGTCTTATCGTGTTTTAATTAAAATAAGAATTAAAACGTCTGTTTTCTAGAAGTTTTATTATAATTTATGTAATTGAATATGAGACCCAGCGAAGACAAAAGAAACAGATAGAGACCATCCACACGATGGTTGGAAAATTTGCTGGTGATTGGATACGAAAGGCAAAAAACAGAAATACGTGGAGAACTGGGAGAGGCATATATCCAACTGTGGACGACAACGACTGTTTAAGTAAGTAAATAAGTATGTAAGTAATTAAAATATTTTGCCTCTCTAAGACATTATGAAAGGAATATGATATTTGATTATGCCCTAAACAGGCGAAATATGTCGTTCACGTAAATTTTAAAGAAATATCTAGAACAGACGTTTTCATTGTATTAATTATATTGTATATATAATCAATTCGAATGAAACGTCTGTTTTCTAGATGTATTATTATATTAAATGGGAATGACATGTTTTTCTATCGTATTAATAATTTTAAATTAAGTTTCATATCATTCTTTAAGAAACTATAAATATTTACGTTAAATCCCAGTGGATATCTCTACAGCTTTTCTTGTCCGACCACAGGGAGAGTTTGTGTTTTACTAACTTAATTGCACCCGGAGTTATTCTAAGTTTCTCGCAGTGTTTACCTTCCATTAACCTTCTCTAGGTATGTATTAATTATTTAATAAGGATTTTTACATCATTGTACAACAAACAATTAATAATCATGTTTTATTTTATAGACCATCTTATTTTTATATGTATCATTATGATAAGTTATAAATAATGTATAAACACTATAGGATCAATATACTCGTACATAGAGATTACACTGTGTTTAACGTGCCTATAAGCTATCGGCGCAACTAGTTATAGCCTTCTCCTTAGAAGAGAATGGATCCGTTAATTTTCCAAGGTACGGGGATAGAGTGGTACTCTAGGGGAAAGCGATAAATTTAAAAGCATACCTGCTGGCTACATAGTAAGGAAGTACTTTGGAAAACTTGCTAGGAATACAAAAAAAACTTTTGCATTCCTCAATTAAATAAATATAATAAAACTAATTTATAATTTGAATTGCTACTGACCCCAAAATTATAATAGAAGATCAATAATTTTATTTTTCAAATGTCAAATAATCTTCAAAAATTAATATTTGTAATTGAAATTTCTTGGTAGAAGTTCATTTTAAATAATGAAAATAAAAATTTAAATTAAACCAAATGTATGTATTATTATATATTTAGTGGGTTTCCATATGTGTTTAACGTCGACCGGTTTCGGCAGCTTGCTGCCAGAAGATGACATGTTGAATTTAAGCATGTATAATATTAACAGGAGGTTTAATTTTTTTTACATTTCACCGGATTTCTGTCCGTTATATCCAAAGTTCGTTAAATTGAGGTCCGTGATAGCGAGTTTTTTTCTGTACTTGTTTGTTAGTAGCATATGTTCAAAACTAGTGTACTTTCGAACATCATCTGACTAGCGTGTGCATTCCTATTTTTGATTTATAAAAATCTTAATCAATTTTTACGGTAATACATCTATACCGGAATATATATACCCGAATATATGGAGAAAAATTCTCGGTTCAAAACAGAAAAGCAGGTAGAATTTTGAGTATATCACGTAATAATTCAAAGCTACATTGTAACGAATGGTTCCGTAATACGCTTCGAAACTATTATACTCGTAGTATCATTTTTCGATTTCGCACACTCAAACGAGTAACGAATTATTATATTATTATCTACTATTCTGACATTTGCACCGAATGTACTGGAGGGGGCGCCAGTTTTGGTGTGGCCCCTGCGCCCGTCCGCCCTCGTAACAAGGGGCGGCCGAGACAAGTCTGTCGGCTTTATGGGGATATAGTGGAGACAACAGGTGCCGTGCCGCACTTGTCCTGGACACTAACGTACAGTTTATTCGCTCTACTAAAATATGCAACTTTAGACATTCATTTATTATGCTTACACTAAGTACACAACTCAAAACAACATACATTTCATAAGTTGGAAGTGCACATTTAAAATAGATTTAAATTTGAATAAATATATAGAAAAGCGCCGAGAAACTACGAGTGACCCAAAGAGCCATGTTAGAAATAAGCCTAAGAGACAGAGTCAGAAACGATACGGTGAGAGAAAAAACAAAGTTCATCACATCATCCCCGGGTGGAGACTCTAAAATGGCAACGGGCAGGTCACGTAGCCAGAAGCTCAGATGAAAAATAGACAAGAAGACTGCTGACTTGGAGACCGTGGACGGTAAAGAGAAGTGTAAGGCGACCGCAACTACGGTGGAAGGATGACTAGATGTAGAAATAACCTAGATGCAGTCTGCACAGGACAGAGTGACATGGAAGCGAATGGAGAAGGCTTTTGTCCAGGAGTGGACGGGAATAGACTGAGGAAGAAAAAGAAGATATAAAAAAGCACTTTGTAGTATCACAACACTTCATTTATTTTTTAAATGCAGAAATGTTTAGATCCTTCTTCTATCCACAACTATTCACCATTTAAGTATGTGCAATTAAAAAAGTATAATCTCTGCAATCAAAAAAGTAATAAAGTGTTGTGATAATACAAAGTGCTTTTCAATTTATTCAAATGTGAATCCACTTCACAAAATGACGGCGAATATACAATAGATGATAGATATAAATTATTGATTGTTTCTTGAACAATGATGTAAAACTCATATTAAATAATTGATACGAATGAAAACGTCTGTTTTCTACAAGTTTTATTAATGTATAATTTATGGGAATGACATATTTCTGGAGCCCCCCAAAAGAGTGTTGTATGACAATCAGCAAGACTGGGCTGCCAGTGATAGAACGAGATGGAGACGTTTCTTGGAGGAGGCCAAGACCCACCAAGGGTTGTAGTGCCGAAGAAGAAGAAGAAGAAGAAGAAATGTATCGCCTGTCTAAGGAATTATCAAACATTTGATAATACCTTAGATATGCGAAACATGCTATTCCCATAAATTATCATATACATACATCAATAAAACTTCTAGAAAACAGACGTTTTCATCCGTATTATTTTGATTTAAATTGCATACACATTTTAAAAAGTTTAAATTGTAATCATGTGGTAGTCTGCTCATTATTTGTTATTATCATAAAAATTAAAATATTATATTACGTACATAACATTACGAGAAATGAACAGAAGACATTCGTATTACCTTAACCTTTTTTCATTGTGTAAAACTTGAGTAATAACTGCAATTTTTCAATTTTTGTTTTCAACTATATTTGTATTGTATTTATTGTTTCTAAAACAATAATGTAAAACTCCATATTAAATAATTAATACGAATGAAAGCGTCAGTTTTCTAAAAGTTTTATTATTATATATTTTATGGGAATGACATGTTTCGCCCTTCTAAGGCATTATCAAATGGCATTTGATAATGCCGTAGAAGGGCGAAACGTGTCATTTCCGTAAATATAATAAAACTTCTAGAAAAGTGACGTTTTCATTGGTATTAAATATGATATTTGTTTATTTGTTTATTGTCGTTTGAACAATGAAGTGTTAATTGATAAAATATTTTAAATTGAGAATAACGTACGTTTTAATTATATGTGTATACATATTTAGCTTTTTAAGAGCTTTACCAAATCTCACATTTTAAATTCCCTAAAAAAACTAAAATTATTCAAATTTTCAAAATTATAGATACGTAAACTATAACTAACTAACTAACTAACTAACCATCACGCCATCTCCCCAAAGGGGTAAGCAGAAAGAATGGACTGCCACACTTTTCTTTCCTGATATATTTCTCTCGCTTCCTCAACATTCATACATCGTGTCACGCACGCGCGTCGATTTCTCTGACTCCTCGCGTGGCCAACAATCAATATTTGATTTATTTGATCGTGCCACGTTTTCCTCGGTCTTCCTCTAGTTCCATTTAAATCGTTAACATATCATTTCTTTTACCATTATTTATTCTTTCATTCTTTCCATGTGTCCAAACCATCTTAATGATCCTTTCAATATTTTGTTCATAACACCATCATTCGCACCGCATTCACTTCTTTTCGTATATTTTCATTCGACACTCTATCATACACAGAGTATTCACACATTCGTCTAAGAGATCTCATAATATAATATATTCAAGCGCATTATTTGTAAACAACGTGAATTATCACCCAAATGCACATCAAGCTTTATACTGTAGCGCTGGGACTTGCCTACAGCCTACTTACACACACAGGTAGGTGTGCACTCAAAGTTCCGTAGAGCAGTTATGTAGGTACTCGTGTCATCTCTGCAAGAAACTACTGCGTCACCTGGCGCTACATTACTTCAGACACTACGGAAAGCGGTCTGGATTTACCCCCGTTTAAAATAAGTACTCCAAGAGTTGCAAAACTTTTGCAACTTTCTAGACGTATAAATTTAGGGTTTTCATTTATAATTTTGAGTGGGCGAGTGGGTCTCGGGATGAATTTGGACAAGACGAAAGTCATGTATAATGAACATATTATCCCGAAAGTCATGTATAATGAACATATTATCGATGGGTCGGCTCTCGAAGTGGTACAAGAATACACATATCTTGGCCAAATCATTGAATTAGGTAGAAACAATTTCGAAAAAGAAGCCGACCGAAGTATTCAGTTGGGTTGGGCGGCCTTTGGAAAATTACGTCATGTTCTCATCTCTAAAATACCACAATGTCTCAAGACTATAGTTTTCAACCAATGCGTCTTGCCAGTCATTACGTACAGAGCCGAGACGTGGACACTGACAAAAGGTGTCTACAGATTCAAGGTCGCCCAGCGCGCCATAGAAAGAGCCATGCTTGGAATAACCGTGGCTCTGAGAATGGACGGGCTGAAGTGGCGGTGGGCTGGCCATATCTGTCGGAGAACCGACAGCCGATGGGGAAGACGGGTTCTGGAGTGGAGACCGCGTACAGGATTCCGTAGAGTTGGACGTCCCCCTGCCCGATGGACCGACGATCTGAAGAGGATTGCTGGACATGGATGGATGGGAGCGGCAATGGATAGGGGGCGGTGGCGTGCTTTGGGAGAGCAGTGGATGACAGACGACTGATGAGATTTATAATTTTGTATAAAAAATGTTGAAACATATTATTTGGTTGTCAGTATCAGGCGTAAGTGGGTTAATCAATGTGTTAATAAACCTAGGCCATAGATAATGTAATCAAGTAGAGAATTAAAACAGTGCTACAGATAACTAAAATCAACCTTTTATTCTAAATATATCACAGTTATCGGAACGTGACCTGAAACATTAGGAAGCTTTCATACTGCAGAGTTTCGTGTTTGCGCTAAAAAAGATAATTATGTACAGTGCTGCAATCCAGGACATTCCCCCCGCGGGGGGGCATCGCTGTGGCCCTACCCGCGCCCGCATTGGCCGCATACATCGTTCACTAACTACACGCGAGCGGAACAGGCGAAAGATGGCTTTAATTTAAAACAATGACCGAGATTCGTGACCGGTTCGCGCCGCGAGCGAAATAATCAAAACTTTTTAATTTGCTAGATAAATTGTAAACAAAACACGACCAGCGCTGCAATCCACCATTCGTAAATAATTCACGGTAAAGAAAATTGGTTCGGGGCCTTAATAGTGTACCGGACTGAGGAACGCCTCGCTTCTGGGGTGAATATTTAAAATATACGTACCAGCGCTTCATTCTAGAGCGCCGTACTGAGATCGCCGTATCCAGTATCAAGCGTGGCGAGCGTTTAGGTGAGCATCTCCCGCAGACGTCTGAAGTATGCAAATCGGTTCGCAACAGCGGAGCCCCGAGACTTGGCCTGGCGCCGCGCTCTCTACGGCCGCGTAACCTTTCATTCCTACTTTTAGCAACCTTAATTGGGAAGCCGTGCACACAATTTCGCTCAAGTCTGCAATCTGCAAGAATTATCTTTTTGTTTTTACTTCTGTTTCACCCCACCTTTGTTCGATCTAATTGCGGATATCTCCTTTGTTTACAAGTCAAAATTGAAAAGTTTGCATTCGGAGCTCCCGTTCTGGAATATGATGCGTCATCCAACCAATCGCTTTTATTACTCCCACTGATTTTATCCAAATCACAGTACACTGAGAAGCGTGGCTAAGTTCGTGTAAAGCGTGAGTACCTACAGGCAATACAAATATTTATTTCAGCGAGCTTTTAAATCACACGGGCTTAATGGCTCAACATGAAAAATATATTGGTATATAAGCCGGACGCTCATGGTTTTAAAACATGGTACCTATGTATTAACGAAATATTGCAATTCAACAATTTAAAAGGTGAATTTTTTTATGCCTTTTTAACAAACGGACACATACCCCTCAATCACTTACCTTACTAATAAATCATTAAAAAGTTGCCAAGAATCAATAAAGTCAAAAATGAGTTTTGATCCCAATTGGTGTTAAACAAAACTTACTCTTACTAACCATCACTCTGTGTCTCCGAATTGGTGAGTATAAAAAATAGAGCACCACACTGTTCTTTCCTGACATACTTCTCTCACTTCCACCAAATTCATACTTCATGTCATGCACGCACGTCGATTTTCCGAGTCCTCACGAGGCCGACATTTAATATTTGATTGATTTGATCGTGCTACGTTTTCCTATTTTTCTAGTTCTGTCAACGTCGTTTACATGTACCATCTTTCTTCATTATTTCTTTTCATGTGTCCAAACCATCTAAATAATTTTTAAAGACTAACACCAAAGATTTAAATCAATAATATTTGAATTTATTTTACAGTCTTCAATGTGAGCAGAAAATAGCTCATTATTATGAAGAAGGAATCTAGTCGTGTCCAGGCTCGAACCCAAGTCCCCTTGATCAGAAGCCAAGCGATCTATCCCCTAGACCACCACCCGATTTTTTTTTCATTATTTTGTACATAATACATTCATTCTCATTTGACACTTATATATACTCGTATATAAATTTATCGTCTAAGAGATCTTATTTCTACTGCATTTATTCTACTTTCATCCTTATTTTGCCAGTTCCATGCTACACTTTTATACATAAAGAAATATTCATATTTTTCTCATTTTCTTTGTTTAATTTGTTAACCGGCACCTTTGCAATAACCAGCCTTCAATCCAAAACCCTCGTTAGTCGAGCTTGTTTTAACAGAGTACGTCAAAAACTAGGAATCCTTTGTAAAACCAATCACAATGAACCAAGTGAAATGGAAAGCGTTATATATAATTAATCCGAATTGCTTATATCGGAGTATGATATAAGTCTGCGGTTCTCTAACAGATTGAGGCCATAAAGAGTTGAAGGCAATTTTACGAGATAAATGGGATGTCGTTTCAACAAAAATAGACAAATGAAAATGAGCAAACTTCTATCTCACATGTCTTCCATCAAATTCGCTCGCCACTGACCTAATATCGGGTTTCGCGGAAATCGCTTATTGCTGCAATTTCTCAAGAAGAAGTCACAGCTCGCGTGGCGCCCGGATTGACACCGATAGAGTGACATCATTCATATATACGCTTTGTTCGTTTTGTGTTTTAGCGAGTCAAGTTGTACGAGTGATGTGTTTTAAATCAGCACAGGATAAAGCGCTTAAGAAATATTTCATACTGGAAGCACTGACCCAGTTTACAAAGTATTTTTAACAATGATAAAAAAAAAATCATATCAAATACTAGAGTTACAGGATGTAGGTAAAATACATTAAACATATTTGTCTTAAATAATAATTATATAAAATAATAATACACCTTTAGTATTCAATTTTAGATAAACTTAAGGCGTTAACACTGTTGAATTCCATGGCAATGACGAATAGCTAGAGGGGTAGACGAAAGTTTGCGCGAGGACGAATAGAATGTTAGAACGGTGATTCACGATCATTAGGGAAAAATTATGGAGAATTTCTAATTAAAATTTTAATGGCGGACAGGAGAGTCCAATTTATTATTTTTATGTGAATATTAAAAAAAAATCAATAGGGAACATGGCTAAAATGGGGCCCGGACGAAGTTCCGGCGGGATCGAAACCGGTTGGTGTTACAAAATAAAGGGTTTTAGATAAAAATACTAAAAGCGTATTCTTATTTTATCTAATAATGTCACATACGAAAGTTTAGATTTTATTTAATTATATTTGTCCTATTTTAAAAAATCAGTTCATATTATTACGATAATACATGTTAATACTACACAGACAACAATAAATGCAAAGAAATTCTAGGTTCGAAATAATAAAAAATTGTTGAGTTTTGAGTATATTCGAGAGAAGCTGTAGGGTAAGATTTAAAGTGTTAATATATTTTTCGCTTAGCTTTTCATATCGGCTGATACTCGTTTCGATTCATTAAAGTCTATTTTTCAAGTCGTATCAAGTACCTAATTATTGATTGCGTTCCGAAAATTTTCGCGGAGAATTCGTTTTATAAGCACCTCACACCTTCACAGTGTCTAAGGCTATGGTCACACCGAAGTGTTTCGATTGGTGACTCGCTTGCTGTCTATCCGAAAATGACGGGGACTGATTTAATTCAATATAAAATATCAAGCTATTGATTAAGCTTTTATATTTACTTGAATTTATGAATTAATCAATTAAAGTTAAGGTTTAATTGTATCTCAATAGAGACGAAGATGTACATTTTTTTTTTAAACAGAATATGGTGGCCGAGGCGTTTACAGGACTTATGACCTGACATTGGTTGGGTTAAGCGATCAACATTCCCCATTCCACTCTTCTTACAACCACCACGTCTGACAAATTTTTGAAAGATGTATATATGCTACTATGTTGAGACACATTTCATATTTTTTAGGTCAATCTACACTAGCGCCATCTATTAAGAATATATGTAAGCATTAAGCAGAAAATCTTTATTAATGCAATAAAAGCGATCGCTTAACCCAACCAATGACAGGTCATAAGTCCTGTAAACGCCTCGGCCACCATATTCTGTTTCAAAAAAAAAATTACATTTTCGTCTCTATTAAGATACAATTAATCCTTAAACATGATTAACACGCAATGGGTAAAATCCAGTATTTGTCTACAAGTATTTGTTTACATTCAAAAACATAAAGTTAAGGTCATTGATGATTTGTGATCGCAAAATAGATGGTCAAAAATGTATAAACTCACTTTTATTTTAAAATCTAATATTTCTCAATTTCACAATGAGAAAATTTTCTGCGTTCGATTCTGCGCAAGTAAGCAAGTAATAAGCCAATTTTACTAAATGTTAAATAAAGAAATATTCGACATGAAAATAAACGTGGGTTTATAATTTTTTTACCATAAACTTTGTGATCACAAATCATTAGTGCCCTTCATTTTAATTTATGTGTTCATAAATTAAAATGAAGGGCATAAAAAACATAAAAAACTTTATCAATTGCGTGACATTTTCAATTAAAATAATTTGATACGCTGTTAAATCGTTCTTTATCATTTTCGAACAGACAGCAGCTGAAACACTTGTGTGTGGCCGTAGCCTTACGGTTATGTTAGTTACTCGCGTGAAGGTAGAAAATACGCACGTACCAAGATTATTGTGTTGAGTACCCGGAGAACTGGACTATAAATAATATCTCAGAGAATGAGATCCAGCGGCCTTCTGTGGGAGTAACGTATTCCTTGCGGACGGGTCCATGATTACATACGAGAAACGTTATTTGTTATTTAAAGAGCTACCTACTAACCACTTGAATAATTTAAATAATTCAACGTCTCGGTATAAGATTGGAGTACGTCTAACAAAACAAAGATTTTTTGACGTGAAAGAAGCCTCTATCCATTTGGTGGGTCTAATATTTGATAAGCGGAGTAAATCCTCTTTCGGAATAACTTGAATCTATTTTAAAAGGCAAACAACGTATGGCATACGGTGTTAGATGACTTTTTCCTGAAAGAATAATAGCCTAACCTAGCCATTGGAAGCTATTTGCATGGAGATGGATAAAATCGAGCAAGTGTGAAACTTTACATATCTAGGTACGGTCAAGATGGAAACCAATGATATGCGCGTGAAGATGAAACACATAGTTCAAAAATCTATAAATGCTGCAGCCTCTTTGAAAACAATCTTAAAATCGAACCTTCTATCCAGACATATAAAGCTACAGCTACAAATATATAGGGTGTTTTTTTTAGAGGTTTGGTTTTTAAACTAGCACCATTGTTTTTACAGACGGTCAATTTTAAATTTGGCAGTTGATTTGAAATCAGTAGGCTTTTTCATTTCACCGTGAATAGACTAACGTCAGAATAGCGCTTGCAAATTTTACAAATTTATTTTGAAAATCATGGTTCGATTCGCCAAACTTATCGTGCACTACGTCCATTTCACGATCGACATAATCGTCCATCCGAGCAAGTTATTCAGAAGACCATGAATCGTTTTCGCACCACGTACACTCTAGTGGATAATCCGCATCCACAAACACGACAGTTGTCAAAAATTGGATTTCACGATTGCGCTTCATTCGAGCTAGCCGTGGCGCTCATATGCCCGAAATCATATTTTTAAACAATAATGGCATAAAATTATATATTAAATAAAGCCAATATCATAGAATTTAACATTATTTTAATGTGTATTTTTTTTCATTTTGAATATGTATTGTATACCTCTAAAAAAATACCCTATAGTTCTGAATCATGAACTAATAAGAGGATATAATCCTAAGAATGGTCTTAGGACCCAGGTCTGGTGTTACAGTTGGGACTTGGAGGCATAAGGGTCTGGAGTCCCCCGAAAGAGTATTGTTTGACAATACAGTAGGGCGAAGAAGCGTCGACAGACCGAAAACTCGATAGTTGGATGGTATCGTGGTATACTGACGAGCTCTGAGGCAGCAAGATTAGAAGAACGCGGCCAGATACACGACAGGATGGAGACATTTTTTGGATGAAGCTAAAAACCACTAAGGGTTGTAACGCTGAAGATTATTATGATGATGTTGTTAATCCAAAACAATTAATTTTAAACTACGATAGTTTTTTTTATATTAAAATTTTATAATGAAATTATACACAAAGTCAACTATAAACGCATTATAGAGTAACATTACATTTTTATAAACAATGTTCTGATAATCTCTTAAATATAATATCTTAGATGTAAAAAACGTCATATATTTTGATCATGTGGTAAGAGGAGAAAAATACCACTACCTTTATCCGATAATCATGGGCAAGATAGAAGGACAGCGGGGAATTGGCAGAAACCAGTTATCCTGGCTGCGGAATACAAGGGATTATACAGGAAGTAGCAGAGTTGATAACCTGTTCCAAGCAGCGCAGTACAGAGATACTTTCACTGCAGTGATCGCCAACGTTACGAGGACCTGACACGGCACCAGAAAAATAATATTTAAAAGTTACCAGCGATACTTAAACAATCGTGGCGAAAGCTTTAACTGCTGAATCATGAGAGATTTTACTCACAGTATATTATTGTGTTCATATGTTTGGTAAGGTTAATATTTTATTACGTAATGGAATAAACATCAATACTTCACTTACCTATGATGCAGAATGGTCTCCGGAGGAATTTGAGTCTCCCCATGGAGCCCTGGTAGCGGGACCGACATCCTGACGACCATAATCTGGAAAAAAGCAAGATATTTTAGTAATAATTCATTAACATTGACTCCTGTAAAAAAACAAGGTTTGAAAATTTTCAAATCCTTATGAAAATTCAACACTTTATAGATAATTAAACTAGTAAATCTAAGTATGAAATCATAAAACTACTTTTTTACGCATTTCACTAACGAATCCAGACGATGGCAGTAAGTTATCTTAACTGGTAGGAACTATAAGTCGTATTATATATAAACGCAATAATCTTCAAGAGACATTTACATCGCTGGCAATTAACTTATCTTAATAATTTTCAGTTATAAAATAAATATGTATGATGTTATTTTGTATATTAAACATTCAAGGAGAAAACACTCTCGAAAAGTACATATTGTCAAAAAAACTCGATATTGTTTGTTAATCGTACAAAAATAATTAAGATTAAGTTATATTCTAAAACAGATATGAAAAGTGTTTTTTTTATTTCTGTTTCTCTTACTCTCCTTATAAAGAAAGTTCATGTACTAAGGAAAGAACGCAAATAAATAAAAATGAAATTTATAGTTTCTTGAGCGATTGTGTAAAACTCCACGTTAAGGCATTAAATGAATGAAAATGCATGTTTTCTAGTAGTTTCATTTAAGTTTATAGAAATTTCATAATGCCTCAGCAATAAGAAATACGTCATGACCATAAAATTAATAAAAAATTCTTGAAAACAGACGTTCTCACTCGTATTAAATAAAAATTGAAATTTTAACGTATATAAGTAAAATAATTGCGTAGATTTTCACGGTTGGCAGCAATATGTTTGATGTGTTTTTAGGTAACACCGTGTGATAACTCCTTCATACCCTTCTTCTTACCCTGAAGATTCTTACCCTGAAGATGGAGACTGCAACGATCTCCGAAACGTCGGTCGAGAAGGAGTTATCACACGGTGTTACCCAAAAACACATCAAACATACATAAGTAAAGTATAACGTAAAGTAAAGTATAACGATTACGCTATACATATTGTAATGTTGAATCATTATTAAACCAGTGGTGAACAATGGTTAATTAAAACACTAAACCATTTTTCATCATTAATTTCATTAAAAAATATTTAAAGTTTTTTCTTTTGATCAGTTTAATGTGACTTCATGGTAAATTGCTTTTGAAATTGTCATTCTTTCAAGTTCGAGCTCGCGATAATTATTCAAAATGGTCGGTCTTCTTAAAGTATATTCCAGATTTTTTTAAGTACGAAAGTGCAAAATTGGTTTGCAAGGTTTGTAAAAGTTTTCTATCGATATTGGTTCCCTATTGGCGGGAACTAGTCAGCTCCGATAGCCGTCCTGTGGAACATTCTGGTCTCCGCTATTTGGTTTAAGAGAGAAATCTCGCCCGTGACTCGATTCGTAAGTTAACGACAAAATGGCGAGTTCTTTCCACCTGAAAGCATTACAGAAGCAGCGTTGTCACGTGAAAAATAAGAAGAAAGAATTTAGACTTTTCTGGAATACGTATACTAAATACGACCAATATTTGATTATTTTTTTGCTTAGTTTCAGCAAGTCGCGATTATACAATAAACATGGTTATCCATATATTGTCAAAGCTCGAATATTCCATGAAGTATAGAAATATATCATAATATATCCAAATGTCAAGGTTTTATGTTTAAAACATAGAAATATTTTTATACCACGCACTATTGTCAAAAAATATTTTTTTAAATCTATAAAATAGCAGGCAAGACACTGAGGTATCGCGTTAGGAACACCAGAATAAGAGAGATATGTGAGGTTGAGGATATTATAAGATGGAGTAGACAACGAAAAAGAGACTGGTACGGTCATGTTCAAAGAATGGACTCCACCAGACTCCCCTATATTGCATTGCATAACCAACCTCACGGGACTCGTCCTCATGGAAGACCTCCTAAAAGATGGAAGAACAGCTGGGAATCTACCTTACAGGAGGAGCAACTCTCTGGAGAACAGACCACATAGGTCTACAATAAGGAAGAAGAAGAAGAAGAAGAAAATAAAATATATGCATATTTTTATTCCACTTACTCTTCTTGTTTTACCGATTTCGACAGCTTGCTTTCATCTTCTGGTATTTACATCTAAATTTCTTATGTACATACATAAAATTGTATGAGCGTGAGTAAAAATTTAATAATTATTTTATACTCGTACATGATTCAATGTCATAAGTATTGTAATAAGTACTTATAAAAGATGTTTGTTTAAAGAAAGATTATTGGTACGTTATGATATTAATTTCAAATCACTTCATTAATTAGATTATATACTAGAACACTTCAAATTTCCACCTCTACAATTAGTATCATAAAATAAACTTAAGAAACAATGATAGATACAGGTCATATAGCGAGGACAACGGATGATCGGTGGACAAGAGTGGCTAACGAGAATCGGCAATAGAAATCCTGGCAGACCACAAGCCAGATGGTCTGATGACATCAAAAGAGTAGCTGGAGGTCAATGGCACAGAGCGGCAAGATATACTCGTAGAGAGTTGTGGATGTCGGGAAAAGAGGCCTATGTTTAGCACTGGATGACTAAAGGTTGATAATGAATGAATGAAAAAAAGATACCATAAGATGGCAGCAAACTGTGAATCCGATCCAAACTAGAAGAACAAATTAATGGAATAAAACTTAATCTATTGTACGAGGTCTGTTCAAAAAGTATCGCGAATTTTGAATTTCCGCTGGCTACGTATATTTGATTTTTGATTTTTTTGTAGCGTTATGTTGGTACTCATGTCCCTTACTTATGCTGACAAGGTCGGCCATTTTGAATGTTTAGTTAATTTTTGACAGCTGTTTTGCTTGGATGTGTTTTGGCTCGTCTTCGATTTTTGCCTATTCCAAAAAATGGATCAAAGAATCTGTATCAAATTTTGTGTGAAAAACAAAATAAAGTGCGCGGACGCATTTCGAATGTTGACTGTGGCATATGGTGAAGCTACCTTGGACCAAAGCAACGTTTATCGGTGGTACAAAATGTTCTCAGAGGGCCGAGAAGATATGAACGACGAAGAGCGTGCCGGACGCCCGAGCACGTCAACAACAGACGAAAACATTGATAAAGTGAAGAAAATAGTATTAGCCAATCGTCGAATCACCGTTAGAGAAGTTGCTGAGGACCTAAACATATCGATTGGCTCGTGCCATTCGATTTTAACCAATGATTTGGGCATGAGTCGGGTCGCCGCGAAATTCGTGCCAAAATTGCTCAATTTCGACCAAAAACAGCATCGCGTTAACATTGCTCAGGAGATGTTGGACTCGGTCCGTGACGACCCAAATGTGCTCCAGAGGGTCATAACTGGTGACGAATCATGGGTTTATGGTTATGACGTGGAAACCAAAGCTCAATCATCCCAATGGAAGCTGCCGCATGAGCCAAGACCAAAAAAAGCGCGCCAAGTTCGGTCGAACGTGAAGGTTTTGCTCACAGTTTTCTTCGATTGCAGGGGCGTGGTGCATCATGAGTTCTTGCCACAGGGTAGTACGGTCAATAAGGAATATTACCTGCAAGTTATGCGCAATTTGCGCGAAGCAATCCGCCAGAAACGCCCGGATTTGTGGAAGAACAAAAACTGGCTTTTGCACCATGATAACGCCCCTGCTCACACATCGTTGCTTGTGCGCGAATATTTGGCCAAAAACAACACAGTAATGGTGCCGCAGCCACCGTATTCCCCAGACCTGGCCCCCTGTGACTTTTTCCTGTTTCCAAAACTGAAGAGGCCCATGAAAGGACGACGCTACGCCACGATTGAGGAGATAAAGACGGCATCGAAGGAGGAGCTGAACAAGATCACAAAAAATTTTTTTTTTAAGTGCTTCGAGGATTGGAAAAAACGTTGGCATAAATGTATTATATCCGAGGGGAATTACTTTGAAGGGGACAAATAAATAAATACTTAAATACTCATGAATAAATAAATACTTTTTGAAAAAATATAAAATTCGCGATACTTTTTGAACAGACCTCGTATATTATAAAGATTCATTTTTTACTGCTGACAATAAACTCTTATCAAGAAATTTTAATAAACATCATAAATATTAAGATTATGTTTACAAGTAAAGAAATATGTTTTTTTTATATTATAATATTATAACAAAAGTAGAAGTAAGTTTGAATATTTTTTTTTGTCCTATATATTACAATAATAAAACTGGTAAATATGATTTATTTTATCTGTAAAAATTGGATGTCTGGTTATTTCCCTGAAATATTTCTGACGAAGGATAATTCTGCCATTGAGAAAAATATTACCATGAGTTTTTTTTTCGTTATACGAAGTTATGAATTGCAGACTTATTAAGCTCTTTCGTAAAAAGAAAACGTATTTTGGTATTTTAATAAAGTACAACTTTAGATTTTTAATTTATCGGTAGAGAAACCTTTTTAATTTATTTGCTGAGAAACATAACGCTTGGTAAGCATTCTGTATCATAAACATGTGTCTTTCATCTTTTTTTGAAAATAAAAGTAAAAACGAATATAAACCATATATCTAACCCTGGGAGCCATGAAGTCTTAAGTGAAATTTTCCGACGACACATCTGTGATTTACTTTATTTATTGTATATTTACCAAGAATGTACACGGTTTTAATACCTTCCAACTGGGTGATCTGTTCTAAGGAAGCCTCTTATTACCTCTGACTATACGGCACATACTGTGTTGAATATACTATACTGTACATTAGATAATACGTCGATAACGAACAAAAAAATGTTTGACTCTCAGGTACAATTTTTTTTGTAGGGCATCAAAGCTTATATGAAATGAAACCCCTGAATGAAATGCTTATCTTATCACAAACCGCCATTGACAATGCCTCTGAAGAGGAACTCGTTTCGGGCGAATAAGCGGAATATTTGTATGCACTCGGCCCTATAGCCGCCACTTCGCACGTCCCCGATGTTCCAATAAACCTGTTGATATATCAGCTCCCCGTTAGGAAACGTTTTGGTTGGCGCGGCTACCTCTACTTGGCGACTACGAGCTACGCGCTACGGGTTACGGACTACGAGCTACAAGTATGAACCACGTTTCTACTAGTACTTAACTCTTTATGGGTTTTTAAAGATATTACCTAGAATAGTACAATCTAGATTTTGATTTTTTTTTATTGTTGCCGCACTTTGTGATAGTTATTTGTGACACAAAATACGTTTTCACTCTTCTGATGTTAAAATAATACAAGATTATTCGTTTATAAAAATAATTTTGACAGGTGTCAAAATAAATTTTTCATTTGTTCCAATGACAATTTGAATAAATTCTTCAATCAAATTTTCAAGTTTTTGCTGGTGTTGGATTGTTTTAAGTGCCTAATTAAAATTAAAACAGTGGAATAAAAAATTAAATAAACACAAATGTCCGGATCGTCCAGCTGACGACAAGTGCACCATCTAATAGAACATTATGTGTTTAATTATTGTTATGTGTTATTTTATTTTATATCATTGTATTTTGTATAATTTGTTTTAGATTTATTATGTAGACGTTGAATGATTGAAGTGTGCGCGGGAGATGCCTATTGGTGGCGATGAGGTTCGCAACCCATCACACCGCGTCTCTCGCGTTGGCGAAAAGAGAAGAATGGAGTGCAGCATCGATTAAAGTGTTGCAGTTCATTCTTTCTGTCTACCCTTTCGGGGAAACGGCGTGATGGTTAGTTAGTTAGTTAGTAGATTTTTTTAAATTACGAGAATTAGCATGTACTCATAGAGAACTTTAAAATCTAATAATTTATTATAGTTTAAACCATTAAAATAAAATGAACTTTTAAATGGTCTACTATTTTAATCAAATATTAGATTTGTCAAATAAATTGACAGTATTGCATTTATTAAATATTTATGTCAAAAAAAATCTCTGAAATGGTTTGGACATATGAAACGAATGGACAAAAGATGAATGGTTAAAACGTAACCAAATAGTGTAAGTGGAATAAGAAACCGTGGAAGACTTAAGAAAATTAATCAAATACTAAAAGGCGGCCACCTTCGGAGTCGGAAAAATTGACGATCTTGCGTGTTAGGATGTATGAATGTAGAGGAATCTAAAGAAGTCGATAATGATATTAGGACAGAGCAGTATCGCAGTCCATCCTCTCCGCCTACCCCTCCGGAGAAACGGCGTGATGGTTAGTTAGTTAGTTTATATTTTTCATTTTTTTCCTTGTATACGTCGTATACTTGTATTGGTCGTTTGAACCCAATTACTGTATACAATTTTTTTAGCTATTATATTGATTCTTATGACCTGTGATATAATAGGTGTCCCAAAAAGATCAAAAAGATTGATAAACTAATACACTCACTAAACATCACCCCATTTTTCCGAAGGACAAGCTAGAAAGGATGGACCGCCACATCTTTCTTGCATATATGCATATAGCCAAAATATTTTGTATTTAAATCGAACAATAAAATTTTGTTTCTATTTTTCTTTTTTAAACACTTTGTATATACAACACTTATATTAAAAAATTAAATTATAGAGGCATGTTTCGGACAAACAGTCATTCTTCTGTATCTTAACTGAAAAAGGACTATTTGTCCGAAACATGTCTATATAATTTTATTTTTTAATATAAGTGTTGTATATACAAAGTGTATAAAAAAGAAAAATAGAAATAAACCATCATAACAACACATAGTATGGCGTATATAGAAGAAATACAATTTTATTTATACAACATGTAGAAATCAACCCGTATTAATAGTATAATTAAAAAGCTTTCGCCGTAATAAAATATTACTTCGATTTTGTTTTTTAATTAACCTTTTTTTTCTTCGGTTGACCGGTTACGATACTATTCGAACAAGTCAAGGCGACCACTAAAGAAATAAAAGTGATATGGTACAAAAAAAAGTATATGAATTGATTAGATGGCAAAATCTATTCAACGTAAATATAAGGAGATCGATCGCCGCCAATATCAGGTATATAGACGGACCCCTGAAGTTATAATGAGCACATACTCCCCGCATCAGCTGGAGTTAAGTCGAACAAAATACAACGGAGTCCTTAAATCCGCAAGGATCCGGCTTAGCGGGGATCAACCCTCTGCAGGAAGTAAAGGATATCTTCCGAGTGTAATAAATTAGCTGCTCAGGCTAAACTTACAAGTCTCCTTGCTTCAAATTATTTAGTAATCCTCTTTCGGACACATTTGATTAAATCCCTAATCTTTTAGCTAGATTCATTATTCGTGCTAGGGGTGTGAGTATGTAAGTAGTGAAGAATCACGAACACGATGCTGGTTAATGTGTTTCCTGAAATCGGGTCCGACTTCTGCGTAAAGAAGCCTTAAGAATCCCCATAATAAAGCTGCAAAACAAGTTTCTTCTAAGTATATTCGCCATCACTTTGTGTTGTGAATTCACGTTTGAAAAACTTTATGAAAACATTGCACAGCACTTATCACAAATACGTTTCGGGACACAGACCTCTATTCCTTAGTGTAGAAATTTCTACCCTATTTAAAATTTCTACACTGGGGAAGGGCGTTGTTAAATGTAAAAAAAATATGTTGTTTAATCAATTGCTTTGTTAATTACTTTTTTGGCGGAAACTTATGAAATACTTCAACATAGTTAACTGTTTAATTTAACACTATTATAATATCACAAATTGTATATTTTATTTCTATCAAATTGTCGCGTATTTCACCAACCGATGTTAATATCACCAGGTATTCCAACCAACTGATTAGTTGTAACACCTGATGAGGCCAACATCAGTTGGCGAACGGCTATTGCGATAATTTCATAGAAATCAACTCAATAAATTGTAATGAAAAACAATAAGAATTAAAAATGAAATAACTAAAAATTGCTTTATATTTTGTACCCTTTAATAATTATCTATTAAATTTGCTTGGGTTTTTTTTTCAGAAGAACGCATAATTTCTCTTTTTGATCCGTCTTTGAAGTACTCGCTAAAAGAATTCAAATTCCGAACGCAAACGTGTTCTTAATTTAGAAAAATATATTGGTGTTTTGGAAGATGGCTCGTTGCCATTGTTTGACAGTAAAATCGGTAAAGATCAATACACATCCACGAAAGATGGAGCGTCTTGGCATAGATTATAAAAAATCACCCCATTAACGCGTGTCCAAAATATGTTGCCATCGTCTGGAACGATTGGCATGTTCTTCAACCTAATATGCAAAAGAGCCCAGAAAACCTAACAAACAAACCTGAGCTGCACCTCACGTTTTCATCAGAAAAATGGGCGAAACTTTCGCAGAACACAATCGTCCGTTGGCTAGATACCATGATAAACAGGATCAAACGAGTTCTTAAAAATCGCGGAAAAACTAAATATCTTGTTTATTTTTTCTTGAACAATTATGTAAAACTCCATATTAAATAATTAATATGAATGAAAACGTCAGTTTTCTAGAAGTTTTATTATATTTTATGGAAATGACATGTTTCGCCATTCTAAGGCATTATCAAATGTTTGATAATCCCAACATTTAATAATGCCTTAGAAGGGCGAAACATGTCACTCCCATAAAATATAATAAAACTTCTAGAAAACTGACGTTTTCATGTAGTTTTAATTTAATATAAATATGATATATCTATATTACTTTATTTATTATACTTCCGTGATAGAAGTGTACTATCACTAAAAAAAACTACTTATTACATTAATATAACAACTCGGTAGTACATTACAAATTGTCTATGGACTTTGCCTATGAAAACTGAATAATACGAAAGATTAGAACACAGTACCTACTTCTAATACTCGATTTGTGTTCCAAGAAAGAATCTGGCTTCATCTAAAACGTTTCAATAACCCATCTCTATTTCAAAGATTCGTATCTACGCTTAGAAAGCTCTTTACGTCTGAATAGATGTACTTTGTTATGAACTCTTACAACTTTTGTTACTGACACTTTGCCACGTCACATTCCCGCGCTCAAGTCCTCATTTCGCAACTAAGTACACTCGCAAATTATTGTGTCATTCTAAATGCTGTGCCGTGTCTCAGCATAATCAAAAGACTCGAAGCGGTTGATAAGAATGAAAGCTGAATAAATGCCGTGGAAAGAGATATTCACTTAAAATTTATGGAAAGTCATTGTAGCGCAATGTAAAAACGTAGAGAAAGAAAATAATGCATAGCTCTTAATCTGCAAGAAGCATTTATTTTTCTCGTAAAGCACAGAAAGAAAACTTTTTCGTGATTTTGTATTTTGGTATTGCCATAACGATAACTCAATTTTCCAACTTACCCCGAGAAAAGTTTTGTAATATACATTATGTTCTATCTTTACAAAATTATTAAATTGAACTCCCACTTAAATTGTAGATAATATTGTAACACATGTTAATCGATTCTAGGGTTAAAGAAGAATTAGAGAAAAAGGTTGACATACTACTATTTTCATTAATAAGTCGACTAAAATATGCTACGGTAACTCAATCAAAAAACAAATCATTTACTATACCCTGAAATACGTGGACCAATCTAACATAAGCTTAAAGCTCGTTTTTCACTTAAAGTATAAATGACATCATTACAGCGCGAGCTGAATCGATGTAAAGAGTATAGCTATTATATTGATTATCATGACATGTGATAAGTAGCTAATCTGTCATTGTGATTTATTTTGAAGACAACAGACCAAAAACAGATATACCATTTCTATAGAATTCGTTTTATACGATATCAATCATTTTCGTACCATGAGAGTCTAGCAGTGCTCGATATGATTTTATCTGGCTTCAGTCGTTGTTGAAATCATTCTATAAAAAGATAACACGTTTGTATTCTAATCATTTGCATTCCTTTTTTTTTCTTCCATCATATAAATTACTGGATGCTTGTGAACACTTGCTCCATTTTACTCCTGTCCCTTGAAGCGTGTATAAGGCTGCCACGATCAGCAATCCACTCCACTGTCTAATGTTTCCCAGCCATGACTTTCGATTAAGTGTTGTGAACAAAATAATGAATAGATTATTAAGATTTTTCGAACACATTGACAGAAAAATTGAAGAAAGAATTATAAAGAAACGGTATTTTTTTTTTTTTTAAGACTAACATCAAAGATTTAAATCAGTGATATTAGAATTTATTTTACAATCTTCAATATGAGTAGAAAATAGCTCATTATTATGAAGAAAGAATCTGGTCGTGTCCAGGCTCGAACCCAAGTCCCCTAGATTAGGAGTCAAGCGTTCTATCCCCTAGATCACCACCCGTTAACGATGTAAACGCAACTAGTAATAGAGGAAAACGTTGAATGATCAAATCACTAAAATATTAAGTGTCAGCCATATGAAGATCCAAAGAAAACGAAGTGCGTGCATGACACGATGTATAAATAGCGATAGAGCATGTCAGGAAAGAACAGTGTGGCGGTCTATTATTTCTGGCTACTACTTCGGAGAGATGAGGTGATATTTAATTAGTTATTCTTCTTCGTTCGTTCTTAGCCTATTCCCGTCCACTCCTGGACAAAAGCCTCCTCTATTCGCTTCCATGTCACTCTGTTTTTTTTAGACTGCATCAGGTTATTCCTACATTTCTGTTCAGATCATCCTTCCACCGTAGTTGTCTCCAAGTCGGCAATCTTCTTGTCCATTTTTCCTCTGAGCTTTTATCTATGTGACCTGCACATTACCATTTAAGAGTCGCCACCCAGTGGATGATGTCAGTGACCTTTGTTTTTTCTCTCACCGTATCGTTTCTAACTCTGTCTCTTAAGTTTATTCTTAATATGGCTCTTTCCATAGCTCTTTGGGTCACTCGTAGTTTCTTGGCACTTTGGAGAATGCTACAGTTTCAAGACCATAAGTACCAACTGGCAGAACACAGGCTACATAAACTTTTCGTTTCGGGTTGATCGTTAGTTAGTTATTTCGTTTTATTCTGAAAGAATCCCGTACCAATGTCTTTCCATTAATAGTTTATAATAATATCTTGAACAAATATAAAATATATAATATTAATAGTGTATTTCGTAACGTGAAATAACGTTTTGAAATGGTGAAGTTTGCTTAACTATTTAACTTAACGATGCTCTCTATTAAGGGCCTAAGAAGAAGTGGCAAGTTATTGGTGTACCCAAAGAAAACATCGTTTACTCGCTTCTGTGAGAGCAAACTGGCTCAACAAGTCGATTAATCATATCCGCACGTTCAGAGTATGGCTTGCCTTTTGATATTCGGTATATGATGATGTCGTACTCGTGCAGATATTAGACACGTACAGCGACACGCTCGTATACTGAGTTAAAAACCATTAGTCAAGATATTCCCCTCGTCCTGTATTCCCCTCGCAATGCTCCCAGCCCGGTAGGGACCGACTCGAATATGAATTATGCGACTGATTTTGTTCTCTTTATTTTGTTTAAAACAGACAAACACAAAGCCCATAAAGTTATATTTTCAATTCTAATTTTCCAAATTTAATTATCACGATTTGATTTACGAATATAAATTAATGTTGATATATCAAATGGAAAATTAAATTGATTTATAAATCAAACCAAGAAACCGAAGCCATTTCTTTGATTACTCTGTAAATTAACAAATCGTCGATACTTATGCTTATTTGAAAATAATTTTCTTTGTTTGATTTCAACAAATCAATCAAATTCATAAATTGCAGAAATATTTTCAAGAAAAAGACGCTGAAAAATATTTTTCTTATATAATTTAAAACACTGTTTTTTCCACTTTCGATGGTTTTCCACATTTAAAAATCGATATTTTTTTTATCCAAACACTTTATCAATAAACTTACGACTTCAACTATTCTGAAATTATGATTAACAAGTGAATTTAGACAATATATTTCCACTACTTCGTTTGTATTTTTTGTTTGTAAGTTTATTTATTTATAGTTCGTCCGTACCGCATATATAAAATAAACAAAACAATAAACACTAAAAATCTAATTAATGATAAAAAAATGTTAATTTTTTAAGATAACAAAGGTTTTGGTAAAGAGATGTTTTAAAGCAACGAGTGTATTGAAAATTTTGTAAGAATATTTTTAAAAGCTTTACCAGATCTATACCAGTACGTCAGCGTGCTCAAGTTTATAAAGAATAATAGACCGCTGGCTAGGGCACTTGCACCGCATGGGGGATCTGGAGCTCCCCAAAAGAGAGTTGTTTGACAAGTAGGGCAAAAAGCATCGACAGGCCGAGACTGCGATGGTTGGAGCAGCAAGACTGGGAGGTGGTGGCTAAAGACAGGACGGGATTGAGACGTTTATTGGAGGATACTAAGACCCACCAAGGGTTGTAACGCCGGAGAAGAAAAAAAATTAAAAATAGTATACACTAGTAATATCGTTAACATGTGTACAAGGATATCATTTTTCTCTCCTTGTCGGACTGAAGAGGGCTGCAGAAGATGTAGGACGAGGTGCAAGACAATGCTGATCAATCTCTAGGATTGAAACTGGGAAGTAAATACAATAGATCAATAATTTGATATTTATACAACTAAATTAATAACTGTCTTAATGGCCTAATTGGCGTGCTTAACATTGGTATTATTTTTGCGATGAATTATGAGGCTTGTTAAAACTGACTAATACAACCCTTGCCGGAGGAAAATTAGCTTCGCCTCTTGATTTAAATCAGAGGACAAGGCAAGGGGCATTAAAGCGTCTTATGTTGTCAGCCCCAAGAAAAGGAAATTCGTAACCCGTCTATTATTATTCAGGAGCTTATGTCGATAGTTTGCGAATTACGGAAGGCCCCGACATCGGTGACAAGTTAAGTTAAAATTAACTTGATAATAAAATCTCGCGAAAATTACTTGTAATTTATCTTATACAAATGATAAAAATTATGAAATCAAAAACGTTTTTATTTTGTGTATTCAAAATGCTTTTTACAACCATTTTTTAAATAAGCGCGAACAAAAATTATGCATGGAAAATGTGTAATAAAAATTCCGTGCGAGTATTAAAAAAATAATGGAATGAAGGTGAAAGCGTCCTAATTAAAAAATAAGAGAGTGTTTCTGCTATAAACACCTACATAAGTACATTTATTATTTTAACTAACCTTTAATGTTTATCATACCACTGTATGTACCGATTTAGTACATCTTGAAAAATGGTGTAAAAAATCCATATAACATACTTAAAACAAAAGAAAATATATTTTTACTAGTAGTTTTAATTTACTTAATGGGAATTTGCTATATTAAAACTTCTATAAAACATACCTTTTCATTCATATCCATTAATATATATAATATATAATGCCCAAAAATAATTATATGACTTGAAGAATTAATGAAATATTTTTTTAAATGATAATCATTTATTGTCTTAAACAATAATGTAAAACTTCACATTAAATATCCAATATTAATCAAAACGTCTGTTTTCTAGAATTTTTTTTATATTTTTTGAGAGTGACATATAATATTTCGTCTTGCGAAGGTATTATCAAATCTTTTGATAATTCAGCAAATCGAAACACATCATTATCATAAAATATAATAAAATTTCTAGAAAACCGAGGTTTCCATAAGCATAAATTTTTTATTAAATTAATAAAATAAATGTTTTTAACTAACTAACTAACTCATTCACCATCACGCCGTCTCTCTGAAGGGGTAGGCAGAAAAAATGGATAATCGATGCGGTACTCCATGCTTCGCTTTTCACCCCCACGGGAGACGCGTTTTTAATAAGTTGTATAATAAGAAAAACCATGACGAAACGATAAAAATAATTAATAAGAATCTCTAAATTGGGATGGTGGATGAAATATTTGGTGGACCATTCTATCTCTTTACTCACTAGGAGATACACAATGACAGATGTTTAGTTTAACTACCAATTTAACTAAAGAGTCGAAGCTTTAAAAAAAACTCACCCAACACTAGCACATACGCAGCATGTGGGTTATAACCATAAGTCATAAAAGTAACTTTGTTCACTTTGAAAGCTATTGTTATTTATTCACGGGAATTTTAGCCAACGGATCTGCGATAAAAGTACCGAATTTACATTATACATTTAATAACAACAGGTTGCGTGAGGCTCATTATAAAGTACATAATATAAACCTTCATTATTATGGCGTGTAAACAAATTCGAGGGTGTCACACTATTACAATGGAACATTTGTAAACACATTAATTACTTTACGCACACATTCGAACTCAACAACAACAAACCTTCGCGCTTTTTCTCGGAAGGGGTAGGCAGAGAGAATGAACCGCCACACTACTCAATCTTAACACACCTCTATAGCTTTCTCCACATACACACATCGATTCTTCCGATTTCTAACAAGACCGACCAGTAAAACTAGATTAATTTGATCGCTCCATTTTTTTCCTCGGTCTCTCACATGACTCGTACTCCATCAAATTGTTAACGTCTACTTCTTTAACTATTCTTTCTTCATCCATGCGTTCCATATGTCTAAACCAACGCAGTGGTCCTTTCATATATTTGTTAATAATACTGTCTTTCGCTTTAAATTCCGTTCAGCAATTGAACACGCTTTTATTTAAAAAAAAAAAACCCAACTAGTTTACCATCACGACGTTGAACCGAAGGGTTAGACAGAAATAATATTCAAAAATTATTCGAACCACTTTATTTCGTTTAGTTATACAAAAATTTGGTCCTAAACGGGCTTCAACGGAATAACAAAATATGTTTTTACTTGCTTTATTGAAACCGCGCTTTTAGTGAAACCAGTTGGTAAAATTAAAATAAAAAAAGGTGTATCAAATCAAAATAAATTTGTTAATGTAATTATTTATATATCTAAAAATGTCACACCACAAATCAAGTGATACGAAGAAAAAATCATTTATTCTATGTTCGCCATACTTTGTGTTGTACGAGTAGATGTTTTAAATCCTTTTTTAATATACTTTGTATACAACACTAACTTTTAAACAAATTAAAATTAAATATCAAACATGTTTCGGACTACCCAGCCCTTCCTCATTGATATTATATAGATATTTAAAATATTATAAAATTGTTTGTAAATATGGTCAATAGGTCATGTTTGACAGATGTTATAAAGAAAGTTAGAGAGATGTGCCAGGAAAGAGTAGTGTGGCGGTCCATTCTCTCTGCCTATCCCTACGGGGAAATGGCGTGATGGTTTGTTGTTGTTGTTGCTGTTGTTATAAAGGTTTATTTCAAATAAATCTTTATAAAATCTGTCAAAACTGACCATATTTATAAACAATTTTATAATATGAATTATTTGTATCTCAATAGAGACGAAGATGCAAATTGGAAACTGAATATGGTTGATCAAGGTGTTTACAGGACTTATGACCTGTCATTGGTTGGGTTTAGTGCACACTTTATGTAATTACAACATTCCCCATTCCACCTTTCTTATGACCATGTCTGACAATTTTTTGGAAGTTGTATATATGTTAAAGTCCAACGCCAGAATTCACATGTCAGTTTCAATGCGCCATCTATGAAGATTTTGATTATATATGTTAATCTCTAAGATTACTCTTTTACGTGGAAGTCTCTATAATCTACATATTAACGCCAAGTACTTGTATACATTAAAAAAAAATTACAATATTTTAAATATCTCTACAATATCACTGAGGAAGGGCTGGGTAGTCCGAAACATGTTTGATATTTAATTTAAATTTGTTTAAAAAGTTATTGTTGTATACAAAGTAAATAAAAAAATAATAAAAATATATAAATATATTTATTTAACGTTAACAAGTTGGGAACTTCTCACATTCAATCTTATTATTAAAGAAGATTTTTTCTTCTTAACGCAGCGATGTACAATATATATATGTTTAGTATTTAAGAGGTGCCTACCGAGATTTAATCAAAACTCAGACATCCTTATACCTGTTTATAACATTCACCAAAATAAATTTTTTTAATAAACGGGCACCTATACGGGCACGGCTTAGAATATTCTCGCTTCTGCGGTTTTTCGTATTTTTACAAAAAAAACTGTTACAGACTTGCAAAGATGAAGGGAGGAGGCAGAATACTCCACTTAAACGAAAATATTACGAAGCAATGGAAAATTAACTTTGTTTTACTAATAAGGAAAATATTAGTCTACGGATGTTAACTTTCAAAACAACAAACTGTTGTAGATTATTCTGTTGTTAATACAAATATTAATTTTGTAACAGTATATTCATCCCCTCGTGAGGAAAAACAGTGGCGTTGTGAAAACATTTGAAAAATGTGTGCGTTCTAACTCGTACCTACCATCCGTAAAATAAATTGTAAATCCCATAGTCAACTCAGGGGAAAATGCGATAAAGCAGAAGAAACGTGAGCAAAGTTATTAAGAAAAAAGAGAAGAAAAATGATTACGTTGTTGCATACGGTATTTTTTTAGTCTACAGTCGAGCGGTATTTTCGAACGGGGAGATTAATTTCAAAACGTAACCAAAATAAACGAGAACAATAACTTTTGAAACATTTTCTCGGTAGCGTAATGGCTTTAAATATGTTAAGCTAAAGGGAAGCCATTATTTACTAAAGTATTTTGCATTTAATGCATCATAAAACTGAAAATCTCGACAATAATCAAATGTCAGAACCACACGACTGAAATCCGTGATTGAACCCTGAATTATTCAAATGAGATTTTGCAACATAAAGAAAAAATCACAATTTTAATAAACTTGAGATACTGCGGAATAAATTTTTCACTTTGAGTTTATTTTTATCGACATGTTTCAAAGGTTTTATAGATAAAAAAAATCGGTAATAATCGTTCCTCTAAAAGGGTTTTAATTCAAAAATATATATAAATTAAAATTATGGAATTCAACTATGCCTTAAATTTGGTAATTATTTCTTGAACAAAGGTGTAAAACTCTATATTAACTAATTAATACAAATGAATACGTCTGTTTTCTAGATGTTTTATTATAATTTATGTGATATTTTAAAATATTGATAATACATGTCATTAAGTGGCATAGTGGTAAGTGCTTTGACTTTTACCCCGAAAGTTCCGGGTTCGATTCCCGGCGATGGCAGTATGATTGTCACACTGTCTTTGGTCTGGTGCAGATTTTACGTGACAATAAAATGGTGATAGATAAGCTCACTATCACATGTCACAAGAATCAATATGATAGCTATACCCTTTGTAATCAATATGATAGCTATACCCTGTAGTGGTGTAAATAACGATTCAAAAAAAAAAAATAATAATAATAATTTGATAACGCCATTTGAACACTTAAAAAAACATTCGATAATGCCTTAGATAGGAAAAACACATCATTTACATAAACTAACATAAATAAAACTTCTAGAAAACAGACGAATTCATTCGCCTTATATTTATATATATACAAACAAACGTGTACTATATTTGTAACAAGTGCCGACTTGTAAGCAACTAATCACATTATATCCCCAGAAAACAGCCAAATTTTATTATTATTTTATTTTAAACCGTATCCAGTAATTGCTTTAATATTATTTTTAATGTATTTTATTGTCACAACTGAAAATATTATGAAAATTTATTAGTGACTTAATGGATAAGCAAAACATATAATAAAGTCACCAGGGACACCATTTTAATTAATTAAGTGAAGCTTTTGCTTAATTACTATAATAAACATTGACGTAATTAATTTAATGCATGCGAATGCATCTACAGGGAATCATACCTTCTATTGTGAACTTACAACTTTTAAAATACGAAATTTCATTGTTAACCATGATCAATTCATCTGATAAAAAATATAAATACTCTGTATAAAATAATAGCCGAAACGATTTCAGAGAATCAATGGAAATATAAGATATTTTTCAATAAACTATTCAACGTAAAATATTAACGGAAAGACTAATTAAATGCATTGAAAATGACACGGAGCGAAGCCGATTGGTTCGATAAAAAAGTGGTATAAAAACAAAGTACACGAGTGTTTTAAATTATTTTTAATAATAGCACGCCATATTCGAACGAAATTTAAGGTTCAATTGTTCAAAAAACTGAATACTTTTTATGTTTTTATACAATAATGTAAAACACAACATTACATACACATATTGATGTAAACATCAATTTTCTGGAAGTTTTAATATATTGTATATTATAGGATTGACATAATTTACCTTAGTAGGATATCATCAAATGATAATACCTAAAAAGGCGAAATATTTTACTCCCCATAAAACATATTCAAACATCTGGATAACGGTTGTTTTCATCAATATTAATTATTTCGTAAATCTCGTATAAATTAAGTTAATGTAGTTCTTCTATATTCGACATGCTTGCTGTAAATTCATAACTATTGAAAAACATTATATTTTAACAACAATTACGAACATATTCGGGTGTACTCCTCATACTTTATTACTGAAGGACATATTGATCAAAATCATTTAAAAGTATAATGCCATAGCAAGACGAATGTGTTCTTCCCATAAATTATAATAAAACAGACATTTTCATACGTATAAATTCTTAATATGGTGTAATTCATTATTTAAGTAACAATAAACAATTAAGTTTTAAAAAATTGTGTATTATTTCAATCAACCAATGATGTAACGAATCGCTTAAAAACGGAAGTTTTCTTCAATATGAAATATATATTGAGTATTGCAATAATCCACCAATTTATCTTTCGAACAAAGTCCATATCTGACTTAAGAGAAATAACCACAAGAAGTGAACCTACGTATTCCAGAATATCCAAGACTAATTAAATACTTGAGATAATCATAAGAAGAATCTATTATGCATAAGAAAATTAACTCGAGGATTTCAATTTATCAAGCAACCGTTTTACTCACATTTAAAGCGAACTTTGCCCTTAACGGCGAATTTCAACCTAGTATTTCAGCTGGTACCACGTGCTCGCAACTAGTTTGCAAGTATTTTACTCACACAAGCACGTGGGTATCCGCTCGGAAAAGGGCACGGCGGAAAAGCTCGCCACCGCCCGTTTACGTTCACAAGTTGCAACTCAGACGTCACAATCTCCGCGCCACGCGTCAGCCATTTGTGACGTCGCGTGAACTAATTCTGTACCCACACGGAAAACGCATAAGAAAATTGGCGACCTATTTCGTAGTAATGTGAACACGTCTGTATTTTATGTATCGTGCATGGAAACGAATACCGCGTGTCATTTGAACTAAATCCAATATTCTTATTGGAAAGGAACGATTTTTTTGTTCAGATAATGAATTAAATAATTAAAGATTTTTATTTAGTCCAAAGTAATGATTTTTGAAAAAGAAGAAATCATGACAGTCTGCAACATTAAAGTGAATGGTGAAAATTTGTAACAAGTAGGTGAGTTCGTGCATTTAGGTAGTATGTTTACAAGAGATGGGCGACTGGAGAGGGATATTGAAAGAAGGGTTGGGGCAGGTAACAAAGTGAATGGTGCACTTAAAGATGTCATCGCAAACAAAAACCTATCCAAAAAAGATAGAATGGCAGTGCACAATGGTGTTCTTCTACCGACCCTTATGTATGGAAGCGAAGCATGGAACTGGCAAAAGTAGGATGAAAGTAGAATAAATGCAGTAGAAATGAGATCTCTTAGACGAATGTATGGATACTCTGCGTATGATAGAGTGTCGAATAAAAATATAAGAAGTGAATGCGGTGCGAATGATGGTGTTATGAACAAAATAATGATAGGATCATTAAGGTGGTTTGGACATATGGTAAGAATTAATGTAAAAAGAATGGTAAAAATATATATGTTAACGATGTAAGTGGAACCAGAAATAGAGAAAGACGGAGGAAAACGTGGCACGATCAAATAAATAAAATATTGAATGTCGGCCATGTCAGCCATAATAATTACAACGATAATAAATAGGTGAAACAGTGTTACAAAGCATAAAAGGAATTAAAAGAAGTTAGAAGAGATCGACTAGAATCAGGAATAACTCCACAATCAGGAACAAGTTTGTGGAAATCACTCGAACCATTAAGATAAGGAAGCTGACATATGATAGTTTGGACGCGTGATAAGACACCCATGACGTATGAAATATTGCAGCTCGTTATATGGGAAAAATACGGATCCACGTGGCTTAAGATCATAAAATAGTGGGTTCACGAAATATCCAAACCTTTTCCGGGGGTCGTCAGCAAATAACAAAACGGCATCGTGATATCTCACATCCAACATAAAACAACCCTTCGCTAAAATATGTAACCACAAAAGGTTATTCATACGATTTGAAAACGGGGTCTTGGTGAATCAGTAATTGAAATAGAAAAATCATTACAAAATTTTCAAAAAATATATTTTTTGGTTTGTTGTTTCTTAAACAATGATGTAAAACTCCACATTAAATAATTTAATATAAATTAAAGCGTTTGTCTTCTAGGGGTCTTATTATATTTTAAATGGAACGACATGTTTCGCCCTTAGGCATTATCAAATGTCAAACCAAAACATTCGATAATACCTTAGAAGGGCAAAATAAAATACAACACCTGGAAGATAAACGTTTTTATTTATAATATTTAATTTTGATTTTTTTGATTTTTAACACTGTAGAATTCATTTTTTTTTAACCACTTAATGCTCGGGTTTTTTACTCACAAAAATAGAACCAAAAATATCAGGTGATTTTGTGATTTATTTAGAGAATTTACGTAATTTAAAAGTTGTCCATTTCAAAAAATAGACGAACTCAGATTGATAGTTTACCTTATTTAACGCAAAGAAGTGAAACGCGCGAGCAGTGCTCGGGTTGGCGCGATACGATACATGCGCCGCGCGCGAACGCTGCTCGTTCAAAAGCATTAAGTGGAATTAAAACGGTGTTTCTTCCACTTTAGAGTTTATATTTCGAAGGATTTACACCTCTATCATCGAGAAAACAATATAAATAAACCAAAAGTTTTTTGGACCAAAAGGACTTAGTACCAGGGACGGAACACTAACGCGAAATGTTCATAATGTTAAGCAAAAAGCAAATGGTCATTGCACCCATTAAATAACAATGACAAATTGTAAACGATGCAAAGGCTATTCAATTTATACAGTTTACGAATTGGCAGTAGTCGGATTCACACATGACTTTTTTACAACGGACGAAGCAAATCTTAAGAAATATATAAAATTTGATAATAGGGGAGGGGGGGGGCAAAGTGGGATCCTTAAGGTTTGGTGACTCCTAAAATCGGTTATTGAAGATCTACATATCCCATTTAAGCTGAAATTTATAGTTTGATATCTGATGTATAATTTTGCATATAAACTTTCATTTTAATATTGTAAATTTTGGCTCTATGAGCAATTTTATGAAAAGTGGCATTTTTCCCGCAAAGCGGGATTTGGGGCAAAGCGGGATAGCAAGAGGGGCAGAGTGGGGTATACAATTAATGATAAAGCAAAACAATGGATTTATAAAAATAAAAAAAAAATTAAATTAGGTACCAGTTATAACAATTGAAATGAAAATCAGAATCTAATGACTATTTATCAACGCACATAGCACATATATGAGTCGCTTCATCATCCTCTTTATCCTCCCCTGCTCAAGAGCAGGGAGACCATAGATTGCACTTAAGGCACTTGGTCCATTCCTCTGATGACTGAGATCATAGATAGCCACAGTAAATGCAATTAGCATCTTCATTACCCGAGGATGTATTTGGAGTCGTATTTTCTTTTTAAGGCTTTACTGTTTTCTTCTATTTTCCTTTTGACTTTTTTAATCAGTCATCAATTTTCCTATTTCGGCAGATGTTAAAGTTCCCACCTGCCGTGTACCGGTGGAAGCAAGAATTTTGGAGTGGCTTTTGGGAACTGTAGAAACACCTGTTTCATTTACATTGGATACACAATGTGCAATTGTTTATGTTTGTCATAAACCTCCTCCAAAAACTCGTGATATTTTCCGACAGCCTCTCTGTTAAAACCCATAGCTTTGTTTGCGGAGGTAGATTCCGACTTCCTGTAGCTACTCTCTGGGTGCCTCTTCAAGAAACCCTTCAGCCAGTCTAATCCTGCTAGAGTTTTATCTGTATTCAATTTTTTTATGCGACCTCGTACGTGAGCCTTCTCAGTTCAAAGGATGTCGGACCATGAAACCTCCCTTAAATCGTTTTTATATATGAACCAGTTTTTGCTCTTGTTTTTTAGAAAATAAAGTTTTATAACGGCCCAGATTTTTCTAAAAAATAGTATTATCAGGGTTACTCCGATGGTGACGAACATATCGTTCAGGGGTTGTTTGCGGTACGCCATGGACCTTTGATGCTTTTTTCCATCATTTATTTATTCCATTTTTCCCGATACAACACTCTGTACTGCTTTTTTCATGGATTATGGAGACCAAGATTGTTGGTTTACGGACTTTTCACAATTCTGAACCATTTGGTCTGTAACAAACATATACATTGATATAATAATATGATTATTAAATTCAGAAAATAATAAGAGGCAAAGTGGGTACCTCATTTCAGTAGTATCACTTTGCCCCAATCGCCTTGAACAACAAAACACGGATACTGCCATTTTACCTTCGTTTATCAGCAACTCTGAAGTTGAGGCGTTTAATCTGATAGAGTTCACCGAATTGACCAGTGATATTTCACCCCGATCGCAGCACTACATCCCAAAATGATTCCACGCTGAATTTAGACGACACTTTTAACCAAAATGCAATTTTACAATAAATCACCGAAAACAAAAAAATCCGGCTTGCGGCAGCGTGCGACGGCAGTCAAGGGTATGAACCGACTACAGACCAATCACCGAGCGTCATTTGAATTTAGATGCGACCGTTAATTTTTCCAATAACATGGGTATCCCTCTTTGCCCCGGGACCCCGCTTTGCCCCCCTCTCCCCTATAACGGGACAAGTACCTAAATATATCTACATTCAAAATCATCACTCTAGTTTCAAGTCTCTAGTTCTTTAACTAGACAATTGTATTCGCATTTAACATTAAGGTATATATAGATTAACCCATTTTCTTCTCTTTTTCTTCCTTTTTCAAATTGTTCTTAATTGTAACATAAACAGAAGCGAAATATCTTCAAAATCACTATCCGAATCGGTTGAAACCATTGTAGGCCTGCGTACAGTCCACAAACTTTGGGTATATTGTCTCGAAAAAACGTCAAGACACGTTAATATGTTCATGCATTTTGTTAGAGCGGACCATCGTATTAATACTATTTTATATTAAATAAAATATTATGTTTCAAGTTTATTATATAATCGTTATTATGATGTATTAATTGACCAATGCTAAACTTTAAAAGGTATGCAAATAATTGCTACTGTAAAACAGCAATTGAGGAATAATCGGTTTTCGGATATTTCACGTAAATTAAAAATAGAACACCATCTGAACAGATTCTTAATGTATCGCCATGTACCTAAAACGGGTACTTACGTAAGTATTCTAATTGTGATAGCAGATTGGCCGGCTCAGAAGAGAAGTACAAAGCGGAGGAACGTCGGTATGCCTCGCTATTTGGCACAATTAAATAAGGCCTGGTTGCGGCCGGTTAGGGAGGGAGAGAAAAAGAGAGATAAGCTTTGGGGTGAATATAAAAGGCTGCAAGAGTTTTAAAGATGGAACTTTTTTATACAACATTGTATGTACAAGTGGAAGGGGTGATACAAACAAAAAATGTATAAAACAATTCTTTAATAAAAAAAATTCAGAGAGGGCCATAATTCAAATCAAATTTTTATTATTACGCAATATCCCTTCTCAAATGAACTAGGCATGTTTAAATATATTGCATTCATAACATTTTTTGGGCTTCATTTTTATAAGTCCATACATAAAAAATAACTTGACAACGCCCTTATAAGATGAAAGTAAATCCTATAATAGGAAAAATGGTAAAATTGTTATAAATATTTTATGAGAAAGACATACTAATTAGTATTAATTATATTAACCACCACGCCATCTTCCCAAAAGGGTAGGCAGAAAGAATGGACAGCCACACATTTCTTTCCTGGCATATTTCTCTCGCTTCCTCATCGTGCTATTCACGCGCGTCGATTTCTCTAACTCCTCACGTGGCGGAATTCAATATTTGATGTATTTGATCGTGCTACGTTTTCCTCGGTCTTCCTCTATTTCTAGTTCCATAAATATCGTAAACATATTCTTTTTTTTACCATTCTTTCTTCATTCACTATTTCCATGTGTCCAAACCATCTTAAAGATCTTTTCATTATATTGTTCTTAAGACCATCATTTGCACCGCATTCACTTATTATATTTTCATTCGAATCTCTATCATACACAGAAAATACACATCCGTCTAAAAGATCTCATTTCTACTCATTTATTCTACTTTCTTCCTTCTTTTGCCAGTTCCATGCTTCGCTTCCATACATAAAGGTCGGTACAAGAACACCATTGTGCACTACAATACATTGCCATTTTATATTTTTTGGATTGGTTTTTGTTTTCGATGACAACTATAAGTGCACCATTCACTTTGTTGCCTGCCCCAACCCTTCTTTCAATATCCCTCTCCACTCGCCCATCTTTTGTAAACATACTACCCAAATACACGAACTCATTTACTTGCTCCAGTGTGCTTATTGCATAAAATCAACATCTTATATAATGAAATTACATAAGCTTGTAATATGAAACATCCAAAACGTGACGATTATAGCGAGACAGAAATTACAAAATTTCCAAAACAAAAGTTCGCCAGCAATTTATTCGAGGGGCCTCCTTGATAATGGGTTGTTCAGTTCTGTTAGGAAAGTGAAAACAAAAAATCCCGCGATTTGGAGGGATGTCAGGAAACTAATGAGACTATCTCAAAGCGGAGTTCATTCCTCGGAGTTTATTTGCTTTTCCAAACTCGCAAATGGCTCTTCATTTTAAATAATGGTGAACCAGATTTTTCTTTTAAGGGAAAACAAAATTTTCGGGACGTATTTTTCCGAAGTTTTAAGAGGTTAATTAACGCAAATGAGTCTCCTGGAAATTAAATAACAGATTTTTAAGGGAGTTGCGAGTTTATATTCATTTCGCAATATTTCAAAATTTACCTCGCGTTATTATTTTACCTCGCCGAGGTTAGACGGGCCTCGTATTAAATTTTCTTAAGCAGTATTTCGTTTTAACTATTACATAAATTTTCGTTTACAATATAAGATATTTGTGTGTGCAAATAATTCCCCGAGCCTTGCGCTGGGGCGAGGAAATGTGGAGGCAGAACAACGGGCCACAAAAAGAATTAAACGCCTTGCAAGATGTTTGTGTGGCAATATGCGCCGGGGCCGCCCGCGCCGTGAGCGCCCCCGTGCAGGCGTCGGCATCGTGCTCGCACATGCCCCCTAACGATCCGAGACAGAGTCGGTGTAATACATACGTTTACGTGTAACAAACGCGCGCATTTTTCCTCTTTGAATTCTGTTCAAGTACCCCTACAAACGCGAAAACAGTAGTGAAAGGTTTCCCCGTATACCCGGATACTATAAAAATCTGAATATACGTTTTATGTTTCGCGCAAGCAAACACTCTGCAGTCCTTGCCTAACGTATTTCTGATTTTATACCTTTATGCATAGTTATTCGAGTTCACCTCATTTCTATAGGAAAATATGAATAATTTTAATACATATTTAAAATATCATTATGGATACAATGTATTTCATAAATATAGAAGTGATTTATAAACAATCTTAAAATTCAACGAAAACTATGAATATAAACCAGAGGCAGGTTGGTTCTGCATGCTAGGAGATAAAACAATATATGCTGATACTGTCGAAGATAACCATCCGGAACATAAAGATGGATAGCCTCCTAGATTACGGAGTTCTCAAAGAACCCCCTGATAAGTCTGAAGAAATGGGTGAGTATACACCCATCCCTCCTTATCTGCAAACTAGTGCATGCATGCCTAAGAGGATGCCCAAGAGAAATGCAGTGAAATAAAACCACGGGTAGCTACCAAATTCCCTCATGTAGAGATATCTCAGAAATCTTTTCCGAACCCTCTCTAACATGGGCGAGTATCTCACCTCGTGGGAACTCCATATCACCGAACCATACTCGAGCCGGCTCCAGACCAATGACTTATACAGAATTCGCAAAACATAGGGATTCCTGAAAACTCTATAAAGTTCGGAGAATAAATCCCAACATTTTCAGTGCAACTCCACATATTCTCTCGATGTAAGCATGGAAAGTCAGCCTACTTTCATAAACAATACCAAGATGCGTTATCGTTGAAATACGCTTAAGTTGCTGGTTATCCATTGTGTATCTGGAATAAACAGTACGCAATGCTCTTTTAATAGATAAAAATACGTACTTAGAGAAATTGAAATCAATTTGATTGTTTTTACTTCAGCGTACGATATTATTTACATCGGAATGGAGAAGGAGGTAATCATCATGGCTCCATATCTCAAGGAATAATTAATGATATTTGCGGATGATTTTAAATTGAAAAAAAGAGAAATGGTGAAAATTTTATAACCCTCGGGATATCATGAATGAAGATGGTGAAGAAGAGTGGACCAAGGTTTGAACCATGTGGGACTCCGGAATATACGGGAAAAAGTGCCGATTGAAATATACCATATGAGGCATACTGTTTCCTCCCCCTTAAGGTAGCTGATAAAAAAATATAACTAATTTATTTATTGTTCCTTGAACAATCATGTAAAACTCCATATTAAATTATCAATACGAATGAAAACGTCAGTTTTCTAGAAGTTTTATTATAATTTTTTTTGGGAATGACATATTTCGCCCTTCTAAGGATTATCAAATGATAATGCCATTTGATAATGCCTTAGACGGGCGAAACGTGTCATTCGCATAAAATATAATAAAACTCCTAGAAAACTGACGTTTTCATTCGTATTGATTATATCGTCGGTTCAAAGGTAAAACTCATTAAGTGACATTTGAATTATTATTTTTTTTTTTTGCAATTTCTGATCAGACTTGTGAATTCTACGTCAGAAAGTAATCACCAAGTGTTTTTATTAAAGAATAGCTGTTATTCTTTAATAAATACACTTGGTGATTGTTTTCTGACGTAGAATTCACAAGTCTGATGCGGAAGTTGCAAAAAAAGGAGAAAAATTTGAAATGTCACTTAATGAGTTTTACCTTTGAACCGACGATATTATAACTAACTTAGAAGAAAAACCAATTTTCAAAAGCTTACCCAGAAGTAAATCATGGTTAACAGTATCAAAGACCTTAGAAAAGTCATTGTAAGATCAGTCGACCTGGTAACCATTATCTAAGACCTTTGTCACATATTCTAAAGATACAATACTATTAAATAATTCTTAAGCACGCTCAAATCCAATTGACTTACACCGAAAATTCTTAAAAAGCTTTCATGTTATACCGGTAACCTAATACGATAATTTAATAGTCTTGCAAACATATTTCGATTTCCCACAATATGTTTAGCGAAGTACAAACATCGTGCTTCTGAATTTATGACGTGACTTATATAAGCTTATCCATTCAACTTTGTGAGTGTAGCAATGTGCATTATCATTATGTATTCGCGAACGTTAGTAGTGTTACGTGTGTATGTAATAACGTGTTAGAAGAGAGATCAAAGAGGGTTGTCTCCTACGTGTAGGCAGCTAGTGCGGCGTGATAATGATTAAGCAGTAGTTTCACATCAAATATCGCCGCATAACCCCGGAAGACATCAAACATTTGACATAGCAATTTTGTACCTGAGAGTCATAAAGTCTTTAGTAAATTATTGGCCGAAATAAGTTATAATGGCCTTGTCAGATTTTCATTACATCTTGAGTGTGTTTATGGCAATTGAATATTTTAACGGTTACTTCATACCATAAATAATCTGTTATTAATTTACTATACTTCATACTGGATAATGTGGCAATGATAACATAATATGTATTATATTATAATGTAAACGCAATTGTTATGTCGGTTTTACAGAGATGTTTTTTAATATAGAAATATGAATACTAAGTGACAAATCTGTTTGCAAGGTAATATTTAAAAAAAAATTGTTAGAAGAAGCATTTTTATTTGTTTTTTGTATACTCATATAAAAACTAACATAATAAGTATATTACTCATTTCGGATTATTATTCAGTTCAGACATTACGGCTCTCAGGTACAGAATAATTCTATAAAATCTTTTATCATATTATACAACAAAGCTGTTTCTAGTTCAGGGATGGCAAACCTTTTTCGGAAGTGGTTCAAATTAATAAAAAAAGGCGCTGGCTAGGGTTTTCATAAAAAAGAAAATCGTGACACATTTTCATCTAGAAGGAAGTCGATGCCAACCTTTTTTTAACTCATCAGCGACTTCCGGTTAGTGGGTATAGAATAATTCAGCGGCGACCATTTTTTTAGTTTAGCCCATAAGCGACTTTCGGCCGGTAGAATTCGGCAGCGATCAATTCGGTTTTCCGGACTACTGACTGGAAGTCGCCGATGAGTTAAAAAACAAGGTCGCTGACCAAAAGTATACCCCTGAAAACGACCCAGAATTCTCTAAATTCTCCCGAGGGTCAAGTAATTTCTCCCGCGGTTCACGTGGTGACCCCCGGATCCGTCGTTCGCCCTCCCTGTTCTAGTTCATAGACCTCTACGTGAATGAGTCAAATACAAAAATACATACAAAATACAAAAATATTTGCAAGGCCTTAAGCCGTCTTCAGCCAATATAACAATCTATGCAAGTTGCTTATAACAAAGGATGATGCCAACATAGATGGACGAATCAGCTATTGCGACAACCTCATAACTCATAAAGATAAATTGTAATACGTATTATAGCAGTGTTACAAAATTAAAAGATTTAATTTGTTTCTTGAATAATGATGTAAAACTCAATATTAAATTATTAATACAAATATATACCTTCGTGGCCGAGTGGTGAATGCATTGAAAGCCACCCCTAAGGTTCCGGGTTCGATTCCCGGCGAGGGCAGTGTGATTGTCACACTGTCTTTGGTCTGGTGTAGAATTCACGTGACAATGAAATAGCGAAAGATTAGCTGCCACATATCACTAGAATCACGATGAGAGCTATAATACCATTTACATCGAATTGTCTCATGCTGTCATGATGTAAAGAGCGATTCAACAAAATAATAATAACAAAAATAATAATCATAATAATAATATTATAATAATAATAATAGTAATAATAATAATAATAGTAATAATTATAATAATATTTTAATATACGTCTGTTTTATGAAAGTTTTATTATATTTTATTTGAATGAGATATTTCGCCTATCTAAGACATTTGATTATGCCTTAGACAAGCGAAACACGTCATTCATTTAAAATTTAACAAAACTTCTAGAAAACAGAGATTTTTATTCATATTACAAAAAACAATAATCATATTTCTTTAACTACATAATTTTCCATCAAAATTCCAATGATATAAAAAATTATTAAAAACATTTTAATATACGAGTACTTTCACGATTTAAATCGCTCCTGTTTTTTTTATGCAAAATATTAATTAAGAAAAAAATCCTATTAAAAAACTTGATCAAAAGAACTCAGGAACAAAGATATTACAGGTGTTCAAAAAGGTTTAATAGATTAATATCAACAGCACGCAAGATGGTGGAATTAAATTAAAATTTTGAAGAACGTAAAAGTATCGAAAAAAGCAATTACCCTGGCTTACAAAAATGTACCAAAATATAATCCAAATGGGTTTTGTGTTAATATGACTTCATATACATATAAAATATTTCAACAACAACAAACTATTACGCCATTTTTCCTTTTTTCCAAGGGAAGGCAGAGTGAATGTACCGCCACACTGCTCTATCTTGACACACCTCTCTAGATTCCTCCACATTCAAAAAACACGTCACACACGCACGTCGATTCTTCTGACCTTTCAAATTTTATGAATTTGGTCACACATTAAATTATAAACAATACACTTGTTTTTTACCACTTGAGTATTATATTTTAAACGACTAGTTTCAGTTTATATTGAAACCTGTAGATGGAAGCATCTGTAGCTTCCGAAACTAGTCGTTTAAAATATAATACTCAAGTGGTAAAAAACAAGTGTTTTATTTATAATTTAATCATGTCCTAACTCAAAGTGAATGCCGAAAATATAAATAAATAACATTGGTCACACATGTTTTGTTTGGTCTTCCTCGACTCCATATAAATACGTTTCATGCGTTCAAACCAGGGCAGTAGTCCTTAGTGGTAATATTTTCTTTCGCTCAACATTTTTTTTAATGTATACAACAGGTTGTTTGAACACAATTACTGTGTACACATTATTTTAAGCTTTTATATTGATGATTCTCGTGACAAGAGATAGGTAGCCAATCTATCGCCATTTTATTGGCAGGCGAATTCTACACCAGACCAAAGACAGTGTAACAATCATACTGGCATCGCCGGGAATCGAACACGGGACCTTAGGTATTGAAGTCAGAGCTCTTACCACTCTGCCACGAAGGTCGTCTACCTCGACTCCGTATAAATATGTTTTACGTGTTCAAACCAACGCAGTGGTCCTTTCATAATTTTGTTCATAATACTTTCTTCCGCTAAACATTCTTCCTTTATCAGCATTTGAAATTCTGTTGTACATGACATATACAACAAAACTGCATACTTTTTTTTTTTTTTTTTTGCTTATTATACGAGAAATAGAGGAAGACCGAGGAAAACGTGGCACGATCAAATAAATGAAATATTGAATGTCGGCCATGTGAGGAGTCAGAGAAATCGAAGCGCATGCATGACACGATGTATGAATGTTGAGGAATCGAGAGAAATATGTCAGGAAAGAAAAGTGTGGCAGTCCATTCTTTCTGCCTACCCCTTCGGGGAGACGGCGTGCTGGTTAGTTAGTTAGTTAGTATCTACTTAAAAGAAATCATCACAATCTGCAACATTAGCGTGAATGGTGAATATATGGAACGAGTAAATGAGTTCGTGTATTTATGTAGTATGTTTACAAAAGATGGGCGAGTGGTGAGGGATATTGAAAAAAAAGTTGGGGCAGGCAACAAAGTGAATGGTGCACTTAAAGTTGTCATCGCAAACAAAAACCTATCCAAAAAAACTAGAATGGCAGTGCACAATGGTGTTCTTCTATCGACCCTTATGTATGGAAGTGAAGCATGGAACTGGCAAAAGAAAAATGAAAGTAGAATAAATGCAGTAGAAATGAGAACTCTTAGATGAATGTGTGGATACTCTGTGTATGATAGTGTCGAATGAAAATATAAGATGTGAATGCGGTGGGAATGATGGTGTTATGAACAAACTAATGAAAGGATCATTAAGATGGTTTGGACATATGGAAAGAATGAATGAAGAAAGAATGGTAAAAAAATTATATGTTAACGATGTAAATGGAACCAGAAATAGAGGAAGACCGAGGAAAACGTGGCACGATCAAATAAATCAAATATTGTATGTCGGCCACGCGAGGAGTCAGAGAAATCGACGCGCGTGCCTGATACGATGTATGAATGTTGAAGATTCGAGAGAAATATGTAAGGAAAGAAAAGTGTGGCAGTTCATTCTTTCTGCCAACGCCTTCGGGGAGACGGCGTGGTGGTTAGTTAGTTAGTTATTATCCGTTTTACGAGAACTTAAACCATAAACCGGGTGGTGGTCTAGGGGATAGAACGCTTGGCTCCTGATCTAGGGGACTTGGGTTCGAGCCTGGACACGACCAGATTCCTTCTTCATAATAATGAGCTATTTTCTGCTCACATTGAAGATTGTTTAATAAATTCTAATATCATTGATTTAAATCTTTGATGTTAGTCTTTTAAAAAAAAAAAAAAAATTATTCCTACGAGTCAACTATTTTAAGAGCACCTGTATTAGTACCAACATGTACGTGTTTCCATAAATGTTTGCCGTCAATTTTTAGACTGCCAAAAAGGGGGGAGGAAATGGGGCTCGGAAGGCTTTGGTGAGAGGCCAATCAGGCTAACAGCCCTCATCATCCCTCCCCCCGTCGCTAGTAAGCCTAATTACTGCCAATACGGGAAGCTTTCAGAAAGGGATGATGTTAAAACCTCACCCCATTGTCCAGTCGTTACTTGATAAATGACCTTTTGTCTATCCACCAACAGGGGTCGGAAAACATGTTGACACCGCCATTGTTCGTCGATTCACGTGTTATTTTTAATACAAGGCCTATTTTTGTTGCACAATTTTCATCGGTTGTTTAGTGAAAACATAGTTAAGTATATATTTACAAACGATAGGTGAGTGGAGAGGGATATTGAAATAAGGATTGGGACAACAACAAAGTGAATGGTGCACATAAAGTTGTCATCCCAGACAAAAGCTAATCCAAAAAAATTAAAATGACAGTGCACAATGCTGTTCTTGTACCGACCCTGATGAATAGAAGTGGCAAAAAAGGATGAAGTGAAAATCGCGAACTCTTAGACGAATGTGTGTTAATGCAAATATTGGAAATGAATGCATTGCAATTGAAAGTGTTTTAAATAAAACAATGAAGAGATCATTGAGATGGTTTAGACACATTGAAAAATGAATGAAGAAAGAAAACTAACTAAATAAATATCACGCCGTCTCCCCCAAGGAGTAGGCAGAAAGAATGGACTGCCACACTCTTCTTTCCTGACGTACTTTTGTTACTTCCTCAACATTCATTCGTCATGTCATGCACGCACGTCGATTTCTCCGACTCCTCACGTGGACGACGTTGAAGAAAGAATGCTATAAGTAATTATATGTAAACGTAACTAGCAATTGAGGAAGACTGAGGAAAACGTGGCACGATCGAATAAATCAAATATTAAATGTCGGTCACGTAAGGAGTCGTAAAAAATAGACGTGCGTGCATGACACGATGTATGATACATAACTAACTAACTGACTAACTAACCATCATGCTATTTCCCCGGAGGGGTAGGCAGAGAGGATAGATCGCCACAATGCTCTCTCCTGGTATACCTCTCGGGCTTCCTATACATTCATACATAGTACCATGCAAGCACGTCGATTATTCCGACTTTGAATGTGACCGCCTTTTAGTAATTGATTAATTTGGTCGTGCCATGTTTTCCTCGGTCGTCTTCGGCTTCTTTTTCCACTCACGCTGCGTGTGTACAACTTTTTAACCATTCTACTCTCATCCATTCGTTCCATATATCCAAACCATCTCAGGGAAACTTTTTTAATTTTATTCATGATGCAGTCATCTGCCTTACATTTCTTTCTTATTTCATCGTTCGGTATTCTATCATACAACGTTCTCCCGCACATTCTTCATAGTGATATGATACATATGTTGAGGAATCATGGCATGTCAGGAAAGAAAAGTGTGATGGTAAATTATTTCTGCCTACCTCTTCGGGGAGACGGCGTGATGGATAGTTAGTAAGTAGTTTAATAACATTGCAAACATAATATTTTGTTTGCTTGCGTATATACTCAGCTGATGTGTGCCGTATCGCATGTTGCGCTCATATAAAGAGGCTTTTATGACTTGTTGCTGAAAGGGTTAGTCTTATAATACAAAAATTTCGTTGACCGTCACATGTGCTCGCCATATTTCTACACCCCCTTACGTCTTCATAAAACTCCAACGATTCGGGAAGGCATAATTTCCACGGTGTGTCTAAAGGCGTTAACTCTGGGATTACGCCCGGGGAAAGATTGTCATAATGCTCGGAGCTAGGAAATGTCTCGTAATATAAAAATATGAATTATTGTGTATTTCGGCATTCAATCAACAAGTGTTTCGGGTCGTTCGCCGCACATGTGCCAAGCGCCCTAGCATCGCCCTCGGCGAAACTGCGAGGAATTGAAGGCCCCGCATATTATACGACTCGAAAAAATAATTACAGTTTTTTCTAATTCCATATCTTCTGCTGGAATACGTTTTAATAAACCCATACAGCACAGCAAAAGCAAGAATATCGTATTTTCAAAAAAAAAATCGAAATTTTCATTTAATTTATAATATTTTTATAACAACATTACAGACACATTACATTATTACAATTCTAGACCGTTAGCAATTACATTATTAGAATTTATAAGAGAAGCATAAAAAAATATATATAAAAAAATATTTTATGAATTAGAAAGAATCATAACATAGATATTGCATCCCTGAGGCAACTCACACTATGACGGAATATGTCGACCCGATTAAGCAATAAGTTTGCCCTACCCATAGGCATAACCATTGGCAGGTTGATTCTGCAGCGCGGCAAATAAAACAATCTGTGCTGTCTTTGACGAAGGTAATTATCAGGGAAAAATAGACCTACATCACTCAGGACATCCGAGTTTTGTATACGTCCGCCAATCATCTGAAAGAAGTGAACTCCCAAGTGAATATTCCTCCTTCTCTCCAATGATTGGTAGCTTAGCATACCTAGGAAGAATTCAGTCGGAAAGAGCCACGGGTAATAACCGCCCTCCCTGAGGTAAAGAAAGCGCAGAAATTTTTTCTGCACTCGCTCGAAATTCGTTTTCGTATTTAGAACGTTGATATCATTATAAATGATTTGAATATACGAATATGTAACGATTGGATGAGAAAAGAATTGTTTAAAAGTTATATGTGCAAACAGTGGCTGCATACGTGGAATATAAATTAAATAAACACAAAAGTCCGGATCGTTCATGTGTACCATCTAAAAGAACATTATGTGTTATTTTATTTCATATCATTCTAATTATCTCGAGAGTAATTATCTCGTATTTTATATTATTTATTTTGTGGATGTTGGACGATCGAAGTGTGCGCGGGAGATGCGTTTTGGTGGCGATGAGGTTTGCAACCCATCACACCGAGTCTCCCACGGGTGCGAAAAGAGAAAGATGGAGTGCCACATCGGTTAAAGTGTGGCAGTCCATTATTTATGCCTACCCCTTCAGAGAGAGGCAGCGTTATGGTTAGTTAGCTTACAGTGTGAATGGAAAAATTAGACAAGAAAGAATCCCTTAAAAATGAGATCACTAAAAACGTGTGGAAAAACAATCTATGAAGGAATATCGAATGAAAAAGTAAGAAATGAATCTAAGGCGGATGAATGCGCATTAAATAAAATTATGAAAGGGTAACGATAGTTTGAACAATGCAATGAATGAAAGAGAGAAGAATGGTTACATTTTGTATACAATATTAATGGAAAAAGAAGCCGAGAACAGCTGAGGAAAACATGGCATGACTAATTTAATCGATTACTTAAAGGCGGCTACATTCGGGGTCGGAAAAATCGACGAGCGTGTATTTACGATATATGAATATAGAGGAACGTATCTGTATCAGGATAGAACAGCGTTGTGGTCCATCCTTATTGTCTTCCCCTCCGGAGAACCGGCGAAATGGTTTTTTAGTTATATTGTTTAAATTTTATATCTGATTAAATAAATAATATTCCCTAAACATTGTTTGTATATTTTTCTTCCTTCAGCGATTCTTTACATAACTTTATTTCGGCCAAAAATAATGAAGAAAAAAATATTTGTTTCCGAAATGGTTTCGACTAATAAAATACAGCCCACACCGTAAAAGTTAGCTAAGGGGCAACGGTCTCTTGGTTAAAATTAGAAATTTAACTGCCGGTGTAGCGTCCCTTTATAAGATAGACGTGTTTTTATAGTCCTCTAAGGGATGGAACCAACCAGGCAAGGAGGTGAACAATGCCCTAGATCGCATTGAGAATTAGCTGTAAAATGAGAAAGGGCACAACACAATTTTTGGGAAACTTATACCGCTAACACTGTAAAATTCCAAAATAACGATTTTTTTAATTAAAACACTATTTGTACCACATTTTACGAATATCCCAATCATTAACGGGGGCAATGAAAGCGAAAAATGGCCGTTTACAATGGAGTTCTGGTTCCAACCCTTATGTATGGAAGCGAAGCATGGAACTTGCAGAAGAAAGATGAGAGCAGAATAAATGCGGTAGAGATGAGGTCCCTAAGATGTAGGTGTAGTAGAACTATGTACGACAGAATCTCAAATGCTGATATTAGAAAGGAATGTAGAGCGAAAGAAGGTATTATGAACATAATAATGAAAGGATCGCTGCGTTAATTCGGACATATGGAGTGCATGGGTGAAGAAAGAATGGTTAAAAAAGTATACGTTAACGATGTAATTGGAGTATGGAGTCGAGGTAGACCGAGGGAAACATGACGTGACCAAATTAATCAAATTTTAAAGGTTAGTCATGTTAGAAGCCAGAAGAATCGACGTGCGCGTATGACCCGCTGTATAAATGTGGACGAAGCTAGAGAGGTATGTCAGCATAGAGTAGTGTGGCGGTCCATTCTCTCTGCCTAACCCTGGGGGGAAACGGCGTGATAGTTTGTTGTTGTTGTTGTTTTGCGGGGGCCGTCAACAAATAACTAATTTTGGTATTTTTGCCTGCGATAGCGCCGACATCAATTGTTCTTTGTTCCGTCAAGCAGAACCAACTTCCCTTTGGTGATGCCAATATGAAAAACAATTCGAATTGAATCGTCTCGGATTTGGACAGTTTTAGTGACAGTGAAGCAGTGTTCATAAAAAAATATATTATCAATTATTGAAAGAGTTCTGCCTCACTGACGTCGACATATTTGGGATCCTTCTGAGATACTCGAATGTTATTTCCTAGTTTCATATCGATAATGTATTATTATTTACCATTTTGTGTCCAAATGAGTAACCCAAATATTGTTCGTTTGTTATGTCTTATTTGTGTATAAGAAAAATAAATAAATAAATAATAAAACGGGATCGCGATAACACACATCCAGCATAAGAAAATCCTTCGCTAAAATATGTTATCAAAAAGGTTATTCATACGATTTGAAAACGGGGTTTTGACGTATCAGTGCTTGAAATAGAAAAATTATAACAGAAAAAAATACAGAATTTGTTTTTTGTATAAATTAAATATTGAATGTCGGCCATGTAAGGAATTAGAGAAATCGACGCGCGTGCATGACACGATGTATGAATGTTGAGGAAGCGAGAGAAATATGTCAGGAAAGAAAAGTGTGGCAGTCCATTATTTCTGCCTACCCCTTCGGAGAGACGGCGTGATGGTTAGTTAGTTAGTTATTATCAGTAAGTTACGATACGTTACAAGTAAATGTATGCTTAACGACTGTTCAAAAGTAATTGTATAATTCAAAGCATTCTAAGGTTGATTTTTAAAAATACCGATTCTTTTAAAGAGAACACAAGTATTATAAATTTATATTTAAAAATTCCAAACGTTCGCCGTAATGAAATACCCATATTTGTATAATATATATTATAATTTAAATACTTAAATGAGAAATACAAAATGCTAGAACATTCCTTTCTCAAAATATATTATTCCACTATATTTCATCCTTTGTTCTAAATTACATGAAGAGGTTTACACCCTATTCCATCCGTTTTCCAGAGAACGCATACGTAATTTGTAATAATGTACGCACAATGGAGGATTTGCCTACTTCATCGTCGTTTGATCTAAAGAAGATTACAGCAGATTGAATACCGAGCGAAGATTACATTTCACTTGATGTTTTTCAATAAATCAAGATGAGTTTTAACTTCCTGCTAAATAAAATGTGGCTTGTAGTCGCAGATTACTGTGCGTGTACTCTGTGTGCCGTGGGTCTCGTGACTCTGGGCGTGTCATGACCCGTGGTATGTCACGTGCTAGCGGCGGGGCGGGGGCGGCAGGCCGGGGGGGGGGACACCACTAATGGGGGTACAACAGGGTGACGGTGATCACTCAATCAACTGAGTATATTGGGAGGGATGATTGTGTGGGACGTAGCCAAAGGCAGAAATGAAGGATTCAATTCCGACAGGTACCCAGCTCCGACAACGGAGGAGCTATATTAAAATCCATTTCATTGAACCTACCGAATTGAATAACAGACGAAATAAATAAAATAGGTGTATATTTATAAGTGTAAATATAGATATTATAGATAATCATAAAATTGCATTGCGATCCCACCTATATTCTCAGTACAATCATAAGCTAGTTTAGCCTATGTATTTTTTGTTTCATCAACAATGATATATAAACCCCAATTACATTTTTTTAATTCTTGTTGAACAATGATGTAAAACTCCATATAATATTATAACATAATTAATACAAATAAAAAAGGCCGATTGTCTTAAAGTTGTATTGTATTTTATGGTAATGACGTATTTCATTTTTATCAGATATATGATAATGCCTTAACAAAACAAAATATATCATTCCCATAAAATAAAATAAAATAAAGCTTCTAGAAAACAGACATTTTCATTGCTGTTAATATCAATAATACTTTATAATCAGAATTGTATCACGTTAAAAATGCTCTATTTTTTTTTAAAGAGACATGTGGTAGTGCTTATCTTGTGTATGTAAAGACTTTTACTAGTTTTTACACCACTTCGTTTTTGTCAAAACCAACCGGTTTCGCTCCCGCTGGAGCTTCATCAGAGCCGATAACACAAAACGAAACAAGTCATTCCGATTAACTACAATAAATCTTATTGAACATCGTTTTAATTCGTATTAATTATCCAAATTAAATAATTAATATACATTAAAAACATCTGTTTTCTAGAAGTTTTATTAAATTTAATGGGGAAGACAATAACAATTGGTATATAAATGTGTTAAAACCTTATCCAGGCCAAATATATCGTTGCCCACTTAGTAACACGCTAAAGAACACAAGAGAATAATTTCAATAAATACTATCTACTCTTATTTTAAATATTTTCGAAAAATTATATTAATTTATGGGACGAAGGAGATGCTTCTTCGTATGGTGTTACTGAAATTATAACACCCCACGTTTCTGGGAATGACACATGGTCGGCCATACCTTTTATCACGATTGTATGAGAAAAAGAAACAATAAGACATCGCTATGATAAAGAAAACAAGAGAGGCAGTGGAACGATAACGCCTTACATTCTTGTATCTACAAGTATAGTGCTCTTGAACTCCTTAAAGCATAGAACTTTTGTATTTCCCTGAAGAGGGAAATACGGAAATAAAATTCATTTTTAACACTATTCAATGAAACTATATGAAAACAATACATTTGTAAGAATAAATGGTTTCCTCGGTTTAATACAGATGTGCAAGTTTTACAATACAGAGTTTATAATCCATTGTTTTGACGGAAACACTTTGATATTTCAACAAAATTAACTGTTTAATTTAAACACTGTTATAATATGACAATCGATTTAATTTCCATGTAATTGTCGCGACAGCTGTTTCGCTAACCAATGCTAGCATTATCAGGAGTTACAATCATGATATTTTTTTTTTTTTTTATGTACACAACAGGTCGTTTGGACCCAATTACTGTGTACAATTTTTATTTTTTAGCTATTATATTGATTCTCGTGACATGTGATAGGTAGCCAATCTATCGCCATTTTATTGTCACGTGAATTCTACACCAGACCAGACAGTGTAACAATCACACTGCCATCGCCGGGAATCGAACCCAGGACCTTCAACATGGAAGTCAGAGCTCGAAACCACTCTGCCACGAAGGTCGTCATTGGTTAGCTAAACAGCTGTCGCGAAATTTCATAAAAATTATATCAATTGTGATATTATAATAGAGTTTCAATCAAACAATTAATAGAATAATTCAGTTCAATAATATTTTTATTGTATTTATCTAAAAAAAATACCTGTACTTACAAGGATGCCCACGTGAATCAAATTTATATTGTTTAAACTAATGATTGTGAATCAACAAGAGATTGAAGTGCTTACTTAGTGGAGTGTGTAATTTTATAAAGATAATCCAGCTAACATTACGTTTATGTCTACTTAAAATAACGCTTATTTTGATATCTCAGACAAATGACTTAAAAACCTTTTTAATTTATTTTTTCTTGAACAATGATGTAAAACTCTAACTCTAAACGCCATTTTATAATCAATGCGAATTAAAACGCCTGTTTCTAGAAGTTTTATTATATTTTATGTAAATGTTATGTTTTGCCTGTCTAAGGCGTTATATTTTTTTTTTTTTTTTGACATTTGGTAAGTATTAATTAATGCAAAATGATGAAAGAGCTGAAAGGGTTGGATGTAGGTGCCAAAATGGGCAGAGTGTCAGTAAGCTGTCTCTTGTATGCAAATAAAGCTGTCCTACTTGCAGACAACGAACATGAATTTCAAGTCTGGTACTGGTGAATAGTATGTGTATGAGTAATAGTAAGGTAATGATTTTTGAAAAAGAAGAAATTACGACAGTCTGCAACATTCGCGTGAATGCTGAAAATTTGGAGCAAGTAGATGAGTTCGTGTATTTAGGTAGTATGTTTACAAGAGATGGGCGAGTGGAGAGGGATATTGAAAGAAGGGGTTGGGGCAGGCAACAAAGTAAAAAGTGCACTTAAAGTTGTCATCGCAAACAAAAACCTATCCAAAAAAGCTAGAACGGCAGTGCACAATGGTGTTCTTCTACCGAACCGTATGTTTGGAAACGAAACATGGAACTGGCAAAATAAGGATGAAAGTAAAATAAATACAGTAGAAATGAGATCTCTCAGACAAATGTGTGAATACTCTGTGTATGATAGAGTGTCGAATGAAAATATAAGAAGTGAATGCGGTGCGAATGATGGTGCTATGAACAAAATAATGAAAGGATCATTAAGATAGTTTGGAAATATAGAAAGAAAGAATGGTAAAAAAAATTATGTTAACGATGTAAATTGAACCAGAAATAGAGGAAGACCGAAGAAAACGTGGCACGATCAAATAAATCAAATATTGAATGTCGGCCAAGTGAGGAGTCAGAGAAATCGACGCGCGTGCATGACCCGATGTATGAATGTTGAGGAAGCGAGAGAAATATGTCAGGAAAGAAAAGTGTGGCAGTCCATTATTTCTACCTACCCGTTCGGGGAGACGGCGTGATAGTTAGTTAGTTTTTTTAATTAATGCATATAAAAAAATCTAACGTTTTTATTTTCTAATGCGTGATATGATGGAAGTCATATTCATAACATACCACAATAGGAGTACTTTTTATAATAGTCAAATTAACAACACGTGAATCAGGAAATATATCAATTAAAACAAATAAACATCGCATGAGTGGAATCAGCTACTTACATGTATAACGTAAAACGAAATCTGCACCACCCACTAGGCGCTCCACGTGGACACGACACTTACGGTGGCGTCCCGCACATTCTTATCGCGTTAATAGGCCGTGTTGTTCTACGTTTTTTTGCCACGATATTTCACGGAATAGCTTTCCCGCCTCGCGTGACACCTCCCTTACCTGCGGCATGAGGTACCTGCCTATTAAAGTCATATTAGGTCAAAATATTCGCCGCGCATAATCGAACATCAAACTAACACGTTATGCATTGTAAACCAAGAATGTGGGTAGCGAGATGTCATAGCAATACTTTGATATTGATATGCGGCATATACTCGTACATAATCATAAAAATCATAATTTAATGTGTTTTTTTTTTGCAATTTAATCGTATTATTATAATATATAGAAAATCTGGGTAAAATAATGTCGATATCTTCATGAATTAAAACTTGTTTCCATTTTTGAAATTGGAAAAACAGTGTTTAAATTCATTAAAAAAATCCACAATGTTTATACATTAATAAATTAAAAATGTGTTTAATAATATAAATTATAAATTACTCTAGCAGCATATCATTTTTAGCAAAGATATGTGAAGATTAACCATTCCCCGAATAAAGCAATGAGAATAATAACAAAAATAACCTCATTTTGTCTTAGTTTAACTTCAATCTCGATTCACACTTTCATTTGTTAATTGTAAACTATTATTTTATATTTGTGGTAGCATGTAATTGGCCTTATTTTAATTATTCTAAATGTTTTATTGTATTTGTGTTATTGATATCGCTGTATGCTACCCTTAATAAATCTACATATCAATTTTAAGGAGAAGCAGATATGACAGGATTAAAGTGATGCAGAAAGAGCTAAAAATCATGTCATTTAGAAAAATAATTACATACAACGTTTTATTACTAATTCACAAAATTGGTATTCCTCCAAAAAAAATTTTAAGGAAGGTAAAAATTATTAGTAACCAACATGAACATAATATGAACATCAATATGAAACAAGAAAGAAAAATAAACTATGGCTCCTATTCAGAAAAAAAACAAATCTCAGAATTTCCTTATGTATAAAGCATTGGAAATGCATGAAGATATACCGGAAGATGTCAAAAGTGTGCAGAACATAAAAAAAATTAGAATAGAATAAAATAAATACGAGTATGTAAACAAAATGCAACCTTCTACTGATGTGAATGTTGATTATTTTAAATGAATGATTAATTGTTTTTTTATTAGAACATGTGTTGTATGCAGACGACGCCACAATCGTGGCCAAAAATGAAAGCGACTTACAAGCAATGCTCTCAAAGTTTGATGAATCCTGCTCAAAATACAACATGATCATATCCATCCCAAAAACGAAGTGTATGACATTCTCAAGAAATCAACTGCGATGCGAAGTCTCCGTACGCCAGGAGGAAATTGAACAGGTGGACCTATTCAGATATCTCGGAAGCAAAGTAACCAGTTCTAATGACCTCCCCAGAGAAGTAAGGTCACAGGTGGATAGGGCTGCAGCGGTTGCAGGTTGCCTGGAAGATGTCATATGGAGAAACAAGGATATGAGGACTGACAGCAAGGTACGCATCTATAAGACCTGTGTGCGACCAATCCTCACATATGACATTGAATCGAGGGCAGACACTGTCAAGACAAAGAGCATGCTCAGAACAACCGAGATGAAAACACTCCGCGCTATAGCTGGCAAGACCCTACGTGATCGAGTTAGGAATACAGCAATCCGAGAAATCTGCGAGGTCGAAGATGTGGTCAGATGGGGACGTCAAAGACGGCGATACTGGCATCAACACGTAGAAAGGATGAGCTCAAATAGGATACCACACATAGCTCTCCATAGAACGCCAAATGGACAACGCCGACCAGGAAGACCCCTGAAACGGTGGAGAGAAAGCTGGAGTTCAGCGTCTCAAGAGGACCCGCCCGAAATAACAGACTCCTGAGTCTACCAAAAGTGAAGAAGAAGAAGAATGTGTTGTGTACGTGTGTACTATTTCAAGTAAATAAATAAATAAAAATAAATTGGATTGGTCGGTAGTATCGTTTTTATTATTATTATTTTATATTTTATTCGTATAATATTTATGTTTTTTAAATGGAATTTAGATCTCGATATAAAGTTTCAAAAGTTATTTATTATTATCATTTTTATTCTTATTTTGTTGATTCGCCCTTTAGATCATTAAAGCGTGAGCCAAATGGATATAAAGGATATAGCTATCATATTGATTCTCATGACATGTGATAAGTAGCTAATATATCGCCATTTTATTGCCACTTGAATTTTACACTAGACCAAAGACTGTGTGTCAATCACACTGCCATCGCCGGGAATCGAAGCCGGGACCTTTGGTGTGACAGTCGTAGCACTTGCCACTCGGCCACGAAGGTTGTAAAATAAGTTATTGGATTCAAAATATACTTGGAGCACCAATAAAACATTATCAGCGTAAAATATTAGACAATATAATAAAGGAAAATTCTTTATCTGAAGCTGTAGAAAATTTGTGTCTGGAAATTATGGGCGTATCATATCTGTACAGTCGTATCCTTGTTTACAAATAAACCAATTTTACAAGTGACCCAGATCTCGGGTAATAAAATGTTAACGTCCATTGGATGCTTCAGAAACTATAATTTTAATCTATCAAAAGTGAGCCCGTAAAATACCACTTTTGAGTAGGTCATAAAGCAACCTTTGCTTCAAGAGAACTGTCTCTTATAAAATATTTACGCGAAGGTTGCAAATACCGTTTATCGATCTGATTACGAATCGTCCGCTCTAAAATCAGAACGGAATACGGAATTTGTCAACAGAATATAAAATAGTATCACTAGAACTCTCAGCCATTAATACATTATTATTTACGGATTAATTCTATCTCAATAGAGACGAAGATGCAAACTGGAAACTGAATTTAGTGATCGAGGTGTTTACAGGACCTACGACCTGTCATTGGTTGGGTTAAGCGCACGCCTCATGCAATCACAACATTCCCCATTCCACTCCTCTTACCACCATGTCTGACAATTTTTTGGAAGTTGTATATATGTTAATATCCAACACCACAATTCACATGTCAGTTTCAATTTACACACCAGCGCCATCTATGAAGATTAGATTTAAGCATTAAGCAGAAGATCTTTATAACGCAATGTGAAAGGCTACCGCCATTAACGCACTGCTAGATAACGCCTGGAAATGTCACTCCAATTTATATGCTAACTTGGAATTCTTCTTCAGCCTTCTTTCCCTCACTGCTGGATACAGGCTTCTTATATTTTTCTCAAGACGTCTCTGGCTTGTCCCTTCCGCATCCAAGTCATCGCAGCTATTCGGAAAACGTCATCAGTCCATCTTCTAGGTGACCTCCCGACACTCTTTTTCTTTGTCCAAGACCTCCATTGGAGTATTCTGGGAGTCCATCTGGTACTGCCCTGTCTGGGTAAATGTCCAGCCCATTACCACTTTACTATAACTGTATGCGTTCTGACAGATAGTACTTATGGTCTTGAAACTATATCATTGTCCAAAGTGCCGAGAAACTACGAGTGACCCAAAGAGCCATGTAAAGAATAAGCCTAAGAGACAGAGTCAAAAACGATACGGTGAAAGAAAAAACAAATGTCACTGACATCATCCACCGGGTGGCGACTCTAAAATGGCAATGGGCAGGTTACATAGCCACAAGCTTAGATGAAAAATGGACAAGAAGACTGCTGACTTGGAGACCGTGGACGGCAAAAAGTAGTGCAGGGCGACTGCAACTACGGTGGAAGGATGATCTGAACAGACACGTCGGAATAACCTGGATGTGGTCTGCACAAGACAAAGTGACATGGAAGCGAATGCAGGAGGCTTTTGTCCAGGAGTGGGCGGGAATAGGCCGAGGAAAAAGAAGAAGAAGATAACTGTATGATCTATAATTTTGGTAACTTTATTTCGGCGTCTAATTTCTTCATTTTGTATTATTATTTCGAAGACTCACGCCAAACACTTGCCTCTCGGTGTGCATTTTATTATAGGTATTTATAAATAAATAAATAAATGTAGACACGACACGACATACTTTTTGCTATGAGAATAGTTGTCTCTAGACTGTATACAAGTATTGGCAATGTACACGCATCGATCATTATTTCTTTCAGTCAATTTTACTTAATTAATATATTGTAAATTGCTAAGGCTAGTTGTCTCTAGCCTGTATTGTCAGTATTGGCAAAATATATGCATTAATCCTACATATAGAGCGCATGGATGGATAAAGAATGGTTTAGAAAGTATACGTTAACTACGTAAATGGAGTACGGAGTCGAGGTAGACCGAAGACAACATGGCACGACCAAATAAATCAAATTTAAACGTTGGTCATGTTAGAAGTCGGAAAAATCGTAATGTGGAGGAATCCAAAGAAGTGTGTCAGGATAGAGTAATGTGGTCGTCCATTCTCTCTGCCTACCTCTGCGGAGAAACGGCGTTATGGTTTGTTTGGTTTTGTTGTTAAAATACATGTATTTCTAATTTCCTAACAAGTATATTTTAAAATAATACTATTATTGTAATAGGGGTTTGAATGCATGGTTAGGCCGTGATGGGACATACCGTGCTGGAAGATATGTGTACCAGTAAATGCCATGAAACGCCATAGTTGCATAATATCAGCAACACGACCATCTAGTCCGACTCTCTGGCGTCCACGTGTGATCTTTATGATATCGCAAACCCTGGGTGTGGAATATTGGACGTACTCGTACATATGTTGATGTACCACAGTCAACAGAGAGAGGGAGAATGGCGATTTTCGGCGCCACAAAACCGGGCACTCGTAACTAAGGGAAAAAAAACCTACAGAAAAGCCCTGGTCCTCCTTGTAAGGGGGTTGGGCATTAGGCCAGCAACTAAACCTCGTAAAACAACCATCGTTACGAACACTTCAAGAAATTATTTTCTTGTAGAGGCCCACCAAGGGTTGTAGCGACGAAGAAAAAAAATCTGTTTTTTTTAATATATGATGATTATTAAATAAACTGAAAATTCGTGAAATGAAGAGAACGCCCCTTAGTTGAATTATTTTTTGTTTTAACCACAGATTACTTTTCAGTGCCGAACGGTAAGCGATATCAATGAACTTTAATGATTGTCTTGACACGATATCGAGAATGTTACATTAAAATCAGTAGCAAAACATAAAGAAGTTATTATATGAGACCACAGTTAATGCTAATAAAAAAATGTGTTTTTTCTTTTGTAGAGTTAAGTTTTTGTGATATTTGCGATTCAGATACATCAAACAAGCTTACGAAAGAAATAAAATAAATCTTACCTTAAAACGAACTCGATTGCGAACCAAACAACTACAACCGTCTCCATATAAAATAGAATTATCCCCGCAGTCACTTCATACTCGTCGATTGTAGAGAACACACTGAGTGCCAAACACATGAACACCATCAGGAACCTGAAACAATACGAAACAATAGATTGTCAATTTTTATTCATTTTTTTTCCACGCATTTGTTTTATTTTTTAATACAGTTCGGAAAGGATGAATGAAGAAAAAATTGTAAAAATAAAGTATTCGTTAACAATAAAATTGGAATTAGAAATATAGGAAAACCGAGGAAAACGTGGCACGATCAAACAAATCAATTGAATGTCAATCACGTGAGTCGGAGAAATTGACCTGAGAAGTATCTCAGTAAAGAACAGTGTGGCGGTCCATTATTTGTGCCTACCCCTTCGAATAGACAGCGTGGTGGTTAGTTAGTTTTATTTTTTACAGTTAAGAACCTGCAATAAATAAATTTAATAAGTATGAATGGCTGGAGGCATTAAAATGGATTGGGGTTAGATATAAATATGAATAAAAACAATTATTCAAAGCTAAACAAGGAAAGACATCATCATTAAGTAACATCATATAAAACATCATTAAGTAACATCATATAGAATCATGTTTACCACCCCTGTAATATAATCATCATTAAATTCATTAAGTAACATCATATAGAATATAATCATCATTAGGTAACATCATATAGAATCATGATGTTTACCACCCCTTATCTGTATGTATATAAAAGACTAAATTTACAATAGTGTCACCAGTCTGTCGATGCCAGCGAGCCTGGCGAAACCGGTTGCTGTCGAAATAAATACAAAAGTGGAAGTAGTTAAAAAAAACACCGTTTCCGTCATAAAACGATTAAATATATATATAGCTTATAATGGCGATGAGGTTCGTAACCCATCACACCGCGTCTCACGCGGAGGCGAAAAGAAAAGGATGGAGTGCCTCTGTGCCGCATCGCTTAAAGTGTGGCAGTCCATTCTTTCTGCCTACCCCTTCGGATAGACGGCGTGGTGGTTAGTTAGTTTTAATTTTTATAGTTAAGAACCTGCAAAAATTGAATACAATAAGTACGAATGACTGAAGGCATTAAAATGGATTGTGGTTTGATAAAAATATGAAGTAAAACAATAATTCTAAGGTAAACAAGGAAAAACATCATCATTAAGTAACATCCTATAAAACGATTAAATACATACAATATATCTGGGACTGAAAGAAAGGCATGGGACAAATTATCAATCAGAAATCCTACCAAAAATAAACAGGACTGAGTTACACCGATTATGACAAATAAATTCATTCTTAGGCAAAATTGTCAGAGATCGGTTTACATTATATGATTAGTTATAATACTTGCAAAATTTTTAAAAAATTAAAAACCCCAGCAGCAAGAGACTACCAGGAAAGCCAGCCAGCATCCCAGGACAATTCACCGTCACCAACAGGTATACAACCTAAATCAAGAAGAAAAGAAAAAAACTTTTTTTTTTAACAAGTCTCTTACACAAAAACGCGTCGATAACTTCTACGTCCATTACACAAAAAAATGACTAAAAGTAAAGTATACGCAATGATCTATTGAAATACAGATCGTCAATGCGAGTCTAAGACACAGCATAAGAAATGAAGAAATTGGACGTAGACTCGGAGTCGTAGACATCATAGTTCGCACAGCATAAATTGAGTTGTAATAGGCACCATAAACAGCGAGACACAATAGCAATGGATGGACTCGCAAATTATTTAAATGGAGACGATGATCAAACACCGTGTGATGTTTCTAACATTTTGTAGCACCGTAAAAATAATAAACCACCCACAATGATTAACAAACATGTTAATGGAACATTTTAAAATCAAATCACATTCCTGAGTACTTAAACTATTTCATTTTTGTGAGAAATTTCAACTGGCAGCTGCATACAGGCGCCATCTTGTTGCACAACTGCTTGAAATCATAAAAATATTATCGACGCGTTTTTGGCGACAGTCGGTGAAAACAACTAAACCGTGATCTTTCATTTAATTTTGTAGAATTCCAATTTCGAAGTCAGACTGGACTGGAGTGCGTTGTAAAAGGGACAATACACAGCGAGATAAAATAGCAAGGATGGACTCGCAAATTAATTGAATGGAGACGATGGGCAAACACCGTGTGATATTTCTTCCATTTTGAAGCACCGTTAAAACAATAAACCACCCACAATGAAGCACAAACATTTTCATGGAACATTTTTAAATCATCTCACATTCCTGTAAGTACTAAAACTATTGCATTTTTCAACTGACAGCTGAATGCAGGCGCCATCTTGTTACACAACTGCTTGAAATCATAAAAATGTAATCGTCGCGTTTTTGGCGACAACCGGTGAAAACAAGTAAACCGTGATCTTTCATTTAATTTTGTAGAATTCCAATTGAACGGTGGTTAATTAAAATTTTTAATTGTATCTCAATAGAGACGAAGAAACAAACTGGAAACTAATATGGATGATCAAGGTGTTTACAGGACTTATGACCTGTCATTGGTTGGGTTAAGCGCACGCTTTATGTAATTACAACATTCCCCATTCCACCATTGTTATTATGATCATGTATGATACATTTTTTGGAAGTTGTATATATACTCCAAAATCCATACATATCTTCACGTGGCAGTTCCAGTTAGCCATCTATGTAGATTTGATTGTACTAATTAATTTTTTAAGATTAATCTATACAATCCATCCACTAACGCCATCTATGAAGAATGAAGGTTAGCGTTCTTCGTGGCGAAGTAACGCAGTGCCTAAGCCGCGCAGTCACCTGCACGAAGAGGACCTGGCTCGAGCATCCAGAAGCGCAGTCAAGCTGGCAGACTTCTGGGCCCACGATATACAACACTACTCCCATTGATACAAGAAAAATGTAGAATTTCAAACAAAAGTTAATCATGCCCTTATATTAACTTATTGAACGCTAAGGCATTAACACTGTGGAATTCCATAGTATTATACTTAGGAAATTGAAAAACTTTGTTTAATCCACTATTTAATAAATAAAAAATTAAAATATCCGTTATTATAATTTAATATTATTTATTAGTTCTTACTGTTAAAAAATAATTGTTAATACCTACTAATAACAAATAGCACAGATAATTTTGAAATTTGAATTATTGTATCGAATTTTAAATGCGTTTTTTATTAGTCTTTCTTTATTTAGTTTTTATTATATTTTTACACCTGAAGATGGAGATATCCTCATAAACATGTCGTGCTTTTTAATATTTTTTTATTAAATAGTGGATTAAACAAAGTTTTTCAATTTCCTAAGTATGCCCTTATATTGTTTGGACGAAAAGAAAGATGAATAAGAAAGTATCCGTGGAGAATGTGTATGAAACAGTAAATCGATTAAAAACGAAGAAACATGTCACGAAAAAATCCATTTTATTTAAAGTCTTAAACATCGAGTTGTGTTCTTAACACGCTTGTAGATGAGTTGGTTATTTTCTTTATTACTAAGAAATAATTTATGAAAAATTATTGCGAAAAATTGTGTATCTTAGAACAGTTTTGGCAACCGTCAAATAAATCTTCGTTAATTGTTTTACGCTTGTACATTTCTTGTTTCAAAATCTACACTCGAAATTTAAAATACTTAACTGTTTTAATTGGTAGAAAACTCTCGGCAAAGGGAGAATAAGCAACCTACAAGCAGCATATTTGAATAGGTTCTTTTCAAACTTAGATTAATCATTCGAGGTGAAGTAAATTAAAATATGATTCTTTTCTCCGGTTGATGTTGGTTAATGGAAAACCTTCGAAACGTGTCGAGAAAAATTAACTTAAAGGCGAAAAAAAATTTTGTTAATTCATAAAAAGAAAACGTTTTTTACAGAATTCGAAATTCAAATAAATCAAATATTGAAAGTCGGCCACATGAGTGGTCATGTGGCCGACCGACCAGAAAATATTATGTTTGCAATGATATTCAAATACTAACTAACTATCCATCACGCCGTCTCCTGAAGAGGAAGGCAGAAATAATTTACCGCCACACTAATCTTTCCTGACCTGATGCTTCTCTCGATTCCTCAACATGTGTATTATACTTTACATCGTGTCATGCACGCACGTCTATTTTCTACGACTTTTTTCTTTGATTTATTCAATCGTGCGACGTTTTCCTCAGTCTTCCTATATTGCTAGTTACATTTACATATATATTTTTTTTTGTATTCTTTCATCAATGACGACCTTCGTGGCCGAGTGGTTAGTGCATTGACTGCCACCCCGAGGGCAGTGTGATTGTCACACTGTCGGCTCTGGTGTAGAATTCACGTGACAATATAGAAAATAACTAGATTAGCTACCTATCACATGTCACAAGAATCACTGTGAAAGCTATAATACCCTTTACATCGATTTAGCTCATGCTGTCATGATGTAAAAAGCGATTCAACAAAATAATAATAATAATAATAATGTCGGCCACGTGAGGAGACGAAGAAATTGACGTGCGTGCATGACACAATGTATGACTGTTGGGGAACGAAAGAAATATGACAGGAAAGAAAAGTGTGACAGTCCATTCCATCCCTTCGGGGAGATGGCTTGATGATTAGTATGTTAGATTTTAGAATTATACATTGTTAAAGCCTCAAGTTTATCAAAAATGAAATTAAAATAATGACCAATGGAGTAGAGCTTATGACAACGGCCCCGGAATACCCTGTGGATTATAGATTCAATACAAATTATTGCATGTACACGAAGTTCCCAATGCTAAATAGTAAATTGGGTGGAAAATTCGACACAGCAAAAAACGTTCTGCATCATTAGTTCCGTTTCCTTCATTAAACGTTCCGTGAAAAATGTTGGTTGGGGAAATATCGCAGGCACCAGGGCTGGCGCGGGCACCCTGCTTAGCGCCGCTTCGAAATATAAATAAACATATATGTACCGTACATTGTATACAAATTTCGTTAATTAAAAACCTAAAAAGAACAAGAAGATTAAATATACTTCGACGAATGGTAATCAAAATCGCTAAAAGAAATACGTTTTCAGTGAAAAGAGGATATTTTCTTTTTATGTTTCAATACTAGATTTGCAACAAAATGTATCAAGTTTGCTGGTTCTTGGGATACCACTTAGAACCTTAATATTGTTGTTTTTCATTGCTTTCTACATTTTTTGTATCTTCTTCTTTCTTTGTTTCTTCATTACTGAAGGTCGTGATCCATAGATCTGCCCGTAGATAAAATAAAATGCCTTCAATCCTCTCTGTTCTCCGTCATATCCTTAAACTGATCACACCACCGCGCAGGAGATCTGCCTCTACTTCTTTTGCCTGGAACACTTGGTGTGACAATACTTTTTTTCTTTCACACGTTCGTTCCACGTAGCCAAACCATCTTATAGTCCCTTTCTTAATTTTATTTAGGTCGCATTCATCCGCCTTACATTCGTTTTTTACTTCATTATTAGATATTCTATCATACATTGTTTTTCCACATATTAGTGACCTCATTTCTTCGGCATTTATCCTACTTTCATCCTTCTTTTGTTAAATTCAAGCTTCACTCATACGACAACCTTCGTGGCCGAGTGATAGGTGCATTGACTGTACCCCGAAGGTTCCGGGTTCGATTCCCGGCGAGGGCAATGTGATTGTCACACTGTCTTTGGTCTGGTGTAGAATTCACGTGACAATAAAATGGTGATAGATTAGCTACCTATCACATGTCACGAGAATCACTATGATAGCTATAATAATACCCTTTATATCGATTTGGCTCATGCTGTCATGATGTAAAGAGCGATTCAAGAATAATAATTATTATTATTATAATAATACGGGTCGGCACTAGAACTTCATTGTGCATTGTCATCTTTACTTCAGTCGATATATTTCTATTTGCGGTAATAACTTTGAGTGCACCATTTATTTTGTTTCCAGTTTCAACGATACTTTCGATATCTTTCTCCATTGTTGTATTCAAAAATATATTCAAAAATATATTCAAAAATATATTTTTATCAGATCTTTCATTTCTTAATTGTAGTATACATTTTTAAAACTTAATAAATAAAGAACCCGGGGAGATGAATGATGCTTGTTAATCTCAGTGATGTCACTCAGCCGATTCGAGATCTTTCTATCTTTTCACTATCAACTTCCTGATTGATGGAGTCTCCACCCCGATGATTAAGTATCTATCCAGCCCGCCCTTAAGAGACTAATATAAAACAATATAATACATTAAACATCTATGGTATTTCATATACGTTTAAGTTTAAAAACAAAAAACTAGAAACAAAGCTTTGTATAACCACTGATAACCATCGCGCCGTTCATCTAAGGGGTATGCAGAAAGAGTAGGCTGCCACACTGTTCTTTCCTCACATACTTCTCTAGATTTTTCAACATTCATATATCATGTTATGCACTTACGTCAATTTCTCCGACTCATCACGTGGCCGACATTTAATAATCGATTGATTTGATCGTGCCACGTTTTTCTCGGTCTTTTTCGATGTCTTGTTTCAATTACATTGTTTAGATATACTTTTTTTCATTCTTTCCATGTATGTAAACTATTTAACTGATCCTTTCATTATTTTATTCACAATGCTTACGTTCGCACTGAATTGACTTATTATTAATTAACATTTGACACTCCTGTATATATATAATTTTTTTAATATAATTTGTTTTGTAGTCCATTGTTTTAACCGAAACACTATGATACTTTAACATTTTAAACAGTTGAATTAAAAACTTTATTTTATGTAGGTATCACATTTTTTTTTTTCGCGACAGCTGTTTCGTCAACCTATCTTAACATCATTGTAACACCTGGAGATGTCAACATAGGTCAACGAAACAACTTTTGCGAAAAATAAAAATACAATTGTGATGCATAAAACAAAAGTTTCTTAATTTATATTGTTATAAAAAAATATTTATTTCTTGCAACTATTTTCAGACATTTTTAATACACCATTATATGATGTAATAGTTAAGACATATAAGTAAAACAAAAAGGCACAAAACACAGAGAGAAAAAAAATTACAATGAAAACCCTTAAAAATTTGTCCAGACGTACAATTGGTTGCGGAATTTTGTGAATATTTTCAAAGTCCTTAATGATTTACGGCTAGTTATTAAATACTTTCAAATCCTCGTAAAAAAAATATATTTTCTGATCTCCTTGAAAACGTTCTATTGATTCTAAAATGTGTATTGCTTCTCTTTGGGTATTATTAGGTACTATTATAATTGTAAGAAACCTAGTCACGTAACCTGGTTTGAACAAATATTAAATAATGCAAGAACGGAGGCTGCGATAAATATTAAAGCAAAAATGTGCCTATAAATGAATGAAATCCTTCCCAAAACAAGAGAATATATTATTATTCTAATAAATCGCTCTGGAATAATGCAAGAGTACCCCTGGGAAAAATAAATTGTTCTAGTAAATCAAGAATTACCAAGTATTTGGCGGATACCGATCCTCGCTGCAGAGACGGACTTTCCCCATATGCGCTTTTCAGCCCATTCTATTGCAATATTAAAAGCTCTCGGTGAATTGAATACATTAAATTGTAACGAGGATTCACATTTACGAAAAATAAAAAAAGCTTTTATTTTTATTTCGAAATGAGGTTGCCATTGATATATTGTCATAATGAATGATTTAAAATTTATATGGAAGCAAAGTATGTAATTGGCAAAAGAAAGATGAAAATAGAATAAATGCAGTAAAAATGACTGTGTGGAAAATCTATGTATGATAGAGTGTCAAATAAAAATATGATAAGGGAATGCTGTAGGAATGAAATTGTTATAATAATGAAAGGAACATTAAAACGGTTTGGATACATGGAAAGAATGAAAGAAGAAATGATGGTTAAAACAAGTATATGTTGACGATGTAAATGGAACTGGAAATAGAGAAATACTAATAAAAACGTGGCATGATCAAATAAATCAAATATTGAATGTTGGCCACGTGAGGAGTTGGAGACGACGTGCGTGCATCACACGATGTATGAATGTTGAGAAAGTAAGAAAAGCATGTCAGTAAAGAAAAGTGTGGCAGTAATTATTTCTGCCTACCTCTTCGGAGAAACGACGTGATGGTTAGTTAGTTAGTTAATAACATTATAATTTGAGAGTTTAACACAGATTTTTATTTTATACGAAAATCATCATTCCTTCTAAAATCTACACTTTCATTTAAAAAAATAATCATGATGGTTTAAACAGTTTCATAATGAATATTATAAAAAAATCATCTCTTTCTAGAAGTTTTATGTTTTGCCTTCCTTAACATTATCAAATAAAATTTACATATGAAGCACCCACTTTGTGGTCACACATTTTTAACTTATAGATATAAAGTAATAAAACACTATGTTTAACCACTGTATTGTGAGTATAATTATGTTATTGATACTAACTGGTTTCGCTTGGACGCAAGCTTTATCAGAGTAATATAATAACACTTATTATACTGCCCTGATGAAGCTTGGGTCAAAGCGATACTAGCTGGCATCAATTATAATAACCTTACCGTACTTAAATAAAAAGTGTTTTATTATTTTACAAGTAAAAGTTTCATTATCAAATATTCCCATAAAATATAATAAAGCTTATAATAAAGAGACCTTTACATCCTTGCTCAAGAAACAATAAACAAACAGTTTTACTTACTGACGACCGGTTTCGGAAAAAAATGTTTCTAGACCAGATGATATAAGAGTTTTACTTCACCTATCGAGTGAAATAAGCCTATTGTCATTTTTATACTATGAATTAATAATAAATAAATATACATTTTTATGTTATTTCTTACGACGGAAATTTGCTAAAGATATTAAAATAAATAAACATGATTCATTCATTCATTCATTCATAAATAAACATATATTTTTTTTTTATTCTATGTTCGCAATACTTTGTGTTATAGATGTTTTTTTTTCTTTTTCTTTTTAATATACTTTGTATACAACACTCACTTTAAAAAAAATTTAAATTAAATATCAGATATGGCCTTTCAGCCTGTAACAATCTTCCAGCAGACCTTAAGAGCATTGAAAATCAGTCAGAGTTTAGATCGAGACTCAAAACTGACCATTTCAAATTATCCTTTCCTGATAAGAAGGGTTGATCGACTGCTTTGGGTGCAGCCCTCACTCTAAATATGTTTATTTTTAACTAGTTCATAAAACGAAGCATTTTCTACATTGCCCTTAAGATGAGTAATTCATAAAAATGGCGCTCTATAAATTATCCAGTTTATTATTATATTATTATGTTTCGGACAACCCGGTCCTTCGTCGTGATATTATAAAGATATTTAAAATATTATAAAATTGCTTACAAATATCATCAGTTTTTACAGGTGTTATTTTTTATGTTATATTTTATGAGGAATATACGAGTATATTAAAGAAATGTGAAAATCCTTGGTGGATTATTTCGTGTCAAAAATGGTTATAACCGGGAATATATTTTTAAAAATCTTTCGCGGTTTCTTCCTACAATCTTAAATCCAGAAAACAAGCCCGATAATACTGCCAATAACTCTCTTAATCTATTCACTAAATCAGACGAAAGATCATTCTCTTCCTGTGCAGACCGCAATATATCCAGCCGCTATCAGTTTATTCTTTGTCTCCCGACCAGCGGATTCAAAGAAAATGTTAGACAAAAACACACAGAGAAATCCAACCGATCCATCAATAAGTCCTTGTTTTATAAAGTTGATTAATTGTGATCAGCAAAACCGCCAAGTCTCTGGAACACGATAATATTGTTTCACGAAGCAATTACCCCGGCATACCTGCGTATTTGATAATTATTTATTAACAATTTGGGTTTGCGGGGCTTCAAATTTTACAAACATGGCTAATGTACAACTTTGAAGTTTAGATTAATGAGGGTTCCGCATAATTCTATTCCCGTTGTTTATGAAATCGGATACCCCGTGTTAATTAATTGGCAACAAATCAGAAGAATGTATTTACAGTTCAAATTTGTACGGTAACGTTTTTTAAGTGCTTGGTTTGTTGTTGCCGGAGGTTTATAGCCGCCGTTTAACCCATTTATCGCTGACGTTGCGCAAACGCAACACTTGCAAAGCAATGTTATTCCAGGACATGATCAGATATAATGTTGTTTTTACAGGAGCTTTTTCGTTGGCGAAAATTATCAAAAAAACTTTCAATTATTGTACAAACGGTCGATTTCTTCATGTTTCGTAGTTGAGACGTATGTGTGGAAGAACGATGTACGACTGAATCTCAAATGCTAATATTAGAAAGGAATGTAGAGCGAAAGAAGGTATTATGAACAAAATTATGAAAGGATCGCGGTGTTGGTTCGGACATATGGAGCGCATGGGTGAAGAAAGAATGGTTAAAAAAGTATACGTTAACGATGTAAATGGAGTACTGATTCGAGGTAGACCGAAGAAAACATGGCATGACCAAATTAATCAAATTTTAAAGGTTAGTCATGTTAGAAGCCGGAAGAATCGACGTGCGTGTATGACTCGCTGTATGAATGTGTAGGAAGCTAGAGAGTTTTGTCAGTATAGAGTACCCCTGCGAAGAAACGGCGTGATGGTTTGTTGTTGCTGTTTTTGACGTAGTTGCCCTACTAGTTGTAATCTGAAGATGTTCTTCTTCTTCTTTCAATAAATTAGACGATCTGTGGCCCGGAAATCATGTCTCCTGGGATAATGAAAATCAGCTGTCCCTCCATCTCTAAGGTGGTCTTCTTAAGAGATTTCGTATATGCGAGTCTGTCACCATCCATTCTAAAGATATTGACTTACAAAAAGTGAAATGCACTTGTATAAATCCACATGCGGATTTATTAAGATAAGATATTCCGCTATAATTAACATTATATATTATAACCAAAAACTTGTATTTCTAAACATCATCATCAGCCATTAGCCGTCCAGTATTGGATGTGGGCCTTCATGACTGTCACAACTCTCTATCGGCTTATTTGATTTCATCAAACCATCTTGCTTGCGGTGTTCCCGGGTTTCTGTGGCCGGTTCTCGGTCGCCACTCAAGGACACATCTACTCCACCGATAATCTATTGACCTCATTATATGACAGGCCTATTTCCACTTCAACGAAGCTATTTGAAACAAAATCAAAATGGCTAAAAAGCGTTTTGAAAAAACAATGTTTTCAAGTTATTAAAATGTGAATTCGCAACACAAAGTGATGAACGAATATAAAAAATATACATGAATTTTATATTCATTATACAGGGTGTCCCAGATGTCGACGTCAAGCCGGAAACAGATGATGCTAGTTATGAGAAAAATGTAAAAAAAATCTAAGTTTTGTATTTTTGTAATTATAGGCATACAAAAAATCGAGAAAATCAACACCCTGTGATAGTCTTTTAACTTCCGTTACTATTGTACAAATCTTTACTTTTTATCAATTTTATTTTTATTATGTAATTCTGAATAATGCTTCTGTAAATTATTGCCTAAAATTTAAAGCTCACTACTCCAGCTTGGATGAAAATGTTACTTTTGGCCCAACCAAGTATTTAAAATTAATACTACGCCCAATTTTAACTGACTGTACTGAAAATAAAATGTAGTTTGCTATTTAGGCATTCTTAAATTAAGATAATCAAATGATTTTACTGAAATCTCTTGATGGAAGTTCATTTTAAATAATAATTAAATAAAACGATGTTTTTTAACTACTTCCACTTTTGTCTTTATTTAGACAGCGACCGGTTTCGCCAGGCTCGCTGGCATCGACTGTCTAAATAAAGACAAAAGTGGAAGTAGTTAAAAAACATCGTTTTATTTAAAAAAAACATCGTTTTATTTAATTATTATTCTTAAATTAGGTGTGAACAATTTTTTTACATGACTTGCAAGAGCATGACTTGCCCTATTATCTATTTCCGGCTTGACGTTGACATCTGGGACACTCTGTATACGTTGTAAATAAAATTTGTATAAAACCAGTTAAACAATTTTCTTCTTCTTCTTCTTCTTCTTCTTCTGATTGTAGATCTTGCGATCTGTTTATGCAGGATATCAACTTTCTTCCTGTGATGAAGACGACCAGCCCACCTTTTTAATGGCTGTCCTGGTGGTCGACGGCCCTCTGCGGAGTCTCGTGCATCACGATATTAGGAATTCTTGCTGGGTCCATTCTCTCGATGTGGTCCCTCCAGAATCGTCTTCTCTGCCTACTCCATCTCACTATGTCTTCAATTTTGCAGGATTTGCGAATTTCTTCATTGGGTATCCTATCTCTAAGGGTTCTCCCCACAATAGGTTGCAATATTCTCATTTCCGCTACTCTTACGAGATGTTTGGTTCTGACAGTGTCTGCTCTTGCTTGCTTCGGATCCGTATGTCATTATGGGCCTGATGTATGTTTTATAAATTCTAACTTTGCTAAACAATCACGTTTAATATTTTAATTCGATTACATATTTGTGGCCAATGATATCGAAATAGAAAAATACTCGTATTAACAGTGGCAGTGGTTGAAGATGGGTTAAACTGGATTCGGGATGAAACAGCTTTCCACGAGAGATAAATAATCGGCAATTTCAATTTCTAGGAATGTTGTTTTATCATTTTCTTAATGTATGCGCGTGCACGTCCTCCGGGCTGGGTACGCGTCCTGTCCCGCTGAGCGCGGAATAACCTACAGCAGCTCTCTACATTACCGACCGTGCACAATATGCCGCTATAAGCCAGGTACGCCGTGGCGTCCGTGCTACATATGTACATGTATTAATATAGTTGTGCGTGCTCTTTTCGACTTCACGTATTCCATCCCACCCCTACGATTCATTTTTCCGGTTTCCTGAACGTTTCTCTACATCATATAATTCTACCGACATATTAATATTCTAAAAAATGGTTATTCGTGATACAGACCGATAAATATCGTGAATGATCCTTGAATGAATTAAGCAAGGTACCGTTGCTTGATCAATAATTCAAAAACATTATAAATCGCATTTTCAAAGAGATTAAGTTAATCTTTTCTGATTTATAGAATTCGTTGTACTGTACATCCTATCTGTAGTAGCCAACCCTGCATGATATTTATATTTTATTATTAATTTATCTATCTTGGAGTATGTTTATAAGAGTTGGAAAAATGGAGAAAAATATCAAAAGAAGGATCGGTGTTGAGAACAAAATTAATGGCGCTCTCAAAGTCATCACTGCACATATAAATATTTCTACTAGAGCAAAGTTGGCAGTACATAATAGAGTTCTAATGCCAACCCTTATGTATGGAAGTGAAGCTTGGAGCTGGTAAAAGAAGGATGAAATTAGGATAAATGCGGTAGAAATGAGATCACTAAAATTAATGTACAGGAAACGATACGTGATAGAATACCTTACGAAGAAATAAGGGGAAAATATAAGGCAGATGATTGCATGAAAAAAAAAGAGATCCTTGAGATGGTTTGGACGTATGAAACGAATGGACGAGGGAATAATTACATTGATGCATATAAGCAATGTGAATGGAAAGAAAAACCATGGAAAACATGGCATTACCAAATTAATCAAATTCTAAAAGGCAGCCACATTCGAAGTCGGAAAAATTGGCGAGCGTGCATGTTACGATGCACGCATAGAGGATGCGTCGTGTCAAGACAGAGCAGTAATGCAAATTATTATCTCTGCATATCTCCGGGGAAACGGCGTGATGGTTAGTTGGTTAGTTTTACATCCTATACATCAAAATGCTGGCGAAAGTAATGAATAAAAAAATGTTCGCACTAAATGTTAAACATAACACTAAGACTTTGCATTATTATTGTTTACAGAAAAGTATGGAAACATCGAAAGAGAGGCTTTACCAACCGGACAAGAGATGTCATGGAGGCTCTCGAAGACCCTGAACCTACTGCGTTCACGCGTTGGCAGATCCACGGACAACTTGGTAAGATGGGGGATTTATCGTGGCTGAGGGACACACTGTACATGCGGGGAAGAGCAATCTTCTTATTCTTTCTGAGCTTATTCCCATCCACTCCTAGACAAAGACCTCCTTCATTCGCTTCCAGCTCACTCTGTCATGTGGAGACTGCGTACAGGTTATTCCGACGTGTCTGTTCATATTATCATTTCACCGTAGTTGCGGTCACCCTGCACTTCTCTTTGCCGTCCACGGTCTCCAAGTCAGCAGTCTACTTGTCCATTTTTCGTCTGAGTTTCTGGCTACGTGACCTGCCCATTGCCATTTTAGAGACGCCACCAGGTGGATGATGTCAATGACCTTTGTTTTTTCTCTCACCGTATCGTTTCTGACTCTGTATCTTAGGCTTATTCCTAACATGGCTCTTTTCATGGCTCTTTGGAACACTCGTAGTTTATCGGCACTTTGTTTGGACAATGTTACAGTTTCAAGACCACAAGTACCAACTGGCAGAATATAGGATTCCCTCCAAGAGCAATATATGCTGCATAAAACACAGTGCCCGAGCTGTCCTGTCACCTGCACCGAAGAGGAGCTGGCTTGAGCTTCCAGAAGCGTTGTCCGGCCGGCGGACTTCTGGGACAACGAAATATATCACTACTACCGCTGACACCAGTAAGAATATCGGAACAATTTGAACCAGGTAATTAAAAAAATACTAAGTGTTAATATAAGTAACTTATTAACTGTCAAATTTATAACACTGTTATGATATCACATTTTTTATTATTTGTCGCGACAGCTGTTTTGCCAACCGACGTTGGCTTTATCAATTGCTACAAAAAACTAAAGATTCAATTTGAAATACTAACTATTTATATCAAAAATTATAAGTGTTTCGTTTATGTGGAGAATTTTGACAACTGTTTAAATTATTTTTCGTTATTTTTCCGAACCTTTATGTGCATTTGTTTCAATGTCAATTTGAAGAATTTATTTGGAAGTTCTTACTGGAGTTGGATTGTTTTAAGTGCCTAATTACAGTTAAGTAAAAGAACGTTTAGTTTCTATTCAAAGAAAAAAAAAAAATATTTATCTATTATCAACAGATTTCGCACACTTCATTTTATCTGTGACTTTATGATATTGTAATTAGCTGTAATTAGGCACTTAATCCAACTCCAGCAAGAACTTCAAAATGTTATCAAAGAAATTATTCAAATTGACATTGAAACAAATGCATATAAAAGTTCGAAAAAAATACGAAAATTAATTTTAACAGCTGTCAAAACTCTCCACATCAAAGAAAAACTAATATTATTTCAACACCAAACGGCACAAACGTATTTTGTTATAAATAGTAAGTCTTTGAATTTGTATATTATGTTGTTTGTAACACCTGATGGTGTCAACATCGGTTGGCGAAACAGCAGTCGCGACAAATAATAAAAATTGTGATATCATAACAGTGTTATAAATTTGACAGTTAATAATGTTGAAGTATCACAGTATTTCGGTCAAAACAATGGTCTATTTTAGTAACTTAATTAACTTGCAACGAATTAAACAAATAAACAGAAATTAGAAGTTATTTGATATAAACAATTACAACGTGTCAATCAAGTTAAAGATCTGGCTAACATATTATAATGAACAAAATGCTTATTTTTGTCTTAAAAAAATCTGTATCGTTTTCTAACCCCATTGTGATTCTCTAGCTACTCGTATATTAAGCGTTGGTTCACAGTAATTTGGAGTACTATTCCATTTTTTGAGATCCCAAAGAAAAAAACTGTCATCTTTGGACAGGATAATTACAAAAAAGATTATTGCGCTATTTATGGTTAACCCAAGAAAATATTATTTATATACTATCATTTTTGTATTCCTCATTGTTTCTTACATAAATGTCGGACTTCAACACTCCTGCCGCAGCACTGATCTTTCCCGACATAATTCTCTCTATTCCTTTAATCTTTAGAATGCTCGACACCGATATACTGTTGTTCTCAAAACCTAATAACCATGGTTTTTGCCCGTAAAATGACTTATAAATGCTTAAACTCAAAATGTATAATAGTAAACATGATTTTTTAGTGGTTTTACTTGGATTTAATTTATATAAATAGTGACAAATTAATTTTGCCTTCCGAGGAGGTTGAGTATGCCCATTTGTTTCGCCTTACGAGGGCATTCTCAACCTCCTCCTCGCAAGGCGAAAGAAATTTGTCACTAATTATATGATTTATATAAATTAAATCCAAGTAAAACCACTAAACAATCACGTTTACTATTATAAAGTAATAATGGAGTTTTACAAAACTAATAGCTTGAATCAATATTATTTCTGTGAGATAAATAGTTCAACTCGCTGAACAAGCAAGTGAGAATTAAATACATTCGAAGGTTACTCGTCCTTTCATTTGCGATGGACCTCTTTAGATTGTGAATAAACATGCAATCCATTTCAAACATCCACATTCCCATTTTAAAATCAAAAACAGGAGTTTTTGACATGTTTACATTCACATGTTTCTGTACATATTTCATAAGATGTTTGTTTTAGCTTTGCATGGATTTGGCTAGGGCTAAAATGGCATTAAAGTTTTTTCAAACTGCTGAACATGATCGCTTCGGAGATCGACGTCTTTCATATTCGTGAAAGTACGTTCAGAAGACAAATACTCTTGACTTTGGAGAGTATCTTGTATTCCAAATGTCGAACCATCTCTCTTGCGTTTCTGGTATTATGTATTTTTTTATATTTTACCTGTTCTCAATAGATGCCTTTAACTATAATTGTTGTTTGTAATATCTTTTGAGAAAGCAAACTGATTTGATTTGATTAATCACTAATTAATCACTATTACATAATCACTCGTCTAATAACATGATATTTTTATTTCATGACAATGTGTTATAAAACTTTATGTACGTGTTAATTTTACATCGTAAACTATCTAATATCTACCTTTGTGGCGTACCTAAATTCAAAATGTACGTTTTAATCATTGTAAATTTAAGCTCACATTAAAACGTAGGTAGCCGCGTTAATGAATTTTCTTTTACGGCACGTCATTAAAAAATCTTATTTCAGTTGATATAACTATAAAATACGCCATATTTTCTGAATATAATAATATTTTAATGTAACAAGATAAGCAGGCGATGTCAGAACCAAACATCTCCTAAGAACAGCAGAAATGATCCGATCAGAAAGAGCATTGCGACCTATCGTGGGTAGGACTGTTACAGTTTGGAAATCAAACGAAGAGATTCGCAGATCCTACAAAATTGATGACATAGTGAAATGGAGTAGGCAAAGAAGACTATCCTGGAGGGATCACATCGAGAGAATGGATCCAGCGAGGATTCCTAAGACGAGACTCCAAACCGATAGAGACACCAGGGCGACCACCAAATAGATAAAAGGAGAGCTGAACGTCTTTATCACAGGAAGATTTAAAATAGAACGCAAGATCTACAATAAGGAGAAGAAAAGAAAATGATGAGTTTAAGAATCTGTATAAGTATTATTTAACAGATATAGAAGAATGTGATTTGTTCTCAATTATTTTTTAACTGATATCAGACGTTTCTTACGCGAGAAGATATATTAAATTTTCATTAAGATTCTGAAGCAATAAAATATATTAAATACAGATTTAAGCCGAAAGAAATAAGTTAACACAGAGGTTCGAAATCTTTTTCGGTTTACGGCTCCCTTAAAACATCGGATTTTCCCGCGGCTCCCTTAATACAATTGGTAGCATGTAATTGGCTTTATTTATTATTTTTCTTAATGTTTCTTAATTAACATATTGATATCGCTGTATGCTGCCTTTATTGAATAAATAAATAAATAAATACATCAGATTTTTTTCAACATTTTTTACATTCTTGAAAAATTGGAAAACTCACATTTTTAAAAGCGATTACTCATTTAACAGCGAAACATTAAAAACAGATACTGTTTTCCTTGGAATAATTATAATATCTTATTTCAACTGTTTTGGTAATATCCATATTGAGACTGGACAACCAAAAAGGCCTGCATTTTAAAAGAAAACAACGAATGACTCGAAAGTCGCTAAATTCTTGGAATATTGTCAGCATACACGATTGTTGGCACAAAAATTTCGAGAATTGGGAATTCCTACAAATACCTTTATAAAAGCGATTACTCATTTAACAGCGAAACATTAAAAATGGATACTATAATATTTTCCTTGGAATAATATATAATATCTTATTTCAACTGTATTTGGTTATATCCATATTGAGACTGAACAACCACCATGGTCTGCATTTGGAAAGAAAACAATGAATGACTCTCGAAAGTCGCTAAATTCTTGGAATTTTGTCAGCATACACGATTGTTGGCACAAAAATTTCGAGAATTGGGAATTCCTACAAATACCTTTATAAAAGCGATTACTCATTTAACAGCGAAACATTAAAAACGGATACTATAATATTTTCCTTGGAATAATATATAATATCTTATTTCAACTGTATTTGGTTATATCCATATTGAGACTGAACAACCACCATGGTCTGCATTTGGAAAGAAAACAATGAATGACTCTCGAAAGTCGCTAAATTCTTGGAATTTTGTCAGCATACACGATTGTTGGCACAAAAATTTCGAGAATTGGGAATTCCTACAAATACCTTTATAAAAGCGATTACTCATTTAACAGCGAAACATTAAAAACGGATACTATAATATTTTCCTTGGAATAATATATAATATCTTATTTCAACTGTATTTGGTTATATCCATATTGAGACTGAACAACCACCATGGTCTGCATTTGGAAAGAAAACAATGAATGACTCTCGAAAGTCGCTAAATTCTTGGAATTTTGTCAGCATACACGATTGTTGGCACAAAAATTTCGAAAATTAGGAATACCAACAAATTTGCCGAATTGTTTAATTGAATATTTAGCGGCGCCCTTCTGAGGACATACACGGCTCACACTTTGGGAATCACTAAATTTACAGCATCATGAATCTCGTAGTGCGAATAAAACGTTGTATTAAACAATAATTTATTATTCCTCAGACTCCATGATGAGTCGTGTCACAGATCGCCTGGCGACCTTTACTGGAAAATATATATTCCTAAGTTACCGATGGCAATGTACCGTTCATCCAAAGATTTATTTTGAGAGCTAACTCAATATACCACTCCGCAATGTAATGAAATACAAACTACCTATTCAATGTTCATGAATTTAAAATTAATTCAAACGAATTGATTTCCTCCCAACTCTGGAGTAGGAATTGTACTTAATATGAACCTCTTGAATTTCTAACAGATATTGGTTATTTATTTCAAATTTGTACTCTGTTTTCAGTTGATGGGCTGAATCATTAAACTCATTAACATTTTTACAACAGCTATAAAAAAGTATTTAAAAAGTATACTTTATCAAATCAATATAAAAAAAATAAAGTTTATTTTTTTATATACTTTTAGACAACACTCCAGGCCAGGTGTTTTTAGACAACACTCCAGGCCAGGCCAAGTTTATTTTTTTATATACTTTTAGACAACACTCCGGCCAGGGTGTGGCAGCAATTTTAGCTCCTAGGATGATAGAATGCATGAAAGGATACGAATGTGTGAATCCTAGACTAATGTGGATCCGCTTCAAAATTGGATTGACAAGAGTACTACTCATAATTGGGTATGCTCCTGTTAATAGCGAAGATGAAGCTGTGAAAGATGAGTTCTGGGATAGAGTAAACGAGATAGCAGCGAGTAAAAATGCGAACGAAAGAATTATTATAGCAGGAGATTTGAATGGATGGGTAGGAATTCAAAGGGCTGGTTATGAAGAATGTCTCGGAAAGTATGGTGATAGTAGAACGAATGATAATGGAAAGAGATTGCTTGGTGTGTGCCTGGAGTGGAGCCTCTTTGTGTCAAACACGATGTTTGACCATAAGAGGATCCACCAGTATACATGGGAGAGAGGAAATGAAAGGACGACGATCGATTACGTCATCGTGGACTCTAGATTACGGGCGGACACTGTAGATACCAGAGTGTTCAGAGGGGCCGAACTCGGAACAGACCACTTTTTGGTGGTAACAAAGGTAAATTTGTTCCGAGGCTGGCGCACCAAGAGGAACAAGACAGTGACCGCCCCGTCTAGAGTAAAAGTTGAAAAACTACAAAACGATGGCGTAAAAGAGAGTTTTATGATGAAAGTGAATGATAGGCTTAGTGATCGAAAATCGGAATGTATAAGCATAGATGAGAGCTGGAAGAAACTGAAAGAAAGTCTATGTGAAGCAGCGAAAGAGGTATGTGGTACATGTGTGCAAGGGAGGAGAAATGGAGATGCTTGGTGGGATGACTGTATAAAAAATCTTGTTAAAGAAAAGAAGGATGCATGGTTAAATATGTTGTCTGTGGATAAAAGTGATTGCGTGAAATATCAAAGAGCGAAAGAAGCGTACAAAGTTTGCAAGATGAACGTCAAGTTGAAAGTGAGAGCGAAAAAGGATAAACTGAAGGAGGATGACGGACTTAAGATGACGAATCACTTCCAGAGCAACATAAAAATGTTCTGGAAGGAAGTCAAAAAAGCCCGAAATCCTCCCGAAAGTGGTTGTGCGAAAGCAATTTTAAGTAGTGAGGGAAGAATGATTACTGATTTCAAAAGTATACAAGGAAGATGGATGGAGTACTTTAAAGATATGTATGGCAGTGAAATGACTGAAGATTCAATAAGAATGAGCTTTACAAATGAGAGTTGCACGAATAGCGGAAGTGAAATTACTGAAATAAATTTGAACGAGATAGTAAGTGCTGTAAGATGTATGAAAGGTGGAAAAGCTGTCGGATATGACTGTGTAGCCTTAGAGTTTATCAAAAACGGTGGGCCGGTGGTTTCAGCATGGTTATATAGACTCTTTAACCAGTGTTTAGAGGAGGGATATACGCCGCTCGACTGGAGGAGGGCTGTTATCATGCCTCTTTATAAGGGAAAGAGGTCTCGTATGGACTGTGGAAATCACCGGGCAATAAGTCTATTAAGCGCCGTTGGTAAACTCTACGGTCGAATTTTAATAGAAAGAGTAAAAAAGACGACGACTGAAAGAGTATGGGATGTTCAAGGCGCTTTTATGACCGGAAGAGGTTGTATGGATCAGATTTTTGCACTTCGAACGCTTGCGGAGAAGTTTATGGCCAAAAACCGTAAGCTTTTCTGTGCGTTTGTCGATTTGCAAAAAGCCTATGATCGAGTGAACAGAGAAAAACTGTGGTCAATCTTGTCCGAATGCGGAGTGAGCACAAAACTGATACGGGCGGTTGCTTCTCTCTACGAAGGGAGCACTGCCAGTGTTAGGGTAAATGGGGACATCACGCCCTGGTTTGATATCACGAAGGGTGTTAAGCAGGGCTGCGTGATGTCCCCTTGGTTGTTCAATCTGTATATGGACAAGTGTATGAAATAACTTAAAGGTATAAATGCTGGTGCTAAGATGAGTGATCTATCTGTAAACTGTCTGCTTTACGCGGACGACGCCGTTCTCGTTGCGGATAGTGCGGACGAATTACAAGTCTTGGTGTCGAGAATGTATGAGGTATGTAAGTCGAACGATTTAATGATGAATGTCGGAAAGTCAAAGGTGTTAGTTTTTGAAAGGGAAGAGCAAATGACAGTTTGTAATATAAGTGTAAATGAAGAGAACTTGGAACAGGTGAGCGAATTTGTGTATTTAGGTAGCATGTTCACAGCGGATGGCCGAACGGACAGTGATATTGAAAGAAGGGTTGGTGCGGGTAACAAAGTGAATGGAGCTTTAAAAGTAGTTATTGGAAACAAGAATTTATCAATGAAAGCGAAAATGGCCGTTCACAATGGAGTTCTGGTTCCAACCCTTATGTATGGAAGCGAAGCATGGAACTGGCAGAAGAAAGATGAGAGCAGAATAAATGCGGTAGAGATGAGGTCCCTAAGACGTATGTGCGGTAGAACGATGTACGACAGAATCTCAAATGCTGATATTAGGAAGGAGTGTAGAGCGAAAGAAGGTATTATGAACAAAATTATGAAAGGTTCGCTTCGTTGGTTCGGACATATGGAGCGCATGGGTGAAGAAAGAATGGTTAAGAAAGTATACGTTAACAATGTAAATGGAGTAAGGAGTCGAGGTAGACCGAGGAAAACATGGCATGACCAAATTAATCAAATATTAAAAGTTGGTCATGTCAGAAGCCGGAAGAATCGACGTGCGTGTATGACTCGATGTATGAATGTGGAGGAAGCTAGAGAGGTGTGCCAGGATAGAGTAGTGTGGCGGTCCATTCTCTCTGCCTACCCCTGCGGGGAAACGGCGTGATGGTTTTTTTTTTTTTGACAACACTCAGTTTTATTCCAAAAGAAAATTAAATTAAATATAAACATGTTTAGGACAAACCAACTCTTCATCAGGGATATTATATAAATATTATAAAATTGTTTAAAAATATGGTCAGTTTTGACAGATGTTATAATGATTTTTAAATGTATGATGATAAAATTGTGTATAAATATGGAAAATTTACCATATTTGTAAACAATTTTTAAATATTTATATAATATCACTGATGAAGGGCTGGTTAGTCCGAAACATGTTTGATGTTTAATTTTTATTTGATTTTTTTAATAAATGTGAGTTGTATACAAAGTACTCGTATATAAAAATAGAAACATCAACAAAAAGTTATGGCAAACATAGAAGAATAAGAAAATAATAAAAATAAAAGTAATACATTTAAACCTTTTCTTCTTTTTCTTGTGCTAAACCAGGTTCAGTCGCTAGGCGCAAGTGGCAGTGGATCGGTCACACTCTGAGACGGAACCCAGCCTGCATCGCTCAGGGCGCACTAGACTGGTCCCCTATGGGGGGAAAGAGAAAGCGAGGCAGACCTAGAGCCACCTGGAGAGGAGCCCTGCAGGACGAGGTTAAGGCAGCAGGTCTCACTTGGGACGATGTTAAGCATCAGGCATGCGATAGAGTCGGGTGGAGAAGATTCCTTGAGGCCCTATGCACCACGGAGGTGTGACAGGACAAAAAGAAGAAGAAGAAGAAACCAGGTTTCCTCGATATTGGTCACTTCTGCAAAAGCTTTTCTTCTATAACCCCTCCACGCACCTTATTCAAGTGAAAATTTTAATATTGCGCAACCAAGACGTTTGCCTATGGTAATGAGTAAGTCGTAATTCAAACTTGCCTATTATTGTTAGATGGAGGATCTCCACGCAAGATGTGATCTTCCCTTTGTTGCATTACATAATCAGCCTCATCACAAAAGATCTCCTTAAAGATGAAAGGACAGCTGGGATTTCACCTCTCAGAAGGAGAAACCGTCTGAAGAACAGACCACATAGGCAGTGGCGGTACTCCCATAGAAGCCCAGAAGCCCAGCTTACGTAAGAAATTTTGAATCAAAACCTCTTCTATCTTACAGAACAGTTCTTGTGGCTATTGCTCTTAGGTGATTTGGTGGATTGTTGGTTTATGCGGGGGCATGATAATTTAGATTTTGGGGTTTTGATTCAAAATTTCTTACGCAAGCCGGGCTTCCGGGTTTCTTTGGGAGTACCGCCACTGCACATAGATCTTCAGCAAGGAATGAGAAGAAGTATCATATAATATAAAGACTTAAAAAAATTGGAATAAATTTTATGTAATAAAAAAGATCATGGTCTTAGCCAGAAACATAATCAGTATACAAACAATATATCCTTTTAGAACAACTCCGGAACTTGTACATGATTTCGTAATCTCACCAGAGTGGAACATTGAAACCCTTTCCATATCAAATACATTTTTTTATCCAAGTTTTAAAATTGAAAGTGAATTTTACCCATTTTCCAAAGAAATTCCGACGTTTTCATTTGCGGCCAGTATGTACTACCGAGCGGACATAGGCTGTATAATACTAGAGTGACCGTTTTGTCCAGAGTGTTCACTTTGTTCTATTACAATCGAACACTTTTGGGCAGTGAACAAGGTAAAATCGCCCTGTTATTTAGGCCATTGTTTTTCAAATGAGAGGGGAGAATAAAACATAGAATGAAGAGGTCCAAAGGAAATGTCTTCGTGAATAATATAATTTTGATGACGACATCACAAGTAATAATATATTATTTATCAGAAATATAATAATAATAAAATCTTATTATAATTATATTTATTTTAGCAAAGCAAATTTATTTGTGATACTTAAATGTATTACCACTTGTATGTACTCATACCCGCCAATATATGACCGCATGCATAATCAAAAAACCATTTTTTTTATTAACTGTTTAAATAAAACTAAACATACATTCATACAACGAGTCGTATGAATGTGGAGGAAGATGAACACGCACGTCGATTCCTCCGACTTCTAACATGACCGACCTTTAAAATTTGATTAATTTGGTCATGCCATGTTTTCCTCGGTCTGCCTCGACTCCGTGCTCCATTAACGTATACTTTCTTAACCATTCTTTCTCCATCCATGGGTTCCATATGTCAGAACCATTGCAGCGATCCTTTCATAATTTTGTTAATAATACCATATTCCGCTCTACATTCCTTTCTTATATCAGCATTTGAGATTCTGTCGTATATCGTTCTACCACACATACGTCTTAGGGATCTCATCTCTACCGCATTTATTCTGCTTTCATCCTTCTTCTGCCAGTTCCATGCTTCATTTCCATACATTAGGGATGGGACCAGAACTCCATTGTGAACGGCCGTTTTCGCATTCATTGATAAATTCTTGTTACTAATAACTATTCTTAAAGCTCCATTGTGTTTGTTTGTTACCCGCACCAACCCTTCTTTCGACGTCACTATCCGTTCGACCATCTGCTGTGAACATGCTACCTAAATACACAAATTCCCTCACCTGATCCAAGTTCTCTTCGTTCTCACTTATATTAAAAACTGTCATTTGCTGTTCCTAAATAAATAAAACTATGTTACAAATATCACAATTGATTATATTTTGTCGCGACAGCAGTTTCGCTAACCGGTGTAAACATTGTCACGTCTTATAAACGACTAAAAAATACATTAGAAAGATTTTAGTTTGTATACAAAGTTATTAGGAGGGGAAGAAATACCACAATTTTATAAACAATTATTTTAAACATTAAAGGGTTCAACAAAATGGAAGTCAATAACAACAATAACATCATTTTTTCTATGTTCTTGAACAATGATGTCAGTTTTTTTAAAGTTTTATTATATTTGATGGGAATGACATGTTTCGCCCTTCTAAGGCATTATCAAATGTATTTCGAACACTTAATATTATAATTTGAACACTCAATATATTGTATATATACTAAAAATACTCGTTCACTGGAAATATTGAATAATTACAGCAAATAAAAACGTATTTTTTCTACAAGTTTTATTATATTTTATGGGAATGACATATTTCGCATTGATAAGACATTATCAAATGCCTATTTAGGGCTATCCCTACGAAACTAGATTGCCATTGATACAAAGCAGAAGATTACATGAATGATTTCGGTACAAAGAATAAAACACTTCATCATCATCATCAGCCGTCTGTCATCCACTGCTGAATGTAGGCCTCTCCCAAAGCCCTCCACCGCCCCCTATCCATTGCCGCTCCCATCCATCCATGTCCAGCAATCCTCTTCAGATCGTCGGTCCAGCGGGCAGGGGGACGTCCAACTCTACGGAATCCTGTACGCGGTCTCCACTCCAGAACCCGTCTTCCCCATCGGCTGTCGGTTCTCCGACAGATATGGCCAGCCCACCGCCACTTCAGCCCGCCTATCCGTAGAGCCACCTCAGTCACCTTGGTTTGTTGTCGAATAAATTCGTTTCTAAATCTATCCCTCAAGGTTATTCCAAGCATGGCTCTTTCCATGGCGCGCTGGGCAACCTTGAATCTGTAGACTAGACCTTTTGTCAATGTCCACGTCTCGGCTCCGTATGTTATGACTGGCAAAACGCCCTGGTTGAAGACTTTAGTCTTGAGGCATTGTGGTATTTTGGAAGTGAAAACATGACGTAATTTCCCAAAGGCCGCCCAACCCAACTGAATTCTTCGGTTGGTTTCTTTCTCGAAATTGTTTCGGTGCACTTGCGGTGCATTATAAATAAAATATGTTTAGTGGTTGTGGCAGCTTCGCTCTGTAATTGCTTCGGTGTATACCGACACCATCCCTACCATTGCGGCCGCGGCGGACCCAGGGGAAGTAGGCTCGCACGAGTTTTTCATTATGACCAACAAGCGGCCATTGTAATCTCGTGAATTATTTGCGATTATCAATAAAACAGAAGGATTCTCCCCACCCTTAAATACACCACCTTCTTTATTTTATATCTTTAAACTTCTGATTGGATTTTATTTCGATACAAACATTAATTTAATAGATTCCTTTCTTTATTCGCCATCGCTTTGTGTTGTGGGTTCAAATTTGAATATATTTATTAAAACATTGTAACATTGTAACATATTGTTTGTTCCAATGACAATTTGAATAATTTCTTCAATATTCTTTTAAAGTTCTTGCTGGTGTTGGTTGGTTTTAAGTGCCTAATTACTGCCAAATAAAAAGTGGATACGTGGAACATTAATTCAATCATATAACAGCTAATTTAAAAAACGGTGGATACGTGTAACATAAATTAAATAAACACAAAAGTCCGGATCGTCCATGTCAACATGTGCAACATCGGAAAAACATTATGTGCTAAATTTAAAAAACGGTGGATTCGTGGAACATAAATTAAATAGACAAATGTGCACCATCTAAAAATAACATTTTGTATTAAATTATTTTTATTTTGTTATTTTATTTTATATCATTGTATTTTATATTATTTGTTTTAGATTTATTTTGTGGATGTTGGAAGATCGAAGTGTGCGCGGGAGATGCCTATTGGTGGCGATGAGGTTCGCAACCCATCACACCGCGTCTCCCGCGGGGCGAAAAGAGAAGGATGGAGTGCCGCATCGGTTAAAGTCTACCCGCCTAGCCGCCGTCTACCCTTTCGGGGAGACGGCGTGATGGTTAGTTAGTTAGTTAGTTAGTTAACATTGTATTTTTTGCACTTTTAATAAACATGTTTCAGGCCACAGACGTCCTTCTTCAGCGTAGAAATTTAAAGAATAAAATCAGACTAATTCATTTACTACGGTTTACGTTCAAACAATATTTCATTTTTTAAAGATTATCAAATGATTTTACTGAAATCTCTGGGTGTAAGTTCATTCTATAATAAATAAAACGATGATTTTAACTACTTACACTTTTCTCATTATTTCGACAGCGAAAGGTCTAGTTTTACTTGGTCCACCAATCTGTCGATGACAGCGTGCCTGGCAAAACCGGTTGCTGTCGAAATGAAGACAAAAGTGGTAGTAGTTAAAAAATCGTTTCATTTAATTATTAGTTTATTCATTTTTATTTCTTATTCTTCTCATCTTCTTCTTCAGCCTATTCCAGTCCACTCTGGACAAAGGCCTTCTCCATTTTTATTTATACGAATAAATACGTATATTTTCTAGAAATACAATATTAACTATATTAACTCCATAATGCTATACGCATACCCAAAGACAACCATCAAAAACTATAAATATCTGTTACTCAGAAAATTACGATTAAAAATTAAAATTAATTAGAAGACGCAACTTTAAAACAGCTGTAAAATAATATTATAGAAAAAATCATTAATTAAACAAGCAATTAAATAAAAACTGCTAACATTCACAAGAAAAATGGCGATTTAGGAAGCGATTATGATTTGCAATTTAAATTCTCTCTCCACCAGCATCACCATAGGCCATATTGAAAAATAAACTGTATAAGCTATAATTTTACAATATTATCCTTAACACCATTAAAATTTTTAAAAAAACTTGGAATCTATTATAATTCAAAGTACCTACTAACTAATTGAATCAAATACTGTTCAAAAAATAATTTGTGTCACATTGAGCAAAAGGATTAATTATATTAACTATAGAATCATAAAATAATTCAGCTCTATACTAGCCCAGAGTGTACATCAGTGGTTCTCAAAGGGGTCGTTGTCTTCCCTCGGTGAGAGTTGAAGAGGTCTTTGGGCATGCGTATGGCGTTTTGGTCAAAGTCAAATGAATTGTTCCAATGACAATTTGAATAATTTCTTCAATATTATTTTTATGTTCTTGCTGGTTAAGTGCCTAATTACAGCTAATTTAAAAAACGGTGGATACGTGTAACATAAATTAAATAAACACAAAAGTCCGGATCGTCCATGTCAACATGTGCAACATCGAAAAAAACATTATGTGTTATTACATTATGTGCTAAATTAAAAAAAAACGGTGGATTCGTGGAACATAAATTAAATAGACAATATGTGCACCATCTAAAAAAAACATTTTGTGTTAAATTATTTTTATTTTGTTATTTTATTTTATATCATTGTATTTTATATTATTTGTTTTAGATTTATTTTGTGGGTGTTGGACGATCGAAGTGTGCGCGGGAGATGCATATTGGTGGCGATGAGGTTCGCAACCCATCACACCGCGTCTCCCGCGGGGCGAAAAGCGAAAGATGGAGTGCCGCATCAGTAAAAGTGTGACAGTCCATTCTTTCTGCCTACCCTTTCGTGGAGACGGCGTGATGGTTAGTTAGTTAGTTAGTTCAAATAAATGGGGCGTCAAGGTCTACATTCAACAAGGTCCTACTTTCCCCTGAATAATACGCGTCAAAATGTGCAAAGTAGAATTAATACACAAAATATCTGAAATTCATATAATCATAAAATATCCTATTGAATCACAGTTTGAAAAGTGGGCTATGAATCAAAAAACAGGTAACATTACAATATTAATTTCCTGTCGTGCTGTTTTCTTTTTTATTAAGGAGGCGGCGAGGTATCAGTTTTTCTAAAGAGGGCGTTGAGTTATTTATTTTTCGAAAGGGAAAGGTGAGGTATTTGCTTTTCAAAAAGGGGGCGGTGAATTTTTTTTTTGTCAAGAGGATGCGATTGGTTAAAAAGCTTGGGAATCTATGGTGTACATAAAAGTTGAGACCGCGGGTTGACAGCTTGAAAGATGATTGCTTTCCCGATAGCAGAAATGAGCCTTATCTTTAAGCGCTCAATCTGTGAAGGATTGTGCGTCTATTCGATAAATATAATTGTAGTAGAACTTTCAGGGGAACATGAGCGGTAGAACCCTCCGTCGAATTCTGCTAGGAGTAGACGCAGATATATGAACCGAACCGAACGCTATAAAACACTCCACGATTAATGATTCCTGTAGCCTAAAGGAGAATGAAATAACTATATAATATTGTTGAGATTGTACACTTTAGAAGAAAATTAATAGTGCACATATCTTTACAAGAATTACCTGCTTTCCTTTTAGTATTATTATTTATAATTTAACACATTAGAACAGAGGTTCCCAAAAATGTTATCCCGTAGACCCCTTTTCGATTTATTTTATTTTGTGTAGACCCCCTACTTTCCTAAAATTGTTTTTTATTTTTTGCAAATTCATCGAAACGTTTGGCGACCTTTTTTTTTAGCTCATTTGGGAAAATCGAATGGCCGATCTTTGCCGCCCCCATTTTCATTTCATAGAGCCCCAATGTTTTTTTTCGCTGATATGGACCCCTTTGCAAGTTGTGGTAGACGCCTGGGGGTCTATATAGACCACTTTGGAAATCATTTCATTAGAAGATAGGACTAACAATATGAACATCCATTTTTTTGGCCGACACACTTCAACACTTTTATTACATATCACGATTTATTTAAATGAGTTTGATACGACAGCTGTTTCGCCAACCTATGTTGGATTCATCAGGTGTTACAAATAACCAATTGCTTGTAACACTTGATGATCCAAACCATCTTCGTACGTAATAACAGTATTTTAAATGAATCTATAATAAACGTGGCACGATCAAATAAATAAAATATTGAATGTTGGCCACGTGAGGAGTCGAATAGGAGAGGAGGAAAGGGTTAGAGAGAGACATTCTTACGGCCTACTCCTTCGAGGAGACGGCATGATGGTTAGTAAGTTAGTTAGTTATAAATGTTTAGGTTAAACTTAACTACGAAATTATTTAATTCGCGATCTAAACCAGAAAGCGCCCTCCGCCAACTAGTAGAGACGTTTAAGTTTCATTATTTATCAGTAATCGAAACCGTGACGTAATTAGAAACCCCGCGCTGTCAACATCCTTCAAGGATCGTTTTCATTAGAACAGATGTACTTTCGTAATATAGGAAGGTGGCTGATTATACGACCAGCCTTGGCGTCTGGGCTGCCCGGCATACTTACACATCGGGCAATAAACCTAGTTTAACGCCTGAGGTTATCGTCGCAGTGCGTTTTCCATAAAATAAATGCCATAACTAAAGCGCTCAGATTTGATGGAAGACATTAACACCCAGATCTACTCGCCAACTTTCTTACTAACTTACAACCCAACCCAACCATACAAGTATACAGACAAACAAAAGAACTAGACATATCAGATCTGACCAAATTTGAGACCTTGAAAATAGTACACAGATTGATCACGAAAGAGACAACGGACAGTACCTGCCACTGGATTAGAAACTATAACAGATATCACTTACCAAAAGCGCGGACAAAAACAGGACAACCTATTTGTATAGGGTGTTTTTTTAAGAGGTTTTGTTTTTAAACTGGCAACACTGTTTCTACAGACTGTCAATTTGACAGTTGACAGTTGATTTGTAGTCAACACGTTTTGCCATTTTACCTAGTTTCTAAATAAAATTGTCGAAAATTGGACTTCTCGATTGCGCTACATTCGAGCTAGCCGTGGCGCTCATATGCCCGAAATTATATTTAAAGATAATGTTATAAAATTATCTATTGAATAAAGCCAATATCATAGATATTAACATTATTTTAATGTGTTTTTTTTTTTCATTTTGAATTTGTGTTAATCTATATAACAATGTGTAAAAGGATGTTTTTTTTAGAGGTAAACAAATTCAAAATGAAAAAAAATGTTAATGTCCATGATATTCGTCCACGCCGTCTCCTCGAAGGGGTATGCAAAAAGAATGGACTGCCACACTTTTCTTTCCTGACATATTTCTCTCGTTTCCTCAACATTCATACATCGTGTCATACACGCGCGTCGATTTCTCTGACTCCTCACATGGCCGACATTCAATATTTGATTTATTTGATCGTGCCACGTTTTCAGCGGTCTTCCTCTATTTCTGGTTCCAATTACATAATTAACATATAATTTTTTTACCATTCTTTCTTCACTCATTCTTTCCATATGTCCAAAACATTTTATATATATTTAAAATGCGAAACAAGAAAAATTAGAAAAAAAAAAACATTTGCAAATGAAAACCTATAAATAAACCCAAAAATTATAAATAATAAAATGTACCGTCTATCATATACGTAACTATCTAAAGACGCAGCAATATGCTGTACAGGGATGATATTTATTAGTATTTCCAAGAACACATTAAATTAATTTATCGGTGTACCAACGGGTTCACTGCGTACACAGGAGCTTCATACTCAGGGGATACCTAACCCAGCGATATAAGGACAATAATTAACGATTTTAGCTGAACAACTAAAAAAACACGGAAATTTATATATACCATAGATTCTTATACAATGCTGTAAAATGCCATATTGAATATTCGATAATAATGAACCAGTCAGTTTCCCAGAAGATTTATTATGTTTTATAGGAATTATATGTGTCGCCCTGCCTAGACAGTATTAAAATTCTTCTTCGTCTTCTTCTTTCTTGTTGTAGACCTATATGGTCTGTTCTCCAGAGTGTTGCTCCTCCTCTGAGGTGAATACCTAGCTGTCCTTCCATCGTTTACGAGGTCTTTCACGAGGACGAATCCCGTGAGGCTGATTGTGTAGTGCAATATAGAGAAGTCTGGTGGTGTCCATTCTTTGAACATGACCGTACCAGTCTCCTCTTCGCTGTCTGCTCCATCTTATAATATCCTCAACCTCAAATATCTCTCTAATTCAGGTGTTCCTCACGCGATCTCTCTGTCTTGCCTGCTATCATCCTCAGTGTATTCATCTCGGAAATCCTCAAAACTTGTTTGGTCCTTACTGTGTCTACCCTTACTTCGACGATTGATAAAAAAAACAATTTAGGTTCATATGGCATGTTTATGAATTGTTTAATTTAAAATACTGTAATAACCAATTATTTTTTAATGTTTATAAAATTATCGTAACGGTGTTACAAGCCACTTAAATTATAATATGTTACAAACAACTAATCTCTTTCATATCGATTATAATACCTGATGATGCCAAATCGGTTGGCAAAACTGCTATAAAAAATTAATTGTGATATTATAATAATATATCAAATTTGATTGCAATAGAGTTTGTCAAGAGTGGTGGCCAGGTGGTTCTTGCATGGCTTTGCGGACTCCTTAACCAATGTTTGGAGGAGGGGTATACTCCGCTGGACTGGAGGAGAGCAGTTATCATGCCTCTTTACAAGGATAAGGGAGCTCGTGTAGACTGTGGGAGCCACAGGGCCGTCAGTTTGCTGAGCTCCGTTGGCAAACTATACGGCAGGATACTGATAGAAAGATTGAGGAAAGTGACAACTGGAAAGATTTGGGATGTACAAGGAGCCTTCATGAGTGGACGTGAATGCATGGACCAGATTTTCGCACTCCGCAGTTTAACAGAGACGGTTTTGGCCAAGTACCGAAAACTTTTCTGTACGTTTGTGGATCTGCAGAAAGCGTATGACCGAGTTGATAGGAAAAAACTTTGGAAGGTCTTGGCCGAGTATGGAGTGGGCACAAAACTGATTCGCGCGGTCGCATCCCTCTATGAGGGAAGCAACGCTTGTGTCAGGGTTAATGGGGCTGTCACATCTTGGTTTGACATCACCAAAGGTGTCAAACAGGTCTGTGTGATGTCCCCGTGGTTGTTCAATCTATACTTGGACAAGTGTATGAAAGAACTTGAAGGCATAGACGCTGGTGCTAAGATGAATTGTTTGTCAGTCAGCTGTTTGTTATATGCAGATGATGCTGTGTTAATCGCTGACAGTAAAGAAAATTTGCAAGTGTTAGTGTCAAGGATGTATGAGGCATGCAAAAAGAGTGACTTGGTGATGAATGTGTCTAAATCTAAAGTGATGGTTTTCGAGAAAGAAGAATGTATGACGATTTGTGATATAAGTGCGATGGGCGAGAAATTGGAGCAAGTCACTGAATTTACGTATCTGGGAAGCATGTTTACAAGGGACAGAAAAATGGAGAAAGATATCGAAAGGAGGGTTGGTGCTGGGAATAAAATAAATGGCGCACTCAAAGTCATTACTGCAAATAGAAATATATCCACAGAAGCAAAGATGGCAGTACACAATGGTGTTCTAGTGCCAACCCTCATGTATGGAAGTGAAACTTGGAGCTGGCAAAAGAAGGATGAAAGCAGGATAAACGCCGTAGAAATGAGATCACTAAGAAGAATGTGCGGGAAAACGTTGTTTGATAGAATACCGAACGATGAAATAAGAAAGAAATGTAAGGCAGATGACTGCATCATGAATAAAATTAAAAAAGGATCCCTTAGATGGTTCGGACATATGGAACGAATGGATGAGAGTAGAATGGTTAAAAAGTTGTACACAAGCAGCGTGAGTGGGAAAAGAAGCCGAGGACGACCGAGGAAAACATGGCATGACCAAATTAATTAATTAATAAAAGGCGGCCACATTCGAAGTCGGAACAATCAACGTGCGTGCATGGTACGATGTATGGATGTAGAGGAAGCTCGAGAGGTATGCCAGGACAGGCCAGTGTGGCGATCCATTCTCTCTGCCTACCTCTCCGGGGAAATGGCGTGATGGTTAGTTAGTTAGTTAGTTTAGAATCATATAGTTTCAGCCAAAACAATGGATTATTCATCTTATGTTAAAAATAAACGAAAATAAAATTAGAATGGAAACTTTTTCAAATTGAATATCAAACGGAATCAATATTTAACAGTATATTTAATAAATCAACCGCTTTTATTACATATTTCATTCTTACATATTTTTATATGGACATATTTCATTTGATAGCAAAAGTGAAACGTGTCATTCACAACCATGAAATACAACGAATTTTCTAGAAATTCATAATTGTCGAGACGTATCGTGATGCCAAGTAAACGGAAGTAACACTGGATTAAAGAGTATAATTTATTTCATAATTCTTTATCAATTTTATGTTTTTTTCACAATATCTTTTTGATGGTTGTGGTTTTTATTTTGTCAAACTCCATTATAAATTACAATGTAAACGCGATTGTTTTTCGGTTTTAGGGACATTTTTGTTTATATAAAAAATAAAACCTTTTGACAAAGTTGGTTCGCCTTACGAGGTCATTCTTTTGAGAATGTTTTGGGTCTTAAAATAACTTCTTTACAATTAGATCACGCAATCTGTACAATTTTACATATCATGATATAAATACGCAAAAACTCGAATATCATCAAGAAAAGTACTACAGCCTGATTTGATATCAATAAAGGTGTCAAACACAACAACGTATGAAAGAGCTGAAAGGGTTGGATGTAGGTGCCAAAATGAGCGGAGTGTCAGTAAGCTGTCTCTTGTATGCGGATGACGCTGTCCTACTTGCAGACAACGAGCATGAACTACAAGTCCTGGTGAATTGTATGAACTGATTATTGTTGTATGACAGAAGTGAAGAAAACCAAAGAACAACAATTTGGTGTTGCTAATTGTGAAATTAAATGTATTTGAAAAAAATATTTACTTTAAAAGTAACTTCTTATTACTGTTAACGATTGTGCAGTGAACCAAGTTTTTAAAGGGTAGAAAATCTTTACTTCCGTGAATATTTCACGGGTTGCAACTAGTATTATATTATAAGACATATTTAATACCAGTCAGAACAGTTCCTGGATACTGGTTATTCACCCTTATTTTTCTACATTCACGTGTAGAAATTTATTCGATAAGTGCTTATTCTGGTAATGTCAATTCTACTTTTATTCACTATACCTCTGCTGCGCGAGCTTGTACAAGGTGTCTCAAAAGAAAGTTTATGTTTGAATTTACAGCGTTATGTGGAAATGTTAGACAACTTCTTGGTGCCTGAATTGTAAAACTTTCCTGGCTATTACCAAAGAATATAGTTCCAGCAGGACGGAGCAATATCACACACGTCCAATACGTCTCTGCCACGAGTTTGTGAAATTTTCCCTGGCTAATTGATCTCAAGGAGAGGTGACATAAATCAAATTGAATCAAATCAGTTTATTTCATCAACAGACATTACAAAATTTATTTTTAAGGCATCTATTGAGATCAGGTAAAATAATATATTGTAATACTACCAGAAACGCATGGTTCGACATTAGGAAGACAGGATACTCTCCAGAATTAAGAGTATTTGCCTTCTGAACGTACTTTCACTAATATTAAAGATGTCGATCTCCGAGGAGACCGCGTTCAGCAGATTAATTGCTCTTCCTACTGGTGTCACCAGAGGCAGGTTGGTTCTGGCGGCCGGTATGTAAAACAATCTATGCTGTCGCTGTCGGAGATATCTATCAGGGACAAAAAGCCGAACACACTCCAGCACGGCCGAGTTCTCGAAATATCCCCTGAGTCTAAAGAAATGGGAACCCTCTCCAGCATAATGGAATATCTCGCCTCGTGAGGACTCCATATCAAAGGACCACTTTCTTTTGATTTATTGGCCTCCACCTGATTTAACTCCTTTATGATTTTTTCCTGTAGGGTTATCTCAAATCTAAAATTTTTGCCAATAAGCCGACTTCGCGGGCGCATTTGAAAGAAAATATTCATCACGAAATGGCAGCCATCACAGAGTCTACCTGCCGAGCCGTCATAAGAAATGTTACTGTTCGACTAAATGAGTGCCGCGAACGCGAGGGTTTACATTGGGACAATATTATTTTTAAGAAATAAATTCCAAAGTTGTGTACATTCATAGTAAATAAAAGTTTTTTCTTTGATAAGAAGCCATTACTTGGTGGTTGGACATATTTAACACTGAATTAAACACTTTTTTGTACTTGGTATACAAACACTTTATTTGTGAGGATGAGGGCTTACCGGTTTCGCTCTATGCGAGCTTCTTCAGTGCTTTACACATACTGGTAGGCCCACATCCCCACAAATAAAGTGGTTGTATACCAAGTACAAAAAAGTGTTTGATTAAGTATTAAAAGTTATTTCGATAAATGTCTTGTTTTTTTTAATCGATCCAGTAAATATAAACATTGTTTCGAGACACCTTGTACATACTGCGTGAGTGGAGATGGCCCAAAATAACAAAGGCAACATTTATTTCAACTACATTATTTAGTGTGGGGGACGCACCGTAGACGGAAGCCTCGAGAATAATTAAATAAACCAGTAAATTGGCCCTAATTAATGAAGATCGGCCATTTGCTATCCTCGCAGATAATCGCCAAAGGATCAACCGGAATCGCCCGCGCCGTTAATACAGTTTATACTGTTTTTATTGTTAATTTTATCAGCCGATTCGATGAATTTGGTTGGCCAAACAAACATTTTATGATACTCATTCAATTAGGCATGGAGTCGTGTTTGATATTTAATGGACACCCATAACAATTATTACATCATACTTAAGCGCAAGGCTGCGTGAAACAAATAAATTGAAATAGATTGAATGGAATACTGTCATATATGAACAAAATAGACTATTCATATTTACTATTTACAAACCGTGAAATATTCACGGAAGAACTAAAGGCAGAAACATACTATTAACACGCGACGTGGCGTGTTTACTCCCACCATCGGCAACACGTCGATCTAGCTCGTCTGGATTGGGTGGCGTGTGCGCGCATGGCGTCGCGTCGGGTGTTCGTAGTGTGATTCTGTTCATAGAAAACAATACAATTTGATTCGACTCAACACGCATCACGTGGCATCGGGTGGCGTGGCGTGTTAATAGTATGTTTCTGCCTTTATTCTTCTTTCGGTGCCGTGTCAGGTCCCCCCAGCATTGGAGATCACTACAGCAAAGGCATCTCTATCCTGTGCCACTTGGAACAGATTCTGAACTCTTGTTATTCCTGTCCACTCTTTAATGTCCCGCAGCCAGAACAACTGCCTTCTAGCAACTCCCCGACGTCCCTCCACTTTACCCATTAATATCAGTCAAAGGAGGTGGTATTTTTCTCCCCTTAGCATATAACCCAAATAGGAGACCTTTCTAATTTTCACAATCGACAATAGCTCTCTATTGACTCTGGCTCTCTGTAGTACGTCTGCATTACTGACCCCATCGATCCACGGTATACGGAGCATTCTGCGGTATATCCACATCTCGAATGCTTCCAACCGGTTCATTATATTCACTTTCAGAGTCCAGGTTTCGCAGCCATATAGTATAACATTTAATCATTCTTTGTCGGAGTTTAATCATTCTTTGTCGGAGTTTCAAGTTAAGATTATTGTTGCAAAAGAATGTTCTCGTTTTATAAAATGCAGCTCGTGCAACTTCAATTCTGAATTTTATTTCATTGTCCGAGTCAAGCGCTTTAGTGATAATGCTGCCAAGGTATTTAAATTGATCGACCATTTCAACATTCGCACAATTCAGTTGCACGGAAGAACACCAAATTCTTTATTAAGTTTCCCGGCCTATTTGCTTGTTTAATGTCATACAACGATAATCAGATTTTTTTTTAAATAATCTAGAAACGTTCTCGGGCATGCTCATCGTGTGCATTTCGACCGACTTTCACAGATTATCGAAATATTCCTACGTCGCTCTCTCGTTTTCAAATTATTATTTCACTCTTTCTTTGACGACATTAGGGTTTTCGCCTATTTATATTATGATTCTTTCGCATGAAGTACTTTATTTGTGACGTGGCAATATTATCAATAATTTAAACACGTGCGTACTTTGTTTTGTAACCATGACGAAGCTCCGGTGGGAGCGAAACTTATAGGTTTGAAAAAAGTGGTACACAACAAAATATTTTCTTCTTAGTCGTATTCCTCATGATTGAGCGTCGTGTCAATGTTGTAAACCAGGGTTTATTAACCATATTGAAAGAATCGCCCCTTTTACTACTGTAAAAGTATCAAATTTCTTTATTATTATAGGTATATTTAGTGTGCTTCCTGATCACCAGAGATGGCCACAAGCTGCCGAGACCGATCGTTAAACACAAGTGAGAGCACACTAAATATTAATAGGTATAATAATAAAGTAATTTTGTATCAAAATGATTTGTTTTCATTATTTTCAGTGAACTTCTGCCAAGAAATTTTAATTAAAAATACTAATTAAATGTTAAATATAAAAATGTGCAGAAAACAATGAATTATACAATGACTTTAATATCGTGAAATCAACAGAAGCTTGGCTCTAAAACATAAAGGAGTAGATCAACACACTTTTTATTTTTATATAGAAATAATTCTCGGAGGAGATTTAACAGGATATGGCAAAAATAAGATAAAGTATTTAAGTCATTTCTTTGGCGTAACATTACGAAACTAATGAAACTAATTTCAAGTCACAGCATAACTGTTAAAGTCGTTAAAATACAATATATAAATATTATATAGTCCATTGTTTTGGCCGAAACGCTATGATACTTCAACATTATCAACTGTTACGCGGTTATGGTATCACTATGTATTATTACTATTTAATATTTGAACGACTGTTGCGAAAAATAAAAATAAAATGTGATGTCATAGCAGCGTTTAAATTTAAAAGTTTATATGTTTGCCAACAAGTCGGTTTTTTTTTTTTGCAATATCGTAAATTACCATAAACTCTTGTTTTTTTCACAGAGTTGAATTATTCTTGTTATCCCCAGAATCAGTGATGTATTTTTACAAAACATTAAAACTGATTATTCAATTAAAATATTCTATAATCCATTCCTAACATTAATATTATTATGATTGTTAATTGTTGAATAGTTCTTTACATCATTACAGTGCGAGCCTTGGACTTGGACTTGAACTTCTGACATAGAGAAGTCGATGCAAAGGATTGAAAAAAGGACGTCAAAGAAAATATGGATGGAACCATGTGAATAAAAATACGTGAGTTATTTCTTCTATATTCGTCTTCACTTTGTATTGTGGTTTCATATTTGAATATATATAACTACACTTAGTATTACAATACTTTATTTCACTTATCACAGACATTTTTCGGTTGTAGCATAACCTTTTAAAATGTACAAAATTGTAACAACTAAAATTTTGTACACTGAAAAGGGTTATTTTATAACCGAAACATGTATGTGGTAAGTGAAAGAAAGTGGTGTAATACTAAGTGCAATTATAGTTATTCAAATATATTAATTGTGTCTTGGGTAGTCTTAAATTCGCCACAGCTTTCATTCATCCGAAAAGGTTGCAATCGCCACCTCGCTTAGAGGACAAATTGCCCTCAATACCGAAGAACTTCACAGCGTGTCTGTGTGGCAATTTAGGGCATAAAATAAGATATGGCCTCTTGCTCTACTATAGCATTAGGGAACGTATTTATTTCTTCATTATTAGTAGTAATGTATACAAATGTATGGTAGCTCTCAGACCTTAATTTCATAAATATCAAAATCCAACCGTGAATAATTTGATATCCTTGTGAACTGCTAAATTGCTTCTCTAATACATTTCTCGTTTGATCTGATCCCTCAAATCGGCATTCTTAATACGTCATTCTGAAAATTAAATAAGAATTTAATTTTAATTTGAATATGAATTCTATCAAATAGAACATAGTTTGAATAAATATAATATAACTACGATTACTTTGTATGGAATTGAAGCATGGAACTGGCAAAAGAAGGATGAAAGTAGAATAAATGAAGTAGAAATGAGCTCTCTAACAATGTGTGGCAAATCTGTATATGGTATGTGGCAAATGCAAGTATAAGAAGTGAATGCGGTGCGAATGGAAGTGTTATGAACAAAATAATGAATGGGTCATTAAGATGGTTTGGACACATGAAAACAATTAGTGAAGAAAGAATGGTGAAAGGGTATATGTAAACGGCGTGAACGGGCTAATATAGGAAGGCCGAGGAAAACGTGACACGATCAAATCAATCAAATATTAAATGTCGGTCACGTGAGGAGTCGGAGAAATCGACGTGCGTGCATGACAAGATGTATGAATGTAGAGAAACCGAGAGAAGTATGTCAGGACAGAACAGTTTGGCATTTCATTATTTCTGTCTACCCTTCCGGGGAGACGGCGTGATGGTTAGTTAGTTAGTTAATTACGATTAGTATAATATTACAATACTTAATTTCACTTAACACAGATATGTTTCGGTTACAACACAACATTTATCAGCGTACACAATATATAACAATATATTGTATTATTATATAACAGGTAAAGTCTACATAATTGTCTCAAAAACGATACCAAATCAAAGGAATGTAACATACTTGAGTACGTTACGTAAATGATAATCCAATTCGAAAACGTAGAAAATTTCTCCTAAAAGTTTGCGTGCTATCACGAGCAACTTGTTGAATCAGGAAAGTGGAGTAAAATATTTCCCGTGTAACTGTGCACACATCTCCGTAACAGACTATCATTAAAATTTATTGGATTCGCGTCAAGGATACGTCTCTATCTGAAACTTTTATTGAATAGATATAATAAAGCATTTTTACGATTTCTGTTCTCTTTTTTATCGAATGGTTTCAGATGTGGTGAGCGGTTTCTTAATAAAGTACAATGACTGACTTTGATGATTGAAAAATTGATTACCTCTTTAATTACGTTCAATTTGAAGATTATGTGGGATAAAAGAAACTTTCATGAACTCATATTTTTAATACATAAAAAAACGAATATATGATGATAAAGAAAACAAATTTCCGCTGGCACATAGTATGCTCTATGGCAGGGATGGTGAAACTTTTTGAGCCTGAGTGCCAAAAAAAAAATGTTTTCAATATAATAATACAGGTATGACGCGTGCCACATGCCATGGAAATAAAAATGCATCAAATGTTAGTGTTACTTCAGATTTTCAATAGAAACAAAGCGGTTCAATATTAACGGTAAAATAAAATAAATAAATAAAAAATAGACTTAATAAAAAAAACCTACGGGAAGTATTAAACAATGCGATCTATTTATGCATGAATGTCGTCATATCCTTCGTTTCCGTCGTTTGTAAAACTATTGATGAACGAAGAAAATACATACAGCTTTTTAAATATCTTTGGAATTTTTATACTATTTCTAAAAAAAAATGTTTTTTTTGTACAATCAGTTTTATTTTTTTCTCTTCATTCGCGTGCAAAATCGTCTCGCGTGCCACCTGTGGCGCGCGTGTCCTAGGTTCGCCATCCCTGCTCTATTGCGTATTTTAATCAATTTATCATTATTGAGTCTTCTTATTCATCATGTCCATTACAATCTATTTTTGTATGGACATCCTTTTAAATGTAAAAATCTTCCCTCTTACTTGCCATTGTAGTGGAAGTTTTAGCATGTTCTTCTATACTCGCCATCACTTTGTGTCGTGGATTAATATTTAAATAAATATAACTGCACTAATTATTTTTCTTCCTCTTCTTCCGGTGCCGTGTCAGGTCCCCCCAACGATGGCGATCACTACAGCAAAGGCATCTCTATCCTGCGCCACTTGGAACAGGTACTGGACTCTGGTCATTCCTGTCCAATCTTTTATGTTCCGCAGCCAGGACAACTGCCCTCTACAAACTCCCCAAAGTCCCTCTACTTTACCCATGAATATCAGTCGAACGAGGTGGCCAAATATGAAACCTTTCTTACTTTCACACTCGACAACAGCTCTCTATTGGCTCTGGCACGTAATTTTACAACACTTTATTACACTTTTCACAGACATATTTCGTTTATGACGTAACTAATGAAAACAAAAAAAATACAACATTTCTTTATTATTATGTATTTAGTGTGCTTCCACTTGTGTTTATGTTCGACCGGTTTCGGCAGCTTGCTGTCATCTTCTGGGGACCTTTTGGGGATCTTCTGCTTGACCAGAAGATGGCAGCAAGCTGCCGAAACCAGTCGAACATAAACACAAGTGGAAGCACACTAAATACAAAATAATAAAGAAATTTGGCATGAATTTTTTTTTCTTTTCATTATTTAAAATGAACTTCTACCAAGAAATTTCAATTAAAAATATTAATTATTCAAATACTCCATTATAATTTCTATTATAGAACAACGCATGAATGAAATGAGGTTATAAATCACGCAGTATCCTTCACAATGCGATGAAAAAGAAGGTGGCATTATAGAGTCACGTTGTTGTTATACTCGTAAAAGGAATCATATCCATAATTGAAACGAATATACGAATACCAAACACTCCGCAGTTCCTTGTAAGCCTTTATAGACTTATTCATAAAGCAGTGAAATATTAATGATCCCGAAGACATCCATCGAAACTGCTTTTATCCATTCAATGGCTGACATTAAAGTGAGTCGTTGACCTGAAAAAAATGTTTTCAGCAGCTTTAAATCGTGAGGGGCTCGCAACTTTTCTCGGCCGGAATGAAACGCTTTTTATTCTGAATACACATCTACACAATACGTCGACTAGTGCCTCTGCACTATATAGGTGCTCCCCTCGGTTGTTTTTTGCAAGTGGGAACTCGTACACCTGCCCAGAAGGGCTACGAAACCACGGAAATCGCGCAGGAAGAAAACTATTAAGATTTTATTTTATATTAACCCTCACTTTATGCTGTGGGTTCATAATTGAATGACCTTTTTAACTTTGTATCGCAACATTTTATTAAAATTAAAATGAAAAACAAACATGTTTCGGCACACGTAAGTCCATTAAGAGTATATATAAATACTCGTAAATACGAGTACAGTAAATCCTCGATATAACGGACGTCTATATAACGAACTTCGGATATAACGGACAAAAACTCCGGTCAAATGTAAAAAAATTAAAAACGTCCTGTTAATATTTTACTTATTGGTGTTAAAATTTTAATCACTGTTATAATGTCACAATTTATTTTTATTCACTGAGAGTGTCGCGACAGCTGTTTCGCCAACTGATGTTGGCATCATCAGGTGTTACAATAAACTAAAGTAACAAATGAATAGACTTACTAATTATAGGGCAAAAAACTCATTAGTGTGGTTAGTCATAGTTTAAGCTAACATCGTGTTTTATAGTGTTTTACATTTACATCTATAATAGTGTTTTACATTTCAACAGTAATGTTGAAGTATCGTATTGTTTCGTTAGTATTACAAAACTTAATGATTTTTTTTAATTGCAGAAATGTTTCGGTCCTTACTGGGTCCTTTTTCTATGCGCAAATTTTTTTATGTTAAAATTTATGCAAATAAGATGGATTTAAACAAGTCTGCACTTAAATAAAAGAATAATATCAAAGGGTTGTAATAATATTAACATAATAAGTTTGTTTATTTTTATATTATTTTGTATCACATGTATTCTCGGTTGTCGTAAATGCACGTATTATTATATGCATAGTGAACAAATTTCAAGGTTTTTCCACTTCGACTCAAATATAAATTAGAAGTTAGTTATTTCATTCGGTCATCCGTGGTTGGTATTCCAAACTCATCGCCTTAATGAGACTATAAACTTCTCGGAATTGTCTGAAGAAAGAGATATAGTAACAAACATGATACAACTTCAAAGGCAATAAAAACTCTTGTCAATGTCTTCAAGAATATATAAATCTTTCTAATTTGGAAAACTATCGGTAAGGACGAGTCATTTAATCAAATGCACAATCTGCACTCGTGCGGAGTGACGTATTCAGCGTGACACTTGCACACGAAACGATTGAAAGTAACTTTGAACACCTCCGGTGGATTTGGCACGGTGCCTGACCATAAAACTAAAGTGGGTGCAAAATCGCCGCGAGTTGCCGGCACGCGGTGCCTGGAAACATTTGGTTGTCGCCGGGACTCACAACTCACGACACACAATCCTCCTATAAACACACTGTTTTGTGAGAGATTAAGCCGTCACCGCATTGAATAAATAAGCACTTTGGATTGCATTACCCGGGAACTATTATTTCGGGAGGACGAATGAGAGAGGTACGCAATTGATTGTTGAGTTCCCCCGTAATTTGGAGAGAGTAATTGATTTGAATAATTAATTTCCTTCATTAATATGTACTTAATAGCGTAATGAACAAGATAAAGCACGCGAGCAGGTATTTTCTGGATCCTATGAGGCGTCGGAAGATGTCACAGAAAGAGAGGAATTATATTTGAATCGTATCTTATTACTTAAAATGTTTTTTACCGTATTTATTTCAACCAACGTTACAAGTAGAACATTTATCAGTGTCCATACGCTAAAAATTTATAATGAAATTATCATTAAACTCAAACCAAATACTTATTAATACGAGTAATATCTTCTTAATCTCGTATGTTAAATAAAATAAAATAATATTATTTAAATCATTGTAAATTTCTTCTATGTTTGCCATATTTTATGTTGTAGATGTTTTATTTGTCTTTTTCTTTTTTATACACTTGGTGTAGACAAAACTAACTTTTTTAAAATTAAATATCAGACATGTTTCGGACAACCGATCCTTCCTCAGTGATATTATAAAGATACACATTAGATATTTAAAAAAAAATTAAAAATGTGATCAGTTTTGAAAGATGTTATTGTAAATTGCTGATGTACTTGTGAGAGGCGTCAGAAGATGTCACAGAAAGTGAGGAATTATATTTGAATCGTATCGAACAACTTACAGATGTAAATTGTTTATTTTCAAGCATGCATAGTCTATCTTAACCAAGATATTGAGAAAAATTTAACATATCATTCGAAGTATCCACAATATTAAAAAAACGAATATATGGCCATTAAGAATAATATGAGAATGTATAAAGCATGCGTAAGACCAATAATAAGGAGTGGCGTTGAAGCAAAAGTAGACACAATCAGGAACAAACAAGTTTTGAGGACTCACCTCACACTGAAAATGATAGCATGCAAGATACCAAGAGATCGCGTGAGGAATACCAGAATAAGATAAATACTCGTATATGAGGCTAAGAATATTATTAGATAAAGCAGATAGAAAAAAACAGCCTGGTACAGACATGTCCAAATAATGGACACCACCAGACTCCCCTATATTGCATTACATTATCAGCCTCACGTGACTCGTCCTCGTTGAAGACCTCCTAAAAATTTAAAGGACAGCTGGGAATCCACCTCGCAGGAGGAGGAACTCTTTGGAGAACAGACCACGTAATTCTACAGTAAGGAAAAAGAAGAGGTCGCGCAGTTACTAAAGATTTAACATTTAATCTTCGAGCGAGAAGTTGAAACAAATAGATCATTAGTTGAACGACGTCAAAACTAAATGCCAAAAGATCTAAGTACTCGTAGATAGGAATTAGATTGCATGGATTGCAGTCAAACGATCGCCAAGAATCTTCATAAAAATAAAAAAAATTAGAGATCAACCCAGAGTTTATCAACCGGGTGGTAGTCTAGGTAAAAGAACGCTTGACTCCTGATCCAGGATACTTGGGTTCAAGCCTAGATACGCCTCGATTTCATTTTCATAAAAAAATTGCTATCATATTGTCTGCTCATCTAGTAGTTTGTGTAATAAATTATAATACCAATGATTTAAAAAATTTACTAAGTCTTTTAACAAAAAATGATAATCCATAGTTTCGGCTGAACACTATGATACTTCCATATAAGTAAATGTTTTAATTTTGAATCACTGTGATGTTACGTATCACAATTTATTTATTTATTTCATAAAGGACTGTCGCGACAGCTGTTTCGCCAGATTACGTTGCCTTGATTAGGTATTACAAACAACGAACAAATTTGTTACACCTGATGATGCCAATGATGATCATGTATATTGGCGAAACAGCTGTCACGACTATCTCATAAAAATAAATAAATAAATTAAGAAACAAATATCCAGACTCCCCTTGGTAGACGACCCCCGGGCAGACCAGCAAAGAGATGGATGGAGTCGACTTCGCAGGAGGCCAATTCATCTTAAGAAACAGGCCAATAAGCCTACACTAAGAATAAAAAGAAGACGAAGAAACGCATAATAACAGAGTTTCAAAATTAAAACATTTAATAATAAATGACGTACAAATTATTATTTTTTTAAATTGATGTTAACACCTAACAAAATATTCTCACTTGCTTAAATTTCAATACTAAAGACTTAAAGTCAAACTAATGGGAGTTCATTGAGACTGGCTCTGGGTTACAGTTAATAGTTAAACTCTAAGCAGTGCGGATTTCTATTACACGTATGTTATGTTTTATCTAACTTCCCATGGTATAGGTTTTAGCGCAAAAGTTCAAACATCAAACGATCCGAAACTTTCCTTTCAAACCTCGGATGGATTAAACGCCAACTTGCTGGAATATGTGGCACATTCATTAGAAAACGTACGGGGATTACCCGGTACTTGTAATTAACTGTAAGTACGTAGGCATTGTAGGGATTTACACAACACGTGTACAAACCTGACCCCGCGCTTTCACTTGGGAGGTGGCTGTTAGTCCAGCAACTAATTACATGCCAAATGTGTGAGTGTTACCCTTACCCTTACCCTTACCCTTACCCTTACCCTTACCCTTACCACTCCATTATTTTTTTATATTGTTTGTCAGCCAACTCTTATTTAAATAATGTCAAAATATTTTCATTCATTACAAAAAAGTTACAAAAAAAAACTCAATAGAGACGAAGATGTAAATTTTTTTGGAAACAAAAAATGGGAGTCGAGGCGTTTACAGGACTTATGACCTATCATTGGTTGGGTTAAGCGATCACTTTATGTTAACAACATTCCCCATCCTGCCCTTCTTACGACCACCACGTCTGACAAATTTTTGGAACTTGTATATATGCTACTATGTTAAATAACTTCACATTTTTTAGGTCAATCTACACTAGCGCCATCTATTAAGATTATCTGTAAGTATTAAAATTTACATCTTCGTCTCTATTGATATACAATTAATCCTTAACAAGGATTAACCCGCAATGGGTAAAATCCAGTATTTGTATACATTCAAAAAACAAATCACAGAAAAATCGTTAAAAATTCATTTATAATGATTTATTCTTCAAAAAAAAAACAATTTACAAAAAACATTATGGACTATCTTCCCCTGGAATCTTTCTGTTACTGCACACAGTACAGTTTTTAGAACCTTTGTCCAGTTTCGCAATGTAGAGGGGCTTGTACTCTAATCGCTCCTCTGCATGACGTATCACGCGAAGTTCCCGCCATTTTAGGTTATGTGAATTTGCAAGGATTATTTTATAGTAAAATAAAAACGGAAAATAGCCAAAATCTTATTAAAACGTGAAATAAAAGGTTTTTTAACAAATAATCACAAGAAAGTCAATATACCGCGCGCGCAAGTCTTATCTTGTCGGCCGCCAGCCGACAACTGAGTTGTATCGTACATATGGCGATGTTGGCATTCGACAAAGGAGTGGTAAGAGTTAAAGAAAAATAAAGGACTTTTAAAACTATCTTAAAAGTTTGTATGCGAATACGTTTATATAAAACAGTAGTCGAATTTCAATCTTATGATCTTTATTTTTAACTGTTAATGAATAAACTTTGTTTTTAATATCACAATTGTATTTTATTTTACGCGATAGCTGTTTCATCAACCAATGTTGACATCATTAGGTGTTACAATAATATAATTATCAAATGTCAAATTTTCGTGATTTTTCGAATCTTTATGTGTATTTGTTCCTATGTCAATTTGAATAATTTCTCTGATTTAATTTTGAAGTTCTTGCTGAAATTGAGTTAGGTACCAAAATATTTTAATTAAAAGAATGGTTAGTATTTATAGGAGAAATTTTTTAAATGTGTAACAATTACACATACTATAGTCAAAAACGATGAAACATAATAAATTAAAAAACGGTAAATAAAAACAAGAAGTACATAGATTTCATTAATAGGAAAGGTGACAAAAGTTGAAGGCAGTGTACAGGGGAAAAGTTGTTAATGTACTATATACTCGTATATGTGATGAAACAACTGTCGCGTAACATAAAATACAATTGTGATACAAAAAACAAAGTTTATTCATTAACAGTTTAAAATGTTAAGGTATCATAGTGTTTCGGCCACGATAATGGACTATTTAATTATTTTAAAAATGATACTTAACTGTAAAAATAAATTTTTCATTTGTTCCAATGACAATTTGAATAATTTCTTCAATATTATTTTTAAGTTCTTACTGGTGTTGGTTTATTTTAAGTGCCTAATTACTGCTAATTAAAAAACAACGTCAAAACGTGGATCATAAATTAAATAGACAATATGTGCACCATCTAAAATAACATTTTGTGTTAAATTATTTTTATTTTGTTATTTTATATTATATCATTGTAATTTATATTATTTGTTTTAGATTTTATTAGAAGTGTGCGGGAGATGCCTAATGGTGGCGATGAGGTTCGCAACCCATCACACCGCGTCTCCCGCGGGGCGAAAAGAGTAGGATGGAGTGCCACATCGGTAAAAGTGTGACAGTCCATTCTTTCTGCCTACCCTTTTGGGGAGACGGCGTGATGGTAAGTTGGTTAGTTACTTAACCGTAAAGTATTAGTCCTAATGGGTCCGAGGATTTTCTTTTCGAATCAGTTTTTAGTTCATCACATTTAGTGTGTCCAAGTCTCCGAAGCATACGTTAGTACTTGTCTTATCAGTGTAGTTAAAAAGATGTGTGTGTGTGTGTGTCTGGTGGGTATACTCACACTAGCATATGATAGAGCACCGCCTTGGCGCCGCGCGGCCGCTCGAGGAAGTTGTAGACGCGGCTCTGCAGGCGCCGGTAGCGCGCGTCCCGCCGCGTGGCGCGGTAGCTCAGAGGCCGGCCCAGCAGCGACATCCGCGGCTCGGCCAGCCGGCCCCCGCCCCCGCCCGCGCCCCCGACCGGCGAGTCGCCCCCGCACTCGGCGCTGCAAACAATAACAACCTTATTTCACAACTACATATATGTATATATTATAACCCCTTAAAATTCATTCACATTTACATATCATGTAACTCCTACGAAACATTATCATTTTCCTATGGCAACATATCGCACGTTGAAAACAAAAGTGACACTATACGAAAATCTCAATTTTTCAGTACGGTCATTTAAAGTTTTTGTGAGGTCAATAACTTGACTGTGAGTAGAAATATACTCGTATCTAATGTTGTTGTTTTATATATTAGTTTAGATATTATTCTATCAGAATCTAGTTGATTTTAATTAGGTTAATAAGCAGGCAAAACTTTAAATGACCGTACTGAAAAATTGAGATTTTTGTATAGTGTCACTTTTGTTTTCAACATGCGATATGTAGAACAAAATTTAACTAACTAACCATCACGCCGTCTTCTCGAAGGGGTAAGCAGAAAGAATGGACTGCCACACTTTTCTTTCCTGACATATTTCTCTCGTTTCCTCATCATTCATATATCGTGTCATGCACGCGCGTCGATTTCTCTGACTCCTCACATGGCCGACATTCAATATTTGATTTATTTGATCGTGCCACGTTTTCCTCGGTCTTCCTCTATTTCTGGTTCCATTTACATCATTTACATATATATTTTTTACCATTCTTTCTTCATTAATTCTTTCCATATGTCCAAACCATCTTAATAATCCTTTCATTATTTTGTTCATGACACCATCATTCGCACCGCATTCACATCTTATATTTTCATTCGACACTCTATCATACACAGAGTATCACACATTCGTCTAAGAGATAACAAAATTTAACACACATCAGAAAATTCTTCTTCGTATCAATGGCAAGCTTATCTTACATATGTACGGCATTTCTTTTGGGAATGCTCGAAACCAATTCTTTACAGCTTCGAAGAGATGGGCATCTCATTACCCACTTCTTTAGATTAATCAGGGGATATTTCGAGAACTCGGCCGTGCTAGAGGGTGTTGGTCTTTTTGTCCCTGATAGATATCTCCGACAGCGACAGCACAGATTGTTTTACCTACCAGCCACCAGAACCAATCTGCCTCTGGTGACGCCGATGTTCCCACTTAGTCTGCTGAACGCGGTCTCCTCGGAGATCGACGTCTTTCATAGAAGTGAAGGTACGTTCAGGGAACAAATACTCTTGACTTTTGAAAGTATATTGTCTTCCTAATGTCGAACCATCTCTAATGCGTACCTGGTATTTTGTTTGAGTTAATAAACTGATTTGATTTGATCTTCCTTATTGTCATTGAAATGGTATTTTATCTCCAATATCACTTGCCGTTGTAGTGGAAGATATGGCCGTTTGATCGTTTGACCCGGGAAAATAATGATTGGACATCTGAGAGGTACAGGAAGAAATTGAGGACCTGAGGTGGAAGGATTAGGTGGCAAAAGATGCAACACAGCTCCTACAACCATCATAACCTATTGAAAGATGGCAGCAGATTACTGAGAGGGTTGGAAGGCCAAGGCACGATTTGGGCTATAACGCCATCGAAGAAGAAGAAATTGAACACAATACTAACGTATGGTTTCCAAGAATCTTAATGTTAATTACCGTATTGACCCGACTACATAACGACCGTGATTGTATAACTCCATTTATTTATCTGCTTTAAAATAAATACAAAAAAAAACTAAATTTGTGCGCTAAAGTATTAACGTAATTCCCAAACTCACCACATATTTAACCATCATTCGTATCCACCAACCCTTATGAAAATAAGGGTATCAGAAGTGATATAAATATATCCATTTCTTGCAATTTCGCAAGCTTTTAACAACGTATTTTGGATAAATCCTGAATTAACTGCAGTAATACATATGTATAATAATGTATATATTATATTATTATATGAAATGACCCCGTTATATTTCGGTAAGAAAAGTAATGTTTCGAAAAATGACCTATTACAAAAAGGAACAATTTCTTATTTTATTACGTTATATTGTATATTTGTTAATCTGTGTGTTTTATTGCCTACCTTTTGGCTTGAGCATTATATTAGGTATTGTTGTATTGTATATTATATTTAACCTCGTATATCGAGAAATACAGGCGCAGCTGACAAAAACCTCGTCGAATTTTTCAACTTTTCTCCGTATCGTAAATCATGTTAAACGGAAGGTCAAAGATTGCGGTCCTTTTTTTGGGTATTATTTAATATCCCAAAGTGGCCTAACCGGAAAACGAAACAGAAAAAATACACCAAAATAAAAATTATTTTGTTTTCTAGAATGCAGAAAAACAAATCGTTGGTCTAGTGAGAATTCACGTGAATGACGATAAATAAACTACCCATCACATATCATTGAATCAACGTAATAGCTATATCCTTTACATCGATTTGGCTCGTGGTGTTTTGATATAAAGAACTATTAAAAAAAAAAAAATAATCATAATAAATAAAATAAACTATTGGACAAACTTACTAACCACCACATGCTCCTCCAAATAGATAGGCTTTTCTATCCTAACATTAAAATCAGCTTCTCAACAACATGCTAATTTTTCAACTACTCACATGAACGTCATTTAAAAGGGGTACAAAAGAGTTCTTGCTGTTTTTATTGCGAAATTTTATTTAAAAAACTGTAAAAGAATATCTTAATCCAAGAAAGTCCATCGCATATAACATTCTCCCATCTTTTAGGCAATTTTCTAAATTCGTATTGGAAGGACGATGCGTCTTTTGATTTAATCCAGTCATCGACTCATTTTTTAATATCGTCATAAGAAAAAAATTGTTTATCAGATAAGTCGCGTGTCATGGATCGAAACAAGTGGTAGTCGGAAGGAGCAATGTCTGGAGAATAAGGCGGGTGGGGTAAAATTTCCCATTTGGGCGTTTTCAAATAATTTTTGACAACTCTTCCAACATGGGGTCGGGTATCATGCTGCAAAACAACTTTGTCCTGTCTGTTGGCGTATTGCGATCATTTAACTTTCAATACTCTGCTCAAATGCATCAATTGAAGTCTATATTGATCTTCTGTAATGGTATCATTGTTTGAGTAGCTCATAAGACACCACACCGATATGATCCCACCAGATACAGAGCATGACCTTGGAGCCATGGATATTCGGCTTTGCTGTTGATGTTGAAACATGACTAGGCTTTCCCCATGATTTTTTTCCGCTTTGGATTATCGTAGCGTATCCACTTTTTATCACCAGTCATGATGTAATGCAGAAAATCCTTTGTATTTTGTCGTTAACGTAATTGATCGCATGTGAAAAAGCGCTGTTTAACATCTCTCAGCTTCAATTCATACGGAACCCAATTTCCTTCTTTTTGAATAATTCCTAAGTCTTTTAAAAGTTTTGAAATTGTTTGTTGTTCAACTCCTCGTGATTCTGCAGGTTCTTCTTGTGTCTGACATGAATCTGCATCGAGTAATACTTCCAATTCTTCATTTTAAAATCTTTGGGGGCACCGGAACGCTCGTTATCTTCGAGGTCAACATCTTTTCTTTAAAGCATCGAATCCAATCTCTGCACTTTATTTTTGATAGAGCATGGTTGCCGTAATTAACCACAAGAATTCGATGTGCTTCTGCTGCAGATTTGTTTTGGATATAATAATGTAATAAAATTCCCCGCAAAAACGTTTTTGTTTGGAGCGAAATCCGACATATTTGAGGCGATGTAAAAAATATTCTTTACCTTTTGGCAGTTCAACACATAATAACGTTTTTAGTAAGTATGTGTTGAACGTATTAACGTTTTGATATAATAATAAAAAAAACATGTAATCTCAATAAGGAAAACAGCGAGACCTGATTTGTAACCTTAATATTTAATAAAATAATATTCTAAGGATCATTCACATCGCTAACGTTCATTATAAAATAACTAACTAACCATCATACAGTCTCGCTGAAGGGTAGGCAGAAAGAATGTACCGCCACACTATTCTTTTCTGACATACTTCTTTCGAATCCTCAACATTCATACATCGTATCATGCACGCACATCTTTTTCTCCGACGAATTACGTGGCCGAGATTTACAATTCGATTGATTTGAAAACGTTTATATTCTTGCGTAGATTTTCACGGTTGGCAGCAATATGTTTGATGTGTTTTTGGGTAACACCGTGTGATAACTCCTTCATACCCTTCTTCTTACCCTGAAGATTCTTACCTTTACTTCTTACCCTGAAGACGGAGACTGCAACGATCTCCGAAACGTCGGTCGAGAAGGAGTTATCACACGGTGTTACCCAAAAACACATCAAACATGTTTATATTCATATGAATTTAAAATTCAAATATTTTGCATGTTAAGTGTTTGCTTTGGTTTTAGATCAATGAATAAACTATTGTATGTTTATTCATTGATATAATTGAATAAATAAATAAGAATTTTTAACAAGTAGTTCACACATTTAAATACAAAATGTAGAAATCAAAAGCGATGTTTTATCAAACGAACACTTTTATAACCTTTAGCGTCGACTAAATCCAATGCCCGCCACTAACTCCTGATAAAATCCGACTCGAGAGTATCCTCTACTCAATAAAAAGTTTTTTATAAAACAATTATCAAAGTCTAATTACTTTTAGAAATCTTGTGCATAGATTACAAAGGTTTTCCCGACCAAGTTTTAAAACGGTTTAAAAAGCAAGTAAATGAAAAGTGGGTAAAAGTTCCCGGGAAGATGAATAGGAGGGCATCCGACCATGAAGTAACTAACTGTTTTTAAAACACTGTTTGAGTTCGAATTCTCTAATATAATTAAGTATAGTCGACTTCCAAAGCACCCGCGATTTACGCTCTACATTTTTTTAATTAAATATATGACAATCTCAATAATAATTTGTGTATCGCATTTAAATAAATTGTATTTGATAATGCCTTAGAACATAGACAAATAGACATATTCTAGTATTTTTGACTGAAGCTTCAGGGATCGTTTTAACACCTACTCTAAGGTAGTTGTTTACAATTACGGTGATTTCCAAAACGTTTAAGAGGATACCACAGTAAACGTACGATCGTATCCATATTTTTTCCTTTAACGATATACATATACGATCTTCTTCTTCGCGTGCCGTATCAGGTCCCTCTGACGTTGGCAATCACTCCGGCGAAGGCTTCTCTATCTTGCGCAACCCGGAACAGCTCCCCCACATGTCTCATCCCGGTCCAGTCTCTAATGTTGCACAGCCAAGACGTTTGCCTTCTACCAGGACCACGCTACCCCTCAATTTTTTCCCATCAGTATCCCGATATTATACTTAATTTTATTCCACTTGATTAGAGGAATTAAACAAATATATTTTATATTATTTTCAATGAACTTCTACCAAGAATAAAAAAAATATATATTTAAAATGGATTGTTAAGGATGTTATTGAAATCGTTAATAAAAATCTTTTAAAATGTTTATTTTGGTAAAATCTACTAATGTTTGTGTCTTCGACCGGTTTCGCCAACTCGCTGGCATCTTCTGGATACGTACGTTTACCAGAAGATGGCAGCGAGCTGCCAAAACCGGTCTAAGACACAAACGTGAGTGGATTTTTAAAAAATATATCTTTTAAAAAGATTTTTTTCGTAGTATTTCTACCGATAAATTTCAATTAACAACATTAATGTTTATATGACGGTGTCCGGGGAGAACTTGATATTTACAGGCTCGTTTATGCGAGTCTGTCACTGTCCATTCTGGCTGCATTGTTCCTTCAGTAACTTTTTCTAGATTTACTCCACCGAACGATGTCCTATATTCCGCAAGTTTTTCATATTTCTGCGTTACGGGCACAATCTCAGAGAGTTTTTCCAGTAATCGATCTTAGGAACTTCATGTCAAATGTTCTTAGAAGCCCTTTGATTCATGCAGTATCGGCCCGTAACTCGTTTTTGAATTTTGAAATTGTATTCTTCTGCTAAAATAACGTAAACGAGAATTGATTCTAAGTGTAACGGACCGGATTCTCCTCCACGTTTTAAATAGGAATAATATGTTGTATGATTTATATGTTTGTAAAATAATAAAGACTTATATGTCCTAAAGATAATAGAGAATTGTTTAATATTTAAGTTTATATTATATTTCATTTATATTTCATTATTGATGTTGTTCTTTGTGTATTGTATGATTTTGTATTGTGAAATAAATGAGTGTAGCAGCGTACGAAGTCTCGCAGGAGTCAAATAGAAATTACGGATTTTACCGAGGAAACATTTTGAGTACATCTGCCAGACGGACGGTGTAGCAAGCAAACAGAGCCGAGTACCCGGCCGGCACGTAAATATGCCGCGAGGCCTCGCGGCGGCGACCAATCACAGACGCCGTTCAATAGCCAATCACCGAGCCCGCTTTCAGCGGCTAATTACAAGTGATCATAATTAACACTGATCGTCGACAACACGGTATCGCTGGCGGGTACTTAAGCGTCTCGGTTTTCTCGGTCAAGTCACCTCTCTGCTCACTACTACCTGAAGACTTCTACCTGCTACGAAACGTATCTCTGCCTTTCTCTTCGAATATAAAACGTATCTCTACCTTTCTCTTCGAAATCAAAGGTATCACTACGCTCCGGAGCCTGCAGGGACCTGCGACCTATAGAAAAGTCAATACAGTCCACTTACGTACGCAACATTTGGTCCTTCGACGGCGGATAAGGCCCCTGCACCCCGGAGAACTACAGTCTTCAAACCTACAGCAGAGAGGCCGGTGTGCAGACCGCACATCGTCAGAACTGCTGCTTACTCGTCACGCTGCGTCGCCGGACCGGAACGCGAACGACTTCGCCCTCCACCGGGACTACAGCCACCGAGAACTAGCCGCAGTATAAACGCTGCATCGCCGGACCGGAACGCGAACGGCTTCGCCTCCACCGGGATAACAGCTATCAACGACAGACGTCGTATCAAAGAGTCTCAAGTTTTCCGATGTCTCAATCATCGGAAAAGGGAAAAATGCCGATGGGAACGCGTCAACGAAAGGCGGCCGAGGAGGAACGAGCTACGCCAGCAGAGATGGAGTCTACTTCCAGTGAAGCTTCTGGCAGCTCGGACTACAATTCCATGAAGGAGCTGGCACGCACAACAAGGGAAGGAAATTCCAAAATACTGGAGCTATTGCAGAACCAGCAATCACAGATGGCAGCCAGAGATGAACGGATTGCAGCCAAAGATGAACTGATGCTTGAACTGCTAACACAACTGGTAAGAAAACAAATTCCAGTGACCGCATCTCCAGTGATAACTACAACTCCAGTGACCGCATCATCAGTGACCGCATCCCTGATGACTGCAACTCCAGTGACCGCATCCCTGATGGCTACAACTCCAGTGACCGCATCATCAGTGACCGCATCCCTGATGACCGCAACTCCAGTGACCGCATCCCTGATGGCTACAACTCCAGTGACCGCATCATCAGTGACCGCATCCCTGATGACCGAGTGACCGCATCCCTGATGGCAACTCCAGTGACCGCATCCCTGATGGCTACAACTCCAGTGACCGCATCATCAGTGACCGCATCCCTGATGACCGCATCTCAGATGACCGCGTCTCCAGTGACCGCATCTTCGATAACCGAATCTCCAGTGACCGCATCTCAGATGACCACATCACCGATGACTGCTGCATATGTTCCCGTATCACAATGGTCTGAACGTGGACATCCAATCCCACCAGTGCAAGGACAGCTTCCAACAAATCCAATCCAGCAGTTCGCCCAGCCATCATGGGCTGGTCCTAGCCGCCCTGCACAGGAAGGAAGCACCCACTCAACTGCAACCCCGTGGTCGGTAGGAGCTGGCTTCGCAGCTCAAACCGATCAAATGCGAGATTGGATTGGCGCATATTCTGGACATGCTCCATCATACCCGTATCAGAGGAGTGCCCCACCATCACCCCTGCCTGAGTTCAACGGAGATCCAGCGATGTGGCCTCTGTTTAAGAATGCTTTCTACGCTTCAACCGAAGCAGAGAGATTATCAGAGGCTGATAACTTGGCTCGCCTACAACGAGCATTAAAGGGAGAAGCTCTCAAGATGGTACGAGGAGTGATGCTGGAGCCTAGAGATGTCAACGCAGCAATGATGGGCCTGGACATGCTGTTCGGGGACCAGACTCAAGTGGTGCGGCAACTACTCCAGGAGGCAGCAAAATTGCAACCACTCTCCATTGAGTGCACGCGGAAAGAGGCGGTGTCCCTAGCCCTCCGCATCCGATCCATTGTAACGACTTCGGACCGGCTCAACGGAACCACACTCAGCACAACAGACCTGCGGATGCTGAGCGAGAAGATGCCACCCACTTGGAGACATGAGTGGTGGCGACTGATACGAGAAGGGTCGGTCAGCGAGTCAGGGGCGAAGCTCGCCGACTTTGCTTTATGGCGCGCGGGGGATATAAAGGGCTCCGCGCCGGCAACGCACCCCGCTAGGAGCGAGGTTAGAAAAAGTACAAAGCAGCAGGTGCACGCCGTAGCGACAACGAACCCGCGAAAAGTGAAAAAGTGCGCGATCTGCCCGGCAGACCACAAACTTGCGTCGTGTGGATTATTCATCCAAAAAAGTGTAGATGAAAGGTGGGAAGTTGTTCGCAAAAACAATTTGTGCTTCGTATGCTTAACGCACGGACATCGGGCACCCGATTGCAGAAGTAAACAGGAATGTTCTAAGTGTAATCGCCGCCACCACGAAACGCTGCATAAAGAACCGGCAAACAGCAGCACTCGGAGGGAAGCCAACCATGCAGAAGAGTACGTAATGCATACGTACGACGGCCGCAATCCCGTTCTACTAAAAGTGGTTCCGGTCACAGTGAAGGGCCCGCTCGGGACATTGGACGTATATGCGCTGCTTGATGAAGGGTCCACCATCACGCTTATCGACGCGAAACTCGCGGAACATATAGGCGTGCAGGGACCGGAACAACCACTACGGATTCATGGAGCGAACGACATGTGCACCAAAGAGAGGGCCTCACAGAGAGTCTCCCTAGTCTTACACAGCGATAATCGCCGATTTTCTATTACCGCCAACACGGTGCACGGGTTTCGCCTTCCCAGCCAGATGTGCGGATCTAAACAACAGGTCACTCCGTGTATCCTAATTGGTCAGGATCACGGCCACTTAATAGTGACCCGGGAGATTAAGAATGACACGAAAGGCTACTTGCGCTCTCGCACAGCGCTAGGATGGACAACGCACGGCGCCCCCAGAGGAACACCATCTACCACCCGTGCCACCACTCTCACCATTCACGCGGAACGCGAATCGGAAGACTCGCGTCTGGACCTGCTTATGAAGGAGAGTTATGCTGTTGACGCCCTCGGAATTAGGGTTACGGAGAGAACCCACAGCAACGACGCCCGCGCTTCAAGCACCATGAAGGAGACAACCCGTCAACTAGAAAACGGGCAGTGGGAGACCGGCCTGCTATGGCGAGAAGAGGGCTCTAGCCTTCCCGATGGCCGTCCTTGCGCTCTTAACAGATTAAAGAGCGTAGAATCGAGAATGAAAGCCGACCCACAGTTTTCGGTCGCGTACAAAGAAAAAATGCGCAGTTACGTAACTAAAGGTTACGCGCGCGAATTGGTCGGACACGACTCACAAGTTGACGGGAGCCGAAAATGGTACCTACCGCACTTTGCAGTGATACATCCCCAGAAACCGGGCAAATTACGGATCGTGTTCGACGCGGCGAGCAAGTGCCGCGGCGTCAGCCTAAACGATAGGTTGCTCCCGGGTCCCGACCTACTGTCATCATTAATGGGAAATATCATCCGATTCCGGGAGGGCAAGATTGCTATGGCGGCAGACATCCGAGAGATGTTCCTGCAGATAAAGATCAGGGAAGAGGATCAGGACTCTCAGCGGTTCTTATGGAGAGAAAACCCGGGCGACGAAATCAAAGAGTACGTAATGACGTCGATGATTTTCGGAGCGACGTGCTCACCCAGCTCGGCGCAGTACGTAAGGAATCTGATCGCCGATAACCACAGACATACTCACCCAGCCGCAGCAGACGCCATCACGAGGAAGTTTTATATGGATGATTTCCTGGATGCCACGGATTCACTCACGGAGGCTATAGAGATTGCAAAGGACATAACCGAGGTCCTTAGCAGCGGAGGATTCTACTTAACAAATTGGACTTCAAACGACAGGAGAATCCTCGACTCAACTACAACGCGCAAAGATCTCATAACTATGTCGCAAGGCACGGCGACCGAGCGAGTCCTCGGACTCTCGTGGAACCCCACGAGCGACACGTTTGCATTCGACCTCGGCTCACTCAAAGAAATCGAAGAAGAGGTGCCGACAAAGAGGCGAGTGCTAAGCACAGTGATGCGGATCTTTGATCCTCTCGGATTCCTGACATGCCTACTAGTACGTGGAAAGATCCTACTGCAGGAAATATGGCGCCTACGAATCGACTGGGACGAAGAGATACCCGCGGCCCAACAAACTAAATGGGAGGAGTGGCTGCAGCTGATGACCACCACCCCTTTCACAATTCCACGGTGTGTCACACTCAAAAAGGACGAGAACGCTACGCTGCACGTATTCTGTGACGCTTCGGAGTTAGCGTATTGCGCCGTAGCGTACCTCGTGCAAGACGGGGGGAGGCACGTGAGACTCGTCGCCAGCAAAGCTCTAGTGGCACCACTGCGAGCTACGTCGATTCCAAGGCTGGAGCTGCAAGCGGCACTCATCGCGGCAAGACTGGCCGCCACCATCCGAAATGAAACGACATGTCGGATAAACCGCTCCGTCTACTGGACGGACTCCACCACTGTTCTGTGCTGGCTCCGTTCGGATCCCCGCACCTACTCCACCTTCGTGGCTAACAGACTCGGTGAAATCGACGAGACAACCACCCCGGCGGACTGGAGATGGGTGCCCTCTAAATTAAATCCAGCCGACTTGGGAACGCGAGATGGCAGCCTTCCCGACGTGACACCGGAGGGAAGATGGTTCAAGGGACCACCATTCTTAAAAAATAAAGAAGAAGGATGGCCAACAGAACGAGCCGCCCTACCCAAGGATGAAGACCTCGAGAGGAAACGCTTTGTTGGGACCACCGTGACCACAGTGACCACGGCCAACAGCCTGCCTGACATCTCCCGTTTCTCATCCTGGTCAAGGCTGATACGAGCCACTGGATGGGTACGCAGGTTCATAGGAAGATGCAGATCCCCTGCGTACATGCCTGGACGAACGGAACTGACCGCAGGGGAGATATCTCTGGCCGAGATATCTTGGATAAAGCACTCGCAACTGGAGTCCTTTACCGAAGAAGTCATCAACATTAAAGCGCAGAAAACGATCCCGAGGAACAGTCGCCTCAGTCAGTTAAACATATTCGCCGATTGCCACGGAATATTGCGAATGGGATCGCGCCTAATAAACCCGGACCTACCCGTCGGTCAGCAAAGTCCGATAATACTAGATGGAAGGCATCCTTACACGCGCCTTGTGATCCGGCACTACCACGAGCGAGCGGGGCACGGGAGCGCAGAACGCACGCTCAGCGACACATTGGCACAATTCTACATATTGGGGCAACGATCCGCAATCCGCCAAATCACAAGACAATGCGTGGTTTGCCGATTGAAAAGAGGTACACCCACCGCCCCGCAAATGGCCCCTCTCCCGATTGACAGGACGACAGCAAGGGAGGCTCCCTTCACCCGAAGCGGAATGGACTTCTTCGGGCCAATCTCCGTCACAGTAGGGCGAAGACACGAAAAACGATACGGTGTGTTATTCACATGTCTTGCCACACGCGCAGTACACCTCGAGATTGCGCATTCGCTAACTAGCGACTCGGCCATACAGGCGATCCGAAGACTGGCAGCCAGAAGGGGTCATCCGACCACCATCTACTCGGATAACGGGACGAACCTACGAGGAGCTGCCGCGGAGATGAGGATGGCTATAAAAGAATTCACCGCAAGCGACGACTTTCAAGCCGCACTCGCTAACCGCGGCGTTGAGTGGAAGTTTATTCCCCCGGCAGCACCACACATGGGAGGCTGCTGGGAGCGACTCATTCGATCAGTTAAAATCGGCCTAGAAACGATGCTAAAAGATCGACATCCCCACGAAGAAACATTGAAAACTGCACTGGCGGAAGTAGAATTTACAGTGAACAACCGGCCTTTAACCCACATCTCCGTGGACCATAGGGACGAGGCACCGCTCACCCCTAACCACTTCTTAATAGGCACAGCGGGGCTGATGCCCCACCTGGCGCATTACCAAAGAGCAGACGAGAAAATATGTCTTAAAAAAGAGTGGCAGAAAGCTCAACGTTTCGCCGACATGTTTTGGCGTAGGTGGATGAAAGAATACTTGCCCACTCTAGCGCGCCGCTCGAAGTGGCACACACGACAGGACCCCGCCCGCGTAGGAGACCTGGCGGTAATCATCGACCCAGGACTCCCGCGCAACCGCTGGCCCCGCGGGATCATCACGGCAGTTCACACGGCAGCCGACGGACAAGTCCGCACGGCAACTATCAAGACGACACAGGCGGAGTACACTCGCCCCGTGATCAAGCTGGTCATCATCCACAGGGAAGAACCAGAATCCGATCATGCTGAGGGTGAAGGCTAGCGCTCCACGGGGGGAGTGTAACGGACCGGATTCTCCTCCACGTTTTAAATAGGAATAATATGTTGTATGATTTATATGTTTGTAAAATAATAAAGACTTATATGTCCTAAAGATAATAGAGAATTGTTTAATATTTAAGTTTATATTATATTTCATTTATATTTCATTATTGATGTTGTTCTTTGTGTATTGTATGATTTTGTATTGTGAAATAAATGAGTGTAGCAGCGTACGAAGTCTCGCAGGAGTCAAATAGAAATTACGGATTTTACCGAGGAAACATTTTGAGTACATCTGCCAGACGGACGGTGTAGCAAGCAAACAGAGCCGAGTACCCGGCCGGCACGTAAATATGCCGCGAGGCCTCGCGGCGGCGACCAATCACAGACGCCGTTCAATAGCCAATCACCGAGCCCGCTTTCAGCGGCTAATTACAAGTGATCATAATTAACACTGATCGTCGACAACACGGTATCGCTGGCGGGTACTTAAGCGTCTCGGTTTTCTCGGTCAAGTCACCTCTCTGCTCACTACTACCTGAAGACTTCTACCTGCTACGAAACGTATCTCTGCCTTTCTCTTCGAATATAAAACGTATCTCTACCTTTCTCTTCGAAATCAAAGGTATCACTACGCTCCGGAGCCTGCAGGGACCTGCGACCTATAGAAAAGTCAATACAGTCCACTTACGTACGCAACACTAAGTGATCGTTCTTTTTAATGATGATGTTATTTAAAGTAAGAATTTTGAAACACTCAACCAATAACAGCTAATTAAACACGGCACATACATTTACCAAATATCTACAGTTGCGTATTTAAAATAAGAACAGACATTTCGGTTTATTTGTCATTCTTAAGCCTAGCGCGAACGTTTCTTACCCAAATACTAAATATTATTATTATATTTTTTTCTGACAAAAAAATATATTGCATTTAATTTATTTTATGCTTTTATATATGTATACACCAACTTAGTAACCATCACGCCGTCTTCCGAAGGAGTAGGCAGAAATAATAAGACACTATCATTTACAGATTTTCACACATTCGTCAAATATATCTCATTTCAAGTGCATTTATTATACTTTCATCCTTCCTCTTCTAGTTCTATGCTTGATTTTCACAAGGTCACAAAAAAAGCAGTGGACTTTAAGTGCCTTTTGAGCTGTGTTTTTGTAAACGTAACATTAAATAATATTTTTAACAAAGTCCACTTTTTGGAACAAAATAAAACATCGTTTTATTTAATTATTATTTAAAATGAAAACTTCTGTCAAGAGATTTCAGTTAAATCATTTTTTCAGTTAAAAAGTTAACTAAATTCGAGGATACCATAAACAGAAAACAGTGTAGGAGGTTTTTAAAAAATATATATTTTGTTAAAGAAAATAAATAATTGTTTATTGATTAACTTCGATGCTGTCTCCTTCAAAATCCCTTAGAATATAATGCACTTACGCCACCGTTTTTCAATTGTTTTAATCACTTTACGAACTCAGTTTTTAATATGATTTTTAGGTGCCCTTTTTTTATTATTGTGTTAAGTAGCCTTTACATCTTATTTAAAATGTGAATAGAAAAACATTACATATAACTGACGAATTTTTTATGAAAAAACACTGTTTTTTCCACATTTGTGAGTTAATTTTTCTTGAAATGTTTTGAAACCATCATCATCGGGAGAACGATATAAAACAGGTCGAGAAAAATAAACTCAAAAGTGGAAAAAATTGTGTTTTAATTCATAGAAAATCGCTTTTAGGGAATTTCACAGTGTTAACGCCTTATGTTAATCCAATATTGCTTTTTATTAGTAATAACCTATATCATTGGTGTATTGGAATGTAGTTCTGTAATCCTTCTGATAAGTTTAAATAAATAAATGAAATAAGATATAAATAAATAACTGTTACCTTTTCAACTTATTAAAAGCATAGGCATTAACACTGTGGAATTCCACAGTACACTTAGGAAATCGAAAATAACTTTGTTTATTATCCAAAAAATATTTAAAAAACACGACATGTTTCGGAGGATACCTTCATCTTCAGGTATAATTATATAATAAAAACAAAATAAAGAAAGACCAATACAAAAAACACATTTCAAATTCGATACAATAATTTAAATTTAAAAATTAAGATTTTAATATTTTAAATTAACGTAAATAGTTATAAGTATTAATAATTGTTTTTTATCAGTAAGAAATTATAAATAATATTAAACAACAATAATACATAATGCTAATATAAAAATATTAAATTGTAATTAAGATATAACACCTGAAGATCATGAAAATGTCGTATTTTTAACAAAGTGCATAAACAAAGTTATTTTCAATTTCCTACGTTATTGTTATCTTTTCACCTATTCGCATTTGATAATGCCATGGAAATATTTAGCAAGAATCTATACTGAGTGATAACAAATATTTTTATTTATTTTCAAATATTTTTTAATTGTAAATAAATCGTACAAAATTAATAAACTCGTATAAAGTTACATTTCAAAATGTGCATGCTTTCTTTCGTTTCTCCTACTCTCTTTATGAAGAAAGTTTATTGTGCCAATGATAGGAGTACCTATCTTGAGGATTTATCTTAAATGTCACTAAATTATTTATACTAAAGGGCCAAAGAATTCCAGGTTTTTAATTGAAAGTTTACATTTCTCGTATGAAAATTTAGCCTGTTTTGTCCAATAAACTAAATGATTCTGGGCTGTGGCTCAAAATGATACTTTTTTAGCAGAATGCACCCCTTACTCCTAGGTCGCTGACCTAAGGTAATGTAATTATTATCGAGAGTTAGTCTATATACCTATCTTCAGTAGAACATTATTCTTATCTATAAGATCACTGACCCTTCTCACGTCAAACTGTTTGAAAAATTCGGCTGAGGAGTACGTGTTTTCGAAAGAAGCTTTCAACAGCAAAGAAATCTTTATATTTTTAACAAAAAAAATATCCTAAAAAACATTGAAATACCGAAATAAAAACAGTATGTTAAAAGTAAAAGAGTTAAAACCAAAAAATATTAAAAAAATAATTCACACCAGGAATGTAGTATGAGGTATTTCATTTTTAAAATTGAGTTCCAATATACGCGAGCAAAGTCCCAAAGCTTTTAACCCGTGTAATAACGAAATTGCATTTTACGAACATGAAATATGCAAGCTTCCGCCGAGGCATTCATTTTTATTTTTATGCAATCTAGTGACACAAAAAAATTTCATTTAAAAGTCCGTTCGAAAAGTCAACACATGTTTTAAAATCAAAATATTTTCACGGTTTTTACTTAAAATATAAGCCATTTAAAACTTTGCATCATCACCGTTTTACTGAAGAGACAGGTATATGTTATATCATAGTTTCCCAACATATTTTGAGCACCGCTCCCTTTACAAGTGATGAAAATTCTAACGCCCCCTTTCCCATATTGTATCTATCAAATTTTGCTTGATTGCATGCATTGCTTCTTTGCTTACTACTGAGCAATGACTTATCACTGACAATACAGAACAAAATTATGTATGCGTATACCTAGTTTATTGTTTCATGTTTTATATCTATAAGTTTTTAAGTATTTTTTTCGTAAGAATTAATTGTTACTCAATAGAGACGAAGATGTAAATTATTTGGAAACAGAATATGGTGGTGGAGGCGTTTACAGAACTTATGACCTGTTATTGGTTGGGTTGAGCGATCGTTTTATGTAAGAAGGGCGGAATGGGGAATGTTGTATTACATAAAGCGATCGCTTAACCCAACCAATGACAGGCCATAAATCCTGTAAACGCCTCGACCACCATATTCTGTTTCCAAATAATTGACATCTTCGTCTCTATTTAGATACAATTAATTCTTAATGATTGACCCGTAATGGATAAAATCCAGTATTTGTCTACAAGTATTAGTATACATTCAAAACAAAAATGTTGTATAAAAACTGGTCCAAGTTAAAAAAGCATATAAAAATTGTAGAGTTTTCTCCAGGCGTTGTCTAGTAATGTGTGATAATTGGGTTGATGATAGCCTTTCACGTTACATTAATAAAGATTTTCTGCTTAATGTTTACATATAATCTTAATAGATGGCGCTAGTGTACATTGAACTAAAATATGTGAAATGTTTCTCAACATAGTATCATACTCGTATAAGTTGTATTATATAAAGCAATCGCTTAACCCAACCAATGATAGGTCATAAGTCTTGTAAACGCCTCGACCACCATATTCTGTTTCCAAATAATTTACATCTTTGTCTCTATTGAGATACAATTAATTCTTAATGATTGACCCGTAATGGGTAAAATCCAGTATTTGTCCTACAAGTATTTGTTATTCAAAACAAAAATGTTATTTTTTTATTGTTTTATATTTCCGTGAAAATCCAATATATAAATTATACTCTTATGAAATTTGATGCTCACATTTTTAAACTTCTAATGAACACCGTTCTCCTTTATTATCCACGGACGGGTTCATTACTGGAGCATTTGATTCAACAGCGTAACGTTTGTAACCCTATCCAACATGAAACGTGCGAAAATCTGTTAATAATCTACATTTCAATGGCTTCTAACCTGGGTGAAGCTCGGGTTAGCGCACATCCGGTCAACTCAAACAAGGCTAATAATATTTTTTTCGCCGTATTACGTAGTATAAATATTAATTAAAGTTTTTTTTTTATAGAAGTTCATTTTAAATAATAACTATATGCACTTAATTCTCTTCCACTTGGACTTCCAGTTTCAATTGGTTTCCGCAGCCTTTCGGAGAATCATCTTGATCATAGCAGCGAGTCTGAGGAAACTGAAAGAACATGTAAAATAAAACTATTTATAATATATTATGTATTGTTTCTCGAACAATACCACAATGTAATTTATTTTGTTGAATCGCTCTTTACATCATGACAGCATGAGCCAAATCTGTGTAAAGGGTATTATAGCTATCATAGTGATTCTCGTGACATGTAATAGGTAGCTAATCTATCGCCATTTTATTGTCACGTAAATGCTACACCAGACCAAATATAGTGTGACAATCACACTGCCCTCGCCGGGAATGGAACCCGGAACCTTCGGGGTGGCAGTCAATGCACTTACCACTCGGCCACGAAGGTCTTCTACTATTCTACCATACTACCATATTAAATAATTATTTTAAATTCAAATTTATATTTTCTAGAAGTTTTATGATAACTGAACTGAACTCTGCATCAACGAGAACCTGAATGCTGGACAGTCTACATTGCGATCAGCTAAGTCTTCTGCGATCGGTAGATTGACTGTGCCAAAACGCTGTCCAAACACAAATTTTGGCGACCGAGCCTTCGCGGTAGCCGGCCCTTCAGCCTGGAACAATCTTCAAGTGCATAGATAATCAGTCAGAGTTTAGATCGAGACTCAAAACGCACCTTTTCAAATTATCATTTCCTGATAGAAAGGGCTGATCGACCACGTCAGGTGCAGCCCTCACACTAAATATGTTTATCATTATTATTATTTTTTATCTAATTCATAAAACGGAGCATTTTCTACAGCGCCCTTTAGATGAGTAATTCATAAAAATGGCGCTCTATAAATTATACAATTTATTATTATTATATCAAGCGTACGAAGGCATTATCAAATAATTGATTGAAATTTGATAACACCTTAGTAATGCAAAACATGTCATTCTCATAAAATATAATATAATAAAATTTCTAGAAAACAGTCATTAATAATTATATAATGTGGAGTCATGTTAAATTGATACTGATTAATTCTTACCATTAGAAACTAATTTCGCTCTAGTACGATCATCAATAATAATTTAAAATCCACAGAGTATCGAAGATAAAACGAGAACCAACCGGTGCGGTGATTCATTATTGTTTGTTTCATATTATAAATGTAACACGCCTTGTTAGATCATTCTGGATGCCTGAGCTGGGAAATTTACTATCATCCCAAATAAGTTACCGCAGTGGGAATAGTTTGGGCCTGTCAGACCCCAACCTCTATTATTTGCCTGCGAGAAAGTGTCAAAACCAAAACAGATTGAGTACACAGGACGACGCGCTGTATGTGAAGACAAACACTTCGTAAACTCGTTTTCATTTGTACATGACCGAAGTTGCTAGACTACAAGAAATAGCACATGGCGTTTAGAAGGAAAACTTTATGGTGTTATTTAACGTTGCTTGAATAACGGTGTAAGACAGAAGGGTTCCCAACTGTTCACAATCGGAGAACAATTAAATTTTCAGACACGTATCAATGATAATAATTAAATAAAACGATGTTTTTCACTACTTCCACTTTTGTCTTTATTTAGACAGCGACCGGTTTCGCCAGGCTCGCTGGCATCGACAGACTGGTCTGAAAAATTATATATAATTCCATATTAAAATATAATATTTCTTCTTTAAGAAATATAATCAATTGTGTATATACATAAATAAATATTTCTTTAAAAAAATATTTCTTCTATAAAAAATATAATCAATTGTGATATTTATAACATTTATTTTTATTCAGACAAAAGTGGAAGTAGTTTAAAAACATCGTTTTATTTAATTATTATTTAAAATGAACTTCCATCAAGAGATTTCAGTAAAATCATTTGATTATCTTAAAAACGTATCAATGAATTTCAAAATAATTTGAAAGCATTTATTATTGCTTGAAAAAATATGTTTAATTCCATATTAAACAATTGATAAGAATAAAAACGTATATTTTCAAGAAGTTTTATTATATCATATTTTATGGGGATAACATGTTTCCCCTTTCCAATGCATTAATTATGTGTGATATCAAATAACATTTGAACCGTTTAAATAAATAAAAACTTTATTTTAAATATCACAATTAATTATATTTTTTCGCGACAGCTGTTTCGCTAACCGATGTAAGCATCGTCAGGACTTACAATCAACTGTTAATAAAGTTGAAATATCAAAGTGTTCCGGCCAAAACAATGAATTATCTAAATAACATTTGATCCCTTAGAAAGGATAAACATGTCATTATCATAAAACATAATTAAGCTTCTAGAAAACAAACGTTTTTATTCGTATTTATATTATAATTTGAAAACGCAAAATATCAATGGTAAAATATGTTATTTTGTCTTCTTATATAGGTATCATTTAAAATCTCCCGACGTTACTCGGATAAGAAAGGTGCCTCCACGTGTGGCTTTATTATAACTATAACACTCGCGTCCTTGGAAACGAAACAAACGAAACGAAAACGAAAGGGGATAGAAAGACCAAGGACTAACTTCGCTTAGCTGAGTGAATCCAGTTATTCAGTTAGTCGGCCAAACCTCCCACCACAATGGCAAGAGAAAGAGAAAAAGAGGAGAGCACTTTGAGCGCCACCTCTGCGATGTATAAATCTTTCTTGCTGTTGATACGAAGAAGAAGAAGATCCAAATATAAGGCGCTGGAAATTCTCCATTCCTCAAATCGCTAGATACAAAGTTGTACTTGACAGTAGTGTTGATGGTGTCATGGCAACATGACGAATTACAACATGCTATAAAAGCATACGTCCTGGCAAAACATACCACATAGCCCTACTCGTACTACCCACCTTATTTTTAATCACATCTAAATGCCAATATTTTATAAATATATTCAATAACAACATTTTGAATGTATACAAATTCTTGTAGACAAATACTGGATTTCACCCATTGAGGATAAATTATTTTTATTTTATAAGGATTAATTGTATCTCAATAGAGACGAAGATGTAAATTGTTTTCAAGTTTCTTCTAGGTTCACCCTACATTGTGTTGTAGATATTTTATTTGTCTTTTATTCTTTATTGTCTTTTATATCAGTTTTGACAGATGTTATAAAGATTTATTTTGGAACGTATAAATAAATATTTACAACATCTGTCAAAACTGGATCATATTTGTAAACAATTTTATAATATTTTAAATATGTATCATTATAATATGTATCACTGAAGAAGGACTGGTTGTCCGAAACATGTCAGATATGTAATTTTTTAATGTAAGTGTTGTATATACAAATTATATGAAAAAGAAACAAACAAATTTTCAATAAGATTTCAAAAAATGTGACTAAAATTTTCTTTTGATTACAGCATATGAATATATGCAACCACCTGCTCCAGTCTATTCCTGTCCCTTGGAGCGTGTGTAAGGCTGCCCTCAGTCAGCAATCCACTCCAATATCTGACGATCCTCAGTCATGACATTCTTCTGTATCCTACGCCTCTTCTGCCTTCAATTATCATCTGCAGTAAGTGATACCTCATTATTGTATATTTTAATATTTTCATCGATAATGTACTCGTATTAAGATAACAAATTAAAACACTTTATATTTAACCTATGTATGTTTATTACTGGTAATATTTTAATAACAACGGTTGCCGAAATAGCTATCGCGACACTCTCAGTGAATAAAAATAAATTGTGATATTATAACAGTGTTATAAATTTAAACAGTAATAATGTTCAAGTATCCTAGTGTTTCGGCCAAAACAATGTACTATTTATGTATGTTTATTATATTAGATACCAATTAATTTCGCTTGCACCTAAGCTTCACCAGGGCAATACAAAAACTAAACAAAAACACAGACTTTCATGTATATATAATGAACGGTGGAAGAGTGAATGGGGGTAGGGGAGGGATAAGCGAAAAATGTTTACCTTTGGAATTAACAAATTATCAAGAAATTGCCAGGCATGAAATATAATGGAATTAGGGTAGGAAGGTTGTTATATATTTTTTTCCATTCAGTGCAAGTAAATACTATTTATTATAACCAACACTAACCAGTTGACACCAAAGAATCATTTTATACGGTAGCTATATACAAACAAACAATCACGCCAGTGTAGCCAGAGAGAATGGACCGCAACACTACTCTATCCTGGCACACCTCTCTAGCTTCCTTCACATTCATACAGCGAGTCATACACGCATGTCGATTCTTCCGACTTCTAACATGCATGACCAACCTTTAAAATTTTGGTTAATTTGGTCATGCTATATTTTCCTCGGTCTACCTCGACTCCGAACTCCATTTACATCATTATCGTATACATTCTTAACCATTCTTTCTCCATCCATGCGCTCCATATGTCCGAACCAACGCAGCGATCCTTTCATAATTTTGTTCATAATATCTTCTTCCGCTCTACATTCCTTTCTTATATCAGCATTTTGAGATTCTGCCGTATATCGTTCTACCGCACATACATCTAAGGGGGCTCATCTCTACTGCATTTTTTCTGCTCTTATCCTTCTTCTGCCAGTTCCATGCTTCGCTTCCATACATTGGGGTTGGTACCAGGACTTCATTGTGAACGGCCGTTTTCGCTTTTATTGATAAATTCTTGTTTCCAATAACTATTTTTAAAGCTCCATTCACTTTGATACCCGCACCAACCCTTCTTTCGACGTCACTATCCGTTCGTCCATCCGCTGTGAACATGCTACCTAAATACACAAATTCACTCACCTGCTCCAAGTTCTTTTCGTTCACACTTATGTATACAAAATGTTTTAAATTTGTCAAAACATGAAGTTACCAACAATTGACGTCGAAAATTTTTAAACCAAAAAGAATTTTTGGAAGTTGAACATTTTTCTTGTTTTATTTTGTTATTACGATATTCATAAATATTTTAAAGTAATATTCAGAATTCAAAAATGTATATTTATTGTTAATATTAATTAAGGTCTGTTTTAAAACACTGTTCAAAGGTCATCACGTGTCAAGGTCACCGTGTGATGACCATTTATCATTGAAATAAAAAAAGCAATTATATTAGTTCTAAAAATAATTTAATTACTTTTTTTGCCATAGCTTTGCATAGCTATTTTGCTGTGCGTTTTGTTGAATTCATTTAACTTCTTCATAAAGAAAATTTACAAACGAATTACAATTATCAATAGCTTTGAAATTCGAATTAATTCAGAAAGCTTAAAAATAAATCAACTTGGCCATAGATCTATTATTCAGATAACATTAAAATGTGAATATCACTAGGTTTATGAGAAGGGACAGATATGTTTGATGTGACAAGAGTAGATTACCATTCTTCATTCTAACCATTCAGTAGACAGAAATATGAATATATACAAAAACGAATGAAACCAGAGATTCGTATCTCCCCCTTTGAAATTATGGAAATTGATTTGTTAGAAGATATCTCGTCAGAGTTCTTTGAATTGAAACAAAATAGAACGAATTGAACAATATTTAAAACTGCATTACACTCGTAGTTGTGAACACGGGCAATACAATAAAAAAAACGGATCAATTTGTTCGTATGATCGCATTTCTGTACAAAGGAGTTATCAGGTAGGGACTACTCACTGCCCTACCTTTGTGTTCCGTAAGCATGTTGCATGTTTTATGTTCCAAAAAGATGTCGCTCCGAACAAACAAATATCATCATATTATTGCGAGGAAGGAAATGAAATACAATTTTATCAAGCAACGTAGGTTCCCGCGTAAAAACGAATTCAGCAAAAATTTTCTCGAATTTCCAACCATTAAATCTGAGAGATGCGAGAGAACGACCCGATATTGGATTTTCTGTGACTGCAATAAAAGTTTTTCGGTTTTTGTTTCATTTTGATTCGAGTAGGTTTTTTTACAAAGTCGAAGCGCCCTTCTGGAGTTGTGCGTTTGGTTAAAATAAAGGTTAACATTCGGATTCGCAAAGCAATTCGCTGGCGCCGAGGGCTTTTTCTTTTATATTTCAAAATAAAATAAATATTTTCTTGTTTCGTTTCATAATCCGGTATATAACTTTAATGTTACAAATATTGTTTTTCTTTTATATTCCTTTACTGAATTATTATAATATGCTAGAGCGGTATGTCTATGGGCTTACGTCAACACAATATGGCGGGTTCAAATAAAAAAAAATCTTAAGTAGGTACCCAAACAAACCACTGTTCATGGAATATTTTATCTGTGGATAACCAGAGTGTTACATCTATGAGTAAACCTCAGTACTACATGGCGGGTTCAATATTTTGAATACTAATTTTAAAACGTTAGAACAGCAGTTTTACATATCTGATTTAATTCGAATACTCAAAACGTTCCAGGCACTAATAACAAAACTGTGCTATTTTCAGTGAAATCGGTCCAGTAATTTTCGGGACAAACAAACATTTATTTTTATATACAGAGCTAACTACTGTTCGGCCTTCGTGATAAAGTGGCAACGGTAAAGTCTGCTATACCGAAGGTCCCGGTTTTGAATCCCGACAGTGGAAAAAAAATCTCACGCTATCTATCGTTTGGTACAATTACCTGGATATCTATTGATTGCATTTATCTGATTTTCAACATATATGATATAATTTTAAGTATAATTAATTGGAAAAAATAGTGGAAGACCGAGGAAAATGTGACACGATCAAATAAATCAAATATTGAATGTCGGCCATGTGAGGGGTCGGAGAAATCGACGTGCGTGTATGACACGATGTATGAATGTTAACAAATATAGATATATAAGGAAAGAACAATGTGGCGGTCCATTCATTCTGCCTTCCTCTTCGTGGAGACGGCGTGATGGTTAGGTTAGGTTGGGTTAGGTGACGATGTAATGTATTTTTCGTTTTTCTAACAAACTTCATAATTAAGCTAAAGTTACGTGGTTTATAATCGTTTTTTTTACAAACAGCTGTTTTACAGGATCAGTCATACTTTCTATGATAACATATTCTAAAGAGCAAACTTTCAACGCGTGTCTAATGTGACTCATCATTTTTATATTTTAAAATTAATTATTTTGTGAGTTTTAGTCACAAGAGAAAACTGTACACAATGACATGCAATAACAATAAATTATCATAGTGCTACAAAAAAATTATTATTACAACAACAAACCATCACGCCATTTCCCCGGAGAGGTGGGCAGAGAGGTGAACGCGATACTACTTTTCTTGACACACTTCCTCGTCATTAATGCACAGTCATACACGTACGTCGAAACTTCCTACTTCTTACATGCCAACGTTTAAAATTTGAGATAATCAAATGATTTTACTGAAATTTCTTGATGGAAGTTCATTTTAAATAATAATTAAATAAAACGATATTTTTTAACTACTTCCACTTTTGTCTTTATTTAGTCGCTGTCTAAATAAAGACAAAAGTGGATGTAGTTAAAAAAAACATCGAATTATTTCATTATTGTTTAAAATTGGATTGATTTGGTCATGCCATATTTTTTCTGTCTTCCTCGACTTCGTTTTATTTTCACATCTTATAATTTCTACATCTATGCCAGTGATTCTTAACCGGGGCGGCAGCGCCCCTTTGTGGGCGTTTTGGAGGTCTGGCGGGGCGTTTTTAAAATGTTAGCATTTCGGGGGCGCTGCTGAAGTTCGAATGGGCATTGTGTCAATTTAGAAAAAAGGGCTCATTCGCGAACTATGCTCACTGATCCACTTGTACACGTTCTTAAGGAGCTCTGATTTTATAAGTTCTGTTAAATAAACTACACTTTCACGCGCGCAAATTTATACACGCATGTTTTATTTATACTTTTCACCTTTTTCATTTGTAGAAGGTAACCAATTGGATAAAATACGTACATACATAGATGGAGAAAAGTGCAAATTTCAAATGGATAATTTTACTGTGGTAAAGGGGGTGATTCTTTTAATACGGTTAAGTTACACTGATCTAACTAACTAACTAACTAACCATCACGCCGTCTCCCCGAAAGGGTAGGCAGAAAGAATGGACTGTCACACTTTAACCGATGCGGCACTCCATCCTTCTCTTTTCGCCCCGCGGGAGACGCGGTGTGATGGGTTGCGAACCTCATCGCCACCAATAGGCATCTCCCGCACACACTTCGATCTTCCAACATCCACAAAATAAATCTAAAACAAATAATATAAAATACAATACAATACATACTGATCTATGCGCTCTATATATCCAAACGAATGTGGTCATAATTTTTCCTTTCATAATTTTGTTCGTAATGCTTTCTTCTGCTCTATATATTATATATATTCTTTATATATAATATATATTCTTTCCCGATAACAACATTCGAAATTCTGTAATACATCATTTTATCGTACATACGTCTTGGTGATCTCGTCTCTACCGCAGCTATTTTATTTCATTGATTATTTGGTATTTTGAATAGATGCTTTGGAATCTCCATTTACTTTATGTACTCCCACCAACCTTTATATGTACAAACATCACCCCCGTTTGAACATATTTGCTACCTTAATATACAAATTAGGTTATATATATTTTTTTAAATAGAAAATCTTCGTTTGCTCCTAATCTTAAATCTCCGAAAGTTATTGATATCGATTGCTGTAAATTTTTGACACAACGTTGCATTCGAATACACGCGTGTTTTTACATTGGATATCTTCTTCTCGGGAAGGTTTCTTCACATGTTGAATATTTTTTCTTGCATGTTGAGGTTAGATATTGTTGTGTGGTGAGAGGAGGTTTTTTTTTTAGGATATGGTGGATTGGGTCTGACATTTGGACCTGACTACCCGGGTAGGAAGGTATGTGGAGGGGTCTGGGCTGGACTTGGGTGGGGATCGGTTGGGCCTGGGTACAGAACCGAGTGAAACGAGAGTGAGCCGGTGGTCTCGGGTGGTTATACTGAGACACCACTTCGGACCATTTTAAATTTATCTAGACTGAGCCACAGCAACGTGTGGTTGGGTACAGCTTATTAAGTTATAAAAATAAAGTAATTTTCTAAACACGTAATGATGAATAAGAATGACTGTCTTAAAACATGATCAGTCACGACGTTTTTCGTATTAATTTTCCTATTTGTTCCGTAAGATGATAAATATTCTCCGAAGATCCAGTTACACTCATTGAGCTAGAATGTCAGTTAGCAGAAGGAAATGTGAATGAATGTGCCTATCTATGTTCCATTACGGAACGTGTCTTCCAATGTAAATACAATATTTCCCGCCAGATCATTGAGATTTATTTATAAATAAATTTACGGCACTCGTAATGCTGCCAACGCGTGTAATCTGCAAAAGATATTTATATTTCACGTGTAAACTGACAAACCTATTAAAAACAAAATGGAAATTATGTTTCAGAACGAATCAGATTTTTAATTAGTAGCTAAATTTTTAGAATATTTTGTATTACAAATAAAATCAGACGATCAAAGCAATCAAACGATAAATGTCGTCCATGTGAGGTTTCGGAGAAATCGAAGAACGTCCATGACACGGTGTATGTTGAGGAATCTGAGAAGTGTGTCAGAAAAGAATAGGAGACCTACCCCTTCAGGAAGACGGCGTGATGGTTAGTTAGTTTTTTTTTTACAATTAAAAGTAACAAACAAAAGATTTAAGATTATAATTACTATAATTTATTAGACGGGAAAGAGGTTCTTAATTTGTCTGATAATTAAAAACACTATGGATATGCACTAGTAACTAGTGATTTTTGGAATACAAGGGTATCTAATCAAATAGTGGTCCAAGAGACATTCAATAGCTTCCAGGAGACATTCACTGGCGTCCAGGAGACCTTCACTGGCTTAAAATCCGAGAGCGAGTAAAATATAAATTGTGTTTGACAGTGTTTAAGACTCGACACCAGAGAGCGCCACCGTACATATCGGACCTCTGCGTGACATCCATGCCCACGGAAAGGCAACGTTCACTCCGATCAGTAGAAACAAGTGCAAACAACATAACAATTCCAGTCAGAGCTAATAAAGCAAATTTCTATGATCGTGCTTTCAGCGTTGCGGGTCCGTTGGCGAGGAATAGCCTCCATGTTAGTATTAAGTATGAGGATGGTGACGTTAAATTTAAGAAACTTCTAAAGACTGCACTGTTCGGTCAGTCATTTCCTAGTGCGCCTTTGGAGTAATTGATTTTACAAAACGGCGCACTTAAAATACAAGTCATCAGAATAATAATAATAATAATAATAACGCTTAGCTCCTAATCAAGGAGTCTTGAGTTGAAGCTTGGACCCGGCTCCTTCTCAATAATACGAGTAATTATCTATTGGAGATCGTATTTATATATTTTTTTAAAACATTAATTTAAATAATTGCTTTAAGTATTATAAAGAAATTTTACCACCAAATGGACTGATCACCTTAAACTGATTAAAAATGATCTCCTTAGAAATAATAAGGATTGTATCAAAACTAGTAAGTAGTTACAGCGACTTTATCAGGTTAAAGCCATCAAAAGCTTATGAAAGACATTTCAGGTCATATTTTCGCATAAAATAAAAAAATCGAATGTCATGTATTATCTTTCATCTCTATAATACATGTGATTAAGTTTAAGTATGTTTCACGGCATCAGAAGTTGAAAGAAAAAATAATAATACAACAACAAACCATCACGCCGTTTCCCCGCAAAAATTGGCAGAGAGAATGGACCGCCACACTACTCTATCCTGACGACATACCTCTCTAGATTCCTCCACATTCATACATCGAGTCATACACGCACGTCGATTCTTCCGGCTTCTGACATGACCAACCTTTAATATTTTATTAATTTGGTCATGCCATGTTTTCTTCGGTCTACCTCGACTCCTTACTCCATTTACATCGTTAACGTATACTTTTTTAACCATTATTTCTTCACCTATGCGCTCCATATGTCCGAACCAACGCAGCGATCCTTTCATAATTTTGTTCATAATACCTTCTTTCGCTCTACATTCCTTCCTAATATCAGCATTTGAGATTCTGTCGTACATCGTTTTACCACACATACGTTTTAGGGATCTCATCAGTAACCGCATTTATTCTGCTCTCATCTTTCTTTTGCCAGTTTCATGCTTCGCTTCCATACATAAGGGTTGGGATCAGAACTCCATTGTGAACGGCCATTTTCGCTTTCATTGATAAATTCTTTCATCAATAATAATAAAGTGCAGAAATAACTCTTATTATGAAATGTTATTTTTATTGGGGTGAAAAGTGTTTTAATTAAAAAATGATAGATAAGTAAGATAAAAAAAATATAGACCAGAAGCACAATTTTTAAACAGCTCATAAACTGCCGCTTTGGAAGGAAATTTCCGGAAAAACAGTACACAAGTACGACCACAGCCACGATCCGTAAAGGGCTAATCCAGTGATTCCCAAAGGAAACAAAAACCCTAAGGGTGCTAAAGAAATCAAAGGAAGTAAAAAGGGTTTAGTGAACAAATGAGGGACTTTGAATACAAAGCGGTAAACGAATTAACACATGGACTTGAATATGTAAATTACATTTAAAATCAAAAATTTTTCATCAATAATTTTTGTTTTAATAATTCATTTAAAAACTAACTAACCGTCACGCCGTGTCTCCAAAGGTATAGCAGAAAGAACGGACCTCCACACCGTTCTTTTATGACATTTAAAACATAATAACTATTATAACTAACCATTACACCGTCTCTCTGAAGGGGTAGGCAGAAAGAATGGACTGCCACACTATTATTTCCTGTCATACTTCTCTCGAATCCTAAACATTCATACATAATGTCATGCACGCACGTCGATTTCTCCTATCCTCGTTATCCATTCATTATTTTCTACATAACACTTCCGTTTGTACCGCATTCACTTCTTATATTTTCATTCGACACTCTAGCATACACAGTTTTCCTCACATTCGTCTAAGAGATCCCATTTCTAACGCATTTATTCTACTTTTATGCTTTTTATGACGTATTTTTAATATTCCATTATTTTAATTGTGACTTATTAAAAAAAAGCGATATAGCCAGGAGGTTGAAACGCGGCGCTTGTCAAACTACATTAAATCAAGGAACGCTAAGATTGGGAATCTCTGGATTAGTGGGTAGAAAGACGCTTCCGTCCAGTCATTTAATGGGAGATTTCCCGCCATTTAAAAACCTAATTATCCTTATCTTACGAAGATCGGATTTGAATATACCTGTTCGGCGTGCTGTCTATTAATGTATGGATTTTGGGGCTAAAAGATTTATAAGGCCGTTAAATACCATTTTGTGTTGCGCCCCTAGAGCATGAGGGTGTTTTCTCGAACATTAAAAAGTTCAACAACGATAAAAGTCAGATTTATAAAAATTTATGTATTATTTTATATCAAGAATACAATTTATAGTAAAGCCGTTTTGCTGCTGTTAAAACTCCGAGTATTTTTAATTTATTGATTGAATGTTGATGTTATATATTCTCAGTTGTTTATTATATTCAAATTAAATAAAATCGGTTTATCTACTCAAAAGACATTACAAACAGCATAAATGTTTAAGGCATCTATTGAGTACAGGTAAAATATTACACACGTACAACATAATACCAGGAACGCATTAGTGATGGTTCGACATTACGAAGACAAGATACTTTCCAAAGTCAAGAGTATCTGTCCCCTGAACGTACTTTCACTAACACGAAAGACGTCGATCTCCGAGGAGACCGCGTTCAGCAGACTAATTGCTCTTCCCACCGGTGTCACCAGAGGCAGATTGGTTCTGGCGGCCGGTAGGTAAAACAATCTGTGCTGTCGCTGTCGGAGATATCTATTGGGGACAAAAAGACCAACATCCTCCAGTACTGCCGAGTTCTCGAAGTATCCCCTAATTAATCTGAAGAAATGGGTTATTAGATGTCCATCTCTTCAAAGCTGTAGAAATATTATTGTATTTATATCCAACAAGACATTGCGCGATAGGAACTCAAGGATAAGGAAGATCGAGGATATCGTTAAGGGGTTAGGCGCAGTCAGAGGTATGAAAAAACAAGTAATTTTTTTGTCCGTAATTTAATTTATTTTTTAAAAAATCAACATTGCTCAATTATTATTTTATCTTTTAACTTGATTTGACCAAAATTTGAAAAAAAATATATGAATTATATATGAAGTTATTGCCATATTTGTTGGACCCTGTTTCATAAGTGGTGCTTTGCGGTAACCATTAAACTTCTTGCGGGTTCATCTAAAATCTTTCAAATAAATAAATAAATTATTTTAATACCATTTACGTGTTGCGCCCTCAATCTAGTGTCTGATCGAAGCTTTTTTTTTAATAAACAAAATGCCGGCCTCTGATAAAATTCTTACGGATTTCAAGGAAAAATGCAACAGTCAATTGTTTATAAATAAAAGAAGTTTTTAAAATGAAAAAAAATCCTTCGATCATCATCATCATCATCATCATCAGCCGTCTGTCATCCACTGCTGAATGTAGGCCTCTCCCAAAGCACGCCACCGCCCCCTATCCATTGCCGCTTCCATCCATCCATGTCCAGCAATCCTCTTCAGATCGTCGGTCCAGCGGGCAGGGGGACGTCCAACTCTACGGAGTCCTGTACGTGGTCTCCACTCCAGAATCCGTCTTCCCCATCGGCTGTCGGTTCTCCGACAGATATGACCAGCCCACCGCCACTTAAGCCCGCCTATCCGTAGAGCCACCTCAAGCACTAGATTTAGTATCAAAACATTTTTTTTAATTTGAATGATTTATGATGAACCTGTAAGAAGTTATAATGGTCACCACAACAGGGAACAGGGTCCAACAAAAATGGCGATAACTTCATGTATCATTTTTATTTTCAAATTTGGGTCAAATCAAGTTATTATAAAATATAATGTAAAAATTAAATATTGTTGGTTTTATGAAATAAATTTAATTACTGAAAAAAAAAGTTTGAATGCTTGTTTTTTTCGTATTTCTCTGCCCCTAACCCCTTAAGAATCAGGCCACAAGGTCCACACTAAGATGAAGAAATAGAAGATTAAGAATTTAAGTTAATATTAAAACCATATACGAGTATTACATATTTGCATATGATATGTACATTTTAAAATATAACATGTATATTATACACATGTGTAAGAACTCTCATTCGAGGTGATTGATGCTGGATCACGATTGCAACATTCGTTTTTGCCGACACGAATCAAGTTTGTAAAGGAAAAAATATTAAGTAAAGAAAATACTAAACTTCGTCCCCTTAAGATCTCCCAACAAACTGGAATTCTTTGAGCGGAACAGAAGCAAGAAATGTATTTCCTCTTATTGTATTATCGTTCGTTTCATCAAATATATTATGTTACTAGTATTGAACAATCTTTTGAAATGTTTTCCCATATCACCCAAATCTCAAATATTATATTACATAATGGAATGTATTTGTTCATAGTAAACGATAATAAAGAATGGATAACATTAGATATTATCTTCTTTTTTGAGGCAAGAAGATATTTACGACATTTGTCATTTGGATAAGGTTTCTCAATCTTTAGCAGCGCAAAATGTTTCCTCCACTCCTCCAAATTCACTCATATTTTGAAATCACTTTAGATGTATCCTAATGACTTTTTAAATAAATACATTTATTTGATTAGTATCAAATGCAGGCAAAAATACATATTTCTTCTATATTCGTCATTACTTTGTTTAATGGTTTTATGTAGAGAGAATGGACCGCCATACTGCTCCGTTGTGACATACCTTTAGAGTTTCTTCTACATTGATACATCCTTAGATGCATGCACGTCGATTTTTCAGACGTGAATTGTGGGCACCTTTTAGTATATGATTAATTTAGTAATGCCAAGCTCACCTTGATCTTCCGCGGTTCTCTTTCCACTCACACTGCATGTAAAGAACATTTTAACCATAATACTTAAATAAAACGATGTTTTTTTAACTACTTCCACTTTTGTCTTTATTTCGACAGCTACCGGTTTCGCCATGCTCGCTGGCATCGACAGACTGATGTAACGGGAAGACCAGTCTGTCGATACCAGCGAGCCTGGCGAAACCGGTCACTGTCGAAATAATGAGTGGAAGTAGTTAAAAAGCATTGTTTTATTTAATTATTATTTAAAATGAACTTGCATCAAGTATGCGTTTCAGTAAAAAAATTTGATTATCTTAAAAAAAATTTAACCATTTTTCCATCATCCATTATTTCCGTATATCCAAACCATCTCAGGAATTCTTTTTAATTTTACTTATGATACAATCATCTGCCTTAAATTTCTTCCTTGTTTCATCGTTCGGCATTCTATCATGTATATATATATGTATATATTGTTTTTCCGCACATTCCCCGTTCTATTCTATCTCAGTTCTACGGCATTTATCCTACTTTCATCGTTCAGAAATAAAGTAAGCATCCTATCTCTGAAAAATCAGGGATTATAATTTTTCCGATCGCCATTCTCATGTTTTTTCGTATAAACCAAAGATAAATGTTCGCTCCATTTTATCTTTAAAGTAGTTTCGGAAGTATTGCGTTTTGTTCACATGACTGTATCATAATATTAAGACGATCAAAGCCATCTTATCAACATCAGATACACTAACCGTATGATATACTCACTTAATAATCGCATTCCTCCGATTTAATCTCGCTTTCTTTATTCTTTTAGCGTTTCTAAGTTTGCCAAAGTAAGTAGAAGTTTTCAAGAATTTATGAACCGTGTATCCGACAGTTCCTCATGTCATATAATATTCCATTTACATTTCGGCGAATATTTTAATTTATAAACAAACTTGCGTGATGGTTTAATATAATATATTCAGATATGGCTTCTCTCAAACCATATTTATAGAAGCCTAAAACATAATAAAACAGAGTTATATCTATTTTTACTAACAAATTCATTCAGCGAATATATGCAGAAACCAGCCGGAAGATATATGTATATTGTTTGAATTTATTTGGTTGTATACGAGTGTCATAAGTTTATTGAAGTTTTTATTTCACCTAAGAAGTAATTCCATAGAAGTTTATATATGTTCATTTACACAATACAAATAAAACAATATAATTTATACGAATGAAAACGTCAGTCTTAGGTTCCAAGAGGAATTTTATTAAATTTAAGATGGAATGACATGTTTCGCCCTTCTGAGACATTATCAAATGGACATTTGGTAATGCCTTAGAAAGGCGACATATGTCATTCCATTTAAAATATAATAAAACTAGAAGACAGACGTTTTAATTCATATTATTTATTTAATATTGAATTTTACATCATTGTTCAAGATACGAGTACATTAAATTAAATGTCGAAGAAGTTTTATTTATTTTTTTGTGAATGACATGTTTCGCCTGACGAAGGCATTAACAAATGTAGCAAAAAAATCAAACGCGCTGCTATTTATATACACAAGTTAAAGAAGTGTGATAGATGGAGGCTACATAAAAGCCCTGTACTCGTATACTATAACCCGCTGCTTCGACGTGGACTCCATGGTCAAATCCATGCTGCAAACCCAAGTGTTATGAAGTAAGGGGATAATGGGGCAAAAAGAAAAAGACGAGATACGGCTACAGCAACTGGGGTAAACGAAAGACATTTTTTCAGCCGTGGGTAGACCGTAAAGTAGGAACCGGGATGCTAAAGAAAATGAGGGTTTTTAGTCGGTAGGAGTCCGGCACTACCCAGTCTGAAGACTGGGTGTCCATGACGGATTTCCCCTCCACAAAAAAAAAGTTATAGAGGCAGAATACGGTAATTAAGGTAGTTGACGTGACCCAATACATTGTTGAAAACAAATTAAGGGATAAACCCCAGAATACAGGAAAGCTGGAGTTGGCTGGAATTGGCTTAATTTTAGATTACAATGTTTACATAGGTAATGTTTACAATGTTTACATACTATTCAATGGCGCTAAATAAAAACGAAAAGAAATTCAATAAAGTATTTTGTTTAAAATTTAATATTGATTTTAAGAAGATTGCTCTTCTGCGTAGCGTAGACTGGAGTTTTACATCGTAGCGTAGTTCAAGAAATATTAAACAAAAATATGAATGTTTCTTAATTTTATAATTTGTATACAACACTCACATTTATTGAAAAAAATTATATATCAAGCATGTTTCGGACTAACCAGCCCTTCACCAGTAATATTATTTAAAATAATATAAAATAGTTTACAAACATGCTCAGTTTTTACAGATGTTATAACATCTGTCAAAACTGACCATATTTGTAAACAATTTCATAATATTTTAAATGATATCACTGATGAAGGGCTGGTTAGTCCGAAACATGTTTGATATTTACTTTTTATTTGTTTTTTTTAAATAAATGTAAGTATTGTATACAAAGTATTATATATAAAAAGAAATATTAAACATCTACAACACAAAGTTATGGTGAACATAGAAGAAGAAAAAAATAAATATAGATATATATTCTTTTATATAATACAAATCCTTATTTGAACGCACTTGAGAAGTTAAACTTCTGTGGTGTAACAAAATCAAAATAACTCAATAATATTTTAGCGAAATATTCTAAATAACCTTACTACAACGTGACTATTTTACACATTTTACAATTAACTTCATTCGTGTCTCGTTTCATGACATGTTTTCGCATTCGTGAGCTGGCACGCGTGAGACATCTGGCCGTTATATTCATTTATGGCTATCTTCATCATGTCGCACTTCCGTAACAGGGTGCGCGCAGTTCTCAATTCAATCCTCAGATAAACGAGGTAAAATAATTATAAAGTCAAAAAAACATTCGGCATATTTCATAATGTCACGAAAACGAATCATCAATACAAATAAAACTTTTTTTCTAATTTACATTATTCATCCAATGTGGTCTGTATATTTGATAATATAGTCAAAAGTTTCGCAGTTCGATTTTATAAGATAGCTTTCGCTGTGTCTCGCTATGTAAATATTGTGTATTACGCTATGAAAAATACCAGAAAACTTAAATTATATTTCTCAGAAACTTCAACGCTATATGATAAAGGAAATCCGGTTCTCGAATCGTTACTTTTTCTATAATATAAAGAAAATTGACTTGACATGGACAAAATATCAGATGAACTTTGTTATTATGAAAAAAAAACTTATATTAAATAAACATTTTTTGTATCAACAGAGAAACATAATTTATCTTCTTGTTAAGAATATAGTTTTTGTTAAGAATTAAGAGACCGTTTTTAATTTTATTTTTCTTGATATGTTTATTAGATATTTTACCTACATCATTGGGAAAACATATATTTAACGATGATAATGGTGTTATGTTTTCGAAATATGTACGTACATAGAAAACAGGAACTCAAATGTGAAAAAAATTAAAATTATTAATTTAACGATTAATTGTATCTCAATAGAGACGAAGATGCAAATTGGAAACAGAATATGGTGATCGAGGTGTTTACAGGACCTATGACTTGGACTATATTGGTTGGGTTAGGCCCACGCTTTATGTAATACAACATTCCCCATTCCACCCTTCTTACGACCACCATGTCTGACAATTTTTTGGAAGTTGTATATATGTTAATATGCAACACCAAACTTCACATGTTAGTTTCAATCTACACACTGTTACAATAGACTAAGTTACAACACATTACAAACAAACAGTTTACAATAAACTAAGTAACAATAAACAGTTTATTGTAACACCTGATGATGCCAACATCGGTTGGCGAAACAGCTGTCGCGACGCTCTCAGTGAATAAAAACAAAAATGTGATATTATAGCAGTGTTTTAAATTTTAACAGTAATAATGTTGAAGTATCAAAGTGTTTCGGCCAAAACTATGGACTATTTACTAAGTAAGAGGTTTATGATCATTATTCAAAAAACTATAAATATTTTGCATTTTGCACGGGTGTATTCAAATTATTTCAGTTTTAAAATTTATCACACGGTTTTAAACAGACTATAAAAGCTTTTAAGTGTTATTATTAAGAGTAAACGTGAAATTTAATACTTCTGAATTAATTTATGCTAAAGTTAATAGTGTCTATACAAACAATTTAGTTAGTCATTAGTTTTATCTGTAAATTACAATAAACACGCTAACCAATCCTGCGATGAACCTCTGCGTATGCTACGTTGAATCCGTGTTTAATGTATTTAAAGTATCATTAGTAATTGATAATACACATCCACTCGTACACACAAAACGATTACACCAATTAATGTGTGGTAGATGATATTTAATGATAATATGAAACCAACAAACGATTGATTTACGATTATAAAACAAGGATTTTCATGAACAATATTTAAAAAAACGGAAAGGGATATTAATAGCTGATTCCGAAGGTGATTTCAATTTTGTTAAATAATTGGCCAGAGTGAGTGCAGACGTCCAGCTACTTTCGAAATGTGGTGCTACAGACGCATGATGGGGATTATTTTCATTTCATTTATATTAATAAATTTTACAAACATTACAGACATATAATTGCAGACCGTTTGCAATTACATTATAAGAATTTAAAAGAGAAGCATAAAAAAATAAGCTTCAGAATAAGAAAGAATCATAGCATTCATATTGCATCCCTGAGGCAACTCACACTATCACGAAATATGTCGACCTCCGAGGCGACCCGATTAAGCAATAAGATTGCCCTACCCACAGGCATAACTATTGGGAGGTTGGTTCTGCAGCGCGGCAAATAAAACAATCTGTGCTTTCTTTGACAAAGGTGACAAATAGACCTACATCATTCAGGACATCCGAGTTTTGTATACGGCCGCCAATCAGCTGAAAGAAGTGTACTCTTTCAGCTGATTGGCGGCCGTATTAGTATTTAGATTTACCGAAAAAACAAGTCAAATGCTTAAAAAGATTCCCCAACAAAGAGCAAACTGGATAGACCATTACATCAAGCATCCGCGCCTGCTTACTATTATCACAAAGGGAAAAGTTAAAGGTAGAAATGGCAGAGACCGCCCAAGAAACGCTTATATGAACCAAGTGATAAGAGACATGCGCTGTGGCAGCTACACAGATGAAAAGACTGGCTGGAGACAGAACTGAATGAATGGATTAAGTGAAGCTTGTTTCAGACCAATCCGCAGGATTATCTTCTTCTTATTATTATTCTTCCTTGTTGTAGACCTATGTGGTCTGTTCTCCAGAGTGTTGCTCCTCTTGTGAGGTAGATTCCCAGCTGTCCTTCCATCTTTTAGGAGGTCTTCCACGAGGACGTGTCCCATGAGGCTGATTGTGCAATGCATTATAGAGGAGTCTGGTGGTGTCCATTCTTTGAACCTGACCGTACCAGTCCCTTTTTCGCTGTCTTCTCCATCTTATAATATCCTCAACCTCACATATCTCTTTTATTCTGGTGTCCTCACGCGATCTCTCAGTGTCCTGCCTGCTATCTTCCTCAGTGTCTTCATTTCGGAAGTCCTCAAAACTTGTTTGGTCCTTACTGTGTCTGTCCTTGCTTCGACGCCATATGTTATAATTGGTATTACACATGCTTTATAGATTCTCATCTTACTTTTAATGGCCATAATCTTAAAATATTTGTAAATATTAAAAAAAATAAAAATACTACTATTTGTACTTATAGTTTCTTGAACAATTGTGTAAAACTCCGTACTTGATAATTAATATTTATTGAAATGTATGTTTTCTAGAACTATTATTTTATATTATGGGATAAAGTTGTTTCACCTTGATAAGATTTATAGTCGATTAAATTGATAGAAATTTTATGAAGAAGGAACCGATTTTTTTCCAAGATACAACCCAAGTCCCCTGGATCAAGAACCAAGCTTTATGTCCTCTAGATCACCGCCCAGGGTGGACACTCAAATACTTCTTGTTATTGAAAAAAAAAATCAGATAGGATAGATAAATGGAGACTGTTTCAAATTTTTTATCATTATTTAATAACTCAACAAAAAAAACGTTAACGCTGTTCCACCAGAAAGAATAGGCAAAGAAAATGATTTGCCACGAACAAGTAAGAATAAAGATCCCATTTTACATTGCCCTCGAATGTAGTAAAATATCTATCTACATCCAACCCCTGCAGTCAATTCCCGAGTATGGTAGTAGGCAGTGTGAATCAATTTCACTATAATTTTTAATTATTCCTAATAGCTTAATGTCATTTCCATAACTTAAGTGCAATAGAATAGTGCGATAATATGCGGATGGTCTTAGGGATAGAATATGTAGGTACACATCAAATATTGTTTATGAAAGTAGGCTGACTTTCCATGCTCACATCGAGAGAATATGTGGAGTTGCACTGAAAATAATGGGTTTAATTCACCAAACTGGTAAAGTTTTCAGGAATCGCAATGTTTTGCGAATTTTGTATAACTCACTGATCCGGAGCCGGCTCGAGTGCGGTTCGGTGATATGGAGCCCCCACGAGGCGAGATACCCGCCCATGTTAGAGAAGGTTCAGAAAAGATTTCTGATATATCTCTACATGAGACAGCGTCAGACATCTCTACATGACAGCGTCAGCACAGACTGTTATATCTCCCAGCATGCAGAACCAACCTGCTTCTGATGATGCCGGTGGAGAGAGCAATCAAACTGCTGAACATGATCGCTTCTAAGATCGACGTCTTTCATATTCAGAAGTCAAATACTCTTGACTTTGGAGAGTATCTTGTATTCCTAATGTTAAACCATATCTCATGCGTTCCTGGTATTATACTCGTATATTTATTATATTTAATCTATTTTCAATCGATGCCTTAAACCATGGGTCGGCAACCTGCGGCCCGCGGGCCGCATGCGGCCCGCGAGACATCTTGGTGCGGCCCGCGAGATTCTCGCCGCAACGCACATGACGGACGATATTATACACAATCGAGTGAAAGGAAGCGAGAAAGGGAGCGAAGAAATAGTGAAGTTGGAGCGAAGGGGGAGCGGGGGGAAAGAGAAGGAAGGCAAGAACGCCACACGCACCTCGCATCATTCCGCTGTCGACCGCCAGTAACACTACTCGTTCGCTCGCGCTGCGCTAACTACCCACCCACGCGGCGTTTACATTCGCTGCAAGTTTTATTTTTTTATAAAATCTGTTTTGTGAATTCTCTTAGTGTTTTTGGTAAGTACCTACCTACTGCATGATAATAATATTATTCCTAAGATTACAAGTAATGAATATAACAATGCAATATTAAAGTATCCATGAGTTTACGACAGTTTAAAAAAAATTACAATGATAAACTTTTTAAGACGAGGTGCACTATGAATGTAATATTTTTATAAGCCTGAAAAACTCCATACACATTAAAAATAGCTTCCGAGAAAAAATAAATACCGCCAACGGGACTCGAAGTTACAATTGCCTTTTCTACAAAAAAATAAAATTGGTAGGTTCAGGTGAAAAAATTAATAAGAAATAATTGTTGAAAAAAAAAAGCAATGACTGTTGAATGAATAAATACTTGTATGTTACATATTTAGTTATTTGGCGGAATGGGAATAAGCCGACGTTGCTCAATGGCGAGAGCATCTGACCGGCAATCAGAAGGCTGCGGGTTCGAGTCCCGTCGGCGTTATTTATTCTTTCTCGGCAGATATTTTCAATGCGTATGGAGTTTTTCAGGCTAATAATTATTGCTTTTAAAATTTTCACAACGATAGTATTTGTTTACTCGTCAATAAAGGTGTACTTTAGGTATACTTGACATAAATTTTACGATTTTGTTTTTCGAATAAAAATATTGCTCACTGGGGGAGTATTTATTTAAGGATTTTATATAGGACAAAACTATGACTCTTTCCGTAAAAATAAATACATATTTTTATGTTTCTGTATTGTTACAGATTTATACACCCAAGATGGCTTCTAAAAAAAGGAAGATCGTTGATGAAAGACGGATTTTTAATGAAGCATGGACAAATTTATATTTTTTTATCGAATTTAAAGAAAAACCACTATGTATTATCTGTCAAAAGAGTATTTCCGTAGTAAAGGAATATAACCTGAAGCGACATTATGATATTGAGCACAAAACTAAATTTCAGTGTCTTGAAGGGGAATCTCGAAAAAACAAAATCATTAACTTGAAATCGTCACTCAAAAATCAGCAGAATACCTTTAAAGTTGTAACAGACAAAAGCGAATCAGCTGTTCGTGCCAGCTACAAAGTAGCAGAGATAATTGCAAAGCATTGTCGCCCATTTACTGACAGTGAACTTGTAAAAGATTGTGTCTTAGCTATCGCGGAGGAAGTATGCCCGGAACAGAAAAAAATGTTTGAAAACGTTAGTCTCTCTGCTAGAACTTGCACCAGACGCACTGAAGACTTGGGTGCTAACTTGCGTGAACAACTTAAGGATAAAGCGCAGTATTTTACTTACTTCTCTCTTGCGATGGACGAAAGTACGGACGTGTCGGATACGGCACAATTCCTTATATTTGTACGAGGAATTGACGAAAACTTTTCTGTTTATGAGGAGTTATTAAAAATGTGCAGTCTCGAAGGAACTACAAAGGGAGAGGATTTATTTCACCACTTGGACCAAGCTCTGATTTCGTGTGGCTTGAGCTGGGATAAATTAACTAGCATCACCACGGACGGCGGAAAAAATATGAGCGGTCATAATAAAGGTGTTGTCGGAAGAGTCAACAGCAAACTGCAAGAGTTTGGATCGGAAGTTCCATTTACATTTCACTGTATTGTCCATCAAGAAGCATTGTGTTGCAAAGTTTTATCGTGGAAAGAAATAATGGATACCGTTGTATCTGCTATTAATTTTATAAGAAAAAATGGGCTTACTCACCGCCAGTTCCAAAAGTTTTTGGAAGATGTAGAAGCTGAATATGGTGACGTGATGTATTACTGTGAAGTAAGATGGCTAAGCCGAGGAGCAGTACTTCAACGATTTTTTTATTTGAGGAAAGAAATTTGTAACTTTATGGAGATGAAAGGAAAGGCAATACATGAACTTTCCAACCACCAGTGGGTTGTAGATCTTGGGTTTTTAACTGATTTGACTGCCGAACTGAATATACTCAATACACGTTTACAGGGGAAAAATAAATTGATATGCAATATGTATTCAGATGTTAAATCATTTGAAATGAAACTAACATTATTTATCGAGCATATCGATGAAAGGAAACTCGATCATTTTCCAAATTGCAAGAAAGCAGTAGAAGAAGCTGGAATGAATTTTGTTTGGCAAAATACTAAAATGAAAAGTGCATTAATGCAACTACAAACTGAGTTTGAAAACCGGTTTGCTGATTTCAAAAAGATCTCACGTAAGATGGAGATTTTCGAAAACCCCTTTGCAGTAGATATCGGTAATGTACCAAGCGATTTGCAAATCAACGTGATAGATTTGCAAAGTAATAACACACTTAAAATGGCTTTTAAGGAAAAAACTAATTTGGTGGATTTCTATGGGAGTTTGCCTTCTGAAAACTACAAGGATTTAAAAAGGTTTGCTCAGCAAATAATTACTATGTTTGGTAGTACATATATTTGTGAACATACTTCAAAAATGCAAGCTGATATTAAAAAACTTGCAAGTCAAATGCAATCACAAAAATCTCATTGATTTTATTAAATACAATAAATGTCGTTAAAATATACACTTAGCGTTTTATTTTTAAAACTAAAATATTTGTACATAAATATTGTATGTATACCTACTGCAAGTGCGGCCCGCACTGATCCCCATGAAAAATATTTGGCCCTTTTACAACAAAAGGTTGCCGACCCATGCCTTAAACCATAATTGGTGTTTGTAATAACTTTTGAAAAAATAAACTGATTTGATTTGATTTGATCAAACTAATTAAACAAATTTTCTCGAGCAGATTTAGTATGTGGCTGTAATTGGCAAAAACATATGAAAAATATTTTACGCTTCGTAGATTACATTAATGAATTCATGAAATAATTTGAAAAATTTAATGATGAATAGTACTCACGTTCACAGAACCAGAGGGGACTAGACTACATAATGTAAAGCTCTCGAAAGCTCCAATGTAACAAGCACTGCACTTTGCACTTTTTAATTAAAGTTCCAGCTGCTGTAACAATGTTTATGTACTAACAGCTTCGGGATGTAACATATCTATGCATAAACCATACTTATTAACTCGTTTTTCACAACTGTTTCATGTTTAATAGTTTTCGTATACCTAAAAATTATAGAGTTTCCTAATAATTAATAGATATTTCATGTTATTGTTTAATTAAAAACTACAATTAAGTTTTCTTTTGATATGATGTGTGTATGATAAAATTAATCTTTTTCAATTAGTACATATTCAATATAACCTCAGGATTTCTCAGATATCATCCCTTGTTATAATTTTCTATAATTTAATTAAATAAACATTTTTTTATGATATCGCACAAAAAAAAGTTTGGAGATATTTATAGAATTAAATAAATGTATGAGCGTTTGCGAAAAGTTTTTTCGCCAATCGGCCGTAATAGTTAAAATTGTTCTAATGTTTTACTGAAATATCGTAATGAAAGTTCATATATCTGTTGATATCAGCAACGCTGACCAAATTGATAATAATAATCCTGAAGAGACCTTTTAAAAACATCACATTCCATAATCTGTCCCTAAGGATACATGATTCGTCGTGCTAATGCATTATCAAAATGACTATTGGAAACATGTCATTCCCACAAAATATAATAAAACTTCTTTTTATGAATTAAAACACTGTTTTTTCCACTTTTGGGTTTATTTTTCTCGACATGTTTCGAAGTTTTTAACCTTCATCATCGGTAGAACGATATAAACTATATAAACCGAAGAATAAGGTGTAAGCCTTCGAAACATATCGAGAAAAACAAACTCAAAAGTGGAAAAAACAGTGTTTTAATTCATAAAAAAATTCTTCATTGTGGAATTCTACAAAGTTAACGCCTTAAGTTTATCTAAAATTAATAAAAGTTCCATAAAATCAGACGTTATCATTCGCGTTTTTTGTTTATTATTTTCGACGAGGGAAATCAATCCTCAGAAATTGAGATTGAACAGATCGAGTACAATCTCCGATATATACACATTATCACTAATTCACGATCACCGTTCCATCTTCGTAGGCGCAACACACATGCTTCGGTAAATCTCCAATCGAAGAATCACATTTATCGCCGACGTTTAATTTGATACCTCGATGGAGCGAATCAATCGACTGTGAATGAACTATACCCGGGAGTGTCAGTCAGCGATCCACACACGTGGCGGAGGACCCTACTACTGATGGCTGAATCGTAACAGCCAAGCGAGAGGGTGAAAATTATCCGCCAAGAAGCCCGGTCTACCGTGGTATCGGCCACCGAGTCTAAAGCAAAAGCGAGAGACGCCACTCATTCTCAATGCGCGTGTAATAAATCTCCCCTTTTTACATTTTTCCGGCGAGCAGGCCGGAAAATTGAAACATGTGAACCGGTTTAAGGGTGAAACAAGGGATTTCTAGTGCGGAGGTGGGCGCATCTCCCTAATGTTACATCTCCAACACGTTGGCTGAAGAAATTTATATGTGAGTAATCAAATACCTGCGTAGGAAGTCGTAAATATTAAAAGAGGGAGTGTCTGAGGAACTGACTACATTTTACCTTTACATTTTTCTTGTTTCACTTTTATATTCATGAAAAGTAAATAGAAATTTATTGCTTCACTGTTAAGGAAGTTAAGCGCTGGGCTAAGGCCTTTAAGTATTTCAAAGGGAAACGTTGTACGTATTTAAGAAAGGGGATAAAAAAAAGTCGCAGACTACGATTCAAAACACAATGGAAATGTTTGTTTTGCAAGTTCCTTCCAGACAGACGTGATGTCTCCAGGATTATGATTCAATATGTCCTTTCCCGAATTAGATGTAAGATACCCTGAACTCTAAGGTACATATTTCTAGAGTATGAAGCAAACACTTGAACGCGGTAGGGTTTGCGTACTCGTACTTGGACTTAACAATTAACGATAAACACTTACGTACTCGTCGCATAAATTACTTGCTCAAAGTGCCCACTTCAATCTTATTACTTTAGTTACAATAGTTTACTTATCCAATTACGTTATTGATTTCGTGTGTTCAAGTACCAATAAATTTACTCAGTAAACTCATATCGTTATTAAAAATCTTGATGATTGTTGAAAAAAAAACGATTTTGATCTCCAAATATGAAATAGGTGCATAAAAGACCTCCAAGCAATGCTAAAACAATTTCACGTAGCGTCTCTATATTCTTCTACTTCTTCATTTTCGTTGGTATAGATCGTATGACATGTTTGTGACGATTCCTGGGATAAAAGCGTCCAGCTATCTCTCTATTTCTTGAGCCACCTTTCCTGTAGTCTCTTGCTGTTTGAAATTAATTTATAAACATTTTCACAAGTCTTGTTTAAGTTAGATAGCACAATCTTTCCAAGGGTAAAAACTTTCAAGTATCTGGGAACGGGCATATCAGAGGATGAATCAATTGAAGCGGACATAACCAACCGAACAATATCTGGATGGAATAAATGGCGAACGCTGACTGGAATTCTCTGTGATCCGAAAATGGCAATAAGGACAAAGGGCAAGCTTTATAAAACAGCTATCCGGCCGGCATTACTATACGGAAGCGAAGTATGGCCAACTAAAAAGATCCATGAACAAAAACTCCATACAACTGAAATGCGCATGCTGCGGTGGTCGGGAGAAGTCACATTGAAAGACAATGTGCACAACGAATATGTGAAGGGGAATTTCAAGGTAGCCGCATAAAACAAAAGTTGTCAGAAACAAGGCTAGGATGGTATGGTAACGTGATGAGAAAGACCTCACGACCATGTCGTGAAAAAGTGTATTTCTGTGTCAGGAGAAGGAGAGGAAGACCTCAAACTACCTGGCTGACGAATGTGCAGAGGGATATGAAGGTCCTAGGCCTTAAGGAGGAAGCTGCCTACGAAATATATCTGGCGTCAAGTGATACGAAAAGCCAACCCCGAGTAACGGGAAGAGGCGAGGGGAAAGAAGAAGAAGAACATGTTCCCTCCAAAAGCGCCTTCTGCTTCTTATCCACCTCACTGTGTCTTCAATACCACAGAAAAACCTTATCATTTCATTTTCAATCCGATATCAGAGTTGTGCCTGAGAATGAATTTATTTGTCAGAATCAACCAAACTCAGTCCTATTATTCTTGGTATCATCGCTGATTGATAATTTTTCCATGCCTTACTTTTAGTCACAGATATACTATATATATTTAACAACCACAGTAATTTTATGCTTTTTTTGATTATGTGTTTCCTTGTAGGGCTTAGAGTTATTATTTTTTTATATATGTTTATATCTAACTCTAATCCGTTATTATGCCTTCAGTCATTCACAGGCTAAAGAGTTCTCATTGGGAAGTTACTTAATTTATTTACTTAACTATTGATTAAGTTTTTACGAGTAAAAAAGTACCAATATTTACATATCCAAAAAAATTTCATGTTACACAGGAGTTTTGTAATAATGTGAATTTAACGAACATTCATCAAAATTGATTTAAATAAGTTAGTAGTAACTACAGAAATAAACACATCGAATGTATCGTTATAAGTGCATAAATTCATTTAACCGTATCAGGCACATATAAATCTAAAAGTTTAAGTACATTGTTTATTTTTATAATGTGTTCTATTATGCCACTCTGGGAAGGTTTTAAGTCTTGTAGGTATCGGCTCTGACTTTTATCCCAAATGTCATAATCTGAATAACTTACTGAATATTTGATGTTTCTTTTTTTATATACTTTGGTTAAAAAAATATAAATAAAAAATCAAACATGTTTCGGACTAACCAGCCCTTCATCGGTGATATTATATAAACATTTAAAATATGACAAAATCTCAAATGCTGATATTAGAAAGAAATGTAGAGCGAAAGAAGGTATAATGAACAAAATTATGAAAGGATCGCTACGTTGGTTCGGACATATGGAGCGCATGGGTGAAGAAAGAATTGCTAAAAAAGTATACGTTAACGATGTAAATGGAGTACGGAGTCGAGTTAGACCGAGGAAAACATGGCATGACCAAATTAATCAAATTTTAAAAGTTGGTCATGTTAGAAGCCGAAAGAATCGACGTACGTGTATGACTCGCTGTATGAATGTGGAAGAATCTAGAGAGGTATGTCAGGATAAAGTACTGTGACGGTCCATTCTCTCTGCCTGCCCCTGTTTAAAATATTTTACAAATATGGTCAGTTTTGACAGATGTTATAATGTTTGATATTTAGTTTAAATTTTTTTTAAATAATTGTGAGTGTTGTATACAAAGTACTCATATATAAAAAAAGAAACATTAAACATCTACAACACAAAGTTATGGCGAACTAAGAAGAAATACAGAATATTTGTTCCGTTTCAATGCTTTTGCCTGACAAAGCCGCTGTATTTTTTAGACAGTAAAATTCACATTATTTTTTTAAATTATAGGCGGATTTCTCTGTACACTGACAAGGATATTAAACGACAAGTGTATGTACTGAATAAATTTAATCTGTTTTAATATAATAAATTATTGTAGTCATTTACATAATTATTTGAAATTTTGTACGTAAATTATTACACCTTCTCTTAATGGCAAACATGTTATCAAAACATCAGCAATTTCATGTTGTCCCTTTCCCCGTTATGAGACCATAAAGCTCTAGTGTCGTTCGCGCCCGCCGAGTTAACAACTACTATAATAGTATACGTCCATAAAAAAATGACTCTTGAGAGTCATAAGATCCAGTTGTCAAATTGTTGTAACGTTTTGAGTAATTTAACTTCTTCTTCTTATTATTTTTCCTTAGCCTATTCCCGTTCACTCCTGGACAAAAAAGTCCTCCTCCATTTGCTTCCATGTCATACTGTCCTGTGCAGACTGTATCCAGGTTATTCCGACGTGTCTGTGTAGATCATCTTAACACCGTAGTTGCGGTCGCCCTGCACTTCTTTTCGCCGTCCACGGTCTCCAAGTCAGCAGTCTTTTTGTCCACTTTTCATCTGAACTTCTGGCTACGTGACCTGCCCATTGCCATTTTAGAGTCGCCACCCGGTGGATGATGTCAGTGACCTTTGTTTTTTTTCTCTCACCGTATGGTTTCTGACTTTGTCTCTAGGCTTATTCCTAACATGGCTCTTTCCATGGCTCTTTGGGTCACTCGTAGTTTCTCGGAACTTTGTTTGGACAATGTAACAGTTTCAAGACTATAAGTACCAACTGGCAGAACGCAGGCTTCATAGACTTTTTGTTTCAGGTTGATCGATATTTTCCGGTTTTTAAGAATGTAACTCATGTTTCCGAAAGCTGCCCAGCTTAGTCCAATTCTTCTAGTAATTAAACAAGTTGGAACAATTCTTACGAAAAGAAACGTCGGTTTTCTAGAAGTTTTTATATATTTCTAGAAAATTACATATTTCGCCTCCTTAAGGCTTAATAATGAATTTTAATGAATTAAAACACTGTTCTTTCCGCTTTCCAGATAATTGTTTTTTTCGACATGTTTCGATGTTTTTACACCTTCATCATGTGCAGTTTATATCGTCCTCCCAATATTTATTTCTCGGCGCTACATCCCGGATTGGGACCTTCTCCACTACGGTCCTCCACTGACTTCTGTCTCTGGCCATCTCTCTCCACTCCCCAGCTCCTTCCATTTTCTACAATCTTCTTCCACGCAATCCGCCCATCTTTTCTTCGGTCTGCCCCTTGGTCTCTTTTCGCGGGGCACCCATCTGGATATAATTTTTGGTGTTCTGCCCTCTGGCATTCTTTTCACATGACCAGCCCACACTAGTAGAGGCCTATATCCAACAGTGGAGAGAAGAAGGCTGAAGAAGAAGAAGAAGAAAAATAAGGCATGTTATTGTTTGCTATCAAATTAATAACTACCGGCATCCTATTGTGCGTTGGAGGATTTTGAACCCATGCGTTGAGACTTACAGAATCTCACAACTGTTTCCTGGTTAACCAGTACTTCAAGTTCAAAGTTTCTTTTAATTCTGTAAGTTCCATCCTCCAGCATGGGTCCAAATTTTTTTCTCAGTATTCCCTCTCAAAAACTGCCAGCCCGCCTTCCTCTCTCTGCGTTAGAGATCATGTCTCACAGCCGTAGGAGACTACGGGTCTTATGATAGTCGTATATATTAAAAGTTTGGTATTCCTGCTGAGTAACTTAGAGCCCAGAAGATTCTTACACCCATGAAAAGATCTGTTTGCTGCTAAGAGGCGAATATTTAATTCTTCTGCCAGCTTGCTCTTAGAATTGAGGTTCGACCCCAGATAGGTTCGTTCTCCCAATATTGAAGATGTGAAATCTTTGAAACCTGTCGAGATTGATTTCGTAATAATGTTATGTCCCTGGTACTCTGTCTAAGTTAACTAACACATGTTACATATGTTACTAGGTTCTTGTATTTAGTTTGAAATAATTTTGGTTAGTTTATGTCGTTATCCCGATGATGAAGGTGTCAAACCTTTGAAACCTGTCGCGTAAAATTAACTGAAAAGTAGAAAAAACTGCGTTTTGATTCATATATAAATTCGTCATTAAAGGAATTCCAGAGTGTAAACGTACACATGTTATAATAAAAGTTCTGACAAGGGCCAAGTCTTTGACATTTTAAAAATACAAGATATTTTTGTGTTAACGTACTCTTCCTGATTTCAGTTCATTCCTCCGCAAACAGTTATCCCGAGAGCGTTTCACAAGGTACTCCGCCACCCGCTGCGTCAGCCCACTTCCCACTTCTTTCCACTTAGAGCTCGGTAAAAGCGATAGGCCATAGCTCCGTAGCTCCATAAAGACCGGTGAAAAGAACAATGCAACAACGAAAAGTCACTACAATTTTCACTTTTAACAATTTCATTTTTATTTAATCCTTACATGTTTGCACATAATTGAAATGTTAATTAAATAGTCCATTGTTTTGGCCAAAACTCTATGATACTTTAACATTATTACTGTTAAAATTTATAACACTGTTATAAAATCACATTTTTTATTATATATTTTTAAATATTCACAATAAAACTTTTTATTGTAACACCTGATGATGCCAACATCGGATGGCGAAACAGCTGTCAGTGAATAAAAATAAATTGTGATATTATATAACAGTGTTATAAATTTTAACAGTAATAATGAAGTGTTACTTATTTGTTATTTTTTTAACAATGGTGTAAAGCTCCATATCAAATAATTAATACGATTGAAAGCGTTTCGCCTTTTCGCCTTTCCAAGGCATTATAAATGCCTTGGAAAGGCGAAAAGGCGGTTACATTTGTGTTAATTATAAAGTGATACTTAGAAAGAATGATTCTGAAAAATGGCACTCCTGCTCATATAGAGCTTTAGCCTCTATTAACTTTCGCCTTCAACTCCCTCTGTCATCAATTGCAACCCTCTTGTTAAACACTTATAGTAGTTGAGATGTATCATTCTCTGTCATCTTCCCTTGGCTTTGATCTGCCGACCTTTCTTGTACCTTCTGGGCACCCATTTAAAACTCTTTTTGGTACACATGATGATGGCATTTTGTGTACATGTCCAGCCATCTTTATAAATGTTCTACGGCTCGTCGTTATATCTAACTCTCAATAATTTTTCATCATCCATTGGACCCAGAGTTTTACGCGGCACACATTTATCTGCTAAGATGTCCAGGATCTTAGCAGACTTAGCTGGCACTGTCCACACCTCAATCCCATACGATACCACCGTTCTGAAGATAGTCTTATTCAAAGTGATTTTTATCTCTCCATGGACACTTCTAGCCGGGCTTCTGGACTTCTATGGTAGTATCGCCACTGAACACAAGATCTTCTTCTTCACTTTTGATAGACTCAGGAGTCTGTCATTTCAGGCGGGTCCTCTTGAGACGCTGAACTCCAGCTTTCTCTCCACCGTTTCGGGGGTCTTCCTGGTCGGCGTTGTCCGTTTGGCGTTCCGCTCCACCTCTCCGCCAACTCCGCCAGTGCCTACTACTATAGGTATAGGAAGCTCCGCCGGTCCCAAAAGCCCGGACAAAGGAGTAGGGTTCTCAGGCAAGGCTAGCAACCTACCTGGGATATAAAAGCCTTTACAACACTCGCAGAACAGGTGACAGAGCCTCTGACACCGGATCACAAGATCATACTCGTAAAAATATTTCAATATGCTCCGCGATTATTTTATGAGTTTTTCAAAATGTATTTTCAAATGCTTTATCTTAAACGTTATATATTAAAATTCTTATTGTTTATATTTTTTGTGTGATTTTTAAACTGAATAACGTTCATTTTGACTTCAAAGAAGTATTTTTAATATATTTCCTCTAAAGAAACGCAAACTTATTATTACAAGCGATTAAACATGTTTGTTAAAACAGAAATGTAGAGGGCCGTAACTTTTAATTTTGCGAAATCCTCGTAAACTAAGTATTGTAGAATTTTTCAATTTAGAAAGAATTTTAAGCGACTTCTAAGTACACAGATATTAATCTTTACACGTTTTTAAATAATAAAAAAAGGAAAGGTTTATTAAATAAACATACTGATATATTCAGAATTATTTATATACGTTTAACAGATTATTTTATCATAAGCAAATTTACCATACGTTGGTATTTTTATTTGAAAAATCAATTAGGTATAAAGGTTCATTGTAAATAATGAAAATAAAAAATGTTTTTACTGTTATAATATCACAATTTCTTTTTATTCACTAAGAGTGTCGCGACAGCTGTTTCCCCAACCGATGTTAGCATTATCAGGTGTGACAATAAATTGTTAATTGTAACACCTGATGATGCCAACATCGGTTGGCGAAACAGCTGTCGCGACACTCTCAGTGAATAAAATGAAATTGTGATATTATAACAGAGTTTTAAATTTTAACAGTAATAATGTTGAAGTATCGTAGTGTTTTGGCCAAAACAATGGACTATTTAAAAAAAATGTTAAAAATATTTTTTCAATGATTATTTAGTTAAATTGCACTAATCTTGGTGTTATTTATTTGTGGATCTTAACAATATACATAATATACATTTTTAACAAAAATTAATAGTCCATTGTTTTGGCCGAAACACTATGATAACTTAACATTTTAAATCTGTTGATGAATAAACTTACCGTTCTTTTAATTAATATATTTAGGAACCTTACTCATATTCAGCAAGAACTTCAAAATTATATCAAACAAATTATTCAAATTGACATAGCAACAAATACACATAAAGATTCGAAAAATCACGAAAATTTGAGATTTGATATATTATTGTAACACCTGATGATGTCAACATTGGTTGATGAAACAACTGTCGCGTAAAATAAAATACAATTGTGACACAAAAAAATTAATTAATTAAAGTTTATTCATTAACAGTTTTAAAAATACATAGTTTAATTGTTTATATTATGATATATTCAGAATTATTCACATGTTTAAACAGCTTATAATATTATTAAGAATAACCGTATTATGATTTTTCTATACCCCAATGATCGCTTACTTAATGTAACGGCTGAAGTCACTCGACAGAGTGTGTGGAGAGTTAGCCCACCAGCGGGAGGCTTTCTATCAGACGTCCAAATGTAATTCCCTTGTACACCCGACGGGGTCCTCGTAAACGTTATGCTCATAATACAGAGTCGTGTCTCTACATTATCTTCAATCAAAGACGTTATAAATGCTCGTGATAACCGCCGTCTGAAAAGATTGTTGGATCCGATTAAATGAACATGATCAACGTATCCACACTCATTAACCCCCATTGTGCGGCTGGCTTCTATTGCAGTAAAAAATATAAATATCGAACTGCGTATGACTACATTTGCAGCTCAGACAGATTTCATTGTCTCGCTGTCGATAATGTATGAGGTATGCAAGTTAAATGATTTAATGATGAATGTCGGAAGGTCAAAGGTGTTAGTTTTTGAAAGGGAAGAGCAAATGACAGTTTATAATATAAGTGTGAACGAAGAGAACTTTGAACCGGTGAGGGAATTTGTGTATTTAGATAGCATGTTCACAGCGGATGGCCGAATGGATAGTGACGTTGAAAGAAGGGTTGGTGCAGGTAACAAAGTGAATATAGCTTTAAAAATAGTTATATGATACAAGAATTTATCAATGAAAGCGGAAATGGCCGTTCACAATGGAGTTCTGGTCCCAACCCTAATGTATGGAAGCGAAGCATGGAACTGGCAACAGAAGGATGAGAGCAGAATGCAGTAGAAATGAGGTCCCTAAAACTTATGTGTGGGAGAACGATGTACGACAGAATCTCAAATGCTTATATTAGAAAGAAATGTATTATAAACAAAATTATGAAAGGACCGCTGCATTGGTTCGGATATATGGAGCGCATGGGTGAAGAAAGAATGGTTAAGAATGTATACGTTAACGATGTAAATGGAGTACGGAGTCGAGGTAGACTGAGGAAAACATGGCATGACCAAATTAATAAAATTTTAAAGGTTGGTCATGTTAGAAGCTGGAAGAGTCGACGTGCCTATATGACTCGATGTAAGAATCTAGAGGAAGCTACAGAGGTACGAGTATGTCAGGATAGAGTAGTGTGGCGGTCCATTCTCTCTGCCTACCCCTTCGTGGAATCGGCGTGATGGTTTGTTGTTGTTGTTGTGTTACAAAGCTTAAAAAATATTGTTCTTATAAACTATACGAGTATTGGAGAATTTATTTCTTTGAAGCTATAAATACTGGTTACAAGAATAGTTAAATGGAATGCAATTGGATCATACTTGAAATAACAAGTTTATAGATTATAAAAAACAAGAAATGGAGAGATCATCCAAAGGATAGTGGCATTGTGTTTATTCTTAAGCAGAAACAGAATCTCAAGCGTAGAGGGTTTACCATCAAACTTTAGGCCGTATTGTGTGCTCAACTGATTGCTATCTTCAAGTAAATTCGCTGAATGAGTTCTTTTGTTTTCTTACTTAGATGAAATATTAATTAACTTACGTAGTATATAGGACACATTCATCTGAAAATGCTTATTTGAATTTTGACAATACATCGTTTCAGTAGAATGCAATATATAAAGAAAATATATATATTTAAAGGGATTTGACGTCTTTCGTCACAGAGTGAAAAATTAAATATGAAATATTCCGGCCGAAGTTTTCCATGGTTTCCTCATCTGTACGGTAAATATCAGATATTGATACAACATTGAAGACCTTAATGTCAGAGTGGCAAGAACTATGACTGCCACATCGAAGGTCCCGGGTTCGATTTCCGGCGAAGGTAGTATGATTCTCACACTATATTTGATCTGGTGTAGAATTCACGTGACAATAAAATGGCGATAGATTAGTTACCTATCACATGTTATGATAATCAATACCAAAAAGTTTTACATACAGTAATTGGGTTAAAATTACCTGCTTTATACACATGTGTAAAGCGACGGAAAACTACCGCATTAAAGGCCCAAGTGGCATCATAAGAATCAACAAAAATATTATACTTTACTGCTAATCAATTCCTTAGATTGAAATTTGGGGAGAAGATATATTCATAGGGATACAATATAGGTAACGTAATCGTAATTAGACCGATTCAGAATCAACCAAAGGGAAATTAAACCTGCTATATTTTAATTCAAGTACGAGATATTTCTACATGAGGGAGATTGGTAGCTATCCGTGGCTTTATCCCACTGCATTCCTCTTGGGCATGCTAGGGACCAATAGTTTGCAGATAAAAAGAGGTAGGTGGACACTTACCCATTTCTTCAGACTTATCAGGGTATTCTTCGAGAACTTCGTTATCTTGGAGACTATCCATATTTATGTTCCAGAGGGTTATATTCGACAGCGACAGCACAGAATGTTTTATCTCCCAGCATGCAGAACCAACCTGCCTCTAGTGATGCCGGTGGGGAGAGCAATCAAACTGCTGAACATGGTCGCTTCGGAGATCGACGTCTTTCATATTCGTGAAAGTACGTTCAGAAGACAAATACTCTTGACTTTGGAGAGTATTTTGTATTCCTAATGTCGAACCATCTCTCATGCGTTCCTGGTATTATACATTTGTATGTTTTACCTGTTGTCAATAGATGCCTTAAACTACGACGACCTTCGTGGCAGAGTGGTTACGAGCTCTGACTTCCATACCTAAGGTCCCGGGTTCGATTCCCGGCGATGGCAGTGTGATTGTCACACTGTCTTTGGTCTGGTGTAGAATTCATGTGACAATAAAATGGCGATAGATTGGCTACCTATCACATGTCACGAGAATCAATATAATAGCTACAAAATAAAAAATTGTATACAGTAATTGGGTCCAAACGACCTGTTGTGTACATAAAAAAATATATATATATACTCGTATATATAATTGTTGTTTGTAATAACTATTGAGAAATTATTTGTTTGTTGTTTGTAATATCTTTTTAAGACCCTTGTGGCAGAGTGGTAAATACTCTGACTTCCATACCTAAGGTCCCGGGTTTGATTCCCGGCGATGGCAGTTTAATTGTCACACTGTCTTTGATCTGGTGTAGAATTCACGTGAAAAGAAAATGGCGATAGATTGGCTACCTATCACATGTCACGAGAATTAATGTAATAGCTAAAAAATGTAGTGTATACAGTAATAGGGTTCAAACGACCTGTTGTATACATTTAAAAAAAAATTAAAAAATAAATCGATTTGATTTGATTTCAGTACAAAATGAAATAATAGGTTCGAAAACTGTGGCTGTTGCGATATAAAATGTTTCATATAAAATGGCTATCGGCGGGTCATATTACAAAACACCAAACTAAATAGAAAAAGCCCTCACTGTAGTGCAGACCACGACAACACAGAATAAGTATCGAGAGACGATATTAGAAACATGATATTCACCGACATGTTGCAAACCCAAGAAAAGCCCAAGAAAAAACAACAAGGTAACAAAAAGAAGAGGCATATGTTTAGAATTGGACAAATATCGGCTTAAGAACAAGAATAATGGTAATACGTTTTAGAATATTACAAATGTGGCCAAAGTTCTCGCGAAATAGCCATATTTCTGAGGTAACACGAATAAACACAAATCAAATATGTATATATGTATTTCATTCATTTTTCCTTATAAATATTTATCAGTCTCCGAATAAGTCTGAGTTTCAGTATTCCAACACAAAACACAAAAAGTACGCGATTGATACATATTTATGTATGTTATTCTGTGAACGGCTAGACATACATTTCATTTTATTTTTTGTACAATAGATTTTCTACGCTAGTGTTGAATGTATACCAGAGGTAAACAACGGTAACGTTATATATATAATTTAAAAAAATATTAAAAACTTCTAAAAACAAAAATAAGCTTACTCGAAAAATTAATCAATATATTGACATGCTTATTTTTTTCTTATTTTTCTCCTTAGCCATATCTCTCCACTGCTGGATTAAGTCTCACTTTCAAACAGTCTTTATATTCCTCTATCTTGCACGATTTTCATCTATTTTATTCCCCCGACTGGAATTATCTAATCAAATCAGTTTATTTACTCAAAAGACATTACAAACAGCATAAATGTTTAAAGTATCTATTGAGTACAGGTAAGATATTATACACATACAACATAATAACAGGAACGCATTAGTGATGGTTCGACATTAGGAAGACAAATTACTTTCCAAAGTCAAGAGTATTTGTCCCCTGAACGTACTTTCACTAACATGAAAGTCGTCGACTATTTGCTCTTCCCACCGGTGTCACCAGAGGGAGATTGATTCTGTTGTGAGCCATGTTTTATTAGGTCAACCGATGCATATTTTTTCTTCCCGTGGTTTCCACGTTAAAAGCCTTGTCGTAGAAACTATGTTTATTTTTTACATACAATCAAATGTGGTACTTTCTTTTAAACTTGAAGAATAAATTACTTTCACTTCCCTACTAGCATTATATAAGGGAAGACATATGTAAATTTTACGTCATTAATCATAATCATAAACATTATGGCAGTTGTTCTTGACTCCTTGCAGTAATTATCTTTATCAGTATTTTTTCAACGCTAATTTTATTCAACACTCGTACTACTCGTATATACGTCAGGTTACGGCTACACGAGTGAAAGCCTCGTATTGTACTTAAAGCCACGCTGCGAGCTAGCTGACATATCCTAGTGGATCAACGCCCACCACACTATCATAATAGTCACACCACACCCTTCGTCCTACACTGCGTGACTCTATAATATATATGCGAAGCACTATGCGAAGAACTTCGGTGCGGCCTTAGCCTTAGAGTTTCGCCTTACTAGGGCAAAAAGTCCCATATAACGCAACATCTCAAAGAACTTCACTGGCTTAAGAGTCTAGAAAGAATCCAGTATAAACTCTGCTGGACAGTCTTCAAAGCGCTATATGGAATGGCTCCAAATTATATATCCGAACTCTGTATAACGGACAGCCTAAATACAAGGAAATCCACACTTTGCTCAGCGAACTCCTCGGCAACAGTACGATTAGTTGAGCCAAAGCGTTGCTCTAGTACAAATTTCGGGGATCGAGCGTTTGCGGTAGCTGGTCCATCAATCTTCCTTCACACCTCAGATGCATAAATGATCCGATGGACTTCAGATCTAAGCTGAAAACCAATATTTTTCATATTTCATACCCAATTTAAAACATGCATATTTTGTTCTATTATACTTTCTAATCGGTCGCGAATATCAATCAGATGCAGCATTCATATTTTGATTTAAAACTCGTCTTAATGCGCCCTTGAAGTGATTACATCACAAAAACGGCGCTTTAAAAGTTATCATATTATTTTTACTCGTATTATTATTAACACAATGTCAATATGTGAAATGATATTCTGTTAATGTTTTAAGTTTAAAATCAGTACATCAGTAAATATTTCATTCACAATAACAAATATACCGGACAATGTGATAAACACCACTATTAGAGCCAGAACAGGAGTGTGGACATCATCGGAAAAGTGGCAACGCCAAAATGCCACTGAGCGGGGCATATTGCTCGCAACTACGACGATAGATGGTCACAACGCCTATGCTGGCGTCCTAGGAATGTGACCCGAAACCTAGGAAGTCTCTAACTTCGATGGAGGGACATTAAAACGACCGTCGGTCTGGCATGGATGCGTATAACCCAGGATTGACAGACATGAAAGCAGATGAAGGATGGACAAATGATTTTGATGATTTAAAAATACGTCATTACTATAAATTAAAAGTGTATATTGAAATACGTTCCTAGAGACATATTTACAATATAAGTAGATATCATTTGATAAAAAAAAGCTGTTTCAATTATTTACGCATCTTTTAATATCTCATACACTGAATAAATGCATTTATTATTTCTTGAACAATGATGTAAAACTCCATATTAAATAATTGATACGAATGAAAATGTCAGTTTTCTAGAAGTTTTATCATATTTATTGGGAATGACATATTTCGCCCTTCTAAGGCATTATCGAATGTGACGAAACTCGTTGCAGTTTATATACACTAGTAAATGTAGCAGAATATGGTGATTAACGAAAATTGATGTAACTTTATACATTTTTAACAAATAATTATTTTAAAGTGTTTCTGTAAAGAAATAGAATAGACCAGAAATATTGGAAAGTATTGTTGTAAATTCAAATCAATGAATAATATTCCTTATTTTGTTTATTATTTATGTGTATCTTTTGTTTTGTTATTCAATCAATACTTGGTGGACAAGGAGGGTGCTTCCGCGTGTGATGTTATTATAACTTTATACCAGCGCTCCTGGAAAGAACACAAATCGGCAAGAGAAGAGGAGAGATAATATATTTTTAAGACCATATCTACAAAAGTATCTTGTCATTGATACGACGAAGAAGATTTCATAAACTAACATAAAACTATCGTTCTTTTTCTGAACTTCAATAAAGGAAACTTATACAAACAGTGGTCGCGTAGTTACATGCATCTGAATCTTTCACAAAAACAAATAAGAGCAGGAATACACTGGAAATTTTAAGAATAAAAATAAAAGTTTAAAATAGAAAATCAATCAATTGTGTTATTTTCAAAGTTGATAAATGGGGCGTGTCATGTTTACCTCACACATGCGCACATAAAGTGCAAATGTGAGTGCTCTTATTCCAATATTGATTGTGAATCAAATATACTAGATTTTATTAACATTATTTGAACCAAACTCCTTTGTATACTGTGTCCTTGCTTGAGGTCACGGTAATTTTACCTTCGGTAAAACAAAAAAATATTCTCCTTTTTTTTTATTTCAATCATAGAGATTGGTTTGCAGCAAAGTTTAGTAACGTCTTTGCTGATTCATGGGATGCCACTTGGGCCTTTTTAATGTGGTAGTTCCAGTAATACTATGGTGGTTACTTTCCACATTTGTATATATACATCAGGTTATTTGAACCCAATTACTATATACAACTTTTTAGCTATTAATTCTCATGACTTGTGATAGGTAACTAATCTAAGACAGTATGATAATCACACTCCCATCGCTGGGAATCGAACACGGGACCTTCGGTGTGGCATTCATAGCTATTGCCACTCTGTCACGAAGGCCGTCAAATAACAAATAAGCCAACTTTAATTTACGAATCAAATATAGTCAAAATATTATTAAAAAGTTACTTACAACAAAGGAAATAAATCAAAGATTGGATAATGATAATGGCGTTGAAATTTTGCATGTTAACAATAGAAATATAACTTTGAGCAATCTCGAAACATTAGAAATCAAAATTAATCAAATAAATTTAACTTCAAGTCCAATCTTTAATTTATTTCCTTTGTTGTAAGTAATTACCTTAACCCTAATAAAAACTTTAAATTATTATTTTAAATTTTAATTGATTTATAATATTTGGTATAATAAAAGCATAAACGATCCAAAATAAATCATTATAACATCTGTCAAAAATTATCATATTTGTAAACAATTTTAAAATATTTAAAATATCTTTATATCACTGATGAAGACCGGGTTGTCCGAAACATGTCTGATATTTTTTTTTTTAAGTTATCGAGTGTAGTATATACAAAATATAAAAAGAAAAAGACAAATAAATCATCTACAACACAAAGTATGACGAACATAGAAGAAAATATGAGATTAATCTAATTCATATAAAAAACATTAAAATGATTCAAAATATTTTGTTTGGAGAAATAAAATTTAATAATTTTAACTGTTAAATAAGTTACAAATTGGTGTCGTGTCTCTTTGTAAATCACCGGATTCAGTAAAGACATAGGGTTATAGAACACTGCATCATGTTACGCCAATTTGAGAATCCCGACTAATGATTTAATATTCATGAGCACGGGCTCCGTACAGACTCCGCTGGTGCAGTCATCCCACTCGACACGAGACTACGGTTAACACCTGCATCTCTATACATTTCATGCTCTGATTATCACAATACAACCCTCAAGCACGGAGGCAACGGGGGAGACAGGTAAACGGGATGGCGGAAACGAAATAAGCTACAATTTCCTGAATAATCAACAGGGTTATATAATAATGCATCTTCTCTGCGGAATGTATTCATTGCGTTAAGTTTACGCCATGCAACGAATACTAACCTGAATATTGACGACCAGAAAAAGTATTTAGACGCTTTTATCAACAACAACAAAAAGAATATTATTTAAAATATGAAAACCGTTAACAAATATTTTTTTTCTTCTATTATATGTTCGCCATACTTTGTATTTTAGATGATTTATTTGTCTTTTTATTTTTAGTATACTTTGTATATACATCACTAACTTTTTGAAAAATTAAAATTACATATCAGACATGTTTCGGACAACCGGTCCTTCTTCAGTGATACATATTATAATTGCGTAGATGTTCACGGTGGGCAGCAATGTGTTTTGTGTGATTTTGGGTAACACCGTGTGATTTCTCCTTCTCGACCGACGTTTTGGATATCGTTGATGTCTCCATCTTCAGGGTAATTTACATGGTACAACAGTGAAGTACCTTAGCAGACACTACTCATATCACATTCGTTACCACCACCACATTACCTTGATGATGGAGACTGCAACGATCTCTGAAACGTCGGTTAAGAAGGATAAATCACACGGTGTTACCTAAAATCACACAAAACATATAAATATACATATTTCAAAAATTATAAAATTGTTTACAAATATGATCAGTTTTGACAGATGTTACAACATCTGTCAAATAACATCTGTCAAAACTGATCCTATTTGTAAACAATTTTATAATATTTTAAATATGTATCTTTATAATATGTATCACTGAAGAAGGACCGGTTGTCCGAAACATGTATAATATGTAATAAAAAAAATATATGTTGGTGTTGTATATACAAAGTATACAAAAAAGAAAAAGACAAATAAAATAAATTTTTATTTAAAAATATGAAAGAGCAAGGAAACTATAATATACAAAAAAAATGCTGATAAACATAAAAATATATTCAATGTTTCTTGTATTATACAATGATGTAGAACTCATTTATAAATATTGTAATTAATACGAAGTTTTATTATCACTTAATACCTTATCCAGCTGAAACATGTTATTCCCATAAAATATTTAAAAACTTCTAGAAAAAGACATTTTCATTCTTATAAATTAAAAATACTTACCGACGTTTTGGAAATATTGAAAACAAAATGTAAACAACAAAACATGTTTTTGTTTCTAGAAAACTAAATTTGAAATTATTTATACGAATTAAAATGGCTCTTTTATAATATTTTATGGGAATGACACGTTTCGCCTTATTAAGGCATTATCAAATGTGCCTGACATAGATATTTGATATTGCTTTGGTAAAGCAAAACATGTAATTCCAATATAATATTGTAAGAGTATAATAAAAAACTTAGAAAACAGCCATATTAATAGTCCATTGTTTAGGCAACACTATGATATTTCAATATTATTAACTGAAAGTTATAATCTCACAATTTTTACTATTAAAAAAAAAAATGATTTTTGACACTCATTAAAATTCTCAAAAAGTTGCTTCGTCGTCAGCTTGTCTCCATCCACTGCTGGGCGTAAGCCTCTCCACCCCCACGCCATCCCTCTCCGCCAGCCATCGGTCTCTCCCTAGTGTTCTCCAGGCCCTTCCCGCTGTTCGCACAATATCCTCGCTTCACCTGGTGGGCTGTCTCCTGACACTTCTTCAGCCAACTTTGGCCTCCACTCAGTAACCTTCTGGCTCCATCTTCCATCATTCAGTCGCCACATATGCCCAGCCCATTGCCACTTCATCCTTGTAATGTGTATCTCTATATCGGTGACCCTGGTGCGTCTTCTAATCTCCACTTTGGGTATATGGTGTCTAAGCGTGATACCCAACATGGATCTTTCCTTGCCCTGTTGTGCAACTTTAATTTTAAGCATTGCTTCTTAAGTCAACGTCCATGTCTATGTTTATTAATAATAAACATTGAGATATTATAAAAGTAAAGTTAAACAGTTATAATAAAATATCATACACACATGTTTCGATCGGAAACTTGGACAATTATTTTTTCAAAAGAAATTTACTTGTGTTTAGCGTATTCTCAATGTATTTAAATATGTATAAAAGTGTGTATCTTTGTGTCTCAATCTACAATAGTTCCAATAAGCCATTATTCTTCAAAATGCAAGCATGTTCTCAAATTATTAAATTGGAAACTAAATTCACTAATCAAAAGATTTAAGATTCAACAATTTGAAACGTGTTTAAAGCGGGTAAGTCGGGTGAACTGACATTTCATTTGATCTATTAATGAGGTTGTTTGTATTAAGATTGACTACAAAAATTTCCACCAAATTACGAAACTTCACTGATAAATGTTTCGAAGTAAATACGAAGTTTAACTTTAACCTTTGTGACAAGATTATTTGTTATTTACAAAATAAAAACTTATTCCATAGATAACATCTAACTAACTAATTAACCATCTCGCCGTCTCCCCGAAGGGATAGGCAGAATGAATGGACTGCCACACTTACCTCTCCTGACATAGTTCTCTCGCTTCCTCAACATTCATGGCCGACATTCAATATTTGATTTATTTGATCGTGCCACTTTTCCTCGGTCTTCCTCTATTTCTGGTTCCATTTACATCGTTAACATACATTTTTTACCATTCTTTCTTCATTTATTCTTTCCATGTGTCCAAACCATCTTAATGATCCTTTCATTATTTTCTTCATAACACCATGATTTGCACCGCATTCACTTTTTATATTTTCATTCGACACTCTATCATACACAGAGTATCCACACATTCGTCTAAGAGATCTCATTTCTACTGCATTTATTCTACTTTTATCCTTTTGAGAGAACATCTGTATTTTGTTATACACAACAGTTATATTACATTCGCACAATTTAAATATGTAGTCTGATATTAAATCTCTTTGTAAATACAGATAATTTAATGGTTTTACAGTGACATTTTATATTTATCAAGGGAGTTTTGGCAAAATTTTATATGTATATTTGAATCTTTAAAAAATGAAGCATTAAAGCATATCAAATTTGAAATTGTTACCGAAATTATATCAATGTGAAGTAACTTAACGTGGAGCTTAAAACGCTTTTCTAATTTATAATTGTATTTTTTTTTAGAATATTCATTTTACAAAATGATGAACAAATTAAATCAACATCTTCTTAGATGATTTATATGAAATTTATTTATTTATAAAACTGAGTACAACTTTTTCATTCGATGCCAAGTTCATATTATTAGCAGATTGGCAACAGCTACGATCACCATACCGAAGGGACTGAGTTTGGTTCCCGGCGATGACAGTGTATAAAAAATTTCTCACGATGTCTAGTAGAATTCACGTGATAATAAAAAAGGTGATACTCACTACCTATCACATGTCATTAAAAAAAGCTTCAAAATTGTTTACAGTAATTGGGTTTAAATAACCTGCTGTATATCATACAAAAATGTGGTAAGCAACGGGAAACTACCACATTAAAATGCATTATTAGAAATCGCAAGAATCAGTGATCATTAAGATGGTTTGGACATATGGAAAGAATGAATGAATAAAGAATGGTAAAAAAAATATATGTTAATGATCTAAATGGAACCAGAAATAGAGGAAGACCGAGGAAAACGTGGCACGATCAAATAAATCAAATATTGAATGTCGGTCATGTGAGGAGTCAGAGAAATCGACGCGCGTGCATTACACGATGTATGAATGTTGAGGAAGCGAGAGAAATATGTCAGGAAAGAAAAGTGTGGCAGTCCATTCTTTCTGTCTACCCCTTCGGGGAGACGGCGTGATGGTTAGTTAGTTAGTTAGTTAGCAAGAATCAGCAAAGATAGACTTTGCTGCAAACCAATCGCTAGGATTGAAACTTTAAAATAATATATATGCTGGTACCTAATAAATATAACATGTAAAATATTTTTAGGTCATGCTGTACCTTAGCCTGTGGGCTACATGGTGAACGAGAAACGGTCCAGCAGGCTGCCCAGCCCAGAACGGCTCGGAGAAATCCCCGTGTGACGGTAATGTCACCCGGGGGAAGAATATGATCGATAATCATCTGAGGGCTGCGACCTATTGTGCGTGGCCTGACGGACCCTACAACGCAATCTGTTATTTGGGTAGGTACAGGCATATTCCTACTCATATAATATTTTGGTAAACGCCAGGTACCAACATATAAACGTTACCAAGTTGAATGCATATTTTTTTTTTACAAATAAATGATAAACTTTCATATGAAGCACTTAATTCGTGGTGCGACATTATTAAATAACATAATAATACACTTTAAGTATTTGTATCTACGAACTTTATTTGGTAACACCAACCAGTTTCGCTCCCACCGGAACTACTTCAGGGTGAGATAGTAAACTAAACATAAAATCAGAGAACAACATATGAAGAAAAAAATATAAAATGGAGGGGAGAAAGAGGGGTAGGAGAAAGTGTACGCGAGGACGAATAGAATGTTAGAACGGTGAGTCATGATCATTAGGGATGATTCATGAAGGTAATCTATATCTGATAAGGTAGGGATAACCTCTATGAACTCTCGTAATGGTTTCTCCGAGTTCACCAACCATTTGTTAGAGAGAAACAACACATATCTTAATGATTCTGACCTGAAAATGCTTTACAAAAATTCCCCTGCTCTAAAATTAGATAACTTGGAAGCATTAGAAATTAAGAAAGCCCTTGACAATAATCTACCCTTAATTAAAAATCAAACGAATCTTTCTTTTAGCCATGTTCCCTATTGAAAATAATTTTAAATATTCCCATAAAAATAATAATTAATTTAACTCCCCTGTCCGCCACTAAAATTCTTATTTAGAACTTCTCCATAATTTTTCCCTAATGATCCTAACTCACCGTTATAATATTATATTCGTCCTCACGCCCAATTTCTCATACCCCTCTTTCTCCCCACCATTTTATATTTCTTTCTTCATATGTTGTTCTCTGATTTTATGTTTAGTTTACCTTCTCACCCTGACGAAGCTCCGGCGGGAGCGAAACCGATTGGTGTTACCAAATAAAGTTGTTTAGATACAAATACGAAAAGTGTATTATTATTTTATTGAAAAAATATGATATTATAGTATAGTGTAATAAAATTTTATGTTGTGAAAACGCTCTTATAACATAATGTGAATTCACAACACAATGTTAGTTAGAATGTTTCAATCCTGGGATTGGTTTGCAGCAATTTCTTCTACTCTTCTCTTTCATTCTTCCCTGTCCACCAATAGGTCCTCCAGGTACTCTCGGCGTGGGCGTCCCTTAGAGTTTGTCCCCTCGGTCATACCTTCCATTATGGCATGCAAGAGACCTTCTTGACGTATTACATGGCCGATCCATCTTGCACGCCTTTCAGACAAGGTCCTGAGCAGGTGCCTTCCTCCTTCGATTCTTTGAAGAACCTCCTCATTCGTGATGTGGTCTCTCCAGGAAATTCCTAATAGTCTTCTATAGGACCACATCTCAAAAGCCTCTAGTCTCCGTTTATCTCTTTCGGATAGGCACCATGTACTCCATACATAGGTCTTGATGAGGAGTATTCTCAGTAATGTAATGGCGAATTTATAAGAGAGTATATTTTAAACTGTGTTCTATTATATTATTATAAGGAAAAAGTTTAAAATATGATGAAACGCGAAATTTAACTCTTATAGTTTTATAATGGATGCATCGGTAACTGTGTAAGCGAATCACTATAGAAATATATTGTATTTCAAAAACCTCGTTTAATAGTCTCTCGTCGAAATCATTAAAATTGTATTAACAGTGCGAATGAACAGCCATCAATCAAACGTGTGGGGTGGCTACTTTGTGGTGAAACATTCAACGGATTGCAGTCAACCAGCGCTGATCATAATTATGAAACTGTTAGGGAATTGAATCATTCCAATAATAATTATCCGCTCAAGCGACGTTTGTATTCTGAACACTGTTGTCTATTGAATAGAACCGAATGTTGAGTGCAAATTACGAAAACACTAATTCATAGACGCGTTTAAAAAACAATCAGAAGACACCTACATCCGCAGACACAAAGAAAGTCTTTGTTATTTTGTTTTAAATATGCAGAAGTAATGAAAAGATTGTAGCCTGCCAGAAAACAGTAGGAAAATAAAAGTCATCGCCTTCAGGGAGGGGGGAATAATAAAGAAACGGTTTGCATGCCAGAATATCCGGAATGCTAGTTGGGATCCTCCATTTATTTGTGAGCTTTCCCGGGGGATAGATTATCTTACTCGTATTTTTAAAGATCCAATGGAGTCCTTTGGATCCATTTCACGCTCATAAATAATGCTCAAGTAAACTTTTCGAGTCCGAGAAATCGGTTCGTGTTCTTTTTCACGTGAACCGATTTGCGTAACAGGGGAACGATTAACGAGTAGGCTGAAAGGTTAGCATTCCGGCCTTTGGAGTTTTCTCTTCGGATCTCGTGTAATAAGCGCACGTACGGCACTAAGGCACTGTATCAGGCGGCGGAGTGCAGTCTGAATCCGTTAAGCGTTGAATATTTGATAAGCAGTCGGCCGCGCCTAAAGTGCACGTAATTCTATTTCCCCTGAACTTCCCCTCGGACTCCCTCTCCGGTGACTACGGAATAAAGGAAAAAAACTCAGCCCACAAGGCAGTGCTTGCTTGTGACCCCATTATACAGAATGGAAAACATAATTAAAAACACACCTCGCTTATTGCATTAAAACGCTGCACAATTAAGCGACCTAATAAGTGTAATTACGAACACTTGCCCAGTTTAATTTCCCTAGAATATACAATTTTTTTAAACACAATAATTATAGATTTTTAATACATGAATTATGAGTAGATTTTTTTTTTTAATTTTTCGACATTCGCCTTAAATTTGTGTTGCAGATCCAATAAACAATGTTCATAAAGTTGTAAACAACACTACCTTCAATGTTTTTTTTGTTGTATATACTTTGTATACAACACACTTTATTAAAAAATAAATAAAAATTAAAAACTAACTTTTTCAGTGATATTACATAATAATAATATAATATTATTATTATATATAATAATATATAAAAAATATTATTTTTAATTGAAATTTTTTGCTAGAAGTTCATTTTAAATAATTAAAACAAAAAAAAATTATCCATAATTTTTTTATTATATATTAAGTGTGCCTCCACTTGTGTTTACTGTCGACCGGTTTCGGCAGCTTGTTACCATCTTCTGGTGAACCACCGCCTGGTCAGCCTCCAACCGAGTCAAATAGTAGAACAGACCATATACAGCATTTAACCATTCTTTGCCGGAGTTTCAGGTTTAGATTTTCGTTTCAAAAAAGGATTCTAATTTTTTTAAATACAGCACTTGCAACTACAATTCTGTAAATTAATTCAATTTCCGAGTCGAACTCTTTAGTTATAATGCTGCCAAGATATGTATTTGAATTAGTTCAACCATTTCGAGAATCACACCATTCAGCTGTAGAGTATCAACTTTATTACTCGATATTATATTTAAACTCCTTATCTTCCTCTTATTATAATTCTCGCAGTTTGGCCGTTTTAAGGGGGCTGATCCACTAAGCCCGGCTCAAGGAATCAGAACATGTCGACGGGCCCACACTGAACCCGGCAGACCTTACAGGATATACCCGCACGGTGTGCTAATTAAACGGGATCATAGTCTTGGGTTTGGCTTATTTGATCAAAAATCCCCAACGGCTTAGGGGGCTTAATTTCTAATGTCAACACATAAATCCGTTAAACATACTATTACGTTATTATTCATTTTTATCACCAGCGAGCTTTTATCGGATCTCAAACATATGAACAAGTTTTTGGGACGTATTAATTTTCAATATTTTTTTAAAAATTTTGTGTTATTCCACTCATTATTCTTGGGGTTACGACCGGTCTTGATACCTCAAAGGTATTGTCTGATGAAATCAGACGAATGCAGGTTAGATGTTTTATATGGAAAAATATTTAAAAACTGTTTCTCACAGAAAACGATTTCACTTCTTTCTATGTGAGCGTTTTTTTAAACTGTGATACGTTGGTATTTACAACAATCCAGGAATACTTATTCTTCTTCTTCAACTGCCCTGTCGGGTCCCCCCAATGTTGGCGATCACCTCGGCGAACCTTTCTCTGTCCTGCGCCGCTCGGAACATCTCGGCAGCCGCCGGAACAGCCAGGAATACTGAGAGAATATATACGTTCCCCACAGCTATAGAAAAGCAAAGGGTCTTATGTTATGCCCCAAATTGCCACGGAGAAGCGCTTCCTAGTTCTCCTGTATTGAAGACGATTCGTATTTTAAACGATATAGCAATTGAGATAGGACCTCTTTAGATGCAGCTACAACAAATTCGTGAATATTCTAATGATAATTCGTAACTATTGTAATAATAAAATAAGAGTAACAAATAACTAATTCTATTCAGGTGGTTCTATGCACATTTCTTTTCTACTCTTTACATCGATTTGGTTCGCGCTGTAATTATGTAAAGAGCTATTAAACAATATATATAAATTATTTTTCTTATAATAATACAATAAATATGTACGCATATTTGATATAAACCGTATATAGGAAAAAAAATTAAATTAAATAGTCATATTCTTTAATTAAATATATTCATTTAGTATGCGTGGCATTTAATTATAAAAAATATTAATTTTGATACAAATATATGATCATATGCAATAAAAACAGACTGAAATTTATCAGCTATACAAACAATTATTGGGGGGCAAGAAAGGTGCTTTCATATGTTGTCTTACTATTATATAAATATAATACCCAACACGACCGGAAACGACACAAAGTCGGCCAAACCGTCCACCATAATGACAAAAGAAATAGAAGAATTGAGGCCCTTTTTAAGGTCATCCATACTCAATACAAACTTGCATAAGGACTTGCCATTGACGCGATTCAGAAGAAGAAGATCAAGTATTTAATTAGAGAGAGAACTGTTAGCAACATGTGTTAAGGGGTTAGGGGCAGTTAGTGGTATGAAAAAACAAGTAATTTCACTTTATAAAAATTGAGTTATCGCCATATTTGTTGGACCCTGTTCCATAATTAGTGCTTTGCAGTGACTATTATTACTTCTAACGGGTTCATCTAATATCATTCATATAAAAAAATACATATTATTTTAATAGTAAATCTAGTGTCTGATCGAAACTTTTTTTAAATAAACAAAATGCCGGTCTCTGATAATTTGCTTGCGGATTTTCATGCAAAAATGCAACATTTAATTGTTTATAAAAATAGAAGTTTTTTAAAAGAAAAAAGTCTTCCGATCAAGCACTAGATTAACTATTAATGTAATATTTTTTTATTTGAATGATTTAAGATGTACCTGTAAGTAGTTAAAATGGTCACCGCATTATCGAACAGGATCCAACAGATATGGCGATAACTTCAAATACAATTTATATATTTTTTTCAAATTAAGGTTAAATTAAGTTAAAACATAATATAATTATTTAATACTATTGGTTTTATAAAGTAAATTAAATATCTGTCAATTTTTTTTTATTGAAAATAATTGTTTTTTCATACCTCTGACAAATCAAAACGCAATATAATATATAATTGGTTTTATAAAATAAATTTGAATTTTTTTTTTGTATACAAATACTTGTAGACAAATATTGGATTTTTACCCATTGCGGGTTAATAATTTTTTGAGTCCTGTAAACGCCTCGACTACCATATTCTGTTTCCAAATAATTTACATCTTCGTCTCTATTGAGATACAATTAATCCTTAAAATTAATTAAATTACTGACAAAAAATATATATAATCTAGATTTTTGAATACCGCCGACTGCCCCTAACCCCTTAAAAATTAATTGGTTTACGTAATATGAGCGCAAGTATTTAGATTATCATTGTCATTTAAAATAGCAGACGTATCCAATAAGTTTCATGTTTACGAAGTTAATAAACTTCTGATTTAATTCTGCATTAAAAGAACAATTACAACAGTGCTTCATGCATAATTACTCCGATCGATGTATAATTTATGATTATTATACAAAATTTAGACACAATCATTAGGAAATGTGGCTTCAAAAACATATTCCATTTTTTAAAACATCTTTTTATCTGCATATTTCGCATTTTCTTATATTTCCTTGATTAACTAAAATGGCAATATCGGGAACGATTAATTTTAATTTTAATTCTATTTTTATTTGTCTTGTTAATTAATTTTGCCTGCTTATCTATGACAGAATACATTGATATATTTTTTAATTTATTCTAGTGTTATTCTAAAGTGGCAGGCAGTCTGGGAAATTTATGTTTCTAACCAAGTACGTAGATACACAAACATCAAATAAATACTCAAACATGAAATAAATATCATCAAATTGATAATTTATTGTGAATAACCACCATTCATACCAAATAAATCAAATAAAAGAAGGGAACCTTGTAATTTAAAATAAAAACTAAATATTAAATAATTCAATTTAATTTTTTTTTAACTTGTATGGTTTATGTGGTATAAAAGTTACAAGAGTTATAATTTTTGTATTATTTGATTTATTCTTCATCAGCTTGTCTCCATCCACTACTGGACGTGAGCCTCTCCACCCCTACGCCATCCCTCTCGGTCTCTCGCCAGTGTTCTCCAGGCCCTTCCCGCTGTCCGTACAATATCTTCGCTCCACCTGGTAGGCTGTCTATAATGTTTGTGATTTTTATTCAAATAAATTAAATGAAACTTCTTTGGCCCAACCTTGGCCTCCATTCATTAACCCTCTGGCTCAATCTTCCATCATCCCGTCGGCACACATGCCTAGCCCATTGCCACTTCATCCTTGCAATGCGTATCCTTGTGTCGGTGACCCTGGAGCGTCTTCTAATCTCCACGTTGGATATATGGTCTCTAAGCGAGATACCCAACATGGATCTTTCCATGGCCCGTTGTGCAACTTTAATTTTGTGCATTGGTTCTTCAGTTAATATCCATGACTCGCATCCATAAGTCATCACAGGTAACACACACCTAAATTCTGTGGCATGTCTGACTTTAAAATGTTGCCCAGCCTTCCGAATGCAGACCAACCGAGCTGTATTCTCCTATCAATCTCATCTCTCTCTTCCAAAAGCTAACAGATAACCAAAGTAATTGCCACCACTTCATTTGATTTATTACCTTTTATTTAAAACTTATCATTATTATTATTATTATGTTGAATCGCTCTTTACATCATAAAAGCGCGAGCCAAATCGATGTAAAAGGTTTTGCTATCACATTGATTGTCATGACCCGTGATAGGGAGTTGATCAAACCAGTCCTCACATATGCCTCTGAAACCTGGGTGATGACAAAACACACTGAAAGGTCCATCGCAGCATTTGAAAGAAGGGTTCTTAGGACAATATATGGCCCAGTGAGAGACCACAATGGTTGGCGTCGTCGATATAACCGAGAGCTATATGATATCTAAAAAGAGCCCGATGTGATCAGATCCATCAAAGTAGGGCGCTTGAGATGGGCTGGTCACATAATCAGAATGGACGACGACAACCCTACAAAACGTCTCACGCTCTCAGTACCACAGGGGCGTAGAAGACCAGGAAGGCCCAAAATGCGATGGATGGACAGTGTCAACACGGATGCATCGGTGTTGCAAGTGAGAAATTGGAGAATAAGGGCATCAAACAGACAAGAATGGAGGAAGCTCCTGGATTCAGCCAAGGCCCACCCAGGGCTGTCGAGCTTAGGATGATGATGATGTGATAGGGAGTTAATCTATCGCCATTTTATTGGCACGTGTGACAATCACACTGCCATTGCCGGGAATCGATCCCGGAACCTTCGGGTGGCAGTCAAAGCACTAACCACTCGGCCGCGAAGGTCGTCATATATACTACGATATAATTATCATTATAATTGTTTTACAATGATATATATTGAGTCACCTGAATTTTGTTACTTCCGCTCGGGTATAAAAGCAACCACGAACTGATTCTCGCCACATTTTGAAAATGCATCAGAAGGGCGAAACATGTCATACATAAATATTATAATAAAACTCCTTGAAAACTATCGTTTTTCATACATATTAATAATGAATATGTACATTTATTATTTTTTGATGAACTTACTCATCCATATTGACTATTATTTTACAAATTAAAACACTGTTTTTTCCTCTTTGAGATTATTATTTTTTGACATGTTTCAAAAGTTTTACACCATAAAAGAATAATTAAATTCAAACAATGAACAAAAGTGGTACCTGCTCACCTGCATTACAATTCATCTATCGCCCTACCCGCCAAAAATAGCAACCATAACTTATTGCCGCTCGTATTTTACATACTTCCCGCCCACAAAAAAGATTCTCTTCAGAATGTAGAGTTTAGATCATCACTCGAGACTTTTAGTGGTCCAAACATCACTCATTGTTGATTATTGAAACATCAAAAGATGAGTACGTTCAGTACCAAAATACGGCCTGTTTCTGAACCGAGTACGCTCCACGTGGCTCGGCGGTGGAAACAGTCCGCCGATTATTGAATCTGTAAGCGAAAGATAACATTTCTACATCTGTTACCGGTGCGTTGAGTCATTAAACGAAAATATTTTTATTGAGAACCGACTGGAGTTTCAAAATCTCCTCATCAATCAACGCGAGACCTTCAAATTTATATTTTATTACAAAGAAGCTCTTCTGAATCACCAACGAATGTCTTAGATATTTCAAATAACATCAATAGACAATCGAATAAATGTATTTTTTAAATTTAGACAGGTGCTTTTGTTTGGAAAGGTATATTATTTCAGATATGAAATATTCAGAAATAAAAATAAATAATAAGATTTAATACGAATGAAAACATCTGTTTTCTAGAAATTTTATTATAATTAAACTTCGGTACGAAACCATTATTTGGTGGTTTGACATAATTAAAAATAAATTTAAACACTCTCCCTTAGTATAAACCAATTTATTTGAGTAAGTAGCGCCAACCGGTTTCTCTCTGTAGCGAGCTTCTTCAGGGCTATACACAAACTGGTTTATGTATAACACGGGTTATACATAAACTAGTTTGTGGTTTGTGTGTAATTAAATTTTATTTTTATTATAATTCATGACAATTTAAGGCATTATCTGGTGTTAATTATTTAATAGGTTTAGAAGAGGCCTATATCCAGCAGTGAAGTAAAATTGTCTGAAAAGAATAGGAGAAAGAATTTCATAAAAACGACGCCAACAATGGCATCATCAGGATTACGATTTATTTATGACATCACCAAGTTATTTTTACTAAATTTAAAATTACGGTTTTAGTATTTTTTTATGTTATAAATTTAGAAATACGAAAAATTAAATAAACACATTGTACATTAAAAACGGATTAGTAATTATAATTAAATCTAACTAGTTTCACTTGTACCCAAGTTTCATCAGGCAATATGTGGTAATTTGTAAACAGTTCATATTTGTATTATCCTGATGAAACTTGTTGGCTTCTATTATATAATAATTACCGTTCCGTGGTTAAAATGTATTTTAAAAAATGATTTAACGTTGCCTTCCAATATTAAATATTATAATAAAACAAATTAATAATTTTTGTAACCTAATTATTATTATTTTAATCTGTTAAATTAAAGAACTTTGTTTTTTAGCTGCTCTAGACAGCTGTTTCATCAACATATGTTGACATCATCAGGTGTTACAATAATATATCAAATGTTTGATATATTATTATTGTAACACCTGATGATGTCAACATAGATTGATGAAACAGCTGTCGCGTAAAATAAAATACAATTATGATACAAAAAACAAAGTATTGTACTTTAATTTAACAGTTTAAAATGTTAAGGTATTGCATTATATTGTTTCGTCCAAAACAATGGACTATTTAATTATTATTATTATTATTATTCTTTGTTGAATCGGTATTTACATCATTACAGCACGAGCCAAATCTATGCAAAGTGTATAGCTATCATATTGATTCTTATGACATGTGAGAGGCAGCTAATTTATCGTCATTTTATTGTCACGTGAATTCTACACCATTCCAATGACAGTCTGAAAATCACCCTGTCATTGCCGGGAATCGGACCCGAGACCTTCTTTGTGACAGTCACTTGCCACTCGACCACGAAGATCGTCATATTAACATAGAATAGGGAATATTTATGTATAGCTTTATTATCTAGCTCAGTGCTTCCCAAACTTTTTTGTCCCGTAAACCTTTCTGATGAGCAAAAATGAGCAAAAAAAAAGGTCCACAACGAAAAATATCCCATGTTATTTATTATAACTTCCATAGTAATTAAAATGTGTCACAATTTTTTGACCATTTTTTGACAATTTTTTGACCTCGTGACGTTGTTCAAAGGACCCCAAACCAATTTTCATTTTCCACGGACCCCTTTAATGATCTCAGGGACCCCTGGGGGTCCGTGAGGACTGCTTTGGAAACCACTGTTCTAGCTAAATAGTTGATCATTTGGAACTCAATTTGAGTAACGTAGTGTATTAATGTATGTATTAATTTAGTAGATTATATACTCACATTTTCAAAGCACTTGAATTGTCAATTATAAATAATCGATCAATTAACCCGCGCGAAACTATCATAATTGCATAATCAGACAGTTAATTTTAGTCGGTATTCGATTTGAAAAGAATGCACGTCAAAACAAAGTTAGATCTATTCAATGAAATCTTCTTGGGGTATTTGTGAAAATACAAGTTGTTATGACAGATTTTTTAAACAATTTAAGCTTCACATCAACACCGTCAATCTCCTCGATGTAACACGAGTTACGGATGTCGGCAGCTTGAAGAAAGTAACAAAGAATGGAAGAAGAATAGTATGGGAGGGAGATATATATTTTATACAGATTTAATTAGATGTTTACTGGTAATTTCTTCAATAGGTATGTTTATGATAATTAACATAATCTGAGCAATTATCGAAGTATCTATCTTTTTATTAACCAATATATTAATACAAATATTGTTTCTTGAACAGTGATGTAAAATTCCATATTAAATCGATAATACGAATGAAAACGTCTGTTTTATAGAAGTTTTATAATAGTTTAAGGAAATTACATGTTTCGCCTGGTATTAAAAAATCTGGTTTGTGTCTAAGGCATTACCAAATCAAACATTTGATCCCTTGGACAGTTGAAACATGTCATTCACATAAAATATAATAAAACTTCTAGAAAACATACGTTTATATTCGTATTAATTTTTTATATAGTATAACTTCGTCTCCCCGAAGGTGTTGGCAGAAAGAATGGACCGCCACACTATTCTTTCCTGGCATACTTCTCTCGCTTCCTCAATATTCATGCATTGTGTCATGCACGCACTCGATTCCGCACGTAGCCGACATTCAGTATTTAATTTATTAATAATAAAAACAGAAATAGTTTTATTACCGATAGGACACAGTTTTGACCGGTTTTTATATTAACAAAACTAAAAAATATTGTATAGTCATTATTATTTCATTATTTAAATTGAACTTATGATAACAGATTTGAAATTCGAAATTGTATCATTATTTAAAAAGTAAATTGTCTGATTTATAATATTCTGATGAATTAATCACCTGAAGAGCATTGTAGAAAATGCTTCAAATTACAATCTAGTAGTAAATTATAGTTAATTAATTTGAGGACTGGATCTGACGTTGTCGATCAATGCACCTAAGGTCTACTGGAAGATTGTCTCAGGATGAAGGGCCGGATACGAAATTTTAGGTTCGGCGCAGATATTTTTCCCAACTTTGGTGATCGCAATGTAGACTAGTAGTAATAATTATTCAGGCTCTTGGTGGTGAAGACTTCCAAAATATATAATATAATATAATATTATCTGATGCCATTCTATGTCTCTCTCCGGTCTCAATCTAGCGATTGGTCTGCAGCAAGGCGACGCATCTCCTCTTCCACTCCGCTCGATCCTCGGCAACTCTCTTCCACTCCGCATAAGTGGTGCTAACCATTCTATGTAACGTTTTAAAAACCTTCCAGAAAAGCATGAATATATTGTATTATTTCTGGACATTGAAACCCGTGAATGTGTTTGCATGTGTTTTATTGTTAAACTGTTAAATTAAATAACTTTGTTTTTTGTATCACAATTGTATTTTATTTTACACGACAGCTGTTTCATCAACCTATGTTGACATCATCAGGTGTTACAATTGTAGCACCTGATGATGTCAACATAGGTTGATGAAACAGCTGTCGAGTAAAATAAAATACAATTGTGATACAAAAACAAAGTTATTTAATTTAATACTTTAAAATGTTAAGGTATCATAGTGTTTCGGCCAAAACAATCGACTGTTTTATATGGGTACCCTTCGTCACTGTTTGTCAGCAAATAAGATATGATTAAGTTATTTGATATATAGTTTAGCTGTTGACTAATTAGAAATAGTTTTATTATCGGTCTAATAAGTAAATTTGTTTCATAATTAATTATATATAAGCTTCTTTAGCTATTTACTATTATCGCACTAACCATCAGTCAAGGGCATCAACAGTATACAGTCGTCCTTTTCCCGCTCCAGCTGATCATAATACATAAAAACAACAATAATTGTATTGCCTTAATTAATAAAGATACGGTTATATCAAAACCAGTTGGCAATATGAAAAAAAATTCAGATTGTGATAAAGTACTGTTACAATCAACAAAATGAATCCTAACATTGGAACCAAAAAAACATACAAATTATAAATTACAGTTAATCAAATGATTTTACTGAAATCTCTTGATGGAAGTTCATTTTAAATTTTAATTAAATAAAACGATGTTTTTTAACTACTAAGTTTACAATAGTGTCACCAGTCTGTCGATGCCAGCGAGCCTGGCGAAACCGGTCGCTGTCTAAATAAAGACAAAAGTGGAAGTAGTTAAAAAAACATCGTTTTATTTAATTATTATAAATTACAGTATCTGAAATCTATGGCAATGATTTTTAATGTATTTTCTGTTCGATTGTTGGATATAAAATATACATAGTTGTCAGATTCTATATTCAAAATGTCCCACTGCGGTTAGTTCATATTTTTTTTAGTTTTATGAATTATCTTAATCCGATACTACTATGAAAATATTTGGAATATAAGCATTTAATTCAGTAACTCCACAATAAAAGACCTTTAAAATTACGACCCAAACACCTCCAGCCGCCACAAGCGCCCAAAACCAATCCTTCTTCAGAGGAACACTCCATACCACACAAATCATGTCCCCCGCATAAACCAACAACCCACCAAATCACCTTTCGAACAATGTTCCCAAATCAGACGTAAGAGGAATAACCACAAGAACTGAACCTCTGTAAGCCAGAAGATCCAAATTTAAGTTCAATACCATTTTATTAACAACTGACATATTGAAGGAATGTTATCATGTATTTGTTAATTTATAATACGTGCAGGGCTGGTCAACAACTTGCCAAAAAATGCATTATTAATATTATTAAATTTTACCAAATTTTTTCACTCTCATTTTAAAAATTCTAAAAATGTAAAAACTTTGTATTTAATTCCACAACATTTTTCACAAATATTTTGGGCAACAGCCAACCTTCCTCAGTGAAGAATTTTTGCCCTGAGGAAAGAATAACCCATGAGAAAAGATAACCCAATCAGCAAAAGCCTACCAGGAAGGCCGTCAAAAAGATGGAGAGATGACTGGACATCATCATCCTAGAACAACTCATCCTCATAAACAGATCATACGACCTAAACTAAGAGAAAAAATAAAAAGAATATTTCCATTGATTTATTGAAATTTAACTAACTAAATATATCATATTAACTTCAACTATACAAAATAATGAAAGGATCATTTAATATGGTTTGGACATATGGAAAGAATGAATGAAGAAATAATAGTAAAGAAAGTATCATAAATGTTAATTATGTAAGCGGAACTAGAAATAGAGGAAAATCGAAAAAAACGCGTCACGATCAAATAATCGAATTTTGAATCTCCTCCACGTGATGAGTCGGAGAAATCGACGTGCATGACACTGTATGAATATTGAGCAAGCGAGAGAAGTATAGTACGTCAGGAAAGAACAGTGCGGCGGTTCATTCTTTATTCTTTCTGCCTACCCCTTCGGAGACACTGCATGATGGTTGGTTAGTTACTATTTTGTCGGATCAAAACATATATGAATTTAAGATCGTCTTGCGCCAAGAGATTTCAGTTATTGATTTTTGTTAAAAAATCTGAGATTTCTTGCTTGGCGTGTATCCGATCCCAAGAAAGTTGAATAAACGTGTAATAAAATACATAATTGTAATTTAATATCAAATCATTAGTCAGATGCAATCAAGACTTTGATTACACCTTTCTAGAGTCTGTACAAACGTTATCAAGTAGCGATCATTCTTATCAATTAAATAAGTTTAGTCAATATTACAACAAAAATATGCTTATAGAAATTAAGACACAATTAGATTTTTATAATTTACCGACCATTTTGTCTATGCGCAATGGATAATATTTCATTACTAAACTTGACCCATTTTCCAATTATAAGGAGGTTATTTTAACATTCGCGCAGCTTCACAATATAATATTAAAATTCATTCTAATATTAAATCAAAATATTGTGTCCATCTTTTTAAGCTAAATCGTGTTATGTTGTATGAGAGTTGATTTGTCCAACAGTCGTTTCTTAAATAGTATTATTAAAAAATCACTGCTTAGTAACCTTATTTATTTATAAAAGTGAAAACACTTTCTAACAATTTATAATACTTTTAATACACTTTACTTAAAATTATGATTTTTGGACCAATTCCACGACGGCGACGTGGATATTGGCCTACGGGTATCCCATTTCCAGCAGCGTATGGGATTTTGCAAGTGCCAATACTGGTAACATGGTTTCGCCAGAATCGTCTTCGTATTGTGCTAAATTACACGATATCTGTAATAACAGATTTTCATTATTTCTGTATTTCTCATTCTGTCTCCTTTCTGCAATGGCGCGAAGAGTTTTCATCTCTGAGGTGCTGAGAAGATTTTTAATATCATATTAATATTTAATATTGACAAGATTATCAAATGATTTTACAGAAATCTTTCGATGGATGTTCATTTTATATCATAAATAAATGAAACGATGTTTTTGAACTCTTTCCTCATTTGTCTTTATTTCGACAGCGACCGGATACGCTAGACTCGCTGGCATCGACAGACTGTCTGTCGCTGTCGAAATAAAGACAAAAGTGGAAGTAGTTGATAAACATAGTTTTATTTAATTATTATTTAATATGGATTAGGGGTGAGCAATCCGCTTACGAGTTAACACCAAGAGTCGGATCACTTTTGTGAGCGAGTGAGCGATGACTCATTAATTATAAGAGCGGCAGATCAATGATCCGCCAGCTGAATCCTAAATTATTTCGAAAGAGTCGACTCTTTCGTGAATCAGCTGGGGAGACTTCTTGTGACGCATTACTATTAATATGGCTGTCGTCGTCGTTTTTTTTAAACTATTTGGAAAATCGGGCGATTGAAATCTTTGGTGGTGACCCTTATTTTATTTTTTTAGCTCATTCGGGAAAATCGAATGTTTAATTTTTCCCGAACGAGCTAAAAGAAAAAAAGGTCGCCAATGAATTTCTTACCGATAAAAATGTGTCACGATTACTCGAGACAGACTCTTTTTTATGAAAACAACGACTCAAAATGATAAGTCGTGAGTTATGAAAAAGAGTCGGCTCACTATGCTAAACGATCCGTCCAGCTCAGATCCCTGAGGCGATTCATTTTGCCCACCCCTAATATTGATAAAACGATAGTTTTATTGCATTGGGTTTGTCAAGTTTCATCATGATAAAACATAATCAAACACCCTATTTATCAAACATTTCACAAATACATTATATATTTTAAAAAACGGAGGATATCACAAATATTTAATACGAAAGAGATATAATTAAATCGTTTGAAATGTGGACTATGGGCAAACGAGTTGTAAGACGGCGTGCTAGCTGACACGGCTGACGGGTGGCAAGAAGAACTTTATACAAGCTGTTACATTAAGCGGAATTATGCAAGTGGACAAAGAGGCGTCTGCGGTCGTGGACTTTCTGGCGAGGGGCCAAACTATGCATCGTCGGGACACATTTATCTCGTCTCCTCGTATTGATCTGTGCATTTTCCGATCCGATCATTGCGTAGTAACAGATAACAAAAGTCACAAAAAATTTGCATGTGATGTTAGATATTTTCAAGAAAAAAAAACTACGATACTTTCAGTATTTTCCTTTACTATAAATTAATAAAAATGATTTATTTTAAAACAAATATTTTATGTATATAGGCGAAGCATAAAACTGACAAAAGAAGAATATAAGTAAAATAAATGCAGTAGAAATGAGATCTCTTAGACGAATGTGCAAAAAAATGCGTGTATGATAGTGTCGAATGAAAATATAAGAAGTGAATGCGGTACAATTGAAAGTGTTATAAAGAAAATAATGAAAGGAATATTACGATGGTTTGGACATATGGAAAGAATGAATGGTAAAAACAAGTATTTGTTAACGATGTAAATGGATCATTTTTTTATTTTACTTATGATGCAATCATCTGCCTTACAGTTTTTCCTTGTTTCGTCGTTCGGTATTCTATTGTATTCTATCGTTTTCCCGCGCATACTTCTCAGTGATCTCATTTTTACCGCATTTATCCTACTTTCATCCTCAAATTTACCTATAATTAATAAAAAATTAGGGACCACTATCATAAAAAAATAGTTTTATAAGTTATAAAATACAAATGATATACTATTTATCATACATTTTGTATCCATGATGATTTATTTTTTTTAAATACAGAAATCATATTTTGACAAACAAAACGAAAGAGAAGACATTATTTTTTAGCTACTGAATTACCCGTGTTTCGCTTAAATCAACCGTTTCAAAAAACAACCGTATTATCACAAATTTTCAATTTATTACGTGAGACCTTGGGAAAAAAATATCTTTAGACGTACTTCCAAATTCTTCTTGTTACTGTCTCAAGCAAATACACGTTTTATGTTAATATCGAGACAAGAGCGTATTGATTTGGGAGTGCATTAAAATTCATAAACTCTGAACGGTCCATTTGCCGATACGTAATATTTACATTGTCTCTTAACCAGAGAAATTAGCATAGATGAGAACAATTGCAAAAATATATATCTATGGCTTTGTTCATTATGCAGATACTAGTTGTAAGCGAATGCAACCGTACCTACCCACAGGCCCGATCAGTCGCGATAACAACTCCCTATTATCCACAAACAAAGTATTCAAACCTCAGGGAAATAGGTTTTGATAGGGTGTGAAATTCAATTAATTCTCCTTTGGGCGGTTACTGTAAATGCTTTGTACAATACGTTACCACTAAAATACATTCCTGAAAACCGTCTCAGGAAAACATGTGTTCATTTGTGATGCTAATATTATGTTATTATGTGCTATTATACAATATGTCTATATTTAGCCAGATAATTAAATTCTAAAAACAGATCAATACGCACAATACGGAACGATATTGAATAAAAGGTTGGCGTACACCAAAATTTAGGTTAACATTTTACATAACATGAAAAGAAATTTCACGATGAAATTTAATATTGAAGTTGTGAATACAAAAACAGAAGATTAATCTTTATATACTATAAACTTTTCTTCGTTGGTTTATTTCGTTGTTAAGTGCTCTTTATATAAAATACTAATATCTCATCATCCCGCAATGTATTAATAAAGAAGACTTCTAAACAAACCTTCCAATTATATAAATATAGTCGATGTCGTGGGAACTGGCAGGATACGAGAAGTGGATTTTTGGTAAAAAAAAATTAAAATAATAATTTCTTCTATCATGTATACCATCACCTTGTGTTGTTGATTCACATTTGAAAAAAATCATTCTCCATAGATGGCGTTAGTGGGTCGGTTGTATAGGTTAATTCTTGAAAAAATTCACAAGTGCAACCAAATCTACATAGATGGCTGACTGAAACTGACACGTGAAGATAAATATGGATTTTGAAGTACATATACATCTTCCAAAAAATTTGTCATGCATGATCACAATAACAAAGGTGGAATGGGGAATGTTGTAATTACATAAAGCGTGCGCTTAACCCAACCAATGACAGGTCATAAGTCCTGTAAACACCTTGATCATCCATGTTCAGTTTCCAGTTTACGTCTTCGTCTCTATTAAGATACAATTAAAATTTGAAAAAAATTATGTTTTTATAATACTTTTTTGCATTTTTTACAAACATATTTCGGATCGCAGATGCCCTTCCTCGGTGTAGTCTCAATTAAGGAGTAAATCTCATTTATTTAAGACGAGTAAATGGGAGACACAATAACACACTTTTATTTATATAGATTATAGGACAATGAGAAAAAATCGTAAATTGGAATTCAAGTTAAGTTTATTTGATTGTTTATAGTGCTTAATTTCGATTTAATGTTTTTTTAAATGTCAATACATATTGTATTATGTTATGGTTGTATTATTGACGTGTAAATTTTCAACACCGCTATCTTTAATTAACGAATTATCCTTTTCAATTGGGTGATTGGCAAATTCTAAAAAGCTAATCCTGAAACATGCAAAAAAACAAAATCGTGAAGAATGCAAAAAAATATTGAAAAGAAAATAATAAAACATTAATCAAAGCATGTCAATCTCACACAATACAATTAAATTTAAAAAAAACGAACATTTTTATTAATATTTAATATAACACGAAGATTTGCATCATTGGTTAAGAAACAAAAATTAATATTGTGACAAAAGGAAAAAACAATACGTTTTTTACTTTTCATTACATTATTATAATATGATTTTGAATCAAATCGTATTGCATTTTACGAGTATTATAAATAAAAATATGTACGTATATGATCTGTTTTGTACATGCGATGGGTGGTAAAGTTTTGAAATAAAACGCATGCATTATCCCTAGAAACCAGTCATTTTGTGTAGGGGTGGTTTTAAACTAGGGTTTTTTAATGAATCCAGGAAACTCGGGATCAAAGCAAGCCATAAGCCGCCAGAGAGCACAAAGGGATGAATAGCTAAAACATTTATCCTTACCTCAATCAGATCTATTACTGAAGAATAAGATAAAGAGAATGATGCTGGGTGAAAGGGAGGCATTAATCAATTAATTGCTATGGTACTTAATTAGGCACATTAACATAACATGACAAGATTATTAAATATTTTATGTAATAAATTACAAATGGATTAACCCAATCTTATAAAAAAAATGATTTGCAGCAGTATATATATATAATGTTTTTTTTTAGATGTCAATATTAAATAATATTATGATTCTATTATTAACGTGTAAATTTTCAACAACGCTATCTTTATTAAACGAATTATCCTTTGGCAGTGCACAATGTTGTTCTTCTACCGACCCTTGTATATGGAAGCGAAGCATGGAACTGGCAAAAGAAGGATGAAATAAGAATAAATGCAGTAGAAATGAGATCTTTTAGACGAATATGTAGATACTGTGTGTATGATAGAGTGTCACAATTTTCTTTCCTGACATATTTCTCTCGCTTCCTCAACATTCATACATCGTGTCATGCACGCGCGTCGATTTCTCTGATTTCTCACATGGCCGACATTCAATATTTGATTTATTTGATCGTGCCACGTTTTCCTCGGTCTTCCTCTTTTGCTGGTTCCATTAACATCATTAATATATATATATTTTTTATCATTCTTTCTTCATTCATTCTTTCCATGTGTCCAAACCATCTCAATGATCCTTTCATTATTTTGTTCATAACACCATCATTCGCACCGCATTCACTTCTTATATTTTCATTCGACACTCTATCATACACATTCCTCTGAGAGATCTCATTTCTAATGCATTTATTCTACTTTCATCCTTCTTTTGCCAGTTCCATGCTTCGCTTCCATACATTTACTATTTCAAAGTAGGTACATAGTCTAGATTAGACACAAAATAAACCATTTCACGAGGATTCAAAAATAAATATTTACCCATTACATTTAAATACTGTATAAGTAATATTATACAGAAAATACTGTGCCAGAAATGAAGGTACTTTTTCAAATAAAGTACAATAATCATCCCTTGTTAAATCTGGAGGCGCACAAGATTCCAGCTAGAGATCGTTTTGTGGGAGGAAATTAATATGTTATCCGGAATTCAGGAAATTATTTCAATTAGGCATCTCATCCGCTGTTCCCATAACAACGATGATTGTGCTGTATGATCCGACCGACTTCTGCTCGGATGGAGAACCATGGAAATCTTTCGTTATTCTATTTTTACGTATTTTCGGGATAATCTTATTTCCAAACATTAAACTTTAATCATTAGCTTCAGAAATCCAAAAAGGTTTGACATTTAAGCGTATCAACAAATATTTAAGTACCTAATTAAAGAGTTTGACTAGCTGTTAGGTGAGTTCATTTTACATGTAAAATTAACTTTTCAAAAAATCCAATTTTAAAATAATTATCATTAACATTGATTTTGATTTTGAATGTTTAAAAATAAAACATTATTATTCTTCTTCCTCTTAGTTTAGGTCATATGACCTGTTTGTGACGGTGAGTTATCCTGGGATGATGAAGTCAAGCCATCTCTCCATCTTTTTGGCGGCCTTCCTGGTAGTCTCTTGCTGCTTGGGTTTTCATCTTTAATATTTTTCGCAATTCTTGTATTCTTCATGCGGTCCGCGTGGTCTCTCCAAAAGCGCCTTCTGCTTCTTCCCCATCTCACTATATCCTCAACACCACAGACAGATCTTATCGTTTTATTTCTGATCCGATCTCTGAGGGTTTTGCCTGCGATGGAGCGTAGGGTTCGCATTTCTGCTACTCTATGAAGGTTCTTAGTTCTATTGGTATCGGCTCTGACCTCTATTCCATACATCATGATGGGGTTTACAAATACCTTGTATATCAGCTTATTATATTATAATTAAATATATCTTCTTCTTCTAAATGTTGTCCCGCCACACCTCAATGGTGCATAGGGCCTCAAGGAACCTTCTCCACCCGACTCTATCTAATCTAGAGAATTAAATATTTATTTATCTTTAAAAAAATGGAATATCAAAAAAATACGCTGTTTATGTTCCACTTTAATTAATTAAATATCTTTATATTGTACAAAAAAAATATAAACGAACATAAATATTATTATGGAACATTAACAGGGTTGTCTTTTCAATTCTTAAGTTTTTACAATGGAATTCCACAGTGCTAACTTTAAATAAATATGTATCTTTCATTTGTTTAACATATGGTTCGAAAGTTGATCTATTAGTATTATATTATTTTTCTTATTTTATTTTCCTCTCCTATCGAAGCTTGATATCATGACTATTTTTATATTGGATGCAGCAACTCTAAACAAGAATGTACTGCAACTGAACCATTATTTAATGTTTTCTAAGACGTGATTTTCTTCTTATTTCATGTTTACCTTGAAAAAACAGTTGCAGTATGTTACTTTGTATTTTTCGTTTCGCATTATATATCCAAAGTTTTTTTTTTTTAAGCGCTTGAGTTTTTAGCTCTCTCTAATTATTAAATTCTTTAGCAAAGAATGTGCCCACACGTTTAATGAACTATAACACCTGATCAAAATCGACCAAACTTTTCACCACAATGTCGAGAGAAAAGTATAGAGAGTAAGAAACTAACTTGACATTGACACGAAGAGGATAAGTAATTTCATTAGCAGTTTTCATGTTACCCTCATTTAAGACAATGTGTGCTAAGAAGAGAAGATTTTTCTTCTTTTTGTTTTGCTGAGTTCTTGAAAATACAAGATATTGACAATCCAAAAAAACATTCATCTTAATCAGGGCTGTACAAACCAGATACGATCCCGGGTTAATTAAAACAACTTAATAGATTGGAGGGTCGCAGGAAAAAATACAGTATAATGAAAAAAATACCGGGTTTTCATTTATATGATATAATATAATAAATTTTATTAATATTTCGTCAATTCATTTTTTAAATTTCTGTCGATATCAACATAAATATTAGTTACGCAGAGCGTGTGTCAGTGAAGACCTATATTAAGATTTTATAAACAAGCCATCGCGCCGTTTCCCCGCAGGGGTAGGCAGAGAGAATAGCCCGCCACACTACTCTATCCTGGCTTACCTCTCTAGATTCCTCGACATACATACAGCGAGTAATACACGCACGTCGATTCCTCAGACTTCTAACATGACCAACCTTTAAAATTTTATTAATTAGGTCATGCAATTTTTCCTCGGTCTTCCTCGACTCCGTACTCCATTTATATTGTTAACGTATATTTTTTTTAACCATTCTTTCTTCATCCATTCGATTCATATATCCGAACCGACGCAGCGATCCTTTCAGAATACCTTCTTCCTTTCTACATACCTTTCTTATATCAGCATTTTTTTTTTTTATAAAAAAAAGACTAATATCAAGGATTTACATCAATGATATTAGAATTTATTTTACAATCTTCAATGTGAGCAGAAAATAGCTCATTATTATGAAGAAGGAATCTGGTCGTGTCTAGGCTTGAACCCATGTCCCTTGGATCAGGAGCCAAGCGTTCTATCCCCTAGCGACCACCCGATTTGAGATTATGTTTTATGTCGTTCTACCACAAATACGTCTTAGGGACCTCATCTCTACCGCATTTATTCTGTTCTCATCCTTCTTCTGCCAGTTTCATGCTTCGCTTCCATATATTAGGGTTGGGACCAGAACTCCATTGTGAACGGCCGTTTTCGCTTTCATTATAGATATAGATTTTATAAAATTCATTATTGAATACGCACTTTCACTAAGATAGGTACTGCTCGTGATCGATTCTATTTTTAAGCCAAGATTCGTTAGGTTTGGGCCACTCTCACCAAGGAGCTTAAAAAATCAATTCCAGATTCTGGTCTCTCCTTGGTTGCGGTTGATCAAAAACACGTCGCGGGTCACACAAAATAAGCCGCGGGCCGTGTTTTAGATACCCTTGATCTAAATGACGAAATTCAGGACCTAGAAGTTCTTAGAAAATATATGCAATTGGGATCACGTAAGAAACGAAGTAGCGTGGGGGTACACAAAATACTCACAGCCTTCTGAAGGGTCTTCTGCGAGCAAGCGGGAATAAAAAACACTACAAATAATACGAAGATAAACTTTGGGCTAAAGGCAAAAATGCGTTTACCATTTACGCCGTGAAATGGCATAAATATTGAAATATAAAACTCTGCGATCGGCGAGGCCATCAGGACCCGAAACGGTCACGTCCTCGCTAAATGAAAATATAGAAAATGAAAATACGAGTATAGCTCGTGGGGGACCCCGCACCCTTCCGAGCCCGCTCCCCTTCTCTCCCGCGAGACGTGACTTCAATAATCTTATATTTTACCGGCTACGGGAAAACGGGACGCTGATACTAAACCGGGAATAAAGAAAAACAAAGATACGTTTTTTTTAACAAAACGAAATATCATGGAAATCTTTGTATGTTGACAAAAGCACTCGGATATTTATAAAATACGTCATAAAAAGGTATTCAATCAATTATGAATATGTAGGTACATAACATAATCTAGAATGGCAGTGCACACTGGTGTTCTTTTACCGACCCTTATGTATGGAAGCGAAGCATGGAACTGGCAAAAGAAGGATGAATGTAGAATAAATGCAGTAAAAATGAGATCTCTTAGACGAATGTGTAGATACTCTGTATGTGATAAAGTGTCGAATGAAAATATAAGAAGTGAATGCGGTGCGAATGATGGTGTTATGAACAAAATAATGAAAGGATCATTAAGATGGTTTGGACACGTGGAAAGAATGAATGAAGAAAGAATGGTAAAAAAGTATATGTTAACGATGTAAATGGAACCAGAAATAGAGGAAGACCGAGGAAAACGTAGCACGATCAAATAAATCAAATATTGAATGTCGGCCATGTGAGGAGTCAGAGAAATCGACCCGCGTGCATGACACGATGTATGAATGTTGAGGAATCGAGAGAAATATGTCAGGAAAGAAAAGTGTGGAAGTCCATTATTTCTGCCTACCGCGATGGTTAGTTGGTTAGTTACATAACATATTTTTTATAAACGAATTTTATTTCGTTGTCATATTTCATATAATATATCTTTTTATGTACACAAAATATCATAGAGCAGAAGAATTTAATATGAAATAAACATATAACGATCTCGTCTTTATTACTTTTTTGTGTAAAAACTTGTTCCGGTTGTATCTTTGGTAACCGAAATTTCTTTAGCTAGATTACGACGATCTCCATAATCATTGTGACTTATAAAATATGATATTCCACACAAATATTTACTGATGTAGCAATTCACGAATAAAATATTCATTATCATGTTCAAGGTACGATTGTTATCCTAACCAATAACGACAGTAAAAGTTCCTTTAATTCTCGTGTATTTATAGATCCCATATTTTAGTAGTAACAAGATGGCGTCCGTCGGTAGTTGTCATTTAAATTTTCTTACAAAAAAAGTTTTCTGTATTTTGACCATTGTTCTGATACTTTTCAGAATTTGAGATGGTTTAATATATATTTGCATCGCCATGGGTTATTGATTGTTTTATGGTGCTTCGTAATAGAATAAAATATCACACGTCGTATGCTCTTTTTTTTTAGAGGAACATAGAAGTTCCTGCCACATACCCGAGGCTGTTATAGGACGTAGCGGCGCTCTTTTGTCGGCCTTGCTCGTACACTCCCTGGGCCTGTCTCCGGTGCATCCGGGACTTACATTTAAAGACGGCAACAACAAGGGGATGCCAGACCACATTTAATCTACCCATATTTAGTGGTATACCCTTATACTGACGTTGTAATGACGTTGTACTTTGCTCTATACGCCTTCCCGATAGCCATCCAGCCTCCATCCCTTGCTTCTCCTACCGCTGTCGACGCCGCCTTTCCCTGCCCACCGCCTTCTTCTTCCGACCCGCTGATTTACTCCAACGCCCCATGCTCCACCCCCTCCCTATCCACCATTATCTTAACCCCATTGCCATATCGGTTTCCACTCATGACCACCGGCCCATACCCATGGCTTCTCTCGTACCCCTCGGTTTCGTACACAGGACCAACCGGCCCCCATCCATGGCCATTTCTCTGTCACCACCCCTCAGTCTCCACCCAAAACCTCGGGGCCTACCCAAGGCCACCTCTACACCCTCCATAATCCTCCCTACCGGGCGATCAGATCCAAATATTGGACCCAACCCCCACATCTTCCAAAAACCCTTCTCACACCAATTAAAAATATTCAACCTGAACACTCAAAAATTTAATTTTTCACCTTGTGGGGAAGCAATAGCTTTCGAGCTTACAATATCTAAATCGCCAGTGGCGGTACTCCCAAAGAAGCCCAGAAGCCCGGCTTGCGTAAGAAATTTTGAATAAAAAAACCCAAATATAAGTAATCATGCCCCCGCAAAAACTATCAACCCGCCAAATCAACTTCCAACAATGTTCCCATCAGACGTAAGAGGAATAGCCACAAGAGCTGAACCTCTGTAAGCCAGAAGAGGTTTTGATTCAAAATTTCTTACGCAAGCCGGGCTTCTGGGCTTATAGGAGTACCACCACTGCTTACTCCAAACCATAAATTAACAATTCTTAAAATTAAAAGAGTAGTTACAAGATTCAGGTAGTATTTTATGTACCTACCCTTATTTGAATAGCAAAATAAAATACATTCATTAATAATTGTGTACTATATCTATGTATAAATAGATATAAGTTCATAATTGAATTTAAATGCACACAGTTATCCGTCATGCGGTTACAGTATTACTAATATGAGCCTTATCTACAATATTTGAGGTTTGGTATTTAATTGTGTGACCGCGAACCGAGGACATTCGCAAACATCCCGTTTATGATAGGGATATTGCATCATCGACCGAAACTCCCGAGCCCCATACCACAAGCACGTATAATAATAAAATTTCTCGTTCAAAGACACTGCAGATTTGGATAAGTTTGCTCCGCCGCAGTGGCGTGCCGCCCCTTGTATAAAAAAACCTAAGTCAGACACTAAAAACGGAATTAACTAGCCGAAGCAGCACGCGGTCGTAAAACAGAGTATGCCATCCGCACAATACTCCCCCTAGCCGCCCGTCCTCATGCATAATAATCTAAATAGCACACCACTGGCGGCTCACGGCATTCTGAAAGCGTCAAACCTTGTCGCTTTTATGACGCTAAGGAATAACACGATACACAAAACGAAGAGTTAATTTGAAAAACTTTTTAGCGCAGTCCGCAGGGGCGTATGTTATGCCGAGCCTTCGGTCAATGACCTACCAATATCAAATTTATACAAAAAATACCATTTATCTGTAAGTCCCATCCTCCAGCGTGGGTCTACAAAAAATCCGCAAAATCTTTCTCTAAAAAATCGCTTTCTTCTTCTTCTTCTTCCTCAGCCTATTCCCGTCCACCCCTAGACAAAGGCTTCCTCCATTCGCTTCCATGTCACTCTGTCCTGTGCAGATTGCATCCAGGTTATTCCGACGTGTCTGTTCAGATCATCCTTCCACCGTAGTTGCGGTCGCCCTGCACTTCTCTTTGCCATCCACGGTCTCCAAGTCAGCAGTCTTCTTGTCCACTTTTCATCTGAGCTTCTGGCTACGTGACCAGCCCATTGCGATTTTAGAGTAGCCACCCGGTGGATGATGTCAGTGACCTTTGTTTTTTCTCTCATCATATCGTTTCTGACTCTGTCTCTTAGTCTTATTCCTAACATGGCTCTTTCCATGACTCTTTGGGTCACTCGTAGTGTCTCGACACTTGTTTGGACAGTGTAACAGTTTCAAGACCATAAGTACCAACTGACAGAACGCAGACTTCATAGACTTTTTGTTTTAGGTTGATCGGTATTTTCCGGTTTTTAAGGATGTGACTCATGTTTACGAAAGCTGCCCAATTTACTTGCTTTAGCTTACTTAAATGAATAAAATTATACTTTTAATATTTTTTCCCGATTTCATGCATTAAATACAACGGATTCTAATGTTAAAAGCAATGATTTTTGGATTATTATATGCGGTCCCTTTGGCTTAAATACATCGCTTTTGTTACGTGAATAATTCCGGATCGCGGTCGGTAGAGAAAAACCACGACCGAATTTCATATAAAGATGAGCACTCTTACCACTGCCCAACGACCCGGATTGACATAGTTAAATAATATATGTCCTCTTCAGTATTTTAGTGGACTTACTGACTACTTACTTCGTATATAAAATTAACCATATTTAAATACGGAGAGATATAATTAACCACCCTACGTATTTGAACGTACGTGATACGTTTACTTTCACTGTACCATTATGCGCTATTCCGTTACACGTACGCGCTTGAGAAAAAGCAACTTACCTAAAATGTACAAACTGTTAGGGATACGCGCGTGTGCCAACAACATTTGAGTACAAGTATTCATAAATATGATAGTTTTAAAAGGGGCGGGCGAAGTATGCGACCGAGTATTTGACGTTTCGTATTTTAAAAAAATTAAATTAATATGTAATTAAATTTCATTACTAAAAAACCGGCTTTTTTGCAAGTTTCTCGGAAAAGTAACCCGAAGGTAGGGCGGTTAAAATAGAGGATGTCAAATTATTCATATATTTTATTAAGATGATTAGTACGAACTGAAAAACATTGGGAATGTTTCGCTTATCAGATATCATTTCCATAAAATATAATAAAACTTCTAGAAAACTGATGTTTTCATTCGTATTAATTATTTAATATGGAGTTTTACATCAATGTTCAAGAAACATTAATATATTAAAGTTAAATTTTTATAAATAATGCAATGAATATAAAAAATATATACATATATCTTGTCAGGTATGAAAAATAGTATAACATTTTGGTAAACATATCAAAAGTCATTTATGTACGAATAAAAATTGTAAAATATTTTATTTAAAATTAAAAAGAGCTAATTGATCATATAGCCCAGACATAAAATCATTTTTTCACTCACGCTAATTTTGATTATCTTGACAAGTTTCGACAGTAGTATAACTTCATCATCGGGGAAACATTTTAAGCTTTTATCTTTCTCGTAAATGATGGTATTACTACGTTAGAAATATGCGTTCAAATAAATCAGATTTAAGTACGCTTCAAAATTTAGTTTTAATAAATATAAATTATTACTGATTTCGTATATTTTGATTTATGGCGACATTAATGAAAACTCTGTGCCCTAATTATTTAGACTTCGTACTGGAAAAACAAACACCCTTTTAAACTTATTAAATGTAAAACGTTTTCTTATTTTATTGAGAGCTTTTCGAGCTTTCACTGAAGTTCATGAACCTCCCCCCAAGGCCTTGGAACAGACTAGGATAGACCGCAGTATAATATATTATACCTGTTTTTTCCAGACACAAGGGCGCTATTAGCAATACAAACAAGGTCTTGCGAAGCATCCATCATTTGCAATGCACGCGCTTTGTTATCAATCAATTATAGCCGCAGGAACATTATTCACTTAAAACCTTATACATACTCGTATATCATATGAAGTATATGTATATTAGAGTAATTCCAAGAAAACAATGAGACTGTAACAGGAGCCATAAAACATATTTTATGTATCGACCAAACGTTAAAGATAAAAACGTAAGACTAAGCCACACCAAATAGCTTCACTTAGTGCTAAGCTTGGTGATACATTTATCTACTGTAGAGTCACGTAGAATGGCGTGAAGCGTTCAATGCTATTGCGATAGTATAGTGTGACTTGGATCGATTGGATATGTCGCCTAGCTCGCAATGCGGCTCTAACCTGCAAGCTAGGTTCCCACTTGTGTACTCTCGTCCATTTCTCGAAGAAATTGTACGAGAGAATTGATTCACACACTCTTCTATCCTGACATTCTTCACTAGCATCTAGCATCCTCAATATTGATAACATAAGAATACTGTATACAGAATTTTTCGACCTTTTACAGGACGATCATTTAAATTTTGACTGTACTACTAACAACAACAACACAATGTCGATACAGCCCACTCTGGGCTCCGGCCTCTTCCGTAACTCTTCGCCACTCTCCCCAGTCCATTGCCCGCATTCCGCAGTTTTGAGATCCCCCTCCATACCATCCATCCACCTAAGTTTTGGTCGTCCCACACTTCGCTTTCAATCTGGTCGTGTACTGAGAATCTTCTCTAGAATTCGATCTTCCTCCATTCGCTGGAGGTGTCCCAACCATCTAAGACGCTGTATTTTTATAAGCTTCCTTGTGTTGAGTTCTTTGTTAAGTCGTTCCAGCTCCTGGTTATACCTCACTCTACCAGTAGCGCATTTTCGTCCCTTTCGATCAATGATCAACGCACCGCACCATATAGAATAACTGGTCTCAGCAATATTTTATACAGAAGTAATTTGCTGTTTCTTGTCAGCAAACGAGATTTTAGTTGTCTGTGGATTCCAAAATAACATTTATTTGCCACGTTTATTTTCATTTTGATCTCAATACTAACATTATTGCTGCTAGTTACTACTGAGCCCAAATATTGGAACGATTCAACTATTTCTATGTTGTGGGTACCTACGCTCAGTAATGTCCCTGGACCATTTCTGATGTTAGCTGGTGTTTTGGATGCGATCATATATCATAAGTCCATTCTATTAGCACCATTTTCCAGATGTTTGAAATTTTACTACTAAATTGTATTAAATGATTGTACAACTTAAACTATCATAAAAAATATATTTTAATTCAATTGTTTACTATTCTACATCACTATCAATATATGGTATGATAACATTGTATATGGATAGATTCACGCGCTATTTACAACGCGTAGCTTGCAGCTGAAAAACAATCATAAAATTTTAATGTATGTATTCTTTGACATGTGATAAAATGTGTGTGAAAAACACTTCCAACAGTCCGTGAAAGGGGTTTTTATCCTCTTCACGCCGGCCACCACCAGTCCCTTAAACGGGTGTAATTGCCCTCTCAGCACACGATGTGTACATATATTTACACACTTTTTATTTAAGACTTCTAATTTTTCTTAACCAGTTTTGATCTCTCCGATGCTTGATAAAGACTTTTTATCCTTTCTGTCGCTCAGATTTCTCACCCATTGCTTAAAAACTTTCCCATCCATCTCTTCTGTGGCCTTCCAACACCTATTTTTCCATGGTCTCCATTTGATTAATCTCGTTGTTCACCTATCATCGTTGATGGCAGCAGAATCAAGAATGTCCAGGAATATACATACCTGGAACACAATATTCGATTGGGCCGAGAAAACCAAACCGCAGAGCTCAAGAGAAGAATTGGATTAAGCTGGGCAGCTTTCGGAAAAATGTGTTACATTTAAAAACACAAAAAATATCGATCAACCTGAAGAAAAACATTTATGAAGCGTGTGTGCTTCCAGTTGCTACTTGTATATCCTCAACATTGTAACATTGTCCAAACAAAGTGCTGAGAAACTACAAGTGACCTAAAGAGCCATGGAAAAAGCCATCTTAGGAATAAACCTAAGAGACGTCAGAAACGATACGGTGAGAGAAAAAACAAAGTCACTGACATAATCCACTAGGTAGTGACTCTAAAGTGGCAAAGGGCAGGTCACGTAGCCAGAAAGACAAGACGACTGCTGACTTGGAGACTGCACAAGACAGAGTGGCGTGGAAACGAATGGAGGAGGCCTTTGTCCAGGAGTGGACGGGAATAGGCTGAAGAAGAATAAGAAGTTCACCTATAATTATCTTATCTAACTGTGTATCCTGCCCATTTCCACTTTAATATACTTACGATCCATAACGTGTTCAACTCCGGTTTCTTCATCTCTTAGATTCTCTTATATTTTAAGATTCACACCAAGTATCTGTTTTTCCATGAATCGTTACACTTTAGCTTTTGAGTACTTTTATTTAAGTTAACGTCGTATTGCTACAAAATGAGTTGTTTATCTATTGAGATTTAAATTGTATAACAAGGGCAAACTTATTTAATTTGTTGTGCTTTCAAAGTGACGATAATATGCGTACATAATAAATCTCTTAACACGTCTATTTACAAACCTAAAACTTGTGATATCATGCGAACAATATGCCCCAGCCCACCGTCAATATGAGGAGATCTACCCTCGTGACGCAAGCAGGAGAGGCCGAAGATTACCTCCCTAATATTCTCCTACACAGAGAGGCCTGCGTGGATACTGTGTATGTAGCCGGGACCCGGGTGTATTCTGCCATAGTCCCCCAACAATGGCCCGCCAAATGTTGACTCTTATAAACTCGTAAAATATTAATATTATGGAACACCTATTTTTCAGCATGTTTATTTAATCTTTCAGGGGGGTTGTCACTTTCCTCTGTTAGTATACGCAAATATTATCATACGCGTATTCCTTTTAAGGCGATACTTGGGATATTATTGTACGGCCTTCATGGCCGAGTGGTAAGTACTTTGACTCACACCCCGAAGGCCCAGGGTTCGATTCCGGGCGATGGCAGTGTGATTGTGAATATAAGGCGGATGAATGAGTGATAAATAAAATTAAGAAAGGATTACAAGATGGTTTGGACATATAGGACGAATGAATGAGGGAAGAACGATTAAACGTGTGAGTGGAAAAAGAAATCGAGGAAGGCCAAGTAAGACATGGCATGACCAAATTAATCAATTACTGAAAGGTATATGTAAGTATATAAAGGTACTATAATAATAATAAAGTAATAAATATAACATAATATAATATAAATGCTTTGTATACAAAACTCACGATGTGAGTGTTGGATACAAAGTATATAAAAAAAAGAAAAATTGATGTTTAGTGTGATTGAAATAAAATTAATTCATGTTCTTCTTCTTCTTCTTCAGGTGCCGTGTCAGGGGTGTGTGGCGGTCCATTCTCTCTGCCTACGCTTCCGGAGAAACGGTATGATGGTTTGTTGTTTGTTGTTGTTAGAACAGGGATATTTCTTTTACTTAAATTTTTTTTCTCAAATGTTTCAAAACTAATAAATCTTTATCGTCGGAAGATAGGGGAGCACGGGTAGAAGTGAGCCATGGGGAGGAGTGAACCATTTACCATATTACTGTGAAACACGATTCGAAACATGTTCAAACTTGACCAACGTGTCGCATACTCGTGCTCGTCCAGCACATCCAGTTGTCGCCTGAATCTCGTCATGGGTTCACTTGCTGACAGTATCGCTCGCGTTTTTTGACGCAAAAGTAAAATTTACGAACTTTTTATGAAGAGTTTGACACCTTGCTGTTTAGTTCTAAACAACGGAAAGTGACTCAAAAGTAAGTACTAAATTATATAGTACCTAGAACTGTGTGTTTGTGGTGCATATTACACATATATATTTTTTTGGAAATTATTTAACTTATGTTGGGTGCTTGGGGAGGACTGAACCAACTTCGATTGGGGAGGATTGAACCATGGTTCATTCCTACGTCGCAGTCACTTTAATCTAAAATATTTATTTTATTATTTATCCTTTGTGTGCAGGTAACAACAATGTCTCGAATACATAAAAGAAAAACAGAAAATGCAAGGACTACCGAAACTGAAAGGAAAAATGCACTGAATTTAATAAAGGCAGGAAAGAGTTTACAGAAGTAGATATCTTGTGCACTGTTACAGACAGAGCTATGCATATAGAAGAGTCCAACTCTTCCGCAACTCATCACATCATTTCATCTTCTCAAGCTGTCGGACAAAACGACATTGTTATCATAGCTGATCAGCCGCCATCATCTGGTATATTTGTTAGTCCTCAGAATTTCAAAGGCAGGAAAAAGGAGTGACATAAGAAAGGGAAGGAAAAAAGGTCGATCAATGATTGCTACGGATACTCCTGAAAAGGAGAAAATTATGAACAGGTCATGTAATGAAAAGCTGGCTAAAAAACCCAGAAATATTCATCAAGACTTGATGATCAGCGAAGATGAATCAGAAGAATAACCAGTATTACAGGATTCATCAGATTCAGATTGTGAATTTGAAGACTTAATTATTCAAGAGGACGATTTACATAATGATTTTAATGGAGATCCTGGTGAAAGGAGCTTCGTCTTAGTTAAATTTACTTTTGCTAAAAAGTCTGATATGTACTATGTTGGGAAGGTATTAAGTTTTGATAATGTAAGACCAGAGATTACCATTAGTTTTCTGCGTAAAAATTTTATTTTTTTATCATCCTGATATTTCTACGGTAGCTCTAAATGATGTTAGATTGACACTTCCCCAGCCAAGGTATTCAGGCACAACAAAAAGACAACACTGCCATTACAAATTTCCGGTTCAATTTGATTGTATTAACATTCGTTGATTTTTTGTCTTTTTTTATTACCTTCATTAATTTGTTATAATATTTTAATACTTATTTCTCTTCATTTTTACTTTGATTACATTATTTTTATATTACCTTGAGTGAAATAAATATTTAGGCTAAACATTGTTATACTTTTATAATACCAATAGTTTTATTTTAATAATACCACCATCATGTAAATGGTTCAACTCAAGCCACTACTTGGTTCAATCCTACCCGTACACGGGTAGGAGTGAGCCAGTAGGTGTCTTGCTGTATTTACTCAAATTATAAAGAACTTAAACATATAATCAAATTTGTTTTATTACCATCACATAAACAATAAACGTAGCTAACATAGGGAGCTTACTCTGCTGGTTTATCTTGTTTCCTTTCCCCAGAACAACGGTTTTAAAAAAAAGTGGTTCACTCCTACCCGTGCTCCCCTACATGTAAATATGTTTTTATTTAAATATATTATAATATATTTTTCTTTCTCGTCTTAATCTTGTTCTCGCGATGAAGGTCGCACGTCGAGACAAATAACCTCATTAAAGTGGAAAACTGTGTTTGCAATAAATAAAAAATCATCATCATCATAACTGGCGCTCAATGGAATGAGAATAGACCGCCACACACCTCTCACACGGCACCTGAAGAAGAAGAAGAAGAAGAACATGAATTAATTTTATTTCAAACACACTAAACATCAATTTTTCTTTTTTATATACTTTGTATACAACACTCACATCGTGAGTTTTGTATACAAAGTATTTATATTATATTATGTTATATTTATTACTTTATTATTATTATATTACCTTTATATACTTACATACACCTTTCAGTAATTGATTAATTTGATCATACCATGTCTTACTTGGCCTTCCTCGATTTCTTTTTCCACTCACACGTTTAATCGTTCTTCCCTCATCCATTCGTTCCATATGTCCAAACCATCTTTGTAAACCTTTCTTATTTTTATTTATCACACATTCATCCGCCTTACATTCACAACCACCATATTCTGTTTCCAGAAAACAATTTCCATATTCGTCTCTATTGAGATACAATTAATCCTTAAAAATGATTAACCCGCAATGGGTAAAATCCAGTATTTGTCTACAAGTATTTGTATACATTTAAAATGTTCTAACTAACTAACTAACTAACCATCACGCCGTCTCTCCGAAAGGGTAGGCAGAAAGAATGGACTGTCACACTTTAACCGATGCGGCACTCCATCCTTCTCTTTTCGCCCCGCGGGAGACGCGGTGTGATGGGTTGCGAACCTCATCGCCACCAATAGGCATCTCCCGCGCACACTTCGATCTTCCAACAAAATGTTCTAAAAACTGTATATTACATTCGTCAAGAATGAAATAATAATGAACACGCTTACAGTGTCTCTTAAAGATAGACACGCTAAAATACTAATTATCATCCACCCTTTAACCGAAAGCCCTTTTATTTGGTAAATTTCAGCGTTCATTTCGTCTGAAATTCAGACATTCAGACCAGTTCTGTATGGTGCTCAGCTAGAACCTCGCGGTGCCGCCCCTGTGCGTGTAGGTACTCACCGCAAAAATTATACGTAATGAACAAAACAGTGTACCAGCACAAGTGCTACGTTAAAATTCACTAATTTCAATTAATTTAAAACGAAATGCGAAATTTATTTAATGAAAATATTTTTGGATACAATACGAAGGCAGAACATAACAATGTTCCTGATTTTGCGCTCATTACTTTGTAACAGTAATTAATGAAAGCTTTTACAATTAAATTAAGAGTCTTATTTGTTTCCCTAATTAAATTTTGAATATTACTGGTTTCCGCTGAAGCTCAAGTTTTCGTGCTCATGGTTTCCCGGCAATATCGCATTCTTTATAAATAATAAAAGCTGCCTGTTGTTTTGATAGAAAAACACAAAGTAAAGTTACGGGAGAACACAGGGGGCAACTTATATCCAAAGTTGTCTAACTTCATCGTTAATTTATTTAGGTTGCTTTCGGTTTGTCTTTCGAATAATATTTATTTATCCCCGTCTAATCCCGTGAAAGTCAGACTTTTGTTTTTCTTGCTCTCATTGTAATGCGCACATATCAAAACAGCGCTCGGGTTTTTATTAATTATTTCAGTAGCGAACCGCGACAAACAAGAATTCATTTTATGCGCTTTATTGGATTTCCGTCTTCCTGTTTCTTTTTTATTTATTGTCGCAAATAGGTCACGCAGTCTCATAAAATGGCTGATTATTTTAGGCGGTTATGTAATTGAAAAACACTGTATTTATTGTTTCTTGAACAATGATGTTAAACTCCATCTTAAATCATTAATACATATGAAAACGTCTTTTTTCAAGAAGTTTTATTATAATTTATGGAAATGACATGTTTCGCCTTGCTAAGACATTCTTCTTCTTCTTAAAGTGCCCTGTCAGGTCCCCCCGACGTTGGCGATCACTCTGGTAAACTCTTCCCTATCCTGCACTGTATTTATTTCAGTAAATAGAACACAATTTATTTGAACGCGAAAAACATGAAGTCTAATGCATTATTTGCAATTAATAGGGGTTGCATTTTATGGTCCGGTCCAATCATGCCATTCAGGAAAAATAACGAGAAGAGAGCGAATAACATTTCTTGAGAGCCACATGTTTCGGTTTACAATAGCATTCTTAAATATATATTACTTTATTTTAAAATAAACGTCTTCTTTAATGAAACTACAGCCCATATGGAACTTTATCCTTTATTAACTTGGACACTTCTAGTAATTGGGATCTTCCTATTGCAGTGTCAGTTTCCCGACATTTCTTTTACTTCCTGGATGCTCATCTAAAGATATTTTCTATCTCCGGCCCATATTAACCTATTTAGTTTGAAATAACTTGGGAGCATTATAAATGTTGTACAGCTCGTCATATTTAATTCTCCTCCATCATTCACCGGACCCAGGATTTACGCAGCACTCGCATCTCAAAGATGTCCAATATTTCAGCAGACTTTGCGTCAGCGTCCACGCGTTACACCCATATGATACCACTGTTCGGATGAGATTATTGTACAACGTGATTTTTAGTTTACTTTGGAAACTTCTTCACTTCACTTGAACACCGCCGGTAGCATATAAAATAATTAATATGGAGTTTTACATCATTGTTCAAGAAACAATAAATAGATAGAATAATGCTTTTTTAATCATGATATAATTCCCTGGTTAGGAGTAATATTTTTTTCTATAAACCCGCATACTACTCCATCATGACAATTCTTACAATTTCTATTTTTATTTATTTATTTTACTTTTACATGACATTAATTTGACAAAAAAAGTTTATGGACTGTAGTTGTCACACTAGACATGGCCTGTATCGTCACAACCACATAAAATAGCATGTTAGTGGAATTGTTAGTAAAATGGCGGTTTGTTAGTAATTTTATGCTAGCATTGGTAAGAAACTTATTGCAATATGATGGTATAATTAAAATTAAATGAATTCTCTCTACAATTCTTTCTTAATCCATACTTTCCATGTGACCAAACCAACGCAGTGATCCTTTAATAATTTTGGTCATTATACTTTTTTCCGCTCTACATTTCTTCCTAATATCACTATTTGAAACTCTGTCGTACATCGTTTTAACACATATACGTCTAAGAGATCTCATATCTACCGCATTTATTCTGCTCTCATCCTTCTTCTGGCAGTTCCATGCTTTGCTTTCATACAAAAAAGGGTTGGAACAAATATCACTTACCAAATGCACGAACAATCAAGGATATAGAATAATGGACTGAAACTTTACAATGACCTAACAAAAGACACAATGAGTTTTACTATAAACCAATTTAAAATATATCTGAATTATAATATAGTTACAAGTAAGATGTAAAAATTTAAATGTATCCACATAACCCAATTTTTTTTTAATAAATGAATAATAATAATAATAATAAATTGGATAATTTATAAAGCGCCATTTTTATGAATTACTCATCTCAAGGGCGCTGTAGAAGATGCTCCGTTTTATCAACTAGATAATAATAATAATAATAATGATAAAAAATATATACGAGTATATATATATAAACATATTTAGTATGATGGCTGCACCTGACGAAATCGATCAGCCCTTCCTGTCAGGAAATGATAATTTTAAAAGGTGCGTTTTGAGTCTCGATCTAAACTCTGATTGATTCTCAATGCACTTAAGGTCTGCTGGAAGACTATTCCAGGCTGAAGGGCCGGCTACCGCGAAGGCTTGGTCGCCAAAGTTTGTGCTTGGACAGCGTTTTGGCACAGTCAATCTACCGATCGCAGAAGACTTAGCTGATCGCAATGTAGACTGTCTAGCATTCAGGTTCTCGTTGATGCAGAGTTCAGATATATAAGCTGGTGCCATACATAACTAACTAACCATCACGCCGTCTCTCCGAAGGGGTAGGCAGAAATAATGGACTGCCACACTTTTCTTTCCTGACATATTTCTTTCGCTTCCTCAACATTCATATATCGTGTCATGCACGCGCGTCGATTTCTCTGACTCCTCAAATGGCCGACATTCAATATTTGATTTATTTTATGGTGCCACGTTTTCCTCGGTCTTCCTCTATTTCTGATTCCATTTAAATCGTTAACATATAATTTTTTTACCATTCTTTCTTCATTCATTCTTTCCATATGTCCAAACCATCTTAATGATCCTTTCATTATTTTGTTCATAACACCATCATTCGCACCGCATTCACTTATTATATTTTCATTCGACACTCTATCATAATTCGTCTAAAAGATCTAATTTCTTCTGCATTTATTCTACTTTCATCCTTCTTTGCCAGAATAAATGAATATATAAAAATTAAAAATAAAAAAAACATGACTCCATTGTGAACAGCTATTTTTGCTTTCTATGATATTTTTTGTTTCCAATAGAATGTTGACGAGCTTATAGGTAAGATGAAAGGTAAGATACGAATACTTTGTCTGCAACCTGCACAACTTTGTCCAACCAGTGGCGGGTCGATGATTCTGCAAGTGACGTAGAGTACCTACAGCGCAGCATTGGCTGGCAGTGTCGCTGAATTAAATGTGAAGACATCCCATCTGATACAAATGCTAATCGACTCAAAATACTTTCCCGGGATTCTCATTATTTCAATCATTCTGCTCAAATACTAGCACGCATTTCTACATAGACACACATGTACAAATAATAATTTATTGCTAAAAAAACTAATCCGATTCCTCGATGCGGAAAGTACAGGTGATAGACGTAGATTGACGACCTTCGTGGCCGAGTAGTAAGTGCTTTAATTGTCACACAGAAGGTTCCGGGTTCGATTCCTGGCAATGGCAGTGTGATTGTCATACTATCTTTCGTCTGGTGCAAAATTCATATGACCATAAAATGTCTATAGATAAATTACCTTTTACATGTCACGAGAATCAATATAATAGCTTTACCATTTACATTGATTTGGCTCACACTGGTATGATGTTAAGAGCGATAAAACAAAAAAATAATCATTAAAAAAATATATAATAATAATATATAAATGTTTAAAATCATGTAACTGGCAAAATATGGATAAAAGTAGAATAAATGCAGTAGAGATGAGATCTCTTAGACGAATGAGTGGATACTCTATGTATGATAGAGTGTCGAATGAAAATATAAAAAGTGAATGCGGTGCGAATGATGGTGTTATAAATATAATAATGAAAGCATCATTAAGATGGTTTGGACACATGAAAAGAATGAATGAAGAAAGAATGGTTAAAAAATTATATGTTAACAATGTAAATGGAACTAGAAATAGAGGAAGACCGAGGAAAACGTGGCACGATCAAAATAATCAAACATTGAATGTCGGCCATGTGGGGAGTCAGAGAAATCGACGCGCGTGTATAACACGGTGTATGAATGTTGAGGAAGCGAGAAATATGACAGGAAAGAAAAGTGTGGCCAAAGTGGCTCCAAATTTTCACCATTCACGCTAATGTTCGTATGTACGACCTTCGCGGCCGAGTGGTAAGTGCATTTACTGCCACCCCGAAGGTTCCGGGTTCGATTCCCGGCGAGGGCAGCGTGATTGTCACACTGTCTTTGGTCTGGTGAAGAATTCATGTGACAATAAAATGGCGATAGATTACCTACCTTTCACATGTCACGAGAATCACTATGATAGCTATAATACCCTTTACATCGGTTTGGCTCATGCTATCATGATGTAAAGAGCGATTCAACAAAAAAAAATTAATATTAACTATTATAATATGCGTATCTTGTTAATTAAAACGTGAACAATAAATAAATGTATAGAATGTGTCATTAAAGACTTCTTTATTCGCTAATCACATGAGAATACAAGCATTATGATGACATTAAAGAGAGCTGATGCACAATTTCTAAAAATAATTATTATTTAATGAATCTATGCATTATACGGCGATATTATATCTGATACATCTAATTAATTACCGATGAATCGATGATGGTTTTCTTAATTAACAGTTATCGAAATAATGTAATTATTTGGTAATAAAATAAATTATGACGCCATACAAAACATAAAGGATCCAGTGGTCGAGATTTTATATCAGTAATTTGCCAGTGTACGGCCATTATTTGTTCGTTTTGTGGTATTTGTATTCATTGAAATGCATATATTTTCTACTATCTTGATATCACTTGAACTCATCTGGCGCCAACCGGACGGAGAACTGAATATAAGTATTTTTTTAACTATTCCACATCTATTTTCATCTAAACAATCTTAACACTTCATTAATCGCACATGCAATCATTCACATTGTCAAATACCAATATACGCCATTGTTACTTCACATGGACTAATTCGTAAAATTAGAGAGCTCGAAACGGTATATGATCATCAAATTTTCGGCGAGTTTTTCCCTATCTATCTAAAGAGGAAGGTTGGCATTGAGTAAAGACAGGTCCAAATCATTTAATGAGTAATGTTAGCGTCCTTGCGCGATGACAGCCCACCGTTACCACACTCCTTTGATACATCAGAATACTGCGACTCTTCCTTGCACTACTCCAACTTCATCTCTTCATTTCCAGACCACGGCCTAAACTATTACCATCTTCCTTATCGATAATGACCCTTTACCACCACCATCATTCAGTCCTTTACCCCTCCCGCAATCAATGCGGATAAAAAATATAAAAAAATCCTCCCCGATAGTCCATTACGTACTCCGCCAAACAAAATGGTTTCACGCAGGTTGCTATCTCCTACCACAACTCCGTCCAGGCACTGCTCTTCTTATCTTCCCCTCGAGAACAGACTTTTTTTTATAAATACAATCCCAACCCTAACTGGTCTTCCATTCCTTGACAATAATGTTAGACTTTATCATAAACCCTAAATCCCCCCTCGCCCTCTTCGGAGGGACACTCCGGGCCATAACTACCAAATCACACTCCAACAATGTTTCCTACAGACGTAAGAAGAATAGCCATTAGAGCTGAACCTCTGTAAGCCAGAAGATCCAAGTCCAAGTCCAAGTGATATCACTTGTATATGAAAACGAATGTAAATGGATATTTCCTAGAAGTATTATGATACTCGTATTTATGTTACATCGCATTGCTAAGACATCATAAAATTTTACGTGAGAGCACGTTTCATTTATATTGATAATAGAATAAGAGGAGGAGAGGAGCTGGCAAAAAAAGAATAAACATAAGTAAGAAAGTGCGGGAAAACGATATATGATAGAATACCGAACAACGAAAAAGAGTAAGAGTAAGATCTAGAAAGAATCATAGCATCATAACATTAATATTGCATCCCAAAAGCAGTTCCCACTATCATGAAATATGTCCACCTCCGTGGCGGTCCTATTGAAAAAAGAGATTGTTCTACCCACAGACATCACCATCGGCAGGTTGGCTCTGCAGCGTGGCAAATAAAACAATCTTTATTTTTAATTTTCGTATGAAGCATTCACTTTGTGGTTAGACATTTAAAAAATATATATATTTTTTGAATTTAAAATAAAATGAAACACTGTACTTTGTTTTTCACCATTATGCGGTTATTTTAAATGCCGACTAGTTTCGATAGTACCCAAGCTTCCTCGGGGCTTAGGAATAACTGACTGAGTAGTTTTATTTTTTTTATTTTTTATTTATACATATTACACAAATGAGACAAAACAAACGAAAAACATTAACATCAACAAGATAAGACAAAAATAAAACGACACGAAATCAAAAAATCCTACATATCAGAAAGAACCCAAATATGTCGACGTCAGTGAGGCAGTACTTTCTCCAGAATTTTTACTCTTTCCAGAATTTGTAAAAAAAAAAAATATGAATACTGCCTCACTGACACTGAAAATGTCCAAAAGCAGCTCTCCCACTATCAATAACGAAACCCTGAAGAAGCTTTGGTACAACCGAAACTAGTCGGCAATTAAAATAACCGCATAGTAGTGAAAAACAGAGTACAGTGTTTTATTTTATTTTATTTTAAATATAATACAAATAATTATAAGAAAATTAAATGAATCTGTGTTGACGAAGGTATTTATCAGGGACAAATAGATATATAATACATCACTCAGGATATCCGAGCTATGTATAGGGAGATCTACAGTGTTGATCTAAATTTATCAAAAATGAAATATATTTCATTATTTGAATAAAGATAAGCAAAAATGTTACGGAATCCATCGCTGCGTTCTCGAACATATCAGTTTGTTTGGATAACCGAGTGGCGAGTCCGCCTCACAGATACAGGCAGAAATCATTGACCGACGCAACTTTTCCTTCAGATTATTTATACTTCACCACTTGTTGGATTCCGAAATAAAACAGTGGGAATAAATGACTCGCGTTGCATGCACGGCTAAAGATAGGCCGCTTGTCCTGTGTGTATGTGGCCGTATTATTTATAGACCGTTTCGTAGGTTATGACGTATAATTTGGCAGATGACAACCAAACACCGCGCTCCAACAATGCCAATTCGAACATTAGAGCGGTGTTATACAATATTCACATGCACTAAGTCATTCCGCGCAATGTGTCACGGTGACGACGTGACTGTTATGACAGCTATCTTGTCATCTGAATTACATGCAAGGTTACGTATGTTAGATACATATGTTTTTTTAATTTCTACTCCAATGATGCTAATTAACTGAAGCCAATCTCGGATATTCTTGAGGAGAACCGTCTGAGATGGTACGGCCACGTCATACGGCTGACAAAGCTACTAGGAGGGTTATGGAAGCGGACCGGCAACCCATGGAACGTGGTAGAACTAAGTTGACATGGATGTGACTGAAAGGACTCTTAAAAGAGATCGGATCTAACCAGATGCAACCCAGGACAGATAGTACTGGAGACGCTATACAAGAAGAGCAGACCCCAAATAAATTTGACAAGGCTAGGAAGAAGACGAAGAAGAATGATGTTAATAAGTGTCTTACCAGCGTTAGCATAAGATTACTAACAAACCGCCATGTTACTAACAATTCCACCAACACGCTATTTGATGTAGTTGTCACGATACAGGCCATGCCTAGTGTGACAACTACAGTCCATAAACTTTTTTTGTCAAATTAATGTACATCATGTAAAAGTAAAATGAAAAAATAAAATTATAATCAGAGACGCTATTTATAAGCTTATTTATATTTTGTGTAATTCTGCATAAATATATTCTTATATATTCTTCTTTTTCCTCCTCTCCATTTAGACGTCGGTTCTTATTGTTTGGCAGAACTCTCTTGAGAGGTTGACTCCCAGCTATTCCTCCATCTTTTTGGTGGTCTTTCAATTAGATGATAGCCAACAGGGGTCTGATGCATCAATGCGTGTGGGATTTTAGAGAAATCCATCCTCTGCGTGCGCATGCCAGGATCTTCTGCGTTGTCTGCCCCCTCTGACAATATCTCTCACCTTACAGATTACGCGGCTAGCCGTGTTGCTCACTCTATCCCGAAGAGGCCTGCTACTCTCCTCAGCGTCTACATTTCTGCCACTCGCACCTTCTTAGCTTTCTTTCTTATGGTATCCGTGCTAGTCTCAATGCCATGTCAATATCGGCCTTACGCAGGACTTGGACTTGGATCTTCTGGCTTACTGAGGGTCAGCTCATGTGGTTTTTGGTTACTTTGTTATAATTATTATTTTAAAATAAGTATACTGTATAATTGCATTAATTTGATTTAGCTTGCTGATTAGATTAAATAAAATATCCTTTAAATTTTCATTGTTTGAAAGTGCCATCTACCGTCGATATATAGTATGTAAGATACTAAAAAAGTGTTTGGTCACCAAACATCGTAATTTGTATTGCGAATTTTATTCTACATATTATAGTTGATGGGTTGAATCAATCAACCACTCCCTGGACCCTGCAAATTTCACAATTCTGATTCACCTTCAACAAATAAGGCACAATCGAAACATTCTAGAACCTCTGGAAATCAATCGCTATCAAAAGATGCCTAACATAAAACTAATCAATGAAAATAGCAACATGATATCACAAGTCCTTGGAATGGCAAAAATAAATATTACAGAATATTTATTAAGTAACTGTTGCTTAGTGCTGCTAAGTTACTTGTTCCTATAAAGAGGTATTAGAGTTTTAAAAATAATGTAATTTTCATAATCTGATAGTTGATGATACCATAATAAGACGAAGCTTGTTTTAAATATACAATAATAAATTTTAATATCATGAAATAGAACATTTTTGATCAAATCTCTTTTTTATGAAAAATATTTTCCTTAATTTCCTAGGAATTCTATGAGAAATTATATTTAAAACAATCGATAATTTTTCAATCAATGTCCTTAAGGCTTCCTCCGTTTCCCAAAATCAGTGTTTTGGACATACATGTATTTATATATATAACCTTATAAATCAAAAATAATCGAACAGTTTATCATAACAGTGTCATTTTAAACAGCTCAAGTTTTTGATTACAGTTATTTGGCTTATCCATGTTTCATTATCCGAAATGCTGGACTGCGAATAAAATTTATGACATTAATTCTCACGCTGCTAAAACGAAAATTCTAAAATTTGCAGGATGCACAAAAGGGCAAATCGCTTTAGAAATGAAAAATTCAGGGGTACCTTCAAGTTGCCCCAATAGCCGATAAGCTGAAAGAATCGCAACCATATCTTCCGACTTATAAGAGGATTCTTTAAGAACTCTGCCATTTTGGAAGGTACCCATATTTATGTTCCGGGTGGTTATCTTCGACAGCGTCAGCACATACTGTTCATCTGCCATCTGCCAACATGCAAAACCAACCTGCCTATGGTGATGACGGTGCGGAGTGCAATCAAACTGCTGAACAAGATCGCTTCGTAGAATCGTCATTTTTCATTTTGGTGAAACAAAATTAAACTCAAAATATTATGTATCGTCGTATATTATCTATATTTGTAAAAATAAAGAATCTGAATTTGAAACTCCGATGTTTTGGTCATATGATGCGTCGAGACAGCGACCATGTCGATAACAAAGCGCCAGAATTTTGACCTTATCAATGACGCCCACTGACAACAAGATGATCCAACATTAGAAAATATCTAAACACTAGTGATTTGTGTCAACAGCAGAGCCAAAATCGTATTATGTGAAATTTGCATACAAGGAGGGCCGACCTCAGATGATGGTTATAAAGTTAAGAAGAGAGAAATTAGATATTTCATCAGATTTATTTTGCAATTTCACGTGCTAATTACTCTATCATATTACGTTTGCATTAAGTCATCCATCAAAACTAAATAATTCCAATGCGATTCTCGGAAGGAATGCTGTACGTCCATACACCCGAACGGCGATAAACAAACCGTTTAAATATGCTCTAATTCTTGAGCAAACACCTAATTACTGTCAGCTTTATTAATTTACGATCACCATCAAACAAGCAAATGACTTATTTCGGTAATAAAGCTAATAATTTTTAATCTTCAGACCACAACTCGGTTTACTTTCCATCCCAAAGTACTTAATCTAAGATTTTGTATTTTCATATGGTAATACCGCAAATATGTGTGCAATCACGTGATTTTCAAATATAAATTATATTTTAGGTTATTCTATCTGTCGGTCGCCAGAAACATGGTTGATCACCTAGGACGGTGCTCCGCAACCTTTTCTCACCTAAGTTCTTCCTAGAATTCCGCGCCACACCTAAAGCTAAAATTCGGTCTTGGCATGTGTGTTAATCAGCTCAGCCGAGATGTTGGTAACTTTTTTTAGCTCATTCGGGAAAATCGAAGTTCGATTTTTCAAAAATGGCCTAAAAAAAGGTCGCCATCAAAAAATATCCCGTCAGATTTTCACTAAAAAGCTGAATGAGCTAAAAAAAACAACAATAAAAAAAGGTCACCAACGTCTCCTGGGTTGATTTACGAAAGAGTCGACTCTTTCGCAATTCACGACTTCCGACTATAACTAAATATTTTTTCATTATGTATTTGACCGCAGCACACCTGCATCCGGCTCACGGCACACCGGTGTGCCGTGGCACACCGGTTGTGGAACACTGATTTAAATTGTAGGACTTAATCTTCCACTTCGTTTTCTAGAAATACTATTTTTTATATCACGTATTTTGCTCTTTAGACCGGTTAAATGGGGTTTCGTTTTGAATTTGAATAGATAACATTCGTCTACGAGTACAAATTCGTTTTGTCGATACTTTGACACTAATAAAATCTTCAAAGTGTATATGTTACATTACAAGTGAACCCTGTATATTTAAATGTATTAGAATTTGATATCATTATTCTTTGTATTATGTAAAACATATTTTTGAGATAAAAACATTGTACCAAAATAAACACATCATATAATTCACACTGCTGGAAGATGTGTATTATTAACAGTGTTTTGACATTTCAAACATGTATATTTTTATCTACAATTCTTGAAGCGTGTATCTTTAAAATAATGTAAGCCAGCGAAATATTTTTATGACTTGATTAGTGGAGAATCTGCCAACATCAATGTAAATTTCACAAGACTTTAAATTGTCGTAGTTATCTAATCTGTAACAAGTTTATATTATACTGTAATTGGATAGCAGTTGTTGGACTTTTTTGGCAATAAACATGTGTTACAAGAGGTTTGTCATTAATTTGTAGAAATAATTAATTTGTATGTACTTGTGACTCCTTGCTTTAGTATACCATAGATGTAGGAAACGTATAGATAGAGTATCACCGTATTGGTGATTGGTTTGAACTTTACCTTACTTATTTATGAATCTCCAAAAATCGTGCAATATAAATTTAAAAATAGAACTAATAAAGATAATAAATGATTTTACTGAAATCTCTTGATGGAAGCTCAATTTAAATAATAATAAAATAAAACGATTTTTTTTAACTATTTCCACTTGTGTCTTTATTTCGACAGCGACCGGTTTCGCCAGGCTCGCTGGCATCGATAGACTGGTCTGTCGATGCCAGCGAGCCATTTAATTAAAATTATTGTTTGGAACGAATATACGAGTACGAGAGAAAAATGAATGAAAAGGTGTATACAAGCAATGGGTGCGGAGGTCCGAGGAAAGTATGGCATGACCAAAACAATAAATTATCAAAAAACGGCCACATTTGAAGTCAGAAAACTCAACGAGCGTGCAGGTTACGATGTACAATATAAATGTAGAAAAATCTCGAGAGATATGTCAGGACAGAATATTATGGGGGTCCATCCACTCTACTTACCCCCCAGAGGAAACGGTGTGTTAATTAATTAATACGAATGAAAACGTCTGTTTTCTAGAAACTTTATTATATTTTATGTGAATGACATGTTTCGCCTATCTAAAGCATTATCAAATGTTCTTTTTTCACATTTGATAATGCCTAAGTCAGGCAAAACATGTTATTTACATGAAATATAATATTATATAATTTCTAGAAAACAGACGTTTTCATTCGTATTAATTATTTAATATGGAGTTTAACATCATTGTTCAAGAAATAATGAATAGATGTGATAGATTAGTTAAAATATAATATTAATATTAATTAAGATTAGTCCATTGTTTTGGCCGAAACACTTTAATGTTTCAACATTATTTATTTTTAACACTTTTCTGATATCACAATATTATCGCGATAACAACTCAGTTGTTTATAACACCTGATGATGCCCACATCGGATGGCGAAACAGCTGTCGCGACACTCAAAAAGTTAATAATAAAAATTGTGATATCTTGACAGTGTAACAAATTTTAATAGTTCATAATTCAGATTATTAGATGCTTGAAACAAAAACATAAGAAATCATTAAAAATAGTATGACGAAGAGAGATAAAATTTCTGAACAGTACATTAATTTACGAATAACGCTGGTATGAAAGCTGCGAGTGGATACAAGTTTGAATGAATTTATGTGAAGGATTTTTGGCCATCCTCTCATATCTTAGCAGACGGCCAGACCCGACCGCTCCGCAATATTTCGATTGAGATTCAATGGAGCGTGTGATTGAAGATGGTCTCTCCTCTTTTTGAGTATTCGGATCTGAGAAACAATTTTCTTTACTCTCTTCTTAGTTTAAGGACAGATACACCAAATGATAAACTAAGCTTCAAACATTATCAGTGCCATGTTATATTTAGGATTCCGCAATTCAATTACTTTATACAATAATAAAACAATAATAAAAGCTGACATGATGTGATGTTTTACCAACAATACGAATGAAGAATGTTACGATTGATGAATTTTATAATAAACGAATATTATGATTGACGATATACGAATATAACGAATGACAAATGTTGCGATACACAAATGTTACAATATATGAATATTACGATTAACGAATGTTATGATATACAAATATTACGATTGGCGAATGTTACGATAAACGAATATTACGATTGGCGAATGTTACGATAAACGAATATTACGATTGACGAATGTTACGATATACAAATGTTATGATGTACGAATATTATGATTCACGAATGTTACTATAAACGAATAATACGATTGACGAATGTTATGATTGACGAATATTACGATAAACGAATATTACGATTGACGAATGTTGCGCAAAGGAATATTAAGATTGACGAATGTTACGATATACGAATATTACGAATGACAAATGTTGCGATTGACAATTGTTACGATTCCTATATGAATATTACGATTGACGAATGTTATGATATACGAAGATTATGTTTAACGAATGTTACGATAAACGAATAACACGATTGACGAATGTAACGGTAAACGAATATTATGATTGACGAATATTACAATAAACGAATATTACGATTGAACAATGTTATGATGTTATGATATACGAATATAATGATTGACGAATATTACAATTGACGAATATTATGATTGACGAATGTTACGGAGAATAAGGAGTTGTGAATTGATAAATATTAAGATTATTGTTTGGAAATGAAACGAATGGATGAGAGAAGAATGGTTAAAAAATTGTATGCAAGCAATGTAAATGGAAAAAGAAGGCGAGGATGGCCGAGGAAAACATGGCATGCCCAAATTAATCAATTACGAAAAGACGGTCATATTTAAAGTCGGAACATACGATGAGCGTACGTGTTACGATATATAAATTATTTTGTTGAATCGCTCTTTACATCATTACAGCGCGAGTTAAATCGACGTAAATGGTATACCATAGTTGTCATATTGATTCTCATGACATGTAATGTATAGCTAATCTCGCCAATTTATTGTCACATGAATTCTACGCCAGACCAAAGACAGTGTGACCATCACACTACCATCGCCGGGAATTGAACCCTTCGGTGTGGCATTTAGCACTCGGCTAATGTAAAGAAACCGTAGAGGAAACTCGAAAGGTTTGTCAGGACAGAGCGGTGTTAGTTGGTTTATTTCTATAATAAAAAGAGTATCTCCCAGCAGCCGCTCACGGCGTCCTTCAATACGCATCTCTGTTTAGGCTCCCAAATAAAACTCCATTTATATGATCAGCCGCTAGTAGAAATGTTTACCAGCCGGAGGAGCGGCGGGAAGGAAGAAGGGGGGGAGGGGAGGGACTCCGATTCCGCATGCAAATTTCACAAAACACGTCTCGGCTCATCTTCACCCTCGCGACTTATTAAACACACAAACGCGCAGATGCCGGCAGCGATGTGCTCCGCCTTTGATTTCTGATGCTTTTTGTGATGCAATGGATGTTAACGGTCCCATCTTCAAAGCGTTACATTAACGTGCCACCGCACCAATGACGTAACGTAATGTATTAAATTATTTAACAATCATTCGAAAATCTACTCGGTCGGCCTTTTCCGGAGGCCATTTTGTTTTCATGTGTACGTACTTCTGAAAAACAACAAATATACCATATATACAGAAACATTATTATTAATTTTCATTATTTTTAAATAATTCATAAACAAACAAACCATCACGCCGTTTCCTCCATTAGCTTCCTCCACATTCATACAGCTAGACACGCACGTCGATTCTTCCGACTTCTAACTTGACCAACCTTTAAAATTTGATTAATTTGGTCATGCCATGTTTTCCTCGACTCCGTACTCCATTTACATCATTAACGTATACTTTCTTAACCATTATTTCTCCATCCATGTGCTCCATATGTCCGAACCAACGCAGCGATCCTTTCATAATATTGTACATAATACCTTCTTCCGCTCTACATTCCTTTCTTATATCAGCATTTGAGATTCTGTCGTATATCGTATATCCTACCATACATACGTCTGTGGGACCTCATCTCTACTGCATTTATTCTGCTCTCATCCTTCTACTGCCATTTCCATGCTTCTTTGTCCCATGTTGCTATTTGGCAGATTACCTTTTTTGGTGGCGATGAGGTTCGCAACCCATCACACCGTGTCTCCAGCGGGGGCGAACAGAGAAGGATGGAGTGCCGCATCGGTTAAAGAGTGGCAGTCCATTCTTTCTGCCTACCCTTTCGGTGAGACGGCGTAACGGTTAATTATTTAGTTATTTTTTTATTACATTTTGTATTTAATTTTTGGTTTAATCGTTGGTTAATTCGATACCATTTTTTTTAATGCAAACGAAGCCACCCAGTACAATAGTACAATCAGTGGCGGTACTCCCATAGAAGCCCAGAAGCCCAGCTTGCGTAAGAAATTTTGAATAAAAACCTCTTCTGGCTTACAGATGTTCAGCTCTTGTTATGCTATTCCTCTTACATCCGATGGGAACATTGTTGGAAGGTGATTTGGTGGGTTGTTGATTTATGCGGGGGAATGATTACTTAGATGAGGGGGAATGATTTGGCGATGAGGTTCGCAACCCATCACACCGCGTCTCTCGCGATGGCGAAAAGAGAAGAATAGAATGCCGCATCGATTAAAGTGTGGCAGTCCATTCTTTCTGCCTACCCTTTCGGGGAGACGGCGTGATGGTTAGTTAGTTAGTTAGTTATGATTACTTAGATTTTGGGGTTTTGATTCAAAATTTCGTACGCAAGCCGGGCTTCTGGGCTTCTATGGGAGTACCGCCACTGAGTACAATGGGGGTTAATTTATTCAATTTTTCATCAAACAATAAACGTTTTTTTATTTGATAAAAATAGGAAAGACATATTTTCTTTTAAGTATTTTCCAATACTTGTGAATTAAAAAATATATGAAACCCAGTGTATAACTTATAATAAATGATTACATGGGCAAGGACGATAACAACTGTAGACACTTCATATAGATCACTGTGCGTGCTCTAAAAACAGCATATTTTATACGTAGTTGTATTATACAATACAAGGAGTGTACGTATATTATGTGTCCAACATTAACAGCTGCCACCAAGGACGGTTAACGACTGAACTTATGTGTTCACTTATAGCGCGTGATGCCTTCATGAACATATTTTGTTGTTACGATTAACCACAGACGATAACAGAAAGAGATTAAGTGTAATTGTAAAAATAAGAAATCCTTTCCGCTGTTTTCGTAAATCAAAATCTAAATGGTTTTATTTATGGCACTTTCTTTCTCTGAGATTCTCAAAAAACATAATTTAAATATTATCAAATCAAATCAGTTTATTTCTCAAAGATATTACAATCGAATATTAAATTGTAAATTGTAAGGCATCTATTGAGAACAGATAAAATATAATGATGGTTAAATAACAGGTAAAACATAATTATATAATTAATACGAATGAAAACCTCAGTTTTCTGGAAGTTGTATTATATTTTATGGGAATGACATGTTTCGCCCTTCTAATAAATATCAAATTTGATAATGCCTTAGAAGGGCGAAAAATGTCATTCCCATAAAATATAATAAAACGTCTAGAAAACATGCGTTTTCATTCGTATTAATTGTTTTATATGGAGTTTTACATCATTGTTCAAGAAACAATAAATAATTATATAAAACCAGAAAGACATGAGAGATGGCTTCGACTTTATGAAGAAAAGATACTTTCAAAAGTCAAGAGTATTTATCTACTGAACGTATAATACTTTCACTAATATAAAAGACGCGATCTCCGAATCAATCATGTTCGATATAGAGATCGATATTTATTTACGCACAATATAGAATATATTATGCATAAATAAGAGTACGTACTTATTCAAGGTAGGGGGTTAAATGATTATGTTTGATCGGGGATTAACTAGGGAGAATTTTGAAATCAGTCTTTCTCATAAAGTAAGTAGAGGTTACCTCATAAAAAAATGTATTTATGTGACATTTGATTGTTTTTTTCAAGAGATATTATATGATATTTCAATATATAGTCCCATATGAAATGTTCTCTCAAATTTTAAATAAAAATAATCTTAAATGGCGCACATAATCATAGTAGCAAAAGTATTAGTGTTTAAAAATGCATTATTCTTCGAGCAATGAAATTAGTAAGTTTTGCAGAACTTGAAAATGTCTTATTGAAAGCAAAATATGTCACAAAGTTTATATTTCTAACTAATTCATATACACATAATTTATTTGAAAAAAATATCTGTATTTTTGATTAAATTAAACATTGTCTTTTAAACTACAGTACCCGAATTTTGAAAAAAAATCCCGCATAATTGATTTCCCGGTTAATCCGAAAACAACAATTTTTCTCTTTTTATTTATGATGTCCTGTATAGTTTGATTACCAACATTATATTAATTCAATAAATATTTAACGGTTACACCATTTTCAATTATTTCGATATTTTGTTCAATTGAAAGTACGACTCGTTTGCGTTTATCCATTATACCATAGACAATATACCATGAACACTTTTTCACAGTAAAATAAAATGAAGACTTTAGAGCCACAACCGTATGTTGGCGGTGCGGTGGCGCCAATGTGAATTATAAGTACTGTTGGGAAATATTTTTGTTTTTATCAAATATTTTTTCAATGACTCAGGTGTCCCGGAAAATGGGGAGTGTACTGTATTTATAAAAATAATATTTAATATAAAAGTGTTTTCTAAATGTTTCAGAATATTTTTAAATATATTTATATAAATTATTAATCTTATCTGATATCCGTATTCTAGGATATAGATAAAGAACTTGTTAATTTAATTTAGGCTTTTTCTTATAAGTGTAACCATCCAAAAAACATTTGATGTCAGTTTAGTAATTTAGTACCTAACTTACTAACTAACCATCACACCCGCTCTCCGAAGGGATAGGCATAAATAATGGACCGCCACACTGTTCTTTTCTGACATACTTTTCTTGGTTCCTCAACATTCATACAATGTGTCATGCACACACGGCGATTTGTCCGCATGGCTGACATTTAATATTTGATTGATTTGATCGTGCCACTTTCTCGTTTACATACTCGTATCCTTTTTTTACCGTTATTATTTTATTCATTATTTTCATGTGTCCAAACCATCTTAATGATCCTTTCATTATTTTGTGCACTTCCATACGCACTGCATTCACTTATTATATTTGAATTTACTACTCTAGCATGTACATTTTTTTCATATTAAACTGTTAATTTAAATAACATTGTTTTTTGTATCAAAAATTAATGTATATTTTGTATGAAAAATCACAAATTTTGACATTTGATATATTATTGTAACACCTGATGATGTCAACATAAGTTGATGAAACAGCTGTCGCGTAAAATAAAATACAATTGTGATACAAAAAAAAACCAGTTATTTAATTTAACAGTTTAAAATGTTAAGGTATCAAAGTATTTCGGCCAAAACAATGGACTAAATTAACCATACATTCGTCGAAGAGATCTAATTTCTACTGTATTTATTATACTTTCATCTTTCTTTTGGTAGTTCCATGCTTCACTTCCACGAATAAGATTCGGTACAAGAACACCATAGTACAACCATTTTTTTATATTTTGTTTAGTTAGATAAAATGTATCATATTAAAAGCCTAAAACTAATAAAAATAAATAAAACTCATAGCGCAGAACATAATATTCTCAAATGGGTTTATTAAACCCGGGGAATTTTTCAGTAAACATCTTCAGTATTTCATAAAAAAATATTTCAGAACCGATTAACCATTCCGAGGGGCTCAGTGACCCAAATCGCGTCTTTGAGGGACAAATTGTCATCCGACGTATTCCAAAAGACATGAGATGGCTTGTTCCTAGTAGGTAGCTAGGTCATCTGCAAGTCAACCCTTCTTCGACCCTTCGAAGTATGAACTGAGTTACATGCCCCGTGGTGACGTCAAAGGGTCTTCCTCCCCATCAATTCACGTCAATAGTACAAGGGTCTTCATGGACAAATTTATTTTTAACTCTTCAGAAACGAAAAAAATGGTTAAAAGAATAAAGAACGGCTGGTTGCTAGAAGTAAGTTATTGTTTCTTGAACAATGATGTGAAACTCCATATTAAATTATTAATATGTATGAAAAAACGATAGTTTTCAAGGAGTTTTATTAATGTTTATGTATGACATGCTTCGATCTTCTAAGGCATTATCAAATGTCTTTACATTTGATAATGCTTTAGAAGGGCGAAACATGTCATACATGAACACTATAATAAAACTCCTTGAAAACTATCGTTTTTTCATACATATTAAAAATCTAGAAGTAAAATTATATTGTATGTGACCGACATGTTTCGCCTGTCTAAGACATTATCAAATGTCGTTGATAATGTCATTTTAAACTGTTAAATTAAATAATAATGTCGTTCACATAAAATATAATAAAACTTCTAGAAAACAGACGCTTTCATTCGTATTAATTATTTAATATTGTTCAAGAAACAATAGATAAAAAAAAACATTTAACAAGCTTCTTCAATAGTTCATTCTTTTACCCGAAACACTATAATATTTCAACATTATTAAGGACTCAGTTTGCAATAGTGTCACCAGTCTGTCGATGCCAGCGAGCCTGGCGCAACTGGGCGCTGTCGAAATAAAGACAAAAGTGGAAGTAGTTAAAAAACATCGTTTTATTTAATTATTATTTAAAATGAACTTCCATAAAGAGATTTCAGTAAAATCATTTGATTATCTTCAACAATATTAACTGTTAAAATTTATAACACTGTTTTACGATATCACAATTTTTATTATTAACTTTTTGAGTGTCGCGACAGCTGTTTTGATTTAAAACTAAATTGCGTTTGTAAATTAACCGGAAAAAATCTTTTTTTTTCTCCTTATCTTGGGAGTTCTTTTATCATGTATTAAAATTACTATCATATATTATATAATCTATATTTGATATTTCAACCTAGATACATTTTAGGTGCAATAAATTATAAATATAATATATCAATACAATATATTTCTTATATTGCGAGATAAAATAATCTGTTATTATTTATGCATCGTAATTTATTAAAGATAAGTGATAATAAAATTATCTGCCAGATAAATGATACAAGCATACCTGAAATAAGAAATCTCGTAGCCTTGATATAAAAGAAAACTCAATCACATACCTTATAATAAATCTTAATGACAAAATAAAGTCTTCAGAGTATAAAATATATGCAGGAAATAGTACTAAGTAATTACTTCAGTGATCGTCTAATTTTTTTTACACAATATCATAACTCGACGACCTTGACAACCTTGGTCGCCGAGTGTTTAGTATTATGACTGCCACACCGAAGGTCCCTGGTACGTTTCCCGGCGACGGCAATGTGATTGTCACACTATCTTTGGTCTGATGTAGAATTCACGTGACAATAAAATGGCAATAGATTAACCACCTATCACATGTCACGAGAATCAATTGATAGCCAGTGGCGTACTTCCATATAAGCCTTAAAGCCGGGCTTGCCTAAAATTAATCTATAATCTATCTACAGGTTTTGTTTCGTGTTTTCGATGCGCTTCATATTAGGCTTGCAATGTGTAAAAGGGTATTTGTAGCACTTATGTATTTTTGGCTTGTAATCATATAGCTAGGTACCAGAAGATATCTACAATTTTTTGTATGGATTTGAAGCCGGGCTTTATCACTCTGAAGTATGTTACTATTTGATATGTCACGAACTTCATTTCTATACTTCCACCAAGATGTTTCAACGTACACCTTAATATTATTAATATGAGATATCTCGAGATTCAGCTTATTTTAATAGGTTGTATGTTATATAATACGTCCCAAGAGAGACCCGCCTAACAACAGGAATAGACTAAGGATCTAAAAGGAGAAAAATAAGAAGAGTATACAGTTATTCAAAAGGTGCACGCCGTGGTTTGTCCTCTAAGGTACATAAAGAATTATTTTAAAAATCGCAATAGCTTATGAAAATATTATTCTAAACAAATAAATGCATCATTTAATATTACAAAAAAAATCGTACTTGTTATTAGAAAATATATTGATGGCTGAAGTGTTTATAGATACCAATCAAATGACCGAGGCGAATTATTCGACATTTTCTCTGGACATAGGGGATAGCGGATAGGCCACAGCCAGAAGACAAACGGTATTATGTTAATGTAAGTCGTAAACAGATTGTCCGATTGTAGTTGATAAATTTAGTTACGTGTTAATGGCGGTATTTACGAGGCTTGTCAATTTTATAACTCGTTTAAAACCCATTATACTGTTACAAGGAAAGAGAAGGGACTTAACTCTTTGTGGAATAAACTCGATGCCAGACGCCATTAATCATAACAAATCTACAAAGGAGTGGATCAGACGTATAATTATAATGACGTAGAAAGCACATATTACATTAATATAATTCCCTCACACTTCATTGTGTAAATATTTTGGTTTTACTTAGTGTAGATTTTCCTAAGTTTTAATTCCTGATATCAAACCACGTCCGCCTTTGTCATTATGTAATTCTCGTATTTATATAGCCGTTCTCTTCCTAATTTCTTCTCTTTTATCTTTCCCTCTGCATTATTTAATTCTAAGATAATCAAATTATCGTTCCCCCATTATCTTACGTATCTTTTTCCTCTACGATTTTCGTTACTGGTACAAAAATACGTAAACGGCGGAATGTTTTTAGAAATTAATTTAAGACATAATAAATCTCTTATTTTATAAACAAATCGTTTATTAAAAATACTGATAACTTAATGGAGATGAATTGATCAACCTTTGGCTCTTACCTTTTTTTTAAAGAACAACGATATGCTGTTATTCGTTTATGTCGATTTTTTAAAGTGATTTCTCAGTTTTTTCAGCATTTATGCTAATTTAGAGCAACGTTATCGTGCTTGCTACAAATAATAAAGCGAAGAATGAGTTTTCGTTGTGAAGTAAAAACAACAACAATGAGAAGAAAAAAGCATTTTGCTGAAATGAAGGTTATTGTCATTATTGCCAACAATACCGCAACAGTCAGCTATCAGTGTCAGTATTGGAATAGCAGATTGAAAAACAATGTATCTAGGTTAAGAGTAAATATTTCCAATTTGCCTTACACAGCTAATAAATATAAAATGGCGTTCAAATTACTGGAACCCGACTTCAACTGTTGTTTTATAATTTAACAACAAAGAAAAATTAATAACGTCGGGAATAATGTGAGTTGATAAAGAATAACATGAGTACTCGGCTTATCTGCGCTTCGCCGCGCTGTGTTGAGCCAAGTAGGCAAAAAACATGCGTTTAACTACACAAAACAGGACATTTAAGGACATTTATCAACCGCTGAAGGACCGCACACTCGTTGTTATAATTCACAACAGTTATATGCTACCAAAAGTTATATCTATCTGGGGACAAGTTATGAACATTAAACCACTATACACACGTAATAAAAGTCTTGTTACTACATAATATTTCATTCAGTATTCTGTATTTTATCATCAATCACAACACTATTGAAAAACATATTAAACAACAGATATATACAGGTATATGGATAATACATATAATTTATTTTTCAACATAATATAAAAAAAGCTGTTGTATTTGCATACCAATTTTTTTAGATTTTTTGTACTGACCTTTTGGAATAAGATTTTCACCGTTGACGAATGTCCTCCTGATTATCCCATTGATTTATTTTTCCTTCTTTTCTTTTAACACAAATTTATTATAGTCACCAAACACTAATGTCTTTGGACAGTCACATTGTCACCATTTAATATGTCCATGAGCGTAAGATAACATTATATTCCTGCTGATACGGAATCAAATGAACCAAATACTAACTGATAAAATACTAGCAGTGATCCAGTTATGGAAATAAACGTCAAAAATGCATAAAAATTAGAAATATGAGATAAAGCATGGAAATCAGTGATTGCAAACTATACGAATATATTTTGTATTTATTTTATAGCTTCGGTGGTGTGTGCATGAATGTACGCAAGCGAATAAAATTATTTAACGTTTGTGTGTGCCAAATGTTGTTTTCTGCGAACCATTTCACGAACTCATGCTACAAAATGTTTATTTTCACGTATGAACCACGAGACCCACCGCATGTGTTCTATCTCGTTGGAATTTCTGTACTGGCGACCGGCGATCGGGGGACAAGGAGGACCACGGACGGCCGGGCGCTCTTGTTGCTGCTTGCTTGTGTCGAGTTACTTTTGTTGCTGCTCGATTGTGGCGAGTTTAAGAAGCAATAAATCGACACCTATAACCTCTCTCCTTACAGTGGACACGAACCTAAAACCTCTTTTGTTTTCTGACGAAAATGTGACTCATTCATATATATCATCGATATATTGGAATTGTATTGTATATGCATTATAATATTATGAATAATTACGTATTGTATAATTTATAATAGTTTTAATGTAGCGTTAAAAGCCATTAATTGACATATGTAATATTGGACGAGTTGAAAAGATATTTCTCCATAATCTTTATTGAGACATGTTTATCGAATACGCAAATAGTATTCATGAACATAATTAAAGCGAATTGACTGATTTATCAAGACTAATCTACGCTTAACAGGCATAAAACATTCTTCGTTTATTTCGAGTTGATTCCGCGTTAAGGTAAATAATCAAATCTGTTTTCGATCAGAACTAATGATTCCGAAGTTCGCAAGTTTGTTCAACTATTGGGATTCACCGAAACTTTCATTGTTTGCCACTTGCTTCTTATTTTCAAAAGAAATTCAACTTGAACTGGGAACTGTCGAACAACTAAGTCAAAAGTGGCGAACAGGCGTACTGCGTTGATTGTATAATTTGCTACATTTGAAATAACTGAAATATTAAGTTGCACTGTGTGTGCGTGTGTTTTGAGTGTTTGTAAAAGTGCATCCGAGTTTTTCTCTGCGTAGTTCATGGGTCAGAACAATCGAAATGCGAAAGCGAAACGAGAACGCAAAAAAATGTACCTCGGGAAAGAGAGAGTCGCTCGTGTTATTTTCGTATAGGCAAAGTTTGGGCCGCGAATGCGCGAAAAGCGTACGGGCGTGCGGCGCGGGACACACCGATGCGCGATGCGACCGAATCACCCGCCGCAACGAGACTGACAGCCGCTGGCTTCAGGTGGGAGGCGCCGGCGGGCGGCGGGTGGCGGGCGGCCCGGCAGGTGCGCGCCGCCGGCCGCCGGCACTTTTCCCCGATTTGACAGGAGCGAAACAATCGTGACTTTTCAAGAGACGCAGAAGGGAACCGGAAAATCTGATATCCGGGGCGCTTCGTGCCTGAAATACGTACGCTGCAAGACTAAAACACTTAAAATCCGGCACACTCCGGCAAGATAATACTCGTTTTCCTGCATGAATGTTGTTTGCAAATAACGTCCTTATATTTTATATACACATTTCGAAGCAGTATAATTATATTCAAACATAATGCATGGTGTTATATAATTGAAATTATAATTGAACAATATTTTATACTTTGTAAAACAACACTTTATTTAAAATACAAACTAACTAACTAACCATCACGCCGTCTCCCCGTAGGGGTAGGCAGAAAGAATAAACTGCCCCACTTTGACAAATTTCAAATTCCAAAATTTCCATAAAACAAAATGCAACATCTAAAAAACAGACGTGTTAATTCAATTATTCAATATAGATTGTTAAACAATAATAAATCACTTTAAAAAAAATATTTATTGTTTCTTGAAAAATGTAATCTTAAATAATCAATCCGATGAAAATGTATGTTTTCTAGAAGTTTTATTATATTTTATGGGAGTGATATGTTTTGCCTTACTAGGCCATTGATAATGCTCAACACGACGGCAAATTCCAATAAAACCATTAAATACACAATCAAATGCCTTTGGCATCATCAAATGACATTGTACTGTGACAATTGATAACGCATCAGACAGGCGAAACATGTCATTCACATAAAATATAATAAAACTTCTAGAAAACAGACGATTTCTCTCGTCTTAATCACTTGCAATATATTATAATTATAGGGTATTTATGGAGTGTATCTATTGTTTTTTTTTATATGAAACTTCGGATAAGAATTGTTGTCTTCATATTTCAATCAGACGTTTTCAGTAGACAATGGAAGAAAATAGTTACAGCTATGACTTCACCCCTACCCCATTCCACAATACCACTCCATGGTGGGGAAGAAGATTCGTTTGTTTAAGTGAGTCTCTTTTGATATTGATATATTGTAAAATATGTTAATGGGGTGACATTTGCGAGGCAGATTTCTTTATTTTCGGGGTGACATCTCGCTGATTTATTTGGTATTTTAGCGCTTCTAAACATTCATTGTCTTGAAATATTATTGTTTTGTTGTGTCACATTTTTTTCACTTCAAACGCTGTCTACCGTAACTTTTCTCATCTAATAACTCATTACAAAATCGTTTTTATGATTTATTGTATTCACGTAAATAACGATAAAAAATTAATATAAAAACGAAATAAGTTTATAAATATAACTAAGTAGCATTGCTTTAAAATCTGTTTCTAGACAGATAATACCAAAAATTATATTAATTACACTAGTAACAAGCATGAATAACTAAAAAAAAAAAATATTTTCTAAAAGAATGGTGTAAATAATTAATACGAATGAAAACGTCTGTTTTCTAGAAGTTTTATTATAGTTTATGGGAATGACATGTCTCACCTTGATAAAAGCATTTTCAAATTATTTGAAATTTGATAATGCCTTAATAAGGCGAAACATGTCATTACAATAAAATATAATAAAATTTCTAGAAAACAGACGTTTTCATTCGTATTAATTAACTAAAAAAATGGTTTTATAACATTCATTTCACATGTAATTGATAGTAGGTACCATAATAATTTAACCATGTTTACAGTTTAAGACAATCTCCCAATTAAATAATGGTTCACAGAGCGTTGTTAAAAACTGTATCAAACATTTATTTTCTATAAAATAAATTTTCGGTTCTATTTTTAAAATCCGATAATAAAAAATAATTTGAAAACTTGTATAATATCTTACAAAACCTTGTTTGTAACTGCGAAAAATAAATGTATCCACTGCTGTAAATATTGCGGGACATAATAGAGTTTTAGTGCCAACCCTTATGTATGGAAGTGAAGCTTGGAGCTGGCAGAAGAAGAATGAAAGTAGGATAAATGCCGTAGAAATGAAATGCTCGAGAATAATGTACGAGAAAACTATTAATGATAGTATACTATACGAATTAATAAGGAAGAAATGTAAGGCAGACGATTGTTATGGAAGTGAATCTTGGAACTGGCAGAAGAAGAATGAAATAGGATAAATGCCGTAGAAATGAAATTCCCGAGAATAATGTACGAGAAAACTATTCATGATAGTATAGGTACTATACGACGTAATAAGAAATAAATGTAAGGCAGATGATTCCGTCATGAGTAAAATTAAAAATGGATCACTTAGATGGTTAGGACATATGGAACGAATGGACGAGATAAGAATGATTAAAAAGTTGTATACTAGCAGTGTGAATGGAAAAAAAGACTGAGGTCGGCCGAGGCAAAAAATGGCGTGAACAAATAAATCAATTACTCAAAGGCGGCCACAATCGAAGTCGGAAAAATCGACGAGCGTACATGTTACGTCGCGCGTCGTATGAATATTGAGAGTACGAAAGGCTTGTCAGAATATAGCAGTGTGGCGGTCCAACATCTCTGCAAGGCGTTACATAGTTATGTATAATATAATATTCAAATGTGTTTTACATTTTTTCCACTTACGATCACAAATGCGCTTGTTTAATGAACTGTAAAGTTTGTACTAAGATCATTAACCGAATAACCGTACAGCCGATGACCCTTGATATTAGTACGTGTAATCTCGCTTTATAAACAAAATTGCTTATTTATTATTATTATTATTATTATTATTCTTCAGCCAATTCCCGTCCACTCCTGGACAAAGGCCTCCTCCATTCGCTCCCATGTCACTCTGTCCTGTGCAGACTGCATCCAGGTTATTCCGACGTGTCTGTTCAGATCATCTTTCCACCGTAGTTGCGGCCGCCCTGCACTTCTCTTTCATTTTTTTCGTCTCCAAGTCAGCAGTCTTCTGGCCCATTTTTCATCTGAGCTTCTGGCTACGTGACCTGCCGATTGCCATTTTAGAGTCGCCACCCGGTGGATGATGTCAGTGGCCTTTGTTTTTTTCTCTCACCGTATCGTTTCTGACTCTGTCTCTTAGGCTTATTCCTAACATGGCTCTTTCCATGGCTCTTTGGGTCACTCGTAGTTTCTCGGCACTTTGTTTGGACAATGTTACAGTTTTTTATTTATCAAAGACTTCAATTTATGTCAAGTATATACAAAAAAAAAATTATATGATAGTTTTTTTTTTGTAGAATAATTGACATGTTTTAAACTGTAGAGAAGCTGTTTCGCAAAGTTAAGGACAGAGAGTCCACGTCTAGGGGAACGGGCAAGACACAGAATGAATCTTACATCGATTTTTTGATACGAAAAAAACTGTATATCATTGAAAACTTCTTAATAAATATCAATAATAAACGGTTTTAATTTTTGATTGCCTGAACAAATAAAATGTGTCAAATATAAAAACATACAATATATCCAAAAATATAAATAATAATATATATAAAAACATACAATATTTTTTTCTGAATTTCCGATATTTAATCAAACAAAAATTGGATGGACCAATTGGACGACCAAGGCTGCGATGGGAGGATGAAGTTGGGAGAGATGGGGCGAAATTGTTACGAGTGTCAGATTGGAGGGTCGAAGCGGAGGACAGGAGGAGTTGGAGGCTAAAAATACTGGAGGCTAAGGCTCGATATGGGCTGTAAGGCCATCGAAGAAGAAAAAACAAACAAAAAAGTTTGTCTTATACCTGTATGACAAATGTTTTTTTAATTACATTTGTATTAATAATCGTAAAACAAATAATTTCTGTGTCACAGCTCGTCAGTTCTATTTTAAAAAATAAGAAGAAAAAGAATAATCATATGAATTGTGATAAGGAACACTCCTTGGTGAATATATCAAATACATAAATAATACGAAATATTTTAAAAAAATACATACAACATTTCTCATATGCATTTTCAGTCACACCTTTACGTAAATATCATTCGCTGTTGTTCAGGGAATGATTTTTAATTCTGCATAGAATCAGATATAAGTAATTAAATTCCTATTAAGAAATGTATATATATTTCAGCTTTAATAATATATTGTCTAAATGCCCTAACAAGGCTCTTACTTCTAAAGTAAGACGTTTATTACCACAGCCTTGGGTTAGTACAACTAGGATAGTTCAACTAAGTATAGCATTTAGACGTATAAAAATATCGTTATTAGGTTTACCTGCAAATATTTTGCATTGTATTGAGTTAATGTCGGAGATGAGAAGTTTCAATGACAAATCATTCAGATTTATTTCCGAAGTAACAGCTTCTTTACAGTTTAAACGAGTGGAGAGAATTTTACCTAACTACAAATACATCAATTACGTAGAGTTAACAAGTTATGTACAATATTGCCTGTATGACGACCTTCGTGGCCGAGTGTTAAGTGCTTTGACTGCCACCCGAAGGTCCCGAGTTCGATTCCCGGCGATGGAAATGTAATTGTCACAAAGTGAAGGTTTTATTTGAAAATATAAAATAATATAATAAGTAAGAGAAATGTCGTAGAAATGAGATAAATGATAAAAATGGTTCAAAGAGCATTGTTGAAATCTGTATGAAACATGTATTTTCTGTAAAATAAACTTTCCGTTCTATTTTTAAAATCCGACAGTAAAAAATAATTTGAAAACTTGTGTAATATCTTACAAAACCTTATTAGTAACTGATAAATATCAATTTATCCACCGATGTAAATATTGCAGGGCATAATCGAGTTTTAGTGCCAACCCGTATGTATGGAAGTGAAGCTTGGAGCTGGCAGAAAAAGAATGAAAGTAGGATAAATGCCGTAGAAATAAAATCACCGAGAATAATGTACGAGAAAACTATTAATGATAGAACACCGAACGACGAAATAAGGAAGAAATGTACGGCAGATGATTGCGTCATGAGTAAAGTTAAAAAAGGATCCCTGATTTGGACATATGGAACGAATGGATGAGAGAAAAATAGTTTAAAAGTTTTATACAAGCAATGTGAGTGGTAAGAGATGCCGTGGACGACTAAAATAAAGCATGGCATGAAATTGATAATTTCTTAACAGACGGCTACATCCGAAAAAATCAACGTGCATGCATGTTACAATCTATCAAATCAAGTCAAATAAAATCAGTTTATTTTCTCAAATAATATTCTTCTTCTTCCTAAGCCTATTCCCATCCACTCCTGGACAAAGGCCTCCTCCATTCGCTTCCATGTCACTCTGCCCTGTGCAGACTGCATCCAGGTTATTCCAACGTGTCTGTTCAGATCATCCTTCCACCGTAGTTGCGGTCGCCCTGCACTTCTCTTTGCCGTCCACGGTCTCCAAGTCAGCAGTCTTCTTGTCCACTTTCCATCAGAGCTTTTGGCTACGTGACCTGCCCATTGCCATTATAGAGTCGCCACCCGGTGGATGATGTCAGTGACCTTTGTTTTTTCTCTCACCGTATCGTTTCTGACATTGTCTCTAATAATATTACAAACAAACAGTTATAGTTTATGGCATCTATTGAGAACAGGTTAAACATAAAAAATATATAATACCAGGAACGCATGAGAGATGGTTCGACATTAGGAATACATAATAATCTCCGAAGTCAAGAGTATTTGTCTTCTGAACGTACTTTCACGAATATGAAAGACATCGATCTCCGAAGCGATCATGTTCAGCAGTTTGATTGCTCTCCCCACCGGCATCACCAGAGGCAGGTTGGTTCTGCATGCTGGGAGATAAAACAGTCTGTGCTGACGCTGTCGAAGATAACCATCCGGAACACAAAGATGGATAGCCTCCTAGATAACGAAATTCTCAAAGAATATAAATGATAAATCTGAAGAAATTGGTAAGTGTGCACCCATCCCTCCTTATGTGCAAACTATTGGTCTCCAGCATGCCCAAGAGGAATGCAGTGGGATAAAGCCACGGATAGCTACCAAACTCCCTCATGTAGAAAACTTTTCTGAACCCTATAGAGAAATCTCAAGAGGTATATCAGGACAGAGCAGTATGATGGCCCGTCCTCTCCACCTACTCCTTCGGAGAGACGGCGTATGATTAGTTAGTTAAAAAAATACAAATACATAACCCCTTGATGTACGAGTAGAATACAGAAAGAAGAAAATAAACCTACCAAAACAATACAGATGAGTGATTCCAACTCTCAGAAACGAACCCTCGACTTTATCCATTAAAGATAATCTTAGATTAACGATAAACAAATCCTGCTTTTCGCGTTTTATTCCCTGAAATAGCATGTTAAATGCGAGCCGCCCTGGGACAGCGTGCGTACACGGCAGGCAAGTCTGTTGGCATATTATATAATATTAACCATCTTCCAATGTATACTGCCCGGTATATATTTAATCTCCCAGGCAATGGTGTTTACCACAGGATTTCCAGGGTATTATTTATAATCCCACGTTAATAAATAATCACCATCCCAGGGATTGTTCCGTATCCTTGCATCTCCGTTTAGCTTTTACCTTTACATAAACTAATAAATGGGGACACAGAACGTTGAACGGCAGATTGCATGATGCTGCAAATGTTGGCAAACTACTTTATATAGGTAAATTCGAGTGTTATACCAACGTCAAGTGAAAATTATAAAATACAATACTATTCTCCAAATCGGAAACACTTTTAATCAGCAAATGAAGCGTACCGCGTTCACAACGCGTGAAAATTCTGACATTCATAGATGTTGCTAACAATTTATAGAATCCAGTTTAAAATGTCATCAGAGACCACGTGATCGTGAAAAACACACTATGATATATATTACCATAGATAACTGCGATATTCATTATAAATATTCAGCAGCAACAACAACAACAACAACAACATAATATCACGTCGTTTCCTCGCAAGGCTATGCAGAGACAATGGACTGACAAGACCTCTCTAGCATCATCCACATGCATACAGCGAGTCACACACGCACGACGATTCTTACGACTTCTAACACGGGCAATCTATATATTTTTTTAAAGACTAACACCAAGTTATCTTACTAATACAAATGTCATAAAAACGAAAACATTTAACATGTTGTATATAAAACTGTTTATATATATTATTGTTTCGAATTGTTACTCGTTTATAAAAGGTTAAGAAGAATAATTAAATCATAACATTTTTTAGACATTATTTTTTATTGTTTTTTAAACAATATTTGATACTAACGAAAACGTAAGTTTTGTAGAAGTTTTATTATATATTATGGCATTTAAACGTTTCGCCATGTTAAAACATTATCAAATATTAATAGTGAAATTTAATCATACCATAGCAAGGCGAAACATGTCACTTCCATATAAATAATAATAATACTTCAATAAAACGGACGTTTTCATCAATATTAAATATTATACAATAGATATACATAAATGTTAAAGTCATCCTATTTGTATACCTATTGTATTGTAGATTGAGATATTTTGGTGAAAGATTAATGGTAACGCCTTGTATACCATATATTTCTGATATAAAGGTACTTCGAAGTACAAAAAAGCCCCAGTAGGGTTGCCATACGTCCCAGGACACCAGGACATGTCATAGGTTTAGAAATTCTGTATCGGTTGTCCCGTTTGGGCTATCAAATGTCCCAGTCAGGATAAATAAGCTGCGGTATTTCTCAAAAATCGCGGGCCAAAAAACGCAATCGCCTTTACATTGAAACGGTTGAAAGCATCATTCAATGCAAGTTTTTCACAAATATGTTATCAGGAATCCAGTAAGAAGAAGAAGACAGAAAAATATAAGGGTAACCATACATAAGCGTCGGCACAAGAACACCATTATGCACTGCCATCTTAGCTTTTCGTCATCGCAAACAAAAAGTGAATTAGTTAAATGAATTAAAATCGACTAATGTCTTCGACCGGTTTTGGCAGCTCGCTGCAATTTTCTGGGGTTTTCCTCTTTATTTCACGACTCCGTACTCCATTTACACCTTTAATGCATACTTTCTTAACCATTATTCCTTCATCCATGCGTTCCATATGTCCAAACCAACGCGGTGATCTTTTCATAATTTTGTTCATAATACTTATTTCTGCTCTGCAATACTTATATTAGCATTTAAAATTCTGCCGTACATCGTTTTACGTTTTACGTTTATGTGACACACATACTATGGACTGAATCTTTGAATCTGTTGAATCTACTGAATAAAAATAATATTGCTAATAAACATGTCGTGTTCTACGTCATTCTAAATAAACATAGGCAATAAAAATGTTTCTTCATCATAATATTTGTCTGTTTTTTTTTCTAATTAGGAAGGTAGGTACCTACCAACTACTACAAAAAACATTCTCACTCACTGTGGAACACTCTGTACATTACTTCTTTAGTTTTGATTTGTGTCCCGGTCAGTACCTAGACAATTGTGGCAACCCTGCAGTAGACTAGTGTATGAAGGATTCTCAATGATTACGAGTTCCGAGTTTCGTGTACCTACAGATACGGCGGACTTTTCTTCTGAAGGCGCTCTAATGGGCGAGCTGGGAACTGCGGCCCTAGCCTAGGAGCGGAACTCCCGTGCATAGAAAACAAATAACGAGCCCCGCGTCTACCTTACACAGTCATCAATTATTAGAACGATTTATAACTGGAATTAATGCGAACGCCACAGACATCCATTTTCCGTGATGAATTTACTTTACGACAACGAGGATTGAAAATCACTACCTATGTAAATTTTAAATGTTTATTTATAGAATAATTTTACTCTTAATGGAAGTTCATATTAAATAATAATTAAATAAAACGATGATTTTTTTACTACATATTTATTTCACATATTATTAGCGGGTCGATGTCGAAAAGTTAAAAGATAAAAGTGGAAGTAGTTAATAAACATATTTTTATTTCTTCTTCTTCTTCTTCTTCCTCAGCCTATTCCCATCCACTCCTGGACAAAGGTCTCCTCCATTCGCTTCCATGTCACTCTGTCTTGTGCAGACTGCATCCAGGTTATTCCGACGTGTCTGTTCAGATCGTCCTTCCACCGTAGTTGCGGTCGCCCTGCACTTATCTTTGCCGTCCACGGTCTCCAAGTCAGCAGTCTTCTTGTCCATTTTTCATCTGAGCCTCTGGCTACGTGACCTACCCATTGCCATTTTAGAGTCACCACCCGGTGGATGATGTCAGTGACCTTTGTATTTTCTCTCTGTCTCTTAGGCTTGTTCCTAACATAGCTCTTTTCATGGTTCTTTGGGTCACTCGTAGTTTCTCGGCACTTTGTTTGGACAATGTTACAGTTTCAAGACCATAAGTACCAACTGGCAGAATGCAGGCTTCATAGACTTTTCGTTTCAGATTGATCGGTATTTTCCGGTTTTAAGAATGTAACCCATGTTTCCGAAAGCTGCTCAGCTTAGTCCAATTCTTTTAATGTGTTATTTAGAGTGAAATCCGTGGTAAAGATCGGAGCTCCACGTATCACATAGGAAAACTAGAAAGAGCCAAGCTACGTATAAGGCTCTTAGACCGAATAAGAAATACTGAAATATTGTAGGTACGTAGGAAGAAGGTTGGGAGTAATGGATGCCGTCGAAAGGGTGGCTAAGCTCAAATGGTAATTTGCGAAACATGTTGCCAGACTGGTAGACCAAAGATGAACCTGAATGATAGTGGAGTGGACACCTCGTGAAGATAGAAGAAGCGGAGGGAGACCCCCCCACGTAATGGTCTGATGACATTAGAAAAATCAGGGGGACGACCAACAGAGATACAATCTAACTTGCGATGTTTGTGAGAAAACCTGTCTCTATAATTGGCCTGTCTTCAAACAAGAGAAAGCACCACTGATGAAGAAAATGGATGGCAAGGAAATTCTCGTCTTCGAGGTCCAGCAACGACAACGTTTTCTATTAGTAAAGAAATTTCAAAGAACAACATTAATATGTTAAATAATTTCGTTTAAAAAAAACCTGAAATATATCTTGGTATTTTGTTTTCCAATTTTTACTCACATTTAGGGATTCCTGCCTAAATTACTTAATAAACATTGTTATTAATGGTCGCGTTTCATCTTTACATATTCCATATCTTCGCATCTGTCGTAAATCTGCTTTAATGTGAAGTTCATCATTATCGTTACACCAGCGGCCGGCAAACTGCGGCTCGCGAGCCAAATGCGGCTCTTCCGATGCACAAATTTAAAAAATATTTAAAAACTAACTAATTAAACATCAAGCCGTCTTGGAAGGAGTAGGCAGAAACAATGGACTGCCACCATTTTCTTTTCCTTACATACTTCACTCGATTCCTCAACATTCATACACCATGTCATGCAGCCACGTCGATTTCTCAGACTCCTCGCGTGGCGGACATTCAATATTTGATTTATTTGAACTCGGTCTTCCTCTATTCTAGTTCCATTTACATCTTAAACAATTAATTTTATTGCCATTCTTTCTTCATTCATTTTTCCATGTGTCTAAACCATCTTAATGATCCTTCTCCTAAATATGTATAAAAACAAATGTAATTGTACGATACAAAAAGTAGTTTGTTACACATAAGATCTTTTTTTTCTAGTTAGTTTTTTCTAGTACAGTAAATATAAGGTTAGAGAATATAAAAGCATATTTTGGCCTGAATATAAATCCGAACCCTACTTATTACTGATTAATATTTGTACAGTGAACCGAGTTTTTAAAGGATAGAAAATGTTTACTTTCGTGAATATATCACGGGTTGTAAATAGTTTTTTTTTTTTTTTGTTAAAGGAACATAGAAGTTCCCGCCACATACCCGAGGCTGTTATAGGGCGTAGCGGCGCCCTTTTATCAGCCTCGCTCGTACACTCCCTGGGCCTGTCCCCGGTCCATCCGGGACTTACATTTAAATACGGCAACAACAAGGGGGTGCCAGACCACATTTAATCTACTCAATTTCACTTCTATGCTCCGCTGTACTTTATTGAATAAATAAATAAGCAAAATATATAATACATGAACATTTCATAAAAGATAAAATATACACCGCAGGAATATACAGCGGGAAGAACAGGAGAGGCAGAAGAGACAAATGCGGGATGGGGAAAAAAATAAAAATAATAATAATAATAACGTAGAGTACAGTTTTTGGCATGTAGGACAAAGGACGAGGTTTAGGAAGCATTTCATAATATTAAATAAATAAATAAAACCACTGCACAAATTATTATTATGGCCAACAGGGTTAATGGTATTTGGCAATTTTAACAAATGGGAGATGCCTATTGGTGGCGATGAGGTTCGCAACCCATCACACCGCGTCTCCCGCGGAGCGAAAAGAGAAGGATGGAGTGCCGCATCAGTAAAAGTGTGACAGTCCATTCTTTCTGCCTACCCTTTCGGGGAGACGGCGTGATGGTTAGTTAGTTAGTTAGTTAGAGTTTGCCGACCACTGCAATAGACTGAAACCGTTTTCCCGTCAACCCTACCGGTCACCCCCACGTGGGTACACCAACACCAGCGTGTTTCCATACACGCAATTCTTGAACAACCGTGTACTTCAGTGTTTATAAAGAAACGACTTGTTTTACTGTTAGGAATATAAATTATACAGAAACAAAACAGTTCGGGTAATAAAACCAGATTAATTAGATGTACTTGTACATGCATATTTTGTAATTATTTACAAGCTTTTTACGTATTATATTACCGATACGCAAAGAATTACAGGCCTTGTTACAAATTTATAATAGTAAACACGATTGTTTAGTGGTTTTACTTGGATTTAATTTATATAAATTATATAAATTGTATGTATGAGGTATGCATGCGAAATGATCTGATGATGAATGTTAATAAGTCCAAGGTAATGATTTTTGAAAAGGAAGAAACCACGACAGTCTGCAACATTAGCGTGAATGGTGAAAACTTGGAGCAAGTAGTTGAGTTTGTGTATTTAGGTAGTATGTTTACAAGAGATGGGAGAGTGGAGAGGGATATTGAAAGAAGGGTTGGGGCAGGCAACAAAGTGAATGGTGCACTTAAAGTTGTCATCGCAAACAAAAACCTATCCAAAAAAGCTAGAATGGCAGTGCACAATGGTGTTCTTCTACCGACCCTTATGTATGGAAGCGAAGCATGGAACTGGCAAAAGAAGGATGCAAGTAGAATAAATGCAGTAGAAATGAGATCTCTTAGACGAATGTGTGGATATTCTGTGTATGATAGAGTGTCGAATGAAAATATAAGAAGTGAATGCCATGCGAATGATGGTGTCATGAACAAAATAATGAAAGGATCATTAAGATGGTTTGGACATATGGAAAGAATGAATGAAGAAAGAATGGTAAAAAAATTATATGTTAATGATGTAAATGGTACCAGAAATAGAGGAAGACCAAGGAAAACGTGGCACGATCAAATAAATCAAATATTGAATGTCGGCCATGTGAGGAGTCAGAGAAATCGACGCGTGCATGACACGATGTATGAATGTTGAGGAAGCGAGAGAAATATGTCAGGAAAGAAAGGTGTGGCAGTCCATTCTTTCTGCCTACCCCTTCGGGGAGACGGCGTGATGGTTAGTTAGTTAGTTAGTTATAAATTGTGGCAAATTTGTTCCGCCTTGCGAGGACATTCTCAAACTCTGTTTTGAGTTTGAGAATGCCCTCGCAAGACGAAACAAATTTGTCACAATTTAAATAATTTATATAAATATAAGAATAAGATATAATGATATCCCCATTAATTTAAAAAGGAAAACCTACGAAGCATGCATCTTGCTTGTGATGACATATGGTTTGGAAACAATGTCCCTGACCATAAATACTGTCCACAAATTGAAATGCGCGCAACGATCCATGGAGCGGCAGATGTTGGGCATAAGTCTGAGTGATAGAATTACAAATACAGAAATCAGAAGCCGAACATAAGTCGCCGATATCACGGATCGGATCGCAAAATTGAAATGGCAATGGGCAGGACACGTAGCTAGACAGCCAAGTTCAAGATGGATTCCTAAAGTCTTAAAGTGGAGGTCATGGGAAAACATGAAAGGGGTGTCGGTCGGCCACAGAAGAGATGGGCCGACGATATTGTTGTGGTCGCCGGGAAAAATGGATTGAAGCAGCACAGGGTAAAGAAAAATAGAGACAGATGGAAGAGGCCTACATCCAGCAGTGGAGAGAAGGCTAAGAAGAAGATATAAATTAAATACAAGTAAAACCACTAAACAATCGTTTTTACTATTATAAATAAATTTTGGAGTTTTACAAAATTAATACCTCAACCATCAATATGCCTTGTTACAAATTAATTCGTTTCTAAGAACGAATATTAAATTAAATTTAATAAACAAATTTGATATTTTTATTCATTTGACTTATAAACAGCATTCAATCTATTTTTGTGCATCTAGTTCCAAGTAAGTAACCCTTTTTTAACAAGTTATAATTGAACATAATAATTAAATAAAACGATGTTTTTTAACTACTTCCACTTTTGTCATTATTTCGACAGCGCCCAGTTTCGCCAGGCTCGCTGGCATCGACAGACTTATGATGACAGATGCCAGCGAGTCTGGCGAAACCGGTCGCTATCGAAATAAAGACAAAAGTGGAAGTAGTTAAAAAAACATCTTTTTATTTAATTATTATTCAAAATGAACTTCCAACAAGCGATTTCAGTCAAATCATTTGATTATATAATTGAACATTCTGTACATTGGTTTTCCAACTACAGAATCAAAAATATAAAACTTAATAATTATTTCAACTGAGGTTTATAAATTGAAATGTAATAATTAGATCTCTAAGACGAATGTGTGGAAAACCTGTGTATGATAGTGTGTCGAATGAAAATATAAGAATTGAATGCGGTGAGAATGATGGTGTCACGAACAAAATAATGAAAGGTTCATAAAGACTAAAATAATTCTATTCACCTACAACTAAAATAAGTCTATTAAACTAAAGACACTGGACCAGGAACTTAGACAGATATCACTTACCGAATGCACGAACTAAGACAGGACAATCAAGGATATTGAACAATGGACTGAAACTTTACAATGAACTACCAAAAGACACAAGGAGTCTCACTACAACTCAATATAAAATATATCTGAAACAATACATAATTAATATTAAGATCCAAAAATGTATCCATATAACCCAATTGGTTTTTTTTTTTAATAAAAAAATAAAAAATATTTATATGAGTAGGTCTTGGTACATCGATATTTAACAAAAATAAAATCCTTAACTCTATTTTCTCGGTGAAAGAGCTATGTGGTAACAGCTGATGCGAACGAAACTTATAAAAAATATGTAAATGTAAATGAGACCTTTCCAATGAAAATACTTAAATACGCATTTACCCTATGTTGATTCAGCATAATATTATTTGAATGAGAAAAAAACGCTTAGGAAAACAAACATTTCCAAATATATCAACAACATATGTAGATTTCTACAATTTTCAAATAAAATAATACCAACCATCGATTGAGCTGCCACACTATTCTATCCTAACATTCCTCCTACTATCATAAACCGTTACACGCACGCCCGTCGATTGTTCAAAAATGACCGCCTTTTGGTAATTGTACACGAAGTCGTGTTATAAGCTGGCAGAATCGACGTGCGTGTGTGTGTGTGACTCGCTGTATGAATATGGGGGAAGCTAGATAATTGTGTCAGGACTGATTTGGGTGACGGTCCTTTCTCTCTGCCTACCCTTCGGGGAAACGGTGTGATTGTTATTTATGGTTGGTAAGGCGTAATGAGGAATATTGAGCTAAGGTAGGTAAGTTACTAACTAACTAACCATCACGCCGTCTTCCCGAAAATAATTTATCGCCACATTATTCTGTCCTGACATACTTCTCTCGTTTCCTCTACATTCCTACATATTGTTCTGTACGCACGTCGATTTCTCCGACTCCCCACGTGACCGACATTTAATATTTGATTGATTTGATGTCATGTTTTCCTCGGCCTTCCTCTATTTCTAGCTCCGTTCACGTCGTTTACATATACTTTCTTCACCATTCTGTCTTCATTCATTCTTTCCGTGTGTCCAAACCATCTTAACGACCCTTTCATTATTTTATTCATAACACTTTCATTCGCACCGCATTCACTTCTTGTATTTGCATTTGACACTCTATCATATACAGATTTACCACACATTCGTCTAAGAGATTTCATTTCTACTGCATTTATTCTACTTTCATCCTTCTTTTGCCAGTTCCATGCTTCGCTTCCATACATAAGGGTCGGCACAAGAACAACATTATGCACTGCCATCTTAGCTTTTTTGCATAGGCTTTTGTTTGCGATGACAACATTAAGTGCACCATTTACTCTGTTGCCTGTTTCAACCCTTCTTTTAATATCCTTCTCCACTCTCCCATCCTTTGTAATCATACTTCCTCAATAAACAAATGCATTCACTTGTTCCAGATTTTCAGCGTACACTAAAGTTGCAGACTGTCATGTTTCCTTCTTTTTCAAAAAGCATTACTTTGGACTTATTCACAATCATCATCAAAGCGTATCGCTTGCATACCTCATACATACTAGACACCAGGGCTTGTAGTTCATGTTCGTTGTCTGCAAGTAGCACAGCGTAGTCCGCATACAACAAACAGCTTACTGACACACCGTTCATTTTTGCACCTGGTAGGTAAACTTCTATAAAATAGTTTTAGAACTATTTTCATTTGTGTCCTTATTTCGACCGGTTTCACCTGGCTCGCTGATATTGGGCAAATTGGATGTAGTTCATAAAAAAATCGTTTTAGTTCATCATTATTTAAAATGAACTTTAAAATAATTAGAGTATCATAAAATGGTTTATTAAATTTTTGTTTACAAACACCCCAAATGTATCTATAATCGGGTTAGTGTTTCGCAGAAGATATAAATTTTATTGGCATAGTATTAAGCGAACCCAAGGCAACGGCATCAAACCCATTAATCCATTCTCTCTAAGCGACGTCAATTAATAATTAATTGACTATATAAACCTACCTAAAGGAATAACAATTTACTACTAAAGTACTTCATTTGCAACTGCAGTAATCGTTAAACTTATCGGTTTTTATTGGCCATTAGAATAAGTATACTTTCAGCTGTATAGGACGATTCGATATGCCAACTAGCACATATAGCTTTAATGAGAATAGCAATAATGTTGCGGGTGACGTACTTTCCTGCAGCGCTTTAACCGAGGAATACCTGACGTTTCCGGCAATGGCAGTGTGATTGTCACACTGTCTTTGATCTGGTGTAGAATTCACGTGGCAATAAAATGACGATTGATTAGCTACCTATCATATGTCATGAGAATCAATAGCTAAAAAATTGTATACAGTTACTGGGTTAATATTAACAGCTGTACTCAAAGGCATCCTAAGAACCAGAAAAAATGTTGCCTTGCTGCAAACCTTTACTTGGATTTAAAACTAGTGACAACCATTTCATTCTTAAATTACTTACTCATGAATAGTCCATCTTCCATTCAAAAAAACCAAAATAGCAATGCATAATGTTGTCATTGTACCAAAGAAGATTGTTATTGTAAAAAAGACCAGAAGATGGCAGCGAGCTGCCGAAACCAGTCGAAGACACACTACAAAATCACTACAAAACTGATAATAAATTCGGTTGTTGATAAAAAAAAGATCATGGAGTGTTAATATAATATCGCACTATTACATCTGATTTTGGAGGGTAAGATTAAGGGTCGACGAGGTGTTGGGAGAAAACGGGTTTCCTGGCTTAGGAACATCCGAGAGTGGACGGGGCTGAGGAACGTGGGGGAGCTGTTCCGAGCTACCCAGGACGGGGAGGCCTCCGCAAGGGTGATAGTCAACGTTGGGGAGACCTGACAGGACACGGAAAGAAGAAGTTAATATAATAAAATCTATATCATAAAATTTTGGTTCGTGCGCAGAGAGTTAGCAGTAGGGCAAATTATTTCAAATAACAATTTTATAAGCTGACAAATGTTATGTGCATAATTCTGCACAAGGGGTCTGAACGGGTTTAAAAGATTTTTTTCCATTTTTTTTTCATTATTTAAAATTAACTTCTACCATGAAATTTCTAATACCAAAAAAAGGATGAAAGTAGAAAAAATCCAATAGAAATGATGATCTCATTTATCTTAGGTCCAGGTCTTAAACTCGCAAGCTTCGATATATACATACTTGTACGAATACTGGACTTACTCAGTATTCGTACGAGAATCAAAGGGATTTGGAAAAAAACGTGACGTAACAAAACAAAAACCCTTGTCAAAAACAAGAAAAATACTACAACAGAACAGTGGCTTATACTTGTATTTCGGCCATAGATTTACCTGAATTCAAAAATGTATTTACACAGATACATTTATAAATTTCTGTTTCTGAGAATGAAACTTTGTTCTGCATGTTAAATATACATTATATACAATACCCCGGTGAATTCGAGAAGGAAATCGCTAACTTCATTAATTTCTCATCCACTTAAAATAGCGACTCGGGTAATGCAACGAGTGCCCGCCAGATGCGCTCTGAAATACTATCATATTATTTCCAAGCAAGTATAACTAATTGGATTATCTATAATTTGACTTGCAAAGAATTCGGTAGATTAAATAATCATTTATTTCACATTTTTATTATTGGTATTCATTTGGAATTTAACCTTTGGGAAATTGCGTCGAATTTTCGCCTTGAAATACTACAATGCCTCAAGACCAACTTTTTCAAACAGTGCGTCTTTCAAATCATAACTTATAGAGACGAAACGTGGACACTGACAAAGAACTTCGTATACCTGGTCGCTCAGCGCGCCATGGAAAGAGCCATGCTTGGAATAACCTCGAGGGACAGAATAAGAATTGAATCTAGCTCACAACGAATCACAGTGGCTGAGATGGCTCTGAAGATAAGTGGGCTGAAGTGGCGGTATGCTGGCCATATTTATCGGAGAACTGACAGCTGATGGGGAAGACGGATTCTGGAATGGAAACCGCGCATATAATTCCGTAGAATTGGACGTCCTCCTGTTCGCTGTACCGATGATGTTGTAAGGATTACTGGACATGGATAGATGAGAGTGACAATGGATAGGGGGTACTGGCGTGCTTTAGAAGGGCATGCGTTCAGAAGTGGACGACAGACGACTAAACAATTTATTGGTATGATATAATATTACTGCTAGACTAAATAATTGCAAAAATTAATTTACATTAAAGTTTACGATACATAAGTAAGAAACTACTTTATATTCCGTATACTTTTAGAAGTGTCCAACTTTTATAAACTTTTCTTACCCTTTGCTTTGGTGATCAAAGTTTTACCGTATTCGACAGAAAAATCTTATCAGAGTGGGCAATTCAGTTTTTATTTCAATGTATGGAAAATATTTCTTCATTTCATAAATGAATACAAAAGTTTGTACACGAAAATGAGTATATATATTAAATTAAAAAATATATATAATAAAATAAAATAAAAACACGTTGTATTTTAACCACGGAAAAGGAATTGAATTTGAAGCCAACTAGTTTCGCTTTAACCCAAGCTTCATCAGAGTAATATAAAAACAGAGTTTTCATATTGCCGTGATGAAACTTGGGTTAAAGCGAAACTAGTTGGCTTCAGACATAATTACCATTCCATGGTTGAAATACAAAGTAAAAACTGTTAAATAAAAAACTTTGTTTTATGTATCACAATTGTATTTTTATTTTTCGCGACAGCTGTTTCATCATCAGATGTTACAATTATATATCAAAATGTTATACCAAAATATCAATGTATTTATAATGTTAAAGTATTATAGTGTCGGTCAAAACAACGGACTATTTAATAAATACAAAGTGTTTATATTATTTTACATGTTAATAAATTTGAAATATTTAACCACAAAATGAATGCTTCATATGAAAAATAAGTACATAGGTCCAAAAAACGGAATCCTTTATTTCAATTATTTTTACTGTTAATGGGAATATTAAATAAAAACTAATATTTAAGTAATAATTTTAAAGAAACTTGATTTATGCCTGGATTAAAGAACCGTAAAGTACCGGGAAATTGTAACTAAAACGCAATATATTTAATTATTCATCAATATTTATTTTGTCGCCTTCCAAGTTTCCCCCATTTAATGAAATACACATATGCCAGCGTTTTTTCCACTCTTAGAAGCGTGATTTTTTCGTTTTCGTTCATTTCATTCCGATAATTGGTGACTTGCTTGCATATCATACTAGTAAAACTCATGTCTCATCGCCAGTTATGATGCATTCCGTGAATGTTAGATCAGAATTCACACGATCAAGCATGTCCAAAGAGATATGTTCACGATACTGTGAAGAAAATTTAACTGCTTCGGAACGAGTCGATTAGCAACGAGTCTCATCATTTCCACCAAAATCTAACAAATGGACTCACGATAGATGTTCAGGTCTCATGCTACCTCTTTGACACTCATATGATGTTTTTGAGCACAATTTATTTGACTTTTTTAATGTTATCATCAGTGTAAGAGGTCGTCCAAAGGTCGTCCAGAACGAGGCAAATCTTCGACGGTTTCCCGACCGTCTGAAAATTAATGAAAATGAAAATGTTTTGTAACAATCGTAGGCTGGAGTTATTGATAAACCTGATTCACCATAAACCTTTTTTAACATTCGCAACGATTCCGCACACGAAATCCCGTTGGAAACACAACATTTGAGACACACTTTTTGTTCAATATGTTTATTCATTGTAAAAATCGTGACGCACTCCTGAGGTGTACCCATTCAACCAGCTGCTGTAAACAAAATGGTTGACAGATCGCATTCATTTTTGGCATAATTATTAAGGACAGTCTTACAAACTTAGTTATATATTTTTATATTAAGCGCGGACAATTTGAATCACAGTTTCCGATACTTTATTGTCAAGAGGTATACCTTGAGAAACAGATTTAGAAACGAATTTATTCGACAACAAACCAAGGTGACTGAGGTGGCTCTACGGATAGGCGGGCTGAAGTGGCAGTGGGCTGGCCGTATCTGTCGGAGAACCGAGAGCCGATGGGGAAGACGGGTTCTGGGGTGGAGACCGCGCACAGGATTCCGTAGAGTTGGACGTCCCCCTGGCCGCTGGACCGACGATCTGAAGAGGATTGCTGGACATGGATGGATGGGAGCGGCAATGGATAGGGGGCGGTGGCGAGCTTTGGGAGAGGCCTATATTCAGCAGTGGATGACAGACGGCTGATGATGATGATGATACAAGTATTATATTATATCCTTGTTACAATTAATAGTATTTCAAGACCACCAGCAGATGTCAGCTAGCTACCGAAACCGTTCGAAGCCATGAGCTTATGTGGAATTAAACTAAATACATACTATAAAGAAATAAAAATATGTTTTATTTCTATTTTAACTAACTAACTAACCATCACGCCATTTCCCCGGAGGGGTAGGCAGAGAGGATGGATCGCCACAATTCCCTGTCCTGGCGTACCTCCCTGGCTTCCTCTACATTCATACATCGTACCATGCACGCACGTCGATTATTCCGACTTCGATTGTGGCCGCCTTTTAGTAATTGATTCATTTGGTCGTGCCATGTTTTTATCGGTCGTCCTCGGCTTCTTTTTCCACTCACGCTGCTTGTGTACAACTTTTTTACCATTCTTCTCTCATCCATTCGTTCCATATGTCCAAACCATCTCAGGGATCCTTTTTTAATTTTATCCATGATGCAGTCATCTGCTTTAAATTTCTTTCTTATTTCATCGTTCGGTATTCTATCACACAACGTTTTCCCGCACATTCTTCTTAGTGATCTCATTTCTACGACGATTATCCTGCTTTCATCCTTCTTTTGCCAGCTCCAAACTTCACTTCCATACATGAGGGTTGGCACTAGAACTCCATTGTGTACTGCCATCTTTGCTTCTGTGGATATATTTATATTTGCAGTAATGACAAGATTTGACAGTAATGACTATTTCTATTTTCTTAATATAATAGTATTTCCCTAAATTCTTGCAATTATTGTGATTTTTTATTGCATTCAAATATACCCTTATGTATGGAAGCGAAGCATGGAACTGGTAGTACAAAAATGAAAGCAAAATAAATGCGGTTGTGATGAGATCATTCAGACGTATGCGTGGTTATGTATTATATGTATTATAAAATTTTAAATGCTGATATCAGAAAGGAATGTAGAGCTGGAATGGAAGGATCACTGCTTTGTTTGGACACATGGAACGCATGGACCAAGAAATAATGGTTAATAAAGTATACATTAACAATGTTGATAGATTAAAGAATGGAAAAACAAGGAGAAAATTTTGGCATGACCAAATTAATCAAATTATAAAGGTCGGCTATGTTAGAATGACTTGCGGAAGAATGTGTATGACTCACTGTAAGAGGAATAAAGAGAGGTTTAAGAGGATAGAGTAGTGTGGCGGTCCGTTTTCTCTGCCTTCCTTGCTGGTGAAACGGCGTGACGGTTGGTTAGTTTTAAATACAATACGCCATATTTTACACTTCATAAACATTATATTGCTTAGCACATATTTAAAACTAAATTTATTGCGCGATAAGAAGTTATACTTAGAAACTGTTCTACTTTTCATCTTCGTTCTGTGTCGGGAACGTCATAACCATTATATATTTTAAAAGTGTAGCGATTGTTTCAGCACAAGGTGCCCACGGTCGTTCAAGAAAACTAGTGGACCGAGCTCAGTTTCATAAATAAAAGGTATTTCCTCTAGCAGTATTTTCTTTCACGTGAACGCGGAGACATAAGATATTTATAATCTTTTAACTTCTCTCGAAGACCAGTCGAGGTTTCCCAAACTACACCTCGTGAAAATTGTGATCACTGCCCAAATATTGAAAAAAAATACATCTAATAATTTTTTTCATAATATTATGTAGATCAATACAAATTTTTACAACTACAAAGATACTTTTTGAAGCAATACATATTTATTCATATATATAAAAAGATATTCTGCTTAATGCTTAAAATACAATCTTCATAGATGGCGTTAGTGTGTAGATTGAATAAACTACCATGCAAAGGGTGGTGTTGCAGATTAACATATATACAACTTCCAAAAAAATTGTCAGACATGGTGGTCATAAGATAAAAAGCGTGCGCTTAACCCAACCAATGACAGGACATAAGTCCTGTAAACACCTTGATCAACCATATTCTGTTTCCAATTTGCATCTTCGTCTCTATTGACATACAATTGATTCTTGAATACATATTTGTGCTACAAATATAAAAAAGCCCTACTTATTCCCCAATGTAATAAGTCGGAGAACTTCTGAGATTGAGTATATATCTTTATATACATATAATTCTTCTGTACGGGTGTATGTATAATACATAGTTGTACTCCTCCTAAACGCCTTAACCGATTTTGATGATTTTTTGTCTGTGTTTGAGTGGGTTCCTGGATGGTTTAAATTCACAATTGGATGCGGTAGGTGATCGTTAAAACCTTAAGGGAATTTCATGAATAATTGACCTTCTGAGAATAATTCGTAGTTATGTTTGTTTATCATAGATGGCGCTGATGTCGAATTCTGTGTTTAAGCATGCGCAAATCACTTGCCTTGTAGCGTGTCGTAGATTTAAAATTCCTTTCGCTGTGTTTTGATATTCCATGTATGGCATGTATCACAATTGCGTGCATATTGAGTGTATTATTCAACGACAAAACATATGAAATAACATAGCGGCAACGGTACGGAACCAGCCGGTTAAACCAGCTAATAACAGGCAATCCAACATTTGGGCAGGACAACGTCTATCGGGTCCGCTAGTATAATATTACTTAAGTACTTACTTAAACAGGTCTTGTAGTCCACTGCTGGACAAAGGCCTCCCCCATACTTTTCCACGTATTCCTGTCTTGCGCCTTTCGCATCCAATCGCCATCAATTCTTTGAATGTCATCGGACCATCGTGTGGGGGGTCTCCCTGTTTCTTTTATCTTCGCGGGGTCTCCACTCCACCACCCTCCTGGTCCATTTATGTCTACCAATCTGGCAACATGTCCCGCAAATGACCATTTAAGCTTAGCCACCCTTTCGACGACAGCTGTTACTTCCGACCTTCTACGTATTTCAGTATAATATATATAATAATAATTAAACAATTGAATATTTTAACTAATTTAAAAGGGTTTGGGAAAAGCAATGTATATTATAACTATCACCTTGAAAGTGTATATACCTGTATGTTTTCGAGATGCCAAATCAGAAAGGTTTATTCTTAATTTATTACCAGACATTAGAATTCAATTAACATTTCATATGAAAAAAAGTTTGTAATTCAATGACCCAATATCATTGACCTTTGTAAGAACATATATTACCACTTCACTTATTGAAGTGTTTTATTTTTAAGTTTTCACCATATACGAATTTTGCTCAAATGATTCATTTTTATTTATTGTTAAATTAACAATAATTTAAAACTCCGTGTTAAATAATTAATACGAAAGAAAACGTATGTTTTCTCTAAATTATATTATATTTTATGGAAAATATTGTATATATTTCACCTTGCTAAGGCATTCTCAAATGTTTGACAATCATATAAAATACAATAAAACTTCTAGAACACGGACGTTTTCATTCGTAATAATGATTCATTTTTTGGTACAGCTTATACTCGTACGTACGAGGTCTGTTCAAAAAGTATCGCGAATTTTATATTTTTTCAAAAAGTATTTATTTATTCATGAATATCTATTTTGTCCCCTTCAAAGTAATTCCCCTCGGATATAATACATTTATGCCAACGTTTTTTCCAATCCTCGAAGCACTTAAAAAAATCATTTTTTGTGATCTTGTTCAGCTCCTCCTTCGATGCCGTCTTTATCTCCTCAATCGTGGCGTAGCGTCGTCCTTTCATGGGCCTCTTCAGTTTTGGAAACAGGAAAAAGTCACAGGGGGCCAGGTCTGGGGAATACGGTGGCTGCGGCACCATTACTGTGTTGTTTTTGGCCAAATATTCGCGCACAAGCAACGATGTGTGAGCAGGGGCGTTATCATGGTGCAAAAGCCAGTTTTTGTTCTTCCACAAATCCGGGCGTTTCTGGCGGATTGCTTCGCGCAAATTGCGCATAACTTGCAGGTAATATTCCTTATTGACCGTACTACCCTGTGGCAAGAACTCATGATGCACCACGCCCCTGCAATCGAAGAAAACTGTGAGCAAAACCTTCACGTTCGACCGAACTTGGCGCGCTTTTTTTGGTCTTGGCTCATGCGGCAGCTTCCATTGGGATGATTGAGCTTTGGTTTCCACGTCATAACCATAAACCCATGATTCGTCACCAGTTATGACCCTCTGGAGCACATTTGGGTCGTCACGGACCGAGTCCAACATCTCCTGAGCAATGTTAACGCGATGCTGTTTTTGGTCGAAATTGAGCAATTTTGGCACGAATTTCGCGGCGACCCGACTCATGCCCAAATCATTGGTTAAAATCGAATGGCACGAGCCAATCGATATGTTTAGGTCCTCAGCAACTTCTCTAACGGTGATTCGACGATTGGCTAATACTATTTTCTTCACTTTATCAATGTTTTCGTCTGTTGTTGACGTGCTCGGGCGTCCGGCACGCTCTTCGTCGTTCATATCTTCTCGGCCCTCTGAGAACATTTTGTACCACCGATAAACGTTGCTTTGGTCCAAGGTAGCTTCACCATATGCCACAGTCAACATTCGAAATGCGTCCGCGCACTTTATTTTGTTTTTCACACAAAATTTGATACAGATTCTTTGATCCATTTTTTGGAATAGGCAAAAATCGAAGACGAGCCAAAACACATCCAAGCAAAACAGCTGTCAAAAATTAACTAAACATTCAAAATGGCCGACCTTGTCAGCATAAGTAAGGGACATGAGTACCAACATAACGCTACAAAAAAATCAAAAATCAAATATACGTAGCCAGCGGAAATTCAAAATTCGCGATACTTTTTGAACAGACCTCGTATATACAAATGAACAAACATACAGTTAAATAAAGACATAGAAGGTTACCCACCACTTACCCGAAGCTATTATAGGACGCAGCAATGCCCTTTCGTCAGCTTCGCTTATACAATCCCTAGGCCCGCCCCCTCCACGCGGGATTTACGTTAACCCGGGAATGCAATATTGCAATGCAACAAATGCAATGCAACATTTATTTAATTTTATTGGGTTTATGAGTGCGGCGATAAGATATGTAGAATAATACTTACTCATTGGGGGTGCACACGACCGGGGGGCCCAGCAGCGCCACGCGCCCGCCGCGCTCCGTGAGCCGCACCTCTTGGCGCATGGAGTCCGCGAAGCCCACCCGCTTGGGAGCGGCGCCGTGCGGCCGGGGGCCGCGCAGCAAGGGCCGCGCGCACAACGAGGGCGAATCCGTCGGGGTGGGCGACGGGGTCTCGGACGTCATCCCGGCGCCGCGGCCCCTGTCCGCGGGAGCCGCGAGCACACCATCACCCTTGGCTGGAACTCTTTCCGTGTGTTCACTCACTATTTTACGTCTCTTTTACTCAAACAATTGGTTTTTTGCTATTCATGTTTATCGCGCTTCCTATCTAATTTATTTTAGGTGAGTCTGTGAACTGTTTCTGTCAAACTTAATTGTAAAACTTCATCGCTTTCAAGTGTCAAGTTTATTTATTTATCTAACATATTTGTATCACAGTTTTTTTTTTACAAATTAATTTATAAAATTGCACCTTTGCCTACTTGAATTATTATTCTATTTGTATTCTTGCATACAATTATATATTGTAATCGCGTTTAAAAAATAAATGCACCTGATATGAGTTTATGCATCATTTTATTTTATATTTTTAGATTTTCTATGTTTTATTATAGTAGTTAATTATATACTTTCAAAATAATGAATTTATATTTTGTATTTGGCAGTCTGTTTGTCAGTTGTATTACTATTGTATCGGATTGTTCAATAGTTTCATATTAGGTTTAACACCACTAACAAATAACAATAGTTATTACTAAACGAAAAACACACGTGATTTGTTTGTTTATATTTTAGTAATAGAACCGATAAGTATTGTCAATATATCACACAGTTTTTTTTTAAGTCTTTATTCATATGCATTTACTTATTTTTCGAGCATCTATTTTCGTATCCATCCCTGTGTTACACCGTGTTTTATACATACATAAAAATAATTTTCACTTTCACAAGCATTCCGAGATGTGCAAGATCCTACATTATATAGGATATGCTTCCATTTGAGTCTTGAGCTGTCTCAACGAATTAAATATTGTCATTATAATCACGCGACGTTGACGGTTTCGAACAAAATTTCAAAATATTATTAACCAAACCAAGTCAATCCTTCCCACGTCAGCGAAACGTTTCAATATACTGAAGATACTATTTACAATACAGAATCGTTTGCCCACTTTGTCGCCTTCCGTCTTTTCATCTGCTTATTCTGCAGCTGTTAAACCATTTTACGACACGTTTACGCCATCTGATCGGCCATTGTTACGGCTTCTTGATTAAAAAACGCTTTAACGACGGAGCACTTAAATAATGAATAGTACTGATTAACAAGAGATAATTTTACTTCGGCCAAAATAAAAAGCACTACTTATTACATGTGATAAAGTCTAAAAAACGTGTCTACAATTACATATTTCTGAAATATAATAACGTCTTTAACTATTATTTTATAAGTTTCCCACCTACACAACTCTGGTGTAAAAAATGAAGAGTGATTTGTATTAAAAAATTATATTTTTATTCAAATATTTTGATCAGTTCGATTACATAGATACTATTACGAGTTTAGCATATACATCAATAATCACCTACTCGGCCAAATAATATATGTGGCTACTTATTAGATTCCAGAGACATTTTGACGCCTTTTCCTCAGAAAAAGCGTAACTCTAATGTACGTAAATAATTTACGTAGGCGGGTCACCATGTTGACAATTATAATTAACATATTTTTGTGTCTGCTTCTAAAACTCTTTTCCGCACAAAAGATAGAGGCGAGATGTTCATTACGTTATGCTTATTTCAACATGAATATTATTCAATAAATTATAATGTAGTACCTACGGGTACAATACATTTGTAACTGTTCATAATTGTATCATCAAATAGTATTCCGAGGACATGGGTCTGAAGGATTAGAGAAGACGTATACGAGACCCGCCGAGGACTGGAGACAGGCGACGGGGGATAAAATTAATTGCCTGTTTACCTCACAATGTACCTACCTAGCAATTAATTCAATAACCAGTGCCAAGTTACAAAGATAACAACTCGGCAAGTTGAGGGCTCTAAATACTTGCTCGAATATATTTACGCGAGCCGGGCAGCGGCGGTAGCATGGTTAATGTTGGCATTCACATTCTCTGCCCACTCCGTCGGGAGCGTGTGCGATAAGTGCGGCATAACAACGGCCGCGTTCTTTATAAGGGTATTGCGGGGAGCTATACGGCAGCCCCAGACCCACTTTTTGCCCGCCAGCCAAAATGTCAACCTTTGGTAAAGGGCATAACCAAACCTATTGACACATATTTATTATGCATCGTAATAACACACCGTGGCGCACCGTATTGACACGACACGGCGTTAGTGCGTGGGTCGTGTCAGAATCACTAGCAATCGGGGCCTGACATTTATTCCATTTTAAAACAGGCACCCCATAAATCATAACTTATAGCCATTATTATTTTACATTAACATTTCCGTTATCGGGAGTCATTTATTCAAATTGCACAATCGCCGAGAGATTAAACATTCACGGAGCCAACTGTAAGAATTTGAAACAATTTGAAAACTCTTCGCATGCTTACAATAATAAATGTTGGTATTTACCTAGGTCAGTTAAGTTATTAAATATTCAAACACAATCTTCGCGAACGTTATCACTTTGCTACCAACGTTTAATTATTTGAAAGTTTCCGCGGTCGCTTTCCGGAGTTAATGATCAAATTAAACCGTATCACTCGAACGTCATCCTGAAAGTTATGAAATATGTACCGAAGTTACATTCGCGGTCACAAAATATTGCTATTTTCTTCTCAGACTTCCCGCTTTTCTTTCCCCCTCTAGCGGCGAGCCCGCGGACAAAATACCGCCACTAAATTCCTAACGAACCGATTGAAATGTGGACGATAAATTAAAAATAAGGACTGGGTACGCTAATCTGGAGAGGCGCGTACCGGCTGGCGGCGGGACAAACGACTAAGAAAATTGCGAATGTGAAAACGACGAGATATTCGGCAAATACGGGACGCGGCGCATCTGCCTGGGATCGCCCGCCCCGTTCCTTCCCGCCCGCCGCCGGTTGCCGTGGCTGCTCGCCGCGCGCCCGCAGGCGACATCTAGCGTCAGAACCCGCAAGCTACTTACGTCATTAGCCGCTTTCCCGCCTTCCGCGAACACTACTTTATCGGCGCCGAGCGGGTAACCAAGTCGATCACTTCCATTGCAGATTCGTAATGTAGTACTAGATATTGCTATGGTTGCTGAAAGTGAGGAGGAACTGCAGGAGGCCTTAGATACTTTGCAAGACATTCTTCAAGATAGCTACAACATGAAGATAAATAAGGACAAAACAAAGCTGCTGACTGTAGGCCGAACGCAACATCAGATGAGAGTAGTGATGTCAGGAGTTCCACTAAAGAACACCAAGGAGTTTGTCTACCTCGGGAGCAAAATAACATGGGACGGTCGGTCTAAGAGCGAGGTCGACAGCCGTATACATCAGGCTAGGCTTGCATTTAATAAAAGGTCGAAAATAATAGAATCAAATAATATAGACCTAAAACTGAGAATACTCCTCATCAAGACCTATGTATGGAGTGTCTTGATGTACGGCTGCGAGACATGGTGCCTATCCGAAAGGGATAAGCGGAGACTAGAGGCTTTTGAGATGTGGTCCTATAGAAGACTCTTTGGAATTTCCTGGAGAGACCACATCACGAATGAGGAAGTTCTCCAAGGAATCGAAGGAGGAAGGCACCTGCTCAGGACCTTGTCCGAAAGGCGTGCAAGATGGATCGGCCATGTAATACGTCAAGAAGGTCTCTTGCATGCCATAATGGAGGGTATGATCGAGGGGACAAACTCTAGGGGACGCCCACGCCGAGAGTACCGGAGGACCTGTTGGTGGACGTACGCTGCTCATCATATGCAGATCTCAAAAGAGCCGCACAAGACAGGGAAAAATGGAAGAGAATAATGGAGGAAATTGCTGCAAACCAATCCCAGGATTGAAACCAGAGAAGAAGAATGTAGTACATATAACTAATACTATTTATTGTATACAAGGTACAATGTACACACCCCGAAAACAATACCTTGAATACTTTTAGATTATCCAAAGGAAATGTCGGAATTGTGGGAAGGAAGTCCAAAATGTTCATGACATTTCAGCAAAATGCTACATATATAAGGAAATAATAGTCATCTTGAAACAAATATGCATTCTCTTTTTTATAATTTATAAATTTTTTTTCATACAACTAAGTAAATGTTTAATAAGTTTAAAAAAATCATATATAACTTTTTTATTCATTTTAAGGCATTACATTTCATAAACAGTTCACTCTTATTTTACAGAAGACAAATAAAATAATACATAATAAATGGGGCAGGCTAAATACAAGAGTAATAAATATGTTTGCCAATAATTCAATTCAAGAGAATCATTCCAAGAATATTGTTTCTAACATACAACTTCCTGGAATAACGCTAGGCAATTATCGCTATATTTCCACAAGCCCCTTAAATGTATATAAACACTATTTATACAGTCAGATTATAACAACAACAAAAACATAAGAATTCAAGTGTATTACAATTTTTTTTATATTATGCATATATTTATTGTGTCCCCTAAAATCACATTTTTAATATATTTTCACACAAAGAAACACTGAATCATGTTTGGAAACAGTGACATTTTGATATAATAAAGCATTGTTAATAAGTCTTATTTCCCTTCAAAGTGTAACCAATCCAGTAAAACTAAAATCAAAAAGATGGGTGCAAAAACTACATTTGTTATATTTAATACAGATGGCCAGTGGTGGGAAATAAATGTACAAAAAAGAAATAAGATAAGTCTTCAGCTCAAAAATAACATAAAAATGATAACAATCAGTGGTAGATTAAGTGGCAAGCGGACGAAGTAGGCGCAAGTTCTAAAATATATTTTTATTAGGGTTAAAGATAAATTACTTTTGATTGCATGTATCAAATAATCTTACTTTGTTGTCAAAATATCATGATAGTATTATATGACCCTAGCAGGCTCAGAAAGATATAGCCAGCAGACTCAACAAGGCAAGGGGAGCTTTCGATATGCTTCGCTCTGCATGGTGTTCCAGTATCATTTCGCAAAAGCTCAAGCTCCAAATATTCGGCAGTACAATTAAAAGCATACTGCTGTACGGATGTGAGACTTGGAAATCTACCGCAGACTTTATCGGAAAACTCCAGGTGTTTATAAATAGGTGCCTTTGCTCAATATTCAAGATCTATTGGCCCCAAACAGTGCCAAATGCCGTTCTCTGGACCATGGCAGGGGAAAAGCCAATTAGAGAACAAGTCGCTAGATGCAAATGGCAGTGGATCGGTCACACTCAAAGATGGAACCCAGCCTGCATTACTCAGGGCGCAATAGACTGGTCCCCTATGGGGGGAAGAGGAAGCGAGGCAAACCTAGAGCCAACTGGTGAAGAGCCCTGCAGGACGAGGTTAAGGCAGCAGGCCTCACTTGGGATGATGTTAGGCATCAGGCATGCGATAGTCGGGTGGAGAAGGTTCCTTGAAGCCCTATGCACCACGGAGGTGTGACAGGACAAAAAGTAGAAGATTATGACCCTATAGTTGCATATAATATTATAGTCAACATAATAAATGAAATCATACACAACCAATAATAACACATGGTGTTGAAGCAAGGGTGTCAAGACAAAATAAGTTCGGAGAACTTCCGAGATGAAGACACTGAGAATGATGCAGGAAAGACATGTGAGGAACACCAGAATAAGAAAGATAAGTGAAGCTGGGGATATTATAAGGAGGGACTGGTACGGTCGTGTCCAAGAAATGGACACGACCAGACTTCACTATATTGCAATACATAATCAGCCTCACGGGACTCGCCCTCGTGGAAATCCTCCTAAAAGAAGGAACAGCTGGGAATCACCAACCCTCTGGAGAACAGACCACATAGGTCTATAGCAAAGAAGAAAATACACACCTAATGGATTCATTTTCTATTATATTTACAAATTATGCGTACGCACACATACACAAAAAGGGGGAAACGCACATAACTTGCAAATAATAGACCATTTTGCATATAGAGCAGGAAATTTTAAATCTAATCGACACTAAAAATAATTTACAAATTTGCAAGAAAAGCAAGCAAAACGGAAATTCATATTTAAAAGAAAAAGTTGTTTCTTTTATTATTAAATTTAATATGTTACAATGTCATTTTTGATTGCTTTTCTGTTTATTAATAACCTGATCTAATGTCTCTTGAAAAAAAAAACTCACATCTGTTTGAGAGCCCCGAAATTTACTTGGCTGTTTGAGATTCCCTACTTGGCTTCATCCACCACTGAAACATCTTTATATGATAAAACAAGCAAATACAAACATATTTTTATACATTGAAGAGTGTTTGATCGCATTGTCTCAAAAATCATGCTTAAACAGTTAACATACAGTTTAGAAAGAAAAATATATATTTTATTTGGATAGTTTTTGCACTTAGATAGTTCCCCAAGTTCATTGATTTGTTTAATATACCGTAGAACGTTATTTATCTGGACTAATTGGGACCGAAGGTGTTCCGGATACCAATTTTCCAGATAATCACAATGTACACACGTAATCTCGAATAAATAACGACAGGTTGAAACTAACGAGATGACACATTGAAACTCGAACAAAGCGGGAGACTGACTGTCCGCAGGCTGAGGGGAAGAACGAAAGGAGGGAGAAGGATGATGCAACCCACACCCAACGTTGTGTAGGTGTGGTGGGGTAAGCTTAGTCACGCGTAGGTCACGGTACAGAACGCTTCATCAACTCAGCTTGTCTGGATAATTAACGTTCCGGACATATGGAACGAATGGATGAGAGTAGAATGGTTAAAAAGTTGTACACAAGCAGTGTGAGTGGGAAAAGAAGCCGAGGACGACCGAGGAAAACATGGCATGACCAAATTAACCAATTACTAAAAGGCGGCCAAATTCGAAGTCGGAATAATCTACGTGCGTGCATGGTGCGATGTATGAATGTGGAGGAAGCCCGAGAGGTGTGCCAGGACAGGCCAGTGTGGCGATCCATCCTCTCTGCCTACCCCTCCGGGGAAATGGCGTGATGGTTAGTTAGTTAGTTAGTTAGTTTAACTGACATCCGGATAAACAACGTTCTACTGTATATTATTAAAGGGCTTGAAAGTAAACAATCAGACCACATTTACAAGTCACTTAATGGCATAATAATATATTAATACATTCAATACAATATTAATAAAAGATTTTCAACTTACTATTAAAGTTAAAATTTGTTTATAATTTGTTTTTGTTATGGGACCACATTCCTAAGTCCTATTTCATTTCATAAGCGTTCTTGCAACCAGCACATCGAATAAATATTTAAGGAAAATTCCCTTAGAAAATAATAACACAGAAAATCTAAAAGTGTACACAATCCAAGACCAACATTTTATTTTATTAATTATCAAACACCATTATCGAAGTATATTCCCCAAATACCCAAAAATAAACTAGATTTTTTTATATATTTTTTTCTACTTAAGATGCAATTATAATTCAAATTAACAAATAAATGCAACTTTTTTAAATCTAATACAGAAAAAAAAATGGCAATAAATTGACATAAAACTAAACCATTCTAATATGTACTATGCACACTCACACTCTATACAATATCTGTGTTTTATTTATTATAAGAAGGATTTATTATATGACGAAATAAATAACCGCCGATCAATATTGGATTGAGAGGGATAAACCATTTTCATTCCTTTATATTCAATAAATTTATGGCACTTCGCAAATTTTTTTCCACGTACAAATGTGAATTTGAATAAATTTAACAGTTTTTGTAATAAACTATACAGACTATTATTTTCTGGTTTCCAATAATTTTGTGTTTCTCATTTATTTTTGTACTAGATTCAATTTAAACTATACCGTCAACTTCAATGACATGATAAATCTGTACCTAATATATTATAATCCCAAGTAACCTAAGACTTTTGTAATTGGGTGGATTCAATTTGAATATATAGCAGCTGATTATTTTAAGATATTCAGGGTACCATAATGTATCAATTATACACGTGATAAAATTGCCAAAGAAAAAAGTAATGCTGTCTTGAACGTATTTACCAAGTCGTAAGCACCATAAACAATATTTGGGACCGTATGTAGTATTTGAAACCGGGAAGATACTATGTGTCTCGTGCTGTGATCTCATTTTATTTCGATTATAAATGTGAAATTAATGGAAAATATGACTATGATAGTATTATTACTTCTTATATACGTGTTACAAACATTTTCATATAATAAATTTGTGTTTCCGCAGTGCTGGTATATCAATTTGGCTACGTAACCTCTCTACACTGAAAATTCTATATAACATTTTCAAAGAATGTGATGTATATATCTTCCCCATTTGTAAAGTATCAACAATATTAATGAAATAACATAGTTTTGACATTTGACAGCTGTCAGAACAGTGTGGCCCCACATTTATATTCAACATTACGGCCTGGTAAATGCTTTCAAGACAGCATTGAAAAAAACACTGATACCTAGTATTGAAACAAAACAAAAATGCAGAGAAAATATTTTTCAAGGCAATCAAAATAAACCAGAATAAACATTAATCAGGAACCCTCATTAATTCCAAAAATAATTATTTTCTAATCCCAATACCTATATAAACCAACCGAAAAATAAGAAAAAACCACAGTACAGTGAAGTAACAATATGTGACCAAAAAGTTATTAGAAATAAAACAATTAAAAATTAAAAGCATTTAGCACTCTCACCATGGCAGAATCCACAGTATAGTTTATTTACTTCAGGGAGATTGTTTACAATAATATTAGTAACAACTCTAAAGGTTCTAAGTTACGGCATTAATCCCTGAAATAGTAGGTGATTAGAAAATTACTATGTCAAAAATAGGAAAAGGAATAATTTTTACAATGGAAAGACATCATTATGACATGTTTATGGTTCTATTTCAGAATTTTCAAATTTACCAGAAAAATGGGAACTTCCAGACACCATTACCCGGGACACCAGATATTTGAAATACTACGAGTAAGCCTGTGTTCTGCCAGTTGGTACTTATGGTCTTGAAACTGTAACATTATCCAAACAAAGTGCCGAGAAACTACGAGTGACCCAAAGAGCCATGTTAGGAATAAGCCTAAGATACAGAGTCAGACATGATACGGTAAGAGAAAAAACAAAGGTCACTGACATCATCCACCTGAAAAATGGACAAGAAGACTGCTGACTTGGAGACTGTGGATGGCAAAGAAAAGTGCAGGGCGACAGCAACTACGGTGGAAGGATAATCTGAACAGACGCATCAGAATAACTGGATGCAGTCTGCACAAGACAGAGTGACATGGAAGCTAATGGAGGAGGCCTTTGTCCAGGAGTGGACGGGAATAGGCTGAGGAAGAAGAAGAATGCCCTAGAACGGTGAAACATGTCATTCCCATCAAATATAATAAAACTTCTAGAAAACTGACGTTTTCATTAATTATTGTATAGTATCATTCAGTCACACCCTTAATTGTTTTTCAATGAAAGATCAATAAACAAAATTAAAATTTTAATGGACTTTATTTTTATGATTATTACAATTGAAGCTGATATCGCACCGTGAGTGTAAAACCGACGTAATTGCAAATATACAGTTTGGGGTATGGGAGTTTAAAGGTTTATAGTAATATACCTATAAACCGAAAATCATTGGTTTATTTAAAAAAAAAACAGTTTTTCCAAGCAATATGAAATCTTTAAACTTCCATATCTCCAAAATGTATATTTGCACTTACGTTGGTTTTACACTCACGGTGCGATATCATTTTTATTATAAAAAAAGTTTGTTTATTTCAATGTTTTAATACAAAATATTATTGAAATATTTTACTTTTTTATTTCATGTTTTTAGGAATCGCACTGTCACTCACACTATTGCAAACAATCTCCTTGAAATGAACAGACTCTACAAGTATATTGAAGAAAAATTATTTATTAATGAAAAATAATTTCTTAAATTAATATTTATTGGTCAGTCATATTTGCATCAGCATATTTTAATATACATTTTTTTTAAATAAAGATTGTACATTGAATTGTATTTTTTAGTCTGTGTTATTTACATTCTGACATCTTTATAATGCTTATCACATTATCTTATTAAAATTCTAAGATAAAACATTGCACACATAATTTGTTATCATCTGATAAAAAAAATCACTCAACATTTCACTTAGTCTTCTAACTAAAATGGAAATATCACTTGTGCTATCAAGGATTCGTGTGTTTTTCATTAGCAAATATTTAATCATATTCCACAATTCGTCACCTGAGAGTAAGAAGGTTCCAACTGACCAAGTAAAAAGCTGAGAAAAATGAAGTTTTGTTGGTTTCGGGTGCGTATCTTGGAATAAAAGGGTTTAATTCCAATTTCCAGAGATTCTTTTACCGAGAAACGTGTAAATTTTGTCTGGCAACAGTTGGAATAATAAAGTTCTAAGTTTAAATGAATCCTTTAGTGAATCGTGTGTTTTGAATGATCAGATGGAACTTGATTATTTTCGTAACATCAAAATGACGATACTTTTACATGTTTTTTTTAATTGTACGTATAGATAAGCTTAGTAAGAATCCTTTTCACGAAAAAAAGCCAAATGTGAAATTTTGTTAGTTGGAACCCTCTTACTCTCAGGTGACGAATTATTAAGATTTAGCCATGTTGCGTATACACTCAACAAATACAAAATAATGTATTTGAGATAACTGCACGCTAGATATATTTCTTGGAAGACTAAAAATTGGCATAATGAAGCAAAATAAATAAGCAATAAACAAGTATAGTAAGATATATTAATAAAAAAAACACGATTTAATATAATGAATATCCATCATGTTCAATTTTGGTTTGAATTGACATTGTAAAATCGATAGACATATCAATCCCTTGAAATTACAGGCATGAAAATGTTATTTATCACTATACATTAGGCAAACAAACTGTTGGACAAAACACTATTGACTTTTGAAATCATTTGAATCATCCACAGTCACTTGTTTGTTTTAATTTGTGAAAACACTTTTTTCAATCACTTAGCTCTCGCAATTGATTTACACCCCTCTGTTCTCAATTGTGAACCCTCTGTTCACTGCGCACAGACATCCATTGAAGGCAAAAGTCATGTTTCAAATATTATATAAAGCTCCAAGAGTTGGTTTGATATAATCAAAGTAAAGACTAAATATTTACATATATACACAAAACCTCACCTCATGCATTAAACAATCGGCAACCTTCCAACCAATTTAACATTGAATTTCACATTTACTATCTATAAACATTACACGGGCTAATGTTTGTTGAGTTCAAAGAAATATTTTATTTAAATTAATGAATAATTACTAAAAATAAGAGAAAAATGAATTGACATTACATGTTTATAAGCGTAATTTAAGCGTATTACAAAAAGCGTAAATAGATGTACTAATCTTCTAGACATTCATTATCCATGATAAATACTATACCACTTATTGCAGACAATAAAATATCGAAGAAGCAGGACAAGGAAAAAGAATGTTATATTTGGAGACTAATCTTTGGTCAACACCATTATTTTTCTCGGTGAAAGTCTTATACACACATATTGAAATTGTTAAATAAGTAAATAATGATGGAACTTCCATAACTCAAATTAACATAAATAAAAACCTGCCAAAAATTGAATTAGCTAACTTTGATTGTCATATGACAGCGTTGAATTTTCAATTTTGAAATATACATAAATCTTTCTTTTTTGAATAATTTTATCCCAAAATTGTCAAGCATCGACGTTTAAAATTACCCAGTTTGATCCGTTTGTTTTATTTGAATATAAACAAAAATGTACAATATTTACCTACATAAGTGAATAATTTCAATAGTACAATTAAATCAACATTGCAAAAGCATGGAGTTGAAAAAGAGAACAAATGTTCAATTGCATTACATGTTCAATACATGTTCAATTACATGTTCAATATTTAACCGTTTGAGTGCCAAACATATTTCACCAAAATATTCTCAAATATCAAAAGAAACGTCTGTTTTTATAGATAATTTATATTTACAAGAAAACAATGTGCCATTTCTGTAAAAATACACAAATTTTCATATTTCTTTCAACATTCTCTTCACTAGGTTTCACACCATGATAATAAAAATACAGAAATTGAATACTATTAATCTACCTACAAGCGCGACGGCGCTCCTCGGCACTCTAACGGTTAATACATTTGTGCATGTCCACAACTGGAATACCTAATGCAAATACATGAAAAAAAATCTTTGTATTAATAAATAATGCAAAAATTTACATGATTATTGGAAGTAAATAGTTACAGGCAAATTAAATGTATATTATAGAGGTTTAAAAATAACTATTGAATTATTTTATATGTACCCTGTGGCAGGTTAAGCAGCTGCACAGAGCCCTGGAATATCAAAGGGCCCAAAGGCCTTCAAATTATTTTTTCGTTAGAGATCAAGAAATATTGAATTTTGTTGTACATATCATATATTTTTATTTTGTTAACCAAATAAAAGAGATCCACCAAAGACTCCACTATTACACATAATATTATGATTCATTTTTATTAAGACATATTTACAAATTATGGGATTTTTTTCCATCATTGTTTTCTAGGGTTTGTGGGCCCAAATTCTTTTAACACTTGGGCCCAACACTTGTCTTGACCTGTGTGTACTCTTTTTTACTACAAAAAATAAAAGATTTCTCATACTAAGATATTGTATAATGGCTCTTGCTTCTACAGTAAGTTTAGCCTCAAACCTATGATGCAAAATAAGAAACTTAACTAGAGACCTGAATTGAATTGTTTTATTTTTTATATATAATAGTTTATCATACTGTAGAGATTAGAATAAATACTGTGTACAGTATATCAATAAAAAATGTGTTGACTCAAATTATTTGAAATCACAAATCATTTAAATCTCTACAAAAACGCTTACATAGGGTTATGTTCAAATTTAACATAAATATGTGTGCTTTCTAATTTTGGTAATCAATATTAGCTTAATATTAGCAAAAAGGAAGGTAGTTACCCGTTACTAAGGAATAAAAAAAGCATACCCAAAATACAATCAGATTACGCTTATTGTATGGTATAGTAGTTTTTGTGGTTAGTAGCAAATATTAATAGTGAGGAGACTGTTATAGATTATTCTGGAATATTCAAACAAAACATAACACAGGCAAAAAAACTATAAGCGTAATCTGATTTTAATCTGGATGTGATTCCAAAGATCTTTTAAAAAAAAAAACTAAACTACATAGAGAGCAAGAGCCAAAAATTATGGTGTGTGGATATGACATTAAAACGTATCACGCCGTGGCAGTCATATGTGACTGCCAATGATTGAATTAAAGTAAAGGGCCTCAAGCGCCGTCAGTCATGCGTTAAAAGAGTTGTAATAATGTAATATGGTTAAGTTAAAATGGCTTTTTACACCGGAATCCTGAAAAGTTCCGTGGCAGTCAACGTGTTAATGGATTTAATACAAACAAAATGTATCATTTTAATCCACAATCTTACCATAATGACAAAACATCTTTTAGGAGTAGCAGAAATGAGAACATTGCGACCCATTGTGGGGAGAACCCTTAGAGATAATGACGTGAGAATGAAAGAATAACCCAATGAAGAAATTGGCAAATCCTGCAAAATTTAAGACATAGTGAGATGGAGTAGGCAGAGAAGACGATTCTGGAGGGACCACATCGAGGGAATGGATCCAACAAAAATTACTAAGATCGTTATGCACGAGACTCCAGAGGGCCGTCGACTACCAAGACGACCACCAAAGAGATGGAGAGAAGGCTGGTCATCTTCATCACAGGAAGAATGTTGATAACGGATCGCAAGATCTACAATCATCAGAAGAAGAAGAAGAAAATAATCTTATGTAAATATGGAGTCTTGGTGTGGGTACAAATATACACATACATGCAGTTTAAGTTTAAATACATCAACATAATTAATATAAATTTTAAATGGAGAATTAAAATATCCTTCGTATATTCCATACACTTAACAGTATTTGTTTTGACAACTCATATATTTAAATATTTTTTACAGATGTACACATTTTTATACAATTTACACATTCATATTGGGCAGTGTTGCTACTTTGTGAATCAGAGTGGGGAGACTCAAAACAACAGATAAAAGTGTATAAAGGCCGAATACGGCAATTAGTTAGTTCGTAATATGTCATTGAAAATTCCTGGTAGAAATGTATTTTTAACTGTTCTTAAATTTGTTGATTGTCTTTTGTTTTTTCTTACAATATTGTTTCTTGTTATTTTTTATTTTAATTGTTCTTAAAAAAAAATTCTGAGCAGCAATCAAGACGTCTGAAAACGACTTGATGAATGGTTTGCCTCGTAAAATAAGTATTTTTGTTGGCGTGGTATCCACAAATTGCCTGAGAGAAAAAAATATGTAGCTAGAAGGAGTCAGTACTTTGAATAAATTTATTTTTTCTTTCTATGAAAAAAACATATGTTTTTCTGACTAAAAACAGTGGATTTAAACTTATACATATGCCTGGTATGTTAATATTGTATTTTATTTATGTTAAACGTTGAACCATAAATATTTTTTTTTATTCATAATCAAATACAACTGTTGTTTAATGCATTTTATCAGAAACAAAACCAGTGACATTTCTGTAAAAAATAGCAAAGAAATATTCATTCATTAATATGAATGAAAACATCTGTTTTCTGAAAGTTTTATTTTATTTTTTAAGAATCATTTATTCACCTTTCTAAGTTCTCGCCATTATCAAATGTCTTGGAATTACAATTGAAAATGCCTTAGCGAAGTGAAACATGTCATTCCCATTCAGTGTCGGTACTCCTATAGAAGTCCAGAAGCCCGGCTTGCGTAAGAAATTTTGAATCAAAACCTCTTCTGACTTACAGAGATTCAGCTCTAGTGGCTATTCCTCTTACTGTCTGATGGGAACATTGTTGGATGGTGATTTGGTGGGTTGTTGGTTTATGTGGGGGCATGATAACTTAGATTTGGGAGTTTTGATTCAAAACCCATTACGCAAACTGGGCTTCTAGGAATACCGCCACTGTTCCCATTATATAAAATAAAAGTTCTATAAAACAAAGATTTCATTCTTATTAATTTTTTTAAATGGAGTTTTTCATCTCCTATACAAAATGTAATTTAAAACTTTTTAAGAACAGCATTATCATCTAGGGCACATTTATATATTTTTATCTGTTCTAAAAACATAGCATTATTCAGACTGTCAGTATATATAAGCAATTAAAACTATTAACGGCACACCACCAATGAAGTGTAAAAAATTTACAAGTACTCCATTTCATTGCGTTTTAATCACACGCAAACAAAACGAGATTTTGCACAAGCCCAGAGATCGTATCGAACCAATAAGAACATTACATTATATACCATTCAGAGGCCACCAGAGAAACCAAGGCAGAAAAGGATCTAATATACTTGAAGAATTTATTTCCGACCTTATTAGGGAAAGGTTTCCATAAATAATTTACCTACTGCTTTTAGCATATCTCCAAAGGCACATGAATAAAATACATAACTAAAATCTGCTGACACATTTTAAATTCCTTTAGATTCATAAACTAACTAAATCTCCCAAAATACACTACCAATGGGTTACATAACCAGCCCTTATTGAAATATTATCATTCCTTTATTATTACAAAAGCCAATGATCATGTTTACAAGAGGTGGAAAAATGGAGAAAGATATAGAAAGAAGGGTCAGTGCTGGGAACAAATTAATGGCCCTCTCAAAATCGTCACTGCAAATAGAAATATTTCTACTAAAGCAAAGATAGCAGTACATAATGGAGTTCTAGTGCCGACCCTTGTGTATGAAAGTGAAGCTTGGAGCTGGCGAGAAAAGGATGAAAGTAGGATAAATGCCGTAGAAATGAGATCACTGAGAAGAATGTGCGAGAAAATGATATATGATAGAATACAGAACAACGAAATAAGGAAGAAATGTAAGGCAGATGATTGCATTATAAGTAATATTAAAAAAGGATCCCCGAGATGGTTTGGACTTATGGAACGAATGGACGAGAGAATGGTTAAAATGTTGTATACAAGCAGTGTGAGTGGAAAAAGAATCCGTGGAAGACCAATGAATGCATGGCATGACCAAATTAATCAAATACTGAAAGACGGTCACATTCAAAGTCAGAAAAACCGACAAGCGTGCATGTTACCATGTATGAATGTGAAGGAAGCTAGAGAGATATGTCAGGACAAAACGGTATGGCGTGGTGGTGTTAGTTAGCAGCCTCCTTGAAGTTGTTCCTAAATTCCAAGCTTCTACCCAGAAACACCAAGCTGCATATTTATAACACCATCATCAAGCTAGTGGTGACATATGGTTACGAGTCATGGACAATGACTCTACTTGTTTGAAAATAGGATTCAATACTCCTGGGACCCAGACCTAGGGTTGAAACTTGGAAGGCACAGGAGCAACCAAGAAATGCACCGTAAGAGACGGTCCCTTGCATACCGGGTCGAAAAGACCAGAGCAACTAAGACCCTATACACTTCAAGACCAGACAGAATAAGGCCTCTAGAAAGGCCTAGACAACGCCTAATAAATAATGTTCTCACTGAACCGGCTAAGTTGGATAAAACGGACTGCCGGGAGAAAAAGGCTCAGAGTCGAGGAGCTTAGAATAAAATCATCAAGGAGCCTAAAACTCTTCAAGAGGCCACTAGAAGTAAGTTCATTGATACAGTAAATATAAACCATGCATATTAAAATAATAATTGAACTCAAACGATGAAGAAAATGTATTTTTACTAGAAGATAGGGGAAAAGGATGTATTTTTAGCATTTAAATTATCACAGTATCTTAGAACTGCAAATTTTAGATAAAATCTGCAACATTATGGTACAAGCTGATATGCCAGTTTAACCTTAATATAAAGGAGACATTAACCCATACCAAACCTCTCACGTGACAACAGAACTTTGCCACTGCGGTCTAATGACACGTGTGAAGTGACACAATGTACCATTTCGAAACTTGTCTGTGAAATGTGCACGTAATTATTTTGTCAATCAAATATTAGCAACAGAACAAATAACATAAGCAGTGCCTTTTTAATTATTTTTTATAGAATAATGTATACGAAGCTAGCTTCTGAAAAAAGTTGACTTTGATAAGTGTTTAAATTCATTTAATTTCTTCATATAAATTTAGTTTTTAATACTTTTAAACCAGAAAAAAAGTACACCAAAGTTTGCCACACACCACAGAAATAGTTACTTTAAATTGGGAGAAAAACACAATATGATGAAAAGTTGACATATCAGCTTATGCCTTAACGCCACAGAAATATAATTGTGTTAATATTTAATAACCATCATAAATTAATCTTACATTGGTCTCTTAAGTGAGAAATAAAAATTATAATTATCAATTCAAATACATACAGAAACATCCCGACCTTATAGTGAGAAAAACTTCAACTGTCAAAGTCATAAAAAAAATCACAAGCATTTATGTAATAAAATACTAGTGAAACATGTACTGAACAAACAAGATAAAATAATAATTGCGACTTGAAATGTCAATAGACAATTTTCAGATGATTAATTATAACAGAATGTGAAAATAAACAACATTGCGCAGCGGACTGCTCAACATCTTGCCACACTCAAAACTCTGTAAACCTTTGTCATAATTTTTTTACTATTCATTTTGATCCATATATAGGTTTTTATTGTACAAATTATTAACATTCCCCACAAATTATAATCCCCACATGAATGAAATTTCTGAAATACGGAATGATAATTTTTTAATTAAGATTATTAAATTTAATGTGTCAAAACACTGTTGTTTATATTAACCCAGAACGATCTTTACAACAAAAGGGATCTTTTCAGTATATTTGAGATCAATTATGTATTTTTTTTTTATATACAGTACACTCCCGATTTCCGGGGTCGGGTTAGCCGGGATTTTCCGGGATACTTGAGTCATTGAAAAAATATTTTATAAAAACAAGAATATTTCACAATAGTACTTATAATGCAAACAAAAACTCAAATCTGTCACAATGACATTGGGTGTTTAGTTCACATTTATGCCACTGTCAACATACGTTTGTGGCTCTATAGTCGTGTAATAAAGTTTCAAGTTTGTAATAAAACACCCACAGTGTAGTTCATACTCATAAAACATTGTCATTAATTTAATTTACTGTGAAAAAGTGTCCATAATAATGGATAAACGCAAAGGAGTCAAAAGAGTCGTACTTTCAATTTAATAAAATCTTGAAATAATTCAAAAGTTTGAAAATGCCGCAACCGTTAAATATTTATTGAATCAATATAATGTTGGTGTGATCACCAATTTGATAATTATATGGGACATTATTAATAAAAAGAGAAAATTGATATATTTTGGAGAAACATCAGATAGCGCCAAAGGCATGATCAGTAGAAAGACTATGACCGGCATTTCTGCCAGTCAAAAAGTGTGACGCTGTCAACATGTGCATCTTACTAAGCAAGTAGGTATACGTAAGCGCATATAGCCCAGTTTTAAATTTCTCTTTGTTTACATTTTTTCATGTTTTCGGATTAACCGGGAAATCGATAATTAGAGGATTTTTTTTCACCATCCATTCCGGAAAATCGGGAGTGTACTGTATATACAAAATTTCAAGACAGCATTTATGAAAAACAATATTAATTTTTAAATCAAAACTCAGGATCAATAGGTAAAATCTGTTATGAAAAAAATCAATAAATTGAACAATCCAAATTTGATGCTCACAAAATGTAATCTTGCTGTATCATAGTACTATAATTTTTTCTACTTTTCCGATATCACTTTAAAAGGCAACAGTTATTTTTTCAGGTATCACTTTGAAAAGCAACAGGTATTTTTTCATTTTAGATAAACTTAAGGCGTTAACACTATAAGGAGTTCATATCGTTCTCCCGATGATGAAGGTGTAAGCCTTCGAAACATGTCGAGAAAAATAAACTCAAAAGTGGAAAAAACAGTGTTTTAATTCATAAAAATTCCTAGTTATTTTTTCAAATATCACTTTAAAAAGTGTCAGTTATTTTTTCAGCTATCATTTTAAAAAGTGCTGAATCATAGTACTAGTTTTTTTTTTTTGTTTTCATATATCACTTTAAACTGCGGCTGATTTTTACGATGTTGAGGAGAGACTAAAGATAAAACTATGCATAAAACAGTGATTTTTCAATCATATCATAAATACAGAAACTAGAACAGCACAGCAAAATTAAAAGTTCCGAGAATTTGTTTACGTCAACTTCAATCAAATTACTCAGTAACGTAAATTGAATTTAAAATTCCTGACTTCATGAAGTAAGATTAGGTTTATTTATTAAAAACCTGTTATGGTTGTTACATGCTGTAAATCAAACTGAAATATTTTTACCAAGTAGCAAAATAATTCCGCAATCACAGAAAATTACATAAGATTAGTTAATCACCATTCCAAGACAAACCTTAAAAACTGTGTTCACGAAATTGAAACTACAGTAACAAATACATTGTTATAAACATCACTGAATGATGCCATTTGCTAATCAGTACCATTGAAATTAAAGTTCGTGATAGTTTTCAAGCTTGACATATTTCCGTTTGTAAAAACAAAATGCTCCAAACGCAACACGGTCAACAGTAAGAACTGAAAACTCATTGAAAACACGAATTTCAAATGTCCGATTGGATATAATTTTACATCATTGCTCAAACAACGGTAAATCAATTCATAATAATCATAAATATTATTGAATAACTTTACAATCTAAAGATGTTCAAAATTAAAAATCAATTCCATAGGCAATCACAGTAAATCACATCAAGAGTCATTAATCACGATAAGTGATTAAATTTTTTAAATGATAATCCTTATCCATCACCAGCAGGCAATTAGTTAGTATTGCAATCAAGGCGAAACAACAGCGTAGAAGTACCGACTGATGGCAACTATGACAGTATCTTCGAATCAGGACAATCCCAAAGATCCAAGAAATAGTAACAGTTAAACAATCACCACAGGACAATTTCTTCTTGGACCATCTGGGTTTGCATGATGAAACAATTGTTGCCTTAAAGCAATCACAATGCAACCAGCGACACATAATGTTAATCACCGCCAGACACTGGCAATGTTCATCCGCATAAACAGCCATGAATACACTAGGAATAGGCAAATGAACATTGTGTGAGCTAGTCATTGGTCCACAGACACCTGCTTGGGAGTCTTGTGATCCTGGACGTCCAGAAGCTTGTGGTTGCTGTGCGGCGGTGTGATAGGTGGTACACCACACGCCACTCCGCACTGTAGTCCCGAACTGGTTGGAGTGTTCTCAATACATTTTCTATTCTCTAATTCCATTAACTGTTGGGCTTTATCCTGAAAACAAACAAAAAAGTAATTTTGAAATATAATAAACAAATATCCTTCTTCCGAATGAAAGTGTTATGAAAAAAATAATGAAAGGATCGTTAAGATGGTTTGGACACATGGAAAGAATGAGTGAAGTTGAGACTGCCTTTTGGTTTCAGGCATGTAGGGTGCAACCAAAGTTTCATCTCCAGTAAAGATGGAGCGGAGAAATTCATCTCCATGGAGTTTGCAGCGCCTCAAAAACTCTTGCCCCGTGCTGCGTATTTCGCACTTGGCGGGAGATTGGATGGACATTCTTCACGGAACGTGTTGTCAGATCGACACTTCTCAACGTACTGACCTCGAACCGGTCTCGTTGCGGAGGGGAAGGGTCAGGCTACATGGAAGTGTAGCCAACATGTCGAAAATAAAATCCATCTGGTCGTGAGAGCCTCAGTACACTTACTTTCTAGATATGCCTCATATTTTAATCATCCAATATTTAAACAGAAAAAGGAGGCAACAATAATTTTCGCATAAAAAACAAATAGTCCTACTCACAAAGAGATCCAGGCATATATTGTGAACTTGTATCCTGTGACTCTGATCTAGGTTGATGTTGGGGCATATTTTTGTGAGGTCACCGCCCCCCGCAGTGAAGTCTGCCCCGCAGTCAGGCAGTGTTTCTCCAGCACCCACGCCCCCTGCTCCCCTCAGCACTGCCGCAAAAGGGGCTAGCCACTTGTAACAAGGTTCCAACTCTTCCCAGCTGAAGCCTATAAAATATATACATATTATGTTATAAAATGAGTGATTAAGCATCCACATCAAACAGTGTATATTTCAAACCTATTATAAATTAATTTCACATTTTAATTACTGAATGTGTTAAATTATTTATTAACATATTCTTAAATATTGAATGGTTAAAGTAATTTGATACATGATTTTTCCTAACACATTGTCTGCAGGAAGAGTATTAATACCCGTTTACTGGACTGGTGGCTGCCGGCGGAAAATGTATAAATACCCTTTTTGCTAAATCATTAACTGTTAATGAGAGATGTACAATATTTTAAAGTCATTTTGTGATATATTTTTATCACATGTCAAGGTTTTATCTGTATTTATAGTAGAATGTTATCATTATTTTTGGGTTACAATCTATGCATGGTTAAAGTGCACACAAATTTATGTTCTGACAATGTGCTAATAATCATGTTGGTGTATATAATAATTAGGGCTCGGAATTGACATAAAAAACATAATTTTTTCCTGTGCTTAGCTTTCAAAAAGACAATGTATTTTTTGTGTTTTGAGATCTATACACGTCTTTTAGCCCTAGTTATTAGAGAATATACAAAAGTATTTCAGGGTTAAGCTTAAATTTAAAAATATTTCAGGTTTTTCGTATTTAGTCTCTCTTTCAAACGATGACAGATTTAAATTATGACAGAATTAACAACAAATAATAATAATAAACGTCTTGAGTGTGTGTATATGTGCGTAGCGTCGGCTATGTTTACGTGCGTCACATTTTGATTTCAGTTTTGGAAATTGTTCAGACACTATAAAAAACAATTGTTGTCGTGGCCAGGAGAAAAGGTAGACCTTGTCAGGAAAAATCTGGAAGCTCTCTTGCATCGAAATCCGGACTAAGAAATTAAAAAAACTTCATCCATCGTATGCAGGGAGAACATGTGGACAACACAATCATTGATTGCACAATCTACACGTTCTTACTTATTGTTTAGGTTGACGTTGAGAGTCTTACCCCCGAAAAGAAAAAAGTAATTGTACAGTAAAAATAATAGTTTGTCCCACATAAACCTTGTTTTTCTAGTAAACAGTAAATATGAGGTTAGAGAATATAAAAGAATATTTTGGACATACAAAAAGAATATTTTAAACTTTTTTAGCGAATATAAATTCCAGCCATAATCATAATACATATGGAAAAGTTGTCGAATTTAAAGGTACAATGTTTTTTAATAATCCTTAAGTGATTGAACAAAATAACAGTGGGGTAAAAATTTACTCAAAATAATAACTACCTATTCCATACAAACAATATAGAAAGATATATGAACTTACTGGATACTTTCATAGCGACTTCTTTATCAAAGATATGAGCAACAGCCGCTGCAGCAAGAAGGCCGTATGAGAAGGCGTTCATCCCAACATGGAGGACCGCCAGATCAATCAGCTGTCCACAAATGACATACTCCAGGGAGGAGTACTGAGGGAAAATGAACGTATATTTCTGCATTTGTGTCGATAATCTATCACATAATAATTCACTTCTTTGCATCTGGTTAGAACTGTTTTCGTTACATTCTAATGGCCTTCTGCGATTTGCTTCCTGAATACTATTTAATTGCATATAAGCATTAAGCCATCTGTTGATCGTCATAGGAGTTGTTTTCCAACTCAGCTTTTGTAAAATAACTATTTCTTCTAATAATATATCTTCTGTGGTACATGCTCCATCCGTTACATAGGCGAATTCTCCAATTTTCGGCGGATACACTTCTTCAACTTTGGCCGCAATAAATAAACACGTAATTCCTAAAATCAAATTTAAAGCATAAGATTTCCATAACGCAAATATTATCTATATCATATCAAATACAGAGATGACAAAAAATATGATAAGCTTACCTATTAATTGAAGTCTTCCTTTATAAACATTTTTAGTATTAGATAAGAACCTATCAATATAATTTACAGTCAAATGGAAGGTTTCCCTATACAATTTGTAGACTTCACACACCTGCAAAAATTACATCATTATACAGGTGAACATAATTGGAAAGACAGCCACTAAATTAAAATATATATTAGGATCATAAATCAAAACTATTTACAATATGGTAAATAAATTACTTCTTAAATATTTTGTATTATCACTACAATGGACCCTTGACTTTTTACACAGTAGATATGTAAATAAAAAGTATACTAAAATAATTCTGAATAGATTTCCTTGTATTCAAATAAATTTAAGATATCAAAAAAATTCAAATCTTTACTGTATTTAATAAATAATAGATGAAACCGCACTTTTCGATCCCCCCTTCCCCTTTGCTTTCCCTCTGCGAATAGTACGTACCGAGTAGTAATTACATGCAAGTGTGTTATTTCAAAAACCACATTTAACTCGATGGTTGCCACAGACGAGATATCTCAGCAAACGGCGCAGTGCTCGTATTGCCAGAGATATCTCGGAAGAACTTTTGGTGATGTATTCTTGCGCCGTATTGACTTGTTATTGATTGAAATTTCTTGGTAGAAGTTCATTGTAAATAATGAAAAGTTCATTGTAAATAATGAACCAGAAGATGGCAGCGAGCTGCCGAAACCGGTCGAAGATGAAAATTAATAAGTAGATTTTACACTAAAAATAAACATAGAAAAATTCTTAAATTTTTTTTTTTTATTTTCATTATTTGTATTGACAATTTGGCAGAAACTTAACACACACTTACATCTGTTTTAGTAATCCTGGAATAATTTAATTTAACCAATTTATCGGTAAAATTTGATAACTGTTTCCAAAAACTGTTACAATGAAAATATGAAACTGGTTTAACTTCAAAAAAATATACTATTTCGTAAGTAAATTATAATTTCTTTCTAACACAGCAAAAAAAAAAGGTTTTTAGACAAGTTTTATTTTGGGGAAAAATATTCGGGCTGATGAGCACTGCGGCGTGATTTATTTGCGGCTATGAAAAGGTTAAAGGGAGTCCAGTGTATTTGGAAAGATATTCAAATAAAATAAGTTTATATTACGTACCTCTATGAGCCAGTCCAGCAGGATGGCCCGCATACGCAACTGCAAACCAGAATGGTTGTCAAAAAGGTGTGAGGTTCTCCACCCGGCGGACTCTATGTCCCCCTCGCACATCTTGTCCCATACATCACGGTGGTCTGCCCACGATACGCTCGGAAAGGGGCATTTTCTGGGCCGAAATATTTTCTGTGGACTAAATTATTCACTCCATATTATTATATAACTTCATTTCACACTGATATATAACAATTGCACTGACAGTATTATGAATTTTGTTTATACATTCAATTGAAGATTATTTGTTTTTTTACTTATTATTGTGTTATATAAGATGCTTTGTATACCAATTAAATAAAATTATATAAATATACAAATGATTTAAGGTGTTCTTGTACAGACCGTTATGTATGAAAAAGAAGCATGTAACTGGCAAAAGGATGAAAGTAGAATAAATGCAGGAGAAATGAGATCTCAAATGAATGTGTGCAACATGTAACTTAAAAACCCACCTTTTCGAAATATCATATAAAATATAAACAACTATTGCTGGTGTCAAATGCAGCTCTCATGACTAAAAACATTGTCAAAGCGCCATTGAGGTGGGTAATTCACGATAACGGTGCTATACAAATTAGCCTAATTAGAAGAAGAAGAAGAATTATTATTATTATTATAAATAAGTGCAAATTGTTATCAACAAAGTAATGAAAGGAAATAAGATGGTTTAGAGATAAGAAAAAATGATAATGAAAGTATATGTTAACAATGTAAACGCAACAAGATGAAGACTGAGGATGTGGCAAAATCAAATCAAATATAAAATTTTGGCCAAGTGAGAAGTCGGAGAAATCGACATGCGTGTGAAGTGAAATATAAGCTTCATTGTGATGTTTGAGAGACATTGAGAAATGTTGTTGAATTAAAAGTTGAAATCATTGAAAATACAAATTTATTTCAAATGTTAATCTGAGTTCAATCCCCCTCAAAGAATTAAAATAATAATAATTAAATAAAACAATGTTTTTTAACTACTTCCACTTTTGTCTTTATTTCTCGCTGGCATTGACAGACTGGTCCACAAGTACATATTTATAGACTGGTACACCAGTCTGTCGATGCCAACAAGCCTGGCGAAACCGGTTGCTGTCGAAATAAAAACAAAAGTGGAAGTAGTTAAAAAAAACATTTTTTAATTATATCTCAATAGAGACGAAGAAACAAACTGGAAACTGACTATGGATGATCAAGGTGTTTACAGGACTTATGACCTGTCATTGGTTGGGTTAAGCGCACGCTTTATGTAATTACAACATTCCCCATTCCACCATTGTTATGATCATGTATGATACATTTTTGGAAGTTGTATATATACTCCAAATCCATACTTATTTTCACGTGGCAGTTCCAGTCAGCCATCTATGTAGATTTGTGATGACCAAAAATGTATCATACATGATCATAACAATGGTGGAATGGGGAATGTTGTAATTACATAAAGCGTGCGCTTAACCCAACCAATGACAGGTCATAAGTCCTGTAAACACCTTGATCATCCATAGTCAGTTTCCAGTTTGTTTCTTCGTCTCTATTGAGATATAATTAAAAAATTTAAATTAACCACCCACAGGTGAAAATCCAGGATTCGTATACAGATATAAGTATACATTTCACAAATATTTGTAAATATTCTGGTCAATTATTTGGCGTATAAAATAGGAGTGGATACTCCAGGCGACTTCTAACAGAGCGATAGGAGGCGGTAGCCTCTTCGCATTGTGTTAATAAAGTAGTTTGCTAAATGCTAAACAATCATTCTTCATAGATGGCGTTAGTGGATGGATTGTGTAGATTAATCTAAAAAATTAATTAGTACAATCAAATCTACATAGATGGCTGACTGGAACTGCCACGTGAAAATAAGTATGGATTTGGAGTATATATACAACTTCCAAAAATGTATCATACATGATCATAACAATGGTGGAATGGGGAATGTTGTAATTACATAAAGCGTGCGCTTAACCCAACCAATGACAGGTCATAAGTCCTGTAAACACCTTGATCATCCATAGTCAGTTTCCAGTTTGTTTCTTCGTCTCTATTGAGATATAATTAAAAAATTTAAATTAACCACCCACAGGTGAAAATCCAGGATTCGTATACAGATATAAGTATACATTTCACAAATAAAAAAAACATTGTTTTATTTAATTATTATTTAAAATGAACTTCCATCAAGAGATTTCAGTAAAATCATCATAAAAGAAGTTCATAAATTTTTGAAAAATGGATTCAATTAAACAAAACACAATTGTAGGAATCGATACTGACAATTTAAACTAGACTTAATTGGTTATTAGTCATTTTTATAATTATCAATGCAAATACGATAATATTTTTAATTTAAATGTTAAAATGCCGTTTCCCTAAAGGTGTAGGTAGAAAGAATGGACAGCTACACTATTATTTTCTGAAAAACTTTTCTCGACTCCTGAATATGCATACATCGTGTTTAAAATTTGATAGATTTGATTGTACCATGTTTTCCTCATTCTTCCAGTATTTCTTGTTTCATTTCACATTGGAATGTAGAGCATTAATAATAAGAGCCAAAATAACAATACAAAGTAACAATTACCTGAAAGTTTTTGGTTTTTGGGATGATTCCGATTTCAAATGAGGTTCTAATTCATACAAATCGGTAAAATTGGGACTAAACTCGTTGTCATCCGAGTAGATATTATCCGTGGCAGTGGCATCCTCACCCTCCGTGAGCGGCAGACTGGAGAAGTCTTGTGCATCTTCGTCGCTGGTAGGGGAGGATTCTTCTATCATCAACGAACTGTGCATTGTGGGTGAGACTCGAGTCATCTGCTTTGCAGGAGGCATTAATTTTTCGTCATCCTATAAACAAGAGACACATGAAATCTTTAACAAAATAAATAACATGCACAGTATTCCCAAATTGGATTATAATCAAACTATCTATTTTGAAATGACTCTATAAACTCATGCTAAAAAAATATTACAGCAAATATTAATAATTCCTAAATAATTGTTACATAATAATAATTAGACTTCTTTGATTTTAAACCGTGGAAAACCGGTTTGGATTGGGCAAGAATTGGCCTTCCATAAATTAGATCATATTTTGAAAAATCCACAAACTCCCATCAACCTTAAACGGAAGGTGTTTGACTGCTGTGTCCGACAGGTGTTATCTTATGGGTTTGAAACCATAACATTGTCTCAGAAAAGCGCAAACAAATTAAGAATTGTCCAAAGAGCTATGAAAAGTATAGCAGACAGGGTGAGAAACACCTCTATTAGAACCAGAACAGAAATCTCGGACATCATCGGAAGAGTGGCAGCGCTAAAATGGCACTGGGCTGGCCATGACGCTCGCAGCTCTGTCGATAAATGGACAAAACACCGCATTTGCTGGTGTTCTAGAACTACAACCCGAAACCCAGGACGTCCTCATCTTCGATGGAGGAACGACATTAAAGAGACCGCCTGTACGACGTGGATGCATGTTGCCCAGGATCAACCGACATGGAAGCAGATGGAGGAGGCCTACGTCCAGGAATGGATGGATATAGGCTGATGACGATGAATTATATTAATTTGTATAGCGCCATTTTCATGACTAACTCACCTCAAAGGAGCTTTGACAATGTTATTTAGTCATGGACACATCAGATTTTGTTTGTTAACTGTTAAATTTTGAACACTGTTATATCACAATTTATTTATTTAATTCCTATAAAATTGTCACGACGCCTGTTTTACCAAGAGATGTTGGCATCATCAGGGATTACAATCAACTAAACTTACAACTAGAAAGACTTAATGTATATAGGGTGCAAAACTCATTTGTGTGATGAGTCATTGTTAAAACTAAGTATGTGCAGTAAGTACTAACAGTATTATGAGCAAATACATTAAATGTGGAGGGGAAACAGTGATTAGAAGAGAAAAATTATATAACACATAAAAGAAATTTAAAAGCGATGAGTCATATTAAATTAGCAATGATAAACCATTACAAGCAAACAACAGTATGTATTAAGAAAGGGAACACACCAAGTGGAAAATCAACAAATGTAAGCAGGTATAATATTATTTTTTTGACAAATTGTACTAAAGGGGAATAGGCAGGAATTTAAAATTTCTACATTCAGGCTGTGCTTTGGCTCAACTAATCTGCCCATTGCTGATTAGGGCTATCAGCAATACAAAGATCAGAGATATAGGCTGATGCCATTCTGTGAAGTTATTTGAAAACCGTCCAGGATAGTTAACACCAGATTCTTTCTGGATATCTGAGCCAGTGAAGATATGTGTGGTTTTTATTTTCCACAATCAAAAGACTTTCTATCTATCTTGTAAAATAAAAAAGTTAAGTATTCTTTTCAGCAAATAGCATAAACTTAAGACATTTTAAACACTGTTTTAATTCCATAACTTTAGAAACGTATCATAGATTCTTAATATAAAAACCAATGTGTCGTTTTTTCTTAACACTCTCTTGTAAAATGTTATAGAATGATAATTATAATAACTTTTGAAAACATTGTAGTTTAATAATTGCGTAGATTTTCACGGTTGGCAGCAATATGTTTGGTGTGATTTTGGGTAACAACGTGTGATATCTCCTTCTCGACTGTCGTTTCGGAGATAGTTGTAGTCTCCATCTTCAGGGTAATGTGGTGGTGGTAATGTTCCAGATATCAGATCCAGTTACCACCACCACATTACCCTGAATATGGAGACTGCAACGATCCCGAAACGTCAGTCGAGAAGGAGATATCACATGTTGTTACCCAAAGTCACACAAAACATACATTGTAGTTTCACAATACTTTTTTGCACTTTTCACAAACATGCTGCGGGCTGCAAAGATCTACCTCAGTGCAGATATTTTAACAATAAAATGAGACTTTGGTTAAAGCCTGAACTTGAGCCGATTCCTTAATCAAAACAATGAACTATTTTTTGCTCTCATTAGAGATTGTAAAATTAATTCTAATAATGCCTTTGCTTTAAATCCTTGGTGTTAGCATTTTTATATATTTTAAAGACAAAATTGTTACTCATAATACACACAAAATGAAAAGAGGTTGGATTTAATTCTAGAGATAGGAGTAGAGAAAAACATTCAGAATTATACATACATTGTCTTCAACAAGGGGCCGCTTGCGTTTTGATCGTCCCGATTGATTTTCTTCAGCCTCTTGGATGTTACTAAAAGAAAAATAATCATTAAAATAATATTCTAGAACATTCATAATTTTAAAAAAAAAGACAACTTCATAATTCTTAGATTACCTAATATTAGGAGTCAGTCATACAACGTTACATACTAAAAATATTAGTTTAGCCGAATTATTGGTACATTCACGATGTAAAAATGTCAAGGAAGATATCATTAGAAAAATGTAATAAAAACTCTGTGCACCACTCAGATATGGCAGGATACAAAGATGAAGATGCATGAGAAGCTACTTAAATTTTGTGATTCATCGCTTCTGTCCCAAAGAAAATTACTGTATTTCCTAATAACTAATTTTCATATGACTGATAAGAGTTTTAAAAAAAATGTTAATAGAACAAAAAATATTGGACATTAACATATTGTAGTTCAGGTTGGAGTTTATTAAAATGCTTATTGTGAGAGAAGTAGAACTTAAAGTGGATATAAATAAAACATTTTTTTATATAAAGAAAACTATAGCAATATGGAAAGTAGGAGTGATAGTGGGAGTAAATTTGTGAAAATGATGAGCTGAAAAACCTCAAGTTGTGTCGAATTCTTATAAATTCATTGGTGACATGGATTAAATATAAGCTTTCAAATTTTCTAGATTTTTTCAAAAGAAAACACTGTTTAATATTCCACTATACTATATTTATAGACTACACAACATGTTTCGGAATTACCTCCATCTTCAGGTGTAAATATACGACATGAAGATGGAGGTAACTCCGAAACATGTTGTGTGGTCTATAAATATAGTATAGTGGAATATTAAACAGTGTTTTCTTTTGAAAAAATCTAGAAAATTTGAATGCTTATATTTAATCCATGTCACCAATGAATTTATAAGAATTCGACACAACTTGAGGTTTTTCAGCTCATCATTCGCAAATTTACTCCCACTATCACTCCTACTTTCCATATTGCTATAGTTTTCTTTATTGGGAATAAAATAATTACTGAAACGATTAATGTTGTCTGCAAGTAAGAATAAAATTGGTAAAACACAGCGTGTACATTTAGCAATAAGAATGTTCATACTTGTCTAGTCTCGTCACCTCTGGCGTGATATATAAATGATTACTTAAGTTGCATTGTCACATCGGAGATGATATTTAATCAATAATGGTTAATTATAATGTACACCACGGAAATTGCAAAAAATATATATCTACATATTTTATACAATGAAAAAAGCTCACATGTCAAATTATCACTAGAATGTAGAGTAAGACGACTGGTGCATATCATAACCTACCCTATACCCTTTATTTAATTATTTTGGGTAACAACTTCAACTTCTTGAAAATTTATATAACATTATTGTTTATTACTTTCTGTTATTTACTAACTATACATCCATTGGAAATCCTTTTGAATTATTAACTAACTATCACGCCGTCTCCCCGAAGGGGTAGGCAGAAAGAATGGACGGCCACACTTTAACAGATTCGGCACTCCATCCTTCTCTTTTCGCCCCCGCGAGAGATGCAGAGTGATAGGTTGCGACTTCTAAAGACTGCACTGTTTGGTCAGTCATTTCCTAGTGCGCCCTTGGAGTAATTGATTTTACAAAACGACGCACATAAAATACAAGTCATCAGAATAATAATAATTAACGGTCTAAATAACTGTATGCTGGACATCTTTTAAAAAAATTGTTTTACTGGCCCATAAATTTCAGTGGTTTAAATAAAATAGACATAATTTGCAATAAGAACGACCTTATAATGAATATGTCCAACTCTGGTATTTGATGTAATGGTATTTGAAAAAGATGAATGTATGACAAATTGTGACAGAAGTGCAAACGGTAAGAAACTGAAGCAAGTTACTGAATTTATTTATCTGGGAAGCATATTTACAAGAGATGGAAAAATGTACAAAGACATCAAAAGAAAGGTCGGTGCTGGCAACAAAATAAATGGCGCTCTCAAAATCATCACTGCAAATAGAAATATATCAACTAAACCAAAGAGAGTACTTAATGAATTTTTAGTGAAGCTTAGAGCTGGCAAAAAGAGGATGAAAGTAAGAGAAATGCTGTAGAAATGAAATCACTGAGAAGAATGTATGTGAAAATGATATATGATAGAATACCGAATGACGAAATAAGGAAGAAATGTAAGGCAGATGATTGCATCATAAGTAAAATTAAAAAAGGATCCCTGAGATTGTTTGGACAAATGGAACGAATGGACGAGAGAAGAATGGTTAAAATGTTGTATACAAGCAGTGTGAGTGGAAATAGAAGCCGTGGAAAACCAAGGAAATCATGGCATGACCAAATTAATCAAATACTGAAAGGCAGCCACATTCGATGTCGGAAAAATCGACAACGGTACATGTTACGATGTGTGAATGTAGAGGAATACTTGATAATACTTTAGCAAGATGAAATATGTCATTCCCAAAAAATATAATAATAGTGAGACTGGCTACATTTGCAATAAAAAAAAGTGGCTTGGAACTGCAGCAGACTACATTTATAGTTCATATTTGAATGTATCTTATAAACCTTTTTACTTTAGTTTCTTACTACAAAATTATACGTAATATTGTGATGAACTGGGACACTATCTGTCTGAGCTGTAAATATAGTCAACTGCAGTTTGAGACCATTTTTTTTACTGCAAATGAAGTCAGTGGCTAAAGTGGGAGTTGAGATAGAATTAACTATGTGCTGCGCTGAAGAAATTGTACTGGTATTTGTTTTTTTTTGTGTGTAGGGTACTTGTAATATGAAACATACATATATCTAAAAACTTATAAATATAAAATAATAAAACACCTTGTATTTAACCATGGTATGGTTATTATAATTGATGCCAACTAGTTTCACTTGGACCCAAAACTTCATCAGGGCAGTATAATAACTGTTATACTGCCCTGATGTTGTATAACATGCCCTGATGCAGTATAACAACTGTTATACTCCCCTGGTGTTGTATAACATGCCCTGATGCAGTATAACAACTGTTATACTGCCCTGATGTTGTATAACATGCCCTGATGCATCAGTATACTGCAATATAACAACTGTTATACTGCCCTGATGCAACCAGTAGTTGTTATACCGCCCTGATGAAGCTTGGGTTCAAGTGAAACTAGTTGGCATCAATTATTATAACCATACCTTGGTTAAATACAAAATGTTTTATTTTTTTATTTCTATAAATTTTAAAATGTCTAACCACAAAGTGAGTGCTTCATATGAAAATACATATATCTATTTTCCGAACACATAATTTATTGTACTTACATTGTTTGCCCCATTTTAGAAGTGTACCCTGAAGATGAGAGTAGAATTTTAACCTAAAAAAAAAATAATGACCTTAAAAATACAATTAAAGGTCACAAATTATAGATGGGGTTCTGACGGGTAGTAGGGCTATGATGGGGTGTGCTCTGTCAGGAAGTATGCCTTTATAAAATGTCATAATGCACCGTGTTACCAAGTCAAACTCTAGCGTTCATGATTGGTCTCTAAAACCTTGCGAATGACAATTGTCACCACTGACCATCAGTGTCATAGATAAAGAGTAAATTAAGAATTTCCAATGCCATAAAACTGGATTCAACTGGCTAACGGAAGGCAACCCCAACAGAAAATACTCCATAGAAGATATGGGGAACTACTCTGGATATCATTCCCCAGGTCCATCAAGTGAAGAGGAATCAAGCCATGGCGCCCTGGCCAACCCTTGAATATGTTTCGAGCTGCCCGGGACAGTGATGTCTACTCTCAAGTGATAGTCAACATCGAGAGAAACTGACGTAACAGCAGAAGAAAAAGGAGACAAACTTAAAAAAATAAATAAAATATAAAAAGCGTGAAATTAAGGGTAATATTTGGGACCGTTTTAATCTGGTGCAGCAAAATGACATTATTTTTTCTTAATTTTCCTCACAGTACACAATATAAGAAAATTTCACATGATGTTGGCGCGTGAATCACACATTTGGTGACAAAAAGCAATTTTTTATTGTAAATTCGAATGTCTTCCTACAACAATGGATTCATTTTCAGCCCTTTACTGAAAAACAAAATTCATTTTCGAAAAACTGCATAAAAAAACTTTTCTGGTATTAATTCTACAACCTAGAAAACCATACCATGTGTAAATAATTTTAAAAATATATTTACTCTCTTGTTAGTGAAAGTTTTAATATAATGATGATTATATTTACATGATTTTCGACATGATCTTCTACGAGTGGCCGCTTTCGCTTTGATCGTCCTGATTGTTTTTCTTGAGCCTCTTGAATATTTCTATATAAAAAAAACACAAACATGTTTTAATAAAAATTCTTAGAATGCCTTCTATGAAAATCTTCGATTTTTAAATTGCAAAAAGCAAAGAAAAAAAACATAATGCCATTTCTCCGAAAGGGTAGGCAGAGAGAATGAACAGCCACACTACTCTATCCTGACACACCTCTCTAACTTCCTCCACATTTATACAACGACCATGCATGCATGTCAAACAATTAAAATTTTATTTGGTCATGCCATGTTTTCCTCTTCCTTGACTTAGTAATCCATTCACATTGTTCCACTCTACATTACTTCCTGACATCAGCATTTGAAATTCATCACATCATTTTACACACATAAGTCTAAGAGATCTCATCTCTACCGCATTTATTCTGCTCTCATCTGCCAGTGCATGCCCTTCTTCTGCCAGTTCCATGCTTCGCTTACATACAAAAGGGTTGAAACCAGAACTCCATTATGAACAGCCATTTTCGCTTTCATTCATTTAATTTTCATAATCACTTTATCTCAAATCTGTGATAAAATAATGTTTCTTATAATTCAAGGGGTATCTCCAACTTGAGTAAAAAAAAATTAATAATAATACTTAAAATTATTCAATCGGCACAATTGTATTTTCTTTACTATTCACAATGAGAGTCGAGAAAGTAGCTTATTATTATATAAGAAGAAACCGCCAATACAGCAAGTATAGAAAACCAAAGGTCATTGGTTCAATTTCAATTGAACAGATAATTTTTTTGTGACTTAAAAATTTGATGTATTCTAATGTGCAAATTGATATACCAGCTTCGTATACCAATATTTTTGAAAATATATTTAATTTTTCATGTGAAGCACTCATTTTGTGGTTAAACATATTAAATGTATAAATCAAATAAAAATTAATAAACGCTTTGTATTTAACCACTGAATGGTAATGAGTGAAGCCTGTACACAAGTTTCATCAGAGCAATATAAGATCTGTCCTATCTGTTATTATATTGACCTGACGAAGCTTGGGTACAAGCGAAACTAGTTAACTTCACCACTCTGCGATTGAATACAAAGTGTTTCTTTTATTTTTAATATTTATAAATTATTTAACTGACTTAATGAATAACTGCAATATTCGCACAACCTGTTCAAAGTAAACTGAAATAAATGAAATGTGCTTCGAGGAAAAATCCCACCCTTAGTCTATCAATTAAAATTTTAATTAAACACTTTACCAGGATCCCAGATTTAAGGGATCCTTCTTGGATTTCTACCTTCTTCAGATCATCATTTGCTCGTTTCATTTACTATTACATTAATAAAATAAACAATAAATCCAAATTTACGCTGGCATGGAACAAAATAGTGTTTAAAAACAGAATCGTAGAAACCTTTAATTAAAAACATTTATTACAATAACGTTACATTGTATATACATGTTCAAACTATCCAAAGTTGGTAATCAAGTCAGGAATTGATTTTTGAGAGATAGATCAACAAAAGAATACCAAACAATGAAAACTAAATGTTGGGCGATTATTTTTATTTAAATGAGAAAATGAACAGGTTACCGAATTACAAATAATTAAATATTTTTAGTAGAGTTTGTGGGTGCAACTTACCAACTCTTGCACAGAAAGAATTTAATTGTTAATTGATATTTTAATTTTTAAAAATATGTATCTAGAAGGGTTGGGAAGAATACTACTGTAATATGAAACTTTGTCTATTTTCCGAGCACATCATTTTTGTACTTACTTTGTGTGTCCCATTTCACTGGAATACCCTGAAGACTCTGGGAGTGGAATTTTAACCTAAAACATAAAGAATTAGGTAAATAAAATTACAATTAGAGGTCACAATCTTGCACTAAACTTTTTTTTAGATCCAAAGGCATGGCATGGGGTTAGGATACTGGCTCTATATATTTTAGCGCCTAAAATCTTGTTTTATTATTTTTATCGATAAATAGACACACCAGGTACACTTTAAATAAGTTATTTCAAAATAAATAGGCAAATAAGATGAAATAAGACGTTTTTAGACCATGCATGACAACATTCCGTGGGGCGGTTTTTGGCGCCGGAAAGTGAGAAATTAATTTTAGAATTTTACTTATATTGCGCGGTAAATTGATATTATAATTATTTTAAAATATAACCATTACGATTATCAACAAAATAACTGCGTTATATTTGCAAAGAATGGAAATTACAAATAACTGTGCCACGAACTATGGAAAAGGCGCGCGAAAATCTCGCCGAACGCCATTAGACACGTAGCCATTTGAGATCTTTAACCCAATATAAATTAATATAATTTAAATTACTAGTATAAAAAATATTCTCTTTTAATTAAATATTGATTTAGAAAATAAATTTAACAACTAAATAATTAAATTTAGATCCGGCAAATAATTTATATCGGCACCGACCTGGAAGCCGGCGCGGGAAGGCTGATTGCGATACTATTAGCCGTCTCTTGAGTACTTAAAGTATTTTTTCACTTGTTCAATGAATTAAAGTTAAATTACCTTGGTTTAAAATGTACGTAGGATGCATTTTTACGTGAAAATATAATTCACAGCACTAGATAACTGACCTCACCTACTGACAATTCTTCGTGCACTCCCCATTTACTAAGTAATATTAAAACACAACACGCGACATTTATTAACTATCCATATATCACTTAATTGAATTAAATATAACTTAACACTAAAACACTAAAAATAACTGTTAAAAATATGTTTTAAAGTACCATATAAAGCCAAGCTTTGGCAAGCGTTTTTCGCGCGTGAATGCTGCGTTGAGCGACAAAGCTGCAGCTACGGTTTTCTGCTAAATTCAGGTGTATTTCCTTTTTCCACCGGTCGTTGCCGTTTGCGACCACGGCGGGGGTAATTACGTTGGCTATGCCGTTCTCTGATTGGCTCATTCTCATACAAAAATATGGCCGTCTTATCTAATGTATGTCACAGCTGGTTTCCAGCTGATCAATATGAACTCTTTTTCATAATATGTACTAATTTTTGCGTATTTTTTTAGAGAATTTGAAATTCTATGTATTTTAGAAATTCACTGACTCCAAGAATACATAATATTGATACTTAATAAACTAATGACAAAGTTTTAGAAATTTAGCGCCTTTTTAGTCTGCCATAACACCTAGTGGAAAAAAAACGAAACTATTTTGACGTTTCGTTGATTCGTTCAGCTGACAGGACGTCTACCGTTCGAAGTCTGTATACTTTCTTCGCGAGCGTTTTTACTATTTAAATTTATATGAATCCAGAAAACTTTGCTATCAAATTATGCGGACATTTACAAGCTCACGGAACAGCGGGTTTTTATATTTTATTTTCTTCTTAATTTTCAATATTTGACATCTTACTACAATTTTGTGGCAGTATTGTGTAAATAAATGCATTTTGATAATTTTCATTAGGCAAATTCTCTTTGTTATCGCATTGTTCACAGTACAAGTCTCTAGATTTCTACGATGAGTGTTAACCATTTATTTTTATTGTGAATTGAAATATAATTTTAGATCAAAAACTAAACTATGACTCAAAAACTCAACTATGTCTGTAGTAATTTTTCATGTTGTACTCGAATCAGAACCCTTCAATACGTTTTTTTTTTAGAGGTAAATGCCGGAGAATGGCGTTTGGTGGGCCAAGAGCAAGACTGCTCGCAGCTGTTCACCTGGGTGTCCCCATCACCTGACACCGGCCACACCAGAACTAACATCGGGGTTTACTTATTTGAATCTAATACTTTTGAGTTGCTGTACTCTTTTGATCGTCAGTTAAATATAATTCAAGCCTCCGTTAATGATTCTCAAACACTTTTGGGATACGTTGTCAAGGAATTATTGCCCTCTACTTTTGACATAAATTGTGATCTCAACCGGTTTGTTTACAAACCATACATTGTCCAATTGAAAACAGAACATCCTATTGAGCCAAAACTTATTGAAAATGAAAGAAATAAACAGGTGATGATTCAATTTCTCTACAAGAGCAGTCGAGTTTTTATTGGAAAGACAATTACTGACAAGTTCCTTCTCATGATACATCTGGAATGTAAGTACACAGACAATCTCAATATTACACTATCAACACCATTGAAATGTTACATCCTATTCTATCTTTATTTTTATGTTAAGCGTTCAATGGTTAGTTTCACCTTTTAACTCCGTCCCTTACACAACATGTTTTGTGTTATTCTTGCGTCTAAGCGGGATTTATAATTTTTTAAAACGAAATTTAACAAAACAATTTTCAATGAACCATTTTGTATCAAATTAACAATGAATTGTATCTTGATTTATGAGGAAACCTGGATTTTATAAATATCTCTAGAAGTGGAAGATCTATGTAAGTGGATGATGTTATATTACCATCCTTGATATAAAATTGTAAATATACAGACTGAATATAAATTATGAATTAAAGGCATACAAAATATCAATTGGTTTAGTTATTTTATTGATACAAAAATGGTGGTTCTATTGTGTTGTTTTATGTTCTGAGCAAAGACAGCATTACATTATTATTTAATTTCAGGCATCAAATTGTATACTGTGAAATTGGAACGCGATGGACCTGACGATTTCTCTGAAGAAACCTGGAGCATGAATACTACACTTCCCTCCCCTGACACTATAGTTAAGTCCTTCTCCTGGACTCAATGGGATCCTGTACATCAGGTATTGGCTTATGGAACGATCTGCAAAATCTCCAAACATTGCTCCACCTCAATATATGTAAAAGACACCCCACGCAACGTTGTCTCACAATATCCATACCTGGATAGCTATATATGTCAAAAAATGCACATTGACAAAGAGATTCAACACCACATAAAGTTGGCCAGCATTGCTTTTGGGCATATGAAAAAAATAATATTTGATAAACACGACCTTAGAGGACACCAGAGCCCTGCCTTTACTCCTGTATGCCTCTGAAACATGGACCCTTATATAGGTCTATAAAAACCCTAGAGCAATACCACCAGCATTGTGTGTGAAGGATCCTTAACTTGAAATGGCAAGACAAAAGGACAAATACTTACTGAGGTCAATCTGACGAGTGTTGAGGCCCCCATTATTCAGCAACAACTGCGCTGGGCTGGCCATATCATAAGAATGCCAAGACAATGATGATATTTTTTAGATATTGTTTATTATTTATTTATTTTAGACATAAAAGCCGCAAAGGCTTTTACAGAAATGACATGTTTAGTAACAAAGGTAATTTAAAAATTTGGGCAAATAGACAGGCAACTAACATATAACGGTAAAACACAAAAACGAGAATAAGGATAACATAAGAGAAATTAGAAATTACATGAGATAGAAAAGAACATAACATAATATAAATTTATTGACCAATTGTACTACAATTTTCACTAAATATTCAAGAAGAATTATTTTTATCGTCATTTGTAAAAAAAGATATACATTTTTCACATACCTACAGACTTGGACTTGTATCTTCTGGCATACGGAGGTTCAGCTCTTATGACTATTCCTGTAACTTGCTGTTTCTAGGGATTATTGATTTACTTTTCCTCCATTTGTTTAAACAAACTCGTACACTTATATTTTATAGGATCTAGGTTATGTCCATGTATCCTCTTCGACCAATGTTTCAAAGATTGTTGCAAACTCTGTCTTCATCAGAAGAGGATACCATGAGATAGAGTCAGACCTACGATCCCAGAAAACACAAGTCTATCAACCGCGACAATCTACACACAAACTCATACTTTCGCACATCTCCTGGCACTTTCTTAATATATTTTACATAATTTACTTACTTCATTAGAATAACGCTTTACAAACCATCCATTTTTTATTATTATTACTTAACTCATGTAAAAATAACGTCATTTAATTTGATGCAATGAATACATAAATATGTTATGTTTATGTATAGTACATATGTAACTAACTAAAATGTTTAGTTAAGATAAATTGTACTATGAAAAACAACACTAGAATATATCTGTATTATTATTTTCAGGTATTATATTATATTCACTACCGCCTGCCAGTACAGAGTTCAATTGAAAGTGAAGAGTTAAAGCAAAAAAGTGACACAACTCCGACTCTGTCGGGACTCCAGTTCCATCAAGACTTGCCTCATGAGACTGTCGTAAGTGCAAAAATCTCATTTCATTTATTGATTTACAAACTTGATTCAAGTAACGATTCTAAACATGACAACATTGGCATGTTGAAGTCCTTTCCAGCAGTGTTAGAGTATTGTGTATGAACACTAACCTAATGATGTTAAAAACGGGATATGCAACAAAAGCTATTTTAGCAAACAGGTGCAATAATAAATTTTCAGAATTTGCCAACCACCTCATTGAAAAAGGTAATTTGTTTTATAAAGAAAACAGCATTGAAATTATACACATTAACAATAGATACATGTAATGATGCTCGTCGACGCACTTAATAAACCAAAAAAATGTAAAGAAAATATTATAAACAACCAAATAAACGTCCTATTTATTTATTTATTCATTTATTTATTTATTTATTCAGTAAGGGCAGCATACAGCGATATCAATATTTTAAGTAAGAAACGTTAAGAAAAATAATAAATTAAGCCAATTACATGCTACCACAAATAAAATAAACAGCTAATTGAATTTAAGCTAAGGCAAAATACGGTCAACCAAAATGATTGAGAGTTAAATATAATAATAGTAGTAGAAATAAGAACAAAATTAAAAGTATAAATAAAAGTAACATATTATAATATCATGTAACATTATGGTCTCATCCACGCCGAAAGGTTACTCCTATCGCTTTTTTGAAGTTTCGTTCGTTCAAGTGGAAAACATCGATGTGTCCAAAATACTTGTTGTAGTTGTCACAAATCCTGTACATTGCCGCGCTTTGAGCGTAGTTAGTGCGATAAACAGGGAGATGGAAAACTTGGCTTGCGGTGGGTCTTGTGGGAGATGTAGGGGTATTGAGTGTCAATTTGCAAAGAAGTTCAAAGTTATCAATTTTGTAGTGAATGATTTTGTGAAGCAGCATCATATCATTGAGCGTACGTCTATTTTCGAGAGAGTCCAAGGAATGAAATATTAGGGCAGATTGGTAATCTGAGAACGATTTGAACATTTTAAAATTAATGTGTTTTATAAACATTTTTTGGACTCTTTCAATGCGTTGGATATGTGCCGCATAATAAGGAGACCAAACGGGAGATAAATATTCAAGGCGTGAGCGAACCATGGTTGTAAATAATACTTTAAGGGCAGTGATATTTTGGAAAGGTTTGCATGTGCGCAGTATAAATCCCAATGTTCTGAGAGATTTGTCCACCATGTCATCAATATGACTAACGAAAGTGAGTTTCGGGTCGATTGTGACTCCAAGATCTCTCACGCGGTCTGAATCGGATTACTGATTCACTGAACTATTACCCCTAGGGGGGAGTAAGGGGATCCTATTGACTCTTCGAGCGGTGCATGGCCATCACCGTGGTGATGGCCATGCTACGCTGGAGGATTGATCTGATCCCAAGTACCTATCCACACCTCCTCGACTTTGGTCTCCCCTGGAAACTATGCGAAATGTTAGAGATAGAGTGTGAATAACCTCGGTGGATAATATTGATGCATAGGCTAACGTGGAAGGACACCTCGCCAACCCGTCTGGCAAGCGTGGCGTTGTAATGCCAACTACCCCTCATATGACATGTCTTACATGGAGAAGTATGGGGGAGGCCTTTGTCCAGCAGTGGACGACAACGGCTGTTAAAGAAAGAAAAGAAAGAAGATTACCCCTACATCTAGATTTTACTCCACTGGGTGAAAAAAAATCCCGTATAATCGATTTCCCGGTTAATCCGAAAACATGAAACAAATGTAAACAAAGAGAAATTTAAAACTGAGCTTTATGCGCTTATGTATACCTACTTGCTTAGTAAGATGCACATGTAGACAGCGTCACACTTTTTGACTGGCGGAAACGCCGATCATAGTCTTTCTACTGATCATGTCTTTGGTGCTATTCGATGTGTCTCCAAAATCTATCAATTTACTCTCTTTATTAATAATGTCCCATATAGTTTGATCAACAACATTATATTGATTCAATAAATATTTAATGGTTGCGGCATTTTCAAAATTTTGAATTATTTCAAGTTTTTGTTCAATTGAAAGTATGACTCGTTTACGTTTATCCATTATTTTAGACACTTTTTCACAGTAAAATAAAATTAACATGAGTATGAACTCCACTGCGGGTGCTTTATTGCAAACTCAAAACTTTATGACATGACTATAGAGCCCCAAATGTATGTTGGCGGTGGCGCAAATGTAAACTAAACGCCCAATGTCATTGTGACAGATTTGAGTTTTTGTTTGCATTATAAGTCTTCTTCTTCTTCTTCTTCGTCAGCCCTTATCGGTCCACTGCTGGACATAGGCCTCCTCCCTTCCCTTCCACTCGTCTCTATCTCCTGCCAGCCGTAGCCACATTTCCCCCCCCACGGCAGCAATGTCGTCGGCCTACCTTTTTTGCGGCCTGCCGACGTTTCTCCTATTCTCCCATGGTCTCCACCTTATTATTTTCTGGGTCCATCTATCCTCACTCTGTCTCGCCACATGACCCGCCCATTGCCACTTTAATTATAAGTACTATTGTGAATTTAAAACCATTATAAGTACTATTGTGAATTTTTTTTGTTTTTATAAAACATTTTTTCAATGACTCAAGTGTCCCGGATAATCCGCTTCCCGGTTAACCCGACCCCGGAAAATCGGGAGTCTATTTTAGTAATAATAAGTTCATTTATAAAAGTATATGATTTTATTGCAGCTTAATATTCCACTTAATCTTCCTCAACTGCCATCGAGTAGTGAAGCCCCGGCATGTGGTCTGTACGAAGATGATGCTGTTCCCCTCAGAATTCATGACTGTTCTCTCGACCTTCAGATTATATCCAATCCCTCTGGTATTGTGTGCATCTGCCATCATTATTTATTCCAAGTAAGTAATTTACGTACAATAAAACATATCAATCCACTGCCAATTTACCTTTAATTGTAAAAATTGCATTATTGTAATACAATCGTGCAATCTTTTATGTGGAACTTATTTTTTATATATATATTTTTAGCCTCAGTATCACAAAAATAGATATTCTTTATGATTTTACATTTCTTGCAGTCTGTGGACGAATCTCAAGAACCTGGTGCCAAAGACAACAGCGAATTTCTAAATAAAAGTATGGAGGAAGGGAATGGACAAGGAGTGCATTTTGCTTATTCTATCACTCTCCTGCATCATGGATACGTCACACATTGCGTCATCCCTAATCTGATGTGGCCCCTAGCAAAATCGCTTCGACCTGCGTTTTGTCTTTACAAAGGTACATATTTAGTTTCTCAATGAAAGGATTCCTTTTTATTATTTATATAGTGTGTTTCAAACAATCTAAGGTTATTCATAATAGGATTTCTGTTATAATTTCATACACACATTATTCCAAAATATGTAATAATCACAAAAATTCACACTGGATTCTAAGGTTTTTATGAACATGTGCCGTAATGCAAATGTTTTTGAACAAGCAAATATTCCCATATCAGATGCCTAGTATAATTTAGCTAAATGCTCTAACTTAACCAATGTGGAATATTTGGATTTGATAGCTTTTAATTATATAATACATTATTTATTTCCGATATATCTATAAAGCAATTAAAGATTTAGAAAACATGTCCTAATGAATACATTTTAAAAGCTTTTACTTTAGAAGCAAAATAATGCAAATCCACATGACTTGTTTTGTTTTTTTAAAGATCAATAAGCTATAAAATATAATTTGATTTTGCATTAAACGTAAATACTTGAAGCGAACTCCAACACAAAAACAAGAATTTCTAACTTAGTTGATCTATTTCAATGATTTAAAAGTATGAATAAAAAAGAACTTTTATATTTGGCTCTACTGAAAATCTCACTACTTGGATTTGCGTCCATCTGCCTCTGAGTGAAGATCTTATGACTAAAGTTTTGTTTTACAGAAGAATACCTTCTAGTCCACCTCCCCAATCTGTACACCCACATGCTGGACATAGGGCTGAGCCACGAGCCGGCCTGCCACATAGTGCTACCTGCCAATGCCTGCATGCAAGGGGACCGCCTGGTCTCCTTAATGGGTCACGGGAGAAACATCCTGGTGGACCTAGCCACGCTAGACATAGTTCGACTTAACATCTCCAATGCACAGCTGATTTCTGTGTTCAAATCCAAAACTGCCATTCAAAATAAATTGTCTATCCTGCATTACTTTTTGCAACACGATTTGAACATGGAGGTCGTAGAAGAGGTAATATCCGTTGAAATGATATATTTTTATTATTACTAACCCTTAACGTACCGTGTTCAAAACAAAACGCTCGCTCCCATGTGGTCAATTCAGTTTACCGCTAACTTTATCTAAATATCAAGCATATGACTCGATGAATCAAAATTTAATTTATGTCATCTTGTAGGGAATTTCATTAGAATAGATCGATATCTATAACATACATGGATTATTTGAAAAACATATCATTATTAATTTTTTTCTGGAACCATGCGATTTCTGATATAGAATGCGAGACAGCATATGAGCAACTGACACCAAGTATGAACTTGTCTCGCCCTGCCGCGCCGTGGCGCTATAATTTTACGTATGATAAAGGCACCTAGGCAAAATGTATAGTACGTTCAAGACAACGAGTACGTATTAATATTTATCCCTTTTGGTAAAGTGTTAATATTTTCACAGTTCTGATATTATTAAGTTGCGTGCTGCGTTTCCGTCCACAGTCGGTATTATTACGTACCTATGAGAAAAGGCCAAACATATAATTTATAATACGTTCAAAACAGCGAGTAAGTATTTCTCACTTTTGATAAAGTTGTAAATATTAGCAAAACAAATTCTACCTTAACACGAATGAAGGTGAGGGCAGTCTTAAAATTTTTTTTTTTTGGGATGAAGGAAGTAATTTTTTGCTTTTTTTTTATTACGAAATATTGAGAACACTTCAATGGAGGATTACAATTTTTTTTTTATAATATTAGGGTCCATAGGTTTTAAGAAAATCAACTTTAAATTGGCAGTGGAAACTCAATTGACCACATGGCAACGCGACGGTTAATGATGATGATTTATATTTTAAGTGGGCCATTTTGTAAATCAATCACACCATGGACACACTAGAAAAAAACTGACCGAACTGTGCAGTCTTTAGCAGTCTCAAGTTTTGCGAATGCATTTTAGAAGCCATTTCTTTTGTAGTGTCACTATAAATACAGAATTTTTTATACCCTTATTTTCTGTCATACAAATTTAGATAACATTATAATGTAATATAAATTACTTTTACTTACTTATACAGCCGATGTTGTCCACTGCTGGACATAGGCCTCCCCCATACTTCTCCACATACTCCTGTCTTCTGCCGTCTGCATCCAGTCACCAGCAATTTTTCTTATGTCATCAGAGGGGTCTCCCTCTACTTATTATATCTTCACAAGGTCTCCACTCCACCACCCTTCTGTTCAGTGGCGGTACTCCCATAGAAGCCCAGAAGCCCGGCTTGCGTAAGAAATTTTGAATCAAAACCCCCAAATCTAAGTAATCATGCCCCCGCATAAACCAACAACCCACCAAATCACCTTCCAACAATTTTCCCATCAGATGTAAGAGGAATATCCACAATAGCTGAACCTCTGTAAGGCAGAAGAGGTTTTGATTCAAAATTTCTTGCGCAAGCCGGGCTTCTGGGCTTTTATGGGAGTACCGCCACTGCTTCTGTTCCATCTTTAGTTTGCTAGCCTAGCAACATGTCCTGCAACAAATATATTTCATATCGCAGATGTCCTTCCTCAGTATAACTTAACATGAGGCTTTTGTGATAGTTTATGCTTTGTATTTGTTAGATTGTCGTACATTGATTAATGCTTAACAATCCAACAAATTAAAAACATTACAAGAATATGTATTCAATAAGTTTCTATTTCCAAATATTCTATGAAATCAGTAAGATCAATTGAGGTAAAGGCTTCTAATGCAATTAAATAAGTATCCAAATGATATTTTCTTTTTAAGATTGAAAAAATGTGGACTATCAGACTACCTCATAAATTCATTTTTACCAATGGTGTAAATTATTTTGTATTTGGGTTCAATGCTTTTTACTATTTCTCATAATCTGGGGTTGGCCCTTTCCGAACGAAGAAGTCAGACATTTCTGTCCTGGCTAATCTCCACTCTCAATGCTTTTTGATCTGTTTGGTCACTAATGCTTTTTGGTTTTTGATATTGATGTATAATTTTTTATGATCTTTTAAGCTCATCGGCGAAGTCTGTAACAGTCCGAATGAAGCCATGGGCACCCTGTGTGCCGTAATGAAGGAATTTTTGATCGGGGGAACCTACACAGCTACTAAAAATTGCCTTCCGAGCTCTGCCGTTTTGCTAACACGCTTGCTTCCATTTACCACCAATTTGAAGCTAGGCGATATAAAGGTAAATTCATTAATACATAAAACAAGTTCTATCTAATATTAGTGTATATTTACACAAGTCTACAATTTATACAATTAATATTTGTACTTATCACATATTTGAGTATTTATAATAATGTTTAACGTTTGATAATTCCCTTGTCATGTTATTCCATTAAGTAAATAAATGTCATTGACAACATACACCTTAAAATAATATACTAAATTTAGTTTTACAACACTGTTAAAGAAATATCTTCTTTCGCCCGGCCATTTCCCGTTATTTGGGGTCGGCTCTCCTAATACGTTTAAGAATATTAATGAAAAAATATATTTAAAATAATTTATAACACTTCTGCTCTTTGTTGTAATGCCACTTTATTTTGTTTGTTTTTTCAATCTTCGGAGCTTCATCAGGGTTACAAAAACAAAACAAAGTTTGTTTTTATAACCCTGACAAAACTCCGATGGGAGCGAAACCAGTTGGTTTTATAAAACAAAATAAAGTGGTCTAAAAACAATGTTCATAAGTGTTATAAATTATTTTTAACAATGTCACGTCACAAACGAAGTGCTTCATACAAAGGAAAAATATGTATTGGGTTTTCATATTTATGAAAACTAAGTTAGCTCTGAAATTTTTCCTTTCACTTTTATTGGTAATATGGTATTCAAGGGTTAATTCTCTTTTTTTTTTTTTTTCCAGAAAAACTATATTTTTCAATAACAGATTATTTCAAATATCTGAATACTTAAACTAAACTAAAATATCACACTCTATAGATTGGAAGTCTAGAATTCGGTGCTTTTCGGTAATTACCAAATGAATCCCTCATTTCCAGATAGCAGACACGACTGTGACGGTGAGCCAGGAGCAGCTGTGGAACACCACGATGATGCTGCTGTCCCCACGTCAACGTATCGCCCCCTTCCGCACCGACATGTGGACGCGTCTGTGGGACAACCTTGCGCCGGTCACTAACCGCTTCAAGCCGCATCAAGTCCTAGAAAAGCTGAGAGTCTCATTAGCCTGCTATCAAGTAATTGCTTCCATACTTTTTATATGTTAATAAACTGATTTGATTTGATTTGATGTATTTATTCTTGTCCTATTACACCGCTCGCATTGGGCCTCTATTGCACACCAGGTGCGTAACATCCTGAGACCTACTACTTTAACCTCATCCTGCAGGGTTCTACTCCGGGGGGCTCTAGGTCTGCCTCGCTTCCTCTCTTCGCCCACAGGAGTCCAATCTAATGCGCCCTGAGCGATGCAGACATTTGGGTCTAGCAACATGTTCTCTGATTGGCTTTTCGCCTACCATGGCCTAAAGAACGGCATTTATGTGTATATAAACTTACAGGGTTAACTCACGTTAAGATCTCACCCAATTCTGCAACATAATATATATAAAACTTTTTTTTTCAGTTATAGTTCTAAAGTATAAATTTGTGTATCGGGAATGGGTTTCACCATTTTATTTTTCTACAGAACATTTTTGAGAGTTACTGTTGAATGAGTTCATTAATCAATTAATTGTGTTCAATATACAGTGCTTATAATTTACAAATGTTAACCCTTACCACTCCTTTGTCGAATGCCAGCCGACATCGCTATATGTACGCTACAATTCAGTTGTTGGCTGGCGGCCGACAAGATAAGACTTGCGCGTGCAGTGTATTTTCACACGCAAAACTTGACACGTGTCGTAGTTTCTTGTGATTATTCGTTAAAAAAACATTTAATTTCACATTTTAATAAGATTTTGACTGTTTTCCGTTTTTATTTTACTATAAAACAATCCTTGCAAATTCACATAACCTAAAATGGTGGGAACTTCGCGTGATACGTCATGCAGAAGAGCGATAAGAGTACAAGCCCCACTTCATTGCGAAACTGGACAAAGGTTCTAAAGACTGTACTGTGTGCAGTAACAGAAAGATTCCAGGGGCAAGACAGGAAACAGTGTGGTTTTGTGAAACAGTGTGGTTTTGGAAACAGTGTGGTTTTAAAAAGTACCATACAATGCAAAACTATAAGTAGTCCATAATGTTATTTGTAAATTGTTTTTTACACATTAAAATTTCGCATTAAATAAACTATTTTTGATAAAATAAGCAAAGGTGCAGATGCTCTATATTTATCATTTGAAACTATTTTTTCCCAAAAAAAATTTTCTCTGGATAATATTAACATTTATTTTTTAACAGCCAGAAGCCCTCTCTCGTTGCTCCACGCCTTTGTCTCCCGGGGGTCCCACGCCTTCCGGGCGCCGTCCTCCACCACCCACGCTGCTCACAGCTGCCCCCTCCTCGCAGCAGGATCCCCCTCTGCTCCCTTTTATTGAGATGGACACTTGCACAGCCAGCAGGCAGGAGCACATCATATCTGTGGTCCGTATATACATGACATTACAAATCTTTCTTTGCATGCTTTCATATTTTTAATAAAATTTTACTAAGATATTTGTCATTTGATCCTTTTAATTAATGTTAATATTTTTAATGCAGTAAACAAGTTTTAACTCAGTTTTGACTAACTTCAACTTCTCTCTAGTTACTACCACTTTACTATTATCATCTGAATTCTTTACATATTACCAACCAATTGTAAATGACGCCTCCAACTGAGTGATTAATTTTTTTAAGATTTATAAAGTGTGTCATATTGTTTTTCGTTTTTTGTTTGACCGTTACGCGCCAAACAAAGATAGTGAGGGGATGGGAGTGGTCTCAAACGCTTGGCAGGCTTGTTTAGTTTAGTAGTAATGGAAAGCTTCACAGGACTGCAGCGCGCATTTTTCATGCGAGCGTTTTATAAAAACAACGATTCCTACACTATTGTTCGACGTCTCTACAGGACACATTTTCATTTAACCACTATGAGAAATGTGCCAAGTGCGAATTTAATCAAGCATTGGGTGCGCAAGTTTGAACAGACTGGTAAGACAATGCTGGGTAAATCAACTGGACGCAAAAGAGCATCGAGGACGAGCACGAATGCCGACCGCGTTCGCCAGTCTGTTATGAACGACCCACGACAGTCACTACGTTTGTGCGCAGCTTCTCTAAATTTGAACAAATCCACGGTTCATCGCATTATTCGCAAAGATATGCATTTTCACGCCTATAAAATTGTAATTGTTCAAGAAATGAAGCCCGATGATCCTACTAAATAAGTCGAATTCTGCGGAACGATGAAAAATCATTTTAGGAATTTCAATAACATATGGTTCTACGATGAATCGAATTTTCACATCAACAACCCGGCGAATTAACAAAATTGCAGATACTGGACATTCGACGATCCGCTAGAACTGCATCAGCAACCATTACACTCGCCGAAAGTTGTCGTTTGGGCTGCCATATCAAGGCAAGGAATTATCGGCCCTTACTTTTTTGAAGATGGCCGTGGTCGCGCTCAGACAGTTAATTCTGATCGATATTGCCATATGATCAGGACTTTTCTGGCTACAAAAATGCAAAATCAGATCGGCTACAACCGCAACACATTGTTCCAACAAGATGGAGCCACTTCTCATGTTACAAATGACTCCCTAGCTGCTCTTCAAGAATTATTCCCTGAAAGAGTAATAAGTAGCCGAGGAGACATCTACTGGTCACCGAGGAACCCAGATTTAAAGCCTGCTGATTTTTTCCTATGGGACTACTTAAAAAGTAAAGTTTATAACCCATTGCCACCCAATCCGGATGTTTTAAAGCAAAGAATCACAGACGAAATTAACGATATTCCAAGAGCGATGGTCTATCGAGTGATTGTAAATTTTAGTGGCAGGCTAAATGAGTGTGAAGAAGTGGATGGATTTATCATAAATAAAAATTTAAAACCTGCTCTTTAATTTAACAGTATTTATAACAAGTTTTAACGAATTATGGTGTTTTATTTTTAAGTATCAAAAACGAAAAACATTCTGAAACACCCTTTATTTTAATTCTCTTTTTGTATGCACTTGTTATTAAACTTCTAACAAAATCTTCTTGTCTCTTAAGGTACTCCTTAATGAAGTGATAGTCATTTTCGATTGTTAATTAAGTATTAACAGAGTGTAGCTTTTAGTATATTGTGTATATTTCCTTAACCCGTTAACCGGGTATGACGAAATATTACATCTTTCCTAGATAGCAACTGTAGCGGCAATAAGAAATATTCCACCAAGAGGGGTGTCGATCGATCGATACGGCTTATTTTTTTTATGTATTATATATCAAGTATATCTAGTTGCATGAACTCCCTGTGAGTTTTTGTAGTGTTTGATTTCAAATTATTCAAAACAAAATTACGAATTATTTATGAATTAAAACACTGTTTTTTCCACTCTTGAGTTTATTTTTCTCAGCATGTTTCGAAGGCTTTACACCTTCATCATCGGGAGAACGTTATAAACATTTTTTATTGTCTATCGAAAATATTGAGTTTGCATCGTTCTCCTGATGATGAAGGTGAAAAGCCTTTGAAACATGTCGAGAAAAATAAACTCAATAGTGGAAAAAACAGTGTTTTAATTCATAAATAATTCGTCATTATTAAATTCCATGATGTTAACGCCTTAAGTTAATCTAAAACCAAATTACTCGGTCAACGAGTTAATCAAATTGCTGCAATTAAAAAATGTTCTTTGTGACTTGTCTACTAGGACAAATGATAGAGTCTAGATTGAGATGCTTCACTGTGATTTTTATACTTGGATTCCTGTTATTCGTTGAGTAATACTTTTAAAATATGTAATCTCAAATCCTCCCCTTGACATAATAATTTAATAACCTTGTAATCGGTGACTGCCACTAACCTATACTAACGGCATGCAGAACCTGCGGGAGGTCAGCATGCACCTGCTGCGGCATGGAGGAGGAGCAGGGGTTGGAACGGGGGCAGGGGCGGGTGCCGAAGGGGCCGTGCACGCAGCCGGCTCGCGCCACGCCGCCGCTCAGCTTGAAGCCACCCGAGCTCTGGCCCTCATACTCTGCAAGGCAAGGGGTGCCACTACCAGGCACAACCAGCAGAGGGGTTTTCAGTTCATGTAACCAACTGTTTATATCATTTCTGAAGTTCATTGATCCTTATAAAACTTATATAAGTTATTATTATGATGTAATTTTTTATTGTTTTCAACTTCTTTGAGTTATTGTTTAATTGGTATTCTTTTAATTTTATTGATTTCAAGATTTTGTTTTAAGTATTATTAATTATTAGTTTTACAAAAACAAACTATCATTCTGTTTCTCTGAAATAGTTGGCAGAATGGACCCCCACTTTACTCTATCCAGATGCATCTCTAGCTTCCTCCACATTCATTCGAGTCATACACGCACGTCGGTTCTTTCAACATCTAACATGGGCGACCTCTAAAATTTGATTATTTTGCCATGTTCCTTAATCCATTCACTTTGTTAAGGTATACTTTCTTAACTATTATTTCTTCATTCCAATGTCCAAACCAATGCAATATTCCTTTCATAATATTTTCTTCTGCTTCACATTTCTTTCTTATATCAGCATTTAAATTATATCATACATCATTCTATCACACATACGTCTATACCTCGTATATTCTCGACACCAACACTTGTTATTCATCTGCAATGAGAATGGCAACATGAAGCACACAACTTTAAGATACCTCACTCATCTTAGCATTAGCATTTATTCCTTTCAGATCTTTCATACACTTGTCCATATACAGATTGAACAATCATGGATACATCATGCAGCCCTGTTTAACACGCTTTGTAATATCAAACCAAGATGTGATGTCTCCATTTATCCTAACACTGGCAATGCTTCCTTCGTAGCTTTGCATCTAATATTTTTTAACAGGACTTGTTTTAACAAGATAAATTTTTATCTCTGCTTCATGGAGCAAATGGTCTCCATCCTTCTCTATCCGACTCAATCGAATTTTTAGCAAATATTATCTTTATTATGTATTTCAGTACCTTCCTGGAATTTTTTTCCCGTGCCTAACAACTTTGAATGTACACTAATATTATTAAACACACAAGTTCATATAATATCTGTAAATGTAAATGCACATTATTCTATCAGGTATAAATATTTTATACTATATTTATAAAGCAGAAACCGTGCTCTCTTCTGTTTCAAGGTTCAAGCAATATGCATATTATTATTATCATTTCTGTTACATCTTTTTAGAGACAACATGGATGAGGACCACCGGCGGATGCTGTTCAAGACTATGGAGACCTACTCTCTCGCCGCTGACTCCCTGGCCTTCCCCATGCCCCAAGGCTTCTCCTCTTTCTTCACCTATCTCGGATACCGCTCCCTCTCTTTCTCAAACTTCCTCCAATATGTCCACCGTAACGTATTTGAGATACAAATTGATTTTTTGAAGATTGTTATGACGGGTAAATATCTTTTATTTTGTTACATTACATTACATCAAGTTTATAAAGGGTCATGCAATAAGGATGGGCCAATGTTGAAATGGAATAAAACAACCTGTGTATAAGATATCATAAGATTATTTTTTATTTGAAAGGTCCATGTATACCATTATGTACAAAATATAACATCGCTTAAATATCTGCCGCGGCTTTGCACGGTGGCAAGGATCTGAGAAGTCCAATCTTCAATGACTCTGCCCCATAGATCCAGCTGAATTTGAGCGATGGCTTGGGTTATGTTTGTTGACTTTGAGGACATCTGTCGATTGCGGCTTATAAGCATAGATCTGCAACTTGAAAGAACCCCACAAGAAAAAGTCTAGTGGGGTCATTTAGCTGCCAAACGTTGGAGAGTCAACGTTAAATCTAAAAATCCAAATATGAAGGCTGCATATGATATTTTCGATCGGTTAGAAAGTGTAATAAAACAAAATGTACAGGTTGGGTTTTAATTTGGGTATGAAATATGAAAAAGATGGGTTTTCAGCTTAGATCTGAAATCTGTCAGATCATTTATGCATCTAAGGTAAGATTGTTCCAAGCTGATGGAGCAGCTACTACAAGTGCTTGATCCTCGAAATTTGTACTAGGGCAACGCTTCGGGTCAACTAATCTTCCTATTGTAGAGAATTTCCCCGAGCAAAGTGTGGATTTCCTTGAATTTAGGCTGTCCATTTTACAGAATTTCGGATATATAACTTGGCGCCATTCCATGTAGCGCTTTGAAGACTGTCCAGCAGAGTTAATACTAGATTCTTACTGGACTTTTTAGCCAGAGAAGTTCTTTGAGATTTTGTGTTGTACGAGTATGTGACTTTTTTTAAATGCCTTTAATGAGTCTTACTGCTAGAATGCCTTTAATCTTGTGAAAAAAGTGTAAACTATCAAATAAAAACAATGTTTTTAACATCAAAAACATGCAACTTATGTATCTTAAAATCGTCATTCATGAATGTGATTAATATTCCAGAAGCGGGCAACGACACGGGCGGAGTGTTGCGCGGGCTTCGGCTGGCTGCGCTAGGCGGTGGGGGGCGCAGTGGGCGAGCACTGGCTGCATGTGCACACCCCGCGGCACTGCGCCTCCGTGCACGCCATCACGCAGCCACACTGCTAGCTGGCTTGGAGCCTCCACGCACACACCTCACCGCGCCACTCACCAATTCGCGCAAGGGTAAACTCTACTTCCTCAAAAACTCCATTCGCTTCATGAACATTTTTACATTTTAATTTAACATTATGAACGCTTTGTGCTCTTCAAGCTGATTAAGTGTCATTGATAGAATAATTATCCTTTTAATATTTTTATATGTTTACCAGTTCCTAAACAGATTGTTCATTGATATTTTAACATTTACATTGCTTTAGGAATACTATCACTGAGGCTGTAATAACTTTTTATCTATGATTTTCATTATTGCGTAGATTAAATATTATATATAGTTTTACTTTTGTATGTGTAATTGTGTGAAGACCCCTGTAAACCCAAGATGAAAATACCATAATACGAGGTCTGTTCAAAAAGTATCGCGAATTTTATATTTTTTCAAAAAGTATTTATTTATTCATGAATATCTATTTTGTCCCCTTCAAAGTAATTCCCCTCGGATATAATACATTTATGCCAACGTTTTTTCCAATCCTCGAAGCACTTAAAAAAATCATTTTTTGTGATCTTGTTCAGCTCCTCCTTCGATGCCGTCTTTATCTCCTCAATCGTGGCGTAGCGTCGTCCTTTCATGGGCCTCTTCAGTTTTGGAAACAGGAAAAAGTCACAGGGGGCCAGGTCTGGGGAATACGGTGGCTGCGGCACCATTACTGTGTTGTTTTTGGCCAAATATTCGCGCACAAGCAACGATGTGTGAGCAGGGGCGTTATCATGGTGCAAAAGCCAGTTTTTGTTCTTCCACAAATCCGGGCGTTTCTGGCGGATTGCTTCGCGCAAATTGCGCATAACTTGCAGGTAATATTCCTTATTGACCGTACTACCCTGTGGCAAGAACTCATGATGCACCACGCCCCTGCAATCGAAGAAAACTGTGAGCAAAACCTTCACGTTCGACCGAACTTGGCGCGCTTTTTTTGGTCTTGGCTCATGCGGCAGCTTCCATTGGGATGATTGAGCTTTGGTTTCCACGTCATAACCATAAACCCATGATTCGTCACCAGTTATGACCCTCTGGAGCACATTTGGGTCGTCACGGACCGAGTCCAACATCTCCTGAGCAATGTTAACGCGATGCTGTTTTTGGTCGAAATTGAGCAATTTTGGCACGAATTTCGCGGCGACCCGACTCATGCCCAAATCATTGGTTAAAATCGAATGGCACGAGCCAATCGATATGTTTAGGTCCTCAACAACTTCTCTAACGGTGATTCGACGATTGGCTAATACTATTTTCTTCACTTTATCAATGTTTTCGTCTGTTGTTGACGTGCTCGGGCGTCCGGCACGCTCTTCGTCGTTCATATCTTCTCGGCCCTCTGAGAACATTTTGTACCACCGATAAACGTTGCTTTGGTCCAAGGTAGCTTCACCATATGCCACAGTCAACATTCGAAATGCGTCCGCGCACTTTATTTTGTTTTTCACACAAAATTTGATACAGATTCTTTGATCCATTTTTTGGAATAGGCAAAAATCGAAGACGAGCCAAAACACATCCAAGCAAAACAGCTGTCAAAAATTAACTAAACATTCAAAATGGCCGACCTTGTCAGCATAAGTAAGGGACATGAGTACCAACATAACGCTACAAAAAAATCAAAAATCAAATATACGTAGCCAGCGGAAATTCAAAATTCGCGATACTTTTTGAACAGACCTCGTATATTATCACATGGACTATATTTATATGAAAGATTGTCTGCATAATACCTTTAACTGCATATAAATATACGCAGATGATAGGTTAGAAACATATTGATGAAATATATATTCATTCCTGATTAGAAAACCTTCGAGAATGGTTTATTTACAGCACAATATCCCTGTTTAGAGCTGCTGTATCAAGGGTAGAAATAGCCATGATCTTGTCCTATCTCCGATAAGAGAAGAACAAAAAGAAGATGAAGATATCTTTAGAGACAAGAATTTCAATTCATTCATTCATTTCTTGGCGCTACATCCGGGTGTGAGACTTGGCCTCCTCCACAACGGCCCTCCACTGACTTCTGTCCCTTGCCGTCTCTCTCCATTCCCCAGCTTCTTCAATTTTCTCCCAATCTTCTTCCACGTAATCCGCCCATCTTTTCCTCAGTCTGCCTCTTAGTCTCTTTTCTCGGGGCACCCATCTGGATAAGACAAGAATTTCAATACTGATATAAAATTAAATATATCGCACCTTCGGTAAGACAAGGGCACAATTTTTTAAAATTCTCAAAATGATTTAAGTATGCCGATGTATTTTTAAAACATCCCTTTATCTGGAGGAACAAAGTCGCTCATTAAGTTCAGTCTCATTTTGCCAGAGGGGGATAGTATATGATCAGCCAGAATAACACGATATTCTTCTTCTTCAATCTGTGTATAATACGATATTATTCTTCAAAAAAATTTAAATGTCTAATGAAAAATTACCAAATATGCAATTGTGCCCTTGTCTTACCGAAGGTACGATATATGTAACAGCAATATTATGATATCTATATACTGCATTTCATTCATAAATACTTATTACTACCATTGTAAAGTTTATGATGCATCCTGCGGGAGAATGATTGTTCTTTTTCTTCCTGTGATGTACAGGTTTCCTGGACGTTGGCTAACACTTCTGCAAAAGTCCCTCTGTATTGCACCGCCCAGAATAACTCCTCTGCGCTCCTTATTCTAGTCTAGTCTCTAATTTTGGCAAACAAGACATTTGCCTACTGCCAGGTCCACGTCGTACTTCAATTTTGCACATTATGGACGACCTTCGTGGCAGAGTGGTTACGAGCTCTGACTTCCATGTTGAAGGTCCTGGGTTCGATTCCCGGCGATGGCAGTGTGATTGTTACACTGTCTTTGGTCTGGTGTAGAATTCACGTGACAATAAAATGGCGATAGATTGGCTACCTATCACATGTCACGAGAATCAATATAATAGCTAAAAAAATAAAAATTGTACACAGCAATTGGGTCCAAACGACCTGTTGTGTACATTAAAAAAAAAAAAAAAAAATTATCATGAGTTTTGGCTCCACGCAAGGTGTGACACAGATAGTAAACTTTATGGTTCTCAATGGATTGTCAATATTATCATAATTTATTGGGTTTTCATCAATACAATATGACAGTGAGGAAACCCATATTTTAATAGTTATTTTTTTTTAGGTTTGGCCGCATTTCCATCTGCAGACAGATTGTCTCCTCTGGATACATTCTTGGATTTGTTAACTGCAAAGGCCAGTCTTAATGATCTGGACTTCAACCTACTCATCGAAGCTACGATATTGGCTGAAGGAAACACCGAGAAGTAACTCACTATCCAGGATTAGCATATTTATCTTAAATGTGTTTTTTCTACATTACGTATAAAAGTTTTTTTTAATAATAAATTTTGTGTTCATTCATACAAATCTTGCCATTGTATAATAAGTAAGGTTTTCTGGAGTCACGGTTAAAACAATTTTAAACGCTCGACAATGTATTGTTACAGCAAGTGCTAACTTTTTTCAATATAATCAGACAAAATGTTGATAACTCCTTATAAATATTTTTGTTCAATTTCTTGATTTTCTTTTCTTCTGAGTGAATCACAGAAAGTGGTAAAAACTTTGCCTTCTGAAGATATAAAAAAATTACTCATTATTTTGTTGCGATCTAGAAAATATCACTACCTAAAATATTATAATCTCACATCTTCTTCCAGTGTCATGTCAGGTCTTCCCAACGTTGGCTATCACCCGAGAGTAGGCTGTCCCTGGCAGCTTGAAAGCTCAATGATCAGGTGCAGCGATCACATGACCCAAATATGCCACCTTACGAATAATTCTCTATCAACTCTGACTCTCTGGAGAACATTAATGTAGTTAACCATATCGGTCCACCATATGTACAACATGTTGTAATGCAGTCACATTTCAAATACCTCCAGATGCCAATTTTTAAGCAGTGGCGGTACGTCCATACAAGCCGAGAAGCCAGGCTTGCCTTAAAAAATCTATATTAATACGATGGTTTTGCGCGTTTGAGCTGCGTGCAACGCAATAGATTTAATCGCTTTGATGCGCTCGGGCGAAATTCAAAATGTTATTCTATTTGTAGACGGCTCAAACGCGCAAACACATCGTATGCATATAGATTTTTAAGGCAAGCCCGGCTTCTCGGCTTGTATGACATACCGCCACTGCTTTTAAGGTCCACGATTCAACACCATATGAAAGTATGAACCAAATGTAGGATTTGTCTCACAATTGGCCCAAAACCATTTATTTCACACTTCCACATTTTCCCCATCCCAATTAGATTTGTCAATGTGGACAATACGCGAACCATTTAAAATATGTCCATGCCATTCTGATAATATATCCACCTTAATCATTCTCCATAGATGGCGTTAGTGGGTCGGTTGTATAGGTTAATCTTGAAAAATTCACAAGTGCAACCAAATCTACATAGATGGCTGATTGAAACTGACACGTGAAGATAAATATGGATTTTGAAGTATATATACATCTTCCAAAAAAAAAAATTGTCATGCATGATCATAATAACAAAGGTGGAATGGGGAATGTTGTAATTACATAGAGCGTGCGCTTAACCCAACCAATGACAGGTCATAAGTCCTGTAAACACCTTGATCATCCATGTTCAGTTTCCAGTTTGCGTCTTCGTCTCTATTGAGATACAACTAAAATTTGTTGAATATTCTTTGTATACATGCTTTAACTCGATGGTTGCCACAGACGAGATATCTGCTCCATATTGACTTGTATTGAAAATTTGGCAGAAACGGAACACACCTGACATACGTTTTAGTTATTCCGGGATGTTTTATCAAGTTTCCAAATACTTTTAACCGAAATTAAAAATTTACTTTTAATTGGTAAATTTCGAAAACTGTTTGACAATGAAAATTTGAAACTGGTTTAACTTAGAAAATACTATAACAATCGATGCGGGATAAGTATATTATAATTTCTTTCTTACACAGCAAAAAAAAAGTTTTTTGACAAGTTTTTTTTTTACAAAAAATATTCAGCCTGATGAGTGGCACTTATCATGTTATCTCTGTATTGTATATGTGTTATTATATATGTAAAACTATTTTCACTCGAAGTAAGTAGTTATGCCGTCAACTACAAAAAAATATGCAATTTTTCCTTTTTGAAAGTCTTATCTGAATGCAATATTTGCTCGTAAACCTTTAAAATCGATGTTTCGAGGCTGTGGTAAGCCTTATTAATATAACGAATGATAAGGGTTGAGTATGTTGTCTAAGATATGGTTTGTATTATACTATTGATCTCTAATTTTATATTTTCAACCAGCCATAGCCATGGATTAATGTTATTTATTGATTGTGTACTAAGTAACTTGCAGTACTTACTATAATTTTATCTCATAATTCATTAATTGATTGTTACATTTGTATGTGTTCATTTTTATACATCCGTCATTAGTGAGTCTAGCGACAATGATAATGAAAAGTTATTTTGACTTGTTATGATTTATATTAGTAGATGTATAATTTTAAATTTAAATGTTACCCTGGAGTACCTGTTGATTTGTTTTTAATAAATTAGGTTTTTAAATATTTTTTCCATTATTTTTTAGTTTAATTATCATCTTTAAAATGTGTATGTGGTAAAAATCTTCTCCGGTTAGATGTATTTTCAAACAATCAAAATGTTTGAAAACAAGTGCAATAATATCTGTTAATATTTATTCGCAATGTGTTATTGGAACTATTTATCATTTTATGAAGTTTTTATTTCTGTAGTTTGTGTGAAATATAATTCCTCTGGGATTACAAAAGACTTTTTTATTTAAAATCATACTACCTTCCATTTTTGACAACATCGGCTACGATTTCTTTGAAAAGGTTGTAAGTGATATAACACTAAACAAATCTGTTATTTTTCATATCTTCTTCATCTTCTTCACTTTTGGTAGACTCAGGAGTCTGTTATTTCAGGCGGGTCCTCTTGAGACACTGAACTCCAGCTTTCTCTCCACCGTTTTGGGGGTCTTCCTAGTCGGCGTTGTCCGTTTGGCGTTCCATGGAGAGCTATGTATGGTATCCTATTTGAGCTCATTCTTTCTACATGTTGATGCCAGTATCGCCGTCTTTGACGTCCCCATCTGACCACATCTTTGATCTCGCAGATTTCTCGGATTGCTGTATTCCTAACTCGATCATGTAGGGTTTTGCCAGCTATAGCGCGGAATGTTTTCATCTCGGTTGTCCTGAGCATGCTCTTTGTCTTGACAGTGTCTGCCCTTGATTCAATGCCATATGTGAGGATTGGTCGCACACAGGTCTTATAAATGCGTACCGTTCTGTCAGTCCTCGTGTCCTTGTTTCTCCATATGACATCTTTCAGGCAGCTTGCAACCGCTGCAGCCTTATCTACCTTGTGACCTTACTTCTCTGGGGAGATCATTTCATATCAATAATTAATAATAATGAATCTGATTCATCCCAATCCCCGTATAGTTTTTTAATGTAACCTTTTTTATCAGCCGTCTATCGTTCACTGCTGAACGTAAACCTCTCCCAAAACATGTCACTGCCCCTTATCCATTGCCACCGTCATCCATCCACGTCTAGCAATCCTTATAATATCATCGGTCCAGCAGGCAGGGAGGTGTCCAACTCTAAGAAATCCTGTGTGCGGTTTCTACTCCAGATCTAAAGAAGGCTTACATGCTATTCGCTGGCCAACGAATTAAAAACTAACGTAACTAACGAAGGCGGTGATCTGCGGCGAGGACCGACGCTGACGGAAGCTGGCGTGGCGGCGGGTTGGCCAGCACGAGGACTACCAGAGGCTGCACGGCACAGAAGGATGCCCGGCGTCCACTTCTATCTCCCGGGCTGCCAGCATCACGCAGATGATGGACCGGGTGAAGGGCACGGGTCTCCATAACGACAGCGGTGATAATGGCCCTTCATGGGCCCTGTACGAGGTTGTCAGCTGGCGCGGGCGCTGTTTGCTGGCGCCATGCGGCACGTATTCCGCGATATCCTCCTCGTTCAGATTATCTCCCCGGCGTTCGACCATCCGGCGAGGCAAGAGATGTTGCCTCGCCGGGGTCCGGGTGTAAGAGCTACTTCGCTCCTCGAGCCTCACACTTCCAAAAGCCTGCAGGGAGGGGGGGGTTGAGATCACGCCCCCAAAGTGTTGCCACTCACAAAATTGTCACTTAAAACTATTATTGTTTTTTGACTATCTTAAATTATTAACACTAAATAAATTTAAACTTAATTAAGATTAAACCAGCCTCCAGAGAGAAAACGTATTTTCTGCCATGTAAAATTTGGTTATTGCAATCTCACCGAGTGTGCCATAAAACATAGCTACATCAAATACTACTTTTTCCAATGAAAAAGCTTATTTAGCAATCGATATTTGATTTTATTTGATATTAACGAATATTTGATAAGAAATTGATATAGCTATGTTTCATGGCATACTAGGTGAGATAGCGCTAAAAAAAATTTATATGGCCGAAAATACGTTTTCTCTCTGGAGGCTTGTTTGATCTTTCTTAAGTTTGATTTTAATTAGTGATAAGACAATTTAAAAACAATAATAGTGTTTAAAGAAGTGAAGTGACAATTTTCGTGAGGGGCAACACCTTGGGGGGGGGAAGACCTAACCTCCCTTCCTGCGGATTTGGAGCTCGAGTCGTCAGTCAGGAGTCTGTCCCCGACCTCGGTGAAAGGAGCATTTCTCCGCGGCCGCGCGCCGGGGAAATATTCTAAAAAGTCGTCAGTAGTGAGTCCCGCGCGGGAGATAATTGGAAGAAAAGTTCGCGATATCGCCGAATGGTGCCAGTAACCATGGCGTCAGCCTATCATCATTGGGGCTTGATGCTGACCACGGCTGTCTCAGCGAAGGAGACCAGACCGCCTTTCGTTCCTCGCTCTTCCACCTCGGACGTCCCTTGTGGTGTGGACGCCACGTGTCGGCTGGCTCGTCGACTTCGCAGATCAGATCAAGTAGTGTTATTTCAGTGACGGAGTAGTTTTAAGTCGTTGGCCAACGAATAGCATGTAAGTACTCTTTAGTTTATAAGTAAACTTGTTTCTTTGTTTTGTGTCATCAAATGTAATTGTAAATAGTAAATATTGGTTTCAATCTCATATCACTATACATCCCGGAGCACCTCAGAGATCACATACTGATGAGCCATTAGCAAATAAACACTGGGCAACACGTTGTGAGGAGTTGCTTCGAGATCGGGAGTGAGATACGAGTAATTTCATGTTTCACCCCGTGAAGCCAACTTCTTCGTAACAAAATCGTTACGATTTATCGTAGCGTGTAAACAATACTCACTCTTTCGATTTATTGTAACAATAAATCGTTACGATTTCGTAGCGTGCAAACCGGCGTTTATACTTGACACTGGCCAGAATACCCGTAAACAGTGAAATTATTGAATAGAAAATTTCAAGTTGGTATGACTTGCTGACTTATGAAGTTTTCCTCAATAGATAGGTTGTGTGACGTCATTTTTGTGTTTTGACAATCGTGTTTGGCTGTCCAAATATACACAAGAAAATCGCATTTAAAAGTGTTTTTAGATCTATTCATTTAAAAACGTTATTAAATCATGGGTTGTGATGGTGGAACTATTCCTAAAAGGGACGAACTTGTCAGAGTAAAAAAGAAGCCCGAACAGGTAAAATAACAATATATTGACCAGTCTAATTTATTTCTTATTTCTTTGCCAATATAATTTGTGTAACGGTCGCGTTTATTAGCTGATGCACATAACAAAAGTTATTCTTTTTGGTTTCCAGAAAGATAAAGACGCAGAGCTTTCATTCAAGTGGAGACATTGCGCTCTTTCACAGCAAATGCTGCAGGCTCCAATTGTGGCTTGTAGTTTAGGTCGTCTTTATTCCAAAAGTGTCGTTTTGGAGTCTCTTTTGGACAAAAGTAACATGCCCGAGAGTGTTAAACACATCAAGAACATGAAGGTCAATACAACATTTTATTGAATGGTATTAGATATACATATTTGAATACAAATAAACTAATTATTTACTTCATTATATTTTGCAGGATATAAAAGATCTGAATTTAACAAAGAATCCGGCATACAATGAGAGTGCAGAAAAAACTGAAGGAGCCATTGATGAACGTGGTTCTCCGTACATTTGTCCCATCATCGGCCTGGAAATGTCTGGTCGATTCCGATTTATCTTCTTATGGTCATGTGGCTGTGTCATATCCGAGAGAGCACTCAAGGAAATCAACATGAAGATTTGTCACCTGGTAATTAAATTTTTACATCACGCATTAAGATTCATTGCAGTATTTTGTGTTACATTTTACATGTTCCTGAGTTTTCTCAACCTTTTTTTTTTGTGGGGGGGAAATCCTCATGGACACCCGGTCTTTCTGACCGGGTAGTGAGGGACTTTTACCCACTAAAACCCCCCCTCTTCTCCGCTGTATCGCTATGTTCCCACTGTGCTTACGGCATATACGTCACACACAGTTTGTCTTGAATAACATTGTTTTATGTATCAGGTTCACTGCTTTGGTTCTTATAAGTTTCATCTTTTTCTTTTTGTAGCATTATTTTCTCTATGATTTCCATTACAGCTTTCCATTTCCTTTTGTCCTGTGCAAGTCGGTCAAAAGGAAATGGAAAGCTGTAATGGAAATCATAGAGTTTTCTCAACCTGCCCTACACAGTCTGGGGGTTGGTACCAGCAGAACCATATCTTAATTGTTCTAGTTAATTTTGTTTATGTAGAACCTACAACACATGCTTGGAACAATCAGATGCATAAATGATCCGACAAAATTCAGATCTAAGCTGAAAACCCAAATTTTTCATATTTCATACCCAATTTAATACTTGCATATTTTGTTCTATTATACTTTCTAATCGATCACGAATATCAATCAGATGCAGCATTCATATTTAGATTTAAAACACGTCTTAATGCGCCCTTGAGGTGATTACATCACAAAAACGGCACTTTAAAAGTTAGCGTATTATTATTATTATTTATGTAATCAATGTTTTATTGTTACATTTCTAATTATATTATTTTTTCAGTGCCAAAAACCATTTGACAACAATGATATTGTTGTTATTAACGGCAACGAGGATGACATTGAACTCATGAAAAGCAAACTTGAAATAAGAGCCGCTAAACTGAAATTAAGCAAGAAGAATAAGAGATCCAAAAAAGAGGAAACCCCGTTAGAAATACCACCAACCAATTCGACAACAGAGCCACAAACATCAACAGCAGAAGCTGAACCGTCTTCTTCTAAAGTTGAGCAAATACCTCTACAATTACCTAAAACAAGAAAGGATGTAGGTGCTGCCAGCGTCATGAGGCCACACAAGCGCCAAGCCCCTGAGACCTCTATGCAAGACCCAGTCTACAAGAAAACTAAGGATGACTACAGTGTGGCGAAAGACCCCAAGGCAACTGATGTGTTCAAGTCACTATTTACCTCCCACCAATCGGACAAAGACCAGAAGAGAGCACATTGGATTACATATAATCCATTTTATAATTAGAAATTCTAAATTATCTTTAATAAATAGTATGTTACTGTAATTATTTACTTTAAATTCATAATTCGGCTTACATTAAATTGTTCATATTTATTGGGGGGGTTTTTTATTATTGTTGTATTTTGCAATCAAAATAAAACCTTTACTAATTAGAATTATGTATTTTTGTTATTTTTTTTGTGGCATTTTCCACAAGCAATCGGAGAGTATGGAAAAATATTTATGAATAAAATAAAAATTCCTAGAACTTGCAAATCATACAGTTAACAGATTTTGAATTTAATAAATAGATCCATAAATAGATATATTTATATTCCTATTCCACTGGAGTAAAGAAGGCAATACACAATGGAGTTCTAGTGCCAACCCTTATGTATGTGAATGTAGCTTGGAACTGGCAAACTAGGATAAATGCCTTAGAAATTAGATCATTGAGAAGAATGTGCTGAAAAAATATATATGATAGAATACTGAACGACAAAATAAGGCAGATGATTGCATCATAATATCATAAATAAAATTAAAAAGGTTTGCTGAGATGGTTTGGACATATGGAACAAATGTATGAGAAAAAAATGGTTAAAATTTTGTTTACAAGCAGTGTGAGTGGTAAGAGAAGCTCTAGAAGACCAAGGAAAGCACACGGCATGACCAAATGAATCAAATACTATTAAGTGGCCACATTTGAAGTCGGAAAAATTTACGAGCATTCATTTTAATATTTATGAATTTAAAGAAAGCTCGAGAGATATGTCAGGACAGAACAGTATGGCAGTCTATCCTCTTTGCCTACCCCTCCGGTGAAACGGCATGATGGTGAGTTGGTTAGTTTAAATAGATACTAATATTTATAGGGATGGTAGTATTAATCCCAAACTATCATGGCCAAGTTTTTGCTGTCATAGTAACGAAGCTGTTTATTTGTAAATGTCAATGGTTTACCAAACACAATACTCAAACATACACTATAAAAATGGCAGTCCCCGCACAAAATCGATATAAACCATCTTTACATAGGGAATTATCCCGCTCAGATGTTAGCATTTACCCGAGTTACACTCATCTGAGATTGGCATAGTAAGTCCTAGCTAGTTTTAAATAACTTCACTCATTAAAATGGAATGTGAAGGAACTCTACTTTTTCTCTTCTTTGTGATTGTATCAGATGATAAAGAATGTAGGAATAGTGTAAGATGTGTTGAAGGGAGTTGCTTGATTTCTCATTGGATATATGGTTGAATAAAAGAGATGCTGCTTACCCAATTATTATAATGTGATAAACTTAACTAAAGGTTAATTTTTTTTGTAGGTGTCTGTTTGTATTCAAGAACTTTACCTGGGCATACCATCATTTACAATAAATTTTTCAAATTTCATTTTTTGAGGGGTTAAAAGTAAGATTGAAACCACTTATGTATGATACAAAATATTTTTTTATTTCAGTGATGTGGTTTGTCGTCGCCGATTTCAACATGCCCTCAGTGAGCAACGCAAGCAGTTCTTAAAGGAATTAATGTTTTTTGAACAACTTCAAAATAAGGCTCTGGATGGCGTAAGGGTCCACAGGGAATTTTCTCAAGGAATATTATCGCACAACATTCCCACAAAAAATAACATGGATTCATTGACAAAAAGTCCTTTTACCTTAAAACAAAAAATGCGGCTTGATAACATTATTGAGCGTTGATATTTTGAACTTAAATCAATAAATGTCCACAACATAATCGATATTGCATAAATATATATTATGTTTTCCACTGGAATCAGCAACCATTTCACAAATATCGTTGTTGAAATTTGCATTTCTGTATATCAATAAAAATACATTTTTATTTTGAAACATCTATACTTTTTCAGATGCTTGGGTAGAGACATCATAAAAATTTAAAATGAAAATAAATACAAATATTCAGTAATAGTAAATCTTTATTTAATTACATCCAATACGTTTTAGTATACTTAAAATATTTTACAGTATAGAATATCAGACAAATAATATCTTACATCAAGTTAAAATGAAAAAGATGACTGCATCTACTCAGACACATGTGTTGCGAGCCGCATACACATGTCCTCTCGCTACACTACTCACCCAAACCAAGAACATTCACTTTTGGCAGATCAGACTATAATACCCGTGGTATTGAAATATTAAATGTATTAATAAGCTATATTTGGGAAAAAAATCTTATAAAGATACTGATTTTATATATGACGCTGATATTTTTAATGTCTCAAACCTAGAGAATTGATTTCGTACATTCATGGTTTGGTTCCGGGTGATGCTACAAATATTTTCTTAACCACGGAATACTGAAAATCCTTAAGATTTCCCCGCCTCCTTTTTCTTTTTCTTCTGACTCTTCTCAATGTTGTTTTGGAAATATGTTGCCTCCTTCTTGGCTTGTGCAATCTCAGCCCGCAGCCTCTGCTTGTACACGGCTCGTTCATAAGCTAGTCGCTCGCTAAGGTGCACCCACTTAAATCTGGGCAAGTATTTGATATTCCACACCATATCATAATATCTGGACTTTTTCCGGGTTCCTATCCTTTGGTTATTTAATAAAGCGGATACTTTTTTAGCGATTCTTTTGCTCTCAAATTCGACCCATCCTTCTGTGAAGTTTATTCTGGATTTTCGTTTCTTTTGGACGTCAGGATCTTCTGAAAATTGTAATGTAATTGTCTGATTATCTTTTCCTCGGTTTTTATATGAAAACCCTGAGATCAAAAATATATTATTAAAATACTTACTCTTTGGCAACTGCAGATATACCCTTCCGATTTCTCCATACTGGCCAAAAATTTCTCTAATCTTGGCAACTGTCATCAACGGTGGAATAGTTGATAGATATATAATTCCACGTTTTTTTAGTTTCAGTACTTTTTCGCCATTCTGACATTTTATATTATTATTACTAGGTGTTTCTTCTGATATATCTGAGACAGACATTTTCATAATGGCAAATCACAGAAAGGCAGCGAATTATATGTCTCTCCGCATGCCAAAAAACATTTAATTTACAAAAACAAAAAATCACAACTGACAGCCCATGCCCATAAAATATTCGGCTGTTCTAAAACTTGCCATAAATAGAAATTTTACGATCGATAAAAACTTGCAGGGAGCGTAGATACTTCAAATTACCTGTCGTCATGTTGGTGCGAGTGTACACCCTCATGGCTACATATTAAATACATCCAGACATTGACATTTTATTATACGAATATATTTATAAAGTCTTACACAAATTGACCTCCGTCTTCACAGCCGAATGTGTGGCCATCCTGGAGAGTCTCAAGTATGTAATCTCTCAAAACTTAACAAAAATTATTATTTTATCTGATTCTCTGAGCGCCCTGCAAAAAATCCATGAACCTCCTTCCCAGTATCCCGAGGATACATTCTGCATCGAGATTGTGGTGATGACAAATATATCACTCACATCCCCATCAATGAACTTATATCTGATATGCGCGAAAAATTGCAGCACACGTGGCAGAATGATTGGAACATCTCCAGTCAGTCTAAAGGAAAAATGTATTCGGAACTCCAGCCCGATGTCCTGTCGGCGCCCTGGTATAATAAACTAAAATTAAATAAATTTGAAACCAGCTCGATTTGTAGAATGCGCATCTGTCACTATGTTAGGAGCTAGTAGTGGTCACGGGGTGAAAAATATGAATTTAATCGAATTCTTCCCCGATCTCATACAACTTCCTAACGTTGCCTATGTTATTCGCCAATGTTAACACTATGTAATTTGAGATATGCTCCGGGACGTACAGTGATATGAGACTGAAACCAATAATTACTATTTAAAATTATCTTTAATTAAACAAACATACAACACAAAAGAAAAAGCAAGATTACTTATGAACTAAAGAGGACTTACATGCTATTCGTTGGCCAACGAATTAAAACTAACGAGTCACTGAATTGCGGCGAGGACGGCGATCTGTGAGGACGATCGGCGAAGACGGTGATCTGCGAAGCCGTCGTGGCGGCGAGTTGGCTGCTAGTGGCGTCCGCACCACGAGGGACGTGCGAGGCGGACAATGGGGAAGAGCGTGGAAGCGAAAGGCAGTTTTGTCTCCTTCGCTGAGACAGCAGTGGCCGGCACCATGTGGCGCGTATATCGCGTTCTTTTCCTTCATATTATCTCCCCGGCGTTCGGCCGGGGAGAGATGTCGCCTCACCGGAGTCCAGTCTGTAACTACCACGGCCTCGTTCCACACAGATCTCTAGTTGAAAATCCGCAGGGTGGGGGGTTGAGATCACGCCCCCCAAAGTGTTGCCACTCACAAAATTGTCACTGCACTATTATTGTTTTTCCTATACACTATTATTGTTTTTCATAGTCTTATCACTAATTAAAATTAAACTTAACTAAGATTAAACAAGCCTCCAGAGAGAAAACGTATTTTCTGCCATGTAAAAATTGTTTAGTGCAATCTTACCGAGTATGCCATGAAACACGGCTACATCAACGGGGTAAAAAAAAAGAAATTTCATCGAACTCCTTCCCGATCTCATACAACTTCCCAACATGCCCTGTTATATGAAATATGCTCCGGGATGTACAGTGATATGAGATTGAAACCAATATTTACTATTTAAAATTACCTTTAATTAAACAAACATACAACACAAAAGAAAAAGCAAAATTACTTATGAACTAAAGAGGACTTACATGCTATTCGTTGGCCAACGAATTAAAACTAACGATTCACTGACTTAGCACTAACGAAGGCGGTGATCTGCGAAGTCGGCGCGGTGGCGAGCTGGCCGGCACGAAAACTACCAAAGGCTGCACGGCACCTGGCTGCTATGGCGTCCGCACCACGAGGGACGTGCGAGGCGGACGATGGGGAAGAGTGTGAAAGCAAAAGGCGGTCTGGTCTCCTTTGCTGAGACAGCAGTGGCCAGCATCAGGCCCCGATGATGATAATCTGAGACAGATAATATATAGGCAGACGCCGCCGAGCGCCGGGAGATGTTGCCTCCAGCGGAGTCCGGTCCAACTGTCGACTGCCGCGTCGCTGTCGGGATTGTCACATTCAAAAAGCCCGCAGGGTGGGGGTTAGTCACGCCCCCCAAAGTGTTGCCACTCACAAAATTGTAACAATCAATATTATTGTTTTTCCTATACACTATTATTGTTTTTCATTGTCTTATCACTAATTAAAATTAAACTTAACTAAGATTTAACAAGCCTCCAGAGAGAAAACGTATTTTCTGCCATGTAAAAATTGTTTAGTGCAATCTCACCAAGTATGCCATGAAACATGGCTATATCAACTGTTGTCACAGAGCGCATCTTACCAAAATTCATATTCTAGACTCTGCCATTTGTGAATGCGGCATCGAGGATGAAAATCTCGACTACATATTCTTCAACTGCCCGTTCAATTTACAATACCCAAATTTTATTCCAGACCTTATAGACCTTAATATACCTACTAACATTTCCACTCTCATTTCCTCATCTAACAAAAACCTGTATTAAATACTAACAAAATTCCTGAGCCTAAACAACATAAATCTGTAACATATTGCACACTTCTAACAAATAATTATTAGATACTAACTAACCCTAGATGTAATTTGTAAATATAATATAACAATCTTCCAAAGATTAATCCCTTAATTTACTACTACTAATACACAACTACCCTTGAGACTACTACTTGAGACTGGCCAGAACACCCAAAAGCGGTGAAAAGCCATAAAAAAGAGAGAATAAGAGTGTATCACAATGCCGTTTGGAAGTCTATGGTCTTGGTGTATCAAGTCTATTCTGCAGTCTATGGTTTGCGTTTGTGCGTTTGTGGTTTAAAAAGAAAGTCCTGTTGATGTTGTATTTTGAATAATTTTGAGGTTATTTTCGTTACTATAATACATATTGAAATAATCTTAATTTATTTCATTAGATCGATGATTTTTTCTGAACTAAATTCTGTAATTTGGTATACTTAAACAATTTTCAGAAAATGAATATCCTCAATGAATCCTTCAATAAGGTTAGTAAACAAAGTTCATTATATTTTTATATAAAATACTTTGATTTGATTTAGATTAATATTGAAAAATGTTATGATCTTCATTGTAGCAAATATTTTTCAGTCCAAAATTATAATGAATTAATGAAAAGTAGTGGATTTTAACTAAATATAATTTTTTTTAATTTTTATTTTCATAATTTACAACTATGTACTGAACTTCCATGAAGTTTCGAATAACGAAATTATTTTTTTTGAATTTATCATTCATTGTCCACACATGGAAAGAGTGAATAATGGTAAAGTAGACAAGTTCCTCGGTAAAATTATTATGTTTATTTCAGGTGTTGAAGGAAAATGAAGATTATGAAACATTTTGTCAAAGATATCGAAGCGCTCACGATAATTTGATTTCTGACTTAAAAACATTTAGCGATACCTTAGAACCACAAATTTTAGTTCCGGTTTGTAGTAGAGTTCTAATGAAGGGAAAATTAATTCATACAAATGAAATAATGGTGTCTTTGGGATGTGGCTACTTCACCAAATGCACTGCTGCAGATGCTCAACAGATCTGCCTCCGGCGAATAAAGAGTAAGTTCTAATACTTGTCTACCTCGTTCAACTCGGAAACCAAAAGATTGTTTATTTTAAAAATATATATTGTTTTTTTTTTTTTTTATAAATATTGTGAATATTTTTACACAAAAACATTATTTTGTTTTAGAAGTGGAAGCTGTTCTTGAGGGTTTAAACAAAGAAAAAAGTTTTGTTGAAAGTCAGATGAAATTTTCTGAAGATAATATATTTTCTAGTGGACTTAAAGAAATAGTAGAACCTTACGATGAAACCAGTGAAAGTAATTGGAGAATACTGCATGCTATTAAGATGAAAGAATATCATAAAAAACAAAATAGGGAAATACAAAACGTTAACTATGAAGATATAATGAATAAGCTAGAGTTATTAGAACTCCAAGAAGAAATTGAAGAGCTCCACACTAATGAAGAGAATAAGTCTTCTGGAGTGACAAATGTTAATACCAAAACACTCAGACTTTCTGAAACTGCAAACGAGTTATCTACGAGTGAAGGGGGTGAATCCAAAGAATTTGCACTGAGGAAAAGGTTAGCAGACCTACGTCAGAGGAAAAAAACTAAATGTGTTACTGAAGAAGACATATTTAAACGGCTTAATGAACTTGAAGAAGAAGAAGAAATTGAAGATGAACTAGACAGGTTAGTAGAAGTAGTTAGCTTTAGATAAATTATTGATCAAAACCATCCCAAATGATTTATTATAGATTTTAAAACTTGCATTATAATTATGTATTTACATATTTGTAACCACTACAAAGTTCACTCACATTATGCATTTTTTATCGAAACTCACATTATGCATTTTTATAATATTTTAGATAAACTTAAACTCTGGAATTCCATAATGACGAATTTTTATGAATAATACACTTTTTTCCACTTTTGAGTTTATTTTTTCTCGACATATTTCGAAGGCTTTAAACCTTCATCATCGGGAGAACAATTCATATCGTTCTCCCGATTTATATTCTCATGTTTATCATATATAATTTGTGTTCATTTTAGTAGCTCAAACCTATAATGTTCAGATTTTTTTTTATGAATTAAAAGACTTTTTTTATCCACTTAGAGTTTATTAACTCAGTTTATATCCTTCACCCAATGACGAAGGTGTAAAGCCTTCGACACATGCTGAGAAAAATAAACTCAAATGTGGAAAAAAACAGTGTTTTTTAATTCAGTAAAAAATCATACATATTTATTTATTGTTTCTTGAACAAGACAAAACTCCATATCGCCTCTTTGCAAGAATAACGTGACATTTCGAAAATCAAATCCGCCGTGTTCGACATTATTTTCTACAAAAACATGGTATTTTTAAAGTGAAAAACAGAGAATTTCTGAGGGAAAGAGACAACACAACAGTGGTATATTGTGTTGTCATGTTGTCTCTTTCAGACGGGTATCTTGTTTCATTTTTTTATAATTCAAATTTTCGAGATAACACGTTATTCTTGCAAAGCGGCGATATGATGTATTGATGAAAACTTCTGTTATTTTATTATTTATTTTGTCATATTTTATGAGCGTCATGTTTCACTTAAAAAAATATAATAAGACAGACAACACAGAATTTGTTATACTTATTTTATTTTCCAAATTTGTCTGTGTGACCACAAATGATAGCAATTATGTTAAAATTTAAAAAAAAAATAGTGGGTTTTGCCATTATTAAGATTAATTGGAACACAAACTAATGTTTTTTTCTTCTGTAAAATAGCTATATATATTCATTAGAATTTATTTTATTTAAGATTGTACGATGAAATCTATGGCGGACAAGAAGTAAAAGAAAGAGAAGTTTTGATCTCTTCCAAAGAATCAGCAGATGATCATGATGATGACAGCGATTATAATGACAGTGATGATGATGATGATGATCCAGAAGAAGAGGATATGTCAGAAACCAAAGTTGCAGACAATACTAGAAGAGTTTCATTTGCGAATTTGGACAATCCAGATTCTCAAACAATGTCCATTAATTTTAAGCACAGCAGCAATGATTGTCAAAGTTCTACAAATGACTCTACCATTTTAGCAAGTCCTGCAGACATTTATAAAGCTTTTCCTCAAAATTTTAAACCAGAAACCAGATCGATCATAAAGAATTGTCATCGTGTGAAGGAGGAAGTTCACAATGTCGATGCGTCATATAACTCTGACGATGATGAACCCGAATTTCTGAAAAAAGATTTCAACTTGAGTCAACAAATAATCCTTGGCAATATCGTGGAACACTCTGGAAATGATCGCCAAGTGATTACCGAAAAAGATGAAATTCAAAAGAGACCAGAGAGTAAATTTAAATCCATGAGAAAAAATAAAAAACAATCCTGATATGTTTTACATATATAATATAATTTTTTAATACTCCTTCAAAAGTATTTTTAATACAATTTTTTTTTAATTTTACCATATATTGAAAAATATAGATGTAACGGACCGGATACTCCTCCGCAACCTAATTTTAATATATTGTAATATGTGCTAAACAAATAAAGGAATTATCTGTTAAATGAATAAAGAAACTAGATAAAATGAATTATATGTCATATGTTATAATGAATCTAGATAATAAGAATTGGGTGTTGTATGTTATAATGATTGTAAAATGTAATATACAAAATTAACAAGTGTGGCGGCGTGCGAGCTCTCGCAGGGGACTTATAAACTGATTTAGAAATATGGATGAAACCGAGAGAACGGAGAGAGTACTCTCGCCAGACGGCGAACAGAGCAAGCGACGGATACAGCCTGCAGTAGGGTGTGCAGGACCAATCACAGCCCTAACCGCCGTAACCAATCGCAGGCGCCGCCGTCAGCGGTCAATAATAAGGCATTGGCCGTCGGTGACACGGTATCGGCCCCGAGTGCTTGAGCTTTACGTTTTCTCGGTCCAATCACTCTGTGCTTTGCGTATCCAGAGGCTTGAGATACCACGAGATTACCCCTGCGAGACTTGTCACCCGTGACACGGTGAACGAAGTCCGGTGTTTTCATTTACGTATCATTACCTAACAATTCTCCGAATCCTGCGGGGACCTGCGTCCTAAAGATAAATATACTCGTACAGTCCGCTACAGTAGATTTACTTTTATATTATGTACACCTTATGATCCATAGTTTTACTTCTTCTTAGTGTAGGCTTTGTGGCCTGTTTCTTAAGAGGAATTAGCCTCCTGCGAGGTCAACTACCAGCTGTCGATCCATCTCTTTGGTGGTCTGCCCGGGGGTCGTCTACCTTGGGATTGGCCGTGCAGCACAATAAGTAGGAGTCTGGATGTATCCATCCTTCTCCTATGTGGATACCAGTATCTTCTTTACTCCCCGCACCTAACAATATCTTCAACTGCGCATATTTCGCTTATCCTCGAGTTTTATATATTACAGAAATAAAGAAATATGTATAAACATTCTCTATGATGGCTCGTACAATTCTTATTTTTAACCGATTTACAACCATTAACATTTCAAACACAATTAAACATATGTATGCAGCATCTTGATGTACGGCTGTGGGATATGGTGCTTAACCAAAAGAGATAAAAACAGACTGGAGGCCTTTGAGATGTGGTATTAAAGAAGAATATTTGGAATTTCCTGAGAGATCACATCACAACTGACGAGGTTCTCAGTAGAATCAAAGGAAGGAGGTAACTTACCGAGCCCAATGGATCGGCCACATTATGCGCCGTGAGGGTGTCCTGTACAACATAATAGAGGCGATAAATTATATGGGGTGCCCCCCAGTTTGAGCGGTCTTAAAGTATCACACCTTAATGAAGAAATCTATGATTTTCGTCATTTAGTATCTTTTTGACTGCAGCAAATGATTAAAATCTCATGTGTGTTTATTGAGTCTTTGATATTCGAGGAAGATACTGAAATAATCAGTTACCGCATGATTTGGTTTGCAAGAAAAATTATGTTAAATGTGACAATTTATTCAAAATGTGCCATGACAGAGTAACGTTTGCTGTATAAGAATTAAATGACCGCTTAAAATTAAAATTCTGCATTTTTATTCATCCTATACCCATCTTACACTATAATTTTTTTTTTTAATTATTAAATTTGAAAATTAACCGTGCTTGACAGAAAGATGTAATTTTTTTATTGAAAATTGTCATCTATTATAATAAAATCGATATGGAATGGCTGCCTGGGTTAAAGATGAAGCACAACATTTTCAATAATTAAACGACATAAGCATGAGAGTAGCTACAACAGTCATATCATTAGTTTGGTGTTAATGCTGTTAGTGAGGCATCACTTGCCATGATTTTCCAATTATATTTCTATTAATATGAGATGAAAGCTTTTATACTCCCCACTTGGGATCATGCCTAAATGGAGACTCTGCATGAGGAAGTCGGAAAAGAAAACAAGTTTTATAAATGTACTTCTTTAATCTTATTTGGTTTACATCTAAGGACTGATAGAAATTAGTATATCACACAATCACTTTTGCGACAACACTGTAAGTCTTATTGTATAAATACATAGTACGTCCGCACAGAGCGAGGCCCTACTGAGACTGCTTCCGCTTGCTGGCCACATCCATCAGCAGCCGGTGCCCGCAGATGAAGGTGATCAGCCCGATCACCAGCAGGTAGCGGATTGTCTCAAACATGGTCAGGCGCAGCCAGAACACCACAAAGAGACCCAGAATACCTAAAACAACATAAATCTAAGAGCCTGTCTGTCTACAAACATTTTATTAAATTAACTAACAATAAGATATGTCAAAAAAAATTACATAAAAATAACCATAAGAGATAACCCACAAATCCTGTTTTTTATTTTAGTTTCGAGGATTGGTTTGCAGGGAAGTTAAATAATATCTTTGCTGGTTCCTGGGGTGCCACTTGGACCTTTTTAATCTAGAAGTTTCCCGTTGCTTTCTTTATGTTTGTATACAAGAGGTTTTGTGAACCCAATAAAGCTAGGTAGCTCGTCTATCACCATTTTGATAGACCAATGACAGTGTAAGTTTTTTTCACACTGTCATTGCCGGGAATCAAACCGGGGACATTCAGTGAGAGAGTCATAGCTATAGCTACTCTGCCACAAAGGTCATCAATATTTAATCCAAAACCCATAATTAATTCCATCTTTAGAAAAATTTAAATTTTATCCAAATCATAGTTGTAAAACGACTCACCTCCTAATCCTCCGTGGAATCCAAGTGCCCAGAGGGAGAAAGGGAAATTGCGCACATTGATACCGATGCGACCCCACAACACCAGCAACAAGACAAGTGGCGCAAAACACAACGCCGTGAACACATCTGACACCAGGCGTGGTGGCCGCACCTCAGGCTCGCGGAACATGTGAACTATCTCTGGCTTTGGAGCGCGCACTGTGCTAGATACTGCAATAATAATTCATTTCTTTACAACGTAATTATATTAAACACGAACCTATATATAAAAATCAAATAAACATACTTGAAATTTCTATACACTGAACAGACTTTCTTTATTAACCACCCTACCTTTGGGTTATTTTCCGAGAAACGTGCAAAAAAAAAACAAGCAAGTTTTTTATTAATGAAATTTAATTACATATGTACTAATTTTATTTTTTTAAATTACGAAACGTCAAATACTCAGCCGCACACTTCGTCTGCCCCTTGTAAAACTATCATATTTATGAAGACTTGTGCTCAAGTTTTGATGGCACACGGGCGTATCCCTAAAACTTTATACATTACTTTTTCTCAAGCCCGTACGTGATACGGGATATCGTAGAATTGTACAGTCAAAGTGAACGTATCATGTACGTTCAAATAGGTAGGATGGTTAAGATCAAAGTATTTAACTAGATAACTATCATGCCGTTTACATAGGGGTAGGCAGAGAGGGTGGACTGCCATACTATTCTTTCCTGACAACTCTCAAGCCTCTTCTACATTCCCACATCGTGACACACGCTTATCTACCTCAAAGTATTTATTTTTTATGAAAATGTGTTTTTGTACACTGTCCTTGTGTACTTTATTTTATCACGTGTCCAATATCAATTTTACACACTTTAAATTTATTTAAATCCTTACCTTTTTTAGTAGAAACAGAAGAAAACTTCAAGTTAACACTGGCAAGAGTCCATCGGAAGGGATTAGAAATTGCGGAATCTCCAATGATAAGTTCAATGTTGTACAATCCTGAAGCATGCTTAAAGTTTTCAGCTACAGATCCAACATCCTAGAAATATTCATTACATTTAGAATTATGATCTGTAATATTATAAATTATAACTGGAGTAGTCTTTTTTTGTAATAATACTATTCTGCAAGTAAGATATTTATATACCAAGTCCATCCGGTATGCTCTGCTAGTGTCAGGTTCAGCTACAAATATAACTTCATGGTTGAGAGCGTCGCTGTAAAGGCGGACAAAGGCTTGATGAACTTTGGCGAGACCGGTCTGTCCTTTCTCGCGGAGTAAAAATTTCACTATGACCCTGGGGAAATAACAATTATTAAATACTACATACAGAATACCACTGAGATTTAGTTCATTTATTTTTCAGACTTCGTATAATTATGAATATGGGATGAATTAAAAATAGGGATTTATTAACTAACTAACCAACCATCACGCCGTTTCAGTAGGGAGAGAGGATGGATCGCCATACTGCTCTGTCCTGACATACCTCTCTAGATTCCTATACATTCATTCATCGTAACATGTACACTCGTTAATTGTTCCTACTTCGAATGTGGCCGCCTTTCAGTATTGGATTAATTTTGTGATGCCATGCTTTCCTTGGTCTTCCACGGCTTCTCTTTCAAATCACACTGCATGTATACATTATTTTAACCATTCTTCTCTCGTCAATTCATTTGATATGTCCAAACCATCTCAGGGATCCTTTTTTTCATTTTTCATATGATGCAATCATCTGTCTTACATTTCTTTCTTATTTCGTCGATATATTCTATCATATATCATTTTCCTGCACATTATTCTCAGTGATCTCATTTCTACGGCATTTATCCTACTTTCATCCTTTTTTTTTTACCAGCTTCTGGTTCAATTCCGTACATAAGGGTTGGCACTAGAGATCCATTATGTACTGCCATCTTTGCTAGAGATTTATTTAAATACATTATTAACATACCTCTGTAGTGAATCAGCTTCGAGAGTGGGAGTGAGCACCTTAGGATGGGCGATGGAGTTTAATCTTGCTGCAGAAGTGCCGTCCACATCACCGACACCAATTTCCACACTTTCAATATCGATGGTCCCTAAAACTCTAATTGGCAGAGTTGAAGAGCTGGTTCCAGCACTTAAGGCTAACTTGTAGAGTCCTCTCTCTGGCTTGACTTTCATCAGGTCCAGTGTGAAAAGTTTGGCGTCACTGGGATTAGGTGTGAGTTTTTGTTTAGAGAGAACGACCACATCATCCTGCAGACGGGTAGCGGACTGGGCAAGGACAGTGTCAGGGGAGATGGTGGGGTGGGGGCGGCCAAGGAGATCGCTGACCGATACGTGAACGGGTTCAGAGGCCCCAGACACGCGCCCACTGCCCCACAGAGAGATACACACCGGGGAGACTTTCTGAAATCAATACACGGATCAAAACATTTTTAAAGTGTCTAAACTAAACTAAACTACATTGATTGTATAGGGTGTTTTTTTTAGAGGTTTGATTTTTAAACTGACAACATTGTTTCTAAAGACTGTCAATTTGACAGTTCACAGTTGATTTGTAGTCGGTATGTTTTGCCATTTCACCATGAATAGACTGACTTCAGAACAGCGCTTGCAAATTGTGCAAGTTTATTTTGAAAATCATGGTTTGGTTCGCCAAACTTATCGTGCACAGCGTCCATTTTACGGTCGACATAATAGTCCAACCGAGTAAGTTATTCGGTAGACCATGGATCGTTTTCACACCACCTACGCTCTAGTGGATAATACACATCCACAAAGACGACAATTGTCGAAAATTGGACTTTACGATTGCGCTTCATTCAAGCGCTCATATGCCCGAAATCATATTTAAACAATAATGGCATAAAATTATCTATGAAATAAAGCCAATATCATAGACTTTAACATTATTTTAATGTGTTTTTTTTTTCATTTGTATACCTCTAAAAAAAACACCCTTTACAATATTTATTCATTTGTATAAACCGCTAATGGCCCTCGTGTACTCGTATACTGAATCAGCTGACCTTGTCATTTGCCAAATAGGAGATGGCCTCAATGAGCAAAGATGCCCCCTTGGCGGACTGCACAGACCTCCGGGAGAGCAGGTAGTTGGCAAGTTTCACACTCTGATCTGAGCTGATTGCTGGTGAGGAGGTCACTACAGCTTGCAATCTAAAAAAATTATTATTAATAAGATTAACTCTTAAAGGCCAGCGAGAATTTGAAATATCGGAACACTCTTGTAAAAAATTAAATTACTCTTCATAAAAAATATCAAATAAATTGTATTTTGTAGTCAAATGTTTCACATTTTTTATCTTATAAAAATAATCAGACTTTTTTTGGTTCATTTTGAAAATGTTGTTTATAAATGAAACCAAAACATCGCGCCATTGATAACTAAGAATGATATAAGAGGCACCCTAAGTAAACACACACTCAACATTAAAGATTCCTACACAGTACGAGAAACTATCACTTTGAAGCTCAGCGGTTATGCAACTGTGTGTGTGATGATTGGCCGCGAGCTGTGATCCATATGGGACACGCAATACAAAAAAATTAAATTAAATATTTTTACAAAAAGGAAGACAGTTTAACTCTAAATCATAGAGAATACACAATAGTTTATAATACACATTTTTACTTTTGATCCGTCGTAGTAAATTTAGGGGATATTACACGTTAAACACGGAGAATATAAGCGGACTGCTAACGTAGCCAGCCGGACTATAAGGGTTAATATAAACAAAATAAAACCATTAAAACTTTTGTAATAACATTTTGTTTTCAGAATCAAGAGAAAATATTCCAACCATCAATTTAATCACATTGAGTATTATCATATCTATGGCACAGAATCTATATCTTGCATTTACATTTAAAATATTATCTATATTAATATCCCTACTAGTAAAAAATATATTTTTTACCACAGCAAAGTTTGCATTATTTTAAGAGTTTTGAGGAACAGGCTAAAAAAATTCAATAAAATGAGAATTACCATCCTTTGTCATCACTAGGATTCAGAATTGACATTAAAAGCAAATTTTTTTCCTGGGCTTCGCTTTCAAATTTTTTTTTTGTGTGTTTTGAGATCTATATACCCCCTCCCTTTAGCCTTAGTTATTATGGAATATAAAAGCATATTTCAGAATTTAGCGAATATTTCAGGGTTCTTGGGGTGAGAGCAATTAAGTGGCATATTTTTGCCCATATTGTTTGTAGTCTCCCCTTCGAACTTGCTATTGTTGTGGCAAGGAAAACTGGACATGGCGGAGAAGACTTTCTCGTAATTATTAGATCATATATTCAGTAACGAACTTGTTAAAAAAAGGAACAATGTGCTAAAATATTATATAGTGTTGCCTTCTAGATTCTTCACAGAACTAGCATTTTCTCATCTTAGATTGAGAGATTGATTTTTTAACATACACTATTATGCATAAGTTATTACTTAAGTATCCCTGTGAGAATGGTGGCCGTGTTGGAGAGGCCGCCCTCCCAGTGAAGCAGTGCTCCCACGGAGCCTTCTGCCCCCACCTGGTCAGCCTGCGCCAGTGCATCCTCCACACGGCTCCAAGCAAAGTCTCCACACCCCACCTCCGAGCACAAATGGAACATCAGGCCCAAGCTGCAATGTCAATATTATAAATCATTATTTCATAAAAATGGATTATTAAATATTTTAATTTTGAAACTAAAATTTTATTTTTTAGTTAGTGTAATTTTGAAACACTGTTATTATAAAACTAACTAATCATTACGCCGTTTCTCCGGAAGGGTAGGCAGAAGAGGGAACCGTCATACCACTCTGTCCTGACATACCTCTCTAGATTCCTCTACATTCATATCGAATGTGGCCGCCTTTTAGTATTTGATTAATTTAACACTGTTATTATATATATCACAAATTATATTTATGAGATTGACGCGACAGCTGTTTTGCCAACCTATGTTGACATCATCAGGTCGGTGAAACAACTGTCATGACAATCTCATAAAAATAAATTGAGATACGTATAATAATGGTGTATCAAAATTAAAACATTTAATAATATTGAAGTATCAACTGTTTCGGCCAAAACAAAGTATTATCTAAAAACATACTAATTAAATTAATCAAAACAGTCACATACAAGGTCTTATAAAAACACACAATTTATAATGTGTGGTTACAAAGTTATTCTGTCAGTGAAAAAAAGGTTTTAATATTTTTAGTGAATCAAGTACTTTTTTTATTTACTGAATTTTTTAATTAATCAAACAGTAGAGCAGAGAGCCTTGCTTGTTCTACATAGTGGTCTTCATTCAAGGTTTTTCAGTTAACTTAGTTAGTTAGTTGATTTCAAAAAAACAATAATATATTGTAAAAATTAACACTTCATTACTTTAAAACAGAATCATCCTTTTTCAAGAATTCCTTTAGTGAATTAATGGCAGTCGCCGTGTCATGTCCTTTGTTTCCCAGGGCTTTGAGAGTCAACACGGCATGAAGTAACTCTGCGAGGGAGGCCTTCTCATTGTTCAGAGTCTGTACGGCAGTCTTCAGAACCTCGGGCTTTATGGTGTCTGCTGGGCATCGCAGAATTTCTGAAGCTGCCGCCGCAAAGTGGGACTGTTCTATCGTCAGGGTTCCCTGAGATAAGCTTTTTAAAGACTGCAACAGAAAATTTTGTTTCGATGTTCTGTAATAATGTAAAATGGTCCACTCCGGGCAATAATCAAACACTCTCTATCACATTCAATACAAAGATGAGAATGAAATGAGCTCTTCTGCTGGTAAGTTAAAAGAAAACAATTGTTTTTCATAATCATACCATTTTCTTAGTACCATTTCATTAATTGCTTTAGCATTAACCAAACTTGGAAATTTTAAAGTGGAAATTTGTGAATTCAGAAACATTTAAAATTACAAATTTTATTTCAATAAAGATTGGTAAATTATAATTTTACTGTGTAATACCTACATAATGAGAAAGTGAACGAAAATCACTCTTTATAAATATGCTATATATAGATGTAAAACAAAATTAAGAATCTTAGCACACAAGGAGATGAAATTACAAACCTTGCAGATGTTAGCGGCATTAGGAATTGTCTCTTCTAAATACTTTAATCCCTGAGTGGAGTAATAGACAGTCGCAATGTCTTTGGACTCTAAGTTGTCAATAAATATTTTTTTAAACTTAGCTCCGTCTTTTACTTTGTCAAAGAACCCGTGAACGCTCAATCCAGCATTTACATGCAGGATGCAGAACAGGCTCAGCAAAAAGACACTTAACACTGAAAACATATATACTAAATCAAAACAAGGAAATTAAAAATTAACAGATATTTGAAAAGATTTAACATCTTTGATAACTCCTTTAAAAAAAAAAAAAAACTTGAAACTTCTTGATCGATTCATACCGATAGTACTGATAAGAGAGTTAGCAAGTAAAACAAATAATATGCCGTTTCGTGCAAGTAACGTAGAAAAATCAACAAACACATTCTTTTAGTTTACATATAAATTCATAAAATTAAGAGATACTGAAGTCAATAAGAAGAAACCAGGTTAAAAACTAGAAAACATCAAAATGTCTCAAGAAACTTGGAATGGTTTACGCAATTCACTCTCAAAATAAATGCTAGATGTTTTTGATAAAAACTTAATATATTTAAAAAATATTCTAACTTACAATGCCTCATTGTTAAATGTATTTTGCTTTACTAAATTGTACAGAAAAGTGCCGGCTGAAAAATACTATACAAGACACGTCAGACACTCCGATATTTCATTCCGGTGAGAGTCGGCAACATGGCAGTGTTTTATCTTTGCCAATGGTATACCAACATAAGGGTAGGAATTATATACGTGCGCATTTATACTAAACGAAATTAATAAACACTGGTGGCAAAGGCTGGAGAGTGCGGCATAATGACGAGCTGTACAATATTTACAAAGCTCCCAGTCTCTCCACACAGGTCAGACTGAATAGACTGAGATGGGCCGGTCATGTGCAGAGGATGCCGTCATCGCGAACCCCAAAAAGATTGCTGGAGTGGCACCCAGGTGGTAGAAGACCAATTGGACGACCAAGGCTGCGATGGGAGGATGAAGTTGGGAGAGATGGAGCAAGATTGTTAAGAGTGTCAGATAAGAGGGTCGAAGCGGAGGACAGGAGGAGTTGGAGGCGAAGAATACTGGAGGCTAAGGCTCGATATGGGCTGTAGGGCCATCGAAGAAAGAAGGTGGCCAAGAACTTTTTCTTCTTCTTCTTCGTCAGCCTTTATCGGTCCACTGCTGGACATAGGCCTCTTCCCTTCCCTTCCACTCGTCTCTATTTCCTGCCAGCCGCAGCCACATTCCCCCACGGCAGCAGTGTCGTCGGCCCACCTTTTTTGCGGCCTGCCGACGCTTCTACCATTCTCCCATGGTCTCCACCTTATTATTTTCTGGGTCCATCTATCCTCACTCTATCTCGCCACATGACCCGCCCATTGCCACTTTGATATAGCCACGTTTCATGGCATACTCGATGAGATTGCACTAAACAATTTTTACATGACAGAAAATACGTTTTCTCTCTGGAGGCTTGTTTAATTTTGATTAGTGATAAGACAATGAAAAACAATAATAGTGTATAGGAAAAACAATAAAAGTGATAGTGACAATTTTGTGAGTGGCAGCACTTTGGGGGGCGTGATCTAACCTTCACCCTGCGGGCTTTTTGAATGTGAGAGCTTTCGAACAGCGACGCGGGGCTTACACACCGGACTTCGGTGGAGGTAACATCTCTCCCGGCGCTCGGCGGGCGACCGAACGCCGGGCGCCAGCTTATCACCATTGGGGTCAGATGCCGACCACCGCTGTCGCTGCGTAGGAGACCCGTGCCCTCCACGGCCCATCATCCGCGTGATGTGTCTGCGCCGTGCAGCGTCTGGCCAGCCTCCATGTCACCCTTCGCCATCGTCTGCCTCGCCCGATTTCCGCGGCGGAGACCAGGTCGGCTTCAGCATCCACGGCTCTCCCCCATCGTCCGCCTCGTACGTTCCTCGTACGCGGACGGATGAACGCAGTAAAATTAAGTAAGCTGACCAGCTTTTAGCAAGTGAGTCTTTGATTGTAATCTAATATTAAGCTTCCGTGTAAATTCTTGTAATCCTATTTAAAATAAACTTAATTTCTAAATCACTTGGCCTTTCTTAATAATCACACTCTCAATCCCGAACGAATCATATCATCTATAAATCATGGGTATTTGGCGCCGAGGCAACGGAAGATGATCTCGACAATCCTGAGTCGAGATTCACCGCATCTCCTCGTTCATGGATCCCGTTCCATCATCAGACTCTGTCAACTTCAGTCTCGCTAGTCGTTCCATGATGTCCGTTATTTTTGTTCGGCGTCTAAATTCGGCAAGCATATGTCTTTCCATGGAACGCTGCGTGACTCTTAATCTCTCTACATTTCTCTTGGTGGGGGTCATAGTTTCCATCTCATAAGTCATCACCGGCAGTATGCATGAATCATCGACTGGTGGCAAAGAACGAACGAATTAAATTAGATAATTATTTCTTTATGGCAACACTGCTACAGATGCTGTCACTTTACTGTCATTCGACTTCTACGTTGTCAATCAGTCTAATTCAAATTTGATAATAATATGAAATGGCTTCTATTCCAAAAGATACCATTTTATACGAATTATTTGTTTACTCTGAATGGCGCCCAGATCCAGATTTTATAGTATGATACTTTTGCAATAAATATTAATTTTATTTCGATATTATACACAATATTTTGCTACAAATTGGGTTGAAAGTGCTTTGGAGAATGTTTTTTAATCTTCTCAACAATACTATTTCAGAGAGGAGAAATATCATCTAAACACACCACACCCCAGTCTACTTTGGGTTACTTTGTAAATTTCCTAAAACCACAACAAACCCTTGTGGATAGTATCTCGAGGTAAACAAAATAAATTTTACACATTCTTTTCTATCTATAGGTGTGTGTAAAATGTCGTTATATGTGTGTGTGTAACATTTGACTGCAGTTTTATTGATCAACTGCAGCCATGGCAGATCTGTTTGGGCGACGACAGGAAGGTGTTGGCAGTGCTGCAGGATGCTGTCCTGGAAATTCGCACCAGACGAGGGAATTACTCGACCATTGTGGCGAGAGCAGGCGGTATGTTTGCCTTGTTAACAGAACGTTATGTCCATGACAATTATCTGGGACAGCAGAAACACATTTCACCTGCCACTGAGTAAAATCAATCTTTTATTTACAATCATCACCATCGCTAGCGCTACAGCCCACCACGAGCCTTGGCCTTCTCCAGAATTCTTCGACACTCCCCGGTCCAAAGTCCGCATTCTCCAAATTGTAACACCAATTGCCCTGAGCTCCCCTTCCACACTCCATCTACCTCAGTTTTGGTCTTCCCAATCTGGTTGTGTATTGAGAATTTTTGCTGGAGGTTTCCCAACCATCTTAGACTTCTAAGGGTTCAGGGGGTGCAGAAAAGATTTCTGAGATATCTCTACATGAGGGAGTTTGGTAGCTATCCGTGGCTTTATCCCACTGCATTCCTCTTGGGCATGCTGGGGACCAATAGTCTACAGATAAGGAGGGATAGGTTCGTACTTATCCATTTCTTCAGACTTATCAGGTGATTCTTTGAGAAGTCATCTTGGAGAGTATCCATCTTTATATTCCGAATGGTTATATTCAACAGCGTCAGCACAGACTGTTTTATCTCGCAACATGCAAAAACAACCTGGTTGCCTCTGGTTATGCCGGTGGGGAGAGCAATCAAATTGCTCAACATGATTGCTTCAGAGATTGACTTCTTTCATATCAGTGAAAGTACATTCAGAGGACAAATACTCTTGACTTTAGAGGGTGTTTTGTATTCCTAAAGTCAAACCATCTCTTATCCATTCCTGGTATTATATTATATATTATATTTTACTTGTTCTCAATAGATGTCAAACTATAATTGTTGTTTGGAATATCTTTTGAGAAAATAAACTGATTTGATTAGATTTGAAGACAATGTATTTTTATAAACTACTTGTAAAGTGGCTCATTGTAAAGACCTTCTAGCTCAGGAATGGTGAACCTTTTTGAGCCCGAGTGCCAAAATTTTTTTTTTTTAAAGTGTCAGGTGCCACATGCCATAGAAATAAAAATGCATCAAATGTTTGTGTAATTTCAGATTTTTAATATAAACAAAGCATTAATACATTGAAAAAATAATTAAGTACTTATTAATGGCAAATTAAAAGAAATAAATAAAAATTAGACTTAATCAAAAAAAAATGTAGAACCTTCATTATTAGAGATTTTTGTTGTTGGATGCTAGATGGCAAATTTTTTATATCGGGTTCATAGCTGGTAGCTTTTAATAGAATACAAGCAGTAGTAATTTCGTCTGTAAGTCTACTTCTTATGTCTAATTTAATAAAGTTCATTGAAGAAAATAATGATTCACAGGAATAAGTCGACGAAAAAATGTCGGCGACGGGAAGTATTAAACAATGCGATCTATTAATGCATGAATGTCATCATATCCTTCGTTTCCGTCGTTTGTGAAACTCTTGATGAACGAAGAAAATACACATGGCTATTTAAATATTTTTTGAAATTTTTTTATACTATTTCCAAAAAATTTTTGAATTTTTAGTATAATCACTTTATTTTTCTCTTCATTCGTATGCCATGCAAAATCGTTTCGCATGCCACAGGTGGCACGCGTGCCATAGGTTCGCCATCCCTGTTCTAGCTCATAGTTATACCTAATCCTCCATAGACCATTTTCAAACCACACCAAATTTTTATTTTTCTAAAAAGCCCACTTTGCCAAGACAGTTTTTGTTTATATTTATTATTATTCATTTGGTAATAATTTAAACCCTACTTCATATAGTTCCCCGAGATGCTTTCCCACAGTGGAGGAAGATGGTATGGAGTCCGGACTGCTCCATGCTCGCCATCGCTCATAGCAGTGGAGTCGTGAGCTTCTACGATCTGATGGCCAATAATCTCTTTGATATAGCATCAGTAAGTACTATTAAAATACCATCATATCCTTATTTTATTATTAAAAATCGGTTTAAAAAAATATATTTTGTACGAATTGACTTATAATGCACCTTTAAAATGCGTATAAATGAATTCTTAGTGTACAGGAAAATAAATATTTGAATGGCAGGAGATTACAGTCTCTATTGGGATGAACTAATATTGTTCAATGTAAATTTTTAATTGTGTATGCCGTGATTCACCCAGAGATGGCACTTGTGTCGGTTTGAATAAGAGCTGTCAATCGCCAGTAGAAATGTTGTGTATTTGGAGAAACACGTTGGTTGGCATAAATGAATTGAGTGGTAAGTGCATTGACTGCCACCCAGAAGGTTCCGGGTTCGATACCCGGCGAGGGCAGTGTGATTGTCACACTGTCTTTGGTCTGGTGTAGAATTCACGTGACAATAAAATGGCGATAGATTAGCTACCTATCACATGTCATGAGAATCATTATGATAGCTATAATACCCTTTACATCGATTTGGCTCAAAGAGCGATTCAACAAAATAATAACAATAATAATATTGATCATCAATTGTATTTGTTTAATTCATATATTATATTTGGCATGCATATACTCAAATATAGCAATAGCGAAGCATTGTCCTGTCCTCCAGTAATAAATAAATTTCAGTATCTTGAATATTTTGTTATAATGTAGTTACGGCATTTGCATATTTACTGGACAAAATTTATTTAATATTTCAGGAGAGCTCCCAGTCTCAGGAAACCACAGGCATTGATACCACCCATGCCATGGCTGGAATTGTTTTCCTTACATCGAGAGTTGTTGATCGTAAATGGTAAGTCAGGTTATCTTCTATCTTTGTTATCATACAATGACCTTTTCACTATTACTATTGCTTTTCCAATCAGTGTATGTAACTATTGAATTAATAAATTTGATGTTTCAACCAACTTCACTTTGCCACATTTTAACATCATTTAAATTGTTTCAAATATCAAACTTCAACTCTTGGTATTGTTTAACCTCTCCGTGCGTTCCGCCCCAACCGTGGGACCATTGAATAAATGGTCTGATAGCGTAGGATTTCATGCTTATGGTATAATTATGCTAAAATTTTGACTACCAGCGACATCTATTGATGTACCCAAAAGTAAATATATAATTTATCAGCTAGTTTGACATGTTTTACAACCTGTTTCGTAAATGTCATTAATATCTTACTACTCTAGAAATTAATAATGTATAATCCAGATTCTTTAAATATTTTTTATTTTACTACGCTGATTCCTTGAAATATTATATTATCATATATTTACAGGTCATATGAAGTGCTATTGATTGATTACAAGGGTGTTTTGCGAAGTTATTTAGTTTCCCCAACTGATGGCTATGTTTTCAATCACAAGTTTACTATTGATGGTGGTGTTAGTACTGTCACTTACCATACATCTCACAATATCATTTTTATAACTGGTTTACCATCTCTTCAAGGAAAGGTATGAAATAACAAACAAAACAATCGGTTGTTTATATTCAATTTCAATTGAATCATTACATATTTCTTATGTTAATTTCAGGAGTCAAAAAATCCGTGGGATTATGGTCTTCGCAGTTGGCGTTTACTGAATGATAGTCCATTTTATAAACTTAATACATCTTTAGAGAAAGATGTTCCTCTTTCTTTAACGTCGTGGATTTCAAATTATCGTGTACCTTCATGGACAAAAGCTTCACAGGTACCCGATTTTACATTTCTCTCTGTCCTATTTTTATTTATTAATTATTATTATCTAATTGTACTCAGTCGGTAGGCATCAGTGTAGTGTGTATTTATTTCTGGTTTCGTCTATCTACTAAAATGATAATATTACAAAAATATTGTAATATGTAATTTACTTGAAGGAATAGGTTCATACTTACCCATTTCTTCAGACTTATTAGGAGTTTCTTCGAAAACTCCGCATCTTTATGTTCTGGAGGGTATCTTTCGACAATGTCAGCGCAGACTTCTATCTCCCAACATGTAGAACTAACCTGCACCTAGTGATGCTAGTGAGAGCAATCACCTAGTGAGAGCAATCAAACTGCTGAACGTGATCGGTTTGGGGATTAACATTTTTCAAGTTGATAAAACAATGTTTATGAAGAAAATACTCCAAATATTCAAGAGCATTCAGCCTCCTTTGTGTCATATTTGTTCTTGTTTTCCAGGGATGTGTGCATTATTCCAGATTGATGATTTAATGATATATTTTAGATAACGTGATTAATATGATTTAGGTAACATAATTTTTAATGAATGTGAAAATGGCCGTTCACAATGGAGTTCTGGTCCCAACCTTTATGTATGGAAACAAAGCATGAGAAATAAAAGAAGGATGAGAGCAGAATAAATACGGTAGAGATGAGGTCCCTAAGACGTATGTGTGGTAGAATGATATAGAATCTCAAATGCTGATATAAGATAGGAATGTAGAGCAAAAAAAGGTACGGGTATTATGAAAGGATCACTGTGTTGGTTCGGACATATGGAGCTCATAGATGAAGAAAGAATGGTTAAGAAAGTATACGTTAACGGTGTAAATGGAGTACAGAGTCGAGGTAGATCTAGGAAAACATGGCATGACCAAATTTTAAATGCCGCATCGGTTAAAGTGTGACAGTCCATTCTTTCTGCCTACCCTTTCGGAGAGATGGCGTGATGGTTAGTTAGTTTGTTTTGGTCATGTTAGAAGTCGGAAGAATTGAATTTGAATTGATTTTAAGATAATCAAATGCTTTAACTGAAATCTCTTGATGGAAGTTCATTTTACAATAATAATGAAATAAAACATTGTTTTTTATAACTACTTCCACATTTGTCTTTATTGGATTACTTTTTGAACCAGTATGTCGATGCCAGCGAGCCTGGCGAAACCGGTCGCTGTCGAAATAAAGACAAATGTGGAAGTAGTTATAAAAAACATTGTTTTATTTAATTATTATTTAAAATTTGTACAAAATGTTGTATTGATTTTTTTTTCCTTTTTCAGAATATAATAACTAAAGCAGTTCCATCTCCAAATGGTTCCCTCCTTGCGTGCCTTCACATGAATGGAAGTGTATCTATATGGCAGCTGCCAAGTTTGAGATGTTATAAAATTTGGTCATTATCTTTACAACCAAATTTTGACGCCCAGAGTCCTCTGGTGTTAAGTGGAAAACTGAAAGTATGGCCCCCATTTCACAACGAGCTCTCTGAATCCTCACCAATTGACATTAACTGGTGGAATCATGAGGTATGTTTCAATAGTTTATACCAACCACAAAATATTTATAGATATAAGGAATTATTATCATATTATTGTTTTGTATTGAAGTGAATGATGAAACTGACAAAAGAAGGATGAAAGTAAACGCAGAGAAAATGAGATATCTTATACGAATTTGTATTAAATTGTCATATGAAAGGCTGCCAAATACAGATACAAGAAGTGAATACAGTGCAAACAAAAGTATTATTTTTGTGTTTTGAACATTTTGTTTTTTGAATGTATACAAATACTTGTAGACAAATACTGGATTTTACCCATTACGTGTGTATTAATCATTAAGAATTTCTAATAATTCTTAATGATTCCGTAATGGGTAAAATCCAGTATTTGTCTACAAGTATTTGTATACATTCAAAAAACAAAATGTTGTATAAAAACTGGTCAAATTATAAAGCATATAAAAATTGGAGAGTTTTCTCCAGGCGTTGTCTAGTAATATGTGATAATTGGGTTTGATAGCCTTTCACATTACATTAATAAAGATTTGCTGCTTAATGCTTACCTCTAGTCTCAATAGATGGCGCTAGTGTAGATTGAACTAAAATACGTGAAATGTTTCTCAACATGGTAGCATATATACAACTTTCAAATAATTGGCAGATGTGGTGTTCATAGAAGGACGGAATGGGGAATGTTGTATTACATAAAGCGATCGCTTGACCCAACCAATGACAGGTCATAAGTCGTGTTAACGCTTCGAACACCATATTCTGTTTCCAAATCATTTACATCTTCATCTCAATTGAGAAACAATTAATTATTAAAAGTATTATTAACAAAATTATGTAAGGCCGTGCCAGGTCCCCCCAACGTTCGATCAATGAGGTGAAATAATATCTGTCTTGCACCACTTGGAACCTGTCTCAACACTGCTTATTCTTGTCCACTCTCTTATATTCCGCATCCAGGACAACTGCCTTCTGCCAACTCCCCAATCTCCCTCTATCTTGCCTATGATTATCAGTCGAAGGAGCTTGTATCTTTCTCCATATTACCCAAATACCTTCACACAAAAAATTTTTCAATAGACTTTTATATTACTGTTAAAATTTATAACACTGTTATAATATCACAATTTATTTTTATTCACTGAGAGTGTGTATGTTAGACAAATTGCTTTCTAAATGAATGCATAAAAACTGTAAACTCTTTGAAGGAGATATTTCTATCCCACCTATTTTCAAAGGGTCGAGGAGAGGCCACCCATATAAGTTCTTATAAGGATTGTTCATACATAGGAATGAATTAATGAAAAAATAATGGTGATGAAAATAGAGGTAAACCGAGGAAAATGTTGCATGATCAAATCAATCAAAGTTTAAATGTAAGTTCTAAGGAGAGTAATTGATGTGTGCGTGCGTGCGTGTGTTACATGTATAAATGTTGAGAAGACAAGATAAGTATGTCGGAAAAGAACAGCGGCGGTCTAACCTTTTCGCTTACTGTGTAGTTAGTTTTTTGTTATTCCTAAATAAGATGATCTCTCAAATCCTATATTAGAGGTGATAAGTGTTTTATTCATAAAAAAGAAAATGTTATTACACAAATAAACATACAAACCATCACGCCGTTTCTCCGCAGGGGTAGGTAGAGAGAATAGACTGCCACACTATTCTATCCTGGCAAACCTCTCTAGCTTCCTCCACATTCAAACAACGAGTCATACACGCACATAGATTCCTCCGACTTCTAACATGACCAACCTTTAAAATTTTATTAATTTGGTCATGCCGTGTTTTCCTAAGTCTGCCTCGACTCCGTACTCCATTTACATCATTAACATATACTTTCTTATCCATTCTTTCTCCATCCATGCGTTCCATATGTCCGAACCATCGCAGCGATCCTTTCATAATTTTGTTTATAATACCTTATTCCGCTCTATGTTATTACACTCTGCTAATATGAATACTCTAAATGTTATTACATTCTGCTAATATGAATACTCTATAAACCAAATGTGATGTGATTTGATTTGAAATGATGAAACCCCAGTTGTTACGGATATGTTACGGAGGCGTGGATGATAAAAAAATATGTAATTCTCATCATGAACACTTTTCAGGCTGTTATTATATCAAGACTCAATGGCTCTATAACCATATGCTCTACTTCAGATTTACATAACATTCTTGGAGACAGCCCAGAATTTTTACAAGGCCATCCGCAGGTTTGTAAATACGTATTATAAATTACATTATAATATATTCATTTATTTTTCCTAGTGCTTCTACATACGAGTACATATGAAATACATTTTTTTACATAAATTTCTTTTTTAATTGGTAAAAACTAAATTAAAAACCAAAAAATCTAACTAACCATCACGCCGTCTCCCTGAAGGGGTAGGCATAAGAATGGACTGCCACACTTTAACCGATGCAGCACTCCATCCTTCTCTTTTCGCCCCCGCGGGAGACGGGGTGTGATGGGTTGCGAACCTCATCGCCACCAATAGACATCTCCCGCTTAAAAACAATATTATAAATATAACCTAGCAATATTTAAACTTCTTGAGAAATCGTATTACTTGTACAGATAATCCCCGCTCATCGCAACTCTGGTGAGTGCATCTCAAATCTCCATTATTTTTTGGAAAGCGAAAAAAAAATTAATGTTGAATTATATTTTATATGGCATTGTTATTTAATGTTTATTTTAAAAGTGAAACGTGTTTTAGAATGTTAAAATGTTTTTTTTTTAATTACTCGTTGATCGTGGAATTTCTCTTATCGCGTCCATGTCCGGAACATATCTCCCACAATCAACGAGGGTTACCTATATTCCATTTTAATATTTACTACATTTTTTTACAGATCTCAAGTACTTTTGATAATGGATTTTTATCTTTAGAATGTGAAGCCATGTTGGTATCTGCAAAAAAGTTACGAAGAAACTCCGATTCAAATGTAAGCTATTAATATTAGTGATTGAAATTCTTGGTATAAATTTGTTAAATATAATGAAAATTAGTTGTATATTTAGTTTTATTCCACTAGTTCTTCTAGTTCTAACCGGTTTTGATAACTTTAAATATTAATTCTTTTTTAATATTTTCATTAGTCAAATGTAAGCTAATGTATTTGTTATAATACATTATATGCTACAATGTATGAGAGGATAACATCGCACCTTCAGGATGAAAACGACTCAACTCGAAAAATCATATTGTTGGGAAATCGCAAAAGAAGAATGTAAATTGTGACACTTTCGTATTATTTCTTTGATTGTTTCGATTTCTTTAAAGTAATCTCAGTGTACTTACTTTAAAGAAATCTAAACAATCGAAGAAATAATACAAAAGTGTCACAATTTACATTCTTCTTTTGCGATTTCCCAACAATATGATTTTTTTGAGTCGTTTTCGTCCTGAAGGTGCGACATGTCTATGTTCATATATTAGGTCCTTACATATGAAATTGGCGTTTTGTATGGGAGGAACATAAAGTTGATTTTTTTTAAATATAATATATTTATTTAATCAAAGTATGTACCATTGCTATCTATGCACTTTTGCCATCTCATAGGTAGTTCATCGATCCCTTTACTAAAAAAAACATTCGGACGGGAATCAATAAAATCTTTGAAGTCGGTTTGGACTGCCCCATCGGAGTTGAATTTTTTCCCTTGCAAGAAGTTATCCAAATTTCGAAAAAAATAGTAATCTGTTGGGGCAAGGTCCGGAGAGTACGGTGGATGTCTTAGACATTCCAATTGAAGCTCTTCTAATTTGGTAGCCGTCTGTTGTGCAGTGTGTGGTCTAGCGTTATCATGAAGCAGCAGTGGCCTAGAGCGATTAACCAGCCTCGGTTGTTTAGCAGCTAGCTTTTCCATCATGGTTTGCAGTTGCTGACAATAGACATCTGCCGTAATCGTCTGGCCAGATTTAAGAAAGCTGTAGTGAACGACACCAGCACTAGTCCACCAAACGCTCACAAGTAACTTTTTTGGAGTCAATTTTCGCTTGGGGCATGGTTTGGCTGGTTCGGCAGGGTTCAGTCATTGCGATGAGCGCTTCCGATTATCATACAGGATCCACTTTTCATCACAGATTCGATTCAAAATCCCTTCATTATTGTGCCGGTTGAGTAATGCAACGCAGCAGTCAACGCGCGTTTGTTGATTTGCTTCACTCAATTCGTGAGGTACCCACCTTTCAAGCTTTTTCACCTTCCCAATTTGCTTCAAGTGGATTAAAACAGTTTTATCACTAACACCGCAGCCTGCAGCTAACTCGGACGTGGTTTGCGATGGATCCGCTTCCACAATAGCCTTCAATTCTTCATTATCAACTTTGGTCTCCGGCCGTCCACGGGGCTTGTTTTGCAGGTCGAAATTTCCAGAACGAAAACGTTGGAACCAAAAACGCACTGTGTTTTCTTTTGCGGCACCGTCGCCATAAACATCAATAATCCTTCGAGCCGTTTCTGCAGCACTGGTGCCACGGTGGAACTCGTCCTCGTAAATAACGCGATATTTCAAGTTTTCCATTTTGTTAACTGAGTGACGCAAAGAAAAAAAACAATTGAGGAAAAAACAAATGAATTATAATTTTCGAAACACAAATACTTGAATAAATAGCTGTATAGATTTGAATTTGGAATTCCTAACCAAAGAGAAGATATTTGAGATCAAAGTTGCCAGTACTGCAAAACGCCAATTTCATATGTAAGGACCTAATATATTAATGTTTCATCGTCAATCAATCAACCATTATTTGTCCAGTGTTGGACATAGGCCTCCCTTCCCGACTTTCACAACCCTCTATTCTTCGCCACTCTGCATGTATACCATTGATCTCCTACCATTCTTTTGATATAATCAGACCATCTTACTTGTGGTCTGCCCAGGGTTTTGTGGCCGATTTCCGGTTGCCACTCCAGAGTGTGTCCACTCCGACGAAGCTATTTTGCATGCTACATAATCAACTTTGGTCCTTTCTCTGATCCACTGATTTTGTTTCCTGTCTCGCAGACTGATGTTCAACATCCTCCTCTCTATTGTTTACTGGATCACTCAGAATTTTTGTACTGTTCTTTTTGTGAATGGGATGGTTTCAAAACCGTAGGTCAGTATCGGAAAGATGCAGATGTCAAATACCTTTTTCTTCGGTTGGTTCGAGAATTGTTTGAACTTGAGAATATAGTATAGTTTAACGAAAGCACGTTACGTTTACACATTCCAAAATGTAAGTTTTATTTATAGGATGATTCCAATAAAGGATTAAAAGAAATGCTGGAAGCAGATACGGGAGCAGATACCTCTGATGATGAGAAACTTCCTTTCGCTAGGCGCAGCACCGAAGTTATTAAAACAGCTTTGTACATTGTGACTGATATGGAGAGATTTCAACCTAAACCTAAGAAGCTCAACCTCCTCTCCCGAATTTATAGACTCCTCTGTCTGAGAGCTACAACACCTGAAGATTTATATGCCCGAAAGGTATTACTCTATATGACTATTAATAGATTTAACAAAGACATTACAACCATCTCAAATCCAAACTCTACAACTTAATAAACAAAAATATAAACGACCCACAAGAAATGACAATAGACAAATACAAAAAACATGTTACTTCAGAGACAATAAAAAAAGATCGGTTTGAATGTAGAATACTTTTTTAAAAATGAGTAAATAGTATTGAAATAGTCTTAATACTTCATATAAGACAAATAATTTTAAATTATACACGTTAATGTATGTTTCATTTCCCTTGTTCCCTATTTGTTCCATCATTTTTATTTTTTCAATTGAGATGAGTTCCCTATGATCAATAAATAAATAAATGTATTGTATAATATTCTTCAATTAAAAAATGTTTTTGATTTTACCTACGTTTAGATTGAAAATGCAGATTTCACGGAGGCTCTAACACTGGCCAATACTTACAATTTAGACAAAGACCTGGTGTACCAGCAGCAATGGCGGTCTTCCAAAGTGTCGCATCAAAGCATCAAAGATTATTTGGTATATGTTTATATCTTTGCTTCATTTCCTATTTATTTTCTTCCTCAATCCTCTCCTCTTGGTGTCGGATCCTCCCGACATTGACTATCACTTGAGAGTAATTGATTCCTCTTCGTAGTGATGACGTGGAAAATGATATCCGGAGTAGTTTCCTCTAGTCTTCTCTGGAGTATTTTCTTTTAGCCGGGTTAATCCAGTTTTATTTTCTTGAAAAATGATGTAAAACTACATATTAAATATTAAATTTTCTAGAAGACATTTTGATAATGCCATAGCAATATTAAATAAACTTTTTTGACAGAACATGAGTAACAAAATATTATGTTTTAGGGAAAGATTTCAAAAAAAATGTGGGTCATTGAACAATGCCGTGATAGAGTTCCTGAGACATTACAAGCGGCTAAAGAATTGTTGGAATTTGGTTTAGAGATTACTAACGAAGAAATTTTAAAAGGTATGTAAATACTAATATAGTTCATATTTGTTTTATTGTTTGATTATATTTACTATGAAATTTCTCAGGTTATGAACCTGAAGATGGTACTAAGTTGGATGAAAAGAGCACATTGGAAGCTTTAAAACCGGAAGATTTGTCAACACACAAAACTGAAATTCTACAACACCGCTATAGTATGTTCTTTTATTTTGATCGTTTGGAAATATACAAGGTAAGCATATCATATTCACTATTTTATATACTAATCAACCATTCTTCTTCTTCTTCCTCAGCCTATTCCCGTCCACTCCTGGACAAAGGCCTCCTCCATTCGCTTCCATGTCACTCTGTTTTGTGCAGACTGCATCCAGGTTATTCCGACGTGTCTGTTCAGATCATCCTTCCACCTTTAGTTGCGGTCACCCTGCACTTCTCTTTGCCGTCCACGGGATCCAAGTCAGCAGCGAATCAACCATTAGAGAATAGCTATTTCCCGTGATACGATTTCCTAAACTAACTAACTAACCATCACGTCTTCCATGGCTTCTTTTTCCACTCACACTGCTTGTATGCAACATTTTAATCATTCTTCTTTCGTCCATTATTTCCATGTGTCCAAACCATCCCAAGGATCCTTTTTTTATTTTACTTATGATGCACTCATCTGCCTTACATTTCTTCCTTATTTCGTCTTGTGTTCTATCGTTTTTCCGCACATTGTTCTTTGATCTCATTTCTACGGCATTTATCATACTTTCATCTTCACTAGAACTGCATTATGTCATTTCCTACTTGTCATTATAAAGTCTGTAAAAATATAACATTGATGAATTGCAATATTTTAAAATTGTTTAAAATGTATATAATAATGTTTTGTTTTATCAACCAGGCTGTGATTGAGAGTGAATATTGCACATATTCCAGTGATGAATATGATAGACTTCGTATTAACAGCATTAGATCAAGTGCAATTGACTATGCGAAGGAAGGAAGGGTGCAAGCCCTCACTTGCCTGTGGCCCCATCTCCCAGAACTCTCTGACCGTCTAACAGTCCTTCAAAATATTCCCGAAACTCTCGATCCCATAGAATATATGGCTCTTCTTCCAACCAATAATGATAATTATAATCTTTTTAAAAAATGTACGGCCACTACAAGAAGCTCTGATTGGTGTGAAAAGGAAATTTTTAGGTAAGCGATTAACTCATTTTTCAAATAGAGAAGAAGCACTTTTAATAATATTAACATTATATCGTGGGTATACTGGCAAAAAACGTTAAGTCGAAAATTGGCAGTTTTGACTTAGTGATGCAGTATTGTAAAGTTTACAATGCTCTACAAATTGGCAAAATACACGAAGTCGAATGAAACAGATTTTTTCTCTAGTTTTAAAAATAAATTTAACGTTAAATCGTACAAAAGGTATTTCATACAGGCTAAAAGCTTCAAAAAACTTAATATTTTTCGAAGAGTCTTGTTGAACATTTTTGTACTGGAAAAAAACGTTAACTCTACTTATTGTCTTCGGCTGAAAAAAATTCCCTCGATTGACTTTTGACAACGACACTTATATGTTTCAAATTTAAAGAAAACTTAAATGATTGATTTCTCAAAACAGCGATTTTAGACTTAACGTTTTTTGCCAGTATACCCACGATATGCACTTAAGAGTGTTATTATTTTCAATAGTAAACTGTAATTATTAAAACACTTTTGTATATCTTACACCGCTTTATTTTGTTTTATCTAACCAACCGGTTTCACTCCCACCAGGGCTTCGTCTTCGCTGAAGAAAATCCAGTGGGGTCAAACTAGTTAGTTCGATTAAAACAAAATAAAGTGATATAAAACCAATGCTCAGAAGTGTTTTTAATTATTATTGATAATGCCACATCAAAAATTAAGTGCTTCATACAAAAGTATATGTAATTATTAAACTTGTTTTACATAGATTTTTCAACTATTTTTATTGTTAGCATATCATCAGAGATGAAATATTAATTTTATTTTACACTCGTTTTTATTTTAGTGGCCTTTGGACAAATTGCTGGAATGATGATGTTGGTTTATATGACACAATTGACAAGCAAACAAGCACAGATACGACATTACCTTCAACAAATTTAACCGATTGGTATATTAACCGTGCGCGTGAGATCGAGACATTATCTGGTCTCCCCAAGAATGCTTTATCGCTTATTTCACTGGCACAGAAAAGGAATGTTCCCGGTCTTGACACATTGAAGTATCTTCTAGTTACGCTCATTACACTGCTTTATGATCTGAATGTGGAAGAAATGAGTCTTGCCCGATTAGAAGGTTGTTCTAAATTCCAAGTAGCCAATTATTTGATGTCAAAGGTGCTTGCTTTTTTTTCTTTTTAACTGTCAGATTTATTTTAAATATATTTTTATTATAGCAATTACGTTTATTTTTTAGTCAACTGAAGAAAGTGTTATTGAAGATGTACAGAATATACTGTTCCCTTATTTAGAGAGCTGTGAGAAGTTATGCGAAAATGACACATTAAAAGATGAACTTTTCAAGGAATATGTTGTTAATGTCAGCAAAAAGGATTTAAATCTACCTATTACTGTAAGTATCTATGATAATTTCATGTGTTTTCAACATCATTTATTTATCATTTATTTTAATAAATGTCACATTCCAATTACAACAGATCTTGCAAGGCGCATCAGATCTCAATTTGACTACTAAACAATGCCTCTCAATAGTAAATGACTGTCTGCTGGCTCAAGATTCTCTCAAACAGCTTTCCTTGTGTTTCAATCTCCTCGATGCTATACCCAAAGAAAGGTAAAAATACATTTGAATTGCAGTATTGATACTTCATTGATTACTTACCCTGTCGAACCGAATGTCAATTCAGATTTTTTTTAATGTAAATGTTTTATTGACATTATTAAAAAAATCTGTCTTATATTAATTATGAAATTGTTTATATTTAGATTAATGAAGTCCAATATTTATAGTACTATTTTTTCAATGAATGAGGAAAAGAAAATATGTAAAATTATAATTCATAAAATTTACATTTGTTGCTGAATATTTCTTATGTGTTTAACTATTACTGCGTTTTTCAGTGACAATGATGTAGTTCCATCATTCTTTGTAAGAGCTCTAGATGAGATGGAAAGGTTTTTGAAAGCTTGTGTCATTCTGGATTATCACGAGGTCAGCGTGTGTTTCTCTCAATTAAAATCAGTTTCCTCGGATCCAACGGAAGCTCTCTCTCTTCTAACTACAATGGGTCAAAATGCATCCAATAAGTATGTACAACATTTAACAAATATCATTTAAAATGATTACATTTCTCTTAATTATCTTTTTGGTGACACGCTTTCATTATTTTTTTTATAGAGTCCCCACCCTTTCTTCAAATGATTGGAACGAATTGTTAGCAGACATTTTGGATTTACACACTAAAGTTTTCTGCTGCGTTGACATTGAACTGTGTTATGAGGTAAAATATACTAACATATCTCTATTTTGTTGACAAGTTCATCTATTTGAATAAAGAAAGTCGCTATTTGATTCTTCTTTCATTCCCTTGTATGCTTCTGTGAGCTTATTGTAATCAATTGAACTATTTCCAGATTTATGCTTCAGCCCTTTTGTCTTCATCCAACAATACAAATATCCGGTCAGCTCGGCAAGTTCTCAACTGCCATCCTCACGGTGAATCTGTGTCGCATCCGGTTCTCTCAAATAACTTGCTTTTCACTCACAAAATCAATGTCTCCCAAAAAATTTCGTACCAAAGGAGTGTCGCTCTAGTTCTTGAAGCAGCAAAAAAATATTTCAATTCCGCATCAAGTATTTCAGATGTTTCCTTGACATATGCTTGGTAAGGAATATTTTTAATATATTTGAAAACTATGCAATAGAAATTTTATTTTATTTGTAATAACATTGGTTTTCACATATTTTGTAGGAACTGCTTAAAATTAATCAAAGAAGGCAATGACATTATTGAAGATGAAAAAGATTTATTATCTGCTCTAAAAATAATAGATGAATTTGAATTAAGCATTGTACCAATTCAAGGTAATTTCCTTTTCACGCAATACATTCCTAAAAATGGTTCATTTATTTAAATTGTATAAATTTTATAACAATGACTTGTCCTTGCAGTGCGATTATATACACCCAAAATTGGACTTGTGGAAGATTGTCTGAACTCTAGCAATAGAGCCCACAAAGAATGGCTCAAATTATTTCAGCTTGCAAAGTTACTTAGGATTTCAGCTGACGACGAAGTTAAAAGGTACAAATTAAAGTTATTTAAAAAAAACTATACTTTTGTATGTAGCAATAACTTTATGGTATGATATAATATTAGTCTATGCAAATATTTTTTATATATCGGTAATTTGTTATTTTAAAAGCCAATAGCTTTTTTATTAATTTCATGCTAAAATGCTGAAAAAGCTAAAAATGGTGACATTTAACATTTTCAAATATCTGGTATGATGCTCAAATTATGTCTTATTTAATTATCAATCAAATCAGTTTATTTCATCAATAGACATTACAAAAATAAGGTTTAAGGCATCTATTGAGAACAAGTAAAAGAATATATTGTATATAGTATACTACCAGAAACGCATGAGAGATGGTTCGACATTAGGAAGATAAGGTACTCTCCAAAATCGAGAGTATTTGCCTTCTGAACGTACTTTCACTAATATGAAAAACTATCTCCGAGGAGACCGCAATTCAGCAAATTAATTGCTCTTCCCACCGGTGTCACCGGAGGCAGGTTGGTTCTGGCGGCCGATAGATTGTTATGCCCCTGGTACTCTGCCTAAGTTAACTAACACATGTTATATATGTTTCTAGGTTCTTGCACTCATTTTGTCATCGTTTTGGATGGTTTATATCGTTCTCCTGATGATGAAGGTGTAAAGCCTTCGAAACATGTCGAGAAAAATAAACTCAAAAGAGGAAAAAATAGTGTTTTAATTCATAAAAAAATTCGTCAAATAAAATTTAATTTCAATGAATCTCTCTCATGTGTGAACCTTACAGGAAAATTATATTAAACATGTGTTATTCCAGAAAGGTGATAATTTTGTCTCTTTGTGCTGAGAAGGCAGCAGACAATGAAGACTTTGATAGTGTGGTGATGCTGTGCAGCCAGCTGGTGCGCGAGGCGGGAGGAAGGGCCGCGGGGGCGGAAGGGGAGCGTGCAGCGCGCAGACTGGGGGCTGAACCCCGCCTCGCCCATCCCCTGCTCCGTAGAGACCTCCTCGACATAGCCTTGCTTCACACTCACGCTCAGCACATTGAGAATTTGATTCAAATCAGGTTATTACTTTACTATATTCCTATCCAAAAAAGCTAAATCAAATCAAATCAGTTTATTTACTCAAAAGACATTACAAACAGCATAAATGTTTAAAGCATCTATTGAGTACAGGTAAAATATTAAACACATACAACATAATACCAGGAACGCATTAGAGACGATTTGACATTAGGAAGATAAGTTACTTTCTAAAGCCGAGAGTATTTGTCCCCTGAACGTACCTTCACTAATATGAAAGACTTCACTAAAGTGGCAGTGCAGAATGGTGTTCTTGTACCGACCCTTATGTATGGAAGCGAAGCATGGAACTGGCTAAAGAAGCATGAAAGTAGAATAAATGCAGTAGAAATGAAATCTCTTAGACGAATGTGTAGAAACTCTGTGTATGATAGAGTGTTGAATGAAAATATAAGAAGTGGATGCGGAGCGAATGATGTCTGACACATGGAAAGAATGAATGAAGAAAGAATGTTCAAAAAAGTATATCTTAACGATGTAAATGGCACTAGAAATAGAGGAAGGCCGAGGAAAACGTGGCACATCAAATAAATCAAATATTGATTGTTGGCCACGTGATGAGTCAGTCAGTCCATTATTTCTGCCTACCCCTTCGGGAGACGGCGTGATGTTTAGTTAGTCAATTAGTTAGTTTCTATATTTCTATAATAATAATAAATTGGATAATTTATAAAGCACTATTTTTATGAATTAATCTTCTTAAGGGTGCTTTAGAAAATGCTAAATGAACTAATTAAAATCAAACATTTAGTAAGAGGGCTGCACCTAAAGTAGTCTATCAAAATTTACATCAGGATAGGATAATTTAATGCATTCAATGTCGACCTTCGTGGCAGAGTGGTAAGAGCTCTGACTTCCATACCGAAGGTCCCGGGTTCGATTCCCGGCGATGGCAGTGTGATTGTCACACTGTCTTTGGTCTGGTGTAGAATTCACGCCACAATAAAATCCACATGTCATGAGAATCAATATAATAGCTAAAATAAATTGTATACAGTAATTGGGTTCAAAGGACCTGTTACAAGGAAAAAAAATAAAAAATTTGAGTCTGGATATAAAGTCATTTGTTGTTCAAACTTTTATTGAAAACAACAGATCCTCTGTGGAAGCCGAGTTGCTGCAGTGTGAGATAAGTAATCTGATAAATGTGACCAGCGAATTGAAAATGGAACAATTAAATTTACAAGACAGCATGGAATCCACGGATGATGAATATGTTGACGCCTTAACATCGGTTCGTTATTTCATCTCAATAAATAATTTTAAAATATGCTCTAACATTTGTGTCAGTATTAAATAAGATTTTTGGATTTTTTAGCCATTGGTGGAAAACAAAGGTTTTGTAGCTGCTGCTCACGCAGTGGGCAAATATGTACACAAGAACCTGTTAATTAACAAGAACTATTGGAAGGAAGTTTTAAACGTGAAGTAAGTAATTATTCTGTTGTTTTAGATTCACCTTTACTTTAACTTAATCACATTAAATCTGTTTTGTACTCTCAAAGTCCTAACTGACAAGTTGTCTTTTTTTTACTTTTAATTAGTGTTTCTTGAACAATGATGTAAAACTCTATATTAAATTATTAATACTAATAAAAACATCTGTTTTCTAGAAGTTTTATTATTAATTTCATCATTCTATAATTTAACTTATATCAAAACGTTTTAATTTGCAGTTGGATGAATGAAAAGCATGAAGCAAATTCTACAGAAGAAAAAATGCTCAGTCTGGAAGACAGTAAGATCGCCTGCCACACTTTCTACTCCTCACTTCACACTAACTGTCATATTTCAAAATTTTCAACACATTATGATAAATTTACGACTCCAGAGGCCCCTGACAAGCAGCTGGTTCTGCTGCAAACTCTAATTAGAACCTATTTACTACAAGAGAGTTACAATTATGGCAACTTAGAAACAGACGTTAATAAAGGTGGGTTAATATTTTGATAATTTCATTGTTTTAATATAGTAGAACCTGGATAATTGGAACCAGATTAATTGGCAAAACTCTATAATCGGCAGAAAAGTTCCGGTCCCACCCCCTTGGAGCACTAAAACCTCTTTAATTCGAAAAAGGAAACCTGTTTAATTGAACTTGACATTCAGGCCCTAAACCTCTGTAATTTGAGAGCACTGCTTAAGCCTCTATAATTCGCCAGAGAGTACCTACAGAGGTACTCTCCGGGAGGTAGGAGAGCATTGCCCTCTCGATCTCTACAAACTGACAACTCCTCCGAGGAAAAAGGTGGTCCATTTTTGATCGCAATGTTTCACAAACGTAAATATAACGGCCTTGATTTGACCTTGAAACTAAAACTAATCCAAGAATTTGACACCAGTAAATCTCGCAAAGAGTTGTGCAACATTTTTAGCGTGTGAACAGACCCATATAACTGATATTTTCAAGCCACAATAATTAAATTGATTGTTTGTATGTGTATGCATGTATCTACAATTACAATTTACTTATTAAACTTTTATTAATTGTTTTATGCATCAATCCATGAATTCTTTTTATTGCTTTTCTGTTAATCTAGTTACAAAACCTAGTTAAAAAACCAAAATAATCTGGACCTGGATAATTGTGAAAACCTGGTTAATTGACCATCATAGGCCTGGTCTCTTGGAATGCCGATTATCCAGGTTCAACTGTATTAATTAAATTTTATATCCTAGCATCTGTTTAGTCTTTAGACTGATTTATTATTGTTTAGTTTAAATTCATATATAAAATATAATATGTTATTATTTTACCATTGGCTGACCTGAAATAGCAACACTGTTACTATTTCGTACCGTACCATACCATATGGTAATATTTTTAATGGTGGCATATTCTTAAATGATAAATACTCTATAGATAATATAAATTACTTATATTATAAAATAAAACTATTTCTAAACGAAATATCACATCTTGTACATTCATAGATAAATGTATTTTTTTAATTTTCAGTGCTTATTCAGTGTGCCGAGCGCATGTTAGAAGAAGATACAGCAGTATTTATCTCACAAATGCTTTGTGCTGCTCAGCATCACATGTATACAGAGAATCCTCCTAATATCACCCTTGACTCTAGTTCCGTGAATAGTATGCTGTACTTCAATGCCCTTCTGAATTATTTGGAAATGCATCATGTGCCCGATGGCGCCTTCTTTCTCCCTCCTGTCAAGGTATTTTTTTCTATATTCTGAAATGGCTGTTTTATAATCAATATTTTTGCAGTATTTTAAATCAACTTTTCTATATATTTTGAAAATTACAGTAAATCTCTTTTCATAGCAACTGCAAAACTATCAATCTCTATAATTTTAAGTGCATAGATTTGCACGGTTCGTTTGGCGACCTTCATGTCAGAGTGACGAGAACTCTGACTGCCATTCCGAAGGTCCCGGGTTCGATTCCCAGCGATGACAGTGTGATTGTCACACTGTCTTTGGTCTGGTGTAGAATTCACATGACAATAAAATGGCGATAGACTAGCTACCTATCACATGTCATGAGAATCAATATAATAGCTAAATAAAAACAAATTGTATACAGTAATGTTCTCAGAGATCTTGGTTATATTCATATGCTTTGGTATCCTTTTTGACAGATGTTTTGGAGATTGAGACGTTAAATGATAATTATTATTTATATTATATTTTACATGCTTGATAGATTTTTTTGTATATTTTCATAATTTATTTTTTCTAGCTTGTATCCGATATGATGAATGCAATATTGAAACTTCCAAAAGAAACTTTAAACAGCACTAAAAATGGCATACTGTATTGCGTGGATCGTTATATTGAATTATTAGAAGGTGAAAAGCTCAAAGACATGGGCTGCGATCTCGACATAAGACTTTTTATTAATGATAATGTGTACCGAGAAGAAGCAATTATAAATTGTGCAAGGTCGGTATCTTTTTATAATATGTTCAGATTAAATTATTGTTTCTATTATATTATTTTCTTTATATTCTTGTAGAACACTTAAAAATGACACATTTAAAAAGGCAATGGAGATGGCTAAAAAGTTCAACATAGATGAACAAGAAATTGTTTTAGCCCATTTATCTTGCATTCTGTTGAACTACAACAGCCTGGGTTTCACAGAAAGCAATACTTTTATATCTGAACCAAGTTTAGTGAATGTTTTAAAGACTCGACCAGAACATTCTATTGAAAGGTACGTGTGTTTAAGTACCGACAATTTCCAAATGCATGGCTTACCTTATTTTTCATAATATTTAATCTTATTTTTTCATTTCAGTATTTAAATTAAAAAGTTTTATATCTGATGTTGAATGAATGTCTTATGTCAAAGTATTATTAAACCTTTTTATAAACTATTCACAAAACAAATAAATGATTCCCCGATGTTCAAAGACAATAGTAAATTTAGATGTATGTATAGGTTTATAAAGCCATTGCATTCCTAAAAGAAATTTTTGTAAATTAGTAAGAATTATGATGAATTAATTGCTTATAAGAATTTCATCCTCTTTAGATTACAAAATGATGTTTGGGTGTCCCTGGACGGCAATGACTACCAAGGATTGATTCTGTACTTCAACGCAATCAATAACATTAGCAATAATTACGCAACATCCGGCTTGAGTTCTATAGAGCATGTCAAGCTGATCAAAAAAGTTAAATCCGCTTGTTCCAGTCAGTATTATTTATCACTTTATTATACCATTTAAATGCTTTCGAAATTGCTATTTTTTAAAGTTAATTTAAGTCAAATATTGATTATATAAAATTGAATCTTTTGTTACAATTTTTTTTTTGGACTTGATTGACCTTTGATATCCCTTTCTCAAAACTTTCCTTAATAAATAAAAACTTTATATATTTCTTAAAGGGATTAAAGCATTGAATGATTAACATTTTTAGATTTGAATTACAAGTATCTCATAAACTCCCCGGCTGGAAATGATCTAGTGGATTCTTTACTGCCATATCTTACAAAAGAAAACATCGGACTTGTGGCAAAATTACTACGGAGTCTCCCTTCATGTTTAAACATTGATTTTAACGCAAGTTCTTTTTATCGGCAATGGCTTACAAAACACTTTTTTAATGTGAGTATTTAATTTGAAATTCATAAAATTATGGCATATGTGTCTTATAACCTGCTCAATAAGAACTTTTCATTACAATGTTGCCAGATACCAGAAAATATGCAGTCTTCAAAAAAATGGATGCAGCAGTACCGAGAATGCTCCGGGTACTTTAATAAATTAAAAAAGGAAGATATGCTTTTATTGGTCAAGGAACTTTTATTTAGCCTCAATGGACTGGAGAAGTAAGTTGGATGCTTTAAAAAAAACAAATGAAATTGTTATGTTAGAAATATTAATATTTTTTCTGTCAAGAGAGAAAGCAAATTATTGTAATTGTGAATTTATTAAAATATAAAAGCCCCTCAAATATAAATTGTAAAATTACAGACTTCCAGCTAAAACTCGTATCCAAATCGCCTATCAAACGGGAGAGTATTGCCAACAAGAGCAGAATAATGATGAAAATAAACATAACTTGAGGTAATTTTTCTTATTCATATTATTAGGTCAATTAGAAAATAATGTATTTTTTTGTTTCAGTGTTTTTTCACCAGTTTATTGCTAAATAATAAACAGGTAAAATTTAGCATTTGTTTCTAGTTTTTAAAAAAAAAAAAGATTAGTTTATTGTTTCTAGAACAATGATACAAATTTCATTATATTTTATTAGAGTGACACATTAATTCCATCTTAGGGCATTATCAAATATATTTATTTATGTTTACATATGATAATGTGCAAGGGAAAACCATGTTCCTCCCATAACATATAAAAAACGTTCATAAAATTGATTTTATCAATATACCGTATAAATACAATTAACCAAACACATAATTAATTTTTTTATTAACTCTTCCTATGAGTTAATAAAAAATCTATTCTCGTATAGTCTATTCTCCAGAGTGTTGCTTCTCCTGTGGGTTAGACTCCCAGCTGTCCTGCCATCTTTTAGGAGGTCTTCCACGAGGACGACTCTCATGAGACTGATTATGCGATGCAATATAGGGGAGTCTGGTGGTGTCCATTCTTTGAACATGACCGTACCAGTCCCTTTTTCGCTATCTGCTCCATCTTATAATATTCTCAACCTCACATATCTATCTTATTCTGGTGTTCCTCACGGGATCTCTCAGTGTCTTGCCTGCTATCGTCCTTATTAACTCTAATATTGTGTAATGTGTTTATTACAGCAAAAATGAAAAAAATTGGGATGATATCGGAGAAGAAATTTCTAAGTGGGGAGAATTTTTAGAATCTTTTCATTCTGATACAATGATAAATATAATTCAGGATTCTGAGGATAACCATCTTACTTGGAGGTGATTTTTTTATTACTTCTTTATTCTCATAATTTGCTAATAATTGAGTGCAAGGATATAAATTAATCATTTGTATGTATATTCCAGAGCTCTTGAATGTTCACGAGGTGATAAGTCGGAAATACTGCATCCTCTTCAAATGTTACTTACCAATAAAAATATATCTACTAAAAATGTCAAGCTCATTGTTGAAACATTGAGTCAAGATTTACAATTAGATGATGTATTCTTGCAAAACTTACAAATTGAGCATTTAGACATGAAGTAAGTAATTTTTAAAAATAAATTAACTTGTACTTTTTAAATCCATTTTAATAATATTTTGTTTTCTAAAAAAAATGTGTACTGTTTGTTTCTAGTGTAAAAACTAGTATTGTGGAGAGAATTATTGATCTCAAAACGGAAAACATAAAAATAAGTCAAGAAGTTCTGGACAAGATAAAACCATTTTCTAAAAGTCCACTGCTATCTTCAAGACAAAGGCTCGGTCTTATGGCGTTGTACAAGGTGATTTATGCCATGAAAATGTGTTTGACTTATTAATATTAAAATAATTATTTATTAATTTATTAAACTTCAATTTATTTTTCAGACTGAGTCAGATTTTAAAGATACAAAAATGTTGACTCAAATTACAACAGAAATTATCTCAAACACCTGGAGTGAAGATGAATTAATCTATTTAAAAGGTATTACTGCCACATTAAGTTGTATAATCATTTATTATTAATAACTGTTATTGGAAACAAAAAATTATCCATGAAAGAAAAATGGCCGGTCATAATGGATATTTAGTACCAACCCTGATGTATGGAAATGAAGCATGGAACTGGCAGAAGAAGGATGAGAGCAGAATAAATGTGGTAGAGATGAGATCCCTTAAATGTATATGTGGTAAAACAATATACGACAGAATTTCAAATGCGAATGTAGAGCGGAAGAAACTTTATGAACAAAATTATTAAAAGATCTCTGCGTTGGGTTGGAAATATGGAACGCATAGATGAAGAAAGAATGGTTAAGAAACTATACATTAACAATGTGAATGGAGTACGGAGTCGTGGGAGACCGAGGAAAACTTGGCATGATCAAATTAACCAAATTTGAAAGGTCTGACATATTAGAAATTGGAAGAATAACCATGCATGTATGAATGTGGAGGAAGCTAGAGGTGTGTCCGGATCGAGTAGTGTGACAGTCCATTCTCTCTGCCTACCGCTCCGGAGAAACTGTGTAACGGTTTTTGTTTTTATTTATGTTTAAAAAAAAATTTTAGATTTACAACTTTCTGATGACACGGTCCGATGCAATCTTTTCATAAAACTAATTAAACAGGCAGATTCGTGGGACAAATTAAATGTTCTTGTGGATCTAATAAACATGTGGCCGGCTTCTATATCACTTGAGTGAGTTTTAAATGTTTTATTTTGTCTTTCTTGTCATGATATAGAGATTACTTGGCTTCTCCAAAGGTTAAGATCCCAAACACGACATAACATTCTTCTTCATAATCCAACCAGTATTTCCAGCTAAGTTTAAAGATTGTATAAATAATCTCAGACATACAGTAATTAGTATATATGTTAGTCTTTGTTGCAAGCAAAAATTCGTAGATGTAATACTAATTGTTATACACTTACACTATTTTGCAGTCAAAAGGAAAACCCATGCTTGCCCCTAATTGTGAAGTTACTAGATGTTGAACAGGGGATTGAAGACAACATTCCACTTCTGAATATGTTAATGGAAAAAAATAACATAATGGAAAATGTAAGTTAAATATTAAATAAATACATATTTTCATATATATTATGGCATCACAAGAGACCTGACATACTGGTTATGTAACTAGATAGGGATATTAATATGACAGCTCTGTGCAGGATGCATGGACAGGATGTTTTTAGTTGACTGTCATAGTGACTGCACAAGGGACTCATTTCAGGGCTTTAATTTTGATCCTACATTTGTTCCTTCTACTTTACAATTATATGTAAATAAGTATGTTTTTTTTCATATTATTCACAGAGATTTAAATATCTAATACAGATTTTGTTTTCATAGGACATACAATGGATAATATCTGATGAACATGACTGTCACATTATTGGAAAAATATGGCTTTGTCTATTATCCAAAGATGAATTGATCAATAAAACAGCATTGCCCAAAATCCTCAGCAATGAAAAGGTAAGATCCATTTTCCACACCAACATTTTTACAGTTCTATTGTGTATCGCAGAGTTAACCTTCTCTTACCGATGCTGTGTAGCTAGTGTACCTTGCTTTTAATGTCTTAAATATCTCTAAATATTATAAATACTGTCTTAAAATTATCGGTATTACTCCATTAAACGCTTACATATTGATTTAAATAATAATTATATTACTATACAAAACAATGAACACTTATTGTACACAGAATAAGTATTTAGTCGGAAATTAAAACAAAATGGCTATTATCATAATACATATATAATTGTCTCACACTCTTTACATATTTCTCTCGCCACTTCTATATTCGCGTGTGCAAGAGAGACAATTAGGCGTGCCCCTAGTAATCAAATATATATTATATCAGTCAGTGTCAGACCGTTTTGGTGAGTGGTTGTCCCGCTCAATGTTTTTTTTTCAAATTTGAGTGTTTTATCGATTTTTTTTTTCATGTTTTTAACAATTAGATTAAAAATATTATCGTATTATAACAGTTAGATTAAATCTAACTGTTGTTGGTTAAAGCTTTCATTTTATAATGTGTGTAGTGATTACACAGTACATTTTTTTAGCGCAATAAGGGATAGATTAATAATATTTATGTATGTTCTTGTTTCAATATAAAACAATAATGTTATTTATTTACAGGATATTCTGGAGAACGACCAATATATTGATGATAATCTAATATCTTTGATTTTAAAAAAGGGTCTCTTCACTTCTATTGTAAAAACATGTGTATACCCCAAGTGCGTTCAGTTTCTTTTGAAGATAGAAGCTTCACAAAATGTACTAGACTCACCATCAGACTGTCAGTACACTCTGGACATGGCCATTAATGACTTACTTGCGAAGAATTATTGGGCTGAGGCAGGTTCGCTAAAACTAACAGTGATGGGTGTTCCAAACTCACTCAAAGGATTTTCTCAGGCATTAAAAATTGCTTCTAATTCCACACAATAACTCCACATAATTTGTTTTTGTATGTGTGTACTTGACATTTTAAATATTATTTCATTTTATTGTTATTATATTAATTTATTATTAAATTTTTTTTATTGTTCCTTAATTTATTTATTTCTTCCATGCATACTAGAATAATTTATGCACCCATACAGTCCCATTATATTAAGACAAAATAAACAATTAACATCTTTCTTGCCAAAGAGCAGATTTGAAAAATACAAATGTAAACAAATTTATCACATTTTCTTTAAAACTTGATGTGCGCATTAATTTAAATAGATTGCAATCCCTTAACGCACGGTATGTTTTGATAAAGTGTTGACATAAAATTACGCATAAACACTCTTGAAACATGTCGAATGATCTTTCTAGGTAAGCATTTTTTAAACTATTATCCGGAGATATTTACAATCCAGGAATACTGAGAGAACTAATTCTATACTTTCCCCACAGCTATAGCAGAGCAATGGGGCATATCTTACTTTATGCCTCAAATTGTCACGCTTAAAAGTCCTCCTGTATTGAAAGCGATCCCTCTTTTAAATGAGAGCGGAAAAGGAAATAGACATCTTTGGATGGAATTATAGCAAATTTGCGAGTACCCTTACGATAAGAGCAACAAAGAGATAACTGCCATATTTCTATTCACATGGTTCTATGTATATTTCCTTTGATGTTATTTGACACATAATAATAATAAACTAGTAAATAAAGTTACTCCTTGTCTCATCCTTTTGTCATTGTCACCTTAATTTGAGCTATTCATATTATATTGTACCATAAAATACAAACTCGCTCAAATCAACTCTAGTGTGCACTTTTTCACTCGAGTAAAATAATAATGAATGGACACCCAGATGAAAGGAAACGAGTGGGAAGACCCAGACTGAGATGGAAGGATGAAGTCGGGAAGGATGCGGCGCAGCTCCTCCAGGTGGCTAATTGAAAGACAGCAACTGACGACAGGCGAAGTTAGAGGCACCTGTTATAGGAGACCAAGGATCGATTTGGGCTGTAGCACCATCAGAGAGAGAAATAGAGAATAACTCGAGTTAATTCAATTATATAAAAAAAATAACAATTAAATTTAATACTAAAGAAAGTATATTTTATATTAAAACTACATAAAACTATTATTACAACAAAATCAGTTTACAAAGGTGCACATATTCTCATCAAGTCATAAGGATTGTTGGCACTGTTGAAGGATAACTCTTCATCTCCCAAGGAGGTCTTTGGCAGCCACAGTCTGTCCCGATAGTACTCCAGAGCGCTGATAAATTCTTTATCGCTATAATTCTTCACTTCGATGGGCACAAAAGGATCCATATGCTCAAATCCCTATAAATGCAAGTCAGGATTAATCATGGAATCAAATTTTGAACCTTGAGAAAGAAAAATATTTGGATTTAGAAGGGTTTCCTATAAAAATATTACATAATATTAAAACAAGCTACTCTTTCCGGCATAAAATAACACTCGGTCAAGGTAAAAGAGTAAGCATCAAGAGCAGATTTATCATTGATGATGTTGCCATTGTTCATTTTTTACAGACATGCCAAATGTGATAATTAAAAATTATTAATTTTTACACGACACTGGTGAATATTATACATACCAAGGTATTTTAAATAATTCTATGACATACCTCTTTGTGAAGTAAATATCTTGGGAAGTAAGATTCCTGATCATCTTCAACACCAGCAATTTTATCAACAACTACTACAGTTGCAGCATTGCACTAAAAAAAACACATTTAATACACTATAGAAAATAAAAAATACGCTCTTTTGATTAACACGGCAAGCAGACATTTAAAATCTAAAAATTAATATACATTATTTGATATGTTCCAAACATACCCAGTCATTTTTGGTTAATTCCATACCGGCGATGGTCAGAGTGACATCTTGTGGCACTACATTCTTTTTTATATCTGTTTTAAGGTTTGTTCTTGGGGAGAAAAAATTATTGAAGCCATCAATGGCTACAAAAGTTTTGCATCTATAAAAAAAAAATCAAATATTAACCCATTGCCTGCTACAATATTTTTCAAAATACTAATAATAAATGTTACCATCCATCCATAATCAAAGAAATACAACACGGACTGTCTACCAAATATGCGCTATTTCTCTCTTGCTTCTTTGTATAAGCAAGATACACTATTTATCACACAGAAAATATTTTAATTAGAGCATTTCTGGGTAATCTTTTAGGTAACGGTGATCATTGTTAACATTTCTCAATGGTTATGTGAACAATATAATCATTGTTTAGTACTTTAAGGGTTAAGCTAAAGCTTGTTCATGACAACATTTTAATTATTTTATTTTACATAAAAAATACATTACAAACCTAAAAAAAATTGACGATTCTTTTCATATATTAAATATAGAAAAAAATTGTTTTGGTGTTACTCTTTCTACTAATGCTAGCGCCCTTAAAGTTAATCTCAATTATTTTATTTATCATTTTCTACATCTAAAATATTATGTTTGAATTCCCTCCCACTCACACAATATGTATTTGAGACGCAGGATGCTCTCCCTATTGGTATCACCAAGATTTTAACATGTCATAACCGAAACTATCAGAAATATATAAACCTGTTTATGTCAAAATATGGGGTAGTGTCAAAACAATTGATTAATTTATATTTTCTCAAGAAAAATGCAGTTAAATATAGACATGGATATACTCTTATTTTTTACTCTATCGGGTAGAGGAATCCAAAAATGTATTCTAAACCATCCAACATTAGCTATAAGACTATAGCCATATTGTATCTTCCTCAAACCTGCCTCTGACTGAGGAATTACACGGGATTATAATAATTATTACTTTATTCATAACTTTTATTTTTCAATGTATAGAGGGTTCCACCAAACAAGTGCAGTGGTAATAAAACATTTTATCTTGGTTATGAGGACAGTCTTAAGTTGACCTATCACTATATATTTTATAAGTCTTACCTTCCTTGTGTCGAAAGAATTTTTATTTCATCGACCAGTGCGACTACGACTTCCGAGGCATACTTTATTCGGTTGACTCCATGATCAATCAGCTCAATTAAGGTAGCTCCAATGGGAGTTATCTCGCGCTTGCTCCAGACATATTCCTTGGTCAACTTCAACTAAGTAAACATTCAAACTTATGTTATGAGATGAGACAAAATATGATTTGTTACAGTATACAAAATTACATAAATTCATATTTGAACTAAAATAAAAACCCAAATATAAAAATTGGCTGTTTATTTGTGTGATAAACAAAAAAAAGGTGTTTTGTTAACCTCTATCCTGCGGCTTGCTTCATTTGCAGTAAAAATAAAATTGGTCTCAAACCGCGTTTTGCTACATTTACAGTTCAGACAGATAGTCGCAGTTTATCATGTTACGTACAATTTAATAGTGAGTAACAAAAGTAAAACGGTTTATAAGTGACATTCAAATATTGACCTGCAAATGGAGTCTGCGACAGTTCAAAAGCATTTGTTTTGGACTGCAAATGTAGCCCGCCGCACTATAGCGGTTAAACACAGTGTTTTAATTTAATTCAAATGAAAAATAAATACTTTACATCCAATTCCTTTAATAATTTGTGATTCTGTGATTTGAAGTGTACAAGCCACGTAGCTGCGTCCACAGGTAGATCCACAAAACCTTCTCTGGTAGTAGAGTTGGACATTTCCTTCTGCCGTGTGACCCTTTTGTACCAGTCAGGAACTAAAATATTAAACAAATAGTTTTAATTAACTATTTTTAAAACTGATAAAATTACCTTTTTATAATAATCTCGTCAGTTATTTATCAATTCATTATTTTAGAAGATAATAATGAGAAAATGGTGCAAACCCCAAGGAATGTGTGCTATCAGGAATCCAGACTCGGAAGCAAAGTGAATAAGGTGAGCCAAGGTTATAGATTTACCGGAACCCTTCTTGCCATCTGTATCGTTAGTCAAGGCTTGCAGAATAAATAACATGTTTTTAAAATTGCATAAAAATATACTGAAAAATTAAACCAAGTCAACAAAAAATATTTCACAAATTTTGAGTTGGGTGATATTTTAAGGCCGGTTTACACGCGACGATAAATCGTAACGATTTCTTGTCAAATATTCGTTAATATCAAATAAAATCAAATATCGACTGCTAAATAAGCTTTTTCAAAGGAAGAAGTAGTATTGTTATATATCAGTTGTTTAGCGAGAAAAGTGAAAAAGTCGCAAAGACCAAGAACAAAGTGGAGCCGCCAGTGGTTACAGAATTCTCTCATGTTAATTATTGAAAGAATTGAGAAATGAACTAAATGACTGGCGAAATTAATTGAGAATGGACGAAGAGACTTATATTGAGTTGTTAAGGTTAGTTTCTCTGTTGAAATGAGAAGAGCGATATCTCCGCACGAAAGACTTTCAGCTACCTTACGATTCCTTGCCACCGGAAAAAACTTGAAGAACATGAAATATTCAACTGCCATTTCTAAACCAGCTCTCAGCAAAATAATCCCGGAAAATCGTTACAATTCGCAGAAATTGATGCCGGCCGGTATCAACCATCCAATCCAATTCCAATTAATCGCTACGATGTCCTGTTTACCCACAACGATAAATGTAACAATTCGATCATTACGATAAATCGTAGCGTGTAAACGGGCCTTTAGCAATCAAATGGTCAAACAAACCTAAAATTTACATCAACTATCACTTGTTTTAAGTATCAGTGCATCTTAACCAAAGATGCCTCGATTTAATTGGTTCTAGAACAACTAGAAAATTAAATACATAATATTAATAAAAACTTTCAATTCAAATGATAACAAATAAATATTTGATAATGCTTTAGCAAGGGGAAACATGTTACTTCCATAAAATATTATAAAACTTCTTGAAAATTGATATTTTCATCAATATTAAATTATCTATTTTTCTGGTGCTAATTATGCTTTCCATAAATATGATGTACAATACGTATAATACATTCATTAAAATATTATATATAATTTATTTAATGCAATTAAATTATTAATAAAAGGATACATAAAACGTATCTGTTGACTGGCTTGCTGTAGTCACTCCTCTTCATATAATCTATCACCTCCAGAGCCGGTTCCCTCACCATTACGCAAGTCTCGGTGAAGGTCTTGGTCTGCGTAATAAAACTCTTGGGTAGACCTCCGTGTGTGAACAGATTCTTGCAAATTGCAGGGCTCATGGGGTAAAACTGCCCGCCGTGACTTTGAGTGTGCTCCAGCTATGACAATATAATAATAAAATAATAATGATATGCTAATTTTGAAATCACCGTTTTTGTGATATAATCACCTCAAGGGCGCATTAATACATGTCTCAAATCTAAAAATCTAAACATGAATGCTGCATCTGATATTCACGATCAGTTAGAAAATAATATAAAACAAATATACAAGTTGCATATTAATTTGGGTATGAAATATGAAAAAGATGGGTTTTCAGCTTAAACCTGAAATCTGTCAGATCATTTATGCATCTAAAGTATGAAGGGAGATTGTTCCAAGCTGAATATAAAAAATTTCTTTCAAATTCACGAAATTTAGATTTTCTAATTCACATTCTACAATACTTTTATAAAACTGTTATTTCATACATATTCTAATAGACTAGTTTTTAATTGATGGGTTGAAGATGTCGTTAGTTGGGGGAAGCAAGGAAGCAAAGGAGAAGATGTTGGTATGCACACAAGAGAAGAATGGACTCATCTAGACTCCATCTCATTGTGTTGCATGGCCAACACCAAGGTAGACGACCCCTGGACATACCACCAAAGAGATTGATCGACAGCTGGGATTACTGACAGAATACTTACAGGATTACTCTCGAATGTTCTAAAACTCGGTTGTGGCTTATCAATATTAGCCTGTAAAGACAAACACCTCCTTAGGCTCGAAGAGAAAATCCTATTCTTGGACCACATGTTGATCACTAGAAAATATTAAACAAATATATTTAATTAATACACTGAAAAAAAACTAATCAATGACATGATCGTTATATTCTGTGTATGGTTCAGTGTGTCACGGTGTTAAACTAAATGAGTTTTATGTTTATTACAGTCTATCTTCGACTCAGGCGCTTCTACTAGGCACTTCAGCATCGAGGTCCACGGGGGTGTCAGTTACCTGCACTTCTTAGTGATACCTGGCTAACTTTGACCTACCAACATTTCTTCCAAACATATTTCCTAAAAATATTGACTCAAATATAATTTATTTTGCGAATCCTTTCCACATAGCTTCCACAATTTTCTCAAAATAGGAACCATTCAACTTGTTGTTCCTCGAATATTTGTCCTAAAGAAAAGTTTATTATTGATTTTACCCTTTCAACGATTCTATAAAGATTTTAAACGATAAATAATCTATATCATTTAACTACTTTAATATTGTGATAGAAATTCGATTATAACCTCAAATATAAGAATTATAGAATTATATATTTAACATACATAAAACCCTTCAAAAATATATCGAAATAAACATTTATGGCAATATCACGAAAATTTAATTACTGCATTACTAATATTAATTAGATTTAACAAATATAACCTTAAACCAGTCGATTCCAAACAAACGTCAGATTTATCTTTGGATTATGAAGAAGATATCGAGGATACTTTTGGTATCCATGGTATCTTATGTCAGACTTCAGAATTTAGGTTATATCGCTATAGTATTATTTATTGTTTTTATTGACTCAAAGTTCTTTAGCTTTATATTATAAGATTGTTAAGACATTTAACTGAATACTTTTCGGTCAATCATGTTGCGTTCATTTTTAACCCTCGTTAAAACTAATCTCGATCATAACCTAACTTTTTTTCGTAATATGCAAATTTCTTCAGCACTTTTAAAAGACGACAGAAAATGGTCCTACAAAACCCTACCTGCACTCGATGAAGGTACAGATGGTGAACGAGTTGTGGATATCGACTATATGATTGAGAAGTGAGACATAATTTATTTTTAACTATTTGAAATCTTTTTAGCACAAAACTTACATTCGTATAAATGAACCACCCGCCTAATTTCATTAAACGTGCTCTTATAACTTAACTTTACCTTATATCACAGACTATACATGAATGGATTTATATAAGTAATTTTTCTTACAGAAAAGATTCAATCTTCCCAAATGCAACCTCTCACCTCAGAATCTTTGATGGTGTCCCCTTTGAAAGTATTCCTGTGTGTAACATAAGGGTCACCCCAAATAACACTATCATCAACATTACAAATGAAAAAGGCAAGCCTCTTTTTATTCGAAGTTGTGGCATTGAAGGATTCAAGAATACCCGGAAAGGAACTAACATCGCAGCGCAAGCCACCGCCATCAGCATCAGTTCTGTGAGTGTTCATTTGTACTTCCATTGACCGGAGTCCTCCTGAATGGCCCCCTTATCTAACACATTTATCTCTAAGATCTTTCAATTATTGTAACTTATTATTCCTTATTGTTGCCCCCGTGGAAAATTATTTGCATATATATATTGATATGTATAGCACATAGAGGGTCTTACCTCTTTATGCACTGGATGGTGGTTATAGTCGGTGCATAGGTAATGCTATTTATGCATCTGGTATCCCTGTGTCTAGCCTCCCATATTCTTTCTACCATTTTTTTTTCTAAAGCTAATTAAATTTTTCTCAGACCAAATATTTGTGAATGTATACTTATACCTGTATAGCGGCTTCTAACAATATGTTGGTCGACAGCCTTCACATTGTGTTAATAAGGTAGTTTGCTAAATGCCGAAAATCATTCTCCATAGATGGCGTTAGTGGGTCGGTTGTATAGGTTAATTCTTGAAAAAATTCACTAGTGCAACCAAATCTACATAGATGGCTGACTGAAACTGCCACGTGAAGATAAATATGGATTTTGAAGTATATATACATCTTCCAAAAAATTTGTCATGCATGATCACAAATAACAAAGGTGGAATGGGGAATGTTGTAATTACATAAAGCGTGCGCTTAACCCAACCAATGACAGGTCATAAGTCCTGTAAACACCTTGATCATCCATGTTCAGTTTCCAGTTTACGTCTTCGTCTCTATTGAGATACAATTAAAATTTAAATTTTTCTCTTTGAAAGAAAAAAACTGTTTTATTTTTACATCACATAGTATGGATACTGAGTAACCATTGACATGCAAGTATTGCAAGTTCATTCTGTCAGGACCATTGGTATGAAGGATGTGTTTGCATATGTTGCGTGTATACATTTTTAATAATTCATGATAAAATCATATTCATAGCTAATAGCAATAATTAAATGTGTAACTTTTAGTTTATTTCAATTTAGCACCGTAAAACGAGTGTTTAGAATACTTATTTTGATTTGGAATCCGATAACTAATCTTTTAAAAGGTGTATAAATTGAAAGGGCATATTTAGAAGTTTATAATATTATATTCAAATTTAAAAAAACCTAAATTAAGGTAGATAAATTGCACTTTTTCAGAAAGCCGTCAATTCAGGATTTAAAAACATGCGGGTACGAGTCCAAGGCTTAGGACCAGGAAGAATGGTAAAGATCATTACTTGTATATCTAAAACATTTGTGTACTTTGTTTTTACACCACTTTATTTTTTTTTATGGAACTAACTGGTTTTGCTCCGGCCAGAGCTTCGTCAGGGTTACATTAACAAACTGAGTTGACAAAACTCTGATGGGAACGAAATTTTTTAACGAATTTTGAGCGACGCTGTGTTTTCCACTTTTGAGTTTATTTTTCTTGACATATTTCAAAGGTGTTACGCCTTCATCATCTGAAGAATGATATAAATCAATTTATATTGTTCTCCCGATGATGAATGTAAAACCTTCCAAACATGTCAAGAAGAAAAAGCACAAAATTAAAAAAAAAAAAGCTGTTTTAATTCATAAAAAAAATTGTCATTATGGAATTCCAGTGTTAACGGTTTAGGTTTATCAAAAATAAAAACAAAGTACAGAAGTGTTTTAAATTATTTTTAATAATGCCTAACTATTCAGTTTTTCATACGACGGTACAGTAAAACCTCGATATAACGGACCTCTATTTAACGAACTTCAGATATAACGGACAAAAAATCCGGTCAAATGTAAAAAAATTAAAAATGTCCTGTTTATGTTATACATGCTTAAATTCAAGTGTCGCCGCACGTAAACAATTTTTAGCGGCCATGATAATCACGTCATACATCTAGCACTAGAATTTGAGACATAATGCCGAGTATGGAAGTGAAGATAGCAAAGAAGAAGAAACATCATTGCCAAAAATGAAGTTATCAGTGGTAAGATCACATAACATTTATTAACTATTCGTTAGATAACGAAGTTCAACTATATTATACCTATGCATTTTCGTAATTTTAGAGGATTGATTATAAAAAAAACAGCAAACTTCAAAAGTGCAAACAAAACTTGATCCCTTTTTCAAAGCAGGATTACCGAAAGCAAGCGTGTTTATATCAAACAGCAACGTCACTTCACGACGAGTGTCCGAAGACAATTAATAGAATTTTGTTTGTGTATTGTACTCGTATTGTTTATTTATATCTAAATACAGTGTACATTTTTTCAAAAAAAAGTTTTTTGATTTATTTTAAACATATTTTTATATAAGGGCCTTTGGCTTTAACGGACACTCCCTCCCCCCAATTAGTCCTTTATATTGAGGTTTTACTGTATACTTATTTATTTTATATGTATGTTAAAAATAAAGTTTTCTGTAAAAACTTTATATTATTATTAAGACTCTGCTTCTTTTGACTTGCAGGCTGCAATTAAAGGACTCCAGATGGGTGGTTTGAACATAATTAGCATAACTGATGCTACAAGAGTATCCTGGAATCCGCCGCGGCCAAGGAAGGCCAGGAGATTGTAAATGTTTACAGTACATTGTTTGGGTTTTAGTAAATATAAATAAAGAACTGTTTTCAAATTGTTTTTTATTATTGACAATTTATAGTATAAAACATATTTTAAATATTGTACGCATAAAAATAATTAGGTATTCAAATTCACACTACATGGTATGTGACAACAATGTGTTCATGAGTTGAAAATTACAAATTAATCATTTAACTTATATATCTAAATCTTCTTTCAAATACTTTTGAATCTGGTAAAGCAATAGATGCAAAAAAACATTCAAAATCCATACTTTGATTGGGTCTGTTTCTTCGAAAGTCTGTTGTTAGCCCATTGATTTTGTAATTCTTGTTCATTAGCTTTTGCCTGTTATAAACGGTAGAGCATTAAATATTTTTTAAATTAAGCTTAAAAATAAGTATATCAGAATACGTGACAATTAAATCGATTAAAAAAAAACTTTTTAAATAAATGTATAAAACCAAAACTTTTAAGGTAATGCATAATAACCTGATGGGCCAAGTATGTAATCTGGTGTTTTCGTCTCTGTTGAGTGGTGGGTTCGTCTCCGCGCCTTTTACTCGAAGATGTTCTTTTAGAATTGTCTTCTGTCAAAGCTTTTGTCAACCATTCTCTAGGGTCGGGCAGTATTTCTTGCTGGTTAATATCAATAAACTGCACATTTTCACCTTTGTGCCTGGCCCGGCTGCCACATAACTTCCGTAACTGTAATAATAAAATGAGCATTCATTCATACATTGAAAAACACATATTTCCATTACAAAATCATTATCAAATCTATTGTATTTTTGATTACATAATATTATCAATTATCACTACCATAATCTACTATGGTAATGTTATGTGGTTGATAATAAAATTAATTAATTTAAAATGTGTATGTACATAACTATTTACTATTAAATTGAAAGTTTTGTTTCATACAATAATGTTTAATATTGCAAGGAAACTGCTGATTTATGGTTAATAGATTAATTTTAGATTTTCACTGTGATCATTGTAATTTTATTTTTATTATGCTAATTATGAAGTGCTGTTCTTACGAATAAATCATGTGTAGAGCCAGAGTTCTCATAAAACAATAGAGAGGATTGCGGACTTGAAAATTAGATGGGATAGTGTATACTTATGTCACGGAAAATTATAGAAAGGTAATTAATATATACAGTCACTTGCTGTGTCGTAATATTAATAAACAAATGTAAATGCTTGTATAAAAAAATTATTAAATTTTAAATACTCACCGTTTCATTGTCAATGTCTATATCATGATTATTACTAGCTGATGGATTGGCTTCATAATAAGATGTTTGGCTTGTTCCATATCCATTGTCTGCGACGTAGTTCTCATTAGAAAGTTGAGCAGTAACATTATCAGACTGGGCAGCAACAGGTGTTGAAATGTTGTAATCTTTAATGTCTGGTAAAATTTCATCCGAAAATTTGTGAATTAAATTATCTGCAACTTCTAACGGAGGTGACGTTTCTTTCAATGAAAAAAAATCAACCGAAGATTCGGGGGCATTCTCCTCGAGATCACTATCGTCGGAAGAGTCATACTTTGGAAGATTCTGAGTTACCTTATTAGGAGTAAGGTGTTTTGTTTTCGGAGCAACTTTGGGTACATTAGTTTCAAGAGCTTTTTTCTTGACTGAATCAGGAATCAATAATGATTTACTAGTTTTAAGTATTTTTTCTTGATTTTGTGCTCCTTTCGGTTGTGGTAATAAACTAAGCAGACCGGTGCCTTTCTATTGAAATTAAATAAAACAATAATTACAATTATATAATACAAAATAAAAGTATTACTGTTAAAATTTAAAACACTGTTATAATATCACAATTTCTTTTTATTCACTAAGACTGTCGCGACGGCTGTTTCGCCAACCGATGTTGGCATCATCAGGTGTTACAATAAAGAGTCAGTTTATTGTAACATGTCAGTGTGTTGTAACACGTGTCAGTTTATTGTAACACCTGATGATGCCAACATTGGTTGACGAAACAGCTGTCACGACACTCTTAGTGAATAAAAAGAAATTGTGATATTATAAGTGTTTTAAATTTTAACAGTAATAATGTTGAAGTATCATAGTGTTTCGGCCAAAACATATTTAAAATAAAAGTAATTAATACAAATGATAACATCAATATGATACTTTTGTTATTCTGTTTATAGCTATTAATGAAATAACAATGTTATATATAATATTAATTTCATATAAATGACGTCTGATTTATAGAAGTTTTATTTTATTTTATGGGAATGGCATGTTTCGCCTTGCTAAGGCATTATCAAATGTCAAAAACACGTCATTCTTATAAAATAAAACAAATCTTATAAAAAACAGATGTTTTCATTATTTAATATTGAGTTTTACATCATTGTTTAAAAAATAAAAAATAAAACTTACCACCGAAGGTTGAAATTTTTTTACGGGTAAAATCTCATCATCAAACTGGAAAAGAATTGAATTATTCATAAATTGTACTGAAATCATTATGGTGAACACAATTTGTAGACAAAACATAGTAAACCTTACACTAGAGAGTGACGGTAGGAATATCTTCGCAGGTTTTCTTTCAGCAACTTTGACTTCGGCAGATTTTTTCGGTAGTTCCAGGGCAATTTCTTTTTTTTTAAGAAATTCGTCTTCTGTGTCTTCAATAATTTTTTTGGGAAGAGCACTTTTAGGTAAAGGCAATGATTTAAAAATATTTTGAGCTGAAAAATTAACAATAAATCACAATACTCACATTCTAACCATAAAACGGAAGAATTAGAAAATATTTTTAGATAATATGGGTCATCCTACACTATGATATACGAGTATTCTCAAATTATATAATGTACACAAATAAATTCAAACATTAAAAACAAAAACATTTGTCGAATTGATACAAAATTTATGGGACATTTTCTTTAAAAAAATCTGTGGTGTTCTATTCCTGGTTCCAAATTCAAAAGTTAATTTATAAGTCTAGTCTAGATCTTTCGGGAGTATCAGCCTGAAGGCTATTGCTATCCACCTGTTGGAAGTGACTTGTTTTAAAATGCAATATTCAAGATTTACTGACAGAATATATTTTTTTTAATTCAAATCGTGCTGAACACAGAGTTCTAAGGTTTATCAATATTTCAAATATTGAATGCCGGCGTGAGGAGTCAGAGAAATCGACGCGGGTTGCATGACACAATGTATGAATGTTGGGGAAGCTAGAGAAATGTCAAGAAAGAAATGTGTGGCAGTCCATTCTTTCTGCCTACACCTTCGGGAGACGGTGTGATGGTTAGTTACTTAGTTTTTATTTATAATCATGTAAAAAACTTATAGTAATTATATTTTATTATATATTAACATTATATTAAGTGTTTGTGTTATTTTTCATGCTGATGATTTATTTTATAATAGTGTAGTTTGTAGTAGTGTAAAATAAATATTGAAATTCTAAAGAATAATTAAAATATGACAATTAAATACTAAATACCAACCGTCTGGTGCTGGTGGTGTTAACGTGGGAACATTATCATCACAATTCTGTAATGAAGATTGCTTGGAAATTGAGTCCTGTTCTTCCTCGCTATCACTTATTTCACTGTCATATGCCACTAGTGACATCATTTTTGTATATTCTGAATTATTTATCTATTTAATTACTAACACAATATTTAATTATGCATTAATAATATAAAACTAAAAACCAATTAACTGTGAAGATTACCAGTTTTAAGTAAACATATTCCACTCTTTTCGACTCTGTGACAGTTTGTTACCATAGATTTGTTCCTGTTGCTTCGAGTTTTGACAGATTATACTAAGTTCTCCAGACTTGTGCCAAGCGTGGGCAAGCGACCTAAGTGTGGAAGGGATACAAAAAAATTTGTCGAAAATGGCCAAGATTTTCCGCCGCTGGCCACCGACCGTTACGATTACTGAATTGCTGCAACTGATCATTATGAGAAAAATAGATTGTCGACGAGGTGTTGGCAGGAGGCGAATATCCTGGTTCCATAACATAATAAACTGAACTGGCTTAAGGAACGTTGAGGAGCTGTTTCGAGCTGTCGGGAATAGAGACACCTACTCTCGGATGATGGTTAACGTCGGGGAGACCTGACATGACACCGGAAAAATAAAAAGAAGACCCCGGCTGTTTTCTTTGGCCTTCTCCGTGATATTTTTCAGAACAGGAAATATATTATTTGTTTGTTTTTATGAGATTATTCTGATGATTATTGATTATTCTGTGTATTTCTTATACATATTATAATTTGTTTTAATAAACACGTTTTGCGGGAGATGCCTATTGGTGGCGATGAGGTTCGCAACCCATCACACCGCGTCTCCCGCGGGGCGAAAAGAGAAGGATGGAGTGCCGCATCAGTAAAAGTGTGACAGTCCATTCTTTCTGCCTACCCTTTCGGGGAGACGGCGTGATGGTTAGTTAGTTAGTTAGTTTTAACAAACACTAAAATTTTGCCCGGATGACGAAGTGACTCTTAGTTAGCATTATCTAAAAACGTTGATTATATTGAATATTAAATATTTAACCTTAATAAATCTTCATCTTTTAAACAATAAACTTCTTATTACTACAAAAATATTTTTTAATATTAATTTATTTGTATTCCTCTTAATTTGTTTAGTTCCAACTGGTTTTAAACTAGTCGGAACTAGAACAAGAATTAGTGGAATGATAATAAATTCTCATGTTTTTATGATTACGGATATATGATAAACTTATCAACTTACCCACCCGTTCCATACTAATATAAGATAAACTTATCAACTTACCCACCACACAACGTTCATATTTTTCCCATATGTCTTCATCATTAACTGACGTCCAATGCGAGACTGTCGCTATTAAAATATTCATTTGGCCTTGATACAGGCTATTAGCATTCGAGATGTGGATACATCATAGAATGCTACGCAATTCATGGACCGAAATGGTGTGCAATATTGTTGTGCTACAAAGAGCAAGAATAAATAGACAATTGCCGACTGATATCAAAGTCCGGGAGGTGTCCTTAGTCGTGTGCTTCGAGGAGAAAAGTATGAGCAGCTGCACTTGATCATTATGGACAAAATATTGGGTCATCGGGTATCAGAGAAGGCAGATTTCTTGGCTCCGGAACATTCGTGACTGGGATTTGAACAATCGAGGTACTTAAGCCCTTGCACTAATGGACCGATATGACCCACGAAGAAGAAAACAGCAGGTATTTTTTATCACTATTAAATTCTTAATATGCAGTATTTTATTTTTGTTCAAGAAACTAAAGGTACCTTAACCTGTGTTCCGGACGAACGGTGGCTTCGACGAGAAGAAAACTCAGGAATGTAGTTGTAGAGTGCTCAGGTTGATACGATGGTCGGAGTGCGAAGAAGTGCTTTGATACGTGTCGGTGATGTAATCTCATCGATGTAGTTTTTCGTCGACCCGACCTGCCCCAAGGGCCATCTATTTATAGTCAAAGATCGCCGAAATCGAAAGTCTGAAAATTCTCAATTTGTTTTATCGATCTCGACTTTCATTCGCTATAAACAGACTCCCTCTTATGGTACAGATCGAGTCAAAAAATCTTGTTATGGCTGACCATTGTACCAACCGTTGCGTGTTTATTTCAATCAAATCGGTTCACAGGTTTTAACGTCAAATTTATTTTAAAGAAATTATATCTTAATAAATTTTAAAAATTGAATCTAATTCGTGAATCTCAAGCAACCTAATTATGCTCTGGACCCGAAATCTGTATCAGTCGGTAGGTATTGATGCGTACTGCTGAACTAACTAACACAACCAGTCATACGTGTGAGGGTTCTCTTCTAATTTATTAATTTATCGTAAATTAATAACACAAATATAACACAATTTTGCATTTCACTGCGGTGACATTTTTAACGACGGTAATTAATGGCCTCGGCCGCCCGACCTTTCTAAGAAGGCACACCCGGGCGGATATATCGCCTGCCCGCAGTGAGTAGTTAGGTATGACCTGTAGGTATTATATCGATTCTGTACTGAATCCTCATTTTAATCGCGTCGCGGCGAGATTTGATAGCCCATCGTCTTATTGATATGCACTTACGCAGCGATAGACCATCTCATCTCGTCCGCCGCCCAATATACCTACAGGTCACGTGCTCGAGATTCACTTGTCTAAGTACATTGCAGTAGGCGCGTTCTATCGCGCGCCTACGTGTAGGTACTATTACATATACTCTATGTACTCATGCATGCCTAGGCGTATCTTTACGCTATTTTACCAGGGTCTGGCTCTGCATGAAAACGTTCGAGCGTCTATCTTTTTAAGGAGAAAGGAAATGTACGAGCTAGCTCGTCACTCGCGAGTTCTGTCTGTTACAACCTGTCCAGTGGTATAACAGCACCGGTGCGGTTGTGCATACAAATAATTAATTACTCATTTCCCCCCGAATACTGAAAAATAGTGGTATCTGTGAACCATTTGACACATTTTTTCGCAAGTTTTTAGCAAAGTAACTATAATCCCGATGGAGGAATTCACATGTTAAATATTCCGTGACATCTTCACTCTCGTGTTGCTTGTCAACCTTTTAATGTCAGACTGGGATTTATGTGTAATTTAACACTAAAATTTTCATTTCATTTATATGAATACAAATCACAAACATTACAGATATACAATTCCAGATCGTTTGCAATTACATAATTAGAATTTATAAGAGAAACATATAATAATAATAATAAAAACCTAAAGAGTCGGAAATAAAGTTCGATATTTTTATGTGAAAAGATAGAGAAGATTTTGTACTTCTCAATGATCTCAACATAAACCCAACTGTGTTAAATAAATAAATGATTGGTTCTGACAAGCCGATGGTTGACTATTTATGAAAGAGGATTTATTTTTTCCCTCTAAATCGCTTAATATTGATTTTTTGTAGTAGTTTCTAATTAAAAATGAATTGGAATTTCATATTCGATGATTTGGCATTCAATTATTTTTATTTTGACGAGTTCAAAAAAATTGTTTACCGGACATGTTACGAAGAAGTTGAAGAAGTACGTCACGGGGTGAAACATGAAGATTACTCGTATTTCACTCCCGATCCCGAAGCAACTCTTCACAACGTGTGCCCGTGTTTATTCGCTAATGTAATTATTATTATGTTAATTGAGACTGCTCCGGAATGTATAGTGATATGAGATTGAAACCAATATTTACTATTTACAATTATATTTAATGACACAAAATAAAGAACAAGATTACTTATAAACTAAAGAGGACGTACATGCTATTCGTTGGCCAACGAATTAAAACTAACGTAACTAACGATGGCGGCGAGGACTGACGCTGGTGGAAGCCGGCATGGTGGCGAGTCTGGTTAGCACGAGGACTGCCAGAGGCTGCACGGCACAAAAGGATGTCCGGCGTCCACTTCTATCTCCCGGGCTGAGGGGCATCACGCAGATGATAGATCGCGGAGGGCACGGGTCTTCTTCACAGCGACAGCGGTGGCCAGCATCAAGCCCCGATGGTGATTAGCTGGCGCGGCTGGTTAGCTCGAGGACGGTGATCTGCGAAGCCGGCGCGCCGCGCCGGCGGCCAGCGGGCGCTGGGAATACGCACGTCCGCCTCCTCTGGAGTCTGATTTCCAACTCTCGAGCGTCGCTACATGCAGCCCTCTGAGTTTCAATACGCAGGGTGGGGGGTTAGGTCATCCCCCCCCCAAAGTGTGGCCACTCACGAAAATTGTCAATTCACTTCTTTAAACACTATTATTGTTTTTCCTATCCACTATTATTGTTTTTTTGTAGTCTTATAACTAATTAAAATTAAACTTAACTAAGATCAATCAAGCCTCCAGAGAGAAAACGTATTTTCGGTCATGTAAAATTTGTCTAGTGCAATCTCACCTATTATGCCATGAAACATGGCTATATCAGACAGGTTAAAGTTTTAAATTTATTTGAAAGTAAGCACCGGTGTTACTATCAACGTTTAAGTCATTCCTCATCGTGTTGTCCCAACCCTATTACAAAATGAATAAAAAAATATAATTTTGACTTTCGTCTTTACCTCACTGCTGTTTTGGTTTAGTTTTGTTACAATTTGGCCCTTTGTCTGCTAATTTTTATATCATATATCATCGTTTTCGGCATAAATTTCGATTAAGGTATTATTTTTTAGAGTCTTTTATGCGCTATCATGTCTAAACATTATTTTTTCAAATGTTGAATGTGATGTTTATACGCCATTTTTATTGAGCTGTCATTGATATTTGAAATGCGTTTAGTTATTTTTTAGCACAATATATTATTTTAATTATATGCAATATCAAAAATTAACATATTATTGGACGCGGTGTTACAATTTTACAAGTCTATAAGGAGTTTTGCTTTTTAGTAGGTTTAAAGTTTCGAATTATCTTGGGGGTTTTTTGTGCTTGATTATCATTTGTACCCTTGTGAGTGATCCACATATTTTTATTTTACTGTCTTTTTGACATTTCAATATTAATTATAATTGTGAAAGCCATTCTTTCATTTTTATTACAATAATTATTAGTCTAGATAATTTTCGGGAATCGAGAATTTTTGCCATGTGTGTTAAAAACTCTAATTTTTATATCTCTTCTTCGTAATAATTTATGTATTCATGTTTTAGAATGCTGAAAGTGTTTTGATTTAACGAATATTTGTTTTGATTCGCTTCAACGCTAATTTCAGATTCAATGATGAGTGAATCAAGAGAAATACCCGTAGAAGGAAACCAAGATGTAAGTGCAATTTTAAGTGAATATATTATTACAAACTATTACAAAAACTAGGAATTCGTGTCTTCAAACAGTAAAATCATTTAAATTTTTTAATTTGAATACTCTTTATTTTCCAATCTTTTTCCAATGATTTTGGCAAACCTTCTATCAACAATTTAAAACTAAATTTCTAATTGACAAGTAGTGTTTATTTTAATAATCTATCTCTCAACATGATATAATACAAAAGTTCACTATCACACCATACCAAAACTTTATTCATTTTAACGCTGGCAATATGAATAAGTTGGATATTTTTTTACAGAGATATCATTTTACGCCTGAAATGTATTTCTAGTATTTTGTATATTCTGAGTGATGTAGGTAGGTCTCTTTGTCTCTGATAATTATCGTTTTATTTGCCACGCTGTAGAACTAACCTGCCAATGGTTATGCCCATGGGTAGAGCAATCTCTTTGCTTAATCGGGTCGATTTATTTTGTGATAGTGGGAGTTGTATCAGGGATGCACTATTCATCTTATGACTTGTTGTTCTTTCTTTTTTTACCTTTGTATAAATATGTTTTTAAATTGTATCATATGTGTATTGGAATGTTGCAATTGATATTTGAATAATTAATTAAATGAAAATGAATACTTTCCTGCCAGAGAAAAGTAAAATTCTTTTAGGTTTTACTAATGACAAATTCTTCTTCTCCTTTTTCCTCTCCTATCGAAGGTTGGACAACATTATGGTTATTTTTGTTTTTGATACAACAGACACAGTGTCTTCTGTAACCTTGACGAAGCTCCGGGGGAGTGAAACCTGTTGGTTGTTATAAATAATAAAGTGGTTTAAATACAAATTTACAAGTGTTAAGTTATATTTAATAATGTCACACCACAAATTAAGTGCTTCATACAAAAGTATAAAACAGACAGATGTGCACGCTTGCCGTCATGTCAGCATGCAACATGACAACAGACAACACAATAGTATCTTTCTGCCTTAAAGTGTTATTTTACTTTCGTGCGAAGCCCTAAATTTGTGGTGTTTTATTTTGTTTTAACACCATGGTTACCCACCACGACTTTAGTAAAGTGGTGTTAAAACAAAATATTGAAGTGTTTAATTCATTTCTAAATATATATTGTTTATTGATTAACTTGGATGATTTAGTATTTAATATATTCATCAACAGCCTCACGAGTTGGAGAAGCAGGAAGAAGCTAAATTAAAAGCTAAATTTCCCTCGGCTGTCCTAGGCCGTGCTGGAGGTCCCGGCGGTCACACAGCCTTTCTTCAGAAGAGACTTGCTAAAGGGGTATACTAATTATTATTGCCTTAAACTATAAAAAATGTTTGTAATGTCTTTTGAGAAAATAAACTGATTATTATTATTAGGTAACAAAATTAATAGTGCACTTAAAGTTGTAATCACAAACAACAGCCTATCCAAAAAAGCTAAAATGGCAGTGCACAATGGTGTTATTGTATCAACCCTTATGTAAGGAAGCGAAGCATGGAACTGACAAAAGAAGGATGAAAGTAGAATAAATACAGTAGAAATGAGATCTCTTGGATGAATGTGCAGAAAATCTATGTGTGATAGTGTCAAATGAAAATATAATAATAGAGTGTGACGCGAATGATAGGTTATGAACAAAATAATGAAAGCATCATCAAGATGGTTTGGACACATGAAACAAATTAATAAAGAAAGAATGGTAAAAAAAGTATATGTTAACGAAGTAAATGGAACTAGAAATAGAGGAACACATGGCACGATCAAATAAATCAAATATTGAATATCGGCCACGTGAGGAGTTAGAGAAATCGACGTGCGTACATGACACAATGTATGAATATTGAGAAAGTGAGAGAAATATGTCAGGAAAGAAAAGTGTGACAGTCCATTCCTTTTCGGAGAAATGCCATGATGGTTTGTTGTAAATATTAATTCCTGAATCATTTGTATTTTTTCAATGCTGAGATGTTATTTTCTCAATAACCTAAAGTACCCATTGTTTAAGAATATCTAGAAACTTTCAACCTACTGCATTTATATCACAACATCAAAAATCAAATTCATATAGTAACTCCGAATTTTTTTAACGGAAATGTCTTTCTTCCAGCAAAAATACTTTGACTCAGGCGACTACCAGATGGCAAAACAGCGACCGGGTGGAATGGGAGCGCCAGGAGGAGGCGGGGGCCCTCTGAAGACGGTTGTAGGCGCGCCAGGTCGACAGCTGCCCACGGGTGACACTATCCCCACGCCGGAGACGGTGCCCATCAGAAAGACCTCCATTATCCAGCCCAAATTCACCACGCCGAGCCAGACTTCTTAGCCCGCCGTTGAATCGCAGTGCATTTAACATCCCCATCTGTTTAGATTAAAATTAATATGTCTGATATTTTGTATAATGTAAAAAAAAAAATCTAGACTTTATATGATTGTGTAAACCCAAAAATAAGTCTTAATTTATCTTTCGTCGGAGTGTACAGTTCAAATTTGCATCAGGTAATCGCCGATACCAGATGCAAAATATTTTTATCAAAACGAATCTTCCCATTTTTCATAAATTTTCATCGACACTATTTTTTTACTAATAATTGAAGTAAATTAAACTCATTTTTATCATAAAAGTTATTTTATTGTTGATATTTAAGTAACCTCTAAATAATCCTGTCCTAAAAATATATTGCTCATAATTTTGGCACATAAAATGTGTTAGCCCTGTGTAGCTTGGATTTTGCACGAATAATATTGAAGGTTAACTTTTTTATGCTGGGATCACGCTTTTTGCTTTCTCATGTGTTCACCTCCTCGCTCACCCGTGATGGCAGTGGGCTCAGATTTTTCTCCTAGAATTGTGTTGCCTAAATGTTTCATTATTCACAATGTTGTAACACTAGCGTTCGCTGGAGTGTCTCACTTGTGCACTTCGTTCTCGTGGTGTTTTTGGCTATGCCTGAATGTGATTAGACAAACCCAATTTTTTTATTTTAAATATTCCTTTCAAAGCTTGTAGAATGACCCCTCATAATCACTTTATGCGTGGTTCAACACGTCTCAATATTTTTGAATATTTAATCTACACTGTACTGTGTTTAAATTTGTGGACGTAGAATATTCATTTGTCTACAAGATATTTTACCACGAACAAATTTTTATAACATATTACGGCAGAACTACCTGCCTTGTGGTTGAAGTCTTGTTAGAAGTAGATATGGTGGACTAGTATATTACTTTCTTGTTTTGCAAAAACAATTATGTGATTGTAGTTTTACTAGCCAAGTGTATTTTCTCGACGTAGATCTATAAAATTAAAAAAAACGTGAAGAATGTTAGTGAATTGTTGGCACAATTAGTTGCAGCACTGGGTGATGGGCAGACTCGGTACGTACCAGTGTGCGGAGTGTAATCGGGCTACTTCTTGGATGTTACAGTAATATTTAGAATACGTATTAGTTTTCAATCATTTACAATTTCATTTTTGGTATTCTTTTGTGTTGTTACTCACTGTAACATTTTATTTAAATCTGTTTCGCCTCGGATATATAGAAAGCTAAAAGTTAATAAAAATGTTGTTAAAATAATGACAAGTGAATTTCTTTTTTTTTTCCTTTTCCTTAATGCACTTACACTATAATGATAAAATTATATACACATGTCTCTTTCACCCACAACCTAAATGCACTGTGACAATTAATGTTTTTATACTTATTCTGATCATTAAAACTATGTCATTGTTAGTTCAAGATTTATTCTTAGACCAAATGGTGAACTGGACATACTTACCCAAAATTAAAGCTGTTTCAAATTAATAATATAATCGTACATAAATATTACCATCACCATTATCATAAGCTCGACAGCTCTGGGTGGGTCTTGACTGGAGGGTGATCCAGGATTCTCCTCCATTCTTGGCCGTGTGCTGCCTTAGTTTTCCAATTTTCTATCTGTAGTGTAGATGTATCAACGCTGACAAAAGTCCATTCATCACATTGTGGACGTACATATACAAATATATATTTATTATTTCTTGGACAACTCCATATGAAATATTTAATATTGACGGAGACGTGTCAGTTTTCTAGAAGTTTTATTATATTATGCGAGTCACATGTTTTGCCAGCAGGTGAAACATGTCACTCCCATGTAATGTAATAAAACTGGCTATATTTGCAGCCCAAATAATTCTGATTCGAACTGTGGCTAGCTACATTTGCAGCTCATATATGAATGTATCTAATTTACCCTTTTGCTTTAGTTCCTTACTATTAAATTATGCCTATTGTGATGAACTGAAACAATCCATCTCAGCTGCAAATGTAGCCAGCCTCACAATGAAGGTTAAATACCTTGTTAAAAAAGATGCATGTATCTTTCTGATAAGAAAGTTAGTTAATTGAGTCTGGCTGGGGTAATCGAAACAACGATAATACATAATTATCTTTATTTATATATTGTAAAATAACAATAAATAACATAATTGGCACTTGCTAGATCTTAGTTTATTCCAGTGTCTTAAGATTACATTGTTACACGACATTATCAGCATTAAACACTCCAGATTGCTGTATGTACATATTACTGTTTGCATACTATAAGCCTTTAGACCCAGTATGAGTTGCATTGTAGGCGAAAGGAAAATTACATGAATTGAAGACAATATCATCACAAATTATTTTGGTGCAACTTAAAGAGCTCCAAATGGGAGAATATACAATGTATGTTATTCCAATCGTATATTTGTTACTTGATGCATTAATTGTATTAGGTATTTTTATAATGTCTTGCCAGCTAGTGAAAAAATAATAATACACTATGCACGTATCACAAGAGATGAGAAAAGATAAGGATGTCAGTTGTTGTGTTTATTAATTAAGACTCATTATAAAACTACAGTTATGAGATAATCACGAACTGCACTGTGATGAAGATTCACAAAATATTTATTTTAAGGGACTTTTAAAATTTCTTTTTACGGTGATGAATAGACAAAATTTAACAGCGCATTCAATAGGCTATGAGTTCAATAATGCAGAGGGTTTATAATTTATTATAGGCTTTTTGTACATTATTTTGTTCAACCGCATTTTGTACACCTTAGATCTCTTATTATTCTGCTTTATTTTAACATACTAACGCCAATCTCATTACATTTGTACATCATGTCTTTGACATTTTTAAACATCTTCACAAACAGATGTTACCTTTTCTAAAAAAAATATAACCTCATTATCTAAACAATGAGTTTGTATATTTATTTATTTTGTAACAATTTAACATTAAAAAATATTATTTAAATTGTAGATGTTTTGCAGAACTCAAATATAGATAATTGCATAGATTTTCACAGTTGGCAGCAATATATTTTTTAGGATCTTGGGAAAATTCAAATAACCAGCCTGAAGCTAGAGACTGAAACAATCTCTGAAATGTCGGTCCAGAAAGACGAGTTACACCCTTTTTCCCAAGACCCCAAAAAACATATCAGATATTTTTTCTATTGTCACAAGGTTTTGGAAGGTACTTGAAAAATATATCACTTGTGTATATTGAGATTATGTACATAAGTTTGTACAGACAATAATAAAATTGAAAGCAGCCAATAACAGAAGAGAATGATTTTCGGGACTAGTTAGTATACAAGTTAACACGAAAAAAAAATGAAGTGACTTAAAGTAAATGGCATGCATCCTATACAAGCTATAAGTTGCAATTGAACATTGGTTAACATCTAAAATAACTTGTTACATTCTTAATAAGTTTAATTAATTGCTGAAAAAATACCAATGTTCAGTGAGGCACTTTTTCATAGAAAAACAAAGTTTTTGACTTGCCTCACAACGGAAAATTTATTCTCCCGTTTTGAAAATCTTACATATTACTTAATTTATTTGTTGTGATCCCCTTTGAAATGCGAATGGTAATATTTGTACAAATCAGATAATAATAATAAAAACTTTATCTGTTTTGTTTAAAGTTTAGATTGTTGAGATTTTTTTGTCGACACATAGGCATGGCACACAGACACTTTCATCTGCTGTTTTTACATGTCACCGGAATCTGAAAAAAAAGAAAGAATTTATTCATTCAAGAGTAAACCGAGTAACCCATACTTATTTAATTTAACTAACTGATTATTATGACTGTGTAGCCTTGGAGTTTATTAAAAAACGGTGGGCCGGTGGTTTCAGCTTGGTAATATATTATTTAACCAGTGTTTAGAGGAAGGATATACGCCGCTCGACTGAAGGAGGGCTGTTATCGTGCCTCTATATAAGGGAAAGGGGTCTTGTATGGATTGTGGAAATCACCGGGCAATAAGTCTCCAAGACGTATGTGTGATATAATTATAAACGACAGACTCTCAAATGCTGATATAAGAAAGGAATGAAAGGATCACTGTGATGGTTCGGACATACGGAGAGCATGGATGGAGAAAGAATTGTTAAGAAATTATATGTAAACAATGTAAATAGAGTACAGAGTCCAGGTAGACCGAGGAAAACATGGCATGAACAAATTAATCAGATTTTAAAGGTTGGTCATGTTAGAAGTCGGAAGAATCGACATGCGTATATGACTCGTATGAATGTGGAGGGAGCTAAAGAGATGTGTCAGGATAGAGTAGTGTGGCAGTTCATTCTCTCTGCCTACCCCTGCGGTAAACAGCGTGATGATTTATTGTTGTTGTTAACTAGCTGTTTCATACTGTGTTCAAGGAGAGTTACTGAGGAGGAGGAACCACCACTCTGTCCTGATATTCTTAATTATTGGTTCGTATTATGGCAATGAGTCTTTCTGATATTGATTAATTTATAAATTAATGGAATCTCAACAATTCCATGAATTTAGTCGTACCATTTTTTATTTCATTGTACTTAATTAGTAAATATAAAAAATATAATAAGCTTTAAAAGTTAGGAATATGGAACATTGAATAATAAATATGGGATCCCAGAAATTATACAAATAAGGGTTGAAGGGACTCACTAGGCGTCCAGTTGATATAGTTGCTAGTGGCAGCAGCTTGATATTCTTGTACCAGGTCATCCACCACGGCACGTGAATGATCCAGCTCCTCTAGAGAATCCTTAAACATCGGCTCCTTGCGGAACACTTCCAAAAATGCTTCTCTTTTTCGTAGCTTGTCAAATTGTTGAAGACATCTATCGAATAACTAAAACAAAAATACATATATTAATAATCATATGGTATAGATAAAATGCGCCAGTATGACTCATCTCACCCACCCCTTGTGGGAAAGAAAGGAACATTACTTATATAAAAAAATAATTAACCCATGTGAAAAAAAGGCCGCTGGGGCTTGTTTATACAGAGTTTACCGCCCCTTGTGATGTGGACTCCCAGCTGTCTTTCCATCTCTTGGGAGGTCTTCCAGGCATCCTTCTTCACTCTGGTTTCCCATGTAGGGCAAGGTGTGGTAATCTTTGGGTGTCCATTATTTCCACATGATCCCTCCAATATCATCTTCTTTGCCTCCCCCATCACACACCTCTCTAATGGTGGCGTTTCTCATTGTGTCCCACAGAGTCCTGTCTGCTATTCTTCTGAGGATCTTCATCTTTGTGGTTCTGAGAAGTCATTTAGTGCGACCTGTATCAGCTCTAGTTTCGATGCCATATGTCATTATTGGTCTGACACAGACTTTGTTCCAATATCTTCTTGTGAATTGAATTTATGGTAACATAAAATATGAAGTTACTCGAATTAAATAAATTGTGTGGTTTTTCACCGGTATTAGCCACTCAAATTAATTCGAGTGTGGGCATTACGTGGTTAATAATAATTCAGAGTGCCAACCAACGAGCTACGGACCTAGTTCCAGATTTTGGATCTGGATATGTATACCTGAACAAAAGTTTTGAGAACAAATGATTCTCTTTGCATCTCTAAATGTTTGAGAAATATAGAGAAAAACATCTGTTTCATATGACAAATTGAAGAGAGGCTTTAATCGTATAATAGTCCTACTACATTACTACTAGATATAATAGATATATAACATACGGATGATATGTTGGTGTGATTGGCCAGCAATAGACCAGAGACTTTATGGCTGGCCTGCACGTAAGGTGAGCGACGCGAGAGGGCCACCTGGATGGAGGCCGGGCCCCAAGGGATGAACTGGGCCAACTTCCTCTCTCTGATACGCTGCAGGGACTTGTGCACTTGGGACGGGTCCACTTCCCCCTGGAAATAATCAATGTTAAATGAATAAAATACTGATGAGAACAAGATATAACCTCTTCTCCATAATATTGGATACCCTGGATTATTCAAGAGACATATCAGTTAAAGAGTCAGACAGATAGAGTAAATTTTTTTTTTACAACTGTCACTACAGAGAAGAGATTATACCTATTTATTCAAGAAGATATGTAAGGTTTTTGGGCAAATATGGAAAACTACTGTAACATTGATATAGGGAATAGTTATTACCTGAATGATATTTAAAATGGAAATATAGCAGTGCTGGTTGTTTCTATCTGGACTCAGGGATACCATCATGTTTTTGGGCTGCAATAATCTCTGCATGACGTCTAATACTGTTGTTTTTCTTATTTTCGGAGCCTGCAACAAAATCGATTCTCGATGTACATACGTATACACTCACCTCGTCGTGAATAATTCAAGAAATAGCCTAGTGTATTTAAAACATTGGCCAGTTTTTCTGTTCCCCGTCTCAGTTTAGCGGGAGCATGTGAACGGCGTGAATTGATAAAGGAAGATAAATACCGCGTTTACTTCTTGGTCTGTGGTGAGTGGAGTGTAGCCAGTCATGAGGAAGTGCAGGCGCGGTGTGGGTATCAGCGGTGCCACGAGGCTGATCAGGTCATTGTTCATATATGAGGGATACCTGTAAAACCAAAAGTCAATAAAATCAAGCTTCTCAAGCTCAGCAAGTTGCTTCTCCAAGAAAGCAGTGACCTACTAAAAAAAACAATTGCCAGGTTTATGATAAGAATCAATCAGATGCAGCGTTCACATTTAGATTTAAAACACGTCTTAATGTGCCCTTGAGGTGAATACATCACAAAAACGGCGCTTTAAAAGTTGGACTTGGATCTTCTGGCTTACAGAGGTTCAGCTCATGTGGCTATTCCTCTTACGTCTGATGGGAACATTGTTGGAACTTTAAAAGTTAGCATATTATTATTATTATTAAGAACCCAATAATTTTTTAATACATTTATATTATAAATCAGATTTTTTTTAACCACGATATATTTTATTCTACAAATTCCCATAACCCTTTAACCTCTCCAATTATGCAACTTGCAACGGGCGCGGAAACGGCATGATGGTTTGTTTGTTTGTTTGTGCACTAAACAGTAGGGCAAAATACATTCCGTCCATTTCGGTGCACAAATTTTTTTAACGTATAAAAACGTCCAACCCCTAGTCATCACTATTTACATTAGACGTGTATATACGTCCCACCCGGTTAGTGGGTTAAGAATTCAATTTGTGATTTTTAACACTTGTCAATCGTAAAATTTTAACATTTTTTAAATGGCATAGAATTTTAAAAGGCCTATTTATAACTATATTTATAATATTTCCAAAACTGGTAAAAAAAATTTATTTATAATTGTAACGATTTGGTTAATTCGTAAAGCGCTGTTTTCATGAATAACGCACCTGGAGTGGGCTTGCTATTTATAACATTTTTTAAATTGTATTATTGTATATTACATATAATTACAAAAACAAAATTAATCCTAAAAAAATAACAATTAGAAATCTTTGATTTATTGTATCTTCTGTTATTTTGTGGATTTTGTTTTAAGTGCGATTTGTAATAATACTTTCAGAAATCATTCCTCACTAGCCTAACATACATTTTGGCAATAATTGTAAGTAATATAATACAATGATTACCTCAGTGTTGCGGTGCTGGCGCTCATGATTGTAGAGACCAGGTTGTTGATTTGCGTGAAAGAGGGGTTTTGTATGTGCAGTCTCTCGGTGGCTATCCTGTTAAGAGCTGTATTGTCTAGAACCATCACACAGTCCGCACTCTCCGTGAGTCTTTTGAGGGTGAGCAAGGAATTGTAAGGCTGGACCACCACATCACTGTGACAAAGAAAACACACACTTTACTACAATAAATCATTTAAAAAGAGATAGCTTCTGCTAAATCATCACCACGTAATAATAGCAGGTAAAAGTCAAAGATAATATCTAGAACAAAGATCTAATTTGTTTTTTAAAGTGCGCTGTTTTATAACATTTAACACTGAATACTCACTGACTGAGCAGTGCTGTAATCAGTTATTTCTTAAATTTAAAAATGTTATTCTCATACTTAATATCAACAGGGAGATTATTCCATGTCAACAGATCGACAACACTGAAAGCACAGCCGTAAAAACTTGCTTTATTAGCTCTAGCTAGTATTAAAATGTTGTTCATATTGGTTTCCACTGATTGTGAGTGAACATTGGCTTTCTGTTGGCATGGGTGTCACATAGAGGTTCAAAATATACGCTGGCACTCTGTGGTATCGAACCTTACACTGTCAAACACAATTTATATTTTACTCGCTTGTGGATTTAAAGCCAGTGAAGTTCCTTCAAGAGGGGGTGTGATATGACAGTATTTTTATGTGTCCAATTGATTCAATCCAGCGTACATTCTGTTACCAAAATCAGAATTTGACACTACAAACAGATTCTATTGGTTAATATGATTCTAAAGATGTAAATTAAGGTGGATATATTGGCCCAGATTATAGTACATTAATTAATTCTTGAGATTTTGGGTAGGTCTCCTCTGACAGATATTTGAAAGATAACTGCAGTCTCCGTCTCCAACATGTGTATTAATAGTATGTATATAGAATAAATGTAAATGGAAAATCACTTACCTAATTTCATCGAGATTGGGGAAAACGCTGTAAGTCTGAACTAACTTCTTTGGGAAGCGATCAGAAAGGTGCTCCAGAATGTAGGAGCCCATGCCAGACCCGGTGCCACCTGCGATAGAGTGACAGAGCACGAAGCCCTGAGCAAGAGAGAAGTAAAATCAATTAATCTGAGTTACATCAGATGAGAGGATCACAAAGATGAAAAAAAAAAATTATGTAAAAAATATACTTGATATGAATGGATTATGAAATCGAAGAAGACCGAGAAAAAGAAGCCACAACCTAATCAACCATTTAATAACTTTTAAGTCTGCCGTGTTAAGGGTCAGAGTGTGGGTACAACAACAAACTACATTGCTGTTCCTGGAAGGGTAAGAAGAGAGAATGGACTGCCTCACATTTTTATTCTGACACACCTCTATAACTTCCTCCACATGCATATCACCAATTCCAATTCATACATAAACGTTGATTCTTCTCACTTCTAACATGGGTGACCTTTAAAATTTCATAAATATGGCCATGTCATGTTTTTCTCGGTCTTCCTCGACTCTGTACTATTCACATTGTTAATGTATATTTTCTTAACCTTTCTTTGTTCATCCATGCACTCTACACGTCCGAACCAATGCAGTGTTCTTTTCATTATTTTGGTAATAATACCTTTTAACACTCATTCTTTCTTTGTACCAGCATTTGAAATTCTGTCATACATCATTCTAACACTCAAACATCTTAGAGACCTCATCTCTATCGCATTTATTCTGCTCTCATCCTCATGCTAGTTCTATGATTCGCTTCCATAAATAAGGGTTGGAACCATTGTAAATGGCCAGTGTTTGTATAACATGTTATATGAATGGGGGAATTCAGAAGATAATGCGTGGATGGAAGAGTGTGACAGCCCGTCCTCTCTGCTGGTTTAATCTTGACTGGTCCCCAGCCACACCAATGTTAAATAATTAGATTACAAGAAATTTCTTCGAAAATATTACCTCCAAATTGTCACTGCCGTCTGCTTCTCGATTGATGATATCAAAAATTTCTTCGCTCAATTTTTCTCCTTGAGCAAAGCCCGAAGCCCAGTTGTTACCAGCACCTCCACCGTGTTTAGATAAATAAACATTTTCAGGGTTGTATAACTGCAAACATAAATAAATTAAGCACAATAATGTATATCATACATAACTGTAACTGTCCAATGGGCTGAACAATAATAATTTAATCATTCATGAAACAATGCACAAGTTATTTAGTTACCTTTGCGTATGGAGAATTCAAAATGGTATGAATCACTCGGGGCTCCAAATCTAATAAAACAGCTCTAGGTATGTAATGATCATCATCTGCCTGATAAAAGAAAACATCTTTCCTATCTGATCCAGCAGAAGCAAACTCTTCCAATATTCCCTCAGGTGAGATTCCGTGTTCAGCGCATAGCTGCTTCCAAAACTCGAAACCGACTGCAATAAAATAGCAAAATCCCCGTTAATTATACGCACGTTCAGGATGTCAACAAATAATTAGTAAACAGAAAATATACATATTGACTGAGTCATATGGTTTGTACAGATTTAATCTAGTGAATTTAAAGACAGCTTATAGCAAACGATCACAGTGAACATATTATTATAGACTAAAACACTAAAAGAACCTTTGAAATTTATTAAAATATAACTGACATTTGAAAAATACAATGATTACTTACTTTGATTTCCGCATTGGCCAAGCTGCAATGTTATCATTTCACTCGGCATTTTGATAAATTGTGCGTCTCTAAAATATGCTGATGAAATTTATTTACTATATTAGAGAAAATAATATTTTTAACAAAAAAATAACAAGTAAAACTATCAGATTAGAACTGCACCTAAAATCGCGGGTCGCGGTTGGCTTCCCACCAACAAATTAATTATACTGACGGCTACATTTACTTTTGACAGTTTGGGATGAAAGTGATATAGACATGTTTCATGGCATACTCAATGAGATTGCACTAGACAAATTTTACATGGCAGAAAATACGTTTTCTCTCTGGGGGCTTGTTTAATCTTAGTTAAGTTTAATTTTAATTAGTGATAAGACTATGAAAAACAATAATAGTGTATTGGAAAAACAATAATAGTGCAGTGACAATTTTGTGAGTGGCAACACTTTGGGGGGCGTGATCTCAACCCCCCCACCCTGCGGATTTTCAACTAGAGGGCTGTGTGGAGCGAGGCCGCGGTAGTTACCGACCGGACTCCGGTGAGGCAACATCTCTCTCCGGCGTTCGGCCGGGGAGATAATCTGAAGGAAAAGATCGCGATATACGCGCCTCATGGTGCCGGCTGCGTCCGCTTATCATCATTGGGACCTGATGCTGGCCACTGCTGTCTAGGCGAAGGAGACCAAACCGCCCTTCGCTTCTACGCTCTTCCCCATCGTCCGCCTCGCACGTCCCTCGTGGTGCAGACGTCACTAGCAGCCAACTCGCCACCACGACGGCTTCGCAGATCACCATCCTCGCCGATCGTCCTCACAGATCGCCGTCCTCACCGTTAGTGCTGATTCAGTGACTCGTTAGTGCTGATTCAGTGACTCGTTAGTTTTAATTCGTTGGCCAACGAATAGCATGTAAGTCCTCTTTCTTCTTCTTTCCGTGTCCTGTCAGGTCTCCCCAACGTTGACTATCACCCTTGAGTAAGTCTCCCCGTCCTGGGCAGCTCGGAACAGCTCCCCCACGGTCCTCAGCCCCGTCCACTCTCGGATGAACCTCAGCCAGGAAACCCGCCTTCTCCCAACACCTCGTTGACCCTCAATCTTACCCTCTAAGATCAAATGTAATAGTGCGTACTTTTAGCCTCTCAGAACATGGCCCAAGTAGGACACCTTATGGACTTTGATGTTGCTCAGCAACTCTCTGTCAACTCTGGCTCTATGGAGAACGTTTGTGTTGCTGACCATGTCATTCCAGGAGAGGCGTAACATCCTTCGGTGTATCCACATCTCAAAGGCCTCCAATTGGTTCATAACATTGACTTTAAGGGTCCATGACTCCACTCCGTATAACAGCACTGTCCTCTTTAGTTCTTAAGTAATATTTATTTTGCTTTGTATTGCATGTTTTATTTAATTAAAGATAATTTTAAATAGTAAATATTGGTTTCAATCTCAAATCATAATACATCCCGGAGCATATCTCAAAATACATAATGTTAACACTGGCGAATAACATAGGCAACGTTGGGAAGTTGTGCGAGATCGGGGAAGAATTCGATTAAATTCACCTTTTTCACCCCGTGACACCAAAAAGCTCCTAACAAAAGGAAAGGAAAGGAATTTTTGATCATGTTAAGTGTAACTTCTATGAATATATAAAAAAAAAAGTGGTTATTAAAATGTCTATGAAACCTAACTCTATGGCTGTCAGCTAAAGTAGCTAAGTTGTAATCTGTGGTTAAATAGTTTTTAGCTACGATTTTCGCTTGTCAATTTTATAAAATTTTCTTAAAAGTGTATTCCAGCTAAAGTATATTTAAACATTTGATCCAAATTTCAACTGCTTGTAGCAGTTTTGTTTAGTTTTGCAGTTGAGCCCTTAAAATGTCTGACGGGGATGATGATTTTATGTGCGAAGAGGAGGAAGATTATGGATTGGTATACACTTATTTCACCGTTTATATTTATAACCTAAATTTAAATATAGTATTCGTAATTTAAATAAGGCCACTCGCAATATATGATATTTCATAAAATAGCATTTATCATTGTACATGATTTTACTTGCAAAATTATTTTAATTTTCGTTCCAACACTTGCTAACCGGCGTCACCGGGTTCATTATTTCTATCATATCAATAGCGTTAATACGTTTTTCTTTTTAAATGTTTTATCTTACTCAACAAAAATACTTTTATTGAATTCGTCCATTTTTTATATTGAGGTTAATTAAAATCAGTATTTGTTAACTTCACACGCATTGTATTTTAAAAATGAGAGGTATCTTAAATGGCCGAAACGCTATACTTTAATGTATCTTCGAAAACCCAATAATGTTTGTTTATTTTTAAAATGGGGCAATTTAATGTATGTCTTCAAGCCTCTCTCATCCATTTATCTTATGTTGGTGTACTCAATATGCCGTTTTTGGTGGATTTGTTATTTGATAAAACGTTAACAGATTATTTATATATCTAGAATATTTTAGGTTACGCCTACTAAAAATTCGTGACGTCATACGTAGAGTATTGAATTTTCTTTCATATTTTAGATATTTGCCAGTTTGCATAAAATTCTGTTTTTATTATTGATGTCTAGCAACATTGGTCTGAGTAGTAGTTTTGGGGCCCTTGTTTAGGAATATTCTGAAGACAGCAACTCGGAGCCGGATGTGGACCTCGAGAACCAGTACTACAACAGCAAAGCGCTGAAGGAGGAAGAGCCTCGCGGCGCCCTCGCCAGCTTCCAGAAGGTGCTTGATCTGGAAGGTGGCGAAAAGGGAGAATGGGGCTTCAAAGCCCTCAAGCAAATGATTAAAATTAACTTTAAATTGGTAAGGATGTTTTTGCCGTTGCTCGTATTTATACTAATCTTAATCATCAAATCATAATACTTTTAATTTTACACAATTGCAAATGGTATGAAATATGAAAACAATAAATGCATGTTTAAATATATAAAATTTTGTATATATTTTTATCAAATGAACTAATCTAACCTATTTGCTATCACCCTTTCATTTTAAATAATCCTTCCCTATTTAAGAAAAAAAAAAAACTGAATTACTACACATTGAATGATATTAATATAACACTCCCTTTACAGTCTAAATTAATCCAATACCCATGGTACTGGACCCCAATTTAAAATGTGTTTTAAATTCACATAAAACAATAGCTTGTGAAGCTTGGAGTTGAATAAAAAAGGGAGAAAGTAAGATAAATGTTGTAGAAATTATCACTGAGAAGAATGTGTAGGAAACTAAAATGATAGAATACCGAACGTCAAAATAAGGGCAGATGAATGTATCCTAAGTAAAATTAAAAAAGGATCACTTGGAATGAACGGATGAGAGATGAATGGTTAAAAAGTTGTAATCAAGTGGTGTGAATGGACATGGAAGCCGAGAAAAACATAGTATGACCAAATTAATCCATTACTAAAAAGGAGAAAGAAAATTCGACGAGCTTGAATGTTATGATATATGAATATAGAGGAAACTCGAGAGGTAGGGTAGTATATAGCAGTGTGGCAGTCCATCCACGGAAAAATAGTGTGATGGTTAACTAGTTAAAACAGAAGCTACGTGGTTAATTATTATAGTGAGTGAATTTGTGTATTTAGGTAGCATGTTCACAGCGGATGGCCGAATGGATAGTGACATAGAAAGAAGGGTTGGTGCGGGTAGCAAAGTGATTGGAGCTTTAAAAATAGTTATTGGAAACGAGAATTTATCAGTGAAAGCAAAAACGGCTGTTCACAATGGAGTTCTGGTCCCAACCCTAATGTATGGAAGCGAAGCATGGAACTGGCAGAAGAAGGATGAGAGCAGAATAAATGCGGTATAGATGAGGTCCCTAAGACGTATGCGTTGTAGAACGATATACGACAGAATCTCAAATGCTGATATAAGAAAGGAATGTAGAGCAGAAGAAGGTATTATGAAAGGATCGCTGCGTTGGTTCGGACATATGGAGCGCATGGATGGAGAAGGAATGTAAATGGAGTACAGAGTCTAGGCAGACCGAGGAAAACATGGCACGACCAAATTAATCAAATTTTAAAGGTTGATCATGTTAAAAGTCGGAAGAATCGACTTGCGTGTATGAATCACTATAAATGTGGAGGAAGCTAGAGAGGTGCGCCAGGTAGGAGTAGTGTGGCAGTCCATTCTATCTGCCTACCCCTGCAAAAAAACGCCGTGATGGTTTGTTTGTTTGTTTATCTTTAAAAATGTAAGTAAGAAATAAAAAACAAAATTCATACGTCTTGCCCACTAAACAATTCTGACAGGAATTAACTTGAGCATGTGTTACTTGGTATCCTTCAACGTGCGACGAATATTAATAATCCAAATAAATATATATGTCAAATTAATGGTAAATTTTTATGTCTCGCTGGTCAAACTATTTTGTGTTTATTTATATTTTGAACCTTATTTCAGGCCAACTATAAACAAATGATGTTCCGTTATAAGCAACTTCTGACGTATATCAAAAGTGCAGTGACAAGAAACCATTCTGAAAAGTCAATCAACTCCATTTTGGATTACATATCCACGTCTCGTAATGTAAGCAAAATGGCATTTATAACCTATCATTAGTTCAGTCAATATTTAAATGAAAATATATCTTATAGGGTTGACGGTTTTGACTATTTTTACAGATGGAGCTATTGCAAGACTTCTATGAAACGACACTGGAGGCTCTGAAAGATGCCAAAAACGACAGGCTTTGGTTCAAAACAAACACAAAGCTTGGAAAATTATATTATGACCGAGGAGACTTCAATAAACTGGCCAAGATTTTAAAACAGCTCCATCAAAGTTGCCAGGTACGTGATTTCACGAACTTTATACTCGCCATTAAAAATTGTATATCTTAATTTAATCGAATGATTTTTACAAAATAAAAATGTTGTATGTTTCGGGAGTGACCTCCTCTATCCTCAGGTGTAAATATATAACAAGGCATATTTTTTAAGTAAGTACAGTTTTGATATTTAAAAAAAAAAAACACCCTTTTTAACAGTTTTATTTTTAAATGAAAGAGCACACTTTTATTTACTTTTCCACATAATTACCACAAATATTAAGACACTTGCCATATCGAACTACAAACTTTTGTATTCCGTTGTGAAGTTGTGAAGAAAAGTCAGGCGACAAATTTCTTTCATGACGGAATACAAAAACTTGTACGATATGACAAGTGTCTTAATATTGGTTGTAATTATGTGGAAAAGTAAATAAAGCTGTGGTCTTTCAGGTAAAAACATAATTGTTACAAAAAGTTCACTTGTTTTTTTAAATATCAAAATACAGTAAATGTCCATTAATTCGAAATTCAAGGGACCGGATTTCCCTAAAAGAATCGAATTACGAATTACGTGATCACCAAAATAAAAATTGCGCCAATTGCCGATGGCTTGGAACATCGCGGCCATTTTTTCATTCTGTCAAAATAATAATTATAATGTCAAGTTTTCATAATAATAATAACTATAGTGTTTGGATAACATAACGACGTTTTTGTGGGTCTAATGGCGCTTTGAAATTAAAATCAACTTTTTTATTGGTTAAAAGAATCCTAAAAAATGAAAACAGTGAAACCCGGATTTTACATTTTCCCGCCATTTCCGTGTAATTACATAGTTTAACATTTTTTGTTTTGTTTTATTCTTTAATTTATTAATTTTCTTCCTTTTTACATACTCATCTGAAGTACATTATTTTTACATACTCATTCTCAACAAAAAAAAGTTTTGGAATTTCTCCGAAAACTTTGTGAAAGAATATTGCTAAATTATAGAAAATAAATGATGGCTACATGAAAGATGCTGAGTAATATATGTAATGAAGATATCCTTTTTACATAGTGTTCTCATTTTATCGCTTTGCACTTCTTTACCGCGTGATATTTTCAAGAGAAATACATAAATAGAAATATATCTCGCTTACACTAATGTATGTAAGCGCTCGAACCTGATTCTTTCTCATGGGATATTTCACATTTTATTGATGTCTCACTTGAATTATTAGAAATTGTAAGTACATTTTGATGAAAAGCCTTACGAAATACGCGATATTTCGATTTAACGGTTGAATTTACTATGAAAAGTCAATTTTTGGACCAAGCGTTGTTCGAATTAACTTACTATTACGAATTACTGTAGTACTTACTTAAAAAACACGCCTCTTCTATCAGTTATATATTTACACCTGAGGATGGAGAAGGTCACCCTTGAAACATGTTGTGTATAATATTTTTATTCTGTAAAAATATTTAATAGATAAAAGTGAATTACAGTGTTAAATAAGTGAGTTAAAAAATAATATGTATGCTTGATTGTTGTATTCACAGACAGATGACGGAGAAGATGATTTGAAAAAAGGAACCCAATTACTGGAAATATACGCTTTAGAAATTCAAATGTATACGGCGCAAAAAAACAATAAGAAACTTAAAACTCTTTACGAGCAATCGCTTCATATTAAATCTGCTATTCCCCACCCCTTGATCATGGGTGTCATACGAGGTAAACTTATAAATTAATATAATTATAAGTTAATGTCTTCATTTGATTGTCCCTTTCATTAAAATATGGGTAATATTAATGATTATTTGTAGAGTGTGGTGGAAAAATGCACCTGCGGGAAGGAGAATTTGAAAAAGCTCACACGGACTTCTTTGAGGCTTTTAAAAATTATGACGAATCGGGGAGTCCTCGCCGCACCACCTGCCTGAAATATCTAGTACTGGCTAACATGTGAGTACATTCATCAGTAATCCCATTACACTGTGTACTTGTTTCTCTTGAAATCACATCTTATACATATAGTAAAATATTCAATGTAATATTCCTAATATTTAGTATTGATAAAAATCTCAGTGGTATTGAGTTTCAGCACCTTAAAATTTTTATAAATATAATGCACCCTGGTGTAATTAAATTAATTACAGGTATATTTGGTGTTCTATAACTATGTAAATATTATATCTAAAACTAGTCACATTATATATTCCAACAAATGCTTTCTTGTTTTTGGGGTTTTTCTCTTGCCTAATAATTATTGATTATGCGGAAGCAAGCTGAAACATATCACTCCCATAAAAAAAGCTTCTAGAAAACTGATGTTTTCATCAATTTGGAATTTTATATCATTGTTCTAGAAACAATGACAATTGTAATAACTCTTGTTTTTTTTTATTGTTTAAGGCTTATGAAATCTGGCATAAATCCTTTTGATTCCCAAGAAGCCAAGCCATACAAGAATGATCCTGAAATATTAGCCATGACCAATTTAGTGGTGTCTTACCAGAATAATGACATTAACGAGTTTGAGGCCATCCTCAAACACAATAGAAATAACATCATGGATGACCCCTTCATTAGAGAACACATAGAGGACTTGCTTCGGAACATCAGGACACAAGTTTTAATCAAACTTATTAAACCCTACACCCGTATACATATTCCCTTCATCTCTAAAGAACTCAACATTGATGCCTCAGAAGTAGAAAATCTTCTAGTGTCCTGTATTTTAGACAGGTAGGTGAAACCTTTCTTATTCTTAACTTATAACTAAATATTTGACTATAAGAAGAAGAAGAATTATCTCAGGTTTTTTGCAGCACATATGATAATACATTTTATATTTACAAGAAACCAGTTAACTGATTGTGGGGCAATTTTTTTTAGAACAAATTTTTATTTATATATTGTTAAAAAAACTTTTTACTTACCATCTTACATTCTAATACCCCCCTAGAATAACATTTAAAACTAAGATTATCCATTGAAACCTAAAATCCTTACTTTTTATAACTTGAGAGAAATTATCATTCATTTTTAATTATTGGTTTACAAATATATATCCCAAATAATCAAAAATATATAAACAAATTCTACAGTATATACTTAGAGGAATTAACTGAATGTAATTATGCCTAAGTACTGAAGATGAGATCCAGAGGTCAATGGGTGCATACAATTGTGTTTCACTGTATTTTGATGAGTATATTCAGAGAAATGTTAGATCTAAATGATAGGAAATAAAAAAATTCATTAATAATAGTAAACACGATTGTTTAGTGGTTTTACTTGGATTTAATTTATATAAATTGTGACAAATATTTTTCGCCTTGCGAGGGCATTCTCAAACTGAAACTAATCGCCAAACAGTGTGTACTTATATTGAGTTTAGAAATCTTAAGGGTGGGGGAGAAAGTATATAATGCAAATGTTTGAGTTGTTAAATAAAGCAATTTGAAGGTTTTTCTTAGAACTTAGCATTATGTACTTTCTCCCCCACCCTTAAGATTTCTAAACTCAATATAAGGACACACTGTTTGGCGATTAGGTTCAGTTTGAGAATGCCCTCGCAAGGCGAAACAAATTTGTCACAATTTATATAAATTAAATTCAAGTAAAACCACTAAACAATCAAGTTTACTATTATTAATTAATATGGAGTTTTACCTCAACCATCAATAAAAAAAATTAAAATACATCTCAAAGATGTCATTAAAACGGCCGTAATGTTTGAATGTATGTTGGAAACAGGGTTAATTAATGTATTATTTATGAGTAAATAAAATTATGGTTACAGTACCATCCGCGGCCGCATAGACCAGGTGAACCAGGTGCTGGAGCTGGACCGGCAGTCGCGCTGTGCTGCGCGTTACAACGCTCTGGACAAGTGGACCAACCAGCTCGCTTCCCTCCACCTCGCTGTCACCAATAAGATGGCCTAACATCATAAGTGTATTCCTTTCGCCAATCCCTCTCAATAAATTTTGTATATTTAATCTTTCGTACAGATATCAGTAATAATAAACAATAATAAAAATCTGGTTATTTTTAATGAATTACAATTCACCACCTGACGGTTCTCTGCACGGCCCAGGTCCTTATAATAATGAGCTACTATTTAATCCACCTAACCCTTGTGTATGGAAGTGAAGTTTGAAGCCGGCAAAACAAGGATGAAAGTAGGATAAATGCTGTAGAAATGAGATCACTGAGAAGAATGTGTAGGAAAATGATATATGATCCGAACAACGAAATAAGGAAGAAGTGTAAGGCAGATGATTGCATCATAAGTAAATTTAAAAAAGTATCCCTGAGATGGTTTGGACATATGGAATGAATGGATGTGAGAAGAATGGTTAAAATGTTGCATACAAGCTGTGTGGGTGGAAAGAGGAGCAGTGGAAGGCCAAGGAATGCACGGTATGACCAAATTAATAAAATATTAAAAGGCATCCATGTGCGAAAAATTTACGAGTGTGCATGTTAGGATGTATGAAAGTAGAGGAAGCTTGAGAGGTATGCCAGGACAGAGCAATCTGGCAGTCCATAATCTCTATCCCTCTAGGGAATCATGATGGTTAATTAATTATTATTATTATTATTTTGTTGATTCGCTCTTTACATTACAGCGCGAGCCAAATCGATGTAAAGGATATGCTATCATAGTGATTCTCTAGACATGTGATAGATAGCTAATCTATCGCCATCTTATTCTCACATGAAATCTTCACCAGACCAAAGACAATATGACAACCTTCGGTGTGCCAGTCAAAGCACTTACCACTCGGCCACGAAGGGCGTTAGTTACTATAATATAGTAAGTTACTGCTTTTGTCTGGGGATTGTAAAGAAAATCCTGTGCGTTGAACACATATCCGTACAAACATTACAGCCATTTCTCGGACACGGCAGCCGTTTTCATGTATTGGATTGAAAAGTGTCACTTCAAATGTTGGCAATAATTATTAGTGTAAATAAATAACCTTCACTGCCAGTCCAATCGCTTATTTTCTTTAATAATATTTTTAAATTTTTGCTGGTGTTGGAAATTAAAAAAACGGTTGATACGTGGAGTAATAAATTAAATTCAATATTTGATAAAAAAAATTTAGAGTTGGATTGTTTTAAGTGCCTAATTACAGTTATTTAAAAGAACAGTGAATACATGGAATATAAATTAAATAAACACATAATTCCAGATCGTCCAGCTGACAACATTTGCACCATCTAAAAGAACATTGTGTTATATTATTTTTATTTTATATTCTTTATTTAGATTTATTTTGTGGACGTTGGACGATCAAAGTGTGTGCGGGAGATGCCTATTGGTGGTGATGAGGTTTGCAACCCATCACACCACGTCCCGCATCGCCAAAAAAGAAGGATGGAGTGCCGCATCGGTTAAAGTGTGGCAGTCCATTCTTTCTGCCTGCCCCTTCAGAGAGATGGCGTGATGGTTAGTTAGTTAGTTTCCAATCGCTTGCACCATTTTTTTTATTATACTCATGTTAAGAACCATTCACACATATGCAAATAGAATTCATATGATGAATGAATTATTTTCAGGCAAAATATTTGGTTCCGCTGCAAGTTAAATTTGTTAAGTAATTATTATTTTTTTTTTTAAAAAGACTAACACCAAATATTTAAATCAATGATATTAGAATTTATTTTACAATCTTTAATATGAGCAAAAAATAGCTCATTATCATGAAGAAGGAATCTGGTCGTGTCCAGGCTCGAACCCAAGTCCCCTGGATCAGGAGCCAAGCGTTCTATCCCCTAGACCACCACCCGATTATTTTAATGTTTTTTTTTTACTGCTGGGCAGGTGCTGTGTTTGGGGTATTTTGCATTTTTTTCATACCAGTCCAAGAATAATACCGCCGCTGATCGTTTTATTTTGTACGTTTTCAATTATAAGAGGTACTATCAATACAGTTTGTATATCAAACTGCTGTAAAATGAAAAATGTATAGAGATATGTTGAAAATAAATTCAAAATATGTGTGGGGTCTACTTGCACTAATTTGCTCTGTCTGGGATGTTAGTTTTTCAGTCAGGATTTTTCACCGACGTCTTGTGAATTAAGTATGTAAAAGAATATGAGGAATAAACTTATATATAATGATTAAATTTTAATATTTAACAAAATTTAATATTTAACAAAATTACTGTCTTTCAGAGTCCTGAAATTCCAGGTACTCTATATGACCAAACTATTTTATTCAAGGTGAATGTGTTAAAAAATTTTTTTAATCATACAGTAGTTTCTTTTTATAACGATTCTCCCTATAACAATAATCTCTCTTAAATGAATAGGGTTGTTTGGTTTTGGTAGTATTTATTCTAATTGTTTTTACTCTATGTCGATATTAGTCTCTCTTTATAACGATGGTATTTCAGTCGTTCAAGTGCCCCTTCATTCTTGATTTGAGCGGGCAGGGCACCAGCGCTACCTGAGAAGCAGTGGCGGTATTCCCATAGAAGCCCAGAGGCTTGCGTAAGAAATTTTGAATCAAAACCTCTTCTGGCTTACAGAGGTTCAGCTCTTGTGGCTATTCGATGGGAACATTGTTGGAAGGTGATTTGGTGGGTTGTTGATTTATGCATGATTACTTAGATTTGGGGGTTTTGATTCAAAATTTCTTACACAAGCCGGGCTTCTGAACTTCTATGGGAATATCGCCACGCTGAGTAGGTAGTGCTGGCGCCCTAAGGTAGGGTATGTTATATCGCCCGGCATGTTTTGATTTCCGCTTCTTCTTCTTTCAGTGCCGTGTCAGGTCCCCCCAATGTTGGCGATTACTGACCCTATCGGTCCACGATATATACGGAGCATTCTGTGGTATATCCACATCTCCAACCGGTTCATTACATTCACTTTTAGAGTACAGGTCTCGCAGCCGTATAGTAGAATAGACCATACATAACATTTAATCATTCTTTGTCTCCAACTTAATAACTCCATTTCAGGTTAAGATTATTGTTGCAAAATAAGGTTCTCATTTTATTAAATGCAGCGTGTGCAACTTCCATTCTGCATTTTAATTCAAAGTCCGGGTCAAGCGCTTTAGTGATAATGCTGCCAAGGTATTTAAATTGGTTGATCATTTCAACATTCGCACCATTCAATTGCAGAGTGGATGAAGAATAATTTTCCGCTTAACGAATGTCAACCAACCTATTATATTATTGTCTATAAATAAATATTTATATGCACTTCTTACATAAAAAAAAAACACTTTTTTCAAATGGAATATTATTGAAAGTAAATATTGAATTACTTTAAACTATAACAATGCCAATGCCCCAGTCCCTTGGATATCAATATACAGAGAGAATACTGTATTTGTTTATTTTTTATTACATATGTATATCCTTAATTAGCCCTGAACTGAATTCTAGCCAGCAAGATGCAAAATTTGGCAGATACAAAAATAAAAACAACCATATTTATTAATTAAAACTTTTTAATTGTCAATGTCTTATAAACATTCAATTTGTATATTCTTAAATAAAATATATTTTACTATAAAAAAATATTTATTAATGGTAGTTCACACAAATTGGTAAGTATAATAGAAAAATACTTAAAAACTTAGTAGATGTAATTACTTATAACATTGCTACGTGTAAAACAGTACTTAAATAAGTTTCTTCCAGATCTTGGTCAATGTAATTTTTTTTAAACTTGGTTATTAAGTGTTTTGAGATATTTATAAACTTAATGAGTTAACATTGGAATTCCATAATCCACTCATCGGGGAAAAAAATGAGTTTTAATTTTTAAGGATTCATATTTATATATTTTTTATTTGATGCATTATAGTTTTAACGGGGTATAAAAAATTGTATATTATTATAATACAGTATATATTGTTTAGAAGGATATAAATAAACCTACAATATTATTAAATGGGAAACATTTCATGTCCTTTTGTCATTCGATCTTAGATCATAATTGGTTAGCACATTATAATTTAAAGCTAAGTCAGAACATATCCTAATATGGCTTACTGCTCTACAATGATGTAAATGCAGCAAATTACGTAACTTCATTAGTTTACATATCCAATATTATAACTTGCATATTCATTTTGAAATCAAGATACCTATTTTTATTGAAGTGTGCTTATTACAAGTGTTCAGAAAATAGTCATTTAATTTTTTTTTCAAGGTAAAATTTTGGTACACTTTTTGCAAGTAAAAATAGTTGTGACATTCTTCATCATTAAGTATTTATTTAACCGTCGCGTTGCCATGTGGTCAATTGAGTTTCCACTGCCAATTTAAAGTTGATTTTCTTAAAACCTATGGACCCTAATATTATAAAAAAATTGTAATCCTCCATTGAAGTGTTCTCAATATTTCGTAATAAAAAAAAAAGCAAAAAATTACTTCCTTCATCCCAAAAAAAAATATTTTCTAAGACTGCCCTCACCTTCATTCGTGTTAAGGTAGAATTTGTTTTGCTAATATTTACAACTTTATCAAAAGTGACAAATACTTACTCGCTGTTTTGAACGTATTATAATTTATATCTTTGGCCTTTTCAATATGTGCGTAATAATACCGACTGTGGACGGAAACGCAGGACGCAACTTAATAATATCAGAACTGTGAAAATATTAACACTTTACCAAAAGGGACAAATATTAATACGTACTCGTTGTCTTGAACGTACTATACATTTTGCCTAGGTGCCTTTAGTGCGCCGCGCCGCGCGGCGCTTGTTTATACTTGATGTCAGTTGCTCTCGTATGCTCTGACGCATTCCATATCAGAAATCGCATGGTTCCAGAAAAAAATTAATAATGATATGTTTTTCAAATAATCCATGTATGTTATAGATATCGATCTATTCCTAATGAAATTCCCTACAAGATGACATAAATTAAATTTTGATTCATCGAGTCATATGCTTGATATTTAGATAAAGTTAGCGGTAAACTGAATTGACCACATGGGAGCGAGCGTTTTGTTTTGAACACGGTACGTTAAGGGTTAATTCAGCATGAAAGGCAAATCTTCTTACCCTGTTGTGCGACTGGCTTCATTTACAGTCTAACAAAATAGTTTTAAACTGCTACAGACTACATTTGCAGTTCATAGTTGAATGTAATTTATGAACCTTTTTACTTTAGTTCCTTATTACTAAATTGTACGTATTTTGATAAACTGGAACTATCTGTCTAAACTGCAAATGTAGCCAACCCCAGTTCGAGACCAATTTGTTTACTGCAAATGAAGCCAGACACACAATAGGTGTTAAAAATGATTATTTGATGAACTACACATTTATTTCACTTAAAAATTGCGTATAAAACCAAAAGAAATATAGAATAAATATAAAACAAGATACTATTTTCAGAACACAAGTAATTTAGCCCTTTTTACTTGATTGGTAATACCATAATTTATAATTTTATTTCACATAAACGGACAAACGAACTCAGTGGCATGAACCTCAGCAGGCAGCCTCAGTTCACTGCACAAGCTGATCATGCAGCCAGGGCCGGAAGACAGGCAGCGTGCTGGGGTAATGGGTCTCGGGTTTCAGGGTATCTTCACCTTCTGTGAGTGGGTAGGTGGCCAGCATGATGGGCAGCTGCAATTTCACCTCCTTCTCCAAGCTTTTAGGTTCTATAATGAACTGAAACATAATTCACACAATGAAAACTACTTGCCTGCAGTAATTTTTTCATTCAAGTAAAATATCTTAAATTGTTTGGTCTTCATCATTATACTGAATGATAGAAACCAGTAAAATAATTTTAATAGATTATATTTTTCAAACGTGAAATTTAAGCCTTAGAACGTTATGCAATCATTACTCTATCTGTCATCGCTACGCAGCACATTCTCCGTGGAAACATTTTAAATAAAGCGTCCCATTTAAAACAATATTTTCTTACAAACTGTATCCTAATGTCAAACCATCTCTCATGCGTTTCTGGTAGTATACAATATATTATTTTACCTGTTTCTAATAGATGCCTTAAACCTTAATTTTGTAATGTCTATTGATGAAATGAACTGGTTTGATTTGATTTGATTATAGCAATAATTGATTATTTCACTACATACATTCCTCGAATATCAAAGAATTAATGAAAACACACTTAAAATCCTGATATGAACGACTTATTTATCTGACTAAAGTCAGTAGCCACAGGCAAAGAGTTAATAATTGATAATAATAAAAAAATAATCAATAGATATTGCTTATTGTCATTTAAACTCAACAAACTTTTAGCTATAGTCATGACTTTTTTTTCAAACTTGAAATAATGTATGCTACGTGGAGCCCTGGGGCTCCGCCATGACAAGTGCGATAATTAATCTACAATAAACTCGAACTACAATCAACTGCGAACAAAACAATTTAGCTTGTTCGAGCAGGTATGTGGCGACTCGATACTCGTTACTACACACCCACACAGCGGGTGTATGATTTTTTAAAAAATAATTGTAATTAAATAATGAGTATAAAACCAAGTTAAGCTTATTTTAGGGCTCTGTAAAATATTTAGTGTTTCTAAAGAGTTAGAATGGGAGACTCGGTTCCTTCATAATAGAGTTATTATTTCTACCCACATAAGAGATTGTATATAAAAAAAATCATATCATTAATTTAAAATCCTTAGTGCTTGTGCTAATCCTTAGCTTTTTTAAGAATAAAATCTAAATCACAATTTATTTTTATGAGATTGTAACAACAGCTGTTTCGTCAACCTAACAAACAACAGTTGTTTGTGACATAGGTTTGTAAAACAGCAGTCTAGACAATCTCATAAAAATAAATTGTTATACTATAATAACAGCGTTTCAAAATTAAAACATTTAATAATGTTGAAGTATCATTGTGTTTCGGCTAAAACAAATGGATTATCTAATAAAATTTATATAAATTAGTTGATGTGTATACATACATAAACATCATATTGTATTTTAATGAGATGGCATCCGCGGAGGTTGGTGGGCGGCAGAGGGGGCACATAAAGTAGCTCACCAACCCACTTGTCCTCCTCCCCTGGTCGAATCTTCCCCCGCGACAGCCCTGCTAGCTCTCTCCTTTCCGTTTGCACCACCTTCCCGCGAGCCATATACTGAATCGTCTGAAAGTTCATACAATAACTCATCACCATGTATTTGTTTCATGCTTGACCATACTATATTTCACAATGATAAAGAAATCTTCATCTGGAGACAACAACAACAACAAACCATCACGCCGTTTCCCCGCAGGGGTAGGCAGAGAGAATGGACCGCCCCACTACTCTATCCTGACATACCTCTATAGCTTCCTCCACATTCATACATCGAGTCATACAAGCACGTCGATTCTTCCGGCTTCTGACATGACCAACCTTAAAATTTTGATTAATTTGGTCATGCCATGTTTTCCTCGGTCTACCTCGACTCCGTACTCCATTTACATCGTTAACATATACTTTTTTAACCATTCTTTCTTCACCCATGCGCTCCATGTGTCTGAACCAACGCAGCATAATCATCCGGAGACTCTTGTAAAATATAGAAAAATATAAATAAATAAAAACTAACTAACCATCACGCCGAAGGGGTAGGCAGAAAGAATGGACTGCCACACTTTTCTTTCCTGACATATTTCTCTCGCTTCCTCAACATTTATACATCGTGTCATGCACGCGCGTCAATTTCTCTGACTCCTCACATGGCCGACATTCAATATTTGATTTATTTGATAGAAAAAAAATATATTTAGAAAAATATATGTATTTAAAATAATACCATTGGCAGATCAATCCTATTAACCAGATGACGGAAGCCTTCTTGATAATCATTAATTGTGATTCAAACAAAATCCCAAAGCATGATCCGGATAAATTAACTATTAATTATCGAATTTCGTATTAATTATCGAATATGGTGTTTTAATGAATAAAAATAAAAGAGTTACTTCAGTAAGGGCAGCACGGGTGCTCTTGACAGTGGTCCGCGAGGAGTTGACAATGGTAGCAGAAACGGCGATGCTTTCCCCCGGGACATAACCACCGCGGTCCAGCGCCACGCGGCACATCAAGGCACCCCCACCTACACAGCCAACACCCAGACTATGTTCCACTTCGCAACGGAATGCTTGCTGAAATCAAAAAATTATCTTTAACCTTTACAATTGTAATAAAAGAAATGGTAGGGAAAAGAAGAGATCAAAAATATTAAAAGTTGCATATATGTCCAATACAAATTTGATCATCGGACATTGTTTTCATCAATTGTCAATTAATTTTATGATTTAATTCAATTTTACATCATTGTTTTAAACTGTTAGAATTTTTTATGGTGTTTTATACGGATTTTTTCCACTTTTGAGTTTATTTTCTCGACATGTTTCAAAGGTTTTACACCTTCATCATCATTTATATCGTTCTCTCGATGATGTAAAAGCCTTCGAAACATGTTGAGAAAAATAAACTCAATATTGTAAAAAACAGTGTTTTAATTCATAAAAAAAATTCAGTACTGTGGAATATTTTTATTTTTTGTATTATTCGTGAATGAAAAATAGATAGAGCTCTCCATACACATCAGAGTTAGGCACCATCTTGTATATATGTTTAAGTTATTGCCGTATTTGATAAATTCCTGGTCTTACACATTTGAAAAATCCTGAAAAGAGCTGCTAAAGAATTTAGCGTAAAACTCTCCAAACTTTCTTGCAATATGTTTTAATTTTCTCTGGCATTCTTCCCCTAGTATTATTACAGAACTGAATAAGTACTTACTGAAAGAATAGGCGGTTCCATATTCAAGTCGATTGGATTCATGACAATAAAGACTTGCTGGTTCTTGTGCGTTAGCCCATTGGGTTCCCTCAAAGCTGCTTTGCAGAAATACTGGACCCACCCATGCTTGCCGAGGAAGGTAGAGGGCAGCCCATGAGGTAGTCCGAGCTTGAAGGGAAAACTATGTATGCCCGGAGACAGAAGAGAAGGACCCTGACCTGATAAAAATGTTATTTTGTACAATATATTAAAATATTTAAGCATATAAATAATACTATAAAATAAATATTGTTTTATGTATGGTTCTATGAATTATTAAGAAAAGCTCCATTTTTAATATCTAATATTAATGAAAATGTACATTTTCTAGAAATTTCATGAGTTGGACATATTTCACCTTTCTAAGGCATTATCAAATATCTAAAAACAAATTAAACAAGCATTAGATAATACCATAGAAAGGCGAAACATGTCACACATGTAAAATATAATCAAATTTCTAGAAATCTGACATTTTTATCAAAGTAAAATGTCATTTTATTTTAAAAGTAAGAAATCTCATGTTTTTGCTGAAATCAGACAATAAAAGTTTATTCTGAAAATAATAATTGAATACTTTATCATATTATACAATATTTAAATATGTGGAAGAATCATCTTTATTGACTTTTTTCCTTTGTAACACTTTTATTACTTAACTTAAAAATAAAAATAAATGTTTCGGATGATCGTGTAAACATTTTTTTTAATGATTTGATTAACTGAATAAATATTATAACAATGATTTATTAAGTTTCCTTTTAAATGTAATTTTTATTGAAATATTATAATTTGCTCTTGTCTATAGGTTTAAAAATATTTTAATTTTACCTGGTTCTCCTAATAATCTCATACGAAAATCTATGTAATTTTCTTTGTCATAAATCCTCTCCTGGCGTGCTGACCGGACTCGTACCACACCCTCTCCCACAACATGGAAGTGGAGACCTGGAATTCAAACTTGCTATTCAAATATGCCATATATTATTGTAGAAATATTTTCGAAACTCCATTTAAAAATACAAATATTTCAATAAATTTGTTGTTTTCGCTAAGTTTATCCAATTCACCGTGTTTATAACAAATTCCAACATGCTTAGACAAATTGTAGTTTAAGAATATTTTTCAGATAAAACACAAAAAAGGTTAAAAACAAATATATCAATTCACTATATGTATTTATTCCGAACACTTCAGACAAATTAACAGTTCTTTGAGTTGTTTTTTTTATTAGTAGTTCTTACTGTTATTACCAATTGAATATTGTACAATACATTACACAAATAACATATCTATATTAGATTGGTGTGCAAGTAAGTACTTAGATAAGTACTGAAATAGACATTTTAGTTTTATTTTCATTTGCTCTTTTATTTGGCTAATGCAAAGACTAGCATTTCCCTTTATTTTATGACATAAAGTTAGAGTTAGCATTAAAATAGTATGATAGTAATTGACCCATAAAATATGTTTCCCGTACCCGAATATTATTTGATCAGCTGTAAAGGTGTGGTACAAAAATTATAATAGGCTAACGCGGTGTTTTATTTGACAATAAAAATATAGCACACCTTTATTGTTTATAATAATAATGATGTTAAAATTCTGGAAAGCTAGTTTCAACTATAAAAATATTACTTCAGTAAAATAGATCAAATAACAAGTTTCAAGAACACAAATATGCATACATTTTGCCATCAGGTAATAGGTTCAATATTATTTGTTCCTTTGTATAAATTCAACTTAAATAATAATAACAATTTATTTTATTTTATGTAATGTTTAAATGTGGACCAAGACAATACATATTTTTTAATGTTTGCATGGGCAAGAAACACGTCTATTTTAAGGTACTGGTATTTTTTTCACCAATTAAATTCCCTCTTAATTCTCTCATTCTATAATTAAATTTAGAACACTTTGAAATGACGTCTCAAACTTTAAGAAAATTAAACCAAAAAGACATGTATGCAAGGGCAAGAAGGCAACCTGAATACTGCTCATATAAAAAATATATATATCCCAAATAATAACAAAAATGAGATCAGGTTAGACCGAATGAAATAGACTTTTATGAATGTCTACCCAATTAGAATATGATTAGCATAATATAATGAAATAAATGTACACACCCAACGCAGGAGTGTCATCTTGTAGCTCGATCAAGACCCTTCCAGACAAAAACTGTCCGGGGAAATACAGCAAAGATGTATTGTCAAATAGGATGAGAAACTTTAAAAGCTTTCTGGGCATATTTTGTGCGTTACGATGCTGAAGTCATCAAATTTTAGTCAATTGCATATCAACATAACCAGTTTCAAGGACTTTATCCTTACGTAGATACTCGAGATAGCTTGTCTTTCTAACTGTGACACACGAAATTCACACAATAACTATAACGTTTAACAACTATATAAATTAAGAGTCTTTAAACACTTCAATACACATTTATTAATCACAGATCGCTGAAAGAATACCTAATTAATATTTATTAATCACTTAGGTATTGCGATGAATGTTGACAAAACAATTTTCGAGTCGCGAATTATTCTTATTGGAAATATTTTCGGGGATGTCGGTCGATTATATGTGTTTTCGTATTAGATAATCATTGCATATTTGGTTTTGGTTCCACATAACTGCCCGTTCACCTTTATCGCGCGTCTCTTGTGACTACGAGAATAATTCGCGAAGTGAGCCAAGAGCCAATACGAACCTTCAAACTCTTCGGACAGGTAAAACGCGTACAGCACACATTCTTCAGATAGGCTACTACCAATTGAGAAAATATTTAATTTTAATTGTACATTTAGTCTGCAGAGTTTTGTTTAATACAGTACGTGCGAAATAGATAGGAATGAATCATATTTGTCTTAATTTATTTTTACGCGTTTTTATCATAACGTTTAAGAATTAAGAAATATCAAATCAATGTATTTTTAACCGAGTCGTGGACTCCTAAAATAATTTATACAACACTAATGTGTTAGTATCTGATGATTTCCTTGGTGCACAGGGCTGTACCAAAATATATTATGATAATCAAAATATGCAATTGTCGCAACAGTTCTAAAGAAGTTGTTACGAAGAAGTTGCCGTCACGGGGTGAAAATGAAGATTACTTGTATCTCACTCCCGATCTCGAAGCAACTCCTCAAAACGTATTGCCCTTGTGTTTATTTGCTAACGTCATCAGTATGTGATCTCTGAGGTGTTCCGGGAAGTATAGTGATATGAGATTGAAACCAATATTTACTATTTACAATTATGTTTAACCACACAAAATAAAGAAACCAGATTACTTATGAACTAAAGAGGACTTACATGCTATTCGTTGGCCAAGGAATTAAAACTAACGTAACTAACGATGGCGGCGAGGACCGACGCTGACGGAAGCCGGCGCGGCTGGTTAGCACGAGGACTGCCAGAGGCTGCACGGCACAGAAGGATGCCCGGCGTCCACTTCTATCTCCCCGGCTGAGGGGCATCACGCAGATGATGGACCGCGGAGGGCACGGGTCTTCTTCACAGCGACAGCGGTGGCCAGCATCAAGCCCCAATGGTGATTAGCTGGCGCCATGCGGCACGTATCGCGAACTTTTGAGATTATCCCCCTCGCGGGACTCACTACTGACGACTTTTTAGAATATGTCCCCGGCGCGCGGCCGGGGAGAGATGCTCCTTCCCGAGGGCCGGGGGACGGACTGACTCGCTGGTCGAGCGCGGACTCCAATCCGCAGGGTGGGGGGTTAGATCATCCCCCCCCCCCCCAAAGTGTGGCCACTCTGCATCCGGCCGGCAGTACCTAACTGAATTGCGATACCGGGGCAGAACGCTATTTTCTTAATCACAAAATTGTCACTTCACTTCCTTAAACACTATTATTGTTTTTCCTACCCACTATTATTGTCTTTCATAGTCTTATCACTAATTAAAATTAAACTTAACTAAGATCAAACAAGCCTCCAGAGAGAAAACGTTTTTTCGGTCATGTAAAATTTGTCTTTTTTTTTATTATTAAAAAAAAGACTAACATCAAGGATTTATGTCAATGATATTAGAATTTATTTTACAATCTTCAATATGAGCAGAAAATAGCTCATTATTATGAAGAAGGAATCTGGTCCCCTGGATCAGGAACCAAGCGTTCTATCCCCTAGACCACCACCCGAACTAGTGCAATCTCACCTATTATGCCATGAAACATGGCTATATCAAAGTAACTCAGATAAATTTACAAAAAAAAAAAAACTCTTGTTTGTTCTCAAATATTTAATCTGCAATTATTTCGCAATAAACTTTACTTGTGCATAAAACGTAATTCTTACTTCTTATCATTTTGTTTCCCAACAGTTACAAGTGTATAAAAATGGTTGATTTATAGTTATTTGAATTTTTTTTAAATGTATGTCCCACTTCGCGAGCGCAACCCTATTTGTACGGTTACCCACGAGTCTGTATCATTTGCAAGCATATATGTAGGCAGGTACCTATTAAGCAAGCGCAGATGCTGAAAAATGTCTTAGTGGCTCTTGCGTCATTCTGACCGTATGCCTATTAAGGCTATGTTTGGTATGCATGTGCCAGAATATTGTCATTAATGATGCAAAATAAATAACACCGCCTGTAGAAAATATGTTAATTGTTTTGAGAACCGATAAATATTTCTTGAGAAGGTATTCTCCTACGTAGGCAGGTATGCATGTGTGGGAACATAAAATTACTTGGTTATTGTTATTATGTAATTAAATACATTTATTCAAATGTATTGTATACACAAAGCCTGTTATTCCTATATAACAATATTATGGATTCGGCAATCGCACAAGGTCGAAATCCATGGCCGATGGCGATACAGGGTCATAAAAATCTAGATAAGCCAAAGATATCACAAATTGAAGAGTCATATCACATCCAAATATCATCAAAGTACATTTCTAGTTTGTATTTTTCATATTAATTTCCAGAACAGGTTTATATTTATTTAAAGTTATTTGTGTAAATGAGTAATCTAAAAACAACAACAAAAAGCAAACCATAACATTTTAATGAACCTGTGAATGACTAGTTTACTGAAAACAATATTACTTCAACAACCTCCTTACTTTTTCTCAATACCTTAAGATATGGGAAATGCAGAATTATTAGGAAATATATATCATTATATTAACGTGTGGGTAGGTATAATAAATGTTTTACAAAGTTCTATCAAATTATTGCATTGATCCATATAAACGCTATAATGTTGTATATATTATATATAATATAGGCACATAACTTCTTACGAATTTACCAAGGGTGATGTGGGCGAATGGGCCATTCCTTTAAACCCACAAAATATCAATACCTGCTCTGCTTCTCTGTGAAAATATATTTTATTTAGTTTCAAAGATTTTCTTCATTATTTTTTAATTATCCAATGTATTAATAATAAAATTTAAAACATCATTAATTATACAAAATCATTCTGGATGAAATATTGAAATACTTAGTACCTTAACAACGCAACATTTAAAAAAGAAAGGAAAATAATGGAATAACCGTCTTAAAAATACAATATTAAACATAAATTGAATGAAGATTGCGCAAGAAAAAAATGTAAAGTATATTTATTCCCCTTTAATAAATTCGGAAGAAAGAAATTTCGATTATGTTTTTTAGTTTTGCGGAAATTCGTTTTTGCTATACGATTTACTTGTAAATGGATAAAATTCATAATGCATTGAAATAACGAAAAATTCAGAAAATTCTAGCTAACTGACACGGATTCATCCTATGAGATTGTTTGAAATTTGTTTGAAAATTATAATATCTCACAGCTTTTAGCATTTCCGCATCCTCGCGTGCATTCAAATGTTATCTATACTGCCTATACATTATATTGTCTATTTATAAACTATACAGCATTTGTTCTACTTTTCACTATGGTTCTTCGAATGCAATTTGTGGTTGGGAATCTGTCAGTTAAATATCTTTCGCACACATTTTGTTGAGCGCTGTTATTATGTTGAATATAACATTACACGGTTTATATACCAATGTGTTTGATTTCTTATTAATATGTTAAAATTATCTATACGAAAACACCAATTCTAACATTAGTGCGCAAAAAAAAATTTGTAAAATTTTAGCGGTAAATATTTAAAATCATGTCCGAGGATACAAATCGCGTTATTTCTAGAAATGGTCCCGTAAGTAAATATTGTTTTTTTTTGTTACTATTGTTTACTGTTTTAACTTGTGTCATAACATTATTCCTTCAAACTTGTGTTTTCTTAAAACATTGTATGCTTGCTTACTAAAATGAAATCTTATATGTAACTTTGAAGTTTAGCATGATGTTTTTTTAATTACAGGGAGAAATTGACGGGGCTATTCAGAGTATGCACATTCGGAATTTCTTCTGTCACGATAATCTTGAGATAACATTTAACAAGAATATAAACTTCATTGTTGGACGAAATGGCAGTGGAAAAAGTGCCATCCTCACAGCTCTCGTGGTCGGTCTGGGTTGTCGTGCTACAGTTACTAACCGAGGCACATCACTGAGCGGTAAATCCATTGGAACTCAACAAAATTTTAATCTTTTTACGCTGGGCAGCGATTTTATTAATGTTACTAACTAAACACTTTTGCTAGTTTTGAATTTTCAATTGAATTATATCACATTTATAATTATTCATAATCAGTTTATGTTATTATTCTATGTTTTATATTTATTTGTGTTTATTCTCGCCTATTTGAATTATTATAGACAGTGATTTTTTTATGGTAGACAGTGGAAGGCTGCTCCATCACTGTTTTTATGGTATTTTAATGTTTCAATTACCATTATATAATAATTTCCCAGAATGATAAAATATTATGGTATTCTAACTCCTTATAAACTTCATGAAATGGCTTTATACGAATAAATACATCCTTGGAATATAGCATTAGAAGCATTAGTCTGCAAAGTAGCTACATTTGTTATGCGTATGGTACACCAGTGGCGGTACTTCCATAGAAGCCCGGCTTGCGTAAGAAATTTTGAATCAAAACCCCCAAATCTAAGTTATCATGCCCCCGCATAAACCAATAACCCACCAAATCACCTTTCAATAATGTTCCCATCAGACATAAGAGAAATAGCCACGAGAACTGAACCTCTGTAAGCCAGAAGAGGTTTTGATTAAAAATTTCTTACGCACGCCGAGCTTCTATGGGAGTACCACCACCGGGGTACGCATAACAACACTGCTGTCTGTCCTTAAAGAGACTTCGGGAATATGAAAAGGCCCCCCCCCCCCTCTTTTTCTCTCCACGCTCTGTATAAATATTATATTATATGATGTTTTTATAATTTTATTTTACATTCATTCTTCCGCCTTAGATTTTTATTTTTCTGTTTTTGATTTGAATTTTTTTTTTAAAGTTTCTTCTTCTTCTTTTTGTCCTGTCACACGTCCGTGGTGCATAGGGCCACAAGGAATCTTCTCCACCCGACTCTATCACATGCCTGATGCTTAACATCGTCCCAAGTGAGACCTGCTGCCTTAACCTCGTCCTGCAGGGTTCTTCTCCAGGTGGTTCTAGGTCTGCCTCGCTTTCTCTTTCCCCCCATAGGGGACCAGTCTAGTGCGCCCTGAGCGATGCAGGCTGGGTTCCGTCTCAGAGTGTGACCGATCCACTGCCATTTGCGCCTAGCGACTTGTTCTCTAATTGGCTTTTCGCCTGCCATGGTCCAGAGAACGGCATTTGACACTGTTTGGGGCCAATAGATTTTGAATATTGAGCGAAGGCACCTATTTATAAACACCTGGAGTTTACCAATAACGTCTGCGGTAGACTTCCAAGTCTCACATCCGTACAGCAGTACGCTTTTAACGTTACTGCTGAATACTTGGAGCTTGAGCTTTCTTGAAATGATACCGGAGCGCCATACAGGGCGAAGCATAGCGAAAGCTCCCCTTGCCTTGTCAAGTCTGCTGGCTACATCCTCCTCCGTACCTCCTGAGCCTGCTATCATACTACCGAGGTAGCAGAAGCTGGTCGTGGTCACAAGGGGGACACCGTGGAGTAAGATTAAGTTTAGTTTGGCTAAATTCCTTGTGGCACGGAAAAACTACTTTATTTAAATGGTATTTGAATTCAAAATTCTTTAATAAAGCTTGACAAGGAATGAATTCTGGTTAATTTTTTTAAAACATTGCAGAATTTTGAAACATGTTATACAAACACGTTTCGAGTCATAGACGCCCTTCCTCAGTATAGAAAATTTAAAATTTCTACTCTAAGAGCGTCTGTGGCTCGAATCAAAATACATTTTTTTTTTATTATTCCAAATGTGAATCCACAACACAAAGTGATGGCAAATGTAGAATATTAATAATAATTATTAATTAGAATTCTACAATGACGAAGTTCAACAGAAGTTATCTTTATATTTAATTAGACAAGCTATAAAATTGTTATTTTTAACTTAGTGTGTGAATAAAAAATGTTTTTTTTTTCATATACTGAGTATGAATTTCAGCTTTTGTAAAGAAAGGGACAAACTCTGCACATATTGAAATTAAAATTAAGAACAGCAGTCCTAATGCATACAAGCACGACCTGTACGGAGATGTTATTACAATAATACGGACACTGAATGCCTCCGGTGGCTCATCGTACAAGATCAAAAATGAACATGGTTAGTAACTCCCAATTGAACCTTTAAGATCTCTTCCACTCTCAACTCTCCTGATAACCAATTCCAAAGTAACATTTTCTTTTAACAATCTTTTAAACACCCAATCAAATTTTCACATTTCTTATTATACTATTTAATTTGATTTTAAAATGACAGTACAAACTTTAATATAATATTTTTTACTCTAAAATATTAATGCAGTTAAGAAAAATTCAGTGCAAACAATAATAATAAAAACATTTAGATAATTTTAAAAAATATATATCAATTGTGTTATTTTTAGAGCTCGGATTAATATTCTCCAAAAAACTTTAAAATATTCACTTTAAAATATGTATGTCTCTAATATTCTATAACCTTATATTTACTGTTAACTATAAAAACAAAATCTTATGTGTAACAAAACTAGTTATGTATTGCATAATAAAAAAAAATTCTATGTTTTCGGAGGTAAAAATCAGTCGATCTTTTGTAAGATTTTTTTAGACGGGAGAACAACCTCTTTGTTAGTCGAGACAATAGAAGAACCTGTAGATTGCGAAATCATTGATGGTGCCATCCACAATTTCTCCTGCAGGATGGATGTAATTTGTTTAATTTCTATCCAGTCAGGATTTCGGCACAACCCAGCCTACAGCTTACTCTCATCTAAAAATATGCCACTTAATTGCTCTCACCTCGAAAACCCTGAAATTTTCGCTAGACCCAGAAATTAGTATTTATATTCTCTAATAAATAGGCCTTAAGGGGGTCTATAGATCTCAAAACACAAAAAAATATGTATTTTTGAAAGCTAAAATCAGGAAAAAAATATGTATTTTATCATCGTAAAAACAATTTTATTTTTCATAAATTCCCCAAAAAATAATAATTGTTATGCTCATTTTCATTTTTAGGAAGTGTTGTGTCTACGAAATACGATGATGTGTCAATGATTTGTTCAGTTCATGACATTCAAGTGGATAATCCCATATGCGTCTTAAATCAAGATGATGCTAGGAACTTCCATGCCTCCGATGCCAAGAAGAAGTATTCGCTTTTCAGAAAGGCGACCAATATGGATGTGGTGGAAGTTAATTATAAAATGGCGCTCAAAAACTGTGCTCAGGCTAAAAGTACACTAGAAAAGAAAAAGCAGGTTAGAGAAAGAACAAAATATATAAAAAAATAATCCTTATCCATTATTTTCAAATCATATTCCAATTGCCAAAATACATCTATTTTTTAATTAACTAGTCAATGTATGTAGGTACACCAGTGTCTCAACAGTATTCTTTGTAATTAATTTGTTAAGGTAATCAAATAATTTTACTGAAATCTCATGATGGATGTTCATAATTAATTTGTTAAGGTAATGGAATGATGGAAGTTCGTAATTAATTTATAATTAATTTATTAAGGTAATCAAATAATTTTACTGAAATCTCTTGATGGAACTTCATTTTAAATAATAATTAAAAATAACAATGTTTTTTAATTAATTTCACTTTTTTCTTTATTTCTTCAGCGACCGGTTTTGCCAGGCTCGCTTGCATCGACTGTCACTGTCGAAATAAAGACAAAAGTGGAAGTAGTTAAAAAACATTGTTTTATTTAATTATTATTCTTTATAATTAATGTGATAAAAAATGTTTATTATAAGGTTTTAAAGTAAATATGTTAACTTAATTGTTCTAAATGCAATTTTTTAAAATTGGTTTTGCATTTGTAATATTCCACTGCTTCTTTTAGGCTTTTTCAGACTTGGAAAGAGAATTACAGCAATTAAAGCTTAAATTTGACGAAATGCGGTCGAGTGACGAAGTCCAGGCGCTTCTCCGTTCCCTGGAGGACGAATACCATTGGTGTGAGGTGGCAGAACTGGAGGTGGGGCTGGCACGGGCCAAAAAGCTACACACTCGTCAGGCTGCCCGCGTGGACACGCTTCTGCAGCAGCTGACACACTTGAAAGAGCAGGATGGATGCAGTCAATCGAAAATTGCGTAAGTCACTCTTACAAATCTAAATGTGAACATGAATAGGTTTTATGAACAAATTTCTCTATGAAAAATCAGAACTCATAAATCTATTATTCTATTTGAGGGTACTATTTTCAGACAGATTTCTAGTATATTTTAATAATTTTCCTTGAATGTGGTTTTGTAAAGTAAAATACAATATTAAAGAAGTAGTCCATTGTTTTGGCCGAAACACTATGATACTTCAACATTATTAACGTTAAAATTTTAAAACACTGTTATAATATCACAATTTCTTTTTATTCACTGAGTGATGTTTATTGTAACACCTGATGATGCCAACATCGATTGGCGAAACAGCTGTCTCAACAGTCTTAGTGAATAAAAAGAAATTAAATTTTAACGGTAATAATATTAAAGAATTTTCAAATAGTAATTTCGAAGTCTGCTTGATTTCTTCCAAAATATGAAGTCAAAATATGTTGAAACATACAAATCCGGCTCATTCTAATTTCAAAGATTAAGGAGCTAATGGCATCCCATACATTTTGATAGTTAAAACTATACATTTTTATTGTCAGACCCATACATTTTGATTGTTAGATCCGTTCCTTTTGATTGCATTTAAAGCAGGTGAGTTGCATAAACGCATGTTTCAACTGTAATTTTAAAAGTCAGCTTTATCCAATATTAAAATTTTAATAACCAATATTGATATTATGAATTTTCATTTTGATTACCATTTTTAATATATCTGTCAACACGGATTAATAAAAACATCGTCAACTTTTATCTTAATATGTATAACAGTTTTTCCCATAAATAACGTTTTTGGGAAATATCTGTGTTTGTAATTAGTACCATCATTTCAAACCTATGACATTTTTCTTTTACGCTTATAGTGAAATTGTACAAATATCTCATTATATAGATATTTTGTTGTTTATGTGAAGGGTTTTTGTTTATTTTAGAGAGATAAAAGAGAGGCTGAAGAAGGTTGCCGTGGAATCGGCTAGCAGAGACGCAGACTACTCGCAGCTGGCTACACAACTGCAAGAACTGCGCATGCGCTGGAAGACCTGTCTTCACGACTTCAAGCGCAAGAAAGAGCAGGTCATCCGGGAGAATTCTAAAGTCAACGATTTGACAAGAGAAGTTTCTAACGCAACGTATGAACACATTCTTTATTAACTCTTTCATGTTATGTGACAAAATCAAGCAACATTTTTTTCTGCAATTGGATTCTAAGAACTCAGTGATGGACTGTTTTATACTTCCAAAGATATAAAATTTTGAATATCTCTAGTTTTGACAGTCAATCAATGCTAGCTAGTCTCAAAAAAACTAAATAAAATTAGATCAATTTATAAATTCCTAGATTTCAATTTTCTTTCTAATCCACGTCATTATTTTATTTTCAATTTCACTATTTGTAACTCATAACATAAAATGTTTTATTTTTTTATATACTTATTTTAAACCAATTTAATATTACTGATAAGGATATATATTCTATTTAAAATCTTTTTTTTGTTGTTGTTTAACATACTTAAATGTAATCTCAAAAATATGGATGCAAACTATATATATTTTAAAAGAAAATGTGTTTACAGAAATATTAATTTAGTAGAAGAGAGAAACTCCATTATGTCAAAAATTTCGGATGCGAAAGATAAACATTCTGAAATATTAATGAGGAAAAATACCATCGACCAAGAACTAACACAAACTCGCAACGCCATCAGTCGTGAGCAGTCAGGCCTCAGCACAGCTTCCAGGAAAAAGGACAACTTGCAAAATAGTCTGCGTAAGTATTTTTGTTCTCTTTTGAATTTTGAAATATTTATTAATTTTAAGGGTATATATTTCCATATTGCAACAACAACAACAAACCATCACGCCGTTTCCCCCAGGGGTAGGCAGAGAGAATGGACCGCCACACTACTCTATCCTGGCACACCTCTCTAGCTTCCTCCACATTCATACATCGAGTCATACACGCACGTCGATTCTTCTGGCTTCTGACATGACCAACTTTTAATATTTGGTTAATTTGGTCATGCCATGTTTTCTTCGGTCTACCTCGACTCCTTACTCCATTTACATTGTTAACGTATACTTTTTTAACCATTCTTTCTTCACCCATGCGCTCCATATGTCCGAACCAACGCAGCGAACCTTTCATAATTTTGTTCATAATACCTTCTTTCGCTCTACATTCCTTCCTAATATCAGCATTTGGGATTCTGTCGTACATCGTTCTACCACACATACGTCTTAGGGATCTCATCTCTACCGCATTTATTCTGCTCTCATCTTTCTTCTGCCAGTTCCATGCTTCGCTTCCATACATAAGGGTTGGAACCAGAACTCCATTGTGAATGGCCATTTTCGCTTTCATTGATAAATTCTTGTTTCCAATAACTACTTTTAAAGCTCCATTCACTTTGTTACCCGCACCAACCCTTCTTTCAATATCACTGTCCGTTCGGCCATCCGCTGTGAACATGCTACCTAAATACACAAATTCCCTCACCTGTTCCAAGTTCTCTTCATTTACACTTATATTACAAACTGTCATTTGCTCTTCCCTTTCAAAAACTAACACCTTTGACTTTCCGACATTCATCATTAAATCGTTCGACTTGCATACCTCATACATTCTCGACACCAAGACTTGTAATTCGTCCGCACTATCCGCAACGAGAACGGCGTCGTCCGCGTAAAGCAGACAGTTTATAGACAGATCACTCATCTTAGCACCAGCATTTATACCTTTAAGTTCTTTCATACACTTGTCCATATACAGATTGAACAACCAAGGGGACATCACGCAGCCCTGCTTAACACCCTTCGTGATATCAAACCAGGGCGTGATGTCCCCATTTACCCTAACACTGGCAGTGCTCCCTTCGTAGAGAGAAGCAACCGCCCGTATCAGTTTTGTGCTCACTCCGTATTCGGACAAGATTGACCACAGTTTTTCTCTGTTCACTCGATCATAGGCTTTTTGCAAATCGACAAACGCACAGAAAAGCTTACGGTTTTTGGCCATAAACTTCTCCGCAAGCGTTCGAAGTGCAAAAATCTGATCCATACAACCTTTTCCGGTCATAAAAGCGCCTTGAACATCCCATACTCTTTCAGTCGTCGTCTTTTTTACTCTTTCTATTAAAATTCGACCGTAGAGTTTACCAACGGCGCTTAATAGACTTATTGCCCGGTGATTTCCACAGTCCATACGAGACCCCTTTCCCTTATATAGAGGTATGATAACAGCCCTCCTCCAGTCGGGCGGCGTATATCCCTCCTCTAAACACTGGTTAAAGAGTCTATATAACCATGCTGAAACCACCGGCCCACCGTTTTTGATAAACTCTAAGACTACACAGTCATAACCGACAGCTTTTCCACCTTTCATACATTTTACAGCACTTACTATCTCGTTCAAATTTATTTCAGTAATTTCACTTCCGCTATTCGTGCAACTCTTATTTGTAAAGCTCATTCTTATTGGATCTTCAGTCATTTCACTGCCATACATATCTTTAAAGTACTCCATCCATCTTCCTTGTATACTTTTGAAATCAGTAAACATTCTTCCCTCACTACTTAAAATTGCTTTCGCACAACCACTTTCGGGAGGATTTCGGGCTTTTTTTACTTCCTTCCAGAACATTTTTATGTTGCTCTGGAAGTGATTCGTCATCTTAAGTCCGTCATCCTCCTTCAGTTTATCCTTTTTCGCTCTCACTTTCAACTTGACGTTCATCTTGCAAACTTTGTACGCTTCTTTTGCTCTTTGATATTTCACGCAATCACTTTTATCCACAGACAACATATTTAACCATGCATCCTTCTTTTCTTTAACAAGATTTTTTATACAGTCATCCCACCAAGCATCTCCATTTCTCCTTCCTTGCACACATGTACCACATACCTCTTTCGCTGCTTCACATAGACTTTCTTTCAGTTTCTTCCAGGTCACATCTATGCTTATACATTCTGATTCTCTTTCACTAAGCCTATCATTCACTTTCATCATAAAACTCTCTTTTACGCCATCGTTTTGTAGTTTTTCAACTTTTACTCTAGACGGGGCGGTCACTGTCTTGTTCCTCTTGGTGCGCCAGCCTCGGAACAAATTTACCTTTGTTACCACCAAAAAGTGGTCTGTTCCGAGTTCGGCCCCTCTGAATACTCTGGTATCTACAGTGTCCGCCCGTAATCTAGAGTCCACGATGACGTAATCGATCGTCGTCCTTTCATTTCCTCTCTCCCATGTATACTGGTGGATCCTCTTATGGTCAAACATCGTGTTTAACACAAAGAGGCTCCACTCCAGGCACACACCAAGCAATCTCTTTCCATTATCATTCGTTCTACTATCACCATACTTTCCGAGAAATTCTTCATAACCAGCCCTTTGAATTCCTACCCATCCATATTGCTAATTTAAAAATATTTTTTGTTTATTATGCAATCTTGTTTTGATTATTAAAGGTCATATGAAGGCTCAACTTAATGAACTCAATGTTAGAGGAAAAGACAACTTGGCCGTGTATGGCAAGAACATGACTGACCTCGTGGCTGCTGTAAAAAAAGCTCACGCACAAGGACAATTTAGTGAGATGCCACGGGGACCGATAGGTTTGTTCTGCTTTTCTCATTAAATCTGCTGATTAATTTACACTCCGTAGCATATATTACAGAACGGTCAGACTTTCAAGCAGTAAACAATACATATTTGATTTATTTTAGTTAACCTCTCGAGTAGTAAGAGTACCCTTTCCTTACGGCTCGGTGAAATACGAATCGTACCATCAAATACGGCGCGAATATTTCTAACCAATTTTTTTGTTAAAAACTTATATTTTAATAATAAATGTACTTACCGGGGCTATTTTCGCATATTGTATTTGTTCGGTTATCCTTTAGCTTTCAGATGATGAATAAAAAAGAACTTTATGTATTAACACACACTCATAATTCACTGTTTGTTTTCTGTACCACACTAAAATAATAGAAATTGTTAAAAAATATTCAGAGTAGGATTTATCACAATTTATAATTAATAACAGATAATATTACAACGAAACGTCAAAAAAAAAATGCGCACGCGACGCAGGACAAACGAATATATGTAGTATAAAGGCGGCCGATTGGATACTTCACAGATGTGATTTACCGACAGGGCGCAAGTAAACCGTAATTATAACAAAGTAAAACACATTTAATTTATTATCTTTACAGATTTCTGTAAAGGATAGATGTTGGAGTCATTTGTGGTTCCTAATTCTTATGATAGATGTCACTACGAGTACTGCAAAGTCGCAAAACGATATATCACGGCTACCAATGTTAACGGTTGGGAAATCTTACACGTGATATGACGGCTACCGATGCGAATAGGTTAATGAAATTTACAAAACATCATTTATTCAATTTCTGAAACATGTAACTAGCTGATAGATTATTTAATTTTATGTACACCAAAAGATATCGCTGGTAGTCCAAATTTTAGCATAATCTGGGAATATTCAAGAAATTATAAATGAGCCCCAAGCATGGGGCCATGGCCCCCCGTTGGAGCGGTACGTACGGAGAAATTAAAGCTTCCATATTCATTATTTCAGGTTCATATTTAAAGGTTCGTGATAAAAAATGGACAAGCGCTCTGGAGCACATCATCGGAGGTTCGCTAAAGACATTTTGTGTGAATACAGGAGATGACTCCAGAACTTTATTTTCCATAATGCAAAAAATTTACGGAAATGAAGCAAAACCTACAATTACTACTAGCCACTTCTATAGTGCAGTCCATGACGTGTCCAGGAAGATGGTGGCTGCCCCGCCTGACACTTGTGCTGCCATCCACTGTTTGCTTATTGATGATCCCGTAGTGGCCAACTATCTCATTGATAATGTAGGATTAGAGTCCATTCTGCTAGTTTCCACTCACGGTTTGTAATCATCTCTCATATATTTCTCTTGGTATGACAAAAATTAATTGAGACCTACGAATTACATTTCAATTGTGTTGCAGATCAAGCCACCAGTTTAGCTACTGATGAAGTGAAAGTTCCACATAATTGTAGTAAAATTGTGACATTGGATCGAACCGAATTTTATCCAGCTCCGAACTACAGGTCATATGGTGGTTCAGGAAAACCTTCACAATTCCTACAAGTCAGCACTAATGAGAGAAAAAAGTATGTATTTACACGTTATTCCATTCATTTCGTGTTATGATAGCAATCTAAATAAAATAACATCTCCTCATTCTAAGGCAACTCCAAATGGAGCTACAAAGTACTGCGAAAGATTTGATCAAGGCTCAGGATGAGTTTGGCACGCTACAAGAAGAAACTAACAAATTAGGGAAACGGGAATCTGAGTTGGATTCTCAACTTCAAAAACTTCTGAAAGCCCAGAACATATTAGAAAGCAAATTAAAAACATTTGAATCTAATATTCGAGACATGGAAGGTGGTCACATTAAAGTTTTGGTAAGAGTATTATTAAAAATTTTCTAACGTCTATATGTATTGGTTGCATTTTCATATAATAAATATGTATATATATATTTTTATCAAATGAAAATATAAGAAGTGAATGCGGTGCGAATGATGGTGTTATCAACAAAATAATGAAAGGATCATTAAGGTGGTTTGGACATATGGAAAGAATAAATGAAGAAAGAATGGTAAAAAAATTATATGTTAACGATGTGAATGGAACCAGAAATAGAGGAAGACCGAGGAAAACGTGGCACGATCAAATAAATCAAATATTGAATGTCGGGCATGTGAGGAGTCAGAGAAATCGACGCGCGTGCATGACACGATGTATGAATGTTGAGGAAGCGAAAGAAATATGTCAGGAAAGAAAAGTGTGGCAGTCCATTATTTCTGCCTACCCCTTCGGAGAGACGGCGTGATGGTTAGTTAGTTAGTGATATTTTTGTTTCAGACTGATGAACTCAATCAAGCGAAGGAAAAGTTGATCGTTTTGCAAAATGAACAAGAGACTTTAGCACAGCAAGAGGCGGAATTGAAAGGTTCAGCTAAAAAAACCGAAGCCATTGTTACCAAGCTCCGCCAGGAAAAGGATGCACTGCACATGACGTTAGACGTGAGTCTTCTATACTTTTCTACAGTTGTACATATAGTTTTATATTGGTGAAATGTGCACGCTGATTATAATTGATTCAATATTTTGTATAAAAATATTTCAATAAGTGGCTTCTTACCTCTTGGCAGGACGATCTGAATCAAGAACAGTTGAAGTTAGACAGAAATAAATCCGAAATTAATTCGATTAGTCAGACAATCAACGATGAGAAATTAAAATTGCAAGAATTTAATAACAATGTGGAGAAACAGGCGGCTCATGTACAAGAAAAGGCACAGAAAGCGGAACAGCTGTGTCCACGCATAGATAATACCAGGTTAGTGAATTATTTAACTGAAATTTTGAAGGGATTTTTTTTTTATCTAGAACCTGACAAGTGGCTGGATACCCTTTAGATGACATAATCCGAGGTCTGTTCAAAAAGTATCTAACCATAATTTTTATTGGCAAAACAAATATCGCTTTGAGGGCGGAGCTTAGATGACCGTTTGTAGGTATACCTAGTGCGCATGCTTAATTTTTTTCACAACCACAGCGCCACTCAGTCGCTGCCACGCCGTTGAAGAGTGAGCACATGTACGCTATTGTTGTTGGATTTTAGTTTTAACAAAATGACAGAAAAAGTTTAACAACGTTACTGCATCAAATTTTGTTTAAAGCTTGGGGATCCTCAAAATTAAAAAAGTGTTTGGGGATGAAGCAATGAGCACCACACAGATAAAGAAGTGGTATAACCGCTTCAAAGATGGCCGCTCATCAGTGGAGAGTGAAGCACGATCCGGTAGACCCTCAACATCCAAAAATGATGTTGTCATTGATCAAGTAAGGACCCTGGTGATACAGGATCGTCGAATAACGATCAGAGAACTTACTGATGAAGTAAGCATTAGTGTTGGATCCATTCATTCCATTTTAACTGAAGATTTGGCCCTCAGAAGGGTCTCAGCAAAATTTGTGCCAAAGTTGTTGACAATTGAGCAGAAGCAACTTCGTGTGGAGATCGCATAGAACATGCTGGATACATCTTAGTTTTGCGGATAGTTTCCACTGAAAATGCCCAAGCTTTAAACAAAATTTGATGCAGTAACGTTGTTAAACTTTTTCTGTCATTTTGTTAAAACTAAAATCTGACGACAATAGCGTACACATGCTCACTCTTCAACGGCGTGGCAGCGACTGAGTGGCGCTGTGGTCGTGAAAAAATTGAGCATGCACACAAGGTATACCTAAAAACGGTCATCTAAGCTTCGCCCTCAAAGCGTTATTTGTTTTGCCAATAAAAATTATGGTCAGATACTTTTTGAACAGACCTCGTTCATGTTTTTTTAAACAATCTTTTTTCCTTTCATCATTTGGATATATTTCTCCAAAGGCAAATAAATAGATAATCATATTTCACCCTAAGCGACTTTTAAGTATGAAACTTCAAAATAATAATAATTTGAGTCCTGATTATATAAAAATTAAATAGTTTTTTTTACTAACCGTTTGCGCTCCAAAATATATTTCTAATGTGTTTACGCAAAGCATTTCCGGTAAATTTATCATTAATTATGTATAAAGGTAATAAAAAATATAAATATTATGTTTCTTGAACAATGGTGTAAAACTCTATATTTAATATTGACGAAATCTTCATGTTTTCTAGAAGTTTTATTATATTTTATGGGAGTGCCAAATTTCACCTTGCTAGGGTTTTGTATAATATATCATTCTCCTGTGTAAATGTCTTATTATTAGTACCAACACAGAGTCAATTGTAGTTTTATCGGATAATAAAATTATAGCAAAACAACTATTGCACTGTCATGTTTCCACCATACAAAGATACGGTGTTGGGACATACATATCCACCACCTTGTTAGTAAAGAGTATAATGATTATTTATCAACGAGAGGTTAAATTTGAAGCTTGTTTCTTTGTAGGCAAATGACTGTTATTGTATCCGAGTTGAAGAAAGTGAAGGTTAAATTAGATTCCTTGAAGAAGAGCGGGCCATCCAAGCAGCAGGTGGCCGCTGCACTCATCGAGAAGCAGAATCTCCACCGATCTATTTCCAAAATGATAAATCAGCTTTCTCTTTTGATTGAGAAGGTATAATATATATATATTTTTTTTATTAATATGCTGTTTTGTTTTATTTTATGTGTATAATTATAATTTGGCCGTTCACAATGGAGTTCTAGTCCCAACTCTAAAAGCGAAGCATGAAACTGGCAGAAGAAGAATGAGAGCAGAATAAATGCGGTAAAAATGAGATCCCTTAGACGTATGCGCCGTAAAAAATTCCAATGTGTTTCAAATGCTGATTTCTGAAAGGAATATAGAGTGGAAGAAAGTATTATATACAAAACCTTCGTGGCCGAGTGGGAAGTGCATTGACTGGCGCCCCGAAGGTTCCGGGTTCGATTCCCGGCAATGGCAGTGTGATTGTCACACTGTCTTTGGTCTGGTGTAGAATTCACGTGATAATAAAATGGCGATAGATCACGAGAATCACTATGATAGCTATAATACCCTTTACATCGATTTGGATCATGCTGTTATGATGTAAAGAGCGATTCAACAAAATAATAATAAAAATATGAAAGGATCTCTTCTTCTCTGGTTTCAATCCTGGGATTGGTTTGCAGCAATTTCCTCTATTATTCTCTTCCATTCTTCCCTGTCTTGTGCGGCTTTTTTGGAATCTGCATATGATGAGCAGCGCACGTCCACCAACAGGTCCTCCAGGTACTCTCGGCGTGGGCGTCCCCTAGAGTTTGTCCCCTCGATCATACCCTCCATTATGGCAAGCAAGAGACCTTCTTGACGTATTACATGGCCGATCCGTCTTGCACGCCTTTCGGACAAGGTCCTGAGCAGGTGCCTTCCTCCTTCGATTCCTTGAAGAACTTCCTCATTCGTGATGTGGTCTCTCCAGGAAAATCCAAAGAGTCTTCTATAGGACCACATCTCAAAAGCCTCTAGTCTCCGCCTATCCCTTTCGGATAGGCACCATGTCTCGCAGCCGTACATCAAGACACTCCATACATAGGTCTTGATGAGGAGTATTCTCAGTTTTAGGTCTATATTATTTGACTCTATTATTTTCGACCTTTTATTAAATGCAAGCCTAGCCTGATGTATACGGCTGTCGACCTCGCTCTTAGACCGACCGTCCCATGTTATTTTGTCATTGCGTTGGTCCGGACACATGGTACGCATGGATGATAAAAAAAATGACAATAAAGTACACATTAACGATATGAATGTAGTACGGAGTCGAAGACCGAAGAAAATATGGTAAGATCAAATTCATCAAATTTTAAGGGTCGGCCATGTCGGAATCGCTATATGAATGTGGAGGAAGCTAGAGAGGTGTGTCCAGGATAAAGGTAATGTGGTGGTCCATTCTCTCTGCCCACCATTCCGGCGAAACCCTTTGATGTATTGTTGTTGTATAATTTGCTACCCATTTTTTGTTAATAGTTACAGTGAAAATAAAGCCCTTTCACAACAGTTTTAATTAAATTTAATCCAATATATATATTTTTTTTATTGGCAGGTTGGAGTCCATTTGGAATTATATTTACTTACATCTTCAATCAATTTTTGAAAAATAATTAAGCCTTTTCCCGCCAGTGTTATTTTCATTTGGCATTACAAAATTATAATATTTACAAAAAATATATAGGGGTTTAAAAAATCACGTTTTATTTCAAAAATAAAAATTACAAATTAATACATTTATTTCAGAAAAATAGCAAATTATTTATCAACATAATACCAATCAAAATAATCAAAAATGAGGAAGGGTCAATATATTATATAATTATCTTTACTTCACCGCAGTTATTTAGTTTATGTATAATAATTTGATTTCTTGTTTACTTACTCAGTTAGAGAAAGCCGTCACCCAACATCTGAATGTGGCCATCCAGCTGCAAGCTCTCATCGCCAATCGTGTTCAGTATTGTTTTCAAGTTATACTTAAATTTAGAGGATACTTGGTAAGTATTCATTTTGAAAATATATGTATTATAGTATTACATTGTTCCAACACTAACTAACCATCATAGAGGGTTGACCTCCAAACATTTCAATCCTGAACTTCTTTTACTTCTCATAAATCCATACATTGGGTCGCTTGTCCGATCATGGCCAAAAAAGTCTAAAATTTAAACTGTTTATTTTATTTCAGTTGTTATAATTACATAAGTAATTTTTTTGTAATCCTATTTTTCCCCCTTAAAATGTACAACTGACTAAATGTTACATATGAAATCCAATTAAACTTTTTATTTTCATTTAATACTTCTTCTTTCACCTAACCATTTCTATTATTTGGGGTCGGCTCTTCTAATACGCCTCCGCCAAGTCTCACGATCCAGGGTCATCTGGCTGTCCAGTCCCAGCGCCTTCAGGTCGTTCCTATCTGTGGACATCCACGTTGCAGGAGGTCGACCTGGTCCCCTCTTTCCGTCTTCCAGTTGCAGGGTCTTGTGAACGATGTATTCATTGTCCCTCCTACTGACATGGCCGTACCATCGCAGACAACGTTCCCTAGTTTTTTCCACTATGGGAGCGACTTTTAGGCTACCTCTGATGTACTCATTTCTAGCTTTATCCAGCATAGTAACCCCGGCGGCCCACCTCAGCATCTTCATTTCTGCAACGTGCAGCCTGTGTTCTTCTTGTCATCTTGCGGTCCAGCATTCCGATCCGTAGAGCATAGCCGTTCTTACGGCGGTTCGGTACACTTTTCCATTTATTTGCACGGGTACTTTGCTGTCGCAAAGTACTCCTGAAAGGGCACGCCATTAAAGCCATCCTACGTTTATTCTATGCTCTACGTCATTTATTTTCAATACACAAACTATAACTGTCTGTCCACATTAGGAAATACCAAACGGAGACATCAAAAAAAAAAATATTTTAATTGACAAATTCCCAAAGAAAGATTGGTACCTCAAAAATGGTTCGCTTTTGCATAGTGACTTACATGACTTAATTCATCGGAAATAACCTCCCCTACAAGAAATTAGAAGAAATAGGTTCAATAACCAATAACCCTGTATAAATAAAATTTTCTGATACTATCTGAAAACTGCCTTACGCACATATTTAAATTAAACCTTGTATTTTATGGTACCATAAATACATTTCTTAAATTAAATCAGGCGGTACCCAAAGGATTCAGTCAGTACCAAGTAACTTTTACTATTTTATGGTATAAAAAATATTGATATATACCACGCGTTAATACCACTGTTCAGGGCTCAATGGAAATCGACAATGAAAAAGGTCTCTTGGACATCCGTTGCACCGGACGAGACTCTGCGGCTGTACGCGCAGCTTCCTCCACGCGCTCCCTCTCAGGTGGTGAGCGCTCCTACGCCACGGTGGCCTTCATCATGGCATTATGGGACTGCATGGAGCTGCCTTTCTACTTTCTTGATGAATTTGATGTTTTCATGGTGAGTAAATCATTTGAATATGATTAAAATTTTCATTCACTTTATTTATTAAAAAAAAAAAAAATCAGATGCCCGGCATCCTTTTTCGGTGTAATTTTTATTAACAAGTAATAATACAAAATCATTTATTATATATTAAATTAAGGGGATCGATTTAAGTCTAGAGGTAGGGGAATTGATATTTAATTAAGACAGGATAATGGCAACTTTTAGAAATTATGACATAACTATGACATTTAGAAGTTAATTTTTTTACATATTTTATAAAATCATTACATTTTTGTTTTAGTCACACATATGGAATATACAGTGACAGGATGGACAGCATTCATATTTATCATATTATACGAATTGGATATTAAATGTTTAACATCTACACTGTTTCTATATATTTTTTTACCAATATTTTTCCGCAGCTATTTTAAAGCCCCAAAAATATTCATGCAACTTTGGGAAACTTTTAGGACTATGAAATTCATAATAAAAAATGTATAAATAAACTACAAATAAGTTAAAAATTTGTTATTGATAATATTACAATCACAATTTTTCTTCAAATCTAATGGGTTAATTAAGTACAGACAACAAGGAGTAACTGACCGTGAATTGAAGTATCGTAATCATCCCTGAAGAGGTATAAAAGCTTATAATTCCGGCTATTGGTCCAATCAGAATATAAGAATATCCTATAATCTACTTCACATATAGATCACTGCTATATTTTTTAAGAATTAATTGTAGTCAATAGAGACGAATATGTAAATTATTTGGAAACAGAATATGGTGGTCGAGGCGTTTACAGGACTTATGACCTGTCATTGGTTGGGTTAAGCGATCGCTTTATGTAATACGACATTCCCCATTCTGCCCTTCTACGAACACCACGTCTGACAATTATTTGAAAGTTGTATATATGCTACCATGTTGAGAAACATTTCACATATTTTAGTTCAATCTACACTAGCGCCATCTATTGAGACTAGAGGTAAGCATTAATCAGAAAATCTTTATCAATGTAATGTGAAAGGTTATCAACCTTTCATGTAACGCCTTGACCACCATATTATATTGTTTCAAAATAATTTACATCTTCGTCTCTATTGAGATACAATTAATTCTTAATGATTAATACACCCGTAATGGGTAAAATCCAGTATTTGTATACATTAAAAAATATATATATTATTTTTTTTATTCGCATACTTAACAACTACTATTAATCTCATTTACAGGATAATGTAAATAGAAAGACTACGATGGAACTCCTCATTGGTCATGCACAGACTAACCCTCACCGGCAATATGTGTTCCTCACTCCCCAGGACACCTCGGTGCCTGTCTCTTCCGATGTAAAGATTCATAAGTAAGTTTAATGTTTTTATTTATTCTAAATATATAAAAAAATATTTTTAAGTTTTTAATTCAAATTTTTCATTAATTATTTATTTGGAAATTTCCAAATGTATTTCTGAAGATAATTTTTACTCTTAGACCTACATTCAGGGTTTTTGAGAATTAAAAAAATATGCAAAATTACACAATTTAAACAATGGGTCTCTATTTTAATAATAAAATCCAACCCTAATAACACAGCCAAAGTAAATTTGGTTTTATGCTCTTGTTAGGATGTCATTCTAAATATTTTTAATCTCATTTTCATTGTAGTGCCTTAATAACAATTCCCCTTGCTTTCCTAGAACGGGTTACCCCAGTTGGGAGGTATTATAACCATGTATTTGGTAAATGATCTTCTTCTTCCTCAGCCTATTCCCGTCCACTCCTGGACAAAGGCCTCCTCCATTCGCTTCCATGTTACTCTGTCCTGTGCAGACTGCATCCAGGTTATTCCGACGTGTCTGTTCAGATCATCCTTCCACCATAGTTGCGGTCACCCTGCACTTCTCTTTGCCGTCCACGGTCTCCAAGTCAGCAGTCTTCTTGTCCACTTTTCGTCTGAGCTTCTGGCTACGTGACCTGCCCATTGCCATTTTAGAGTCGCCACCCGGTGGATGATGTCAGTGACCTTTGTTTTTTCTCTCACCGTATCGTTTCTGACTCTGTCTCTTAAGCTTATTCCTAACATGGCTCTTTCCATGACTCTTTGGGTCACTCGTAGTTTCTCGGCACTTTGTTTGGACAGTGTGACAGTTTCAAGACCATAAGTACCAGCTGGCAGAACGCAGGCTTCATAGACTTGTGATAATGATCTATTAATAAATAAAATTAAAATTTGTCCCAAAATTGTATTTTCTGGTTGAGGCAAGATACCCATTCTTCTTCTCGTTCTTCTCCTATCGGAGGTTTGACAACATCACAACTATTTTTACTTTTGATACAGCAGCTCTAAACAGGGATATTGTGCTGTAACTGGACCATTCTTCATTCAAGATTTTCTGGTCAGGATTTTCTTATTTTTCCGACACGTTAATTTTATCATCATTAATCAGTTGCAGCATTTTGTATTTATCATACATAGCTCAAAATATTCCAGTTTCCTGCTCTTTATGGTCATGATAATTTATTGCTGCATTTGCTGCAGTACTTCTTCATTCGTGACTCTTTCTATCCATGATATTTTTTACATTCTACGATATACCCACACTTCAAAGTCATCCAGCTTTTAAGTCATGGCTTTCATCAAAATCCATGTAGTAGGACCCCATACAACTGTCATAAATCAAACTGCTTTTAATTTTAAGTGTTACGAAATATATTTTGTGTGTGATTAACCCTTTACGGACGTAAGTCACCTCTGACGTGACAACAGAACTTTGTAGTCGTATGGCACATGTGACGTGACATAATGAATCATGTTGAATATATTGTTGTCTGTGGAATCTGTGCATAATTACTTTGTCAGTTGAATATTACCAATGGAGCGATTAACATACACATTGGCTTTTTAAAATTATATATTGACAGAATAACATATACAAAAGAAACAAAAGCTAGCGTCCGATAAGGGTTCAAATAAATAATCAATGTACTTTGTTAAATAAGAGGTAATTAATAATTAAAATTATGAATTGATTATTGTATGAAACTGATGGATTTTGTTTTTAGATTGGCTGATCCAGAAAGAGAAGTTGCCACCTAATAATTGACTCAGAAGCAAATCACAAATGCCAATGCTTAACCGAAAGAGAAGCTGTTTCATGACTAGTGTTTAGTTTAACTTGTTATTTGTTTCATTTGTAATATTTTATATTTATTATTTAAAGTAATACACATGTTATCGGACTACTGATAGTTCATGTTCCAAGTGTTTTCATGTAATACATCGACCTGATTGTGATAAAGAAATACCCTTAAGGTTTAACTTGACTTGTTGATGGTCGAAATTACAATCATATACTGTTGACTGATATGTGTTTATTTATATTATTAGTAGTAAATTTTCAAAATACCTAATAATAAAAAACCTCTAGGTATTACACATTTTCATAATGATATTTAATTCAATCTAGCTCTGTACCTGCAATAAATTATGTATATGTATAATTTCTTTGTTTTATTTTATCTACCCTTTTATCATTTTTATGTACATATATTTTATGACCAAATTAATAAAATTTTAAAGGTTGGTCATGTTAGAAGTCGGAAGAATCGACGTGCGTGTATGACTCGTGGTATGAATGTGGAGGAAGCTAGAGAGGTGTGCCAGAAGAGAGTAGTCTGGCAGTCCATTCTCTCTGCCTACCCCTGCGGAGAAACGGCGTGATGGTTTGTTTGTTTATATTTGATGAAGAGGCCTGCGTTGAGGAGTGGACGCCTACAGGGAGACAAAGAAGTGGTATGTGAACACAATTTGTGTTAGATGTATTGTCATTTACCGAATGCCTAAATGCGAATTTTTTTTCCGCTGACATGGACCCCAGCAAGGTGAAATCGACTTTATATACTACTTTTAGAACCTTCCTTTGCGCTGGATAGTTATTGATGTCAGTATATAAGTGTCAATGGGTAGGTTTTCCGAAAATAATGTGTCCCAGCCTACCGTCTTTCCTTCTCCCCCCCCACCCCCCCACATCAAAGATGGAAAAAAATTATACTAGATCTATTCTGAAATTTATTTCATAAACTGCCAGGCGTTTTGTTGTAATTTGTTAAAATTACCATAAATTCTGCCCTGTTTTACAAAATATAATATTTGGTATACATTTTTTTAAACACATTTTGTATTTGAAAGGAAAAAATTATGATCATGTAATTATTAAAATTATGTCGTATGATACCGAGTCCAGCACAAAATAAGAGTTGATATAAAAATACTATGTCGAGCTAAATTCGACTTATTTTTTTGGAATATAATTTCTGCTTATAGTGGTTTGTCAATCGGGGTATTGATTGTTAATCATACAAGAAGCCGGATAATTGACAAAAGTGTATGAGTATATAGATTCTTCTGAAATTGAAGGATACCATTTTATACGAACATTGTATTCCGTTTAGTTATAGAGAAAAGAACTTTTGCAGAATAATAAAAATATTATTTAATTTAATATTAATTATTTCATTTCATTTTCATTTATTTAATTTATTTTGATAAAAATCACAAACATAACAGACATACAATTCCAAATCGTTTGCAATTACATTATAAAAAGAGAAGCATTAAAAAAAATTAAATAATAAGAAAACATCATAACATTGATATTGCATCCCTGAGGCAACTCACACTATCACGAAATATGTCGACCTCCGAGGCGATCCGATTAAGCAATAAGATTGCCCTACCCACAGGCCTAACCATTGGCAGGTTGGTTCTGCAGCGCGACAAATAAATCTATTTGTGCTGTCTTATCAGGGACAAATAGACCTACATCACTCAGGACATCCGAGTTCTGTGTACGGCCGCCAATCAGCTGAAAGAAGTGAACTCCCAAGTGAATGTTCCTCCTTCTCTCCAATGATTGGTAGCTTAGCATACCTAGCAAGAATTCAGTCGGAAAGAGCCACGGGTAATAACCGTGCTCCCTGAGGTAAAGAAAGCACAGAAATTTTTTCTGCACTCGCTCCACCATCAGAGAATATCGGATCCCAGGCGGTGACCAAATAACGGAACTATATTCCAGCCGACTTCTTACCAGGGAATTATACAACACCCGAAGTACCTGTGTGTTCGAAAATATGTTGGCATTCCTAAAAACAAATCCAAGCATTTTAATGGAACTATTACATAGAGCAACTATGTGAAGATTGAACGATAATTGAGCATCGAACAGAACACCGAGATCTCTGGATGTAGAAGCTCTTTCAAGCTGTACCCCATCCATAAGATAGCGAAAGTATAATGTTTTCGATGCCCGTGTGTATGACATAACAAAGCACTTGGAGACGTTGAAGAATAATTTGTTACGTTTACTCCATTGGGTTATGCTCTGAATGTCACACTGAAGCTTCAAGCAATCTGAGGGATTCTCTATTTCAAAGAAAACTTTTATGTCATCAGCAAATAATAAAAAAATTTAAAACTTTATTTCGTTAGAAATATCATTAATGAATATAAATTATCAACATTGATGTCGCCGCCAAGTAGTTGAATACGCCGCTCAATTGAACGGCTAGGCTGATAATAAAATGCCGGAATTCAATTAAGTGACTAGGCCGGTAGTTGAATGAATTAAGATAGCTCAACGTTCAACGAGTTGGCTGCTTGAAAGCTAGCTCATCCCACCGCCACTGGGCTGCCGCGGCCGCCGCCAAGTCATTCTAATTTAGTTCTAATTTTTACCACTGCAACGCTAGCAGTCATCTAACAATATTACGTTCAACGGTTTCAGCAGTCGGCATTCGATAATGTGTGTTGTTGTAAAAAGTGCTTTCTAGCCAAACCTAACCGCCTCAACAGACCGGGAGACCCAATTACAGAGAGGAACTACATCACAATCACCCAGGCTTCAGAAAAATCACTTTTTATTATTATTGATTTCACCGAGAATCCAGCGTCTTGATCACTACACTACGGAGACCGCCGCTATATCGCTCTAAACTCTAAAAACTTGTTTAGCAAAATCCCTATTTTATTTGTGTTCAAATAAATAAATTATTTCACGATAAAATAAAGTCACAATATTTTTTATCGAAATTTATTTTACAAAATACATGCAATCCGGGCGGCTACGACTAGCGATTTATTTGTAATTTTGCAGCCCTTTGGTTAAACGTTGCTTTCAACATGTCGGCTAAGCGTCCGTTAGCCATGTCATTGAATTCCGGCATTTTATTATCAGCCTATCAGCTGGCTATGCGACGTTTAGCCCTTTAGTTAAACGTTGCTTTCAGCAAGTTGGCTAAGCGTCCATTAGCCATGTCATTGAATTCCGGCATTTTATTATCAGCCTAGCCGTTTCATTGAGCGGCTTATTTAACTATTTGGCAGCGAAATTGATATTGTTCATCAGTATTGTGAAAACTTTGCCATGGTGAAAAAAGGCTTGAATATATATACTTCTAAATACATCGTTTGATTGTCTATTGTTATATCCGCTGTGTTTATGGTATTTACCATTTTTCTATGACATTTTCCGGCATTTCCTGCGTCGTTCGCTTCGGTAACTTGTAGGCTGGTTGCTGATTGTTTTCCATTTATTGGATTATATCCAGTCTTATTCACTGTAAGTAATGAATTCCTTCTGCATTAGATACCTCTTTAATCGTATTCAAGAATATGTCTCCCTTGTTTAGTATTTTAAGATTTCTGCCACACCTTCCCGGTACTTTTACGCTAGTGTACCTACTCGTATTTTAATTTTATGTCCAATACTAAAATTGTCCTATATATATCGCATTTTTAATACTGCAAGGTGTATACCAATAGGTACACTTTAATAAAGTAACGAGGAGTCTTGGAAGATGACTTGACGGATTCCTATTTTGTCGTGAGCATTTTAATCGTTGCCTCTGAAAATCGTACCGATTTACCCTCTAGTTTCGTTGCAATTATTTTGTTTACTTGTATTTTATGCCAATTTACACATCAGATCTATGTCGTTAAAGGTCGTTGAACTAGATTTTAAAAAGGTTAATATTTATTATGTATTTCAGAAATTTACTACTTTAATAGAAATCGATAATGTAATTTAATTTCTTGGATTTAATATAATGTGTATTTCAATTATCTATAACACTATTTCTATAACATTTTTTTTTAAACTTGTTTATTTTATTAGAGCATTGTTAATTGCAATGTTGTATAAATTCAGAAATACTTACTATGGCGGTGAGAAATATTTGTTTTATAAAAGTTTGGTTAATTAATAAATTCATTATATGGAATTTGAAATTTCGATGGAACAAAAATTAACATGAGCTTTTAATCTAATAGCAGAATTGAGACATAAAGTTTATTAATTATTATTATATTTAAAAAAAAACTAGCAGTGTGTTGAGTAGCTCCATTATAACATGAATTTTGGCAAAACAAAAATATTACTTCATATTTAAAAAAAAGTGCATTATGTTGCGTTTCATTTTTCCGTTATGTTACTTGTTTTTTTGTATTCATATGTTTTTGTACAGTTTTTTCATAAGGAATTATTTCGTATAAAATGATTTTCTATGAATGAATGGATTGTTACTTTATGTAAAGGATTTTTTAGGATGTCAACACGTGGGCGAGGTACGCGCGGGGGCTATGGGGGCACCCGGGGAGGCGGAGGGTACGGAGGATACCGCGGCGGAGGAGGCTACCGCGGCCGGGGCGGCGAGCGGGGGGGCGGAGGTGGCCGCGGGGGCGGGATGTTCACCAGCTACTCCACCGTCAGATACTCCGGAGGAGGAGACAAGTACTCCAGGAATGATAGATCTGATGATATCGGGTTTAAGAGGTCCTACAGATCGGTTAGTTATCAAATTACATTAATTTAATTTTCCTTTGCGTGTTAATTATGATGTAAAGGAATGAACGAGTTCCATTTTACAGGATGCGGGAGGGTACAGCAGCCGAGATCACCTCAGCCGAGGAAATTCTTCAGAAAGGAAAAGGATGCGTTTAGACGTAAGATTTTGTCACCATCCGTAATTGACAAATGGGATATCAATTATATAAATAACTATTTTTCTTGCAATGTTTTCTATTCGCAGATTGTGCTCATTACTACTGGTTTAAGAGCAAGTTAAAGTTTACAGTTCATTTTGATGAAATAGTTCTGATGTTAACAATAATCTTGTCACAATCTGAAGCGTGAGGTTCCCATGGCATGTTATTTGTTTTTGTTTGTGGGAGTTGAATTTTTAAAGTTTTATTTGTTTTATTATCCCCCAGTGAAGTGGCTGCGGGCAGATGAGTGTACTCTGTACCCTGCTTCGGTATCTGGTTTGTGCTCGCACGAGTTAGCCGTAATGTTTTAACTGTCGGGCGGCGCCCCGAGCGCAGAGTTGACCCGCACTAGCCTCTAGTAGCCACTGCACGACAGCTTGTTGACAGCAGACTTGCCGAGCCCTCTTGACACTGAAACTATTGCAAAAAAGAATTTTTTTCAATATGATAATGTATTTTTTTTGTCGAAAGCAAAGATTTTTTTTTCAAATGAATATTTTGAAGATCATCTAACCAAATACAAGTTCAAGTAATGTACCAGTAGCGCAATGCGCCTAACTTTACTTATATTCAGATTGATGAAAAAACATTGAACCCGATTTGCAATGAATTTAAAATTCGCGTTGGTAATTGAAACGGCAAGAGAATGGAAACTATAGACACATGAACCACATAGCCGATAGATGCAGATATAATTAGTATATGAGGAAGAGAGAAAGTAAGAATATTTATGTATTTAAAAGAGAATCACTAACTGTCGAAATCACTCAATGTGAACTCGATGCATGTTTCCACTCATTTGCAACGATCTGATTACGAGGGCGAAAAAGAGAGCGCCACAGAGCGAGTGTACGGTGGGTGGACCGGATCATGTTGGCTGACCTTTAACAGGGATCGAGCGGGCGCAGGAGCCACGACGGAGGCTCGCACTACTCGGAGTACGGTGGACGCCACGAGTCCTACTCCACAGAGCGCAGAGGCTATGTAGACAGGCGCTCCCCTGCCCGAGAGTACGGGGGCTTCCGCAAGGACATGGCTCCCCCGAGGAGCCCCCGCCGGGGTGCGTGGCGCCCGCGGGCCCCGCGCAGCTCGCGCGCCTCCTACCGCGGCTCGCGCCCGCGCGCCACTTCGCGCCGCATCCTCTCGCGCGCCTCCCTCTCCGACTACCGCCGCATACGCCAAGTCAAGCTCCGAAGGTAATCCAATCCACTCATTTTACACCCTTATGTACGTACTCATTGAAAGCAGAAAGGAGCGAGGATTCCTTTTTATTATTGCATAATGCTTCGATGGGTGAATGGCATTGTTGAACATAATAGACCGTTCTCTTCACTGGCCAATCCTATTTACTTGCAACAATTTTTCTAAAACATCCCCTCGCAGAATGTGGTAACAAAAGAGACTTTTAAATCATTAGCATGTTGGCGGAGAAGCAAGGCTCTACCTCTTCGAGCGAACAGGAAGAAGAGAATTGGGATGAAGATGAAAAGAAAGCTGTGGCGAAGGAAGAGGCGGTGACGGAGGTGACAGCGAGTAAGAGCCCGGTGGTCAAGCCCGAACGGACTGCAGAAGGCGCAGAGGCGGCAGGTGGGGATGCTACGGATAAAGAAGCACGAGAGGGGTCCGGAGAGGAGGGGGAAGGAGCCGAGCCGGATGAAGAGAAGGAGCCGCACACGGCGCAGCGCTCCTACATCCGCCTCGTGTGCACGCACTGCCGCGAGAGAAGTCTCACTTTCAAGGTACTCACTCTCATCTCTGATCAACATATGTATGTATTAACACATTTTTATACCCAACAAATGCTTGCTTGCCCTTTAGCCATATAGGCTATTACATTATTTCTGAATGTATCGTAAAGCTAGTAACTTCTTAACTCGTTACACTAGTAAAACTATCTCCATTACTTGGTTCCAGTTTAATATAATTATACAGAAGCGACTTGAATATATTACAACCAACTAGAGTATAATTTTGTAATAAAAAGGAATAGAGAATTAAAGAGGTCACCTCCAAAACATGTTAATTCATATTTTTATTCTGTAAAAATATGAAATCAATAAAATTGGATTAAAAAAAGTGTTATTGCATGTTATATCCAAAATAAAAAGGAATGTTGAATGTGTTGTCAGACGTACACGCGGCACCTGCAGACCCGCAAGCACCAGTATGTGATGGATGACGTGGCGCAGAAGCTGAAGGTGATGCTACAGCGCATGCGCACGGCGCAGCGAGCGCAGCAGCGCACTCTGGAAGAGGGCCCGGACACTGTCCTTGGCGAGCAGCTCTTCTGCCCGCTGTGCAAGCTGATCTACCGCTCCTCGCGCCAGGAGCACTATCGCTCCGAGACCCACAAGAACATGAAGAAGTTCTTGCTGCCCATCTGCAAGGTCTGCCAGATCTCTTTCCGCTCGCCCATGATGTACGAGCATCACATCTGCTCCTTGGAACACATCAAGGTAAATTCATACCACCTTATTTCACTATTCTTGCGTGAAATAACCATTTTCAAATATTTAAATGTTGCACGATGTTTGCAGAAAAAGGCGCACTTGGACAAGAAACCGGTCAAGGCGGAGGCAGGCAGTGGTGAGGAAGGCATGGACGTGGACCTCGACAATTTTATGACGTTGGATTCAGTGGGAGATGTGGATGGTAACTTTTCTATTCATTACCACAAAATGCATTAAAATAAAATTCCTTTATGTACCTCATAAACCTCAAAATATTTTTAATTCAATATTTTCAGCTTTAACAAATATTAATTGTATCTCAATAGAGACGAAGATGCAAACTGGAAACTGAATATGGTTGATCAAGGTGTTTACAGGACTTATGACCTGTCATTGGTTGGGTTAAGGCACTCCAGTGTGGCCGTACCCTTAGGGTTATTTTGGTGGAATTGAGCCTAATCAACATTTTTGACAGATTTTATTTTAAATTATATTGCATTCTTGGGGACTATATGTACCGAGACTGATTTTAGATCCTCTGTGTACTTTGCCAGAGATGTTTAATTTCATCCACCGAGTATATGAATAGTTCTGATTGATTATAGAAGTTGATGAGGACAGCACCGGGGAGAAGAAAGCTGAAGAAGGTGCCGAACCGAAGCCGGCCAAACCCGAGATTAATATTGGAAGTGACCATGTCAAGAAAATCGAGGTAATTAAAAATATTCTTTACGTTTACAATAGAAAAACATACAAGGGTTGTATGGTACCCAGCCTCAGTAAAAAAAATAGCATAACTAATATTAAATCTTTAAAATTTTAGCCAACTGCATCATTCAGTTGGTGTTTATCAAGATAATTTTTTCTAACATCGGTTGGCGAATCAGCTGTCGCGAAAAAAAAATTATGATACCATAACAGCGTTTTAAATTTTACAGTTAATAAGATAAATTGTATCAAGCAGCGATGAAATTCTTTTTATTTTTTTTTAACCTTTTCATAACCACAAATAAATCACGCCACAGTGCTCATCAGGCCGAATATTTTTTGTTAAAATAAAACTTGTCTACAATTTATTTTTTTTGCTGTGTTTGAAAGAAATTATAATTTACTTACGAAATATTATATCCCGCATCGATTGTTATAGTTTTTTCTTGAAGTTAAACCAGTTTCAAATTTTCATTGTCAAACAGTTTTCGAAAATTACCAATAAATCAGTTTAAAGTATTCAGAAACTTGATAAAATATTCCGGGATAACTAAAACAGATGTCAGTGTGTGTTCCGTTTCTGCCAAATTGTCAATACGGCGCAAGAATACGTCAGCAGAAGTTCTTCGGAGATATCTCTGGCAATACGAGCACTGCGCCATTTGCCGAGATATCTCGTCTGTGGCAACCATAGAATTATTAAAAAGAATGAAGAAATAAAAGCGGAATGAACAAAACCCTTTCTTAAATTGTAAATATGTGAATTACTTTTGTGAAAATATTATCAATTAATATAACAACAGTAGTCTCTTCCGCTACAGTTAATAAGTAACTACATTCAGAAAGACTGACTTTTATATCGCATTGTTTGTCTTTCAAATGTTGGAATTCATGATGTTCAAATGATGTTTTTTGTGGTTATAGAACACATAAAAAAGATAATCGAAAACCAGTAGCTTATTTGAGTGTAGTCAGCCAATATTTGCAATGTGTTTAACAAATTTTGTAGGTGTATTACTGCGACCTGTGCAAGATGTATCTCCCGCGGGAGGGTGGCGAGGTGGCGCTGCGTCGCCACTGCCGTCTACGCACGCATCTTACGCGTTATGTGCGCTTCCGGGACAACCGCACCCTACGTAAGCAGGCGGAACGCATTCACCGCATCCACCAGCAGGCCAAGGAAGGTATGTCGCTTCAATTAATTATGCACATTTTATATGACAAGAAAGGCATATTTTTCATTCTCTGTGGATCACCAACATATATGTTTTCAAATAACTAGTCTTTTTATACCTTGTGGATCCAACAGTCTGTAAATTCAACAAAATATATCATGTGTACATTTGAAGACTACAGGGGAAAAACAAGGAATGTCAGTAGAAGGTTAATTTGAATAAATTGAGAATACATTTCAATGTATAACATAATTAAACTAACTAACTAACTATCACGCCGTTTTCTCAGAAGGGTAGGCAGAGAGGATGGATCCCCATACCGTCCTGTCCTGATATACTTCTCTAGATTCCTCCACATTCATACATCGAAACATGCATGCTCATCGATTTTTCTGACTTTGAATGTGCCTGCCTTTCAGTATTTGATTAATTTGGTCATGCCATGCTTTCCTTGGTCTTCCACGGCTTCTCTTTCCACTCACACTGCTCGAATACAGCATTTTAACCATTCTTATCTCGTCCATTCGTTCCATATGTCCAAACCATCTCAGGGATCCTTTTTAAATTTTACTTATGATGCAATCATCCGCCTTACCTTTTTTTTGTCATTCAGTATCCTATCATATATCATTTTCAGGCACATTCTTCTCATTGATCTCATTTCCACGATATTTATCCTACTCTTATCCTTTTCTTGCCAGCTCCAAGCTTTACTTCCATACATAAGGGTTGGTACTAGAACTCCATTATGTAATGCCATCTTTGCCTTAGTTGAATTTCTATTTGCTGTGATGACTTTAAGAGCGCCATTAATTTTGTTCCCAGTACCGTTCGATCATTCTTTCAATATTGCATCTTAAGAGTATTAACCGTCGCGTTGCCATGTGGTCAATTGAGTTTCCACTGCCAATTTAAAGTTGATTTTCTTAAAACCTATGGACCCTAATATTATAAAAAAAATTGTAATCCTCCATTGAAGTGTTCTCAATATTTCGTAATAAAAAAAAAGCAAAAAATTACTTCCTTCATCCCAAAAAAAAAAATTTTTTTAAGACTGCCCTCACCTTCATTCGTGTTAAGGTAGAATTTGTTTTGCTAATATTTACAACTTTATCAAAAATGACAAATACTTACTCGCTGTTTTGAACGTATTATAAATTATATGTTTGGCCTTTTTCATAGGTACGTAATAATACCGACTGGACGGAAACGCAGCACGCAACTTAATAATATCAGAACTGTGAAAATATTAACACTACCAAAAGGGACAAATATTAATACGTACTCGTTGTCTTGAACGTACTATACATTTTGCCTAGGTGCCTTTATCATACGTAAAATCTCGTAGCGCCCGGCGCGGCGGGGCGAGACAAGTTCATACTTGGTGTCAGTCGCTCGTATGCTGTGACGCATTCCATATCAGAAATCGCATGGTTCCAGAAAAAAATTAATAATGATATGTTTTTCAAATAATCCATGTATGTTATAGATATCGATCTATTCCTAATAAAATTCCCTACAAGATGACATAAATTAAATTTTGATTCATCGAGTCATATGCTTGATATTTAGATAAAGTTAGCGGTAAACTGAATTTACCACATGGGAGCGAGCGTTTTGTTTTGAACACGGTACGTTAAGGGTTAAAATACAAGGTAGTAACTATTTATAAGTTTATTTTATCAATAAAACTAAAACCCACTATAAACTAGTAAAAAATAAAATAACTTGCACCAATAGTGCTAGTCTCACCCTTATTTTTCCATGCATCGGCATAAGTGTTTTTATCTTGTTTGTTAACAGAAAAGAAAGAAGGCCCAAGTGCTGCAGTGAGCACAGGAGAGGAGGGAGTGACGAAGATGGAAGTGACGGAAAGCGCGCCAGTGAGCAAGGAGAATGGCGAGGGCTGGGCAGATGTGGACCAAGAGCTGGGTGAGCTGCTGCGTGACGTGGAGCAGCAGCACAAATCCAGCGATGACGAAGACGATTCCAATACTGGAAGGTATGCCCTAATACTTTCTTCGGACTGTTAGTTTTTATTGCCTTGCACTCAATTGCTTGGGTAATTTGTTCCGGCATGTCCTTTCAAGTCTCATTTTGTAAATTAAATTATTTGTTTTAACAAGTAAGAATCTAGAATTAAATTTTAAATTGCAAATCTAACGACTAAATTTGGATAGTCCAACTTTTAAATTGCAATATAAAAATTCTTTACAGTATACCATGACTCGAAGTATGGTGCTCTTAAATGGTGTGTCAGTTGATGCGGACATTTTCCAAATGACCAATGTGTCTTTTAAGCATCATATAGGTTCATACCTTGTGTAAACTATATACAGTAATTGGGTGAAAAAAGCCTGTTGTATTAAAAAAAAGTCATTTTCTTTCAATTTGAGATAAAAACCCTTATTTATAAAATCTATACCCAACAGTTGCCCTGTGAATGAGGATAAGTAAACAGTAAAGTACTGAAATTTTTGATATGAATTCTGTTTTCTAGAAATTTTAATACAATTTATGGGAATTACATGTTTCACCTTTCTAATGCATTTTAAAATGTGGCGAAAATTAAACACGTTATTTTTATACCCAAGTCAAAGGAACAGAATACGGTATTTAAGGTACAGTAGAATATCATTTATTTGGACGTTAGTTAACCGGAACGCCAATTATCCGGACAAGCCGAGATGGTGAAGCATTCTGCACCGTGACCTATGCATGACTAAGCTTACCCCACCACACTTAACTTACGTTGGGTGTAGGTTGCATCATCCTTCTCCCTCCTCTCGTTCTACCCCGCACCCTGTGGACAGTCAGTCTCCCGCTGTGTTTGAGTTTCAACGCGTCATCTCGTTAGTTTCAACCGGGAACACCTCCAGTCCCAATTAGTTCGGATAAATGACGTTCTACTGTGTAATTGATGTGGGTTAATTGCTCCCATAATACATATTATTAAAACAGATGATTTCATCAATGTGCAGATTAAATGAATTTATCGAAGAAGCATGTTTAAAAATATTTTTTCCATTTCTCATGATCACTTTGGGTGTTTTTATTGTAAATATACCATCATCACCGTCATGTCACCCTATTACATAATATATGGAATGTTTCAGGTACGACCGGTTCCGCAAATCTGACAAGAAGGAAGGGGAGGTCAAGGCCAAAGAAGAGGCGCCCAAGGAGGTGGTGGCTGCCAACGGAGCAGCTGATGGTGCCAAGCCCTAGATCGCTTCGCACTATCTTGCAATAATTAATTATTTAAATTACTGTGTGGTTAAATGATATAATAATTTGGTTTTTGAAAATGAATGTATGTAGCTCATTAAAATAAATTCAATTCAACTCATTACATTGTCTTTTAATATATAGATTCTTTGTTGGTCACAGTTCCTCCCTCGTCCATTCTCCATCATCAGTCCGTTGAGATCACGGCTCCTTGTCACATTATCGAGTAGCGGGCCTTACAGTGCACTGCAAATTATAATACAGTGAGTCAAATATCCTGCCAAATAATATTTTCACCTTATGCAACTGTAATTACTACAACCTCTGGCGGACCAGTGGTGTTTCTGGATCTCCAAATAAGCACGCCAAATTAAAACCTGGTTTACATAAATAGAATAGTGTGTGCCTACCAATGAATTCTGAAACAGGATCGTTCTCCCCTTCTGCCCTCATGGTTCCCGTGATCTCCTCATTCTCCACCATAGGTAAAACAAGTTGTACAAACTCAGGGGTGTATGGTGGAGCTATGGCGTCTAAAACCTGAAAGTTGTTAAATATTTTCACTTTTTAATATGACAACACATAAGAAGTATCTTTACTTTTCATAACTGCACGGCTTTTCTAAAAATATCAATTTGAAGTTGGATCTGATGATGACTAAGATCAATTTACAATAACATTTTGTATGACATCCTCAATCACATATGAGAGTAATCCCAAAAGACTTTTTTATAATCTTGTAGAAAAATATAGAATGCCCATTTGTCAATCATTTTGAGTCATCTTTTAAGATGGTCATCTCTCGGTGGTTTTATAAACAACGGTATATAATTTGTTAGCCATTCTAAGGGTTAAATAATAAAATATTTTATACCTCGGTAACAAAATAGCGAATGAGTGAGATGTCGGTGTCATCACGCTGCCAGCAATGCTTGATGTACTTCAGGACAGGCACCACACAGCCACGGCTCAGCAGGTTCACCATTCGGTCAAGAAGCATTTTTCTCAATTCCAACTAAAATAAATTTAACAATTAATCAATAACAATTCTACATTATTTGATTTCATAATTATAACCAAACACCAGACAAATGTCACTGATATCATGAATCATATCTCAGGCGAGTCAAATCGCTAGACAAATAAATGGACACACAGAATTCTAAGATGGCGACTAGGGGGAATGAAAAGAAGAAAAGGTCATTCTCAGAAAAGATGGGCTGAAGACATTAAATAGTGGAAAATAATGGAAGAGGCCTATATCCAACAGTAGAAAGACAGCTAATAAGAACTAATTAATACATAGATTAAAAAAAAAAATAACAGCATAGCAGGTGATTAAATCATAGACTGAATCTATCTAGCCATAAAGTAGAACTACATTCTAGATTTTTATATATGAATGAATTTTACTCGCCCAGAGAGGAAAAAATCCAAATGAAATGATCTCAATACGTTTTCATTACAATATGAACTTAATTTAATTTTCTTCTCTTACTATAAAAAAAACTCAGCAATAATTCGTTTGAAGGTAAAGGAAACATAAAAAACGCAATTGAACAAACGTAATGTTAATAAAAACCAAGTGCAATGATTTATTAAAACATAAAAATTTAGATTTTTGTAAAATCAATTAACAACTCTTAACGGAGCCTACATTAGCAGTATCCCTACTGACCTGCACGAGAATTTCCAGTTCGTCCTGTGGTGTCTCAAAGAGTCTCACTAGCAGCTGCAGCAGCTGGTGGTGGAGCAGCGGGTGCAGGCCAGCCACCTCGTCCAGCAGGGCAAGGTGAAGCGGGCAGTGTTCCGTGGATAGCTTGAAATAAGATGGCTCCAGCACCGTGCACTGTACCCAACGAATCACTCCCACACCCACCACCGGATACCTAGTAGAGTCATGGAAAATGAATCTCAATATTATTGATCTGAATGTCTTCCCCTGTGTGAATAGTTCTAAGTGTGTATTATGTTTAAAACTAGGTGGTAAGACTCTATTTTGTAAGATTGTTATTATTTCTATATTTTTAAATAAATAGTAGTTTACATGTGGAAGTGCGGGACACAGAAGGAAATACAAAGTAGAGTAAATGTGGTCTGGCGTCCCATTGTGTTTGCGTAAATTAAATGTATGTCCCGGATGGACGGGGACAGGCCTAGAAAGTGTACGAGCGAGGCTGACGAAAGGGTGCCGCTGCGCCCTATAACAGCCATGGGTATGTGGTGGGAACCCTTCTGTGTTCCTTCTTCTATCTATTGATCTGAAGTTAATACAAATGAAAATGTCTGTTTTCTAGAAGTTTTTTACAATTTATGGGAATGAGATGTTTCGCCTTTCTAAGGCATTTTCAAATCAAATCGGTCTATTGTCTCAACAGACATTAGAAACAATAAAAAAGTGGGTGATAGACGGGCGAGCAAGTACGCGTACTTATGGCTCGACGACCTTTTTCGCTCGTGTGTCACCGTAAGTACGCGTACTTTAAAACCGCCGAGTAAGTTCGTCGGCGATCCAACCGGTTTGAAATCTTACTCGTAGCTCGTCTTGGCTCGTACGTGTGGCAGCACTGCGAGCCGCGAGCCGCCATTTTGTACGATATAATTCCTAAATACGATATAATTATAATACGATATAATTATAATACGATATAATTATAATACGATATAAATACGATCCTAAATACGATATAATTATAATACGATATAATAAATACGATATAATTATAATACGATATAATTCCTAAATAACACAAAGCTTCTTCAGTGGACGACATCGCGATACGGTATGAGTAAGTTGGCGCGTGTATCGCCGACGTCGAGTCAAGTAAGTTCGCGATCTTAAAAACCGCAGACTTTAAGTTCGTACGTCTATCACCACCTTTAGGTATAAAGGTAAATAAAATAAAAAATCTATTGAGTACAGGTATAATGTAATATATACAATATAATACCAGGAACGCATGAAAGATGGTTCGACATTAGGAATATAAGATACTCTCTAAAGTCAAGAGTATTTGTCTTCTGAACGTACTTTCACTAATATGAAAGACGTCGATCTCAGAGGAGACGAGGTTCAGTTTATATTTATTACATATGACATTTACTAATCAAATAAAAAAATATAAGACTAGTTACTGACCGTATGCAGCGGTAGAGCGTGGAGAGTTCAGCAGTGAGCTCGGATGATCCCTTACTGATGTTGCAGATGGTGTGCACCTGTTCAATAGCCTCGATGGTGGGCTTCAGCTCATCCTTGTTGACGGTCCTCTTCACTTGCCCCTTCCTTGCAGGGGTTTCTATTACACTTGCAGAATATGCTAGGAGGTAAATATACTTGGGTTTGTGCTCTGGGTTTAATTTAACTCCAGGCTTAAATAGTGAATCCACTAAAAGTTCTGAAAGAAAAAAACCCATGTATGATTTTAAGATATAAAATTATATATTTATTTCTAGAAACGTTATAAAAACTTCATATTAACACCCTGTCTGTAGAAAGAGTACTAATACTCGTCTTCTGGAAGGTTACAAATACCCTTTTTCCGAACCCGTAAACTGTTGGAAATGTAGAATATTTTTAAGTTTAAGTTTTTTATCACATGTCGAAGTATACATACTACTGTCGAATACATAATCAAAGGTGAAATTGTTTATAACTTATAAAATCTTTATTTATTCTTATGCGCAAAGACATTTCTACTATCTTGGACCCAAACTCTATAACATAATTAACAAAACTATAAACGACCCACAAAAAATGACAATGCACAATTACAAAAAACATGTAACTACGGAGACATTAAAAAAAGGACGGCTTGAATGTAGTTTAATTTTTAAAAATAAGTAAATAGTTTAAATAGTGTTATATAAGACAATATAGTGTTTAAATAGTGTTATATAATATATAAGTCAATTAATTTTAAGTTATACACTTTAGGATATGTGTTGCTTCCCTTAACTGTTCCCTGAATTTGTAAATTATATTATATATTGAAATTATATAGAGTACTAGGAATGCCTCCCTAGAACGGGTTACCCCAGTTGGGAGGTATTAAAACCATGTACTTGGTAAATGTTCAATAAAAAAATATATTTCATCACCTTCTAAGTACTCCCCTCCTGATACAATCCAATTATGTGAACGTTTTTTCAAATCCTCTAAATAATTGTTATAGTAGATTTTTGGAATGGCCTTTGAAGCGCGCAGTGTCAAAATGGTGTCCCCGGAGCGGTAGGAAATAGCCAAAAGTCACACGGTGCTAAATCAGGCGAATATGATCGTTGTGGAACAATACGAGTTGAATTTTTTGGCATTTGAGCATTGTTTGATGTTGTTTTTCTGTTGTTGTTGTTGTATCACGTATCGTATTCTTTAAATTCAAAAGATATGTTAATCTTCTTATTTTGACAAATAGATAAAATCTAGTAGAAATCAGTCTATATAATAATAGACGTATTAGAATGTTCCAGAGAATGTCAGAAGTGAGATGTATATGAATAGATTTAGAGTGTAATTAAGTAAATATGTAATCTAATTGTAACCAATTAATACCAATGAAAATGGCTGTGTTTGAAAAAAATTACATTTGATAATGCCTTAGACAGGCGAAACGTGTCATTCCCATCAATTATAATAATACTTCTAGAAAACAGACATTTTCTTTCATTGCTCAAGAAAGTAAGTCTTATTATGAATGTTTTTATTAGAACATGTGTTTAAAGTTAATAAATAAATATGTGAGGTTGTTATACCTAAGAACTGTGGTGTCCGAATGAGGTCAATGGGCGGGGGATCAGCCAGGCTGTAGTTGCGGAAGAGCACGGAGATGTCAGCGGGATTGAGAGCGTTGCGCGACAACATGGAGCTGAGCGCCTCGCACGCCTGTGGGAAGGCTGCCGCTCCATTCAGAGCCATTGTGATGGGAGTCACATCATGGTGGCTGAATATCAAAAGAAATAATGTTTAGTTTCATAACATATTAAATAAAATAAAGATTAATTAATTCTCCTGAATACCTATAAAACGGCCTTTGTGACAGAGTGGCAACAGCTACGTCTGCAACATCAAAGTCCCGGGTTCGATTCCCGGCGATGAGGGGAACAAAAAAAAATTCACGCTGTCTTTGGTCTGGTAGAATTCACGTAAAAATAAAAATGGTGACGCTAGCTACCTATCACATGTCATGAGAATCAATAGCTAAATGCCTAATAATAAATAACTTTAAAAAAGCTAAATAGTGAAAGACTAGCTACCTATCACATGTCATGAGAATGAATAGCTAAAAAGTTGTATACAGTTATTGGGTTCAAATAACCTATGTATACAAAACATGGGTTACATCCATAAAAGGAAAATACTGATTAACCTGAAACGAAAAGTCTATGAAGCCTGTGTTCTTCCAGTTGGTACTTATGGTCTTGAAACTGTAACATTGTCCAAACAAAGTGCTGAGAAACTACGAGTGACCCAAAGAGCCATGGAAAGAGCCATGTTAGGAATAAGCCAAAGAGACAGAGTCAGAAACGATACGGTGATAGAAAAAACAAAGGTCCTTGACATCATCCGCCGGGTGGCGACTCTAAATTGGCAATGGGCATGTCACATAGCCAGAAGCTCAGATGAAAAATGGACAAGAAGACTGCTGACTTGGAGACTGTGGACGGCAAAGAGAATTGCAGGGCGACCACAACTACGGTGGAAGGACGATCTGAACAGACACGTCGGAATAATTTGTATGCAGTCTGCACAAGACAGAAAACAATTGAGTGACATGGAAGCGAATGGAGGAGGCTTTTGTCAAGGAGTGGACGGGAATAGTAATAATGTGGAAAGCAACAGGAAACTATCACATTAAGTGGCATCCCAAGAAACAGCAAAGATTTTAGACTTGCTGTAATAAGATTGAAACTTTATAAAGAAACATATGACAATAAATTTACTTTTGTTGTGCGCATCTTGTTATCTCCTGCGAGAGCCTCTTCATAATGGCTCCGCCACGTGTTTCTTGCGCCAGAATGTGTATGATGACCTGACTGTATACATATGTATGCTGCCCATGGCACACCATTTTCTGTAACATAAATACATTTCAAAATATAACACTTTGTTTGAAATTACAGAAATTAAAAATCCATCAAAAATAAATAAAATATTGTAAACATCCAAATAAATAATATGATTCTATTGCTTGTACAATCCTTATTAAATAATTATCACTACATCTAGACTTAACGTCACCCCTTTCATTTAGTACCTAGGTTCTCAAAGTGGGCGATAGTGCCCCCTTGTGGCCGTTTGAGACTTTCAGGGCGGCAGTAGAAGACCCAGAAAAAATAGAGAGCGTGGGCAGATAAAAAAATATAGTCTAAAAAGACAACAACAACAAAAAACACGCTACTCACGTAGGTACTAATAAAGCAAATTAAAGTTAAATATTGGTTTATTTTATTGTATATATTGTAATCATTTTCCCATATTTCGAATAACTTTTATGGGAGGGAACGTTTATTTTTCTTGTAAAGGGGACGGTGGCCCAGAAAAGATAGAAAACCTATATAAATAGTTGTACCCAACCACGCATTGCTGTGGCTCAGTTTGGTTAAATTTAAAATGGCCCCGATGGAGATTCAATTGGTTCTCCTCGTCCCATTTGGTTCTGTACCCAGGTCCAACAATCCCCCACCCATGGTCACTCCTAGTCATTGTCCTCCGGACTCCACCCAAGGCCACCCCCGATCCCTCCACTCCTCCCTACCTGGGTGGTCAGGTCCAAATGTCGGACCCAACCAACCACACCTCAACATTCAAGAAAGAATTTCCAAAAACATGTGGAGGAAGAATAACTTCCGGTCTGGAACTCCCGAGAAGACGATATGTAAAAACATGCGCGTATTTCAATGCAACATTGTGTCAAAATTTCAAAGCAATCGGTGCATAACACATTTATATAGATAAAGATGTATGAAACCACAATGCAAACATAAACATTAAAAATGGTTTGTGAATTTCCGCAACGACCGTTGATTATGTTGCTGTTACATTTAAGTTTAACAGATGGCGCTTTTGCTCTTGATGAAGAGTATTTAAAAACACATCAAAATTTTAAACAAACGTTTCTTTCAAAAGAAGGAGATTGGATTTCATTCAAACTACTCTCAAAACCTTCCTGGGACTAATAAGAACAAACTGTGATATTTTCAGCGAAATCGGTATAGTAGTTTTCGAAAAAATCAGAGACAGACAGACAGACAAACATTCATTTATACAGTACACTCCCGATTTTCTGGTATGGATGGTGAAAAAAAATCCCGTATAATCGATTTCCCGGTTAATCCGAAAACATGGAAAAAAATGTAAACAAAGAAATTTAAAACTGCACTATATGCGCTTATTGTACCTACTTGTTTAGTAAGACGCACGTGTTGACAGCGTCACACTTTTTGACTGGCTTCCTTCATTTTTCGCCATGAATAGAAATTTTTCGGATGCCGTGTCTCTGTTTAAAGGGCGGCAACTATCCAGAAGAAGCATTGAAATCACCTTGTAATTTCAATTAATTGAAAAAATGTTTAATTAACGACAATGTTTTATGAGTATGAACTACGCTGCGGGTGCTTTATTGCAAACTCGAAACTTTATGACACGACTATAGAACCACAAACAAATGTGAACAATGTCATTGTGACAGATTTGAATTTTTGTTTGCATCACTTATCTATTGTGAAATATTTTTGTTTTTATAAAATATTTTTTCACTGATGACTCAAGTGTCCGGGAAATTCCGCTTCCCGGTTAACCCCACGCCGGAAAATCGGGAGTGTACTGTATATAGAAGTAAGGATTTTGTGCCATTATATCGTTAATATTTGCACACCGAAGAATGAAAACTATCTGAAACATGTCTGTGAAGAGTGTAATAAGTTTTAAAAATATAACGGTTTATAAAAGTTATTCAGACATTAAAAAATACATCACATGATCTACCGTTTCTTTTCTTAACCTCTCGATTAGTAAGATATTAATGACATTTACGAAAAATCATTTTCTCAGTTTGTAAAACTTCTAACTAGCCGATAAAATATTTTATTTTGTGTATCATCGCTCCGCAAAACGCTCCGCGCTATAGCTGGCAAGACCCTACGTGATCGAGTTAGGAATACAGCAATCCGAGAAATCTGCGAGGTCGAAGATGTGGTCAGATGGGGACGTCAAAGACGGCGATACTGGCATGAACACGTAGAAAGGATGAGCTCAAATAGAATACCACACATAGCTCTCCATGGAACGCCAAACGGACAACGCCGACCAGGAAGACCCCCGAAACGGTGGAGAGAAAGCTGGAGTTCAGCATCTCAAGAGGACCCGCCTGAAATAACAGACTCCTGAGTCTACAAAAAGGGAAGAAGAAGAAGAAGTGTATCATCAATGGACGTTGCTGGCTGCCCAAATTTTGGCATAAACTGGGAATATTCGAGAAATTATAAATAAGCCTCAAGTATGGGGCCATATGATATCTGACCATGTATTTCAGGGTCCTACGACTGGGGCGGTACGCACGGAGAGGTTAACGACCAAAAACATCACTAACCAGAAACAAACAAAAAAATCTTACAGCACATTCCTGTACGCTGGTCTGCCAGTCTTCTGTGTTCTGCAAGAAGCCAGCTATTGCAGTTTTTAATACCCTTGAAAACACCTCAATTTGTTGGGCAGCCGTGGATATGCTCGTTATTTCTCCTTGGAAGCCCGCATCTGATATAAGCTGAGAAAAATATTTACAGAAATCAAACAATAAAACAAATTATTCATAATGCATTTAAATTAAATTATCAACATTGATGATTTTGTAAGTTTTTTTTTATCAAGGCAGGTTGACTCTAATTCCATGAATCAAGTGGAACTTATGTAGTAAAATGTCTAACAATAAATTATGTGTGATTTTTACTTAACAGAACACAAATTTTTTAATGTGTTCCATACCGTGTTTTGTTGGTTTAGGCTCTTTAGTGGTAGTGTACAAAATATGTAAATTTTTAATTATATCTCAATAGAGACGAAGAAACAAACTGGAAACTGACTATGGATGATCAAGGTGTTTACAGGACTTATGACCTGTCATTGGTTGTGTTAAGCGCACGCTTTATGTAATTACAACATTCCCCATTCCACCATTGTTATGATCATGTATGATACATTTTTGGAAGTTGTATATATACTCCAAATCCATACTTATTTTCACGTGGCAGTTCCAGTTAGCCATCTATGTAGATTTGATTGTACTAATTAATTATTTAGATTAATCTATACAATCCATCCACTAACGCCATCTATGAAGAATGATTGTTTTTAGAGCGACATAAAGCGTGCGCTTAACCCAACCAATGACAGGTCATAAGTCCTGTAAACACCTTGATCATCCATAGTCAGTTTCCAGTTTGTTTCTTCGTCTCTATTGAGATATAATTAAAAATTTAAATTAACCACCCACAGGTGAAAATCCAGGATTCGTATACAGATATAAGTATACATTTCACAAATATTTGTAAATATTCTGGTCAATTATTTGGCGTATAAAATAGGAGTGGATACTCCAGGCGACTTCTAACAGAGCGATAGGAGGCGGTAGCCTCTTCGCATTGTGTTAATAAAGTAGTTTGCTAAATGCTAAAACAATCATTCTTCATAGATGGCGTTAGTGGATGGATTGTATAGATTAATCTAAATAATTAATTAGTACAATCAAATCTACATAGATGGCTAACTGGAACTGCCACGTGAAAATAAGTATGGATTTGGAGTATATATTCAACTTCCAAAAAATGTATCATACATGATCATAACAATGGTGGAATGGGGAATGTTGTAATTACATAAAGCGTGCGCTTAACCCAACCAATGACAGGTCATAAGTCCTGTAAACACCTTGATCATCCATAGTCAGTTTCCAGTTTGTTTCTTCGTCTCTATTGAGATATAATTAAAAAATTTAAATTAACCACCCACAGGTGAAAATCCAGGATTCGTATACAGATATAAGTATACATTTCACAAATATTTACAAAATATGTGTTCACTTGTTTCCCATGTCCAATGTATTAATAAAAGTAAAAATTGTATCAAATAGGAAATGTTGAATATCTAAGTCAGTCCGTTTATACAAACTATAATAAATTTTGGTTACAATTGTTCTTACTTGGAAGAAATTTAAATAAATTAATGATGCAGAAATTTTTTTAAGTGTACCTTAATAGTGAAATTTAACATAAGACAGTCTGGATACTCTTCTGCCAGCCTGTAGATGAGGGATCTCCATGTCGGATGCTCTATCATCTCTGTCAACCACGCAGGCGTCTGTAGGGCAATAATAAACCAAAAGAAAGTTATACTAAAGGTAAACAGACACACAAAGTTTAATAGCAATGAAATTTTTGAATTCTCTTCACCAGTAAAATCAACATCAATAATTAAGGCTGAAACAATATTCTGGAACTAAACAATAAATAATTTTAAAAAAAAAATTTAAAAATGAGTAATCTACCAAGTATCAATGGGAAGTAAATATCCTCTTTTTTTACAAGTTACGATTGATTTAAAAAAAAACACATTTTTTTATAAATATGAATGCCATGTACAATATCTTTTGAGAAAAAACATGTGGTGTTTGCGACCAATGACATTACTATCAATAACTGGACCCACCCAGCCAAGGGAAGGTGACTTCTATAGAAAAAACAACAGGGAACCAATCTGATTATCTTCTCCCAGGAAATTGCTATAGAGATGAACGAATGGGAATCACTGGAATGCCACGGTCCCTAGTCCCGAACAGTCCTCCAAAGAGTAGAGGGTATGAAAAATCTCCCATCTCAACATAATGAATTCTACATCAGGAAAACCTGACATGACAGAAGAAGAAAAATAAATGTGAAAACAAAATATAATAATTATTAAAAAGATGATATCTGAAGTATCTTCTAAGCAAAAAAAAAAGACAATTTAACCTCCCTAGTTATAGTACTCATGTTAATAGCATTGTAATGGTTTGACCTCGAAACTAAGAGAGGCATTTTCTTAAAATAGAGAATTACGAGTTACCTAGTCATAATATTGAGCCCAAGTTATTAAAAATTAGCATGATATACATTATTCCTTATAACAGTGAAACAAAATTTCATTTATAATCAGTGTTAAGGCCAGTTAACACGCTACGATAAATCTTAACGATGTGATTGACAATTTATTGTTCCAATAAATCGAAAGAGTGAGTATTGTTTACAAGCTACGATAAATCGTAACGATTTCTTGTCAAATATTCCTTGTCGATCGCTATCAACCAATCGCTATTCGAATAAAAAAAGCAGTCAACCAAAGAATGAACTATTCGACATAACCTTTTTGATGCAGATGTAAATGCAAACTGAGTCAAATCGTAGCGATAAATGACTGTCACTTGTTTACACGTTCCAACATGTCGTTACGATTCACAGAAATTGATGCCGGCCGTTATCAACCACTACAATGTACTGTTTACACCCAACGATAAAGCGTAACAATTCGATTGTTATGATAAATCGCTAAGATTTATCCTAGCGTGTTAACAGGTCTTAAGGAAGTTTTCAACGAATAAGATCAGAAATATTCATGATTTCAAAAGAATATATAAATCATACCTCTCCCTCTTCAGTGAATATGGTGTCAGCTTTTTTGGGATCAAATGTTTTAAGAATCATATCCTTTAAGTGATTTTCTACCATTGCTTGAACTTCGGTAACCTTAACACCTAAAAATAAAAATAAATCATATTTATATCCAAATAATTATGAACAACTAAATAACTAACCATCACGCCGTTTCCCCAGAGGGGTAGGCAGAGAGGATCGATCGCCACATTGTTCTATCCTGAACTCTCGCACATCTTCTTCATTCACATCTATCACCATTATTCTATCATACATTGATTTTCCGCACATTCTTCTTAGTGACCTCATTTATACGGCATTTATTCTACTTTCATTCTTCTTCTGCCAACTCTAAGCTTCACTTCCACACATCTGCATTAGAACTCTATTACACTGCCATCTTTGCATTAGTCGATATATTTATATACTCGTATGCCATAATGACTTTGAGCGCACCATTTATTTTGTTTCCAGCTTCAATCCTTCTTCCGATATCTTTCTCCATTCATCTATCTCTTGTAATTGTGCTTCCAAGATAAACAAATTCGCTCTAATTTCTCACCGTTCGCACTTATGCATCCGTCATACATTCTTCGAAAGTCTTGAAAATTGGACTTATTGAACAAAGAACAAAAAATGTACAACAGATCACTTATTTTACACAGATTCATTTCGCGCTGTGTCAGCAGATGGCCTGCGTGCCATCAAACCCTCCATATTATTAACCTGTAAGCTGCTGAATTATACCGGCATACTCTTTTCGCCGTGCTGGATTATTTTTCAGATCCGTATAACTATTGAAAAAATGTGTTTTTATACGAAAATCTATAATATCGAAAAAAAAACGTGTATGTCGGTATAAATATAAACAATTCTTAACTAACCAACTAACTAACCATCACGCCGTCTCCCCGAAAGGGTAGGCAGAAAGAATGGACTGCCACACTTTAATCGATGCGGCACTCCATCCTTCTCTTTTCGCCATCGCGAGAGACGCGGTGTGATGGGTTGCGAACCTCATCGCCACCAAAAGGCATCTCCCACGCACACTTCGATCGTTCAACGTCTACTTTGTTCATCATACATTTGATAATGCCTAAGCAAGGTGAAAGAAAACATATAATTTCATTTGTATTAATTATTTAATATGGAGTTTTACATCTTTATTCAAGAAACAATAAAAAATTCTAGAGGCCTTGATTTGGTAATTTTTATTAATAAAAAAATCCTCAATTCAGGCGATATTTCAAGAAAAATATGATTAAGAAGTTTTATTTTATTTTTATATCCAATGACATAATGGAATATCTTGACAATGTAGGTAAGTAAAATTGTTTTAAAAGGCACATAATATTATTTTGTGAGTGGGTTTCTCTTTGAAAAGGAAAAAATCCAAATCTTCGCAACACAACATAATAATTAAATTATATATAGTACAAGAACCGTATATAGTGATCAGTTTTGTACTTATTCCATATTCAGAAAATATTTTCCACAACTTCACTCTATTAACGTAATCATATGCTTTTTGCAAATCGACAAACGCACAGAAAAGTTTGCGATTTTTGGCCAGAAACTGAATTGTGTTTTCATGAGCCAAATCTGTAGCGATGTCTTCATATTCACATTCTAAATATGCGGTTTTACTCCTGCTAATGCGTAGTCCATTACACTCTAAGGCATCTGCCCACTTATTCAATTTAACTTGCAATTGTTCTGCCGAGTCGGCAATCAAAATTATGTCGTCTGCGTAACTAAAGATGGTACTAATTATAACTAATTTGAATATTTTATCACTCGAAATTACAGAGAACTAATTTTATTTTCGCCTAAAACCAAACGCTGGAATAAAAAATTATTCACAGATGTCAGTATTGGTACCTAAAAGTGAAAAATGACAATGCATGCGATTCGCAGCTTACGGGTTAACACTGTTGACCGAATTAGTTGAAGCCAACAAGATGCCTTACCTCCCAGAATGAGCCATTCAGCCAACAGATTGGCCATCTGGGCAATGGCCGTGTAATTGTGCGAGAGCTGCTCGATGACCTGCTCCGGCCGGCCACCGGCCTGGAAGTAGCGCTTCAGCTGCGTGAAAATGCCCGGCTCCATGATGTAGTCCGAGGAGGTGAACTTATCCAGGCACTCCTTCACCACCTCCTCCGGGTTTTCCAGACATTCCTCCATCCCATCATCCTTCACACAAACAACATCACACATGTAAATATTAGTAAGTATATTCTTTATTATAATACGTCTCTTATCAGCAGTTTAGTCATGCAAAAAAATATATATATTGCTCTTATTGCATATTCATTAAAGTAATGTTATAATTTATTCTGATGCATAAAATATGACTTCAATATTGTATTCTGTTTGTTATAAAAGCACAGTAATAAACGAAGTTTCAATACTGAAATAAGATTAACCCCAAGATATCCTATACTGTTTTAAAACAAGAGCAAAAGTAAAGTAACCTTAAATTAAAATATATATACTTCCAGGTACTGAGATCTTCATACCTGATAATCAACCATGTCCCCACCTTCCCACGTCCTTTCTTCTTCGTATTGCCCAGGCATAGCGGTTATAGTTTATAACTTAATGACCTTTGCATAAAGATTTCGATACGATTCGTTATTAAATGCATTAATTACAACTTCACTGCATCCAGTTTGACAGCCCCCCCAAAGTCTTTGACACATATTTGTTTATAGCACAAGTTTATAGTTTATACCATAGACAAGCTAAAATAAATAAACCGAATGTTCTCACATTTTTTTCTTTTTTATCGTTTATAAGTAGGTAATGTAATTTAGGGCTGCCAATTTGGAATGTTTCCCGAATTTAAAGCTAATTCAAAATGGTCATACGGAATATCTTTATTGAAGTCAAATAAAAATGGCACAAAAACGATTTATGTAATAATTAATTTAGATTTACAATTATTTCGATCGAACATTTTTATAGTGACAGTCAAAATATACAATCACAAACACTTGAATTGTTTTATTTAAACGAATATTTTACAAAACAGAATTTAAGACTAAACACGTAAAAATTTTGAATAAGTATGATCCTTCAAATGAACTTCGATCTCATCATTAGCATCATCATATTCCTCATCTGAAGAGTTTGATGATTCGGTATCACTATCAATTGAAAAAAAATCCTCGTCTTCATCTAGCCAAAAATCTCGTGCTAATTAAAAATTATAATAATAAAACCCCCGTGCTAATTAAAAACCATAATAATAATACCTAACAAATAGCCCGGCATGAGAAGAGAAGTAATACAGAGTAAAATTGACATACCGGCACTGCGGAAACACAAATGTATTATATTATATTAAAATGTTCCTAACACGTATGTAAGGAATAATAATACGATCGTAGTCTAGTTTACATTAATCGAAATAAAATACGAGATCACGGCAGTAGACACGTGCTAACGGTCCAGAAAAGGTCCACGTTTTCCATCGAGTGATAGAAGACTATTTTTATTTACTCCCCATATAATTAATATATAATAAAGCCACAGCGAAGCGTGGTCGGGTTCAGCTAGTAAAATACAATTTAACTTGTATCAATATAAATGAATGCTCAAGACAAAACTTGAGAAATGGTAATTAAATTAAATAAATGTAATTTTAAGAAGTATGTGGTAAATTGAAATACTTTTGAGATTGGGTAAAGGTTTTCTTGAGAAGTCGAATATATATATTTTTTGCTGATTCATCTAATAAACTGAATGCAATGATCGATCCTTTTTCAGCGGAAAAATCCGGGTGATACAAATCAAGCCTTTGCATAAACCAACAACACACCGAATCACCCTTCCAACAATCTTTCCATCAGACGTAAGAGGAAAAGCCAAAGAGCCGAATGTCCGTAAGCCAGAAGGTCCAAGTCTAAGTCCAAGATTAAATAAAAAATTTGGTAATAGAATGTATATTATGCATTCGTATATATATTTCTATCATATTATCAATGCTTTAGTATTTCTCCGATAATAAAATACGAAATATATGTATTAACACGCTTTTACTAGTTTTTACACCACTTTGTGTTGTTGTTGATAAAATCATCCGGTTTTATTATTTTTTTTCTCTCGTTTTTAATTTTCTTATTTACTCGTATATTATTTTTTTGACAATTGACAACTGTCAGCTAAACCGGCCCCACAATTAATTAAACATTATGGCCTGGTTAACAAAGATTTCGAGACGGTATTGTTGTTAAGTAAGAACGTAAATTTCCACGGTTATCATATACAGAAATATTTTTCGGGGTGAAACCGTGTTCCCTCTCGTCAAGCTCCACCAACGTTTCGGAGGCCCTTGCGGCCTCCATCATCAGGGTGTTAGAAATTCGGCTATTCATAACTTAGAATATATTAAGAAATGGCGAAAAGGAAAAAATATAAGTAGATTATGAAAGATAATAATATATCTATGAAATCAGAAGAAAAAATTAAATCCGAATCTAAATAACTCAGAAGAAAAAATAATACAAGATATAAGTAACAAAGAGAACCTAGACTCAAAAGAAAATACAAGATATGAGTAACAAGGAGAAACTAAAAACTCAAAAGAAAATACAAGATATAAGTAACAAAGAGAAACTAGACTCAAAAAACAAGACAACAAATAAATACAATAAAGCAAGAGAATAAAACAAAGTTAGGTACAACCGAATACCCGGTATTGTTGTTGGCTAACGGTCAAAAATATATTTGTCTATGGACATGTAAGCCAAGAAATTTTGTAACTCTTTTTCGTGCTGTCTGTCGTTGGTGTTACATGTGGTTTATTCGAATTTTAAAATATCGAGGTTTCAAATTTTATACATATTTTTTTTATATTATAAACTTGTATTATAAAGATTTTAATATTATAAAGTTTTAATACTCATAGTTCAACTTCATATAAAAAAAATCATTCAACATACACTAAAATATTGTTTGTTTACAGCAATATGATCGATGTACAAAATAAAACCGGGGTGGAAAAAGGTAGTCAATTGATTTTACTATACTCATTATTTTTTAAATCTTATATTCTCTATTCAAATATAAATAGGATTGTATTCCTTTATGCAGATTCCCTTAGTTGGCCCCAAGAAAATATCGGGAAGTTGCTATCCCGGATGAAACAGCACATCCCGGCAGGTGACCACCGAAGCTACCAGGCTCGCGCCCGGAGCCTGCCCTGGGACTCGGTCAGTATCTGTGCAATCATTTATCTGTTTTAACAGTCCACAGCCTCAACCACCTATTTGTCAATAATGACTTCCATGTTTATTATTATTTTTTTTTTTTGCCCAAGCAAATGGAATTGTTAATGATCACAACAATTGACATTGAATGTATTATTAACACTTTGAGCCCCAGCCGAATATACATAAAACTTACCCCTGTGCCCGGCCCATTTTTGTGAAATTTCAGGTTTTGTGAAGGGATTCTTAAAAGTGTAGTAATACTGTAAGTTAAAAATGAAAATACCGGGTAAAATATCAATTGAAACTTCTCGTTTTTATTTAAAATACTTTAATATATCATTTTTGTATGGTAGTTTTGCCAACATTGGCCTCTATGGAGATCCACATTGCAATATTTGCACATATGCTGGGTCTCACTTCTTTTTTGTGCTTTGCACACACCGTGCAGGTTCGACAGGGTTTATTTTTATTTTTGTGTGAGTTTAACTATTCAAATATGCTTGTACATATCCCCTGACAACCTGCTTGGTGGATCCTGCAAGTTTCGCACTCCTGCAAGTAGACTCGGTGACTGCAAAATGTAGTCTCCAAAAGGCGAAAAATTATTATATAAAACTAAAGAAACCACCGCTGTTAATTTTTATCAGAAAAGCTAAAAAACCTGGCTTTGGAATGGTTTGAGTACTTACTATTCATAGAATTACGAAAATTTATAATAGAAGTCACTAGACGTCAATAAAATGCACATTTTTAGACTACTGGTAAACCACGTGAAAACATGGAACCGGGATACAATGCTTGGTCATATACCATCAGGTGTTTACACAGCTCTGGGATACAACATGTTAATAGTAATATGTAGCCTACTTATTGTTATTATTTTTTTTGTTTTAACTGGCTAAATGATTACACGAGTTGATACAATTGATTACATATTGTTTTATGTCCTGAATACCATCTAATTAACTATCACACCATTTTTCATAAGGGGTAGGCATAGAGGCTGGTCCGTACACTATTCTATCCTGAGATACATCTTGAGTTTCCTCTATATTCATGATCGTGACACGTCCGGTCATCAATTTTTCCGTCTTTGAAGAATCTCATTTAACCGTCGCGTTGCCATGTGGTCAATTGAGTTTCCACTGCCAATTTAAAGTTGATTTTCTTAAAACCTATGGACCCTAATATTATAAAAAAAATTGTAATCCTCCATTGAAGTGTTCTCAATATTTCGTAATAAAAAAAAAAGCAAAAAATTACTTCCTTCATCCCAAAAAAAAATATTTTCTAAGACTGCCCTCACCTTCATTCGTGTTAAGGTAGAATTTGTTTTGCTAATATTTACAACTTTATCAAAAGTGACAAATACTTACTCGCTGTTTTGAACGTATTATAAATTATATCTTTGGCCTTTTCAATAGGTACGTAATAATACCGACTGTGGATGGAAACGCAGCACGTAACTTAATAATATCAGAACTGTGAAAATATTAACACTTTACCAAAAGGGACAAATATTAATACGTACTCGTTGTCTTGAACGTACTATACATTTTGCCTAGGTGCCTTTATCATACGTAAAATCTCGTAAAGTCTCGCCCCGCCGGCCGCGGCGCGCAGACAAGTTTATACCTGGTGTCCAGTTGCTCGTAATGCCCTGAACATTCCATATCAGAAATCGCATGGTTCCAGAAAAAAATTAATAATGATATGTTTTTCAAATAATCCATGTTTGTTATAGATATCGATCTATTCCTAATGAAATTCCCTACAAGATGACATAAATTAAATTTTGATTCATCGAGTCATATGCTTGATATTTAGATAAAGTTAGCGGTAAACTGAATTTACCACATGGGAGCGAGCGTTTTGTTTTGAACACGGTACGTTAAGGGTTAAGTAATAGTTTTATTTGGTTATGCCACATTTTTCCGGCTTCTTGTTCTATACAACTTTTTCAACCATCCTTCCCTCATTCCTTCTTTCTATATTTCAAATTCCACTTACTGGCACTTTCTTCAGTTTACTTAGGACTCATTCATCTGCCTAACATTATTTCCTTGTATCTTTGTTCAGTATTCTATACATTGCTTTTCCACACATTCTTCTTGGTAATCTTTTTCTACTATATTCTACATACATCCTTTTCTCAGCTTCAAGCTTCATTTCCATACACAGAGGTCGTCACCAAAAATTCCATTATGAAGTCATTGCGTCTCACAATTTTTCATCTTTGCTTCAGTCAATATATTTATATTGGCATTGATAAATTTGAGTGCACCATTTATTGTGTTCTCACCCCCAACCCTTCTATGTCTTTGTCCATTTTTCTGTCTCTTGTAAACGTTACTTCCAAAGAGACAAATTTAGTAACTTGTTCTTATTTATCGCCATTAACGTTTATGTCACAATCTAGCATACATGTGAATATTTCAAATAAGGTTTAATTTTTTATCGTTTCTAGAACAATGTTGTAAAACTCGATATTAAAAAAATAATATGAATTGAAACATCCGTTTTCTAGATGTTTTATTATATTTTATGGGAATGACATATTTCGTCTTGCTAAGGCGTTCTCAAAAATTTGATAATGCCTTAAGGCAGGCAAAACATGTCACCCTCATAAAATATAATAAATCTTACGTTTTCATTCATATTAATTGTTTAATATGGAGTTTTACGGTCACACTGTTCAAGTAACAATAAATTCCAAATATTTAATGAAAATAAATCTTTTCAATTACTTTTTACAAATTGTTACACTTAAAATTAAAGAAATATTGTATCATTTACACACTCCGAAACGAAATTAGGGGGCCTTTTATTAAGTTTTATTTTCTTGAGTGGGAGTTTAATTGAGTGATGATGTTTAGATAGCATTTGAGGACTACTCGGGAGAGGAATGCCAGCACATGTGGGCGCTGGTGATGCAGCGGGTGCGTGGCTACAGGCTGCTGTGCGAGGTATTAGCTGACGCCGAGGAGTGGCTCATTCGGCCCTGGACGGATTTTTATGCGTCCAAAACTAAGGTCGGTATTATGATAATCCATTAATACTTAAAGAAGGTATTCATATAATAAATTCTTATTAGTAAATTTGACATCTCATAAAACCATGAATATCAAAGTGAAAGTATTCTTCACTGGCTCAAATATCCTGAAAGAATCCAGTATTAACAATGCTAGACGGTTTTCAGAGCACTTTATATGTACTATCCTTTTCAAAATATCCTATAAAATATAAACACCTGATCGCTCATGTCAAATGCAGCCCCATGACTTAATAACACTGTTGAATGGTCCTTAAGGTGAGTTACTCACGAAAACGATGATATACATGTTAGCCTAATTTTTATTTGTTTTTATTGTCTGTAATTAAGAATCCTAATTATATGGACTAATGGTGAATTGGCAATTTGACAAAGAAATAAAATTGCATATACAGTAGAACTATCCGAACTCCGACTATCCGTATCGCTTTCAGAATTAAAAAAAAAAAATTAAGACGAAAACATTCTGTCATTTGCAAAATAATGATTCTGTCTACTCATGCTATTGTCCACATTGGCAGTCGCATATTGACAGCCGAACAGCTAACTTTGACCGAGGTGTTCAGGAAGCAATCACTTTCATTTACAGTATGGTACGTACATGTACCAATGTACAACACTTGTAACTACGCTTAGCATGTGAAAGTGTTGCCTTTTCATTTAATTAATTAAAAGCTCTTTTTCTTTAAATATACTTTTCATCTCGCATTTTCAACATACATACAGTAATTAATTAAAATAGACTATTTTCAATCAAATTTTCAAGTTTTTGCTGGTGTTGGATTATTTTAAGTGCCTAATTAAAATGAAAACAGTGGAATAAAAAATTAAATAAACACAATTGTCCGGATCGTCCAGCTGACGACAAGTGCACCATCTAAAAGAACATTATGTGTTAAATTATTTTTATGTGTTATTTTATTTTATATCATTGTATTTTGTATAATTTGTTTTATATTTATTATGTAAACGTTGAATGATTGAAGTGTGCGCGGGAGATGCCTATTGGTGGCGATGAGGTTCGCAACCCATCACACCGCGTCTCTCGCGTTGGCAAAAAGAGAAGAATGGAGTGCAGCATCGATTAAAGTGTTGCAGTCCATTCTTTCTGTCTACCCTTTCGGGGAAACGGCGTGATGGTTAGTTAGTTAGTTAGTTTAGACTATTTTTTTCAGAATAATCCTATTATCAAAGTTTTTATTATCCGAATGGGGTCCGGTCCCAATTGATTCAGATAATTGGAGTTCCTCTGTATTTGTATGGTAGTCATGAAAATATGTTCCTGTTAAAGTATATATACACATTGCAAATTACAGAATCATCATCCAGCCAAACCAAGGAAGCCACTCTCCTCCTACATGCTATTCTATCAAGATAAGATTAAAGTTTTACGACAGGATTCTCCTAAATTACCTATGGTATGTTGAATAACTATCCACATGCATTTAAATGACATTTTCAATGTGACTGTAGAAGCATGCTTCTGCATTTACACACATGACGACCTTCGTGGCAGAGTGGTAAGAGCTCTGATTCCCATTCCGAAGGTTCTGGGTTCGATTCCCGGCGATGGCAGTGTGATTGTCACACTGTCTTTGGTCTGACGTAGTATTCTCGTGACAATAAAATGGCGATAGATTGGCTACCTGTCACATGTCACGAGAATCAATATATCAGCTTAAAAAACAAATTGTATACTGTAATTGGGTTCAAGCGACCTGTTGTATACGTCAAAAAAAAAAAAAAAAACATCTATTTAGGTATAAAAATGTGGGACCCACAACTCAGTTTTTAATCTCGCTATACGCACTGTTTTCTTCCACTTTTGAGTTTATTTATCTCAATATATTTTTTAAGTAGTAACATTCATCATTTCGTCACCTGAGAGTAAGAAGATTCCAACTGACAAAAGTAGAAAGCTGAGAAAAATGAAGTCAACGTTTTGTTGGTTTCGGGTGTGTATCTTGGAATAAAAGGGTTTTATTCCAATTTCCAGAGATTCTTTTACTGAGAAACGTGAATTTTGTCTGGCAACAGTTGGAATAATAAAGTTCTAAGTTTAAATGAATCCTTCTTCAGTGAATCGTGTGTTTTGAATGATCAGATAGAACTTGATTCTTTTCGTAACATAAAAATGACGATACTATTACATGTTTTGTTTAATTGTACGTATAGATAAGGTTAGTAAGAACCCTTTTCACGAAAAAAAGCCAAATTTGAAATTTTGTTAGTTGGAACCCTCTTACTCTCAGGTGACGATTTGGAGACATCATAAACTTCTATATTTTGGGATAATCTAATGAATTAAAAAAAAACATCATTTTGATTTTAAACAAAATGTTGAACAATAATTAAAATTAAAATTGCTTTATGTAATTATTATATTGATGTTTTTTTATTCATAAAAATTCAAACATGCTCTTAAATAATTTATTCTGTCTCCTTGCCTATTCCCATTATTTATTTTTTCCAGGTATAGTATGTAGTTGTAGCCGGTGTATTGAAAAATCAAAGATCTTTACAATACACAAATTTACAATAAACCATATTATATTTAAAAATAATCTTTTATTTACTTTTCATTCTTCTCTTTAATAATGGAGAATTTTTATTATTATTTATTATTTTTCAGATTGAAATGGCTAAATTGATAAGTGAAAAGTTTCGTAATTTGAAACGTAAACAAAAAGCTAAGTATGTCAAGAGGGCTGAGCTTGCTAAGCAAGAATATGAAAGAAACATGGAAATTTTTATGTCAGTAAAATTTATAATACCCATCATTTTATCTAAAATTAAATCTGTATTTAATTTCAGAAAAATATTTTCTATACTCTGTTTTTTTTTTCAGTGCGGAACACCCTTCAGAAAATAAAAACCCAAAAGCAAGAAAGAACCCAAAAAAGATTACGGCTTTCAATTTGTTCTTGAGTGAACAAATTCAAAATTATCCGAGTGACAAACCGTTCAAGGAAATATTCAGTCGCTTCCGCCAGCAGTGGACCGAGCTTTCTGAAGAAGACAAGTTGCCGTGGCTGATTTCCGCAGAAGAGAAACAGAAAGAGGCCCTGGTTTGTATAGTTATATTAACCATTTCTAATTTCATCACCAGTCTCCTTGTATTAAATGTTTTTTGTTTAATTTCATTAAATTGCATTTACTTTTTTCAGTTAAATGATAATGGTATATCTCCTGCTAAGTCTGTGTTGACAAAAAAAGAAAAAGATATCGTAGATCGAGCTAATGGCAAGCCTCCAAAGCCCCCAAACAGTGTTTACAGCTATTTTGGCAGAAAAATACTCCGCTCCGGAGAGTTATCGCAATACCCTATCAAGGTATCCAAATGTTTTTTCCTAATCATTCAAATAATGGTGCTTTGATTTGATATATGACTGCTATATTTTTTTTTTTAATCTCGTTATTTATATACACGATGGGTGCTTGTAGGATCGAATGAAAGAAGTGGCTCTGAAATGGAAGGCAGTGGAGCCAGAGCAGCGCCAAAAGCTGGAGAGTCTCTTACGCGAAGAGCAACGCCAATATGTGATTCAGCTCGCCGACTTCCTTTCCCGCCACCCTGAGGAGAGTGTGGAGTAAGTTTTCCTTCTCTACGCTTTGTATGTACGCTAATCTACTGTAATTTATTCCATCTAATATTTTTTTCTATTTTTTTTTAAGAAACAGTGCTTTGTATTATTTCATAATTACATCTCCAATAATGAAAATGACGTTGATGATAACTTTTGTCCATAAGACGGTAAAAATGTATTAGGTGTTTCGGAAAGTTCGGTTCGTTTTACAACAGAGGCCTCTGGCTGTTTCAAGCCTTCAAATCTGGCAGCCCCATCGGATAAATCATGCAGAGAATGGTATAGACGCTTCAAAGCTGGTGATTTTAGCATTGACGGTAAAGATCGCCCTGAAAGACTGGAAAATGAACTCCTCAAACCGGGTGAAACGGTCTCGGGGGAAGTCTGCCGACAACAAGTAATGCGATTAAAGCAGGCACTGACTGAAAACGACCGGAATAGGACAACAGGCACAGCAAGCCAATTCTTCAACATGACACTGTTCGACTTCACATAGCGGTCAAAAACTACATACAGAATATGGGTTGGGAGATTCTACTGCACCCGCCTTATTCACCAGACGTGGCACCATTGGACTACCACTTGTTCAGATGCCTTAGAAGAGCAGCACTTCCATTAATATGCAGATGTTAAGAAATGGGTCGATGCCTGGATTACCTCAAAAGATGAGGCATTTTTTCGATGATGAAAAGTAGTGGCTAACGATGGATAATATTTTGATTGATGTGTTTTTTTACTTTACCTTTCAAATAAATGCGATTTTCTTTAAAAAAAAACGGACAGAACTTTCTGAAACACCCAATATAAATATTTATGTTTACCTGATTTCATACTAGGATTAACAGATATTTTATTGTTTTAGACTTCATCTAATAATTGCTAATCTTTTTTCTCTGAAGTCAATTTGAATAAATGATAAAATTCAATCATCCATAATAGTGATATAAATGTATTTATTTTTCAGCTCACTTAATTTAAAACCAAAATGTAAAGTTCAAAAACCTCCCCCAAAAGAAGACAATAAATCGGAACACAGTTTGTAAGTACCTTCTTCTTCTTCTTAATTTAAGTCGTATGACCTGTTTATGACAGTGAGCTGTCCTGGGATGATGCAGCAGTCAGATATCAGATCAAAGCACCATTTTGATTGATGTGTTTTTTTAATATACCTTTCAAATAAGGGTTGGAGCAGGCAACAAAGTGAATGGTGCACTTAAAGTTGTCATCGCAAACAAAAATCTACCCAAAATAGCTAGAATGGCAGTGCACAATGGTGTTCTTCTACCGACCCTTATGTATGGAAGCGAAGCATGGAACTGGCAAAAGAAGGATGAAAGTAGAATAAATGCAGTAGAAATGAGATCTCTTAGACGAATGTGTGGATACTCTGTGTATGATAGAGTGTCGAATGAAAATATAAGAAGTGAATGCGGTGCGAATGATGGTGTCATGAACAAAATAATGAAAGGATCATTAAGATGATTTGGACATATGGAAAGAATGAATGAAGAAAGAATGGTCAAAAAATTATAAGATAATGATGTAAATGGAACCAGAAATAGAGGAAGACCGAGGAAAACGTGGCACGATAAAATCAATCAAATATTGAACGTTGGCCATGTGAGGAGTCACAGAAATTGACGCGCGTGCATGACACGATGTATGAATGTTGAGGAATCGAGAGAAATATGTCAGGAAAGAAAAGTGTGGCAGTCCATTCTTTCTGCCTACCCCTTCGGGGAGACGGCGTGATGGTTAGTTAGTCAAATAAATGCGATATTCACACAAAAAAACAGACCGAACTTTCCGAATCGTCCAATATATTTATTTTATTTCTTTCAGACCTGCCGATACGGATCATATTAATAACAAACGGAAAAAAGGCAACAAAAATAATTGCATATCATCTTCGCCAGAACAACCTACAAAGTAATTAATAATAAAATAATATTAAATCAAATGATTTTACTAATACTGCTACTTATCCATGTCAGTTTACCACCATTCTTTGATTGAAGGTCCAAATAATAACTTTCTCAAATAATATAAAGATTATAATAAAAAACTGACATTTTATATTCCAATTCATAATAAAGTTCAATATATGTATATGTACATATTTTTAATTGGTAAATTATACACGCACCCTTGAGGCATGAATAAATCGGTACAAACTAATATATTGTGCCCCTTAAAAACTAACTTCCATTTCGTCACCTGAGAGTAAGAGGGTTCCAACTAACAAATTTTCATATTTGGCTTTTTTTCGTGAAAAGGGTTCTTACTAACCTTATCTATACGTACAATTAAAAAAAACATGTAATAGTATCGTCATTTTGATGTTACGAAAATAATCAAGTTCCATCTGATCATTCAAAACACACATTCACTGAAGAAGGATTCTTTTACACTTAGAACATTATTATTCCAACTGTAGCCAGAAAAATTTTACACGCTTCTCGGTAAAAGAATTTTATCTGCTTCAGATGGAACCCTTTTATTCCAAGATACACACCCGAAACCAACAAAACGTTGACTTCATTTTTCTCAGCTTTTTACTTTTGACAGTTGGAACCTTCTTACTCTCAGGTGACGATTTGTAGAGTAGCATATATAATAATAAATAAACTTTTGTGCAATTATTGATAATAATTTGTTGGTACTTCTGCAAAACTGCATTCAAACGTCTCTTAATTCACCTGCTGCATTATTCACAATACTGTAATATACTCTCTTACAGAAAAAAAAAAAATGATCTTGAGGAACAATCTGGTAAATCCAAAATGGATTTGGAAAGAAACGTCTTAGGAAGCCCCCGAATTCCTCTTCTAGAAGGGGAGCCCAAACCACCTCCCAAGTAAGTACTGGCTTAACCATTTTGCGATGATATTTAAAAAAAAACTGGTGAAAAATGCTGCGATCTGTAATCTAAAATAAAATACTACACTGTTTATGTTGAAAGATATAGCTCGCAGACTGTCTACCAGAAATGTATGTGGGTTCTCCTTCTATTTTGCTTGTTGCAAAAAATATTGAAATTCGAGCATTTATGTGTCATTTTTTCCTGAATGATGCATTAATTCATTATAATGTATGATCAGTTTCAATAATCAGTCTTTAGGGCTGTTCAAATAAATTAGTTCAGCATGTTAAAACAAAATTATTTTTATTTTATAAGGATTAATTGTATCTCAATAGAGACGAAGATGTAAATTGTTTTCTGGGAACAGAAGGTGGTGGGAGAGGCGCTTACAGGACTTATGACCTGTCATTGCTTGGGTTGAGCGATCGCTTTATATTTAACAACATTCCCCATTCCTCCTTTTTTTTCCTTATGACCACCACGTCTGACAAATTTTTGGAACTTGTATACGAGATCTGTTCAAAAAGTATCGCGAATTTTATATTTTTTCAAAAAGTATTTATTTATTCATGAATATCTATTTTGTCCCCTTCAAAGTAATTCCCCTCGGATATAATACATTTATGCCAACGTTTTTTCCAATCCTCGAAGCACTTAAAAAAATCATTTTTTGTGATCTTGTTCAGCTCCTCCTTCGATGCCGTCTTTATCTCCTCAATCGTGGCGTGGCGTCGTCCTTTCATGGGCCTCTTCAGTTTTGGAAACAGGAAAAAGTCACAGGGGGCCAGGTCTGGGGAATACGGTGGCTGCGGCACCATTACTGTGTTGTTTTTGGCCAAATATTCGCGCACAAGCAACGATGTGTGAGCAGGGGCGTTATCATGGTGCAAAAGCCAGTTTTTGTTCTTCCACAAATCCGGGCGTTTCTGGCGGATTGCTTCGCGCAAATTGCGCATAACTTGCAGGTAATATTCCTTATTGACCGTACTACCCTGTGGCAAGAACTCATGATGCACCACGCCCCTGCAATCGAAGAAAACTGTGAGCAAAACCTTCACGTTCGACCGAACTTGGCGCGCTTTTTTTGGTCTTGGCTCATGCGGCAGCTTCCATTGGGATGATTGAGCTTTGGTTTCCACGTCATAACCATAAACCCATGGAGCACATTTGGGTCGTCACGGACCGAGTCCAACATCTCCTGAGCAATGTTAACGCGATGCTGTTTTTGGTCGAAATTGAGCAATTTTGGCACGAATTTCGCGGCGACCCGACTCATGCCCAAATCATTGGTTAAAATCGAATGGCACGAGCCAATCGATATGTTTAGGTCCTCAGCAACTTCTCTAACGGTGATTCGACGATTGGCTAATACTATTTTCTTCACTTTATCAATGTTTTCGTCTGTTGTTGACGTGCTCGGGCGTCCGGCACGCTCTTCGTCGTTCATATCTTCTCGGCCCTCTGAGAACATTTTGTACCACCGATAAACGTTGCTTTGGTCCAAGGTAGCTTCACCATATGCCACAGTCAACATTCGAAATGCGTCCGCGCACTTTATTTGGTTTTTCACACAAAATTTGATACAGATTCTTTGATCAATTTTTTGGAATAGGCAAAAATCGAAGACGAGCCAAAACACATCCAAGCAAAACAGCTGTCAAAAATTAACTAAACATTCAAAATGGCCGACCTTGTCAGCATAAGTAAGGGACATGAGTACCAACATAACGCTACAAAAAAATCAAAAATCAAATATACGTAGCCAGCGGAAATTCAAAATTCGCGATACTTTTTGAACAGACCTCGTATAACCAAAAACTGATATTTTATATCACCGAGATTCATCCTCCTATTCATAATAAAGTTCAATATGTATATATATTTTTAATCGATAAATTATGCACGCACCCTTAAGGCAAGAATAAATCGGTACCAACTAATATATTGTGCCCCTTAAAAACTAACTTCCATTTGTAGAGTAGCATATATAATAATAAATAAACTTTTGTGCAATTATTGATAATAATTTGTTAATGCTTCTGCAAAACTGCATTCAAACATCTCTTAATTCACCTGTTGCATTATTAACAATACATTTGTAATATACTCTTTTACAGAAAAATAAAAAATGATCTTGAAGAACAATCAGGTAAATCCAAAATGGATTTGGAAAGAAATGTCTTAAGAAGCCCCCGAATTCCTCTTCTAGAAGGGGAGCCCAAACCACCTCCCAAGTAAGTACTGGCTTAACCATTTGGCTATGATATTTAAAAAAAAACTGGTGAGAAATGCTGCGATCTGTAATCTAAAATAAAATACTACACTGTTTATGTTGAAAGATACGAGTATAGCTCGCAGACTGTCTACCAGAAATGTATGTGGGTTCTCCTTCTATTTTGCTTGTTGCAAAAAATATTGAAATTCGAGCATTTATGTGTCATTTTTTCCTGAATGATGCATTAATTCATTATAATGTATGATCAGTTTCAATAATCAGTCTTTAGGGCTGTTCAAATAAATTAGTTCAGCATGTAAAAACAAAATTATTTTTATTTTATAAGGATTAATTGTATCTCAATAGAGACGAAGATGTAAATTGTTTTCTGGGAACAGAAGGTGGTGGCCGAGGCGCTTACAGGACTTATGACCTGTCATTTCTTGGGTTGAGCGATCGCTTTATGTTTAACAACACACCCCATTCCGCCTTTTTTTCCTTATGACCACCACGTCTGACAAATTTTTGGAACTTGTATATATGGTAGGATTCCAAGCCTATCTTTACATTTTTAAGTTCACTCTACACTAGCGTCATCTATTAAGATTGGAAAGCATTATGCAGAAAACCTTTATTAATGTACTGTGAAAGTCTCTGCAAATCATACAGTACTAGATTTCGCCTGGAGATGTCTCTCCAATTTTATGCCTACTTGGACCAGTTATTTTATACAACAACATTTTAAATGTATACAAATTCTTGTAGACAAATACTGGATTTCACCCATTGCGGATAAATTATTTTTATTTTATAAGGATTAATTATATCTGTATTATTTTTATTTTATAAGGATAAATTTATTTTTATAATTCAATTAAATGTGATTTTAATTGTGAGATTTAATTGAAAATATTTGTAATATTTTGCAATTATTTGTATTTGTAATAGTAATATCTCTATTTAACAGAACCGCCATGAAGTTATATGCCAAGGTAATGAAGAAGCAGAAAATCAAGTTCTCCTCCGAGGCGGAGCTCAGTTTGGCTTGGGATAATCTTTCCAGCAAGGAGAGGAAAACTCACAGAAAGTATCTAGCACAAGCGAATGAAAAGTATTCGACAGAATTTGAAACATTTTTTAACAGTCTGTCTAAAAAAGAAAGAAAAAAATATAAAAAACTGAGAGAAGATGCTCTTAATTCGCAGTAGTTTATTGAAAATGATGACAGAACTGAGTACTAGACAGAAACTAAAATACCACATTTAATTAGCTTATTTCTTCACATACTTGCCTTGTTAACCCCTATAGAGCGGCCGACTACATTATCAAACTGCAATAGACTACATACATTTGTAACTCATATTTGAATGGCACATATCCAGAAAGTAAGTGTACTGAATTTTTGTAGGTTACAATTTTTTTTATTTAAACAAAATTACATGGTTACCGTAGTACATACGAGGTCTGTTCAAAAAGTATCGCGAATTTTATATTTTTTCAAAAAGTATTTATTTATTCATGAATATCTATTTTGTCCCCTTCAAAGTAATTCCCCTCGGATATAATACATTTATGCCAACGTTTTTTCCAATCCTCGAAGCACTTAAAAAAATCATTTTTTGTGATCTTGTTCAGCTCCTCCTTCGATGCCGTCTTTATCTCCTCAATCGTGGCGTAGCGTCGTCCTTTCATGGGCCTCTTCAGTTTTGGAAACAGGAAAAAGTCACAGGGGGCCAGGTCTGGGGAATACGGTGGCTGCGGCACCATTACTGTGTTGTTTTTGGCCAAATATTCGCGCACAAGCAACGATGTGTGAGCAGGGGCGTTATCATGGTGCAAAAGCCAGTTTTTGTTCTTCCACAAATCCGGGCGTTTCTGGCGGATTGCTTCGCGCAAATTGCGCATAACTTGCAGGTAATATTCCTTATTGACCGTACTACCCTGTGGCAAGAACTCATGATGCACCACGCCCCTGCAATCGAAGAAAACTGTGAGCAAAACCTTCACGTTCGACCGAACTTGGCGCGCTTTTTTTGGTCTTGGCTCATGCGGCAGCTTCCATTGGGATGATTGAGCTTTGGTTTCCACGTCATAACCATAAACCCATGATTCGTCACCAGTTATGACCCTCTGGAGCACATTTGGGTCGTCACGGACCGAGTCCAACATCTCCTGAGCAATGTTAACGCGATGCTGTTTTTGGTCGAAATTGAGCAATTTTGGCACGAATTTCGCGGCGACCCGACTCATGCCCAAATCATTGGTTAAAATCGAATGGCACGAGCCAATCGATATGTTTAGGTCCTCAGCAACTTCTCTAACGGTGATTCGACGATTGGCTAATACTATTTTCTTCACTTTATCAATGTTTTCGTCTGTTGTTGACGTGCTCGGGCGTCCGGCACGCTCTTCGTCGTTCATATCTTCTCGGCCCTCTGAGAACATTTTGTACCACCGATAAACGTTGCTTTGGTCCAAGGTAGCTTCACCATATGCCACAGTCAACATTCGAAATGCGTCCGCGCACTTTATTTTGTTTTTCACACAAAATTTGATACAGATTCTTTGATCCATTTTTTGGAATAGGCAAAAATCGAAGACGAGCCAAAACACATCCAAGCAAAACAGCTGTCAAAAATTAACTAAACATTCAAAATGGCCGACCTTGTCAGCATAAGTAAGGGACATGAGTACCAACATAACGCTACAAAAAAATCAAAAATCAAATATACGTAGCCAGCGGAAATTCAAAATTCGCGATACTTTTTGAACAGACCTCGTATAACCAAAAACTGATATTTTATATCACCGAGATTCATCCTCCTATTCATAATAAAGTTCAATATGTATATATATTTTTAATCGATAAATTATGCACGCACCCTTAAGGCAAGAATAAATCGGTACCAACTAATATATTGTGCCCCTTAAAAACTAACTTCCATTTGTAGAGTAGCATATATAATAATAAATAAACTTTTGTGCAATTATTGATAATAATTTGTTAATGCTTCTGCAAAACTGCATTCAAACATCTCTTAATTCACCTGTTGCATTATTAACAATACATTTGTAATATACTCTTTTACAGAAAAATAAAAAATGATCTTGAAGAACAATCAGGTAAATCCAAAATGGATTTGGAAAGAAATGTCTTAAGAAGCCCCCGAATTCCTCTTCTAGAAGGGGAGCCCAAACCACCTCCCAAGTAAGTACTGGCTTAACCATTTGGCTATGATATTTAAAAAAAAACTGGTGAGAAATGCTGCGATCTGTAATCTAAAATAAAATACTACACTGTTTATGTTGAAAGATACGAGTATAGCTCGCAGACTGTCTACCAGAAATGTATGTGGGTTCTCCTTCTATTTTGCTTGTTGCAAAAAATATTGAAATTCGAGCATTTATGTGTCATTTTTTCCTGAATGATGCATTAATTCATTATAATGTATGATCAGTTTCAATAATCAGTCTTTAGGGCTGTTCAAATAAATTAGTTCAGCATGTAAAAACAAAATTATTTTTATTTTATAAGGATTAATTGTATCTCAATAGAGACGAAGATGTAAATTGTTTTCTGGGAACAGAAGGTGGTGGCCGAGGCGCTTACAGGACTTATGACCTGTCATTTCTTGGGTTGAGCGATCGCTTTATGTTTAACAACACACCCCATTCCGCCTTTTTTTCCTTATGACCACCACGTCTGACAAATTTTTGGAACTTGTATATATGGTAGGATTCCACGCCTATATTTACATTTTTAAGTTCACTCTACACTAGCGTCATCTATTAAGATTGGAAAGCATTATGCAGAAAACCTTTATTAATGTACTGTGAAAGTCTCTGCAAATCATACAGTACTAGATTTCGCCTGAGATGTCTCTCCAATTTTATGCCTACTTGGACCAGTTATTTTATACAACAACATTTTAAATGTATACAAATTCTTGTAGACAAATACTGGATTTCACCCATTGCGGATAAATTATTTTTATTTTATAAGGATTAATTATATCTGTATTATTTTTATTTTATAAGGATAAATTTATTTTTATAATTCAATTAAATGTGATTTTAATTGTGAGATTTAATTGAAAATATTTGTAATATTTTGCAATTATTTGTATTTGTAATAGTAATATCTCTATTTAACAGAACCGCCATGAAGTTATATGCCAAGGTAATGAAGAAGCAGAAAATCAAGTTCTCCTCCGAGGCGGAGCTCAGTTTGGCTTGGGATAATCTTTCCAGCAAGGAGAGGAAAACTCACAGAAAGTATCTAGCACAAGCGAATGAAAAGTATTCGACAGAATTTGAAACATTTTTTAACAGTCTGTCTAAAAAAGAAAGAAAAAAATATAAAAAACTGAGAGAAGATGCTCTTAATTCGCAGTAGTTTATTGAAAATGATGACAGAACTGAGTACTAGACAGAAACTAAAATACCACATTTAATTAGCTTATTTCTTCACATACTTGCCTTGTTAACCCCTATAGAGCGGCCGACTACATTATCAAACTGCAATAGACTACATACATTTGTAACTCATATTTGAATGGCACATATCCAGAAAGTAAGTGTACTGAATTTTTTGTAGGTTACAATTTTTTTTATTTAAACAAAATTACATGGTTACCGTAGTACATATGTAAGATATTTTT